>JAHLJS010000007.1:3169722-5569722 GCA_038502445.1 Eremochloa ophiuroides | reverse complement strand
GTACAGCAATATTTATTTAAGAACAAGATTCAGAGTCAGAGTGCATATCGAGAAACTCGGGGGAGGGGGGGGGGGGCAGACATTTACCACTAACTTCGTTCAAATAAGCCTGCTAACAAGGCGGGTGAAAATGGGTTTTTCGAGATGGGTTCCCATACAGAGTGTGTGTATATGGAAAAACGGATTTTTTTCTGCTTGCGGGTCGGGACAGGTTAGGTTTACAGAGAAAGTGGGTTGGGGTGGGTTTATATCGACCTCATCTCGGATGGCTGAGTCCATGGTCCCCATCTCATAGACAAAGCGGGTCGAGCCAGATTGGGGCTGGTCAGGACAGGTTGGTCAAGTATTTATTTGGGCAGGGTCAAGTATTTATTTGGGCAGATGTATGGGGTGCACGTGGGCTGGTTTGGGGAGGGTTTGCCCCTATTAGCAGGACTATGTTCAAAAAGAAAAATATAATCCTACTAGATTTCAATATAGTCAATTTTTTAACTAGATTTTTAAAAAATGTCATGTACAATAATTGGTATCCGTAAATATGTTTGCTATTACTATAATATATTGCACGAGCGATGTGACAATGCTTATTAGGAATCATAATTACATTTGTATTTATTTGGTTGGACTTAATTAAGTATACATGTTGGGACAGATGTACATTTTATAATAAGCTGTCAGCTATTTTAAAAGTCGGCCAAGCCACAGATCTTGACTTAATTGCCCGGTAGGCGGTAGCTCAGAAATACGACTAAGTACATACTCCCACTTGTCACTAGGACTGGCCAGCTCGGATCCCGGCCATGTGGCTGGACTGACCAGAAAGAAGAGCCCACATATTATATTTTTTGATGGAACGTAGGGGCTAAACGCCCCTACTAGAATTTTATTAAAACATCGTGGTGCATGCATCTCAAGGATTATGTTCCTAGTTAGCTTGATGAAAGGCAAGATTCATTTGAAATGGAGGGAGTACAGTATGTACTAGTAATAATACATGCAAATCGCTCGAGATCTACAACAACGGGGAAAGACTGTCCGAAGACTAGCCGCCACAAAAAGCGATTATCGATGCCCATTATTTGTTGTTTAGAGCCTTACCACTCACGGGATCACGCATGAGATTAAGCTGTATTACTTATATATTGCTATTCCCACTTGCTCGCAGGTACTACTAACAGCAAATAAAGGTCAATTAAAATTAAAATACTATCATCAGCATATCACGGGGTAGACACGCAGTGGCAGCACCGGACAAAGAGTCAAAGACATACTGTGTGCGTGCATGCATGTGCCTTAGGCCACTGGCTTTATTTATACCGCATTAAAAAAAAAACTTAAAATAACAGGCCATAAAAAGCTCTACACGGCGCTACCGAAGTGGTTACCCTTGTCGGACGCTAGCAGAAAAAATGGTGGGGCCAGTATTATAAGCTGCTAGTGCAAATCCATTTGTACCGGCAGTTTTCTTAATCAAACCACCAGTATAAATGGATTGTTTCTACTGACGGTTCAGTTAAGTCAACCGTCTATAGTAATCCATTTCTACTGACAGTTGGCTTAATTGAACCACCTTTAGAAACAATCCATTTCTACCGGCGGTTTGGTTAAGAAAACCACCAGTACAAAGAAATTTACACAGACGGTTATAAATACCCTTTCTTCCTCCCCGAGCCGAATAGTAACTCTCAGCAACCTTCGATTGGAGGCGATTTTGGAGGTCCACACTTTACCAAATACAAGGAAAAAAGTTTTAATCTTCATTTCTTGGAAGGAGATTGCTAAAAAAGATTAGTTTACATACCTCTTACTTGTTTTTAACCATTCTTTGCTCCATTTAGCCACATTTTGGATCTAGGGTTTCACTATGAGTGAGAAGAATAACTAGGTTACTGTCTTCTTTTCTTCAAATGAGATTGCCCAACATGGTTAGATTGCCCAACAGAGACAATAAGATTTATGAACGAATTTACTTTCACTTTGCTATACGATGAAATGACTAATATAAAAGTTGTACATCTTAATGAGTTAAACAGCTTTGTAGTTGAAAACTTTTTTATTTGAAATCATTTAGTGCTCCAAAATGTCCTTTGAAAATTGTCTTTCCCGAGTGTAAAAAAACACTCGGCAAATATACCTCTTTGCCAAGTAAAAAAAAAAAACACTCGCCAAAGAAGTCTTTGCCGAGTGTTTTTCTTTTGGCACTCGGCAAAGATATATCTTCACTGAGTGTTTTTTTTACCGAGTTTTTTTGATTTGGTACTCGGCAAAAAGTCTGTTTGCCGAGTGCCCGAAAGAAAACTCACGGCAAACTATGTCACACTCGGCAAACAGCAGTTTTCCGGCAGTGACAGGCGCACCTACCGTTCAGGCAAGCTCCCTGGCGACGGGCACATTTCAAGAGATGATTTGTTCAAGTCGAGCGCCTGCAGGAACCTCAGATAGTTGTTCTGGGATCCTCTCGATAGTTGTTCCACTTATACTAAGAAACCTTAGGTAGTAATTATTTGAATTTTGCAACTAGTAATAAGTGAAGTATAAAATAACATAGGGTCTGTTTAGTTTAGGGAATTTGGGGTGAAAAGGTGAAAAGTTGCACTGTAACACTTTCGTTTGTATTTAACAACTTTTGTCCAATCATGGCCTAAGTAGACTCGAAAAATTCATCTCGAGGTAGCCACCCATAAAGTACAGACATGCAACAGCTGCTACTTAATTTAGTGCTCCATACAAATGAAAAGTATAATTGATGTGATGAGGAACCGTGGAAGTTTTTTGAACTAAACGGGCCCATAGTTGAGTGAAGGAGGCACCGCTTCCGTTGCCGAAGATGCTGGTGAAGAAGACGGGGAAGGAGAAGCCGCGGCTGCCTGTCAGGGAGGTGTGGAGCCACGGCCGATCGAAGCCGCCTGGAAAGAAGCCATCGCTGGACGAGGCTGCAGGAGGTCGCCGCCGCCACCTTCGTGAATGCTGGATCTGGTATGATGACAAAGGAGGGAGAGAAATAAGGAATTTGTATCCATTTATTATATATATATATAGAGCTGTAATAAAGGGATCGACATTATTTATTACCTCTTCTGAGATCATTACTACCATGTACGAAACGCTGGATGATTGGGATGTGCTTCGGCAGCACTCTTTAGCGCTTCCCTTATCTTGTCATTTGCCGAACCAACGCTGATCTCCCGAAGCGAAGGGAAGGCGTACTCGATGCCAAGGTTGTAATCGTCCCATCTGAATGCAATAAACCAGCCATGGATACGAAGCACCTCGAGGCACGGCATGAAATGATTGCGAGGTCCTCCTCCTCCAGTTGCGCCGCCGCCGCCTGTGCTACAAGAAATAATGGGTCTCTGCGACTTGTCCACACCAACAGAGGGCATGGTCAAGTCCTTGTTGGGTTCTCTGGCCCACACATGAAAAGAAATGCTCTTCTCCTCTTCGTTGGTGTAGCACGAGACCATAGCGTTCACCAGCTTGCAGCACCGCAGCCTGGGGAAGTAGACTTCTGCAGCATCCTTGTCACTGACGACCACAACGTTGCTTACTTCGGCTCTGTTCGACAGTGTCAGGTCGAGAAAACGGAGCTCCGGTAACATTCCAATCATCTTCAGGCCATGATTATCTAGGTGATCCAGATTTATCTTCAGTTGGGAGAGGTTAGGAAAATACGAAGCATTTAAGCATGATGGCAGCTTCCAGCCCCGAGTGGTGGGTTCAGGTTTTATAAAAGGTGAGGGGACGACGGTGAGTCCTACAGGAGACATAGGACTTGAAATTGTTAGGTGCTCGAGCTTGTTGAGATGGTGTACACATTCCCATAAATCCCTTACGATGGCATCATCAGTTCTGTCAAGAATATGAAATTTGAGCACCCTCAGCTCCATGGGAAGACGGCAACTTACTTTCATTGAAATACATAGTGACAACTCCTCCAAGGAGGTCAGCCTTGTCAAGCAAGTTATGCCATCATTACTGTGGCCAACCTTCCAATCAGGGAGGCACAGATGCACCAACTGTTCCGGCAAGATCCCCAGCGACGGGGACTCTTCAAGAGATGAACTACTCAAGTCCAGCGTCTGCAAGAACCTCAAACATCCTATCTCTTCTGGGATCCTCTTGACAGATGTTCCACTTATACTGAGGAACCTTAGGTGACGAAGATGTCTCACGTGCTCAAATCGAAGAACGAAGAAACTGCCATTGGTTGCCTTCCACTTATTATCTATAACTAGCACACATAGAAGCGTGAATCCATGAAATGGGTCCAACGCCACTATACCACACCCGATGGCGAACAAGGACCTCACCTTTTCCATTTTCAAGTCTTCACCCTGAGGATGACCGTGCCCCATGATCCTATCATGGATGGCTAACCTACGCGGCACATTATTGCTCCCTAATAGTGTACCTTGGTCATTACCAGATACTACACTGAAGAAATTTTCTTGGTGTGACATGGAACGGATGAAATCAAGCACCATATCATGGACACGACAACCAGTGATAATGCTATCATCATCATGAAATTTTACCGCATCGAGCATGCTTCTGTTTATGAGGTCATGGAAGTAACCCTCTCCAGTTCCAAATAACCTCATGCCTTCTTTCTTCTTGACAAATCCCTCAGCTACCCACATCCAAACCAATGAATCTTTTGGGATAACAGAATCTTCTGGAAATGCACTAAGATACAATAAGCATGTCCTTAGATGTGCAGGAAGGTCATAATAGCTAAAGGATACTATCTTCATAGTATTCTGTGCTTGGTCAATATCTTCACTCCTAAAACCAACAGACGTATATAGCTCATCCCATTTGTCCCTTGGTTTACCAGCCAATAAACTAGCCATTGTGATAATAGCCAGCGGTATGCCAGCACATTTCTTTAGAAATTTCAAAGTGACCTCATCGGGCTCAGTATCAACTAATGTTCCTTCATGACCACCTGTTCTTATAAAGAATAACTCTCTAGAGGTATCTTCTGGAAGTGGACGTAGCTTGTAAACTTCATCAGCTTTTTCAGCAACTTTTTGTTTACGAGTAGTTATAACTATTCTAGCTCCACAATTATTATCGTCACTAATTGCCAATTTGATATTTTCCCAGGATGGTATCTCCCATATATCATCAATAACAATAAAGTACCTAACATAGCAAGATTTAAAACCCTTTGATTAATAGGCACAAAATGATTGATAAAATAATGAACTTGAGCACGTGTCAAGAAAATGATGACACCCGCCCCCCACGTCCCAAATATGAGTCATTTTATAAATAGATATGGTTTGCAAATTAAATAGAAAGTCTTAATCATTACAAGTCCAAAAAATCCATAGCAAACACATAATTTTATAAATAGTAAAGACAAAAATGTCACCATGCATTTTCAAAATAACAAACTTAGTGCGTATAAGTATTTTTTACAAATATTTAAATGATTGGCTTGACCAAATTTAAATTGTGTATGTTACTGGAGGGAGTACCATTGGTTGCAGCATAGCAAGCATAAAACCTCTAAAATGCGTGGCTGATGCGTACCTCTTGTTTTTTAGGAACAGGCGAAGCTCATTGATGAGTTGCCTTTCATCCAATACAACAGCACTTAAGTTGAGGCGTCTTTGCACATCAAGATCCATAAGAATGTCCTTGAGAACTTTCTTCAAATCAGGATTCCTGCCGACAGGTACAAAAGCTCCACAATTGAAATCCCCTTTAAGCTCATCATAGACAGCTTTGGCAAGAGTGGTCTTGCCTATCCCACCAGCTCCAACAACTGATACTATCTTTATCTTTAGGTTTGATGTGCCATCCCACTGCAGGGCTGCAGCTTGGATAGGAGCTCACCCTTTGACTCGTCGATGCCAATAAGGTCTTGGACTTTGTTGTACATGGCGTGAAGACGAGGATCAATGGGTGATGATCTGGCTGGCCTGTCCAGAATATCGTGGACCTTGTACCTGCGACATCGCTCCGTCATCTCTTGGAGATGAGTCATGATGTCCTCCACATCACCGTTGATCTTGCAGCGTACCTTGCTGGCCTTGAACAAGTTGACAAATTTCTTCAGGGGTTTGAGCAATCTCTCCTCTTGCTTGGGAGAATCAGGCCCCTGGACGTGGACAAGGAAGGTGTCGAGGACGTCCTCCATATCGTAGGATGCCTCCCTGGCCTCCCGCGCCCAGAGTTGAACCTGCTTGTCGACTTGGTCCCACGGCAGCTCGGCCACCTCGCAGAGCGCGGCTTGGGTGCCCTCGAGCTCCTTTGTGAGGGAGCTGATGCACTTCTTCACTCTTTTCTGGAGGCCGTACTCCTCCTTGAGCAGCTCATAGAGCTTGGGGACAAGGTTGCCCATCACGCCCATAACCAGGTTCGCCATGCTTGGCGAGGGCTCTTTGGGTGAAGCTTGGTGGACTCTGAGGCGTGTGGAACTTGTGCGAGAAGTGGTTGTAGGCAGGAGGAACTGGTGGAGGACATGGCCGGCTGTATATATTGGAGTAGCAAACTAGTACCCTGGTCTATTCCCCCATGAAAGTCTAGTAAATGTTAATCATCTATAATTTGGCTATATATAATCTATATATGTGTAGCTCAATAATAATTAATCAAACGGCGAAGCTAGGTGTCATAGACTCATAGCAATATAGTATACGGGTTCTCAGCAGCATCCGATGCTCCAAATACTCTAGATTCCTTGTCAACCCATCATGAATGGACTCCATGTATAGGAATTGGAGTAGAGGGAGCAACAACTTATTGACTGACACAAGTCCTTTGTATATTTCTCGTTCATCGATGTAATATAATAATAACAACATTAAAGAATTGGAGACACATGGATGCCCACTTAATTTTTCGCTAATCGATCTATTAATATAAAACAAAAACTTTTCAGTGATGTTTACAGGTCACATGCACGCACATGTATTTGTGTCACATCCAGACAACTTTGTGTATCGTGTGCATTGTCGATGTACCACACTGTACAATAAATAATCACAGCTGCGATGCTTTTTGCGCATGGAGACCGCCTGTCCTACACACAGTTATTTCCACATCGTTCTAGAGCTCGAGCTAGTAGCGACTAGCGAGTATGGTTGCGTGCTCTTCAGCACTGCTATATAATCGAGACTACCTATTTATCTATTTAGGTAGCCATCTATTTCTATGCTACCTATTTTTCTTGTTTTACTCCAACAGCATTACCTAAATAATCAGACTCTCCGATTTCAACTGCACAGAGAATGACGTGTGAAACCCACATATCATCCTCTTCCTCCATCTCTCAACGCCATCTCGAGGAGGGCCGCGCCGTAGAGGACGTTGCACCGTAGAGGAGGCCGCGTGCTGAGGAAGAGGGCCACCAGTGAGCAGGCAGCTAGTAACTAAACAGGGACGCGTCAGCGAGCAGGGGAAGAGGGCCGCATCGGGGAAGACGGCCGTCGGTGAGGAGGCCACCAGGGAACAGGGATGCACCGGCAAGCAGGGGAAGAGGGCCACGCTGGGGAAGAGAGCCATCGGCGAGCAGGCACCGAATCCATGGGGCGGCTCTGCGCGGGCCTAGGAACCATGGCGGTGGCGGCACAGGGGAAGAGAGCCGCGCCGACTAGTAGGAACACGCTGGCGAGTAGAGCCACCCCATAGGCGAGCAGAGCCGCCTCGGCGAGTAGGGCCATGGCTACTAACCCACACTGACCTCGCCAGCAGACCGATGACCCCCCATCAGCGACATGCAACTACAGACTCATGTTGTGGGAGCGCGTCTTTAATTGCACTACTAGATACGGGATTTTGTTGTAGCTTCTGTAAACGCAGTGTGGGTAGGTCACTTTTTTATCTATATAGTGACTAGTAATGATGAAAATTGTCGAACTCGGTCGGAAAACTCCTCAATTGTTTTATATTTTTACATTTCAAATGCGAAAACGGAAGCGAGAACGAACAAGTCAGACATGAAAATGAACACGAACTTATGGAATATCAATAATTTTGAAAACAAACCAATTTGAGAGGAATTATATCGAACATGGTCGGTATACAAAAATTTAATATGGAATACCGATCCGCAATGTATAGCAATTAACAAGTGTCATCGTGATAAATTTCGAGTAATAGAGAGCGCACTTCTCAATTTGGTTTCTTTGATAATGTTAACACCAGATTTTGGTTTGGATGTAGAGAGCCGATATCTAAAAGGAGATAGCCGATTTCAGGGATGAAGCTTTCCGAGGAAGGAAGCAAATAGCCGATTGCGCGAAGAATCGGTTATCGGCTGGAGATTGCGATGACGTAACCAGAAGCGGTATCGATTATTCGATGACGTCAGGAGCGGTTCGCGCGGTCAAGAAACGGTCACGATCGGAGTTTATTTTGGAAAGGGAAGATTAAACTCCAAGTTACCTTAAAATAGGATAGTTTGTTAAGATTTATTTCCTAGATTGTATTCGACTAGGACTCTGTTCGGTAGCCTAAGGGTATAAATATAAGCCCTCGGCCATTGTAATCATTATCCAATAACACAATCAATACAACAACCCTTTTCCAGCTCCGGCAGTCAAACCCTAGAGTCTAGTCGAGTCGACGAGTTTCTTCATCCAGGCTGGGTGTCATCCGGTGGACGCAGGCTTGCTTGTAAGTACCGTCAACCCCTGTTAAGATATGTCTTTTTAGCGTCATCCGGTGGACGTGGGAGCATGGAAGAGCAGGGTCCTTGCTAAGCTATAATTTCTTTGGCGTCATCCGGTGGACGCGAGAAGCATAGTGAGTCAAGGGAGTTATCGGCTCTAGCTAAATATGGCAATTTAGTTAGATTCATCAAGTTACCGATATTGTTTATTTAAGATGGTTTATGTAATTATAACAATATCTCTGTCCGATCAAGATTGCTTAGTATTGGCTTTAGATCTGTTTTAAAGTACGCATCTACATAGTTATCTTATATGAATAATTTGGTTCGATGCTTACTATATCATTTTATCGGCTAATTCTATTGCAATTTTGATCGTACGTGTCGTGGGTACTTGGCAAGACTCGATCTAGGAGAGTATAGAGCCGCCGGCCTTCTAGACCAGCTCTGTATTCTTACTAAATTTGCTTGTGGTTATTTGCGGAGGTAATATTAGACGAATATAAAGTCGCAGGCCTTCTAGACCAACTTTATTTTCGTATTTAATTTGCATTTGGATTTGATCACTGCCAAGCGTCCTGCCTCATGGACCCTGTATCGGCTAAAAAGAGCCGATCCAGTTATGCTTTTACGAATAGAGCGTGCATGTGTGTTTATTCACTATTAAATGAAATAGCTTTATTCGTTGAGTTTGTTGACACCCGCCGGCATTTTAGACCAGGTGAATTCAGACCTGATTAGTTTAGCGAAAAAGATCTGTTAAAGCCACCGGCCTTCTAGACCAGCTTTAATCGGTCTCTGTTCATTTGGTGTTCAGGTTATACGTACATGTACAATCTATTTCCTTTACGCATATTAATTGAATTAGATCGGCTAGCATACTGTTACCCTTACTTGAATATCTTGATAGCCGTTTTACTTCATTATCGGTTCATAACATGATGGAATCGGCTTTCTAGTCGATCACCGATTACACTGGCACTTTGAGCCGTACAGTTAGAACTATCTGGCCCCACCAGTTGGTTCCGCCTTGTGTTACTGATTACCTCTGTTTCCTTGTCAATTGCAGGTCAAATTGACTGGCACGCTTGGTTAACTCCGGCGCGCTGAGCCCGGGAGACAAAGCTAGCTGCATTCGGCTTCGCTGGTGTGCTGAGCGCAGGAATCACTTTTTGCGCCAACACACTTTTTGGCACGCCTGGTGGGACACGTACAAGAAGACATGACGAAAGGCAAATACCCTCAAGACACCCCGAGGGATGATGGTGTCCTCAGAGTCAAGGTGTCAGAACTCAATGATGAATACGCAAGTCTAGTGAACCAGATCGTTGAGGAATTCACGGATGCCTGCATGCTATCATTCAGTAAACAAAGAGATGACACCGTAGTGAAAAGAGCTCCTTTTCTAAGATGGATCATGGAAGGTCATTCTGATAAAGCTGAAGAGGAAGCTAAAGAAGACCTTAAAGAAATGATAAAGAACTTAGTCTGGGATTCAGCTCATGCCGCAGTCGGCCATCATCATCATGCGTTTCTGCAAACTGTCTATCAGATCATGAAGGCTATCCACAACAGGCAAGATTAGGAGTCTCTAGGAGCTGCATATTTCAACATACCTCCAGAAGATAACCAGAGAGCAGTGGCTGGGACGTCTACACCGCCACAACAGCCGAGCAAGCCGAAGGCACCAACAGGAGATACCTTTGCAACGGCTTCGGCTCAAAAAATAGCTCCGTATCCCAGATTGTTCAGGGATTATACTCCAGAAGAGCTAGAAAACTACAAACGGCTGACCGGGGCTGCGGTGAATTCCATGAACAAGCTGCCCATCACGACACCATTCACCGCTCCAGTGAATCCGGGATATCACTAAGGGTATTCATATTCAGATCTCCAGGTAGCCCCGCATCCAGGGTATGGCCAACCTTCGAATGATCAACTGCTACATCAGATGAGCAACATGCTTCGGGAAACGTTTGGGTTACAGCCCAAAACAGCAACAGGGCTTTGTTATCGGCGCCCCTACCCAGAGTATTATGATCGAGTACAGCTTCCTCCGCGTTACCGCATGCCTGATTTTGCCAAGTTCAGCGGTCAGGATGACATCACTACCATGGAGCATATCAGCCGATATATTATTCAGCTCGGTGATGCAGCATATGAGCCTGCGCATAGGGTTCGGCTCTTTCCAATGTCCCTTACTGGACCGGTGTTCAGCTGGTTTGCGTCCTTAGAGCCAAATTCGATCACAGGTTGGGAAGATTTGGAGCGCAAGTTCCATAGCTATTTCTTTTCTGGCACAGGAGAAAAGGACATTACTGATCTCACCAGCATGCGCCAGAAGTCAAACGAGATCGGATCAGCGTTCCTCAAATGTTTTCGGGAGACAAGGAATCTGTGCTATTCTTTGAATCTCAGTGATAAGCAGCTGACCAAGATAGCCGTCAGTGGGCTACTCCCGCATGTGCAGGAAAAGTTGGGAGGTGCTATGTTTAATAGTCTGAGCGAAGTGGCGCAGAGAGTAGCTACAGTGGAACAACAAGCCCAGAGTTTCAGAAGGGATACGAAATATAGGCATTCGGCTTATGTTGATGAATCTGATTCAGAACAAGAACCCGAGAGCGAGGTAGGCGCTGTCGATTTGAAGCTGGGTCCAAAGCCGATGGCCATACCTAAGGGGTGGAACATAAAAAATGCCTACGAGTTTGATACCAAGAAATTGGACAAATTGTTCGATTTACTGGTTGATGCAGGATGTATCAAATTCCTTGCAGATTATACAAAGCCTACTCCAGAAGATCTGCAAGGGGATTGGTGCAAGTACCATGGTCTGGATTCTCACTCGACTAACAACTGCCGCAACTTCAAGTTCGCGATCCAGAAGGCTATGAGAAGTGGGTTGTTGACATTCGAAACGGCTCCAAAAGACAAAATGAAGATAGATAAGTTCCCATTCCCGAAGGGCCAGAACATGGTTCAGATAGCAAATGCGCCGGCAAAGGTGAAGGTGTTGACTTCCAGCCACGCTAGGCAAAGTGCATCGGTGGATCCAAGCAGACAGATTACTCCAGAGGAACTGGCACAGATGAAAGGAAAACAGCCATAGAAGAAGGAGACCGAAGAGTCCAGCGGTGTCAAGAGGCGCCCGAAGCACTACCATCTGCTAAACAAATGGCGGCGTGAGAAGGAAAAGAGTCATCGCCGGCGGCTACAGGAGGAAGAGGAAGAGTATCGACGATGGCTCCGCCATGAAGAAGAGGCACGGTATCAGGAAGAGCTGGCTCGGCAACGGGAGGAAGAAGAAGATCATTGGCATTGTCCGTTTTTTAGACACTGTTGGAATGAAGGCCTAAGGTTGCCAATGCTGTGAAATTGCCCAGAATGCAGCGATCAGTACTGAGGATACAAGCAATCTCAGGTCAACCGCCGGTCCATCCATGAGAGGCTAGGGAGCCCACGTGAGGACCAGGATCGGCGCCAAAAAAGGGATCCACGCGATCGGCTCGAAGAGGAAGTTGTTGAACACCGAGAGCCGATTTGGCAAGAAGGGCAATGGTGCCCTGGAGGTTTGACCAGGAGCCAGAGACGGCATGTTTAGCATCTACGGAGCAGCGAGATCAGAGCCAAGTGGCATAATAAATAGGAATGGTGCCCAAAACAATCGGCAAGCACAGGAAAGGTAGCCGCTGATGCGAAGATGGTGTTCATGCTTCCGGCTGAGTTCAGAGCCCAGTGATATAATTCTGATTCGGATTCAGACGTGTCAGAGCCAGAAGATGGATCAGCCAAGCTAGTCCTAGCGCAGCAGGCCGTATTTGAGAAGCCGGCAAAGAATGGACATCTCAAAGCTCTTTACCTCAAGGGGTACGTTGATGGTATGCCCATGACCAAGATGTTAGTTGATGGAGGTGCCACCGTCAATCTCATGTCCTATACAACTTTTCGCAAGCTGGGTAAGGGCACCGACGATCTAATTGAGACAGATATAATGCTTAAGGATTTCGGAGGGAATTCTTCCAATACTCGGGGGGCAGTCAACGTTGAACTGATGATTGGGAAGAAGACGCTGCTCACTATCTTCTTCGTAATAGATAGCAAGGGTGCCTATAGCTTGCTTCTTGGGCGAGATTGGATCCATGCTAATTGCTGCGTGCCTTCTACTATGCATCAGTGTGTGATACAGTGGCACGGCGATGAAGTTGAAATAGTCCCGGCTGATGATTCAGTCAGTGTAGCAACTGTAGAAGCGGCATTCTGGGAAGCTGGAGATCAAGATTGTTTCTCTGGCAAGGTCTGAGAAGGAGGCTCCATCAAAGTCAATGATGAGGGTCAACAGCCGGTCAGGGCAATCGGCTCTAAGTCTTATTTGTAATGGAAAACCCAATCGATGGCACAGAGGGTAAGTTGGGGCAAGGTTTCACGTCGGCCGATAAACTTGAAGAAGTGGATATCGGTACAGGTGATAGGCCAAGGTCGACGTTTATTGCTGCCAATTTAGATCCTGAGTTTAGGTGAGATTTGATTGATTTATTAAAAGAATATAAAGATTGTTTCGCCTGGGAATATTATGAAATGCCTGGATTGGATAAATCAATAGTAGAGCACAGATTGCCTATCAAGCCAGGATTCCGAGCACATCAGCAACCTCCGCGACGTTTTAATTCGGACGTGCTGCCAGATATCAAGGCTGAAATCACGAGGTTGTTGGAAGCCAAGTTCATTAAAACTTGCCGATATGCCGAATGGATATCGAATATTGTTCTCGTACGCAAGAAAAACGGTAAATTACGTGTGTGCATCGATTTCAGAGACCTGAACAGGGCGACACCGATGGATGGTTATCCCATGCCGATAGCCGATTTGCTGGTAGACTCGGCTGCAGGACACCAAGTCATTAGTTTCATGGATAAAAATGCTGGTTATAATCAAATTTTTATGGCTGAAGAAGATATATCCAAGACTGCTTTCAGGTGTCCTGGTGCAATCGGTCTATATGAATGGATTGTGATGACTTTTGGGTTGAAAAATACCGGTGCGACGTATCAGCGGGCTATGAATTATATTTTTCACAAGTTGATCGGCAAAATTGTGGAGATATATATTGATGACGTGGTAATCAAATCCAAAAGTTACAGAGATCATTTAGCCGATTTGCGAGCTACTCTGGAATGCACACGACAGCACGGTTTGAAAATGAATCCTAACAAATGTGCTTTCGGAGTATCGGCTGGTGAGTTCTTGGGTTTCATGGTACATCGTAAAGGGATTGAGATTGGCAGTAAAAGCAAAAAGGCTATAGACGAGATGATCCCTCCGACTAACAAGAAGGAGTTGCAGTCTCTCTTTGGTAAGATCAATTTTATTAGAAGATTCGTCTCCAATTTATCTGAGAAAATCCTGCCGTTCTCGCCATTATTGAAGCTCAAAGATGATCAAGAATTCAGATGGGCTGACGTACAGCAAAGGGCTTTCGATGAGATTCGAGAATATATGAAGTCTCCTTCTATTTTAGTGCCACCGCGGACAGGGAAGTCTTTCAAGCTGTACGTGACGGCCGAGAGCCATACGATTGGGTCGGCCCTTTTTCAGGAGTTCGAAGGGAAAGAAAGAGCAGTGTTTTATCTAAGCAGACGACTCCTGGATCCCGAAACAAGGTATTCGCCAACCGAGAAATTGTGCCTATGTCTTTTCTATTCATGTATGAAGTTGAGGCATTATCTGCTTACCTCGGAATGCGTGGTGGTATCTAAGGAAGATGTTATCAAGCATATGTTGTCTTTGCCGATTTTGAATGGGCGGATCGGCAAGTGGATTTTGGCACTTTCAGAATTTGACCTGCGGTTTGAATCGGCTAAAGCAGTTAAAGGGCAAGCATTAGCCGATTTCATCACTCAGCATCATGGAGGTCCAGTTAACGTTTCTGATGTGGCACAATGGACCATGTTCTTTGATGGGTCATCGTGCAAGCAAGGTGGAGGTGCTGGAATAATTTTAATATCACCACGAGGTATACGTTTTGAGTAGGCTTTCCAAATGGGGCCGACAGTCACCAATAATCAAGCAGAGTATGAAGCTATTTGGAAAGGTTTTTAGCTTCTGCATGAAGCAAAGGCCGATGCAGTTGAAGTTTTCGGGGACTCACAACTAGTTATCAACCAATTGCTCGGCCTATATGAGTGCAAAGATAATATATTGAGGGGGTATTATGTACAATGTCAAGCCCTCATAAAAAAAATTTCATATCGGTTTCTCTCTGCCATATTCCTAGGGCTCAGAACCAAGAGGCGAATCGGCTGGCTTAGAGCGCGTCAGGCTTTCGGCCGATGCACGAAATTTGCAATAATGAGCGATTAGCCGATGATTGGAGGGGTGAGTTAGCAAAATATTTATCAGATCCTTCACAGCGAGTTAACAGGAAGTTGAGGTACAAGGCTATCAAGTATGTGCTGCTCGATGGACAGTTGTATTACAAGACTGTGGAAGGTGTGTTACTCAAATGCTTGGGGGCAGAAGAATCAGTGAAACTGATGAGCGAGGTGCATGATGGTGTCTGCGGTGCACATCAGTCGGCTCACAAGATGAAGTGGATCATCAGGAGGACTGGTTATTACTGCGTGCAGGTCCTGATCCGCGCGGATGCCGGGCTGTGTGTTCTCCAGCATTATGCCGGAGTTGATCTGCGCCGCCGCCAGAGCTCCTATAGCGCCGTAATGGACGCCACTCATGGCCACCTGGCGGGCGCGGCGTCGAACGTCTCCAAGCCGGCTCTGCAAGGTGTCACCACGAGCATTGACGACGTTGGCGGCGGAGTCGGCGGCTGCGTACAGCTCTCCCATCTGTAGCGTCAAAGCTGTGTTCATGATGGTTAGTACTGCAGGTATCGGAGAGATATGGAGAGAAATGGTGGCATTGATCAGAAATTACTCTCTATGTGCCGGTGCGTGTCGGCGAGTTGAGCCCGAGTGTTCTCCAACTCGGTGTAAGCAGCCACCAAAGTAACTGCTTGCTTCTCGCCTTCCAGCTCCAGTCGGTTGGCTTCCTTCGTCGCCTCGGAATAAAGATTCCGATACTCGACGTATTGCCGGTGGAAGCGGCGAGCGTCGTCGGTGGTGTAGGCTTCCGGAGGGTCCGATGAGGACTCCGAACCTGATTCTGCCGCAGAGTCCGCACTGGAAGGTGGGTCGTATGGAGCGACCAGCGGCGGCTGAGTGCGGCGAGGCCGAGAGGAGCTAGCGCCATAGGGGGCACCGGCCGGAAGTTGGAGGAAAGGGCGTTGGTTGGGGTGACAAATCTCCCAAGAATCAGTTATTCGTCAGATCAAAAAAAAGATGAAAGATTTAAGGGCAATATACCTGCTGATGATGCCATACCCGCTGGCTTGCATCCAACGTCGGATCGGTGCGCGTGGAGGCGCAGGCGCTGGAGCGGAGGGACCGGCTATGTCTCCCGGTACCGGTGCCCGGAACGTGGGGGCAACGGTACTGCCCACCGGAGAGTCGGCGCGAGGAGGAGTCAAGCCATGCGCCGACAAACTATCCAGAACGCCGGCCACAAATGGAGGTGTGTGGCTATCAAGATGGATCAGATCAGAATGCATAAACAGTAATCAGATGGATCAGTAATCTTACCCTAGCGTCCGCTCGATGCGAGCCGCACTGGCCTGGATACGGTGGATGTTCCTCTCCCTCTCGTCGGCGGCATCAGGCGAAGCCGCTGGGCGTTTGCCGCGGTCATTGTTGTCGGCCATCGCAGTGGTGATTTTGCTTTGGTTGGGGTTTTCGGTGGCTTGAAGATGAACAGTAGATTGACGGGATGATGGTGTGTGATGACCCTTCAAGACTGCCGACTACTTATAAGTCCACGGTGCACTCAAGGCGGTTCCCTCGGGAGACGGAATGATGCGATGAATTAGAGTTGAATCCACATCTTTGGAGTCCGGGACGGTTACCAGGCTTGGTTCCGAAGCGTCGTTGTGCGAACTGGTGCACCGATCGGTTTCTACGATGCAGGGGATAACCGATTCTGTAGGTTAGACCTGAAAGCCGATCCGCATGAGGAGCAGATTAGGCTGGGATAGCCGATTCCGGAGGTTAGACTTAAGAGCCGATTCGCGTGCAGAGGCAAATCAGGCTAGATAGCCGATTTGAAGCAAAGCAGACCAATTTGAAACAGAGATAATTGATTAAAAGTGGATACAGCCGATTGGCACATAAAATAGATCTGGCTATTAAATTACAAGGACAAAAGAGATTGAATCAGTGTTGTCAGTTCATCACGTAGGGCATAACCATCTTGAATCAGTCGGTGGTCACGACTCTCACTTGATTGCAATATCTCCAGGCGTTGGCATGACTTCCTGCCAGGCAACAACAAGGGAGCTGATTTCTTTCTTCTTTTGAGATAACTCAACAGAGCTAGTAGAGATGGTGATTTCATGATTACTGATCGCTGATTCAACTATTTCTAACTCTTTTTTGAGTTGATCTCTTTTGGCCTTCAGTGTTTCTAGCTCGGTTTCAGCAGCAGAAATAGAAGATTTGAGTTGCCGTGCTTGATCGGCTAACCCGGTTGCCTCCTGTTTGTTAACCGAATTGTTGGCCTTCAGTTGCTCAAGCTCTGTCAGGTTGTTTTGAGCATTGATTACGCCAGATGATGCTATCTTGAAGTCATTGAGTTTGTGCAGGAGCTTCATCGCCGTTAAGTTTGATACTTTTTGAAGAAGCTCTATCACCTGATCAACTAGTTCAGGAGTGGAGGCCAATGCAGTTAAGTCTCCTTCCAGGTATTGCAGAAATACTTGTAGCCGATTGTTCAGATCAGGCTTTGGGATTTCTTCTGCAGAGGAAGCCAGCTCCTCTTCATCACAAAATTCTTCTAAATTGAATGAATACCCAGGAGATGGAGGGTTCAACACCTGAAGCAGTCAGCTAAGTCAGATTCGTAGCCGATTGAATAATGGCAAGATAGTTTTATACCTGAAGAGAGCTTGATGGAGCAAGAAGTGTCTCCAATATAGACCTTTCCTCAGCCATATGTGAAGATTCTGGACGTGTTGCTATGATTGAATTAGTTTACATAATTGTCAACAAATAGAAAGCAAGGATGAAACGCTAACAGCCGAGTATGACTACCTGGTTGAGGTTCTTCTATCATCAGAAAATTGTGGGCCTCTTCGGAAGGGCTATTCGGTTGCATTTTTAATTTGTGTTAATAAAATGTCTAAGGGGTGACAAGACAAGTAGATCTTACCTGGGTCTCGATCCTTTCTTCTTGAATATCACCCTCCTGGAAAATTATTGCCTGTGGATCCTCTTTCTCCTTTAGAGCAGGTGTTTCTTCATGGATGGTTGGCTCTGTTGGAATCTCAGTTTGCTGCTCCTCAAGCACATCCTGGATCAGCTGGGTTTTTATCTGGTAAAAGTTGATTTCAGTAGTCAGGGTGTTGAGACAGAGGGAAAGGAGATGGAAATTGATTGAAGATACCTTGGTCTTTCTAACTATCCATTTCCTTTTGGGAGCCTGCTCATGGATTTGAGTTGATGCTTTTCTTTTTGGAGGAGAGGCAGGTGATAAAATGGCTGAACCAGACATCAGCTTCCGGAGAGTAGGGGCCTGGGATCCCAGTCTTGCTGTTGGGCAAGGAGGATAGTACTCCACTTTGTCCGTTGGGATGGAAGATGGATCCTGTGAATATAATGGTTAGTCAAGAAAATTGACAGGGAAGCCATTTAGGTCAATCGGCTGAACGCTTACTGAGCAAGAGCATTGGAAGTTTGGCTCCAGAGCTATGCATTTGTCATGGACAGTCTAACAGAAAAGGTGACTGTGCCATCATTGCCACCATTCATCAAAGCTCTGGTGGGTAGCATCCAGCTGAACCCATTCTTTCAGTGATATTGAAGGTAGATCATCCCCAAGGGAAAGGACTCTGTGGGCCTCGAGCATGGTGGTGATATTTTCCCTGGGCCTCAATATATGCAAGAATGGAAAATGAGGAGGTAATTGACCAAACCCCATTTGTCTGGCTGCTATGCCAGGATGGTAGAATTCGTAAGAAGGATAGCTGGTTGGTCGGCCACTTGTGCTTCAGAGATGTTTGAAATCCACTGGGAGGGTACATGGTCTGATCATGGCATTCAAAACCGCCGAAGCACTGTCGTCAGAAAATTCATCTGTGAACCTGAAGTTGGAGGGTGCTGTAAATTCATCTTCATCTTCATAAGGGAACCAAATAGCAGCTTTGGTTCCTAGGCCTCTGTATAGGTTCTCTAGCATTTGGCCTGTTGTGGTAGGTATGAATATTGCAGAAGCTGCTTCACCATAAGTCAGACAGCCTCTGGTCTTTGTTTTCTCTTTCTCTGCATATTCAGTAGATGGGAAGCTGAGGTTTCGGAGATCTGGTCTCACCAATTTGTGCAGATACAGGTTGAGCCACAACTGAATCAGCCACCAGGGGCCTGCCATGGTTTGCACTTCTGAACCTGTCATCAGGGCGCCAAAGACCCGATTCATAAGCCCATATGCTGCACCAAGGAGGAGTTTTCCCAGTGGGATTGAGTTCCCTTGGTGAAGTTTTTCTGCCAAGACCCTGTATGGATAGGCTGGTCCAGCAGTTGCACCACAGAATAAGAATCTTTCAAGCCACATAATCAGAAAGGCGATGTGTTCTTTATCTCCGACTGAACTGGTGGTACCATGATGGTGTTTAACATAACCACTCCATCCAGAATATGAGTCCAGGTTTGGGAAGTCCGGATCTTTTCAGCCGCTGACGCAGAGGTCATAAAAGTTGTATGAATCCATGATCTGCAGGCCAGTGAGCATATGGACGTCACCAAGGGTGATGGTTCTGGGGCCGTCTCCGAAGACAAAAGCATTCAGAGAGTTTGACCAAAAGTGACTAGCGCCTATCAGAAGGGGTTCGTTCCTCGCCATATTTGACAGAGACAGATCAAGGCATTGGCTGATTGAGCGAACTTCCCAATATGCGCGCTTCTTTGCTGCTACCCGGCAGAACCAGTTCCTCCATCCTGCAGGTATGCTTGGCCAGTTTCTAAAAGATTTTGTCCAAGAAGAACAGTCGAGCTTGTTGCTTCTAAAGGGGAATTGGTTGGTTTCTTGGATAATCAGATCCTTTGGATTCGGGTCGCCAAGTGGACCCAGATAGTAGGCGTTCGGGATGTCATGCAGGGCGATCAAAGTCTCTTTCTTCAGTTCTTGAGATTGAAACTCGTACTTAGCGGAAGTAGGAGAAGTTCGGTAGAACGAGAAGGGAATTGAAGAAATTGATACCTCAGGGATCTCGGACGGAGTTGCCATTGGTTGGAAGGTGGTTTGTTGATGACAAATTAAAGCCAATGGCGGCGAATTGGAACCACGGCAGTGGATTGAGTTTTTCGCAGCAGAACTATCGGCGGTTAGGGTTCCAATTTTGGTGCGGCGATTTTGAAGCACTAAGAGGGAAGCTGCAGTTTGAGGCTCGGGCGTCAATTTTGGAACAGACAAGTCTATCCCAAAATTGGGGGCATGTGTTAACACCAGATTTTGGTCTGGATGTAGAGAGCTGATATCGAAAAGGAGATAGCCGATTTCAGGGATGAAGCTTTCCGAGGAAGGAAGCGAATAGCCGATTGCGCGAAGAATCGGTTATCGGCTGGAGATTGCGATGACGTAACCAGAAGCGGTATCGATTATTCGATGACATCAGGAGCGGTTTGTGCGGTCAAGAAACGGTCACGATCGGAGTTTATTTTGGAAAGGGAAGATTAAACTCCAAGTTACCTTAAAATAGGATAGTTTGTTAAGATTTATTTCCTAGATTGTATTCGACTAGGACTCTGTTCAGTAGCCTAAGGGTATAAATATAAGCCCTCGGCCATTGTAATCATTATCCAACAACACAATCAATACAACAACCCTTTTCTGGCTCCGGCCGTCAAACCCTAGAGTCTAGTCGAGTCGACGAGTTTCTTCATCCAGGCTGGGTGTCATCCGGTGGACGCAGGCTTGCTTGTAAGTACCGTCAACCCCTGTTAAGATATGTCTTTTTAGCGTCATCCGGTGGACGTGGGAGCATAGAAGAGCAGGGTCCTTGCTAAGCTATGATTTCTTTGGCGTCATCCAGTGGACGCGAGAAGCATAGTGAGTCAAGGGAGTTATCGGCTCTAACTAAATATGGCAATTTAGTTAGATTCATCAAGTTACCGATATTGTTTATTTAAGATGGTTTATTTAATTATAACAATATCTCTGCCCGATCAAGATTGCTTAGTATTGGCCTTAGATCTGTTTTAATGTACGCATCTACATAGTTATCTTATATGAATAATTTGGTTCGATGCTTACTATATCATTTTATCGGCTAGTTCTATTGCAATTTTGATCGTACGGGTCGTGGGTACTTGGCAAGTGTCGATCTAGGAGAGTATAGAGCCGCCGGCCTTCTAGACCAGCTCTGTATTCTTACTAAATTTGCTTGTGGTTATTTGCGGAGGTAATATTAGACGAATGTAAAGTCGCAGGCCTTCTAGACCAACTTTATTTTCGTATTTAATTTGCATCTGGATTTGATCACTGCCAAGTGTCCTGCCTCATGGACCCTGTATCGGCTAAAAAGAACCGATCCAGTTATGCTTTCACGAATAGAGCGTGCATGTGTGTTTATTCGCGTATTAACTGAAATAGCTTTATTCGTTGGGTTTGTTGACACCCGTCGGCCTTTTAGACTAGGTGAATTCGGACCTAATTAGTTTAGCGAAAAAGATCTGTTAAAGCCGCCGTCCTTCTAGACCAGCTTTAATCGGTCTCTGTTCATTTGGTGTTCGGGTTATACGTACATGTACAATCTATTTTCTTTACGCATATTAATTGAATTAGATCGGCTAGCATACTGTTACCCTTACTTGAATATCTTGATAGCCGTTTTACTTCATTACCGGTTCATAACATGACAGAATCGGCTTTCTAGTCGATCACCGATTACACTGGCTCTTTGAGCCATACAGTTGGATCTATCTGGCCCCACCAGTTGGTTCCGCCTTGTGTTACTGATTACCTCTGTTTCCTTGTCAATTGCAGGTCAAATTGACTGGCACGCTTGGTTAACTCCGGCACGCTGAGCCCGGGAGACGAAGCTAGCTGCATTCGGCTTCGCTGGTATGCTGAGCGCAGGAACCACTTTTTGCGCCAACAGATAAGAGAAAAAAAGAAAGAAAAGGATAATTTGAGATACTTCACTAATAGACTAGAGAGCATAGCAACAACGCTCAGTCCTTCTATGTCTCTCTTTCGTTAGTCTAGTCACATGCAATGAAACAAACATCACTTCATGAAGCCAGATGCAGCCATGCAGGCATGCGGCATCCTGTGAGAGATTAGTCCCACCACAGTGACTTAAGGAGGCATGACGATGTGAGATGCCTATATAACGAGGCCAATGGGCAATAGTGCTCTACACTTGCCTTTGACTAATTCCTTGAATAATGCTTGGCAATCAAATTTGGTTTAAACCATATTTTGAATTCAAACTTTTCTATTTTAAAGTAGAAAACATTGAGAAAATATCGAAACTGGTTTTATTTTTACGTTTAAGATACGAAAATGAAAGAAAAAACGCTAAACTCGAACACCAAAATGCAAATTCAATCGGATAAAATATAGAAAACGATACGGTTCAGTTCGGGATACTTCTGTTTTGTTTTCATCTTTAGTGACTAGTGGGTGCTTGTAAAGACGAGGAAGAAGAAATTATGAAATGCTGATTGGAAGGAGGTACAAGATAGGTTTCAAAAGAAACTTAGTTATTGGAAAGGAAAAAATGCTTTCCATGGGAGGTAGACTGATCCTCATTATCTCTGTCCTAAGTAATCTATCCATTTTTACACTTTCTTTCTTTGAGTTGCCACGTCAGATTTTAAAAAAATTGGACTTCTAAGTTTTTCTGGCAATGTGATGAGCATAAAAGGAAGTATGGGCTAACTAAATGGAGTATTCTTTGTTCTCCCAAGGACCAAGCGGGTTTGGGTATCCTTAACCTTCATCTGCAAAATAAGTGTCTCCAAAGTAAGTGGTTGTTTAAACTTCTTAATGAGGACGGGATTTGGCAAACCATGCTAAGAAGAAAATACTTGAAACAAAAAACGTTAACCCTAGTGGAACATTTGAATGGGTCACTCACACTATTGGGAAGGTTTGATGAAGATCAAATCGAGTTTTTTTGGGTTTGGGAAGGTTTAAATTTGGTGACAGAAATCAGATACGTTTCTAGGAGGACATGTGGTTAGGCAATGTTGCTTTTAAAGATCAATATCCCAATTTATATAACATTGTTAGAAAGAAGAATCCAACAATCTCTAAGGTTGTTGGTATTTATTAACGCACACAAATTAATGCCCAAGCGCATGGATACCGCTGTAGGTTTTACCTAAGAGTATTTCAAGGTATCGATTGTCCACGGTGAACGTGAAGTGAACTAGAAATGAATCAAGAACGTCCAAGGATAGGGCAGATATATATTTTTTTAAGAAGGAACATGTATTATCTTAACACATTACACCGGCCCTTTTACAGATAGAACACCAAAGAAAAGAAAAATTACAGAGAAGTTCAGAACTCCTATTCATCTTTCTCGAAGCCTTCAAAGATCCATCTATCACCGCCACCGAAGCCGCATCCCAATCGTCGTCGGGCACCAGAGCCAAACTCCACAAGGTGGTGGCCGTAGAGGAGGACTTACTTCTGGGCGAATCAACCAACAGCTCCCAGGCGCATCGGCTAACTCCTGTGCCCCGAACGCATCCTTCGATTCCATCGCCGGCTATCCGAGCAAAGCTCAGATTTTTACCAAAACACATCTTCCTCGAGATTAACAGGGTCAACATGAAGAAGACAACGATGCACCGGCCCTCGACTCCTGGATAGGTCTCCCCAACCTCCCCGTTGACGTCGGAGTAGATCGCCATCGGAGAACAGAAGAAACTGTAAGAAATTATTCCATTGTGCCACCGCCACTTCTGTATCGCCGGCATCGCCAGGAAAAACAAGCCGCAGAGAAGCCACACTCCTCCGGCAAAACCTAACTCCGTCGCCAAACATCGGCGGCGAGCAAAACCCTAGACCTAAGTGGACTCAGACTAAGACTCTACAAAGACAGGAGGCGGACCCCCGCTCCCCGTCACCATCGGCCACGAGGCCAGAGGCGAGGGAACCGGGCCGCAAGGCAGCGGCGGTGGCCCTCGACTCTCTCGCGAGAGGCGGCGGCTGCAGTTGCTAGAGATGTAGCTCGCACAACTAGCTTTGAGGTCGAATAGTGTGTCAATCTGGCGCAATCGATTCTCGAATAGATTTGGGAAGGGGTAATCGGGGAAGGCTGCAAAAAATCTCTACGAAACACCAACTCCGACGTAGTGGAATATGAAGACCGACAAAGCGTACACCTCTGGGGCTACCACTACTAACCGTAAGAATTGAGCGCAACCTCAGGTAATGTAACACCTCTAGTGTTATGGTTAATTAAAACTTGCCATGTAATCGTGATTGCATGCAAAACATCCTGCACGAACTCATCATTACCGTGTACCACTAAAATAAATTTTCTTCTTGCATATGATTTTGAATAGATAAATTACAGTGATTTATTATGCAAATGATTGTACTGGTGTGTGATTGTTTAAATCCAATTAGGAGATAAAAAGACACCAATTTTAAACCCTAAAACGAACCCAAAGCCCTAATTCAAAAACCAAAAAGAATGAGGGATTGGGCCTTAAACAAAAGTTGTAAATTCTTTAAAAGTTGATCATCTTATATTTTGGACAAATTTAAAGATATTAAAAAGAATCTTAAATAAAACCCTAATCAATGTTTTAAAGTTAAACTTGAAATACAAATTTAATACTAAAAAGAATCCAATGAAAGTGCTTTTCTAAAAGTTGTAGATCTTTTAAAATGAAACAACTTTCATTTTGAGTGATTTTGAAGTTATGCAGTGGAAATTCAAATTAACCGCAAAACAATGCCTTGAAGTTCAAATTTGAAATGCTACTTTAAAAATTATCAAGAATCTGACAAAACTCATTTAATGAAAGATGTAAAGCTTGACAAATAGAACAACTTCTATTTTTACTGATTTTCATGTTGTAGAGAAAAATTTTGAGAATTTGATTGAATTATAAAAGAAATTCAAATAAAGTTTTACCCCTTTTGAATAATTTCAAAACTGAGCAGAATTTGAACATACTTTAAGACTAAAAAAAATATTCTACATGAAATTGTGCACAACTTTTATTTTTGGCTCTTCATGTGATTCTACCTAGATTAGGGCATAATTGGCTAGAGTAGAGTTTGACCCTAGGCACTGCTACAGTACCTGGCCCCTCCTCCCTTCGCTGCGCGTGCAGGGCTGCAGGCGCGCGTGCCGCGCCACGCACCGGCGCTGCTCGGGCCTGGCCAACGGTGTGCCTAGGTCGTGGGGGCCCTGGCTGGGTCCTAAGTCCATCGCTGTCGTATTTAAGCGTCTCGTGGCCATCGTTTCCCATCCCCTTTTCTCCATGGCCACCGACGTCGAGTTTCGGTTCGTCTCCAAATTCGCCATCTCCATTCACTAACACGTCAAATTGAGCGCTCAGCTAGCTTCATCTTCTTCCTACGCGTCCACAACACACACTCGTGTCGTTCTTCGTCGCGTGAATTGTCCAGTGCGACGTTTTCTTCTCCGTGGCCGGCAGAACGCCACTGTGTGCCGACTCGTCGTGGCCAGCCCTCTGTGGCACGTTCCACCTCAAAGCACACCTTGTTTCTGGTTCCCTAAGTTTACTTGATGTTCATGGAGAAAGCCGTTGCCTCTTTCCTTTTCAGTTCACGCCGGAACGCGGTACCTTGTCGTCGCACTCAGTGTGCCGCCATGGCAGCCGCGACAGAGCTCTCTGGCACCGCCGCATTCTCTTTCTCCGAGCTTCCTTAAGTCCCAAAGATGACCACAGAACCTCCACCTACAAGCGCCATCCTCGACGCAACCCTTTTGCGGCCTTACCTGCCACTGCAGACCACCGTCGCCGGAGCTGTGTCTCTGGAGCAGCCGACACGCGCGTGGCCAGGCCACCACGGGTCACTGCGGACCAAGTCATGGTAACCATCTAGTGCGCATGGTCTCCCTCTTGCTTCCCCCCCACTCCATCGCTGCCGGCGAGCCGTCCCCGACCGGTATCGGGAAGCTGCAGCGCTTCCCCTGTGTTTGGTTCGCGACCAGGGACCCCTGCTGGGATGATGACTCTTTTCAGGGGGTTTTCTGCGAAGGTTGTGACTCAGATGAATAGTACCAATTGTGCATTTTTCTTTTTCCTTTTCAGAATATATGCTGAAATTGTGAATTTCGTATCTATTTCTTGGTGCATGATAAAATCATGAGACTTTATGTGTAGCCTATTTATTATGTATTATGTTTAGGAAAAATATGAAACTTGGATTTTGGATAATTTTTATATGTTTTAAAATTACCTCTTTTAATTAATAAATGGACCTTCCCTGATTTTTATAGGACAAAATATATATTCAATGGTCATGAAATTTTGTTTGTGTCTGTTTTATGTTTATATCTGCCTTCACAAAAAGTTTGGTATTAATTTGACAATGTTTACATATACCCTTAATTATATGCTTTAATTATTAGTTGATAATTATAGAAATGATAAGCACAAATCATGAAATGACTTGAGTGAATTTTTTTGAGTTGATTGTTGACCCTGGGTTATTCACCATAATGATCCTCGGCCCTTTAGATTGAATTTCTCACGAGTTGTCTTAGTAGTAGCTTAGCAACTGTGCAGCGGTTTTTCTACTACTGTTAAAATGATCAATAAATCAATTATACCACCTTGCCTAATGAAGTTTGTTTTGCAACTTTATCATGAAGAAAAGTTGTACTCAACTTTCTTATTTCTGTTCACCTTCTATTAAAGCACTTCTTTTACTTGCATCGTACATCATGGCATACATCTCATCATATTAAATCATGCATCCTTATTACGTGTAGTATACGAGAGTCTGAAGAATCATGATGATCAAGTTCAGAGGAAGTCCGTCGATCAAATGGTGGTGATGCCAACTTCGTGATCTCTGTGGACCTAACCAACCCTATAACACAGGCAAACCTCGGTGCATTCAGCCCCTTTCTTGTGATTTACAAAATGTTTATAACTTGAGTTAATCTACTGCATTAGATTTACAAGAGTTGAGTTACTTGCTGCATTGACCCTTGAACCTAATTTAAAATAAAATATTTGAAAATTTCTTAGTCATGCTTAATTAATAAATTTCGCAAAAAAAAGCTATTTTATGCTATGATGAAATGAAACAAATATGAATCATTATAAGTGATGGTTTATTCTCGTTTGGTGGTTGTGCACCTGATTAGTCCATTGTCACTGACGGGAAGGATTTTTTTCGTTTGGTTGACCATCTGTTTGGGTCAGAGTCCCAACGATCCTCACCATCGAAAAAGGAATGCGAAAACCGGGTGGTCTCCAATGTATTTGGGTTAGATTCCCAATGCATGGTTTCCAATAGAAAAAGAATTAAAGACCATTTGTTTTCAGACCTGCTGTGATCAAGACTTTGTAACTAGCCACATACTTGCTGGGGGCTCTCTGCCCCATAGTTTTTCCTCAAAAAAAAAAACTACCCACATACTACGAAAAGCCTCTGACTCCGGTGGCTCTACTGTTTGAACCGACGACCAAGCACTGGGAGTGGAGAAATGGCGAGAATAGTGTGTACCCTCGTAGGTTAGAGTCCCGGATTGGAGGTGTACTGTATTCTCGGGTGGCACAGGACCGGTTCAGGAGTATGAAAAGCCGTGGTAGGCGGGGTTGGCATATGCAAGCTTAAGTGTTACATATACAGTGTGGATAGGGATCCCCAGATGGATACTAATCGATTCGAATCGTCGTTGCTCCTCGGATATGGAGACTTGATACTCACCCCTATATCGAAAAGTGGTTCGGAACTAGCTTGTTTTGAGAATGATTAAGAAACTGAAAGTATGTTGATATATGAGAATGAATTTGGAATCATGGATTATGAATATAATAATATTGAGTTAAAATATTAATATAGGTTAGCAACGCTTTTCTGCAAAACTATTTGACTCTTGCTCAAGCCTTACCATGACTCCCCTCAGCCTGCATTCTTGAGTCTTATTCATTTTTCTTAGTAGGGTAAGTCTTGCGACCCCTTGTACTCAGGGTTTGAAAACCCCCTGTTGCAGGTATTTTAAGAACAGGTCTAAGTGTGACCGTGTCGATTGAAGGATTGTGCATGGATGAAGGTGTGTATATGATACAAACCCTTGGGCAGGGTGTATAGTTATATGCAGCTACTCCACTACGACACTCTAGTTTGGGATAATGTAAATTAAATTTGTAAATTATATTTTTGTAATACTTCTACACTCTTTACTCTGATTTAAATTATTTGTGTAAACTATTGTAATACTATAAGACTTGCAATGAAGATCCTCGGGGTATTTAGGGTTAACTAGGAGACCCGGCAGGCCACCTAGCTCAAGGAGAAACTCGTGCAAACTGGTCGTGGGTCATTAGGGATGATGACGGTGCACGTGGGCCCTATGATTAAGGTGGCTCTGTCACAGGTGAACACTAGCTTAGACACCACATCTACACTAATGAATACTACTCTAATCATGGTCTATAACTAAAGCACCTAATACGAGCGGAGATCCCATGATCAAAGTAAAGGAAGAACTGAATTTAATTAAATAGAAAACCTAAAATTACCGATCGAAGAACTAAAGATGAGTCAATGAAGAATTGTCTCCATAGAGGTACAAAGTTGAGGAAGATCCGACAAGCCGGCTCCTCCTCAGATCTCTCTCCACTTCCTCTCTCCCTATTTTCTAATTACGACTAAATGAACTAGAACTAGAAATAGAACTAGATCTAGCTGAATTAGAACTAGATGAACTAGAACCAGATCAACTATAAGGACCTAACCCTAATTTATGTATATATGAATCTCTGGGGTGTATAATGCCTCCAAGAGGGGCCTCAGGGCTCAGGGCGTCCTTATATAGGGGGATACCTTGAGGGTCAAGTAGACGCCACGTCATTGATCCGCGTCTCTGTTTTATAGTAGCCATGGGAACAAACCGATATATATTGGGCGGTAGAGGATGTTACATGGTCGCCAATTAATTTTCCAACCGACCTGCACAGAAAGCCGGAGAAGAACCAGCCATTCGGGCCACGAACCGGAGCCAAAACAGAGAAACCGGGCGTCTACGGTGTTTCTACGGAATTTTGGAACCTTCCGGCCAACTGGACCGGCCGGTTCACGTGGTTTGGCCGTGTGTGGCACAGCTGGACCGCGCACCGCCTTCAGGTACCAGTCCCATGGCGCCACATGCCCTCCTGGCCCGGGCCGCGCCTTCCCGCCCGTGCGCCGTGCACGAGCGTGCGCGTTCCCCGTGTGTGGGAACCGCGGCCTCCACATGTCGTCACCGGATTGGCCGGCTTGGGCGCCGGATGGCCTGCCCACCGACCGTGTCTGCATGGCATGGGGCTCACTGTCTACTTTGTCTCCTGCGAGTGTGGAGGCCGCTGCTGTTGCGCCACGTGTCAGCTACCAATTGGATTGTATGGCTGTGCATTTAGGTCTCACGTATAATTCTTCTTTAATTTATATCTTTGGCTCCCGAAGTCCAAATATACTGAACAATATATCCATTTTGATCAGCGCGATGAGCTATACACAGTGATGTAGTCCAATTCACCTTTTGAGATACTTTTATTTGGTGCAAAATTAAATATTCCTGCAAAACAACCGAGAGCACCAAAACTCGTGGTACTAGTTAGTATAAACCCTACAACTATTGTTTATAATTTATTTTATGACTTTTCATGCAATAGTTAATGGTTATATTTAGTGTTTAACGACTGTCAACAAAGGTCATGAGTTCTAATCCCCTCCATGTCTCTTTTAGAAGATCTTTAGTTGGAAATAATCTTCTTTCTTGGCAACACTTGGTAGCTAGAGTTATGATTATTCAACTAAGGGATGTTACAGACTCTTTTATGTGGGGTTTAAACCAAACTAGGATCTTACTATGCAATCCATGTATAAAGCTTTGTCCGTTAACAATGTTATACCACATACCCATATCTTGTGGGAACTAAAAATGCTACTCAAAATTAAAATCTTTATTTTGTACATGGTTAAAGGTGTAACTCTTACTAAAGATAATTTAGCTAGAAGACAATGGAAAGGAAGTATTAAGCGCTGCTTTTGCAATCGTAATGAGACATTTCAGCACCACTTCTTTGATTGTCAAAATGCTAAATTCATCTGGAGATTGTTACACGTATCTCTAGGGTTACTAGCAACGTTAAATGTTGATCATATGTTCAAAAACTGATTAAATGGGTTACCAAGGAAGATAAAGTACCAAGTTTTAGTTGGAGCCTACGCTCTTTTGTGGACAATCTGGCTAAGCCGTATTGATATTATTTTTAATAGAGCACAAGTTTTAACTTCCTTGCAGGTGCTATTAAAAGGGACGTATTGGATCTGCTTTTGGGCGTTGATGCAAAAGGAAGTGGAAAGACCTCAAATCATTTCGGGTGTCGTGCATTTGAGACGTCGGCCATGCAAATTTTTGCCACAAATGGGTGGCTCTTTACGAATAGACTTCAATGTGTTTAACTTTATTTTATTTTTCTACCTTGGTCCATTTTCTTCAGTAGTTTGAGTGGCTGTTTCGGAACTGTGATGTACTTTTGGACAGCTATATGTATGTATCGAGACAGAGGCTGGAATATTAATATATCTTTTTTTTCTAAAAAATATTGTCATACATCTAGTTGCATGAAACAATTTTTTTTAGAAAAGGAAACAATAATGTTTGGTACACAGTCGACTCAACTTTAGTCACAAGATCGGAAATTTTTTTATTTTTAACCCCTTTTTAATAATAATTGCAAAAATAACCGCCCTGAAAAATTTATTGCATTCCATAGCCCATCGTCGTCACGCCAACTTCCATGGCGCGACCAAACAACGTTGTCACGCCACATGCATTGGCGCGACCAAACGGCGCACTTTGGACGTCGTTTTCCGACGTGGAACAGCTAGTCGCGCCAAACTTCTTGGCGCGACGGGACTGAATTTTTAAAAAATCATAACTCCTCAACACTATGCCGGATGAAGATGATTTCTATATGAAAATTATAGATCTCGATGAGATCTATAAGTTTCTAGTTTTGAGTTTTTTCATTTGAAGAAGTTAAGATACTCAAAAAAATTATATAAAGTTTCAGCACCAAAATGATTGCGTATTAGTCATAAAAATAATATCTCTTTTATATGGATTCAAATGAAATACTTTTTATACAAAAATTATAGCTCTCAATGAGGCCTACTACTTTGTAGTTTTGAGTTTTTACATTTGAGGTCGTTAAAAATTTCAAAAAAATAATATAGAGCTTGTAATATAGAGGTCGTTAAGCTCTATATTATTTTCTTGTGCTTTTTAACGACCTCAAATGTAAAAATTCAAAACTACAAAATAGTAGGTCTCATTGAGAGCTACAATTTTTGTATAAAAAATATTTTCATTTGAATCCATATAAAAGAGATATTATTTTTATGACTAATACGCAATCATTTTGGTGCTGAAACTTTATATAATTTTTTTAAGCATCTTAACTTCTTCAAATGAAAAAACTCAAAACCAGAAACTTATAGATCTCATCGAGATCTACAATTTTCATATAGAAATCATCTTCATCCGATATAGTATTGAGGAGTTATGATTTTTTTTAAAATTCAGTCCCGTCGCGCCAAGAAGTTTGGCGCGACTAGCTGTTCCACGTCGGAAAACGGCGTCCAAAGTGTGCCGTTTGGTCGCGCCAATGCATATGGCGCGACAACGTTGTTTGGTCGCGCCATGGAAGTTGGCGTGACGGCGAGGGGCTATGGAATGCAATAAATTTTTCAGGACGATTATTTTTACAATTATTATTAAAAAGAGGTTAAAAATAAAAAATTTTCCCACAGGATCATACATCCAGTAACGGTACGTAGATGGACATTATGGTGTTACACAGCCGTAGTACTCTTAAGGCAGTGCACCTATATTCATATACACAATCGACTCAACCGCTGCCGTTGATTCTAAAAACACTTCTAGTTTGTTACCCACTTCAATTTATTGAGCGGAAAATATTTTAGCACTTTGATGCAAAAGCTCCCAAAGTGCTGGTCTACCTATTCACGGATATATATTATTGAGACAATATATAGCATATATTATTTGTATATATACTCCAGGGAGACCATGGTTTACCACCGGCCTTTCAAGGGAGAAACAACAATTTCTCCACAACGACTCAAACGCAAGCGTGGGAACGAAACGAATCTCAACTTTCATCAAGCTGGGAATAAAACTCTCAAGATATGCGATAATTCACTCTTGCACTGTACGAGTATTTCTATAAGCAAGCAATTGTATTCCAGATTGGCAGGCAACTATGGATGAAAATAGTATGAATATTTATTTGATCGTTCGACCGAATTCGTTTAGAGATGTTCAGATCTCTCCGTATCTGAGTCCGGATATTTGATATCCGATATCGCATCCGTATTTGAATACCCGAATCTTATATTTATGATATCGACATCTAATTGTATCCTATTCGGCATGACTATCATATCCGTATTCGAATCTGAATCTGATCAGAAATTTGAAAATAAATATGATATCAGTTGATGCCCATCCGTTTTCATCGCTACCGACAACTATCACAAGATCTTGGGCAAAGGCCGCCATAAAATAAAATCGCTGACGGCTTATCTTAAATACAGTGTATTTTATTGAATTGAATACTCCGATATTGGTACAACGTCCGGCCTTGGTACCGAAAAAGCGCGGCGCGTGCTCTCACGTCCGGGCTTTGTCGGCGGGCTTTTTGATTTTTTATTTATTTTCAAAGATAGGCAGGGGTTGGTCGGCGGGCCTTTTTCAATTTCTTTTTTTATTTGTACTAGTAAAAGTGTCCGTGGGTTATAACAGGAGATTATTAAAATAAAATTTTCGTTAAATCAATTATTAGTGACTGTGTGTTGTAATTGGAGATTGTAAAAAAAATTCATTAACTCAATGGGTTTCGGAACCTATATAGAAAAAAAATAATTATTATATGTGTTTAACTTACGTATCAACATCTCTTTCCCAAAAAATCAAAAAAGATATGAGATTTCTTGGTAGAATATCTCTTGTTTTATTTACATCTCACCTAGTTGGCCTCCCACACTTTATCATATATGGTACTAATGTAAACCGGACATATAAAATTAAACCGGACTAAGTACACACTTTATTAAAATAAGAGTGCACGGTTGTCGCTACTTCACTTAGTGCTCTATGCAGATGGAAAGTACAATTGATGTAATGAGTAACACTGTAGCTTTTCAGGAAGTAAACGGGACCTTAGTCGACCTTAGTCTTTTGATTTGATGGCACTATGGCAGGGCAGCACCGATGGCTTGTATTTATATTTCAGTCGGGTTTCGATTGGATCCACGTGATTTTGTTTTGGATAGATTTGGTTCTGGAATTTGGATTTGGTTCGGTGTCCTATGCCGACTTGATACTGCATATTGATAATTTACCTTCTGTAGTAGACACGGAAAGGAAGTCCTAATTATTTTCGTCAGATGGAGTCCCATGAGTATAAGCTAAACAAAAAACGATGCATAAGTAGTTACGAAGCCAAATAAAATGGAAATAGGCTAGCAGAGGTAGACGAAAAATCGAGTCGTATCGTATTTTGGAATGTAGATTTGTTTCCATATATATATAGAGATGTATTTATTTTGGACTATAAACTTATATCTATACCTACTAATAAAGAGGCAAAGTTTCTCCCCTATTTTTTTCGTCCGTCACAGGTTTAACTGTCCTGACACTTGCCCGCGTTGGTGAAGACAGATATCAGATACATGATTGAGATCCAACAAAAAAGGCAAGGAAAGGCAAGGATGAATACAAATAGGAAATAGAACCAGATTGAAGTCGGCAGCAACTCACGCGGCCAGCCACGGATCGAGTCGATGTCGGAATCGATATATAGGATCTAAAGGGAAAAGACGGCTCAAATTACTACTTACTTCCTCTGTCCCAGTTTATATGTCATTTTTGGTTTTTGTGCTACAAGTTTGACTAAATTTTATTTATAATGCGGACAATATTCATATCTGCAAATAAATTTCTTAAAAAACTAGATTAAAAGATCTATCCATTGATATCAATTATGTATCGCAAATATTAATATTTTTTAATATAAAATTAATCAGAGTCATTTCTCGGGAAGCGAGAAAGACAGATTTTAGGGACGGAGAGAGTATCTCATAAGGCAATTGCAACTTCAAATTAAATCAATAAATCCATTGCTACCACGACTCCTCGTGAGACAGAGAAACCGAGAGGAACACACATGTTCAATAGATCCACCGAAACCAACTTGAATTCACGGGCGGAGCCTCTCAGAGGCGAAACTGGGCGGCTGCCCCCCCTTGTCTCAAGGATTCTCTGAAGTCTGAACACCGTGTTTGCTAATCAGCCGCTGCCACTGGTTCACAGACCAGGCTAGTATACATACACTATACGAGTAGTAGCACTAGTACAAAGGCCGAGAGTACTAGTAGTTTAAAGCGATTGTTTTTTCATTGGAAGTACTAGTAGTAGTAAATGTACTGTAAGAGGAGTAAAAAAAGCTAGCACAAAGGCCGCAGTACAGCTCCATGAGCTGGAGTATTCGCAAATTGCCCCCCCTTAATTATACCTCACGCTCCGCCACTGCTTGAATTATAACCATCAAGATAAGATGGAAAAGAACTTTTAAGAAGCTATGCCAAGACAATAGACAAGTCCCCAGAAGAAGAATATAAATAGCAGCTAGAATTAAAAGAAAAACTCAAGAAAAAGCGCCGATCCATCCACCTTGCAAGGAGGTGCTGATCTTGTCATCCCACGCTCGCTGGGCTCGCAGCATCAGGCAAGGATCTGTGGATACGTGCGGACGCCAGCGACGTGGGCCATGTGGCCGCCAAGGAGCCTCGATTGGCAACCGCTGGGATGGCTGGGCGCGAGGCCGGAGCTCCGAGCATGTGGAGCTACCGGGGACGAGCGATGCGCCACTGAATAAGAAGTCAACGGAGCGCCATGGCTAGGGAGTGCGGCGTGACATGTCTATCCGTCCGCTCTGGTTCGTTGTTGCTGGCTCTGGCGTCCGGTCGTCGGCAGGTAAAGACGCAGAGGATCTAGCCAGGCGGTAGGCCCCATCCTCTCTCTGGCCGCCGCCGGGGTGGCTCTGCAGGAGCGGGAGTGTTGCGCTGCTTCGTGGTGTTGGTCATGACCGCGAGACCAGGAGGCTGGCTGTGGTGCTTGGGTCACTCTTGCTTGGCCGGTGACGGTGTTGGATAAAAGGAAGCACAGGATTGGAGTGGCGGTCGTGGCTGGGAAGAGGAGGCAACCTAGAAGCCGGATAAGGTTGTTATACTCTAAATTAACTTGGCCTTTACATGCTCCATGGGCCTTAAGTGTTTGATGATGACTGGTTTAATAGCTATATATTTTTTGAACAAATAGATCCATATATATATATATATATATATATATATATATATATATATACAACTAATAAAGTGAGGAGATTTTCGGCTCGTTTTTTTCATCCAGGCTTAGTATGTGCGTATTTCGTATGGTGTTTTGTTCTAGCTATAGCGTGACGCAATGGGCCTCTCGGTTTGCAGCGGTGCGCGAGGTCACGACCCCCCTCCCCACTCCTGCCCAAAAAATAAGAGAGAGCTCACGTTAGATCCATCTAAGACCCGTTCTTCTCAAAACTGAATTCCTTTTTAATTAGATCGGAGGTAGTTTTATATGCTCGGTTGACATTAGTACCATACAGTAAAATGAGAGAGGATAACTAGATGAGATATAAATAAAATATAAGAAACATTCTGCTAAGAAAACTCATATCTTTCTTGATTTTTTTAAAAAAAAAGAAGGGAAGAGATGTTAATACACAAGTTAAACATGTATAATAATTATTTTTTTCTAGATTGGTTACAAAACCAATTTAAGTTAACGAAAATTTATTTTGACAATATCCAACTACCCGGTCACTAACCACAACTGAGTTGACAAAAAAAATATTTTGATACTCACCCGTTGCAACGCACGGGCAATTTTACTAGTCTTATAAATACTGTATAGGAGACATGTCCATTACACAGGTAGTTAGAGAAGGTTTGACGAAAATTTTAGTGGAGAAATCTTCTCGCTTTATTAGTAGGTATAGATATAGATATAGATTTTCACAGATAAGCATTTAGGGTCTGTTTAGATCCCGACTTCTAATCAAACTAGTCACATTAATTTTTGACACATGTATAGAGCGTTAAATATAGATAAAAACTGAAACAAATTTGACAACATAGTAAATATTTGTTTCACGAATCTTTTAAGCTTATTTGGATATGATTGGACACTTATTGTACAAAATTAAACACTACTATAGTGTTGATAAATTTCAACCGAGTGTAACTAAACACGTCCTTAGTCATCTGCGTTAATCCACATGAACGAGACACCCGCCTCAAACATAGAATATTGTGGTAGCGAGGTGCCGAGGTGTCCTTCTGCCGGGGTAAAGACAGGGGTTTTTTTTAGCGGGATCACTTGCCAAGGCCCGAACTCACATGGCCCGTCTCGAACATCAACACATCCTAGCTGTGCGGCCCACGACAGCCTCGACCATCTCCTTTTGCCTGGCTCGACTGATGCTGGCCTCATGCGGATTGGGATAGGACTAGGGGTAGGCAACACAATCAATGAGCCTTGAGTGAGGATGAGTCAGTGGCGAAGCTAGAGCAAATGAGGGTGCACATCTTTTCATTTTGGGCTGGCGGGGTGCCTCATCTTATACCGACAAGTCGCCCCGCGTTTGCAGAGAGTATACAAGCGTCCCATCCCCCGTGATGAAGGAACTCAGCATTTTGGTATTACTTCTTCATTAGTGGATACAATTAGCATTTGGGTGCATGTGCCATGAAGCATCATGGCACTCTCAATCACCGTGCCAATATTTATTTAATACACCTCTGGTTATTGGACTCTACTGACGTCGTCATATTTATTGAAGGAAAAAATTAAGAAACTCAAATGGTGTCTATGCTCACATCGAAGCCGAAGAAACTAAGGACCCGTTAGGCATAGCTCAGCTTCACATGTGAAGCTGTTTTTTTAGAAAATAGATTCATATGCAACTTGTTTGGTGAAGCTGAGCTGTTTTGAGAATATTGTTTGGCAAAACAGCTTCACCAACAACTCCATGCATGGTTGGGAGAGAGTAATGGAGGTGAGAGCTGAAATAAGCTAATTTTTCAGCTCATAACAGCTCATCCTTTTGTGAGAGGGGAGAAAAAACAGCTTCACATGTGAAGCTGTTTTATAAAAAGATGTTTGGCTAAAAAAACAGCTCACAACAGCTTGTGAAACTGTTATAAGCTGTGTCAAACAGCCTCTAAGTATGTGCGCGTTGGAGAAGAGCTCCGACATTTCCACGGAGTCGCTCTCGATCCCGTGAATCATCTTCTTTCCTCCGGCACCGCTCGCGCGCAATCGCTGCGCTGCTCGCCATATCTCGGGCTCCTAAATCGTGGGCCGTTGGCATGGTCGCGATCCCAGCGTGGACGGAGTCAATAGTACTGGCATGTGAGCCTATCACTACAGGAGGCCGGTTTATTGCCGAGTGCCTGGGGCACTTGGTAAAGACCGGCAAAGGCTTTGCCGAATGCCATACTCGGTAAAACGTACTAGGCAAAGATTCCCTCAACAAAGATTTCTTTGCCGAATGCTAAATATCAGGCACTCAGCAAAGTCTTTGGCGAGTGCCGAAATATTTGCCAAGTGCCGGTTTTAGCCCTCGGCAAAATAATTTGAAACCGTCAACTCTGACAGTTTCTTTGCCGAGTGTCGGTTGACCGGGCACTCGGCAAAGATTTTTTTCTTTCAAAAATTCTTTGCCGAGTGCCTCCAACAGCACTCGGCAAAGAAATTCGCCGGGTCTTTTTTAAAAAAAACATCGTTGCCAAGTGCCCTGACCAAGACACTCAGCAAAGAATTTTTATTTTTTTAAAAAAAATCTTTGCCAAGTGCCATGACCAAGACACTCGGCAAATCTGGGAAACTAACTATCAGGTTCCCCAGATTTTCCGAGTGTCTTGGTTACGGCACTCGGCAAAGGCGGCAAAGGGGTGAAATTTTCTTTTTTTGGTTTCCGTCAAAACAGAGAGAAAAATAACACATATATTACATAAACCATCACACGCAGAGCATAATATATCATAATCATCATCCAATCATACATAATCCATATATATCATCTATATATCATCCATCCAAGGAAGCCAAAGTCCATTGTGCATATCACACACATATATATAACAGGAAGCCAAAGTCCATTGCGCATATCACACACACATATATATAAATATCTCTAGTGCCTCACGAACACAAGGTGATAAGAGCAGGCTTGAGCTCGAATTCATTTTCCCCCCATGTTGACTGTTGGTCCAGTCTTATATTCTCAGTTATTGGAGCAGAAAACTCGCGCAACGTCTTCTCAGCCATGTCTTCAAACAAATCTTCTCCAAAACGTTCTTCTTCCAAAGTTAAAGTTGTCTCTCCTGCTAAGCTGAGACGAGAAACTATGGATATTTTTCATATTGATTCTGATTTTTTCCACGTCTCTACAATCTTCTTCTTCTTCAGGAGTTTCTCTGAACCATCAATAAAATTATTTGAAAGAGAAAATCCACTCATTCATCATCCTGCATAAAATAGGCAAATGATAAAAAAAACATGGATTTGCCTGTTTGAGTTAGAGATCAATCGGTAATGCAAACCTTATCCATGATGCATATAAAAATTATCAATATTTTCCTAAGTTTATTATGCCTTCTCCGGCAACGGCGCCAAAATGTTTGTTGACATCTACTAACATCGCCAAAATTAATTATATTATGATTAGGGAACTAGACGGCGAGATTAGAAGATGGATGAAAATTAATTAACTTGTCATTTATAACTAGCCACTTTATCTCTACTAATATTCCATAGCATGAGTAGGTTGTCAATCTATTAATAAGTGCTAAAAATAATTAAAGGTTACAAATATAATAGTTAATCTATGTGGCTAGACAGAAATATAATATATAAAATAAACTAAGAACGGGTTCTGCAAGCAGACAGATAATTATACCATTGTAGCATTCTACCTAAGGAGTTTCTACCAGGTTGCCGATTTATATTTATACCATTAGAAAGGAACTTATAAATAAACTATAATCTATTATATTGATAATAATTTATATACAATGGGTAAGTGGGAAATACCGATATCATATTCTCTACTCAGAACAGGTAGAGGTCACAAGATAAATAATGATAAATATGATAAATGCAGGTGATAATAGACTCAAGCATCATTTAAAGATAATCATCATAGTATCTCTCTAGTCATAGTATTAGCTAGTCAATAGATAAACTAAGGAATTAATAATATCTAAGGTAATTCTATAACTATGTCTATGAATAACTTAAATTAGTGCAATTACATCTAGCAATCATTGTTAGACGAATCCTACATCATCATTACAAGCAAAAGGGCATCATCTAGGGAGGCCATTAAAATCAGGGGGGTCTCCTCCTTCACGACCACAGCAACAAACCTACGTACGGGGGTGGACTACATAGGAACCGACGCAGCTGTCACCTATACGGACTACCACACGTCCCGGCACAACAGGGGCATCTCGCAGATAAACAAAATATCTAGACACCACGTCTACATATTATCTACCATGTATCCACCGTCCGTGGATAAACGCTATACGAGCAGTTGCAAGAATTCAATAAGATCGAACTAGCTATACTAGACATATAATTAAAATAGACAGAAATGAATGTAATCAAGAACATATAAACTATGAAGAATAATATTTTTCTAATCATAACAATTAAAGTGCAATAAAGAGAGAAAGACTAGAGCTATACCAAACTCTAGAGCTCTAGACGATCGCCGGGGCTCTAGATCCGTCGAAGAACTAGATCTCCTCTACTTATAATCTAACTATACTGAACTATGAATTAGGAGGCTCTTGATGAACTATGAGGCTCTTGATGGTTTGAGGACTTGCAACCTTGATGAAGGTACTTTTTTTAGCGGTTAAGCTTCGTGGTTATTATGCTCTTTAATCCCTCTTTTACGCTCTTCTGAAAAAATCCCTGAAAAATAAAGATAATGCACAACTTGTAGAAATTGTCAGTTAAAACCCTAGACTATCATGTATTCATGTGCCTTTTGTTGTTTTAAATTCTAATAAAAGTTGACGTTAGCGACCGTCAACAATGAACCTATTAGGGCAGTCCCTATGGTAGAAACCAGTTGCGAAATCCAAAATATCCAAGTCAGCAAATATTAGAATGTAGAAACTATCTGCACAATAGAGAGTTTCTTTGTGTAATAAATATTCCTACCTTACTCTCTCTCCTTCCCTCCCAACATTCTCTCTCTCAACACGATGCCGTGCGCATCCATGTGCTGCTCTGGGCACCTGCTCTGCTCATGCATGTGCTGCTCTGCTCACACACACCGACAGGGAGAGAAAGAAAAAAAGATGGAGCACAGAAAGAGATGGAGTAAACGGAGACAGTAACACAGGGACAACGTGCGCAGACTCTGACGAGTGCGCGCAGGTGTCGTCGGGCAGCAGGCGAGCACGCGCAGCGGCCAAGGGCGCGCGGCTGCTTCGGCGAGCGCGTGCAGGCTCCGGCCGGCAGGCGAGCTCGCGCGGGACTGGTTCGGCGAGTACGTGCAGGCGACTCCGGCGGGCAGGCCAGCTCGCGCGATGGCGAGCGCGCGCGATTGCTCCGGCGAGCGCATGTAGGCGGCTCCGGCGGGCAAGCGAGCTCTGCAACGGCGAGCGCGCGCGGCTGCTCCGGCGAGCGCGTGCAGGCGGCTCCGGCGGGCAGGCGAGCTCGACCAGCGGCCAAGCGGGCGTGGCCGCTTCGGCGACTACGCGCAGGCGGCGAGCGCGCAGCACACGCAGTGGCGATGGAGGCCAAGGCGGAGCGAGCGCGGCGGCCACTAGAAACCACCAGTTTCTCCACAGTGGTGTTTTACTGGTTTCTTGGTGCCTTGGGGCAAGAGAAGACGTCGCTTCTACATGAAGAAACGATTTCCATGGTTTCCTCCCTCTATCCTCATTAATTAGAGTGACATGTCAGTATTTTACTAAGGTGACATCTCATTTAATAGAGATAGAAACTGGATCATTTATTGTTATTGGGACTGCCCTTAGGAAATTACTTTTTGAGATGAGGCCCTTTGAGACATGTCTAATTGTGTCTGTGTGTAAATAGTTGTGGTACGGTTCCAAGCTGAATGGAGACAAACCTTCGGTTTTAGAATTGAAAGTTTGTGTTTTTCGAACAATCTTATATGTTTATATGTTTTGTATTAGTATAGATATGGTTCAAATCTGCATGTTTTCTGTCGCCTTGATACTATACAATAGTTTTAGCAGCACGGATGCATACGTAGCGCGCAGAAACAGATGTGTGGGCCCGACCCTTTTTGACGGAGACTCAACCAGCTTGTGAGCGAGTCCAAAAGACAAACAGGCCACCACTGTGAACAAGCCCATTACTCAATTAGTTTTCTTTTTTTTTATTTCGGATTTAAATAAGAGCCAATAATTTCAATACGAATTACGAAACGACATCTCACTTGCTGAAGTCGATTCTTCTTCGCGTCAAGTTAAAACTCTTATGCTTATTATGCTTATTGTTCTTTTATTAACACTTTTTGGGTACTTTATAGAATATATACGTGTTTTAGGTCCCAGAGGATATTCTTAAACACTATAATATATACCATAAGCAATCATTTAAAACCTGCACATGTCGCTTAACATAAGTGATAGGGCACGTAGTAAGATATTAGTTGCGATCACAGTAGTGCTAACCTCAATAGAATTTTAATACATGTCCTATATATGATCAACTTTTCACTCCAACGGAATGATATCGCCACCAATGATCTCTCACACTTCTCAATATCATTGAACTTTTCTTTCGGGGAACTATATATGAAGTTATACTATCAATATTGAGGTGCTAAACGTTTTAATTAAAATGTATAATTTTATCTAAAGTAATAACCTATATGGGGTTTTAAATAATTCATTAGTATCATTATTATTATATGAGTAGTTAAGAAATTGTTTTATATGTATGACACATAAAATAAAAACTAGCAGGCGGCCCCGTGCTTCGCACGGGGGCCATATATAATCGCGTGGCAAAATAATGAAAGCCAAACATTATGTAAAGCGGCGTTGAACCGCTGAATTTTGCACGGCAGGCAAAACAGGCCCTTTACAGATTAACGAAAAAGAAGTTGCCACGTGCCACTATATAATGAATAAGGAATCAATGAGCCAGACCGATAAGTGTTAAAGTATCATAGAGCACCAAACTGAAATACTTGTTCCATAATGCATCATGCATTTCTGTTTGCAAATCGAGCCAATCACTGTATTCATGCTTTTCGGGTTTATTTGCATACATAATTGAGGCAGCCACATCAGGCATTGCAAGTATAGTAAGTTTAAGGCTCTGGTGTGTGTGAAAAAGTAAGAAATTGGCTCTTCCATCCAGCTTTGTCTTAGAGACGCTTGGTGCAGCTTTCGTATGTCCCAATTCTGTCACGGCCCTATATGGAAATGGCTTAAATAAGCAGGTAAATGAATGAAGTCATCATGGTTGCAGGTATGGAGTTCAAGTAAGTGTAGACTAATGTTAGCAAGAGTAATACATAAGTTTCTGTCGTTGAATTAATTAATGAATGAGCATGATGGGAAGAAGATGAATATTGCTACTCCGTGCATTTCCTCCCTGATCACTTACCTATAATATGAAGCTGAAGTATTTGGTACCAAAGCAATAGGAAACCAATCAAAGCAGCCACTGATATGAAGCATGCATATATATATATATATATATATATATATATATATATATATATATATAGTTCTTTTTTTTTAGTGTTTTATTACCGTAAGATTTCTTATTCACCTTTTCCTTGTTTGTGCTTTCGTCCTTGTATAATTGTTTATGGCACCAAACGGACCAAACATATTGAGATTGGGGGTTTTATGAGTTTTATCATTGTCTTATGTAAAGGCATTTACCTGAGGCGATGGTTAGAAAATAAAATTGTGTATTAATTGATTTTAGTCTAATTTTGGAAATATGAGGATCAGACATACAAAGAAAAGGTAAATGGCTGCCTGGTTTTTGGTATTTGTGAACTGTGACATCCTTATTGCAAATTTGATTTGTAATAATATGTAATACAGAAGTTGGTGCAACAAAAGTTGATGGAGTTGCTAAGTAGTGAATTGTTGGCTGTCCAAAAGACTGAAGGGCGAAAACTGAAGGCCCTTGAGTATCCAAAATTCATAGTAGTGGCACTGACAAAACAGGAGAACAGAGAACATCATTGTTTCATTGGTTCAGAGATAACTATATGATATTGTGCAGGGAAAAAGAGTGGTAGGAATTGTCAGCATGTTATGTGTTAGAACTGGTACAACAGATAGAGTGCAGGTCTAGTGAAACACTGGAAATTGCCTTAGGTTTCAATTTACAGAGATCTATGCAATCCAGAATTATGAAGTGGTTTGAAGTTTTATAACATTTGCATTCTAAAAACTAAGAACTGAATTCAACATTGGTAAGGCATGCAAAGAAATAGTTACCTATCCTGTTGTAGAATGATGCAGTCCTGGTAGCCCTGTACAAACAAATAGACTGTGAGCCCGTACTAAAAATATCATAGGAACAGGTAAGGTCTTTCATCTGTAATGATACTATATTATCGAGCAATAGCAAACATAGAAATTAGAAGATGTAAATAAATCAGTACAATTAGGAAACATATATAACAAATTAAAGGGTACGACAAAGTCTAATGGCAAATATGGTAATAACTGAGCAAAAATTTTGTTTCCAAATTCAATGGATCCATCAATAAATTTCGTCAGAAACATGAGCATACTATTTTAGCAGGCTAATGAATCAGAAGTGAGAGATACGACAAAGTCTAATGGCAAATATGGTAATAACTGAGCAAAAATTTTGTTTCCAAATTCAATGGATCCATCAATAAATTTCGTCACAAACATGAGCATACTATTTTGGCAGGCTAATGAATCAGAAGTGAGAGCACTGTGCTGAACCATCTTACAAAAATAAAACTTTGAAAATATCTGAAAACCACTTGAGCTCAGATATGTAGCATCTAACAATTGCCACGAAATAGGAGAATGGAGCAGACAATCGATCAGTTGGTTCAATGACAACTATGCGATATGTATGGGCAAGATTAATGTGCGAATGAAAACAGTAGTAGTTAGTAGGATAGGTGCCATACCTGTTATCATCAGCGCATCTATGAAGGGGCCAAATGTTGGTGAGATCGATCTGCACCCAGCTTTGGCAGCTGCCGAACAACTGGACTTCAAATTTGGTTACTGTCAGGTATGTTGCCATCATTAAAACAGTGCACAAACAAAGGCGACAGAAGTGCTTTAATTCTTAGCGTATTGACATGGCACTCACAATCCAATAAACTAATCGCTAGTAGAAGAGATACCTAAAGATACGTACAAAATCAATTGGAAGCCTTTAAAACGTGCCGAAATATAGATGGCCGTCCATGGTCACGGAGAGCTGCTGGGCAAAATCGCTAGTAAAAGAGTTACTTGAAGATAGGTACGAAATCAATTGGAAGTCTTTAAAACATACCGAAATATAGATGGCCTTCATAGTCACGGGAGAGCTGCTGTGCAAAGGGACTGTGGAGCTTGGTAAAATTGTACAATGATTTTTCTTTTAAGCTCCCTCTATGTTGTAGCGAGGCATGACATGAGCAAAGGCTTTCCTGACATTGGTTGGCACTATGAAGATTTAGGAAAGCAAAATCAATATCTGTTACAACCTATGCAAGGATTTCTGCGTTTGTAATCGTGAAAAACTGCTGATAGATGATGAACCGGCAGGAAACCATGCGCATGTGATAATCTGGCATGGGAAAATAAGAATGAACAGGGATTGACGGTGGAGGTTGACTCACCGTATAGGATAGCCGTAGACATGCCCACTGCCGATGGAGTGAAGGTGTTGCGGAGCCATGACATCGCGACCGAGATGGCCTGATACGCCATGACATCGTGACCGAGAGCCCGCCGGCACAGGTGAGGTGTGCAGTGTGCTGTGCTGGTACGCGGCGGCGATGGAGAAGGCGCCGACGACGCTGGGCCGCGACGTCACGGCGGAGACGTGCGGATGGGGGACCGAGGTCGGTCCAACGCCACTGCGGTGGTGTGCCGCGGTGGCGCTCACCGGCGACGCTAGGCTGTGACGTTGTGGCCGAGATGGGCGGCGGAGGTCCCGAGGCAGGGCCGGCATCGAAAAAGCGACGCGCACCGGCGACGCTGGGCCATGCCGTCGCTGCCGAGACCAGCGGTGAAGTTCCCGAGGCAGGGCCGTCGCGCAGAAGGAAGCGGCGGCGGCGACAGGACCGAAACGGAGGGAAGCGGTGGGAGATGCTGGGGCGGGATTGGCTGGGGCGGGCCAGAGCGGGGGCGGCCTCTCTCCCGTTTCTAGAAGAGGCGTCGGTAGGATGGGAACGGTTTTTTTTTTTTTTTTTTTTTTTTTTTTTTTTTTTTTTTTTTGCGCTGGCTTGGTGGACGTGGAGGAGGTACGCGAGTGAGGACGTGGTGGGCATCGAGTGGCAGGCTGCGTCGATCGACCGGATACGGTCGCTGAACTGTGGATGAGCAGTGATCTGTGTGGAGGAGATGACTGTGGATCTACAGTAGCGGTCACCGAAATTAAAGATCTTTATAGATTTAATGCTCATGTACAATGTGAATTGAAGCTTCAGTTAGTAAAATGGTAAGATTAATTCAAATTTTAGTGGCACATGAGCACTACCAGAATCCTGAATTGCCTTATTGAGTGCCAAAACCCAAAGAAAGGGCTACCAATGAAATACTCCTTAACCAAAAACTGTCAAGGAAACACACACTCAAGATTAGAGTGTAAGGGAAATTAGTTTCCTTAATAGCACTCAAGGATAATATCCTTGGAGGCTAGCCGTCATAAGGAAATCAGCACCCGACTTAATTTGACAAAGAGCCAAGAAAATGTTATAACCTCCAAGGAACTTAATTTGTCAAAGAGCCAAGAAAAACGTTACAACCTCCAAGGAAACACTCTAGACCACCATGGTAATTGTTTCTTACTTGGCTGCTCTTCACCTCTAATATTCTTTTCTATCTGCCTCGTGATGCTGGTTCACTCGAGTGGAAGGTCCTTCACAACTTTGAAGCATTCACATTAATTGTTTCATTTCAAGAGAAGTGCTCTATTAATCGGCGCAAAAATCAGCAAAAGATTAATCGCACAATCCCACGACTTGTGTTATCTGAAAAAAAATATTTCAGTATCTTTCCATCCACTATTATATACGAGTTTTGAGTGTTGTAGATCGACTGTGCGTGATAAGAAGACGATAGTGACACAGTGGAGTCAGTGTGGTGACTACCAATGGCTACTTGGTGCGGGACATCGTCGGGACGACGACGCTCGCGAGGTGGTGCGGCTCGTCGTTAGCTCCTTGGGGAGGGGCCGGGCTTGGTGGTATTGGTATTTGAGTTAAGTTGTGCAACCGTGTCAATGTCCCAATCCGACCGGCTGTACGTGTTGTAAGTAGTGTTTGAGTTGGTATATATATAGTTGAGTAGTGTATGTTGTTATGCTCTTACCTTGTATTTGACTGTTACGTCAGGGTTGTACGAGATGAGTATTGCTCTCTCCTCAGTTGTAATGGTTTTTAGGTCCGATTTCCATTAAAAAAAACTCCAACGTCCCTTTATTTTATTTTTCTTCGTTTAAAAGAAATCGTGGCAAAGCTTTTGCTGTCCCTTCTTTAAAAAAAAAAGTGTTATGGATCACATCGAAACTGCGCATCTAGATCTTCACCTTATATAAATGCTGGTCTCTAGAAATTTCTAGAATGTTCGTTCAATTGTTGAAGTGGCTTAGATTCTTTGCTACTCAAATAAAGAGGAAGGCTATCCAGTAACCGGTTGTTTTAGAAGCCTCCAACAACTGGATTTTTGAGCGTTGGATTCGATTGGTGTGGGCCATCTACGGCTGTGCGCCCCTCCCTTCGTCACGCACCACTTCCACGCTCGGCGCCATTGCATGCACCTGCTGCCAGCAGCTGGCCTGCCGCTCCTGCATGCGCCGCTGTTTATGGCCCGCTGACCGCTGCCTACATACTCTCTCCATATTTGTCGTCGGTCGTCGGATCCAATAAACAAGGTAGAGAGGCCAGAAGCACTGACACCCTACGTTCAAATGATTAGTCCTTAAAGGCTAGAGAGGCCAATAAATTTGCCTAATAGCCATGCCACGTCATGTGTATACTATTTTTACAGCCAATTCATATAACAATTTATACTCTTCATAATTTTTGAAATCATTTTATAATAGCATGGGTCCTGTCACTGCCTTCTCTCTCCTCCCTCTCTCTGTATTTCGGTTGGCGCTCCTGAAAAAAGCTACTCTCTCCGTCCTAAAATAGATATCATTCTCGCTTCCCGAGAAGTCAGCTTTTTTCAAGTTTAACTAATTTTATCTTAAAAAGTATTTATATCGGACGTACACAACTAGTATCATTGAAAAGATCTTTAAATCTAGTTTTTTAACAAATTTACTTGAAAATAAAAATGTTACACATATTTTCTATAAATCTAGTCAAAGTTAAGAAAGTTTAACCGGCACGTTTCCCATAGCGACTTGTATCGTGGGACGGAGGGAGCAGGGGGCAGCTCCTGACCAAGCATTGGAGATGGTGAAGGGTCTTGGAGCCCGTGAATAGCCAGGCGAGGAATGCATCGCCCACCTTGCTCTCTCTCTCCTGTTTTCTCTTTCTTCCACGTCAGATTTTGCTGAGTTATCTTGACTATAAACCAAACTGACATGGCTTATTGTATCTGCTCTTATACTGACTGGCGGTCGACAACTTATCCAATAGTATTTGGCAAAAGCACTAGCTGCCCAATAAACAAGAAAGAGATAAAACTGGCTTCGTCGACAGCTTGTAGTGCATTGCTGCAGTGCGTATCTCGGTACAGCTATTGTCTACGATAGTGGTAGGAGACATCAATTATTTTGGAATAAGCTACTGCGACATAACGATATATCGCGTGGAGGAAAATACAGCACCGATCCATCAACTTGACTCGACGTGTCATCTAGGTTCCCGAACTTTCAAAGGCTCTGTTCGGCTGGCTGCCTGGTTGTCCTGAGAGAAAAACACTGCTGAATGGCTGACTGGTGATAGCTGAATAAGCCAGCCGAACAGAGCGAAAGTTGTATGGGTCCTTAAAGTTGGCAAAAAGTGTCATTTAGATTTCAAACTTTCAAAGTGATCATCACAGATTCTAAACTTGACACGGGGTGTCATCTAGGTCCCAAAGACGGTAGATAATTCCAGCACAGTTTTTTTTTAAAAAATAATTTTGGGTACTGTAGCTACAATGTGTAAAATATTCCAAAAAATTGTATTTTTTTCATACGATCTCGGATGAAACTGAATTTTATATAAAAATTATAGTTTGCGACGAGATCTACAGCTTTCTAGTTTTGAGTTTTTTTTATTTAAGGTGGTTAAGATGCTCAAAAAATTTAAACAAAAATTTTAACAGTATATTAATTGCGTACAAGCGCGTATCGCCTTGAAAAATCATATCTCTCTTATATACTATCAAATTGAGATACTTTTTATACAAAAGTTGTAGCATTCGACGATATATACAACTTTCTAGTTTTAACTTTTTAAATTTGAGGCCGCTAAAATTCTCAAAAAAAATTAAAATGCTAATTTTGGTTCATACACAGTGATGTTGTATTTTAATTTTTTTAGACGTTTAGCGGCATCAAATATAAAAATTTAAAACTAGAAAGTTCTATATATCGTCGAATGTTATAACTTTTGTATAAAAAATATCTCAATTTGATAGTATATAAGAGAGATATGATTTTTCCAAGGCGATACGCTCTTGTACACAATTAATATACTGTTGAAAATTTTTTGTTTAATTTTTTTTAGCATCTTAATCACCTCAAATGAAAAAACTCAAAAATAGAAAGTTGTAGATCTCGTCGCAAGCTACAATTTTTATATAAAATTCAGTTTCATCCAAAATCGCATGAAAAAAAAGTAATTTTTTAAAATATTTTACACATTGTAACTATAGTATCCTAAATTATTTTTAAAAAAATATCGGTGCTGGAAGTATCTACAGTGTTTGGGGCCTAGATGACACCATGTGTCAAGTTTAGGGACCTGCGGTAAATACTTTGAAAGTTTATGACCTAAATGACACTTTTTGCCAACTTTAGAGACCCATAAATATCACTTTGAAAGTTCAGGGATCTAACTGACACCTTAAGCCAAGTTGAGGGATCGGGAGTGTATTTTCCGCTATCACGTGTGTGTGTTTGTGTCTATCGTGTGTTTTTGTGTTCTCTGTGTGCGTTTGTGTTTGTTTTTGTGTTTGCGTTTTGCGTGTGTACCGTGTGTGTGCCATGTATGTATCTATTTATATTTTATTATTTCTATTTATGTTTTATTATTTCTATATAAAATTTTATAAAGTTAGAAACGTCAGATCAAAATTTGTTGGTGCAAAGATCCTGTGCTGTCAGCTGTCCAAACTTTCGATTATTTGATAGATACGGCGTCGTTTGTTTCATCCACTATGAACGTCCGGTTATCAGCAAGACTACTATACAACCGGATATCCTATAGATAGTCCGTCAAGTGTGATATGGAGTATTTTTGTTTGCAAAGAGTGATTTTTTTACTACTCCGTCCTAAATTTGGTGACGTTTCGGATTTTTCATGTCACAAGTTTGATTCGATTTAGAAAAAATATGTGTTTGTGCTTGTGTCGCTGTCGCCACCTAGCTAGCGCTAGCACTAGCAGGTAGCAGCTCGGAGGCCGACGTGCGTAGTAGGGCACTAGTAGTACGTGGAGACTGACAGTTGTGTACAGTATAGATGTTTTTAATAAAGGACAAAAAGAAATGAAATACTGAAATAAAAAAACGGTTGTTTTAGACCCTATAAATTACAGTTGTTGTAGAGTCCTAAAACAACCGGTTACCTACTGCAAATAAACCCTCATGATATGACGATGCCATTCTGTCCCCGAGATCCTGACAGGTGGGGCCATATACAATGTCATGTCGACCCTCCTGGCCTCCTGCCAATGCAAAGTGCAGTGCATGCATGAGTGATGAAAGCTGGCGGCGCCATGCATGCCGATGAAACGCAAACGCAAATGCAAATGCACGCGTTTACTTCGACCTTTTTTTTTTTTTTTTTTAGAAGGCGTTTACTGCGACTTAACCACCACCATTTGCGATGCACCGCCTCCCTCTTTTTATACCCCAACAGTTCCAGTTCCATCATCCATTGATCTCCACCCAGCAGCCATGGCCATCATGTCGTCGTCGTCCAAGACGACGCTAGGAGCCCTGGTGACGATGACCTTGGCTCTCGCAACTGCCACCGCCACCTTCGCCCGTCAGCCTTCCACCACCACCACCACCAGCACCAGCTCCAGCTCCATCAATCTGACCCTCCACAACCTGTGCCCGTACCCGGTGTGGCCGCTGGTGACGGCCAACTCGGGCGTCCCTTCCATCCCTATGGACGCCGATGGCGAGCCGGCGGAGCGCCGGCTGGATGGCAACGGCGCGGGTCTGGCGACGCTGGCGTTCCCACCGGGCACGTGGTCAGGCCGCGTGGTGGCACGGACCAGGTGCGACGAGGATGACATGGATGGCGACGGCGACGGCTCGCCGCTGCTGGCGGCCCCTCTCGGGTGCGCGACGGGCGACGCGCCGCCGGTGACGGTGACGCAGGTGAGCGTGGGCGTCCAGGCGGCGCTGCGGCGTACAGCGTGAGCCTGGTGGACGGCTTCAACATTGCCGTTGTGGTGACGCCGCACGGCTCCAGCAAATCATGGCTGTTAAGGTTGCTGATAGACATGATTTCATGGCCTTAACGAGATTTTCTATGAAAGTGAGTATTAGATGATTTGTAGATAACTATCATATCTTGTTGCTGTTAAAATTTCATAGCCATTGGCCTTATGGTTTACAAATGGCAACTGTTTTGGTGGTGAGTGTTATATGAAAAAGTTTCCTCCAGTAAATGCGCGTCACTTTTGGTGTCCCATAGCCAATTGCCCCTAATAACTATCAGTACCAATTTTTAGATGCTGGAGCTTGTGGAGACGGCGTACAGACTCCACCAACTCTCTATCTCAGCATCTTCCAAGTAAATCCGAGCATCGAGCACCCTGAGTTCCCTCAGACTGCTCAGCTCCTTTACAAGCCGCCTCGAAGCCTCATATGCTCTCTTGAAATATATGGTCAGCTCCTCTAGGGATGTCAGGCTCCCCACGGAGAACATCTCAGCACCATCAACATTGTCCTTAAATTGTATACGGAGGCACACCATCTGTGTTGGCAAGCTGCGCTTCGACGGCACCTCCTCAATGTCAAATGACAACAAGTCCAGCGTCTGCAACATCTTTAGAGATCCAATTTCTTCGGGGATCTTCTTGATCCCTCTTCCATAAATACCAAGAAACCTCAGGTGATGTAAATGTACGAGGTGCTCAAATCGATTCTGGCTATCACCCGACAGTGCCATATCATAGGCAAGCGGAAATAAAAATTTATCGGAGGTCATAGATAAATAAGATAAGAAGGATATATCAGAAATATCCGGACCAAATTCAAAAAAAAATTCAAATTTTTTTGACAAAAAATTATAAAATTTGACTTGAAACTATTCATAAGCTATTAAACATCACTTGTTTATAGGTAAAAATAAGAATAAAACATTATAAGTTTGGGATCATTGTCCGCGCAAATTTGAGCAATCCGTGTAGAAATAGGAAAAATAAGAAAATTTTGGAGGATATCTAATTTTATCGGACCCTATAGATAGAACGGAAATTTCAGAAATATCGGACCATTTCGGCCGATAAATTGAACCATGATCATAGGCGATTTCTATATTCAGCACACGTAGAAGTTTGAAGCTAGAAATCGGGGGCCATGTGTCAATAACCCACTCCATGGCAATAAATGACCTCACTTTTGACATGTCAAAGTCAAACATATTAGCCTTATGATTACTGTGCACCATGGTCTCATTGTGTACCGCCAACCTGCGAACCACATTGCCCTGAACAGATGTGCCTTGATCATTATTATCAAATACAGTGAAGAAATTTTCCTCCCTTGACATGGAGCGGATGAAATCAAGAACCATGTCTTGAACACGATATTCATGGCTATGCATTATATACATGCCGTAGGTTTCTACATCTTGGATCAAACATCTGTTTACCAGATCATTAAAGAAACCCTCTGAAAGGACCGTGTGGCTAGAGGGGGGGGGGGGTGAATAGCCACTCAAATTTTCTTTCACTACACACAAGCTCAACAAACTATTAGAATCACAAGCAAGCGCATTAAAGCTCTAGCTCTAAGCTACTCTATGCCAGCCTCCTATCACAAAGCTAAATAACACAATTAAACACACAACGATAAAGGCTCACTCCATGAACTAAGGAGCAAGTGCAACCTAGCGAATGAGATCAACTTCCCTCGAAGCCTAAGGGAATGGCACCAACTACCGGGAGTGAGGAACCGAGAATGTTATACCTTAGGGGCTGAGGATGTGAAGTTCGCTTGCTGTGCCGAAACCAATCACCAAGAAAGAAGACCCACAATAGAAATCTGAAAGTCCAACGAGAAGTCCAATACTCTCACTCGAAGGTGAGGAAGAGATGAACACCGGATTTTTTACCGAGGTTCACGTGATCGCCGTCACGCTACTCCTCGTTGTGGCACCGGTCTTCCTTGGTGGATTGCGAGCTAGGCTTCACACGCCAATCCCTCACCGGGAGCTGCTCATTAACACAAGAGAAGTGGCTTTCTTACCACGAGAGCTTTCACTAGCGTTGGTTTTGGCACTCCGCCGGGGAATCAACCGCAAACCCCTCACAACCAAAGGTGTGGCCTCGAACAATCACCAATCGAGCTCAACACCGAATCCTCCGCAAGCTGCTAGGAGCCCGGCAAGACTCCAAGAGAATAAGATCATGACATGGCTTGCTCTCAAGTGCTCTAGAATGCAAATCACAGCAATGAATGCACTTGAGGATCACTTCACTCACTTGGATGATCAAAAGATGCAAAGGAGTGAGAGTGGGAGGTTAGAGAGTACTCACAAAGAATGAGAATGATCAAGTGTGTAAGAGTTCTGTCCTGAGGGCTAGAAGGGGTCCTTAAATACCCCTATGCACTCCTCCTAGCCGTTACACTCCAAACCCCACGCTTATAGTCACTTTTAGAGGCATCGGACGCAATCATCCGATTGTCCAACGCTTATCGTCAGACGAAAGATTAGCGTCCGACGCTACCGATTGCTGCCACGTGTCTCTCTGGATTTAATCGTAGCCGTCGGATCACAACGGCTAGCACTGTTCCATTCGCGCCAACACTCCGTCGGACTGTCTGACGACCCTCGACGGATCATCCGACGCTTCCCCAAGTTCTGTCTCAAACGGGACAGAGAGTTCCTGACCGTCGGACGCATAGCACAGTATGGTCCGACGCAGGCCGTCAGACGAAAACTCGCCGTCCGACACCTCACCATGCCTCGCCACGACGTGCTCTCTCCACAGTCAGTTTGCGCACTGCGTGAGCGTTCGCGCACGCCACGCGTCGGACAGTCAGACCACTGTCCGACGCCCTCTGAAACACTGTCCGACGCCTCTCTGCGCCAGACCGTCAGACGCGGGACGATTGTCCGACGCTCCCAGCCGGAACGTCCGACAGCTCGCCACTACACTGTTAGCTCTCTGGGACCGTCGGATGTAACCAATCGTCCAACGCCCTTGCTTACCACCGTCCAACGCTCAGAAACTTGCTGAATACAACTCGATTTCGCGTCCCTTGTTTCTAGGTGCTAACACTCACGGATGAGAACACTTGTGCACAGAGTGTTAGCGTTTTCAAAATATTTTTCAAGGGATTCACTAAGTCACTTAGTCTCTAGGGTTTGAGTTAGATTTCATGCACATGAAATGCAACCTAGAGCACTTGAAGGTAATCCAAACTATGATCTCCTCTTAATAGTCGGCTATCTATCCTAAATGAGAATACACCCTCTATGTTGTCTTGTTCTCCAAAAGGAAAAACCCTATGGGTTATACCTTAGCCTTGAATTGCACTTGATCACCTTCCAAGCTCCATGGTAGGCCTTCCTTGATCAACACCATCAACCTTTAGGCTCTACTCCATGGAATGACCAACCTAATCATGTCATCACTTAACACACTAGGTTAGTCCTTAGAATGTCATTAATTACCAAAATCAAACTAGGGCTTTCAATCTCCCCCTTTTTGGTAATTGATGACATCCCATACAAAGATAAGAGTTAAGTTTAAGTTTTGAACTTATGAACTTGTCCAAGCATTTTATCATGTTTTTGGAATGAACAAGTACATAAATTCGATTTGGTGGCTATTTAGCCCCTCCTACATATGTGCATGAGTTTGGATTTGAAGCTTGCACATATGCATAATTTGAGAGTAAATTTCCACCAATGAGTGCTAAGGATGGTTTGGATGAACCTTTGAAGCGTGATACCAATTGAAAAACATCAATTTATCTCAAAAATGAGACTTTCCATCGAAGTTGTGGAATCTCCATCCTTTAGCACCTTGGTTAACTAGATGATCACAAAGACTCAAGTGTACCCGTGAGATCAACATTAAAGATAAGCTCCGTACCACTTGAAAACTTTGAAAGGTACCAAATGAAATAAATGCACGATCATCTAGCTACCACCTATGTATGCTAGTTATCATGGCAAGTGAGAGTAAAGACATGTGCAAATACAACAACCATTTGTAAGTGCACATTCTAAATGCATTCAACCAAGTTCATGAGTTTTCTCCCCCTCAAGGTGAGCACAAATAAGTAAAGTTTTTGAACCCCTTTACTTTGGCCTCTTGCTCTCCCATCATTGGTCTTATGATGGTTCATTGCGAAGCTTAAGTATTCTCCCCTTGTTATCATGTTTCTTATCTTTGTTCTTCTCCCCCTTGACATCAAGTATCACAAAAGGGTCAAATTATGTTAGGTTGAGGTACTTTTAGTCAAATTTGGTTCAATCTAGCAAATGACCATAAGTTTCTGAACTCGGTTTGAACCAAAGACAAGCTTCTTCACGCCTCATGTGGTTATCTTGCCTATGTTGAGTTAAGAGCTTAAATGCACATTTAACTAGATTCAACACTAGGTTTGCAATCCCATGAACAAGTCATATGCCATCACTAGATCAATCAACCATTCAAGCAATAGTGATACCATATGAACTTCAAAGCCATTTTAGGCTTTCAATGAATGACCTATAGAGAACAAATATGCCTACATGGTCTAAAAAATTCCTAGCAAAGTATGTATGCAAATGCCAAATAATGATACCTTTGCTTTGCTTAGAGGAGAGGCAATGTCATAAGATTTTCATGAAGACCATCAACACATGTTGGAGTAATCAAGTATGTTCAATTCATTCCTCAACTTGCAAAATCTTGCTTCATCAAGTGGCTTGGTGAATATGTCGGCAAGTTGATCTTCGGTGCCCACACTTGTGATCTCAATATCTCCCTTGGTTTGATGATCTCTTATGAAATGATGCCTCACATCTATGTGCTTGGTTCTTGAATGTTGAACCGGATTGGTTGTTATTTTCACCGCACTTTCATTGTCACATAGCAATGGAACCTTGCTAAATTTTAGTCCATAATCCTTCAAGGTTTTCTTCATCCACAAGATTTCAACAACTTCCCGCACTAATGTATTCGGCTTCGGCGGTAGAGAGTGCAACACTATTTTGCTTCTTGGATGACCATGATACTAGTGACCTTTCCAAGAGTTGACACGTGCTGGAAGTGCTCTTTCTATCAATCTTGCAACCGGCATAGTCTGCATTGGCATATCCAATCAAAGTGAAATTGGAGCCCTTGGGATACCACAAGCCAATGTTAGGTGTGCTCTTTAAGTAACTCAAAATTCTCTTTGTAGCCTTCAAATGACTTTCTCTTGGAGAGGCTTGATATCTTGCGTACATGCACACACTAAACATCACATCCGGTCTTGAAGCGGTCACATAGAGTAAGCTTCCAATCATTGACCGATATTGCTTTTGATCTACTAGTGCCCATTGGTGTTAAGATTGCCTTTGCACTTTGCAACCCAAACTTCTTCACCATGTCCTTGATATACTTGCTTTGATTGACAAAAGTGCCATTCTTCATTTGCTTGATTTGAAGTCCAAGAAACTAGCTAAGTTCATCAACCATGGACATTTCAAACTCCTTGGCCATCATCTCTCCAAATTCTTCACAAAATGCTTGACTTGTTGATCCAAAGATGATGTCATCAACATAGATTTGCATGATGAACAAGTCACTTCCAATCTTCTTGGTAAAAAGTGTGGTGTCAACCTTTCCCATCTTGAACCCTTTAGAGAGTAGGAAATCCCTCAACCTCTCATACCATGCTCTTGGTGCTTGTTTCAAGCCATAGAGAGCCTTCTTGAGCTTGTAAACATTGTTGGGCTTCTTGTCATCTTCAAAACCGAGAGGTTGTTCAACATATACCAATTCATTGATATAGCCATTTAGGAAAGCACTTTTGACATCCATTTGATATAGCATGATATCATAAGCATAAGCATAAGCCAATAGAATCCAGATGGCCTCCAATCTTGCCACGGGAGCATATGTTTCACCAAAGTCAAGGCCTTCAATTTGTGTATAGCCTTGTGCAACCAACCTTGCTTTGTTCCTCACAACAATTCCGTCTTGATCTTGCTTGTTCCGAAAGACCCACTTGGTGCCAATAACATTGTGATTGCTTGGTCTTAGAACTAACTCCCATACTTGGTTTCTCTCAAAGTTGTTTAGCTCTTCATGCATTGCATTGACCCAATCTTCATCTTTGAGTGCCTTCTCAATAGTAGTAGGCTCCACTTATGAGACAAAAGAGTAATGCTCACAAAATGAAGCTACTCTTGATCTTGTTTGCACCCCTCTATTAATATCACCAACAATTTGATCTAGAGGGTGGTCTCTTGCAATGTGTGTTGGTTGGAGGATATGAGATGAACTAGCATCTTGAGCTTGCACTTGATCTTGATTTGTGTCTTGAGATTGAGCTTGAGGATCACTTGAGCTTGCTTGATTTGAATCATCTTCCACTTGCACAATAGGAGGAGTATCTTCATCTTCATCTTCAACTTGTCTTGGCCTTATGTCACCAATGTCCATGTTCTTCATTTTGAGACCCATCGGTTTCATCAAATTCCACATTATGGACTTCTTCAACTATACCATGAGCCAAGTTTCATACTCTATATGCTTTGCTTGAAGTTGAATATCCAAGTAGGAACCCCTCATCACATTTCTTCTCAAATTTTTCCAATCTAGTGCCCTTCTTCAAGATATAGCATTTGCAACCAAATACCCGGAAATAGACAATGTTGGGCTTTCTTCCATTGAGTAGCTCATAGGGTGTCTTCTTCAACAATGGATGGCAATAGAGACGGTTGCTAGAGTAGCAAGCTGTATTGATAGCTTCGGCCCAAAACTCATCACTCACATTGTATTCACTAAGCATTGATCTTGCCATGTCAATAAGAGTTCTATTCTTCCTTTCCACAAGACCATTAGATTGAGGAGTGTACTTAGCCGAGAATTGATGCTTGATTCCCATATCATCACATAGCTCATCAACTCTTGTGTTCTTGAACTCACTTCTATTATCACTCCTTACTTGCTTCACCCTTGTTTTAAACTCATTTTCACTTCTCTTGATGAAGGATTTGAAGATTTCATAAACTTTGTTGACGTTTCCTAACGCAAATAGATTAATCCACAAGCGCACGAATACCCCTGTAGCTTTCACCCAAGAGTATTCCAAGGTATCGATTTCCATGGGGAACGCGAAGTGAACTAGGAACAAAGCAAGAACGTCTAAGGATAGATGAGATATAAATATTTTAGTGGGGAGAGAGAAAGATATCCTAAGCTCTCTAGATGATCTATATGAGTTAAGGATACTATAAGTATATCTATTTCGGGACATCAAAATACTAGCCTCAGAATGAGATGAGAAAAGGACTAGGAGTTCTGACTACGGTCCTACAAACACTAACCCGAACGTGGTGGAATACGTCGGCCGTCAGGGCTGTCACCACCTGGGGCTGCCACAACTATCCGTGGAGCTAGGTGTAATTCTAGGTAATCGCAAGACTAAGCACCACGCCTAACCTATTAATTACTACTCTAGCGTTATAAAGACCAGAGCACTTGATGCAAGCAGAAAACCAATAAATAACTCGAAGTAAATAATGCAATTAAGTATAAGAGAACATAAGAATAATAATTGAAGAACCTGGAGATTAGTTGAAGACAAACCAGATACTGCAAAAGTATAATGTTGAGGAAGATCCGACAGATCCGGCTCCTCCTCCGCGCTCTCCTCTTCTCTCCCTCTAAATTAGAACTAGAAGAACTAGACTAGATCTAGATGAACTAGACTAGAACTAGAGGAACTAGATCAACTAGAGGGACCCTAACCCTAATCTATATAGAGAATATGAAGCTCTGGGGTGTAGAATACCTTCTGGGGGGAGCCTTGGGGCTTGTTATATAGTCACCAGCCGACCCGTCTTCCCTTTGATCAACCGAGGTGGGATTAACTCCAAACATGCATGAACTGACTGAAAACGGTCGTTGTTGGGCTACATTTCACATGAGTAGAAGACTCCAGAAGGCGAGGCCTGTGGGCCTGTAGGGGGGTGCCGGCCGGCCCCTTGTGGGGTCCGCTCGCTTCGCGCTTCTTCGTGTGTGTTCCAGACTCTTCCAGGATCCTCTTGAAGGTAGTTTTCATCGCGGTTAAGTTTCATGGTAATTATGCTCTTTAATCCTTCTTTTACGCTCTTCTGAAAAAGTCCCTGAAAATACAAAGTATGCAAAACTCATGGAAACTGTCAGTTAAAACCCTAGACTAGTGTGTATTCTTGTTCCCTTTTATGTCTAAAGTTCTAATAAAAGTTGATGTTATCCACCGTCAACAACTCCCCCAAGCTTACCTTTTGCCAGTCCCTTGGCAAATAAACCAAGCATAATTACTAATATATGTGGATCAGGAGTTGCTACAATGCTTTCATGCTTTCCAAGTACACATGCTTTCAAACAGAAATTCTCTCCAGATTAGACAAAACTGCTCTAACTCTCGAACTTACCCTTTTTACCTTTAACTATGGGGCTTTACAACTTTCGCATAAGTTTTGAGCAATTGAGAGACAGAACAATCAAGTCAAGCACTATGTCTCAAATCCTTCACAGTACCAATATTCTAAAGTTTTGCAAGTTTTTGAAATAATTGTTGGTATATTTAACATCACTTAAAGTTAAGTTGTCATCCCTAACATGATGCCAAACACCATAGGTAAAAATAATCAACACTTGCCATCTAAAAATATAACTATAGAATATATCTGCAAGCGCACAGATAATTCTCCTATTATAGCACTTCACCCGGGAGTAATCCGAGTATCGTTTTATTTATTTTATGCCAAAAGGATAAAGGTAGCAATCTATTTAAGGGACCTATAAATATGGGATAGCTAGGATAATAGATAAATTGAATTGACTTTAGTAATAACCATCAATAATGATAATGATAAATGATAATTGATAACTGAGTAACTTTAGGTAAATGGTATTTCAGAGATAGAATATAGATTAATCACTAATGAAGTAAAACAAACTCGAGATTCGGCTAGAGTAAAAGAAACCTATGTAATTACCAAATATAAAGTCTACAGCCTACGCAATGTTACACATATCTTCACTTATAAAAGTATTGCCTCAGAAAATATCATAAGGAGCATCATCTAGGGAGGCCATTAAGACACGAGGGTCTCCTCCTTCGCGACCGCGCTCTACCGATCCTATGTACGGGGGATGGACTACAGAGGAACCAACGCAGCTATCACCTACACGGACTACCACACGACCTGGCACATCAGGGAGCATCAGTAGACACGTGCTTAAAAATTCGACGGTGAGTAACTTACTACCATTTTCATTAATTCTCCATGCATTTTCCCAGCCAATATTTCTAAAATCAAGCTCAAACTCGGAATCCATTCTAGTTTCATGGAGCAAATTGTCAACAAAGATAGGAGTGTGTGTGAATTCTTTTTCCTTAACTACATTAAGAATTTCTCATTGTGGTCTAGTAGTTAACGAAATTTGAGAAATGTCGGTGAGTTCATACCTCTCTTCCCTTTGGGAAGAGGATGTCAGGAAGTCACATGATGCGGGTGGATCGATGCTCATGTCGGTGCCGACGAATGATGGTACTCGTGAAGATGACTGGCTTCTTGTTGTTCGTCCCGATAAGGTTTTCTTGATGGACCTAAGAGCTCCCTTCATTTTTGCCTGAAAATGATGAAGACGAAGAACACGACGAATGAACACAAGAACGAACAAGAACACAAGAACAAGTAGAGAGGAAGGATTGAATGATGATCTCTCTACCAAGTGCTCTTGTTATTTTTCTCTTCTTCCTTGCTTAAAATTCCCTAAACTTGAATTAAATGGGAAAATTTTGGTGGTTGAAGCTTGCGAGCAGCAAAGCAGAGCAACTACGTGCTCTCTGGTGTGCAAGTGAGTGAGTGAAGGAGTGAGAGAGAGAAGAGGCAGAGGAGAAGAGGCAGGGCACCGGCCGGCCCCTCCTTGTGTCCATTTGCTCTCTTCTTTTGCTGGTGTCGACATCTCCACCTTCCCTAGTGCATGTGATTGTTTCCCTGGTGAATGGATGCGTGGATGAAGTGGATGCATGTATAATTGAGTTGGTTGGAAGGTAGTGGAAGGTGATAAGGTGATGAGAGGTGAAGTGACTTGAGGTGACAAAGGTGGATCCCATTTGTATCCCAGATTTATACTGTATAATAACACAAGAATGAAAAACTAAATTACTTTTATGAATCTATGAAAAATTAGAATTCTAATGATGATAATTTTATAATTTTCTGCCACCACAATGATTTTCACTAAGCGGGGGTTTAATTCTCCATTAGTGGTATCCATATGGGGCTTAAGCTTTAATCATGGCATGCTTATTTTTAATTTTTCTTTTCTAATAGAATTTAAAAAGTAAATATGCGGAAATTAAATGCTAGAATTATATTATTGATAAATACCGAGTTACTTCCCGGCGATGGTTCGGGGTTTTTAATAGTCCACCGACCCGGACTTAGTTGAGCCTCTTTATTCTTCATGGTTTATCTCTGGTGTCGAAGATGTTGTTGCATCTTGTTCTTCATGATACTTTAATGCTTGGCATTGCTCCAGTTTTGGCTTGAATGCGAACTTCTCTTCTTGCCCATTGATGGTGAATGTGATTTCTCCAGCTCCGACGTTGATTGTTGCATTTGCAGTGTTTAGGAACGGTCGCCCAAGGATCAGAGGTATCTTCCTTTCTTCCTGCAAAAGTTGCGGATTTTTACCGGTATATTCTCTGCGATTCCTGCAGGATAGCGGACTGATTGGTCAGCTAGTTGTAGACACATTGTGGTTGGTGTGAGCGTAGAATGGTTGAGCTTGTCGAAGATGGTTTTGGGCATCACGCTAACGCTTGCTCCAAGATCACATAGAGCATTCTCGAATATCTAGTCTCCTATCGAACAATCGATAGTGGGACATCCTGGATCTTTCTTCTTTTCAGGAGACGGACTCAAAATTGCTGAACTGCATTCTTCGGTTAACTTGACAACTTCAGTAGAAGGTAGTGGTCCTTTGTTGTTGAGGATGGTTCGGAGATACCTTGCATATGTTGGCACCTGCATGGCATCTAAGAACGGGATGTTGACATATAATTTTTGAATTACCTCAACAAACTTACCAAATTGGTCATCGATTTTTGCTTTTCTCCTTCTCCGTGGAAATGGTAGGAGAGTTGTATCATGAAAATCTTGAGTAAGTTCTTGATCTTGTGGCTCAACTGGGGGTGTAACTTCTTCTTCTCTGCTATTTTGTTCTTCTTCTACCTGCACTATTTGTGGTGGTCTATGTGCCCCTTTTGAATAAGGTGGATCACGTGTAGACTTACCTCCTCTAGTAGATATTTTTTTTGCCGATTCAGGGTTAGTAGTAGACAAAGTAGAAGATAACTGTGAAATTTGTAACTCTATCTTTTTATTAAATAATGTCTGTTCATTAACAGCAGAAGAGAAATTATCTAGTGTAGAATTAATTCCTTCTAAAATTTTATCATTAGCAGCAAGCTTCTTATAAATGTTCTCATTAATCTTAACTTGTGCTAATATTAATTCTCTCAAGGATGGTTGTCTATGATTTGAATAATTGGTATTACTTTGGTACTTACCTTTATTGGTCGACTGAGGTTGCGTCCATCCTTGTTTCTTGATGATTGTACTGATGTCTTCTGGTGATTCAATCTCTAAATATTCTATGTTTTGATTCTGAAAATTGAAATCATCCTCAATTGCTTGACGATCTCTTTTATAATTTGCCCTTTTCTCTAACCAGTTTAGTAGTACATCCATCCTGTTTGATACTGCACTTACTTCTTCTGAAACTTCTTCACTTTTATGGCATGTCTGAGTGTTGTATGTCCAATTCTGATTTTCTGATATCTTTGCCATAATATCTTGAGCTTTTCCAGGAGTGAGTGACATAAATGAACCTTCAGCAGTGGCATCTAGTTGCTCTCATGACCTCTGTGTAAGTCCGTGATAGAATGTTTGCATGAGCAACCACTTCTCCATTCCATGGTGAGGACAATCTGATATGTAATCTTGAAAACGCTCCCAAGCTTCTGGAATAGGTTCACCTTTCTGCTGACTAAATTGTGAAATCTTTCCCCGTAGTGTATTTGTTTTGCTAGCTGGGAAAAACTTCTCTAGGAAAGCTTTTGAACAATCTCCCCATGTCTTGACTTGATCTTGATGCTGATAAAACCACTGCTTCGCCTTTCCTTCTAGTGAGAACGGAAATAAACGAAGTAGCACGACATCTTGAGGTATGTCCTTGATGACGATGGTATTGCCAATCTCCAGAAAATTCTGCAGATGGACAGTTGCATCTTCTTCCTTCTTTCCAATAAATATGATATCTTGCACCATCTTGATGAGGCTTGGCTTGATCTCGAAATCTTGATCTTCAATATTGAACTTTGGCCCGACGCGAATATTCTCGGTGCTTGGTGCAGAGAACTCACGCAGAGTCTTTTCAGCCATGGCTTTTCTTGATGATGTAAGACCTCTTCGTCCTTTGGTTGTACCTGTTGATAAGAATTAAAGTACTACAACCAATCCTGCACTTACCCTATATGAGATAATTAGATAGAATAATACGGTTAAGTCTACTAAAGTAAAAACGATTATCATTATCCATATGTGTTTTTATTTTTATTTTTATGAAAGATTATCCATGAAAAATTAAAGAATATTTATCCTGGCTAAACAAATGATCTCGGTAAATAAATTGCCTTCCCCGGCAACGGCGCCAGAAATACTTGTTGGTATATTTAACATCACTTAAAGTTAAGTTGTCATCCCTAACATGATGCCAAACACCATAGGTAAAAATAATCAACACTTGCCATCTAAAAATATAACTACAGAATATATCCGCAAGCGCACAGATAATTCTCCTATTGTAGCACTTCACCCGGGAGTAATCCGAGTATCGTTTTATCTATTTTATGCCAAAAAGATAAAGGTAGCAATCTATTTAAGGGACCTATAAATATGGGATAGCTAGGATAATAGATAAATTGAATTGACTTTAGTAATAACCATCAATAATGATAATGATAAATGATAATTGATAACTGAGTAACTTTAGGTAAATGGTATTCCAGAGATAGAATATAGATTAATCACTAATGAAGTAAAACAAACTCGAGATTCGGCTAGAGTAAAGAAACCTATGTAATTACCAAATATAAAGTCTACAGCCTACGCAATGTTACACATATCTTCACTTATAAAAGTATTGCCTTAGAAAACATCATAAGGAGCATCATCAAGGGAGGCCATTAGGACACGAGGGTCTCCTCCTTTGCGACCACGCTCTACCGATCCTATGTACGGGGGATGGACTACAGAGGAACCAACGCAGCTGTCACCTACGCGGACTACCACACGACCCGGCACATCAGGGAGCATCCGTAGACACGTATAATATCTAGACACCACGTCTACATAATACGCATCACCTAATCCACTCGAGTACTGAACTAGGCGCTTTACGATCTTATAACAATAATCATCACCAAATAGATCTATATCGGATATGCAACAAGAATAAACTAAGTACTGCATAAATAGCAATATAATAATGTAAAGCAAGGTCATGAGATACAAGGTAAAATATTATCGATCCTCCAGACGAACAGATCTGGAATCCCGAGCGAACGCCCAACTCTACTTGAACCTTGCTAGATGTCTAAACTAAGAACTTGAAGAACTAGATCTCTATTTCTAATCTCTGGAAACCCTAAACTTCTGTCTACTCTTGATGAATGAAGCAGGAGATGAATTGGATCATCTGGACTTGTCTTCAGGGGGGTCTGCCCCTCTATTTATAGTCCGGTGGGGTGCACGCGCGTCGTTAGATCAAACCGACCTAAATCAAGGGCCATGATGTTGCATCAGGAGAGTTGTAGAAGACTCCGGAAGGCGGAGGGGCAAAACCCTAGCTAGGGCGCCGGCCGGCCCCCCTAGGCGCCGACCGGCCCCCTGTGGGGCCTACTTGCTTCGCGGCTTTTCCTAGGTGTTCTGGACTCTTCTTTCTTGCCCATGAAGTATGATTTCATCGCGGTTAAGTTTCGTGGAAAATGTGCTCTTTAATCCCTCTTTTGCGCTTTCTGGAAAAAACCCTGGAAAATAGACAATTCACCAAAACTCGTGGAATCTGTCAGTAATAACCCCTATGTTTCTATTATTGCCCATTTCCAAGTGATAGTTGACGGTATAAAATTGGTACTTAGTGGCCGTCAACAATACCCCGAAGCTAAGTCTTTGCTAGTCCCTTAGCAAAGTTAACTTGAAATAATTTTATTAAGGTTTCCATAATAAGTGAATAATTTCTAACAAGTACTCAAATATTTAAACAGAAATTCTTTCTTGGAATTCAATTCATATATCCTCCTTTTCAAATTTATCCTTATCTTTTCAATCATGGGGCTTATCTGTCAAATCTTAGGTGATTGAGAGATAGAATAATTAAGCAAGCACTATACCCTTCATTCATTGTTTCTACCCAATGCTCCAGAGTTTTATTGTTTATCTATTTTAAAAAGCTTAATCCTACTAATAAGATTGAGGAAGATCATTGAGCTATGCATCATGTTTAATTGTGTGAAAAGTAACTTTTGGACTCTTATGCATTATCTTCTCTTTTCTGTCTTTAGAAGTGTGAGTCATCTCCCTGCGGATACTTGTGTACCCATTTTTTTCTCCTGGGCGAGTGTCTTTGCACCCATTGTTTTACTCTCTTTTTTTTGGCACATACCTTTTTGATATGGCATCTTTCAGGCTCATACTTCTTTGGTATGGCATCTTTTGATTTTATAACTCACACTTCCCTTAGACTTCTAAGAGAAAGATTTTTAGCATAGAGTGAAATCATTTTATATTGATAATTTTATTCATGAATGCATAACAGAATAATCTACCAAAATCATATTAATAAGTCATCATTTGAATTTAAAATTCTTCCGGAGCTCAGGTATAACTTAGAATGCAATGCATAGCAGCTCAAACTTTCATATATCATATCTGCCAATTACTTAGATTAACTTTATGCTACCCACAGATATCAAGTTTCAGAATAAACTATCGGGGTAGATACATTTCATGCAATTCATAGGAGAATTTAAATTTAAACATTAAGTAATTGTAAGAAATTATATTTAACAATTTTATCTTTTTTTTATTTTTCTAGTTCCAAGTCCTTTCTTTATTCTAAAAATATAAAATTATAAAGCAAACTCTAATTATACAAACTTATGTGGTAAAAAGTAGTAAGGAAATTTTTATTTGATTTTCTGATTTTTCTTTTTATAGCAATACTAGAACTGAAAATAAATATCATAATAAATAAATAGATATGAAGGCGAGTGGTGCTCACTAGCGGGGAACTCCCCCAAGCTGAATGTTGCGGTGCTCAGTATGATGGTGGTGGCGGTGGATCAAATCCTAGCTGTGCTATCAAGTACTCCAGTCCACTCTGTGCGTGCTGCTATCCCTGGTGTAACTGATCAAAACGTTGGTCTGCATGTTGCTGCCATTGTTTTTGCTGGTAGAATCGGTTGTCGACTTGTTGCTGCCACTCTCCGTGCTGATGTAGGGTGTCTAGAATCTCGTTCTGTCCCTGCTCAAGATTAGTGAGGCGTGTAGAAAAAGCGGGAAAAATCGCTAGCAGGTGGTGTAAAGTGCTGCTCAGGCGGCTGATAATAGTTATCCTGTGAAGGTGCATGAAAAAGATACGGTCCTCCAGTGAAGTCCGTGTTTCCTCGTGCAGAAAAGGATGCTCGTGCTCCTTGAAAATCGTGGCCTGTCCCCCATCCTGCTGCTGCTGCAGACGAAGATTCTCCTTGTTGATGTGCAGTGTGATCGTCCCATCCTGTATGGGAAGTCCACGGCTGGTGTGGTTCTTGTGTCGGTACCTGCTCATCAAAATTCATAAAGTGAAAGTAAGCTGGCCCAGATGGTGTTGGGTCAGTCCCAGCAATATTAGTCCTTGGTGCCTGTTGATGCGTGCCAATGGACACCTGCCAATATTAGTCCTTGATGGGAAAACAAAATTCTGCACAGTATAAATCCCTAACTCCCTGTCTGGCAGTTCATACTCATTGTCAAAGTTTTTATAGATCATGATTATTTTGTTATTCCTGCGTTTCAGCATATGAGCATGAAAGAAAAATTCATAACCAATAATTTTACGGGCCTCCAAAATATAAATAAGTGAAGCATTAGATAGTAACCCAAGCCCTGCAGCTAAGCGTGTAATCCAGGAAGTAAAAGAAATACTGTACTTTCTCATTGATGGGATAGTTTTCCAGTAATGTAACATTAATTTAATAGGGGATACTTTTCTTTTCTTGATCATAATGAAAATTAAGTGCATCTTGAAACATCCTCGATTTTCCACGAAGGGAAATCCACAGAATGAGTAATAATATGATAAAACCAAAGACTGATCTCATCACATTATCATATATCAGTTGATATCACAGTCATACATCGTATTTATTTACAAAATAATACATCAACTGAGTAGATACCTATTACAAGGTTAATCTAGCGGAAGCATATCTAGTCGTCATCAGAGTTGACGGAATATATCATCGAGTGAAGGCCCTTCCTTCACGGCTGCCATCAGAGTTGTTGTTGGCATAGCATATTCTTCATCTTCTGAACCAAACTTGAGCGTAGGCATGAGACCTCCTAATCCTTCTTATCTCAATATCTCTGTTAGTCAGGTATTCTGCACACCGCCAGATATGTGCAGGCCATGGTCAGCACCGATGAGCTTTAGTGGAAAAGATAAAACAAGGGATCTGGCGATCCTATATTTTGGCTGTGGTTTGCATCCTAAGCACATGCGAAGTAGTATCCAGTAGTAAATAGTACAATAGTTTGTCAAGTTTTAACCCATTCCACCAATTCCCATCCAATAATCCATCATCTCACCCATACACCACATCTCACCAAACACACACCTCGCACTCAGTCGACAGGCCCAACTTCCTCTCGTGCCTGTCTCAACGGCAAACTGCCACACCGGGCACACTGCCGGAAAGCATTATCCAGGGGAGAAAAGAATATACCGCTCCCTAAGAAGTGTGACAAGACTCGGGAAGGGTCCATAGCCGACAAGTCGGCATATGTATCGATCGATCAACCAAAACACTCTGCACAGGTTCTACTACTCACAAGATTAGCCATCATAGGTGTAGCTAACACCTAGGCATAATGCCGGTGCTTGCTTGCCTAGGTCGATGCCACCCTACCACTCAGCCCTGGGACATTCCGGATCCTTACCATCACGCTGAGACTGGGAGAGGCGAGTACCGGGCCCAATCTGTGGTACCGCCGACTAGGACGGTGCGGGAACTACCGGCATCCGCCACCGCCCACCCTTATCACCTTCCAACCTAGCAGTAGTGGCACCGTCCTACCAAGTAGTTCCACCGTCTCCCGCCCATTCAGGAGCGAGTGAGCACTAGAGGGATTCCCGAAGCTCCTGAAACACCGAAAGTGTGGACTAGCAATAGACCAAGCAGGCACTCTCCGTCTGAGGGATACACTCCCCCGTGCCATCACAGCACTCCCCGTTCACGAGTTTCAAGCCACCAAGGCTTTCCTCCCGGAACCACCATATACACCATTACCCACCACAGGTATCTCACATAGGATGCCCAGGTTGCATCCCCGGCAAGACTTGCCCTTCAGCTCGTCGTATATGGCGCACTTGGTCGACTTGACCCTCACCACTCACCCAAGACACACGCAGCACGCTCAGCCCACCAGTCCGGCATCCCAAGCCAAACCGTTCCCAGGGGTTCACCACCAGCATCACATCACCGATACAATGCGAGTGGAGTTAATAAATATATATAGTGATGTAACATGCAAGCAAGCGGGTAGATAGCAATATGTATAAAGGGAGTGTGAGCGCAAAGCTGGGCAGTATAGTAGAGTGGTTGCAAGCAGGGTAGTAATGGCTTAGGTAGTAACATGCATCATATACTAGCAAAGGATTAAATAAAAGCACTAGCAATTCTAATTAAGCAATGTCTAATAGGATTCTCTAAAAGAAGGTGCTGCCATGACACCTGCGTTGTCGAGTAGTGGTATGAGCACTTCTCAGTTAGTGTAGTCATTCTGCTGGATCACCTCCTCTAGGGTGATTCCACTCCATGGGTCCTGTCGTCGTCCACGTTCTCCTCCTCGAGTGGCCTCGATGCGATCGTTGCTATTCCGGAACGGCTACTCCGCAAAGCGACTCAAGGCAAGCAACACTCAATATACTGAAAGACGACGGAACACGAGAGGTCCAATAACACAGGAGAACTTAATAAAAGATATACGGCTTAGCCCTCTCGGCGTATGTCCGATTTCATCGGGCCAAAAATAAATACGAGTGGGGTTTGCTATGCATAAGCTCATGTCACGGCCAAGCCAATATGGCCTTATAATAAATAATTTAGGCTGGAGTTGATCCATAGCAAACACCATGGCACACAATCTTCCGATCCGAATGTCATGGATGCGACGAGAATCGGAGGACGGGCCATCCAAAAGAGAGAAGAGAGAGGGGGGTTAACTAAGCACATCTATATCATATTCTCGGTCACATCTTCAATGAAGATGTTTTCAAACGGTCGATCAAGTCGATTCGCGTAGATCCGAGATCTTGATATAGACCATAGCTTCGCTAACTAAAAAGGGGCTAGTCCGGTCTTTGATCCAGTCACCGTGAGAAAGACGGGATCGAATAGAGCGGCCTATACGGGAGCGAAGAGCGAGAATCCAAATAAAGCGGCGATCTAATACTTCCAACGCGCACGCCACGGAATAGACGGGGCGTCAGAAAAGAGCGACAGGTCAAAGACACAAGTGCGCAAACCACTCATAGGGTACCATGACCTGGGTGCACTGGCACTAAGTCATTACTCGGATTCATAGCGATGCGGTTGTCACCGCAAGAACCAGAGGAATGCGACGGTCGCGTAGGGTACAAGCATACGAGGGTTGAGCACGAAGAATCAAAGAGCGACAAACGAGGTATAGCTCCATGGTCATGGCGAAGTGCACTCGCGGCCACAAGCTACACCAACGAGATGAGAGGTCGAGTTACGCTTGGCATTATGGTCATGGCGAAACGAATCCCGCGATCGCAATGTCCGAACGAAGTACGATCCCTCAGCCAGCACGAAGGCACGGCACATAGACAAACAACACAATAGCTAGTAATAAGAACCAATGACGCGACTCAAAAGACAACGCGACCCGACAAGACAGTGGAGTAGCACATTTCCATAGCATTATGACAGATGGATCCTGTATTATAGATACAAGCACAGAGAGGGTGTGTAAGGGTCGGATACAACAGATGGATGTACAGATAGATCGTAAAGATAGGGTACAACAGGTATGGTGCAGCAGATATATGGGTCGTAGGGTTCGATATGATGGACCAGTGTACAAGAAGTAAGAGAATGGCTCTAGTGGTCCAACGTCGTATCCTTTTGGCTTTCCAACCGTCCGACATTATCTACGGGGCATCAAGATGTGGCAACGGGGCTATGGCGTATGGTCAGACAGGGTCGGCGTCAACGCGGAGTGGCGAGGCTTGCTACAACATGTCCCGGCTCCACTGGGCTAGCTGCTGGTAACTTTCGACCCGCTGCGACTAGTCGTGGTTGGCTATGGCTGGTCGCGGCCTACTATTGGCTGGTTGGGCGAGGCTAGCGGCTGGCCGAGGCTGGCTAACGCGGTTCTAGGCTGGCTAGAGATGGCTGCTAGTGTCTGGGAGGTGTCCAAGTTCCAATGGTGTGCACGGTCAGGGCTATCGATCGGCGTCCTTTGGGTCCTACGGCGACATGAGTAGAGTGGCAGCGGTCTCCGAGTCTAACGGCACATGGTAGATCCAGAACATGATCATGGTGGTTGTCTAGGGCGGTCCTCAGCCACGCCGGCATTCTTGGAACGCCGGTGGTTCGATTTGGCTGACAAGGTCTCGTGTTGTGCGTGTGAGTGTCCTGAGCCGGGAGGGGCTCGGCCTTCGTGTCCCTGAGGTGGGATGCCATGGCGTATATGGTGGGTCCGAGAAGGGTAGCGGGGCTCACCGAGGGCTTGACGGAGATGGGATGGTGGTGCAGTGACGAGATGACGCCGTGCAGAGTGTTCGCAGTGCCATGCCGATCCGCAACGGTGGCACCGGCTCCACCTTTGGTTCTGCCATCCACGGTAGGGTTCGGCGGGGACGCGGCTTGGCGAGGATGTGGTCGGAACGCGGTGGTGAGTTAAGGCCGGCTTCCTGCAGAGATGTAACTCATGGCACGAAGGCCGGTCTCAGCATGGGCTGCATCAAGATGATGGGAAGGGAATTTTAGGCATCGGATGCTCACCGGTGAACAGTGGTGCTGCTGCGTTTCGTGGTCGGGGCGAGGTGACCACAACACGATTCAGCAGAACGGCGTTGATGGCGGTCGCGAACAGGATCATGGCTGGTCAGTGTGGTCTGCACAGTGAAACAAGCGGCACGAAGGCCAGTTTCAGCAACCACACAGCAAGGAGAGAAAGAGGCAGCGGCTCTGTTCCACGGTGCTCACCAGCCGCTGCTGCAGCCCTACAGCAGAAGACGAGATGGCGAGGATGGCGCGTCGCGGTACAGCGGTGCAGCACGGCAGTAGGCGGCCGCGGCCGCGGTCGGTACAGCGTTGGCCGGCGTCGAGGTTGACGTGGAGGCACCGACGTGGTCCGACAGTGGGTGGCTTGGAGCAGAGGTCCGGCGTCCGGGTCGCCGGTGCTTGGACCAGCCACGTGAAGGAGGTGATGCCGGCTTGTCGTCGCGATCTGCTGCTCCAGAGTGGCCCGGTGGCGAGGCGTGGAGTGACTACGGGCGGACGTCGAGGGGGGGGGGGCTCCGGCGAAGAGACGTCGAGGCGTTGGTGGCGAGGCAGAGCGCATCGTCGGGGAAGAGCGCGGCATGGAGGTGAACGCCGAGCGCTCGGTGGGAGCTTGCTGTGGTCAGAGGTGGACGCCCCGGCCGGCCTCGGAGAAGAGGAGACGCAGCAAGGGGGAGGATGAGTGGCAGCTGTGTAGAGATTGGGAGAAGGAAGAGAGCGGCGGCGGCTCCACGAGGAAGAAGAACAGGAGCAGGGCGGCGGTTGTTCGCTTCTTATAGCACACCGAGCTAGGGTTCTTGGGGATGGCGTCGATCCTTGGCGTCCGTGCCGCTCTTGGGACACGTGCAGCGCATCGGAGGTGGTCAGGGCGGCCAGCTGCGTGGTGGGGTGCGCGCACGCACGAGGATGGTGGCGGCGGCGACGTCCAGGGAGCGGGCGATTTCGCCCCCTAGGGTTTTCGGTGGGAGGCTGCCGGTTGGGCCAGGTGGGCTGGCTGGGCCGCGGTGGCGAGCTGACCGGCTGGGCCGGTGTGGGTCGCGCGCGAGTTGGGCCAGGTGGTCTGCTGCTACTTGGGCTGTGCGTGGGGAGGGTTAGAGGGATGGCTGGGCTGGTTTGAGGAGTTGAGAAGTGAGGATATTTTCCTTTCTTAATATTCAGCAAATTTTGTAGATGTCTGATACGTGGAAATGGGGAAGAGAAATATTCTGAGGGAGAGGTGATATAGATTTAAGTCTTGAATGGAAAGGGAGAAGGGATTTATCCCTTCCGTGAATTAGGTCATTGCGCTGAAATTAATGGGAAGGCAGGATTAGATGGTAATCGTCCCACATATGAATTATGATTCGTGAATTTAATAGAGGGGTTGGAGACTAACTCGCTATGGTAGTTGTGCTCTCCGACACAAAACAAGGAGCTGACTCCTGACTCAAGCACACATCTACAATCAATTCTAAATGAATGCAACGATTCGTTAGTGGTTAGTCGCGGTTTCGACCTAGAACTATATGTTGCACACTCGTTGCAGGAAAAATTTTAAAAAGTTCGTATTTTTAGTCATTGAAAATCCCAGGTTGTTACACATCTCATCCAACTTAATAGTGTTCAATTCCTCTCTTGGGAAGAAAGTAAATGCTAGCCATTTAAACATGAATCTAAGTGTAGGATGATGAACCTCCTCTGTGGTGTATTTTTGTTTTCTATCAATTCTTTTGCCCGTGATACTCTCCCAAAAATTATGTTTATCAAAATCATGGAGAGCATCATTCAAATTTATTACACATAGAGAATGGAATCCTAGCATCAAACTTAAAGTTTTCCATGAGAGAGTGAATGGTTTATTAAACAAACTGAAACTAACTTCATCGTTATCAAAATTTAACGTGCTTAAAAATTCGACGGTGAGTAACTTACTACCATTTTCATTAATTCTCCATGCATTTTCCCAGCCAATATTTCTAAAATCAAGCTCAAACTCGGAATCCATTCTAGTTTCATGGAGCAAATTGTCAACAAAGATAGGAGTGTGTGTGAATTCTTTTTCCTTAACTAGATTAAGAATTTCTCATTGTGGTCTAGTAGTTAACGAAATTTGAGAAATGTCGGTGAGTTCATACCTCTCTTCCCTTTGGGAAGAGGATGTCAGGAAGTCACATGATGCGGGTGGATCGATGCTCATGTCGGTGCCGACGAATGATGGTACTCGTGAAGATGACTGGCTTCTTGTTGTTCGTCCCGAGAAGGTTTTCTTGATGGACCTAAGAGCTCCCTTCATTTTTGCCTGAAAATGATGAAGACGAAGAACACGACGAATGAACACAAGAACGAACAAGAACGAACAAGAACAAGTAGATAGGAAGGATTGAATGATGATCTCTCTACCAAGTGCTCTTGTTATTTTTCTCTTCTTCCTTGCTTAAAATTCCCTAAACTTGAATTAAATGGGAAAATTTTGGTGGTTGAAGCTTGCGAGCAGCAAAGCAGAGCAACTACGTGCTCTCTGGTGTGCAAGTGAGTGAGTGAAGGAGTGAGAGAGAGAAGAGGCAGAGGAGAAGAGGCAGGGCGCCGGCCGGCCCCTCCTTGTGTCCATTTGCTCTCTTCTTTTGCTGGTGTCGACATCTCCACCTTCCCTAGTGCATGTGATTGTTTCCCTGGTGAATGGATGCGTGGATGAAGTGGATGCATGTATAACTGAGTTGGTTGCAAGGTAGTGGAAGGTGATAAGGTGATGAGAGGTAAAGTGACTTGAGGTGACAAAGGTGGGTCCCATTTGTATCCCATATTTATATCGTATAATAACACAAGAATGAAAAACTAAATTACTTTTATGAATCTATGAAAAATTAGAATTCTAATGATGATAATTTTATAATTTTCTGCCACCACAATGATTTTCACTAAGCGGGGGTTTAATTCTCCATTAGTGGTATCCATATGGGGCTTAAGCTTTAATCATGGCTGCTTATTTTTAATTTTTCTTTTCTAATAGAATTTAAAAAGTAAATATGCGGAAATTAAATGCTAGAATTATATTATTGATAAATACCGAGTTACTTCCCGGCGATGGTTCGGGGTTTTTAATAGTCCACCGACCCGGACTTAGTTGAGCCTCTTTATTCTTCATGGTTTATCTCTGGTGTCGAAGATGTTGTTGCATCTTGTTCTTCATGATACTTTAATGCTTGGCATTGCTCCAGTTTTGGCTTGAATGCGAACTTCTCTTCTTGCCCATTGATGGTGAATGTGATTTCTCCAGCTCCGACGTTGATTGTTGCATTTGCAGTGTTTAGGAACGGTCGCCCAAGGATCAGAGGTATCTTCCTTTCTTCCTGCAAAAGTTGCGGATTTTTACCGGTATATTCTCTGCGATTCCTGCAGGATAGCGGACTGATTGGTCAGCTAGTTGTAGACACATCGTGGTTGGTGTGAGCGTAGAATGGTTGAGCTTGTCGAAGACGGTTTTGGGCATCACGCTAACGCTTGCTCCAAGATCACATAGAGCATTCTCGAATATCTGGTCTCCTATCGAACAATCGATAGTGGGACATCCTGGATCTTTCTTCTTTTCAGGAGACGGACTCAAAATTGCTGAACTGCATTCTTCGGTTAACTTGACAACTTCAGTAGAAGGTAGTGGTCCTTTGTTGTTGAGGATGGTTCGGAGATACCTTGCATATGTTGGCACCTGCATGGCATCTAACAACGGGATGTTGACATATAATTTTTGAATTACCTCAACAAACTTACCAAATTGGTCATCGATTTTTGCTTTTCTCCTTCTACGTGGAAATGGTAGGAGAGTTGTATCATGAAAATCTTGAGTAAGTTCTTGATCTTGTGGCTCAACTGGGGGTGTAACTTCTTCTTCTCTGCTATTTTGTTCTTCTTCTACCTGCACTATTTGTGGTGGTCTATGTGCCCCTTTTGGATAAGGTGGATCACGTGTAGACTTACCTCCTCTAGTAGATATTTCTTTTGCTGATTCAGGGTTAGTAGTAGACAAAGTAGAAGATAACTGTGAAATTTGTAACTCTATCTTTTTATTAAATAATGTCTGTTCATTAACAGCAGAAGAGAAATTATCTAGTGTAGAATTAATTCCTTCTAAAATTTTATCATTAGCAGCAAGCTTCTTATAAATGTTCTCATTAATCTTAACTTGTGCTAATATTAATTCTCTCAAGGATGGTTGTCTATGATTTGAATAATTGGTATTACTTTGGTACTTACCTTGATTGGTCGACTGAGGTTGCGTCCATCCTTGTTTCTTGATGATTGTACTGATGTCTTCTGGTGATTCAATCTCTAAATATTCTATGTTTTGATTCTAAAAATTGAAACCATCCTCAATTGCTTGATGATCTCTTTTATAATTTGCCCTTTTCTCTAACCAGTTTAGTAGTACATCCATCCTGTTTGATACTGCACTTACTTCTATTGAAACTTCTTCACTTTTATGGCATGTCTGAGTGTTGTATGTCCAATTCTGATTTTCTGATATCTTTGCCATAATATCTTGAGCTTTTCCAGGAGTGAGTGACATAAATGAACCTTCAGCAGTGGCATCTAGTTGCTCTCATGACCTCTGTGTAAGTCCGTGATAGAATGTTTGCATGAGCAACCACTTCTCCATTCCATGGTGAGGACAATCTGATATGTAATCTTGAAAACGCTCCCAAGCTTCTGGAATAGGTTCACCTTTCTGCTGACTAAATTGTGAAATCTTTCCCCGTAGTGTATTTGTTTTGCTAGCTGGGAAAAACTTCTCTAGGAAAGCTTTTGAACAATCTCCCCATGTCTTGACTTGATCTTGATGCTGATAAAACCACTGCTTCGCCTTTCCTTCTAGTGAGAACGGAAATAAACGAAGTAGCACGACATCTTGAGGTATGTCCTTGATGACGATGGTATTGCCAATCTCCAGAAAATTCTGCAGATGGACAGTTGCATCTTCTTCCTTCTTTCCAATAAAAATGATATCTTGCACCATCTTGATGAGGCTTGGCTTGATCTCGAAATCTTGATCTTCAATGTTGAACTTTGGCCCGACGCGAATATTCTCGGTGCTTGGTGCAGAGAACTCACGCAGAGTCTTTTCAGCCATGGCTTTTCTTGATGATGTAAGACCTCTTCGTCCTTTGGTTGTACCTGTTGATAAGAATTAAAGTACTACAACCAATCCTGCACTTACCCTATATGAGATAATTAGATAGAATAATACGGTTAAGTCTACTAAAGTAAAAACGATTATCATTATCCATATGTGTTTTTATTTTTATTTTTATGAAAGATTATCCATGAAAAATTAAAGAATATTTATCCTGGCTAAACAAATGATCTCGGTAAATAAATTGCCTTCCCCGGCAACGGCGCCAGAAATGCTTGTTGGTATATTTAACATCACTTAAAGTTAAGTTATCATCCCTAACATGATGCCAAACACCATAGGTAAAAATAATCAACACTTGCTATCTAAAAATATAACTACAGAATATATCCGCAAGCGCACAGATAATTCTCCTATTGTAGCACTTCACCCGGGAGTAATCCGAGTATCGTTTTATCTATTTTATGCCAAAAGGATAAAGGTAGCAATCTATTTAAGGGACCTATAAATATGGGATAGCTAGGATAATAGATAAATTGAATTGACTTTAGTAATAACCATCAATAATGATAATGATAAATGATAATTGATAACTGAGTAACTTTAGGTAAATGGTATTCCAGAGATAGAATATAGATTAATCACTAATGAAGTAAAACAAACTCGAGATTCGGCTAGAGTAAAGAAACCTATGTAATTACCAAATATAAAGTCTACAGCCTACGCAATGTTACACATATCTTCACTTATAAAAGTATTGCCTCAGAAAACATCATAAGGAGCATCATCAAGGGAGGCCATTAGGACACGAGGGTCTCCTCCTTTGCGACCGCGCTCTACCGATCCTATGTACGGGGGATGGACTACAGAGGAACCAACGCAGCTGTCACCTACGCGGACTACCACACGACCCGGCACATCAGGGAGCATCCGTAGACACGTATAATATCTAGACACCACGTCTACATAATACGCATCACCTAATCCACTCGAGTACTGAACTAGGCGCTTTACGATCTTATAACAATAATCATCACCAAATAGATCTATATCGGATATGCAACAAGAATAAACTAAGTACTGCATAAATAGCAATATAATAATGTAAAGCAAAGTCATGAGATACAAGGTAAAATATTATCGATCCTCCAGACGAACAGATCTGGAATCCCGAGCGAACGCCCAACTCTACTTGAACCTTGCTAGATGTCTAAACTAAGAACTTGAAGAACTAGATCTCTATTTCTAATCTCTGGAAACCCTAAACTTCTGTCTACTCTTGATGAATGAAGCAGGAGATGAATTGGATCATCTGGACTTGTCTTCAGGGGGGTCTGCCCCTCTATTTATAGTCCGGTGGGGTGTACGCGCGTCGTTAGATCAAACCGACCTAAATCAAGGGCCATGATGTTGCATCAGGAGAGTTGTAGAAGACTCCAGAAGGCGGAGGGGCAAAAACTCTAGCTAGGGCGCCGGCCGGCCCCCTAGGCGCCGACCGGCCCCCTATGGGGCCCACTTGCTTCGCGGCTTTTCCTGGGTGTTCTGGACTCTTCTTTCTTGCCCATGAAGTCTGATTTCGTTGCGGTTAAGTTTCGTGGAAAATGTGCTCTTTAATCCCTCTTTTGCGCTTTCTGGAAAAATCCCTGGAAAATAGGTAGTTCACCAAAACTCGTGGAATCTGTCAGTAATAACCCCTATGTTTCTATTATTGCCCATTTCCAAGTGATAGTTGACGGTATAAAATTGGTACTTAGTGGCCGTCAACAATAATACTCAGAGCTTAATTGTATGACACCCTCAAGTCTCTTAATATATGTGGTATTTATGGATCTCACTGAGGCACTGTTATGCCTTCCTGCAACTAACAAGGATGAGCATACATTACAATTCATATATTGTAAAGTCAAACAATGGATCCATAGAGAGTCAAGTCATACAATCAAACCAAGATGTGCATGTGTATGGAATATGGTGGATGGATGTATAAAAGGTGGCTAATCCTAATTTTACTCTTGCTCTTTGGAAATAATTCTCTCTTTTTTTTTGGAGCTTAGAACTTCCGCGGAAAACATGGGCAATCTTTATTCTTCTCTTTATTATTTTCCCTTTCTTTTTTTCTTCAGGGAGGCGGGCATCTAAGTACCCATTATTTTAATTATTGGGACACTTGTCCATCTTTTACTCCCTTTTCTTTTTTTCTCCTTTTTTCAATACTTTTGTATAGCCACATGTATCCTTTGAATATAAATAATTGGAGAGATACCGATAAGCACTTAGAGCAATTAAACAGGGGCTGTCCTAAAGGGTATATTTCTGGGTGTTTCTCCCAGTGTAGGAGAAAAATATTTTTAAGGTGGATCTGGATGGATATGGAAAATGATTGCGCTCACTCCCAGAGTAGGAGTAATGCATATGTGGGTGGAGTGTGTACGTGATCTTGATTTTAAAAGCATGACCAGGCTCTCATAAGGTATACAACAAAGGTTGACTAAACTCAATGCATAGCAAGTAGCATAAATGTGCAAAGGTTTTCCTATCTCTAAATATATATTCTTTGGCTTTGGTAGGAATTCTCACTTTGTCATACAAGAGCTCATCATGTAAGATTTTAAATTTTCAAAATAAATCTCCAGAATTTAGTAATGCTAGGAATAAGATAAATAGCAACTCAAACCTTCATGTATCATATCAATCAATCACCTAGACTTAGCTCAAGCATATGCCGCCACAAGTTTTGGGTTCAGAGTAAATTCTTAAGTTAAAACAGTAATATCTAAGACTCGAGAGAATTTGAGGTTGAAAACAAGGCACTTGAAAGGAATTATGGCAGAGCAACTATTCATCATCTCTAAGACAAGATTTTAATGTTCTTAGTTTTTATTTGACTCTAACTAGACTAGACATACTCTAGACACACTCTAAGAGATAGATAAATATTTATTCTTATTTATTTGGTTTCAAATTTTATTTCACTAGCTAACTCTTAAAAACGCAATATAGTAATAATAATAATAATAATAATAAGAAACTTATACTTAGCTGGATTTAATTGAAGCTCTCCCCCATGCTTGACTTTTGTAGGGGTCTTTACTGTTGCAACTTGAGTGATCCTCCTGGGAGCAGGTGCATTGGTAGTGTCGGGTTGACTAACTTTTTGATCTTAATTTACCCTGTAACACTCAATCGCAAATGAAATACCGAATCTCATGGAGAGGGGTTAGATTTAATACCACTCCATGGTAAGTGATTGATTTTATATTTCTAGCAGAAGTTCAAGTTTCTTTACTTAATTAGGGAACTTTCCTAAGAGTGTGGACCTTCATGTGCCCACATATTTTTGATATTTTTAGATTTTTCTTATGATACTATAGTGAACCTTCATGTGTTCACATATTTTTGGTATTTTGTGACTTTATAAAATAGACTCGATAATCGCATAGATATAGTTACCTGATGATTAGGGGATGCTCCTCTCCCAAGCTAGATGTTTGCAATACTTGGCGTTGATGGTCTTTAGAGCGAGTTAGTCAGCGGCAATCCAGATGGATGCCATTGATAAACCATCTCCTTAGACATAATATCATTCCTGCATAATTATTCTCTAACAAGCAAACCAAAACTCGAGGCTCGAATTTAATAAGAAGTTAGCGGTCAGCCAATAAGTAATTGATTATTCTCTGAGTGGATTTTAAATTGATAAGTTCTAGTTGGATTCTAGCAGAAGTCTCTTTTTAGGATTTTCTAATTTCTTATGCAGAAAAGTAAATATCCATGCATGCTATATATATATATTTTATTTATTTATTTTTATGCCACCACAGAGAATACTTATTCTCATGGGGCTTAGGATTTTCATAATGCAAGTAAGTAAATACAAATGCTATGATCATTTTTTTATATGCCACCACAGTAAATACTCCTACGGGGTTACCATAAGCTAATTTAGGTGGGGCTTTAATATTTTATGATGCAGTAAATAAGGTAATAAATATTTTTATCATTTGCTTTAACATGCATAAAGATGAATATGCAAAAATAAAATTACTAATGTAGATAGAAATACTAATTAATAGATAACTACCATATTATTATGGCAAAAGTACGGAATTTAAAGTCTACCGACATGACTTTTTCTTCACTCTTGTGTACCTTTTCATCTTGGAGATGGAGGTCTTGATGGTTGCACCTCTGGTGATGGTGATGTCACTTTTATTCTTTGCTTGGCCAGCAGGTTGAAGTAGAGCATTAATAGTTGGAGCTGACGGCATCTTGCTCATCGTGCATGTTCATAAGACTTCCATTTGTGGATTAACAAATTTTGCTTGAAGTGAGTCCTGCTTACGAAACTAAGGTAGAGATCAAGTGCATGAGCTCTGCTGGTGGAAAAACACCAACAGAACCAAATCTATTTCTTTGTCGCATTTAAGTTCACATGGCAGAAAAGATTTAAATTGCTTAACCAACGGAAGGGTTATCTATCATCTTCCAAAAAATATAATACAAAGTTTTAGCACATTTGGTTAAGATTGAGATCAAGAGAATGATGCCATGAACAATCTTAAATGACAAAGCATGTTGAGTTAATTAGGATAATCAATTAAAACTATAACTCTAACTTGTTGCATTTATTATTTATGTGCATACCAAGATCAAGAGGAAAATAGTGACCACTTACCTTAAGATGTTACCTTCATTTTTAGTGTGCGATGGTGCTGAGTAATGAAGGGTAGATGATTGGTGATCCTTTCCTTCTCTTGCATCTTGAGTTGTTCATGAGCATCTTGTCTCCTTTGTTGTTTATCCTCTTTGCCACATTTTTCTTCTTTGATCTTATAATACCTTGTTACTCAGTTTATTTATATGCCTGTAACAGATTAGCGGACAAAACATACCCAAAGGGATATATAATTTTGGAACATAGGTTGTTTGTCCAATATTTTATTTTGTTCCATCTACGCTTAATAGGAATACAATGTTTCAATTTTTTTTAGCATAGATTATGTTCTAGACAGGCATGGCTTTAGGTAAAGTAATTTGCAGAAGAAGATGAAGTGAATGAATCATTAATACTCACAGTTCTTCCATGATGAATGAGCTGTGTCTTCCTCTGTAAAGTTATTAAAGTTCAACATGTGCCCTATCTCATCTCCGGATTGAATTTCACCTCATGACTTACCCAGATTAATTATTAAAGTTTGCTGCAGGGGTAGTCTAATAAATTATATCTAATGTCTACTACATCAATTTCTAGTTCAATAACCAAACCAAACTCCATGTTTAATTTTAGTTAAGGAAGGCTAATTAACCTAAGCACCACGCTTAATTTAAAAGCCTTTGAAAATACCCATACTGCAGTACGAAGTACTTTCAAACCAAAACTTACTATGACAGACGAAGGAGAAATTAAAAGCACTTATAGAGGTTTATTCATTTAGAGATAAAAAGGTGAACAATTGATCATGGATTAAAAAGGTAGAGACAACCAATATTAGTGTTTGCACTCAAATTTGGCCATTTTATAAAGTTGTCAAAATGAGAAACGGACTTCACCATTATGTTCCTCTCGTCGATACGATCAAAAAACATATATGGATCGTCCAATTTGGAGTCTGGATGAGAGAGTTATGCCTTTGGAGAAAATGCCTCAGTACCAGTATTACCGGTCCGAACGACCGGTACTACCGGTAGTTGATGAAGATTTGATAAAAGTTGGCGTCAAAATGAACTACCGGTACTACCGGTCTGAAACCGGTACTACCGGTCCAAAACCGGTACTTCCGGCTGTTGGTGAAGGTTTGGGCGCCAAAATGAACTACCGGTACTACCGGTATGATACCGGTACTACCGGTATGGACCTGTACTACCGGTGGAAACTGACCGGTACTACCGGTAGTGCTGTCCGAAAGGCCTGTTCCGAATCTAACTTTCGGATCTTGACCCGACTTGTTTCTAAGTCGATTTTTGGTAGTTTTTGGACGTGGGAAACTTGGAGATTAAGCCTTGGAGAGGTTTCCTACTGGGATAAGACCACCCCCCTCTATATATATGAGAGGATCATGTCCGATTGAGATCTCAACCATCCAATCATCAAAAACACATCTACAAAGTAGATTCTCGTGGTGGTTCATCTCTATCCTGCTGTTCGGCTTGACTCTCCGACTCTCCGCGAGTTTAGTCGGCGTTCTAGGTGGACTCCGCGTTCCCTAGGGCAACCTCCACGTGCATCTCCCCGACGGGTCTTCCCGGGAGGTGTTCGGGAGTTCCGGCGAAGGACGGGCGCTACAACGACCATCAACGTCCTGTGCTGAAGATTACCGGTCGTCCCGATGACCAAAAAGACACGTGCGATCTAGCACCTGCTAGTGTGCTGACCCGATTCGGCGTCAACAATTAGCAAAATAAGATTTTGTAATTAAGCACATTCCCCCAAGCTTAAATTTTGCAAAGCAAAGTTAAGGTTGGATGGATTAATGTTGCATAATGATTGGTTAGACATACCTGATGATTTCATCCTTCTACTTCAAGCCTGTAATGGTTAGTGACACAAATACCCGAGGGAATATTTTCATAATTATAATTCTACGCTCAATTCACAAGGGCATTATAGCAAGATTAAAGGTGCAAGCTCAATTTATTTTTCCAAGAGTGTTTATTTAGGACACAAAGTTGTTCTTAGGAAACCTTCTAGTTATTGTACTTTAAGATCATGGGGTGGTTTCCTCTAGAACATTAGTCTTTGTGCACCTATATCAAGATTACAACGAGATCTAGAATATTTATGATAAACATATGCATCTACAACCACCCTTTCAATAAATTTAGGAATAGATAGAATGAGGGGGTTGAAGATCTCGTGTGTGATAATGCTAGAGAGACCAATTGATCCAGAAGATTTCTCATATGAGCATGGATTCGATGAGGTGTTAATGAAGTAATTACCATGCTCATTGATGTGATCTCCCTTTTCAAACTCCAAGGGTGTTTCTTCATAAATGTCTATAGACAATAAGCTTGTCTCTATGATTTCATATCTATGACATTCCATGGATGTTTCATTTTCTAGGATTTCCCATGGATTGGTTTCTCTAAGATTGGTTTTGTCTAAGGCTTTCTCTAAACTTGGATGAGATGTGCTCACTATAGAAAATGATTTAAGCTCAACATTTGAATCTAGACCAAGTTTAGATGCTAGCTCTAAGGCTTTATCTTCCTCTATCCATTCTTTGTCAATGGCATATGTGTTTATAGTATGCTCTATGCATTCCTGCCATTGTTGTAGCTCTTCTTGGTCATTCCAAAAATCTTCATGACTCCTATTCTTGGGATGTGTTAATGAGATCCTAGGGTCATTATGAGACTCAGAAGAGAAAGCATAAAAAGGATCATTGGGGTCAATGATGTGGTTAAAGATGGGTTTAGATGAGGCATTTAATGCGGGCATAGAAGGGGAGACGAGAGAATTAATTTCTATGTGGCTTGGATCTCCTTCTATGGCATCACTAGACTTGCCATCCTTATATTCTTCCCAATGTCTTATAGGAGGGAAAGGAAGTTGACGACATTTTTGCCAAGATGCTCTTCTAAGAAGATCTGATTTATATTTATGTGCGAGCATCTTAGCTAATTGGAAATCTAAATCATCAAAGTGGAATTTTGATGGTTTAGGTTTGATAGCTAGATCTTGGGATTGGAGCGATTGTGTTTTTAGCTACCAAAACTTCCTCTTTTAATTCAGGGTATGGTTTATCCCGAATTATATTAATTAGACATGGGCGCAGCTCATAGCTAGGTGTTATGATAGGCTCTACATATATTGGTGGCTCAAAGCTTTTGCACATGCCATAAAGTTAGATAGGTATGGAATTTAAAGTATTCATAAGAATAAAAATAAAAAAAGATAGGTGTTGAATCCATGTGGTAAAGGTGGTGGTAAATAAAGAAAATAAAAGATAAATGGACGAACTCGGTTCGATCCTAGAACAGCTACCGTTCCCTGGCAACGGCGCCAGAAAGCTTGTTGACGTTTCCTAACACAAACAGATTAATCCGCAAGCGCACGGATACCGCTGTAGATTTCACCCAAGAGTATTCCAAGGTATCGATTTCCACGGGGAACGCGAAGTGAACTAGGAACAAAGCAAGAACGTCTAAGGATAGATGAGATATAAATGTTTTAGTGGGGAGAGAGAGAAAGATATCCTAAGCTTTCTAGATGATCTATATGAATCAAGGATACTATAAGTGTATCTATTTCGGGACATCAAAACACTAGCCTCAGAATGAGATGAGAAAGGGACTAGGAGTTCTGACTACGGTCCTACAAACACTAACCCGAACGTGGTGGAATACGTCGGCCGTCAGGGCTGTCACCACCTGGGGCTACCACAACTATCTATGGAGCTAGGTGTAATTTCAGGTAATCGCAAGACTAAGCACCACGCCTAACCTATTAATTAGTACTCTAGCGTTATAAAGACCAGAGCACTTGATACAAGCAGGAAACCAATAAATAACTCGAAGTAAATAATGCAATTAAGTATAAGAGAACATAAGAATAATAATTGAAGAACCTAGAGATTAGCTAAAGACGAACCAGATACTGCAAAAGTATAATGTTGAGGAAGATCCGATAGATCCGGCTCCTCCTCCGCGCTCTCCTCTTCTCTCTCCCTCTAAATTACTAGAAGAACTAGAACTAGAAGAACTAGACTAGATCTAGATGAACTAGACTAGAACTAGAGGAACTAGATCAACTAGAGGGACCCTAGCCCTAATCTATGTAGAGAATATGAAGCTCCGGGGTGTAGAATGCCTTCTGGGGGGAGCCTTGGGGCTTGTTATATAGTCACCAGCCGACCCGTCTTCCCTTTGATCAACCGAGGTGGGATTAACTCCAAACATGCATGAACTGACTGAAAACGGTCGTTGTTGGGCTGCTTTTCACATGAGTAGAAGACTCCAGAAGGCAGGGCCTGTGGGCCTGCAGGGGGCGCCGGCCGGCCCCCCAAGGGCACCGGCCGGCCCCTTGTGGGGTTCGCTTGCTTCGCTCTTCTTCGTGTGTGTTCCAGACTCTTCTAGGATCCTCTTGAAGGTAGTTTTTGTCGCGGTTAAGTTTCATGGTAATTATGCTCTTTAATCCTTCTTTTACGCTCTTCTGGAAAAGTCCATGGAAAATACAAAGTATGCAAAACTCATGGAAACTGTCAGTTAAAACCCTAGACTAGTGTGTATTCTTGTTGCTTTTTATGTCTAAAGTTCTAATAAAAGTTGATGTTATCCACCGTCAACAGACTTCACTCTTGTCAACAAGAAATAATACCCATGTGAATCTTGAGAAGTCATCAACTATCACAAACCCATACTTTCTTCCTCCAATGCTTGCATAAGTGGTTGGACCAAACAAGTCCATGTGCAATAGCTCAAGTGGTCTTGATGTACTAATCATGCCTTTCTTAGGATGTGTATTTCCAACTTGCTTTCCAAATTGACAAGCACTACACAACCTATCCTTCTCAAAGTGTACATCCTTCAAGCCTCTAACCATGTCATGCTTCACAAGTCTATCAAGCTGCCTCATTCCAACATGTCCAAGCCTTCTATGGCACAACAAACCAAGACTAGATTTTGAGATTAAGCATGAAGAGAGCTTTGCTTCACTATCATTGAAATCAACCAAGTAGAGATTTCCATATCTAAAGCCCTTGAAGATCAAGTTGGAGCCATCAACGCTCACTATTTCAACATCATCAATACCAAAGATGCACTTGAAACCGAGATCACAAAGTTGAGCAACCGACAATAAGTTGAAGTTCAAGCTTTCGACTAGGAGCACATTGGAAATGCTTAAGTCATTTGAGATTGCAATCCTTCCCAACCCTTTGACCTTGCCCTTGCCATTGTCACCAAATGTGATGGAGTCAAATTCTTGAGAGCCACTAGAATTGATTGACTTGAACATACTAGCTTCTCTGGTCATGTGTTGAGTGCATCCACTATCAAGCACCCAATGCCCTCCTCCGGCCTTGTAATTGACCTATAAATGAGAGATCAATAGGTTTTAGGTACCCAAGTCTTCTTGGGTCCTTGGAGGTTAGTGACCAAAGCTTTGGAAACCCAAATGGATCTTCTCCTTGGGTTACCACTTGGTGTGCCAATGTACTTGGCTTTAACACCCTTCACTCCTTTGTGGAGCATGTAACAAGAATCAAGGCGAATGGAAGTCGCACTAGCAAATTTGACTTGCTTGTTCTTGTTGGCCATGCAATGTTGGTCATAATGCCCTACTTGCTTGCATCTATGGCAATACCTACCATTGCTCCTCACAAAGCTAGCTTTGGGAGTAGCAAAGGCGGCCTTGCCTCTCTTGGGGGTATAGCCGAGTCCCTCTCTTTGGTGACTAAATCTTTGGCTACCCAAGCACTTTAGCAAGCGGGCATCCCCACCATAGGCATTGCCTAATGCGCGGGTGAGCTTGTTGACCTCCTCCTTGAGGTTTTTGTTTTCCACCACAAGTGAGGACTTGGAGTCATCAACTTTAGGTGAAATAGGAGTGGTAGAGCTGCAAGAAGGGTTAGTGACAACAATAGAAGTAGAGGGAATTGACTTGTCACTAAGGATGTCACATGATGAACCCATGTCACATGTCTTGATGGATGCCTTCTTATTTTCAGAATGAGCTTTCTCTAGCTTGGAGTGAGCCTTCTTGAGTTCCTCATGGGCTTCCATTAGCCTCTCATGGGACTTCAAGAGATCATCAAAGGATTGCTCAATGGCAAGCTTGCCTTTGCGCAATTCTTTGCACTCCTTTCTCTTAGCCTCAATGTAAGTATTGGCATCATCAAGCATAGACATAAGCTCATCACATGAGAGCTCCTCCTCCTCATCATTCTCATCATTGGATTGTACCTTGGATGGCTTGGCCATCAAGCATGTGGATGGAGTGTCGAAGAGAGATAGCTTGTTGTTGAGAGCAATGCTTGCAATAGCCTTCTTCTTGGTAGTCTTGCTCTCATCATCACTATCATCCTCATCGGTAGAGGCATCACTATCATCCCATGTGACGCAATAAGATTGCCCCTTCTTCTTCTTGAGTATGACATTCTTGCTCTTCTTGTCCTTTGTGTCCTTCTTCTTGCTCTTCTTCTTGCTCTTCTGCTTGCTCAAGTCCTCTCTAGCAAGCAAGGTCTTGATGATGGCAAACCGGGGAGGTAAGTATCTCAAGAACTTGTGTGAGAAGTCCTTGTCCTTGATGTCTTCGTCCAAGCTCTTCAAACCATTGACAATGACTTGGAGGTGGTTGAACATATCCGGCACAGACTCATTGTCTTCCATCTTGAATGTGCCAAATCTTTCTCTTAGCACATAGACCTTAGCATTCTTGACCTCTTGAGTGCCCTCATATGTCTCCTCTAACCGCACCCAAATATCATGAGCAAGATCAAGATCTTTGATTTGCTCAAAGACATGAGACTCTAGGGCGGTGTAGAGTGCATTGATAGCATGGGCATTGCACTCCATCTTTCTCTTGTCGGCATCGGTGGGAGCTTGAGCATCTTCATACTCAATTTTGGTCTCCGTCACCTTCCACACATCAATATGCATGGTCATGAAATGCACTATCATCTTGCGCTTCCAATGATCATAGCTTGTGCCATCAAACTTTGGCGACTTCCCCAGCACATTGATTTGAGCCATCTCACACCACGAGGATGTTAAGCCTCAAAACGTGGTGACCTCGGCTCTGATACCAATTGAAAGGACCGTGTGGCTAGAGGGGGTGAATAGCCACTCAAATTTTCTTTCACTACACACAAGCTCAACAAACTATTAGAATCACAAGCAAGCACCTTAAAGCTCTAGCTCTAAGCTACTCTATGCTAGCCCCCTATCACAAAGCTAAATAACACAATTAAACACACAACAACAAAGGCTCACTCCACAAACTAAGGAGCAAGTGTAACCTAGCGAATGAGACCAACTTCCCTCGAAGCCTAAGGGAATGGCACCAACTACCGGGAGTGAGGAACCGAGAATGTTATACCTTAGGGGCTGAGGATGTGAAGTCCGCTTGCCGTGCCGAAACTAATCACCAAGAAAGAAGACCCACAATAGAAATCTGGAAGTCCAACGAGAAGTCCAATACTCTCACTCGAAGGTGAGGAAGAGATGAACACCAGATTTTTTACCAAGGTTCACGTGATCGCCGTCACGCTACTCCTCGTTGTGGCATCGGTCTTCCTTGGTGGATTGCGAGCTAGGCTTCACACGCCAATCCCTCACCGGGAACCGCTCACCAACACAAGAGAAGCGGCTTTCTTACCATGAGAGTTTTCACTAGCGTCGGTTTTGGCACTCCGCCGGGGAATCAACCGTAAACCCCTCACACCGGTGTGGCCTCAAACAATCACCAATCGAGCTCAACACCGAATCCTCCGCAAGCCGCTAGGAGCCTGGCAAGACTCCAAGAGAATAAGATCACGACTTGGCTTTCTCTCAAGTGCTCTAGAATGCAAATCACAGCAATGAATGCACTTGAGGATTACTTCACTCACTTGGATGATCAAAAGATGCAAAGGAGTGAGAGTGGGAGGCTAGAGAGTGCTCACAAAGAATGAGAATGATCAAGTGTGTAAGAGTTCTACCCTGAGGGCCAGAAGGGGTCCTTAAATACCCCTAAGCCCTCCCCCCAGCCGTTACACTCTAAACCCCATGCTTAAAGTCACTTTTAGAGGCGTTGGACGCAATCATCCGATTGTCCGACGCTTACCGTCGAACGAAAGATCAGCGTCCGACGCTACCGATTGCTGCCACGTGTCTCTCTGGATTTAATCGTAGCCGTCGGATCACAATGGCTAGCACTGTTCCATTCGCGCCAACACTCCGTCAGACTATCCGACGACCCTCGTCGGACCATCCGACGCTTCCCCGAGTTCTATCTCAAATAGGACAGAGAGTTCCTGACCGTTGGACGCATAGCACAGTATGGTACGACGTAGGCCGTCGGACGAAAACTCGCTGTCCGACGCCTCGCCATGCCTCGCCACGACGTGCTCTCTCCACAGTCAGTTCACGCACTGCGCGAGCGTTCGCGCACGCTACGCGTCGGACAGTCAGACCATTGTCCAACACCCTCTGAAACACTGTGCGACGCCTCTCTGCGCCAGACCATCGGACGCGGGATGATTGTCTGTCGCTCCCAGCCGGAATGTTCGATGCTCGCCACTACACTGTTAGCTCTCTGGGACCGTCGGACGTAACCAATCGTCCGACGCCCTTGCTTACCACCGTCCAATGCTCAGAAACTTGCTGAATACAACTCAATTTCGTGTCCCTTGTTTCTAGGTGCTAACACTCATGGATGAGAACACTTGTGCATAGAGTGTTAGCGTTTTCAAAACATTTTTCAAGGGATTCACTAAGTCACTTAGTCTCTAGAGTTTGAGTTAGATTTCATGCACATGAAATGCAACCTAGAGCACTTGAAGATAATCCAAACTATGATCTCCTCTTAATAGTCGGCTATCTATCCTAAATGAGAATACACCCTCTATGTTGTCTTGTTCTCCAAGAGGAAAAACCCTATGGGTTATACCTTAGCCTTGAATTGCACTTGATCACCTTCCAAGCTCCATGGTAGGCCTTCCTTGACCTTTAGGCTCTACTCCATGGAATGACCAACCTAATCATGTCATCACTTAACACACTAGGTTAGTCTTTAGAATGTCATTAATTACCAAAACCAAACTAGGGCTTTCACCCTCTCCTATTTCAAATAAGCCTTTTCCATTTTTTCTTTTGGACGAATCCCTCTGTTGGTATTTATTAACGCAAACAGATTAATCCGCAAGCGCACGGATACCGCTGTAGCTTTCACCCGAGAGTATTCCGAGGTATCAATTTCCATGAAGAACGTGAAGTGAACTAGGAACAAATCAAGAACATCCAAGGATAGATGGAATATATATTTTTGGTGGGTAGAGAGGGGCAATCTAAAGTCGACTAGATGAAAAAGGATCAGACCAACTAAACTAAACCTACTTTGGAGCAGCAGTTCCTTTCCGATTCTCGAATAGACTGGGAAGGCGTAATCGACGAAGGCTGCCAAAAGCTCTACGAAACACCAACTCCGACGTGGTGGAATACGAAGATCAACAGAGCTGTCACCTCTGGGACTACCACAACTAACCGTAAGAATTGGGCGCAACCTCAGGTAAACACTAGCCTAGACACCATGTCTACACCAATGAAATGCTACTCTAATCATGCGCTATAACTAGAGCACTCAATACGAGCGGAGATCCCATAAGCAAAGTAAAGAAAGAACTGAATTTAATTAAATAGATATTTTAGAATTACCGACTGAAGAACTGAAGATTGATCGATGAAGACTTGTCTCCGTAGAGGTACAAAGTTGAGGAAGATCCGACAGGCCGGCTCCTCCTCAGATCTCTTTCCTCTCCTCTCTCTCTATTTTCTAGTTACAACTAGATGAACTAGAACTAGACTAGATCTAGATGAACTAGAACTAGATGAACTAGACTAGATCTACTAGAGGGACCTAACCCTAATTTATGTAGAGAATATAAAGCTCTGGGGTGTAGAATGCCTTCTGGGGGAGCCTTGGGCGTCATTATATAGGGGGAGGTAGCTTGAAAGTTAAGCAGACGCCACGTCATCGATCCGTGTCTCATCTCACGTGCACCATCGAATCAAACCGACTTTAAATCGACGGAGATATGCGTTACTTGGGTTCCAAGGAAGCGTGGGAGGAAGACTCCAGAAGCGGGGCCCGAGACCTGGCAGGGGGGCGCCGACCGGCCCCCCTAGGGCGCCGGCCGGCCCCCTGTTGGGTCCGCTCGCTTCGCGCTTCTTCGTGTGTATTCCAGACTCTTCCAGGATCCTTTTGAAGGTAGTTTTCATCGCGGTTAAGTTTCGTGATAATTATGCTCTTTAATCCTTCTTTTACGCTCTTCTGGAAAAGTCCCTGGAAAAAAAAGAGTATGCAAAACTCGTGGAAACTGTCAGTTAAAACCCTAGACTAGTGTGTATTCTTGTTCCCTTTTATGTCTAAAGTTCTAATAAAAGTTGACGTTATCCACCGTCAACAACTCCCCCAAGCTTACCTTTTGCCATTCCCTTGGCAAACAAACTAAGCCAAGTTTTTAGTATATTTGGATCAGGAGTTGCTACAATGTTTTCATACCTTTCAAGTACACATGCTCTTAAACTGAAATTCTCCTCCAGATTTAGACAAAACTGCTCTAACCTTCAAACTTACCCTTTTTACCTTTAACTATGGAGCTTATCCGCCTTTGCATAAGTCTTGAGTAATCGAAAGATAGAACAATCAAGTTAAACACTATGTCTCAAATTCTTTATAGCACTAGTATTCTAGAGTTTTGCAAGTTTTTAAAATAAAACTCAGAGCTTAATTGTATGATGCCCTCAAGTCTCTTAATATATGTGGTATTTACGGATCTCACTGAGGCATTGTTATGCCTGCCTACAACTAATGATTATAGTGGAGTTTATAGGAGTGGCAATAACAAGGATGAGCATACTTGCAATTCATATATTGTAAAGTCAAACAATGGATCCATAGAGAGTCAAGTCATACAATCAAACCAAGATGTGCATGTGTATGAAATATGGTGGATAGGTGTAGCTAATCCTAATTCTACGTTTTCTCCTTGTAGACAAATCTCTCTTTTTGAAACTTTGAGGCTTATGTTGCAGGACAACATGGGCTAGCTCTTTCTTTTTTTTCTTTTTTTTATTCTTTTTTTTAGGCGGGCATCTGAGTACCCATTGTTTTATTTATCCAGACACTTGTCCATTTTTACCTCTCAGGCGAGCATCTTTGTACCCATTGTTTTCTCTCACATCTCACACTTTTGCCTAGCCTGATGCCTCTTCTCTGTAACTTGATTATTTTGAGAGATAATAACAAGAACTTGGAGCATTTATTTGGATAAACCTATCAAGAATTTTTTTGGTGTTCACTCCTCGTGTAGGAATAGAACATTTTGAGGTGGATGAAGGCATGTTTTTGCGTACTTCCAGTGTAAAAGCAGCATATGAATGTGGGTGTATGTGATCTTGATTTTAAAAGCATGACAAGACTCTCATAAGGTATACAACACAGGTTGACTAAACTCAATGTAAAGCAAGTAGCAAAAAATATGCAAAGGTTTTCCTAACTCTAAATGTATCATATATGGCTTTGGTAGGAATTAAACTCTGTCAAACAAGAGCTCATCATGTAAAATTTTAATTTTTTAAAAATAAATCTCCAGAATTTAGTATTGCTAGGAATAAGATAAATAGCAGCTCAACCTTCATGTATCATATCAATCAATCACCTAGACTTAGCTCAAGCATATGCCTCCACAAGTTTTAGGTTCAGAGTACATTCCTAAGTCAAAACAGTAATATCTAAAACTGGAGAGAATTTAAGGTTGAAAACTAGGAACTTGAAAGAAATTACAGCAGAGCAACTATTCATCATCTCCAAGATAAAATTTTAATGTTCTCCAGTTTTTATTTGACTCTAAACTAGACTAACTCTATACACACTCTAAGATTATACCTTAATAAATGACTAAGTATTTTTATTTAGTTTTCAAATTTTATTTTTACTAGCTAACCCATATGAAAAGAACTATATAATATAATAATAGGATAATATGATACTTAGTTAGATTTTTCATTGGAGGGTGCTCTCCCCCAAGCTAGATGTTTGCAATACTTGACATTGATGATCTTTAGAGCAAGATTGTCAGCAGCCCACTGATGGACTCACTCCTTAGATAATGTTATCCTGCATAATTGTACTCCAACAAGAAAACCAAAACTCGAGGTTCGAATGTGATAAGGGGTTAGCGGTCAGCCAATAAGTAATTATTATTCTTTTGAGTTGATTTTAAATTGATAGGTTCTAGCAGGATTTCTCTTTTTAGGATTTTTTTTGCAGAAATGATGAATAGTAAATATGTATGCATGAGAAGTAGATATGTAGGCATTAGATATATATATTTCATAATGCAGAAAAGTAAATACAGATGCTATTATTATTATTATTTTAATTACTATTTTAAATTGGATCACTAAATTGCAAAAAATTCAATCAAGTCTACTTCTTCTAAGTTTGCAGGTTCAAGGAATATTTTCAAGCATTGGCCATTTACCTTAAATATAGCACCTGAGTCATCTTGAATTGTGATGGCACCATGTGTTGATGTATCAATCACCTTGAATGGTCCTTCCCATTTGCTTCGAAGTTTTCCATGACCGAAGAGCTTTACTCTTGAATTGAAGAGCAGAACCTTGTCCCCAGGCTTGAACTCCTTGTGCTTGATTCTCTTATCATGCCACCTTTTGGTTCTCTCTTTGTAGATCTTGGAGTTCTGGTAAGCCTTCTCTCTCCATTCTTCAAGCACGGATATTTTCATTTGGTGATTCTTTCCAGCTAAATAAAGATCCATGTTCCATTTCTTGATTGCCCAATGAGCTCTAAATTCCAATTCCACAGGCAGATGGCATGTCTTTCCATATACAAGTTGATAGGGTGTCATGCCGATGGGTATCTTGTATGCAGTTCGGTATGCCCAAAGTCCATCATTTAGCATGTATTTCCATTTCTTCCCCATCTCATCTACGGTCTTTTACAGGATGTTCTTGATTTGCTTATTTAATGTTTCAGCTTGACCACTTGTTTGGGGATGGTACGGTGTTGCAACATTGTGCTTGACACCATTTTCTGCCAAGAACTGTCGAAACCTCTTATCGATGAAATGTGGCCCTCCATCACTTATGACCAATCCAGGCATTCCAAAGCGCGGAAATATGACTTCATTGAACATCTTCTTGGAGTGCTTGGAATCGGCGGCTCGACATGGTAATGCTTCTACCCACTTGGACACATAGTCAACTGCCACCAAGATGTATTCAGCATCTCCAGACTTTGGGAGTGGTCCCATGAAGTCAATCCCCCAGCAATCAAATAGTTCTACTTGGAGGTTATTTGTGAGTGGCATAGCATCTCGAGTGTTGATATTTCCATGCTTCTAACATCTGGCACATCTCTTGACAAACTCCTTTGTATCTTGATACATTGTTGGCCAGAAGAATCCACATTGCCAGATTTTAGCATGAGTACGGAATGCTCCATAATGTCCTCAATAAGGTGATGAACGACATCTTTCTATGATCTTCATGCCTTCGACTATTGGGACACACCTCCGTAGCAACCCATCGGCACAGATCCTATAAAGATATGGATCATCCCACAGGTGGACATGACTTTCGTACTTGAGTTTCCTATTGTCTTCCCCTGGTGGTACATAACCTGCAACCATATAATTCACAATATTTGCATACCAGGGATCGGAGTCCGTTACCGCGAGAAGTGTGTCGTCCCTTAGATAGTCATTAATAGGCAATTCATGTGGGTCTTTATATTGAAGCCTAGATAAGTGGTCGGCTACTGAATTTTCTACTCCCTTCTTATCTCTTATTTCTATATCAAACTCTTGGAGTAGAAGAATCCATCGGATTAACCGAGGCTTAGCATCTTTCTTAGTGAGGAGGTATTTAAGGGCAGCATGATCTGTATAAATAATTACCTTTGCCCCCACTAAGTTAGATCTAAACTTGTCTACTGCAAAGACAATAGCCAACAACTCTTTTTCTATGGTAGCATAGTTGAGCTGGGGTCCAGACAAGGTTTTGCTAGCATAGGATATAGCATAATGCTTTTTATCCTTGGTTTGGCCTAAAACGGCACCAACCGCAAAGTCACTAGCATCACACATGATTTCAAAGGGAAGATTCCAATCAGGTGGTTGGATAACTGGAGCTGAAATGAGTGCCTTCTTGAGAATTTCAAAAGCTTCATAACACTCATTTTCAAAAATGAAAGGTATATCTTTGGCCAAAAGGCTAGTCAGGGGCCTAGCAATTTGAGAAAAGTTTTTGATGAAACGTCTATAGAACCCTGCATGGCCTAAAAAGCTGCGGATTTCTTTCATATTTGTGGGAGGTGGAAGTTGTTGAATAACTTCAATCTTCACTTTGTCCACTTCTATCTCACGTTCGGACACTTTGTGTCCTAGCACTATTTCTTTCCGAACCATAAATTGACATTTTTCCCAGTTCAGGACTAAGTGCTTTTCTTCACATTGTTGTAAGACTTTGTCTAAATTCTCTAGACAATCATCGAATGTTTTTCCATAGACGGTAAAGTCGTCCATGAATACCTCCATGATTTTCTCAATCATGTCCGAAAAAATAGACATCATGCACCGTTGGAAAGAAGCTGGAGCATTACATAACCCAAACGACATTCGTCGATAAGCGTAAGTTCCATACGGGCATGTGAAAGTGGTCTTACTTTGATCATCGGGGTGGATCGGGATTTGATGATATCCTGAATAACCATCAAGGAAACAAAAGAAAGAGTTCTTTGCAAGCCGTTCCAATATTTCATCAATGAAGGGTAACGGGAAGTGATCTTTCTTTGTAGCCTTGTTGAGCTTTCGGTAGTCAATGCACATCCGCCACCCAGTGACAGTTCATTGAGGGATGAGTTCATTCTTCTCATTCCTTACGACCGTCATTCCTCCTTTCTTTGGCACAACTTGGACAGGGCTTACCCACTCACTATGCGGTACAGGATAAATAATCCCGTCATGTAAAAGCTTGAGGACCTCTTTCTTAACAACCTCTCGCATAGCATTGTTGAGTCTCCATTGTGGTTCCCTAGATGGTGTAGAATCACTCTCAATAGGAATGCGATGCATGCAGAGAGCAGGGCTAATGCCCTTGAGGTCTTCGAGTGAGTAGCCTATGGCCGCTTTATGTTTTTCTAGGACAGTGACAAGTTTATAAGTTTCTTCTTGGGAAAGCTTGTCACTTATGATAACAGGGGTTTCTCGATTATTATTCAGAAAAACATATTTCAAGCCAGAAGGAAGTGGTTTTACCTCAATTGAAGGTTGTGGTGGCACTTCTGTTTCGTTTAATTCAATAGGCTCTGCCAACTCTTCCTCTTCTTGAATAAAGAGTTCATCATGGAGAGTTGGTTGCGCCATGTCTTCTAGAGATGCCATTATGACCTCCCCAATTGGGTCTTGTTCAGGCTTGGGTTCTACTATTGCATTAGTTGAGCGTGCAAGTGAGATGGCAATTGGAGAACTTCCTAATTTTAGGTCTAGGATACCTTGCTTTGGTCGCTCTCGAAAGAGTGTCCCAAAAGGCACACCAATCAAGAGAGATTTGTCCTGGATGTCATAGATATGAAAATCTATATGATAGTCAGAATATTTTATTCGCAAAGGGATAGACCTTATGACCCCATAACTTTCTAGAGTAACTCCAGAAGGAATTCTTAGAAGCCTATGAGATAGGATCATGAACTCATTGGGGCATATTTGTTCGGCCAAAGCCTTTGAAACAATATTCATCCCAACGGTTGGACTATAGTGAGCCTCTATGATGGTCCCTTTAAGGATGCAAGAGAAGATGTCTAAGGGAGCAATAATTCGGGCTACCTCAGTGGACAACTCCGATTCTGCTAACCACTCCTGACTCATGATGGCCGATAATCCTTTAATGTGTTCTACAAGGAAAGGCTCATTATGTGGACCATCGTCATCCTCAGATGATACTGAATGTGCCAGAGGCTTCACTTGAACAGGTAAATTCGAGGCATTTCCAAAATCTTCAAAAAGACCATCTTCGATTTCAAAAGGGAACAAGGAAGGATTGGGTTCATCATCTTCCAAAATGTGTTGTGTTCCCATAGTGGGAGGTTTTTTGACAACTAAATCATCAGAAGGATTTGAAGGAATTTCAGATTCAATTGTGTCTACCTCCTTTTGTTGGTCGGGGCTTGAATCGACTTTTTTTCTTCTTCAGGAAATTCAACAAAAATGCCTGTGTAAGGGGTGTTTTCTAGGATTTTCTTTAAAATGGCTTTCCCTTCACTAATGGTTTTGTGCGAGAATGAACCTCCAGAAGACAAGTCAAGATGTAGGGCAGCTTCCTTACTAAGATCAAGTTGAAAGTGGCTAAGAAGAATGTTGTCAGGCAAGGAAAGGTTTGGACCAGTATTGATAAGTTTTATGAATCTAGCCCAAGCTGCTCCTATGGTCTCCTTCTCCTTTTGTTGAAAGGTAAGAATTTATATTCGAAGAGCGGCGATCTTAGAAGTTGGGAAGAAAGCAAGACAAAATTTATCTCGAAGTTTTTCCCAATTTCCATCTACACTTCTAACATTATGATCATACCATTGTCTCGCCCTCTCAGAAAGAGAGAACGGAAACAATATCCATTTTAAGATTTCATGTGTCATGCTAGAAATAGTCAAGCAAGCACATAATTGCTCAAATTCTCTAAGGTGAGTGTAGGGATTTTTATCTTCTAATCCAGAGAAGGGTTGCTCCCGAACCATGGCTATGAAACCAGGGCGAATTTGAAAGCCATCCGTAAGAATAGGATGTGATGATGGTGGTGGCTCTAGTAATTCGCCCGTTGGAGCGGAAAATTGGTAAATAGGTGTGGAATCCATATGGTAAAGGTAATGGTAAAAGAAAATAAAAGATATATGGACGAACTCGGTTCGATCCCAGAACAGCTACCGTTCCCCAGCAACGGCGCCAGAAAGCTTATTGGTATTTATTAACGCAAACAGATTAATCCGCAAGCGCACGAATACCACTGTAGCTTTCACCCGAGAGTATTCCAAGGTATCGATTTCCACGGGGAACGTGAAGTGAACTAGGAACAAATCAAGAACGTCCAAGGATAGATGGAATATATATTTTTGGAGGGTAGAGAGGGGTTATCTAAAGTCGACTAGATGAAAAAGGATCGGACCAACTAAACTAAACCTACTTTGGAGCAGCAGTTCCTTTCCGATTCTCGAATAGACTGGGAAGGGGTAATCGACGAACGCTGCCAAAAGCTCTACGAAACACCAACTCCGACGTGGTGGAATACGAAGACCAACAGAGCTGTCACCTCTGGGGCTACCACAACTAACCGTAAGAATTGGGCGCAACCTCAGGTAAACACTAGCTGTTGACATCTGCTAACGTCGCCAGAATTAATTATATTGTTATTAGGGAACTAGGCAGGCGAGATTAGAAGATGAATGAAAATTAATTAACTTGTCATTTAGCAACTAGCCACATTATCTCTACCAATATTCTATAGCATGAATAGGTTGTCAGTCTATTATAAATGCTAGAATAATTAAAGGCTCCAAATGTAACAATTAATCTATGTGGCTAGGCAGAAATAATATATATGAAATAACTAAGAACAGGTTCTGCAAGCGGACAGATAATTAATCCATTGTAGCATTCTACCTAGAGAGTTTCTACCAGGTTGTCAATTTATTTATACCACTGGGAAGGAATCTTATAAAACAGACTATCATGGGATAATGGGTTAATCAATAGATAAGTGGAAAGTATCGATATCAATATCTTTACTTAGAACAGGTAGAGGTCACAAGATAAATAATGATAAATATGATAAGTGATAAGTGCAGGTAATATCTCAAGCATCATAATAAAGATAATCATCAGAGCATTCTCTCTAGTCATAATATTAGCTAGTCAATAGATAAACTAGGGAATTAATAATATCTAAGGTAATTCTATAACTACGTCTATGAATAACTCTAATCAGTGCAATTACATCTAGCAATCATCGTTAGACAAATCCTACATCATGATTACGAGCAAAAGGGCATTATCTAGGGAGGCCATTAAGACCAGGGGGTCTCCTCCTTCGTGACCGCGCCTGCGAACCTACGTAAGGGGGGTGGACTACATAGGAACGAACGTAGCTGTCACCTACACAGACTACCACACGACCCGACACATCAGGGGCATCTCGCAGATAAACAAAATACCTAGACATCACGTCTACATATTGTCTACCATCTATCCACCGATCGCATGGATAAACGCTATACGAGCAGTTGCAAGAATTCAATAAGATCGAACTAGCTATACTAGACATATAATTAAAGTAGACAAAGATGAATGTAATCAAGAACCTATGAATAATGAAGAACAATGTTTCCCTAATAGCAATTAAAGTACAATAAAGAAGAGAAAGACTAGAGCTATACCGAACTCCGGAGCTCCAGACGATCGTCGGGGCTCTAGATCCGCCGAAGAACTAGATCTCCTCTACTTCTAATCTAACTAGACTAAACTATGAACTAGGAGGCTCTTGATGGCTTCAGGACTTGTAGACTTGATTGATTGAGGGATTGTTGGATGATCTCCAGGGGGCACCCTGGGGCGAATTATATAGTTTTCCTCCGACCCATCTTCCTTTTCATCAACCGAGGTGGGATTAACTCCAAACGTGCGCGAACCGACCGAAAACAGGCGTTGTTGGGCTGCATCTACTCTGAATAGAAGACTCCAGAAGGCGGGGCCCGTGGGCTGACTGGGGGGCGCCGACCGGCCCCATGGGGGCGCCGGCCGGCCCCACCTGGTGGCCTCCGCGCCTCCACTTCTTCGGGTGTGTTCCAGACTCTTCTAGCTTGTCCGTGAAGTATGTTTTCGTCGTGGTCAAGTTTCGTGGTTATTATGCTCTTTAATCCCTCTTCTATGCTCTTCTGGAAAAGTCCCTGGAAAATACAGATAATGCACAGCTTGTGGAAATCGTCAGTTAAAACCCTACACTATCTTGTATTCATGTGCCTTTTGTTGTTTTAAATTCTAATAAAAGTATTCATGTGCCTTTTGTTGTTTTAAATTCTAATAAAAGTTGACGTTAGCGACCGTCAACAATTACCCCTAAGCTTACCTGTTTGCCAGTCCCTTGGCAAACCAACCAAGCTTAATTACTAATGTAATTGGATTCGGAGTTGCTACGTTGCTTTCATCTTTCAATATACACATGCCTTAAACATAGATTCTCCTCTGGATTAGACATTAATTGCTCCAACCTTCAAACTTGCTTATATTACCTCTAACTATGGGGCTTTACAGTCCTTGCATAAGTCTTGGGTAATTGAAAGACAGAACAATCAAGTCAAGCACTAATTAGCAAATTCTTCACAGTACCAGTTTTCCAGAGTTTTGCAAATTTTTGAAATAAAACTCAGAGCTTAATTGTATGACACCCTCAAGTCTCTGTATATATGGTATTTGTGGATCTCACTTAAGGCATTGTTATGCCACCTATAGCTATGGATTATAAAGTGGAGTTATAGGAGTGGCAATAACAAGGATGAGCATACTTGCAATTCATATATTGTAAAGTCAAATAATGGATCCACAGAGAATCAAGGCATATAATCAAACCAAGATGTGCATGTGTGTGGACTATTTGGTGGTTAATTTAATTCTACTTTTGCTCTGGTAAACATCTCTCTCTTTTGAGGCTTGTGTTGCAGGACAACATGGGCTAGCTCTTTTTTCTTCTTCTTCTTTTTTTTCAGGCGAGCATCTGAGTACTCATTGTTTTATTCCTTCGGACACTTGTCCATTTTTACCTCTTAGGCGGGCATCTTTGTACCCATTGTTACCTCTCAGGCGGGCATCTTTGTACCCATTGTTTTCTCTCACATTTCACACTTTTGCCTAGCCTCATGCCTCTTCTCTGCAACTTTATTTTTTAAGAGATAATAACAAGGACTTGGAGCATTATATTTGGATAAACCTATCAAGAATATTTTGGTGTTTACTCCCAGCATAGGAGTAGAACATTTTGAGGTGGATGAAAGTGGAAGTGGGTTGCGATTATTCCCGGTGTAGGAGTAATGCATAAGTGACTGGAGTGTACGTGATCTTGGTTTTAAAAGCATGACAAGACTCTCATAAGGTATACGACAAAGGTTGACTAAACTCAATGTAGAACAAGCAGCATAATATGCAAAGGTTTTCCTATCTATAGATAAATCATATATGGCCATGGTAGGAATTTTATTGACATACAAGAGCTCATCATGTAAATTTGAATTTTCAAAAAGTAAATCTCCAGAACTTAGTAATGCTAGGAATAGGATAAATAGCAGCTCAAACCTTTATGTATCATATCAGACAATTACTTAGACTTAGCTTAGACTTATGCCTCCACAAGTTTTAAGGTTCAGAGTAAATTCTTAAGTTGAGACAATCATATCCAAAACTTAGGAGAACTTAAGTTTAAAAGCTAGGTACTTCAAAAGTATTACGGCAGAGCAACTATTCATTATCTCCAAGACAAAGTTTTAGTGTTCATCAAGTTTTAACCTAGTTCAATCCTAAACTGACTCTAAATAGACTCTGATAAATATTTATTCTTATTTATTTTGTTTCAAATTTTATTTCCTTTAACTAACTGACTCATAAACGCAGTAATGTACAAGAGGTGAAACTTATACTTAGCTGGATTTTTATTGGAGGGTACTCCCCCAAGCTTGAATGCTTAAATAGGTCTTGTTCAATGTTGCAACTTGAGTGATCCTCCAGGTGTATTGATGGTGTCGACTTGACTAGACTTTTTAATCTTAGTTCATCCTGTAACACTCAATAGCTAACAAAATACCGAGTCTCATGGAGAGGGGTTAGATTAATACCTCTTCATGGTAAGTGATTGATTTTAAAGTTCCAGCAAAAGTTTATGTTTCTTTAAATTCTTTAAGGGTGTGGACCTTCATGTGCCCACGTATTTTTGGTATTTTTATGATTGTAATAATAATCCAAATAGACGCATAGGTATAATTACCTGATAACTAGGGGATGCTCCTCCCCCCAAGCTTGATTATTGCAATGCTTAGCATTAAGGATCTCCATACTGAGCTGGTCAATCGTAATCCTAATGGGTACCACTGAGTTACTCCTTCCTTCATTCTGATGACATCCTGCATAATTATACTCCCACAAGAAAATCAAAACTCGAGGCTCGAATTTAACAAGGGGTTAGCGGTCAGCCTTAAGCAATTGATTATTTCTCTGAGTTGATTTTTATCTAATAGATTTTAGCAGGATTCCAATAAATCTCGCTTTTAGGATTTTCTGTTTTTATGCAATAAAGATAAAGACTAATTATTTTTGTGCCACCACAGAAAATGGTTAGTTTTCATGGGGCTTAGGATTTTTGTAATAATAATTAAATAAATGCTTCTACTTTTATATTTATGCCACCACAGGAAATATGCCTACAGGAGTATCATAGGTCAATTCGTATGGGACTTAAAATTTCTTATAATGCAGTAAATAAAGCAGTAAATATTTTTGTTATTTTTACTAAACTATAATGAATGCAGTAAGTAAAATTATTCATGGATGGTAAAAAGGATAACTACCATTCTAACCTTATGGCTAGGGTACAGAATTTATAGTCTACCAACAGGACTTAAATAGAAGAGAGCACTTACTCAGTTGGTTTATCGGCTGAGATTGACTCAGTCAATTCCCCATATTACGGTGGTGTTGCGGGTGCTTCTTCATTCTCTTTCCATCTCTTTTCTGTCTCTTCTGCTTCTCTTTTTTCCAGCTCCAGCTCTTCTTTCATTTCTTGCTCTAGCGTCTTCGCTCTTCTTTAGCCATGCTTCTAGTTGTGCGTACATTTCTTCTTTTTCTGCCTTGGCGATCTGGTCCATCTTCTCAGCTTCAACTTCCCATTCACTCCAGCATGGTGCTTGTACGGTTTCTACTTGCTCCTTGTAACAGTCTTCATACTTTACGATTTGGCCAGGGAACTCCTCCCATCCACAGTGCTGTTTAACAGCCTGACGGCGGTCTTGGCGTTTCCTTCTATTGCGTAGTTTCCTGCTCTGTTCAGGGTTAACAAGTGTTTTGAATTGACAGCGTATCTTACCAGAGGGTAGGTTGAAATGGATCTGTCCAGTTCCAATGTAGATAACGGCGTTGGCGATGTAGAGGAACGGTCTTCCCAACAGGATAGATGATTCGTAATCTTCCTGCATATCAAGAACTAGAAAATCTGCGGGTATGTATTTATCTTGAATTCTTACCATAACGTCTTTAACGATGCCTTCAGGAAATCTTAATGATTGGTCCGACATCTGCAACTGAATAAATGTTGGGTATAATGGTAAATCAAAGAATATGTCATCATATACCTTTTTTGACATTACGTTGACGCCTAATCCAGTGTCGCAGACAGTATCTGTGAAAGTGATATTCTTGATTGTACAATCTATGATCGGGACACCTGGATCTCTTTTCTTTCTTGGGAATGGTCTGGGTAGCATATGATCGTTTCCTGTGTTGATGGCGTTGATGACTTGAGCAGTCTCTTTAGGTTCATGCTGGGGCTTGTTCTTCCTCCGTCTTCTATTGTTCTTCTTCTTGGGTGCTGGTTGCTCTTGCTCTTCTTGTTGATATATTGGCTTCGGGGATGCAGGAGTCTCTAGGATGCGGTTCTTGAATGCAAACTTTACCTTCTTGTCTTTTATGGAAAAGACAATCTTGGAATGTTCTGCATAGATAATAGCCTTGGTTGTGCACAAGAACGGTCGTCCTAAGATGATAGGTGCTCTTTCATCTTCTCCTGTGTCCATGATGACAAAGTCAACTGAAACGTATGACTCTCCCACTCTGATGATAACTTCGTCTGATATTCCTTCGGGATGGCAAATGGACTGATCTGCAAGCTGCAAACGCATGTCTGTGTACAACAGGGGTTCACTTATAAATTTATCATAAATTACCTTTGGCATAATGTTGACACTTGCGCCAAAATCGCAGATAGCCTCTAGAAAAGTGTAAGCTCCTATAGAGATAGGGATTACAGGTCTTCCAGGGTCTCCCATCTTCTTTGGCAGTGAGTCATCTATCCATTCTGTATCTGCAGGCTCAATATAATACTGGGTTGCATTGTGAATATCAATAAGATTAGCAGTTTCGAAATCTTCCGGCTGGCCCGGTATCTTACCTTTTTCAAGTGGAGGGATAATAGCAGCTAGCTGAGCTAATTATGATTCTAACATTTTATTAAAGCTATGCTGACTTTTAATAGCAGAAGCAAAGGTATCCAATCTAGCATTTATATTTTCTAAAGCTTTATCAGTAGAGGCTACCTTTCTAGACATTTGATCAATTAATTTAGATTGACCAGCAACTAAATCTCTTAAAGGTAGAAGACTGTAATTGTTATAATTATTACCTTGGCTGTTGCCTTGGTAATTACCTTGTCGAGGTTGCTGATTCCATCCTTGATTTGGCTGATTCCATCCTTGGTTTTGCTGAGGACGATAGTTGTTGTTGATGAAGTTCACATCCTCTTGCAGCATTGGGCAGTTGACAGATGAATGCCTATAATCTCCACATTCTTCACAGGTCATATGGGAGTCATTAATGTGCATGACTTTCTTCTTCTCTACGTCGAGCTTCTTCATGATGAGGTCTAGCTTGGCTATGACCATGTCAGTCTCTTTCACATGATGGACTCCTCCTCCTCTCTTGCGAGGTTGAGTGCGTTCTTCATTGAAACCTGAATTTGAGGCCATCTTCTCTATAAGTGCTTGAGCTTCGGAGAGCTTGAGTGATAGGAAAGCTCCTCCTGCTGCAGCATCTACAGACTCACGGGTGCTTGAGACAAGCCCGTGATAGAAGGTCTGTAACAGCAGCCAATCCTCTATCCCATGATGAGGACAATCTTCGATGTAATCTTGAAATCTTTCCCATGCTTCAGTGAATGATTCATCATGTTGCTGCTGAAAACTTGAGATTTTCCCACGCAAAGCATTTGTCTTGCCTGTAGGAAAGAATCTTGCCAGGAAAGCGGTTGAACACAGGTCCCATGTAATGTGTTTCTCTTTATTAGCGTAGAACCATTGTTTGGCTTTCCCCAAAAGTGAAAATGGGAAAAGGTAGAGTAAAATAGCATCTCTTGGTACTCCTCTGATCGTGAAGGTGCTGCAAATCTCTAAGAAATGTTGTAAGTGTGAACTTGCATCTTCATGAGCCTTTCCACAAAACTGACTGGCTTGAACCATGGTGATAAGAGCAGGCTTGAGCTCGAATCCATTCTCCCCCGTGTTGACTGCTGGTCCAGTTCTGATGTTCTCGGTTGTTAGGGCAGAAAACTCGCGCAGCGTCTTCTCAGCCATGTCTTCAAACAAATCTTCTCCAAAATGTTCTTCTTCCAAAGTTAGAGCTGATTCCCCTATTAAGCTGAGACGAGAAACTATGGGTGTTCTTGATGTTGATTCTGATTCTTCCCACGCCTCTTCAATCTTCTTCTTTTTTAGGAGTTTCTCTGGATCGTCAATGAAATTATCTGGAAGAGAAAATCCACTCATTCATCGCCCTGCATAAGATAAATAGATGATAAAAAACAAGGGTTTGCCTGTTCAAGTTAGAGATCAATCGATAGTGCAAACCTTATCCATGATATAATATTTTTTCCTAAGTTTGTTTTTGCCTTCCCCGGCAACGGCGCCAAGAAGTGCTTGTTGACATCTACTAACATCGCCAGAATTAATTATATTGTTATTAGGGAACTAGGCGGCGAGATTAGAAGATGAATGGAAATTAATTAACTTGTCATTTAGCAACTAGCCACTTTATCTCTACCAATATTCTATAGCATGAATAGGTTGTCAGTCTATTATAAATGCTAGAATAATTAAAGGCTCCAAATGTAACAATTAATCTATGTGGCTAGGCAGAAATAATATATATGAAATAACTAAGAACAGGTTCTGCAAGCGGATAGATAATTAATCCATTGTAGCATTCTACCTAGGGAGTTTCTACCAGGTTGTTGATTTATTTATACCACTGGGAAGGAATCTTATAAAACAGACTATCATGGGATAATGGGTTAATCAATAGATAAGTGAAAAGTATCGATATCAATATCTTTACTTAGAACAGGTAGAGGTCACAAGATAAATAATGATAAATATGATAAGTGATAAGTGCAGGTAATATCTCAAGCATCATAATAAAGATAATCATCAGAGCATTCTCTCTAGTCATAATATTAGCTAGTCAATAGATAAACTAGGGAATTAATAATATCTAAGGTAATTCTATAACTACGTCTATGAATAACTCTAATCAGTGCAATTACATCTAGCAATCATCATTAGACAAATCCTACATCATGATTACGAGCAAAAGGGCATCATCTAGGGAGGCCATTAAGACCAGGGGGTCCCCTCCTTCGCGACCGCGCATGCAAACCTACGTACGGGGATGGACTACATAGGAACTAACGTAGCTGTCACCTACGCGGACTACCACATGACCCGGCACATCAGGGGCATCTCGCAGATAAACAAAATACCTAGACACCACGTCTACATATTGTCTACCATCTATCCACCGATCGCATGGATAAACGCTATACGAGCAGTTGCAAGAATTCAATAAGATCGAACTAGCTATACTAGACAGATAATTAAAGTAGACAAAGATGAATGTAATCAAGAACATATGAATAATGAAGAACAATGTTTCCCTAATAGCAATTAAAGTACAATAAAGAAGAGAAAGACTAGAGCTATACCGAACTCCGGAGCTCCAGACGATCGCCGGGGGCTCTAGATCCGCCGAGGAACTAGATCTCCTCTACTTCTAATCTAACTAGACTAAACTATGAACTAGGAGGCTCTTGATGGCTTCAGGACTTGTAGACTTGATTGATTGAGGGATTGTTGGATGATCTCCAGGGGGCACCCTGGGGCGAATTATATAGTTTTCCTCTGACCCTTCTTCCCTTTCATCAACCGAGGTGGGATTAACTCCAAACGTGCGCGAACCGACCGAAAACAGGCGTTGTTGGGCTGCATCTACTCTGAATAGCAGACTCCAGAAGGCGGGGCCCATGGGCTGACTGGGGGGCACCGACCGGCCCCATGGGGGTGCCGGCCGGCCCCACCTGGTGGCCTCCGCGCCTCCACTTCTTCGGGTGTGTTCCAGACTCTTCTAGCTTGTTCGTGAAGTATGTTTTCATCGTGGTCAAGTTTCGTGGTTATTATGCTCTTTAATCCCTCTTTTATGCTCTTCTGGAAAAGTCCCTAGAAAATACAGATAATGCACAGCTTGTGGAAATTGTCAGTTAAAACCCTACACTATCTTGTATTCATGTGCCTTTTATTGTTTTAAATTCTAATAAAAGTTGACGTTAGCGACCGTCAACACTAGCCTAGACACCACGTCTACACCAATGAAATACTACTCTAATCATGCGCTATAACTAGAGCACTCAATACGAGCGAAGATCCTATAAGCAAAGTAAAGAAAGAACTGAATTTAATTAAATAGAAAACTTAGAATTACTGACTAAAGACCTGAAGATTGATCGATGAAGACTTGTCTCCGTAGAGGTATAAAGTTGAGGAAGATCCGACAGGCCGGCTCCTCCTCAGATCTCTTTCCTCTCCTCTCTCCCTATTTTCTAGTTACAACTAGATGAACTAAAACTAGACTAGATCTAGATGAACTAGAACTAGATGAACTAGACTAGATCTACTAGAGGGACCTAACCCTAATTTATGTAGAGAATATGAAGCTCTGTGGTGTAGAATGCCTTCTGGGGGGAGCCTTGGGCGTCATTATATAGGGGGAGGTAGCTTGAAAGTTAAGGAGACGCCACATCATCGATCCGCGTCTCATCTCACGTGCACCTTCGGATCAAACCGACTTTAAATCGACAGAGATATGCGTTACTTGGGTTTCAAGGAAGTGTGGGAGGAAGACACCAGAAGCGGGGCCCGAGACCTGGCAGGGGGGCACCGACCGGCCCCCTGTTGGGTCTGCTCGCTTTGTGCTTCTTCGTGTGTATTCCAGACTCTTCCAGGATCCTCTTGAAGGTAGTTTTCGTCGCGGTTAAGTTTCATGATAATTATGCTCTTTAATCCTTCTTTTACGCTCTTCTAGAAAAGTCCCTGGAAAATATAGAGTATGCAAAACTTGTGGAAACTGTCAGTTAAAACCCTAGACTAGTATGTATTCTTGTTCCCTTTTATGTCTAAAGTTCTAATAAAAGTTGACGTTATCCACCGTCAACACCCTCTGGTGCCCACATCCAAATCAATGGAACTTTAGGGATGAAAGAATCTTCTGGAAATGCATTGAGATACAACAAGCATGTCCATAGAGGCGTAGGCAGGTCATACTAGCTAAATGATAGGATCTTCTTCATAATATTTTCTCCTTCCTCACTAACTCTACAACCAAAACCAACAAATTTATATAGCTCAAACCAGCTGTCCCTTGGTTTATCCACTAATAAACTTGCCATTGTGATAATAGCTAGTGGTATACCGACACATTTCTGTAGAATTTCATCTGATACTCCATCTGGCTGATAATCAACATATTTTCTTTCATCACCATATATTCTTGTATAGAATAATTTCCTAGAGCTATCAGGAGGAAGTGCTGGTAGCTCGTAGACTTCATCAGCATGTTTGGCAACTTCCCTTTTATGAGTAGTTATGATTATTCTACCTCCACAACTTTTGTCATCAGCAATAGCTAATTTCAGTGTTTCCCAAGACCGTTCCTCCCATAGATCATCAATGACAATAATATAAGTTCCTTGGTTATTAGAGAAAATTAGTTCCTTGGTCCTAAAAAAGTTAGACTTAGTTTCTTGACCCTATTTTTATCAAACTTTGTTATTTGTCCCTAAAAGAAAATTTGGTTAGTTCCTTGTCCCTTTCAGTCATAATACATTACTTCGAAAAATCACAATTCTTCAATATGAGATCGGATTAAGAAGACTTCTATATGAAAACTTAGATCTTTATGAGATCTACAACTTTATAGTTTCAAGTTTTTTCATTTGAGAAAATTCAGATGCTAGAAAATATTAAAATAATATGTTAAATTTTGGATATATGAACTTTCTCAAATTAAAATTTTTTAAACTATAAAGATATATCAAGACCTAAATTTTCATATAAAAATATTCTTCATCTGGTATTATCGTATTGAAGAGTTGTGATTTTTGAAGTACTTTATTCTGGCTGAAAGGGCCAAGGAACTAAACAATTTTTTTAGGATCAAATAACAAAGTTCAACGAAAACAAAGGCCAAGAAACTAAGTCAAACTTTTTCTAGGACCGAATGTGACACTTGGCCTACTGCCCACGTGAAAGCCCTAGTTTGGTTTTGGTAATTAATGACATTCTAAGGACTAACCCTATTGTCTAAGTGGATGGCAAGATAGGTTGGTCATTCCATGGAATAGAGCCTAAAGATTGATGGTGTTGATCGAGGAAGGCCTACCATGGAGCTTGGAAGGTGATCAAGTGGATTCAAGGCTAAGGTATAACCCCATAGGCCATTTCCTTTGGGAGAACAAGACACCATAGAGGGTGTGTTCTCATTTAGGATAGATAGCCGACTATTAAGGGGAGATCAAGGTTTGGATTACCTTCAAGTGCTCTAGGTTGCATTTCATGTGCATGAATTCTAACTCAAACCCTAGAGACAAAGTGACTTAGTGAATCCCTTGAAAAATGTTTTGAAAATGCTAACACACTGTGCACAAGTGTTCACAACCGTGAGTGTTAGCACCTAGAAACAAGGGACGCGAAACCGAGTTGAAATCGGCTAAGTTTTGAGCGTCGGACGCCGTTGTGCGAGGGCGTCGGACCAATGTATTGTGTCTGACGGTCCTCTGAGTGTTAACAGAGAGACACCGAGCGTCGGATGTTGTGTGAAGTTTTGGCGTCGGACCATTGGTCGTGTCCGACGGCCTTCACACTGAGCGGAGCTGACTGTGAGAGTCGGACGCTTCTCACCAAAGCATCGGACTAATTCGTTTTGTCCGACGGTGTGCTCTGGTGAGCGTCGGACAGCGTTTCTGAGAGCGTCGGACCGTGGGCCGACAGTCCGACGGTTGGCGAGCGCGAACGAGCGCGCCGTGCGCGAACTGGCAGTGGCGAGAGCGCGCCATGGCACAGCGCGGCGAGGCATCGGACAGCGAGTTTTCGTCCGACGGCCTGCGTCGGACTAATCTGTTTCCGTGTCCGAGAGTTGGGAACATTCGGTCTCTGGCTGGGAGAAGAGTGGCGAGCGTCGGACGTTTGTCCGACGGCCTGCGTCGGACCGTTCGACGCAGTGGTTGAAAAGTGGCGTGAGTGGTTACCGTTTGAATCGATCGGCTGAGGTTAAACGCCGTGAGACACGTGGTAGCGATCCGAGCGTCGGACGTTGCTGTTTAGTCCGACGGGCTAAGCGTCGGACAGTCCGACGGTTCTGTCCGACACCCAGTAAAAGTGGTTAGCGAGTGTTTTGCAGTGGGTAACGGCTTTGAGAGTGGTTTGGGGTATTTATACTCCACTCTAGGTCTCCTAAGGTGACCCTCTCTCACTCTTGCACATTTGATTCATTCATACTCTTCGTGAGAACTCTCAAGCCTCCCACTCTCACACCTTTGCATCTCTTGATCAATCAAGTAAGTGAGTTGATCTCAAGTGCATTCACCGCTGTGATTTGCATTCTAGAGCACTTGAGAGCAAGCCAAGTCGTGATCTTATTCTCTTGGAGTCTTGCCGGGCTCCTAGCAGCTTGCGGAGGATTCGGTGTTGAGCTCGATTGGTGATTGTTCGAGGCCACACCGTTGGTTGTGAGGGGTTTGCGGTTGATTCCCCGGCGGAGCGCCAAAACCGACGCTAGTGAAAGCTCTCGTGGTTGCATAGCCACTTCTCTTGTGTTGGTGAGTGGCTCCCGATGAGGGATTGGCGTGTGAAGCCTAGCTCGCAATCCACCAAGGAAGAACGGTGCCACAATGAGGAGTAGCGTGACGGCGATCACGTGAACCTCGGTAAAAAATTCGGTGTTCATCTCTTCCTCACCATCAAGTGAGTGTATTGATTATCAATTGGATTTCTGAATTTCTTGATTGGCTTCTTCCATTGGTGATTGGGGACTTCACGGCATCGAGTTCACACTTCTATAAGCCCAAAGGTATAACCTTCTCGGTTCCTCACTTTTGGTAGTTGGTGCCATCCCCATAGGATCGAGGGGAGTTGGTCTTTGCGCTAGGTTGTTACCTACACCCTTAGTCCGGTGGTGTAGGCCTTTGTCGTTGTGTGTTATCTTGTGCATTAGACTTGTTGGGGTGCTTGGCTAGTTAGAGGTAGTGCTACGCTTTGTCTCGCTTGCTTTTATTACTAACCTCTTGTCTAGCTTGTGTGTAGCGGCATTAAATTTGAAATTGGTATTATTGGCTATTCACCCCCCTCTAGCCAATCCGGTCCTTCCAATTGGTATCGGAGCTTGGTCACCACCGTTTGAATGCTTAACATCCTTGTGGTGAGAGATGGCTCAAATCAATGTGTTGGGGAAGCCGCCAAAGTTTGATGGCACAAGCTATGATCATTGGAAGCGCAAGATGATTGTGCACTTCATGACCATGCACATCGATGTGTGGAAGGTGACGGAGACCAAGGTTGAGTATGAGAATGCTCAAGCTCCCACCGATGCCGACAAGAGAAAGATGGAGTGCAATGCCCATGCTATCAATGCACTCTACACCGCCCTAGAGTCTCATGTCTTTGAGCAAATCAAAGATCTTGATCTTGCTCATGACATTTGGGTGCGGTTAGAGGAGACATATGAGGGCACTCAAGAGGTCAAGAATGCCAAGGTGTATGTGCTAAGAGAGAAATTTGGCACATTCAAGATGAATGATGATGAGTACGTGCAGGAGATGTTCAACCGTCTCCAAGTGATTGTCAATGACTTGAAGAGCTTGGGTGAGGACATCAAGGACAAGGATTTCTCTCACAAGTTCTTGAGGTGCTTGCCGGATAGGTTTGCTATCATCAAGACCTTGCTTTCTAGAGAAGACTTGAGCAAGAAGAAGCCCAACCAAATCCTCGGTGAGATTATCACTCAAGATATGACCATTGGTGAGGTGGTTGAAGAGAAGAAGAGTGTGGCACTCAAAGCCACCCCATCCAAGTAAAAGGGCAAGAGCAAAGTGATTGAGCTTAATGAAGAATCAACATCAAGTGATGATGAGGATGATGATGATGAGGCCATGGCTCTTCTTGTGCGCAAGTTTGGGCGTTTCAGGAAGAGGAAGGGTTATGGTCAAGGCAAGAAGAAATTTGTCTCCAAGAACAAGCAAGATCCAAGGAGATGCTTCAAGTGCAAGAGCTTGGACCACTTTATTGCCGATTGTCCCCAACATAGTGACAATGACAATGAAGATGGTGATGACAAGAAGAAGGGCAAGAAGAAGGACACAAAAGACAAGAAGAACAAGAATGTCACCCTCAAGAAGAAGAAGAAGGGGCAATCTTATTGTGTCACATGGGATGATAGTGATGCCTCTACCAATGAGGATGATAGTGATGATGAGAGCAAGACCACCAAGAAGAAGGCTATTGCTAGTATTGCTCTCAACAATAAGCTATCACTCTTCGACACTCCATCCACATGCTTGATGGCAAAGCCATCCAAGGTACAAAGCGATGATGATAGTGATGATGAGGAGGAGGTATCATATGATGACCTCATGTCCATGCTTGATGATGCTAGCACTTACATTGAGGCCAAGAGAAAGAAATGCAAAGAATTGCGCAAAGGCAAGCTTGCCATTGAGCAATCCTTTGATGAGCTCTTGAAGACTCATGAGAGGCTAGTGGATGCCCATGAGGAACTCAAGGTAGCTCACTCCAAGCTAGAGAAAGCTCATTCCTCTCTAGTGGCCGAAAATGAGAAGAAGGCATCTATCAAGACATGTGACATGGGATCCTCATGTGACATCTTGAGTGACGCTTCAATTCCTTCTACTACTATTGTTGTCACTAACCCTTCTTGCAGCTCTACCACTCCTATTCCATCAAAAGTTGATGACTCTAAGTCCTCACTTGTGGTGGAAAACAAGAGCCTCAAGGAAGAGGTCAACAAGCTCACCCGCGCATTAGGCAATGCCTATGGTGGGGATGTCCGCTTGCTAAAGTGCTTGGGTAGCCAAAGATTTAGCCACCAAAGAGAGGGGCTAGGCTATACCCCCAAGAAAGGCAAAGCCGCCTTTGTGACTCCCAAAGCTAGCTTTGTGAGGAGCAATGGCCGGTATTGCCATAGATGCAAGCAAGTAGGGCATTATGGGCAACATTGCATGGCCAACAAGAACAAGCAAGTCAAATTTGCTAGTGCGACTTCAATTCGCCTTGATTCTTGTTACATGCTCCACAAGGGAGTGAAGGGTGTTAAGGCCAAGTACATTGGTACACCAAGTGCCAACCCATGGAGAAGATCCATTTGGGTTCCCAAGGCTCTAGTCACTAACCTCCAAGGACCCAAGAAGACTTGGGTACCTAAAACCAATTGATCTCTCAATTGTAGGTAAATTACAAGGCCGGAGGAGGGCATTGGGTGCTTTATAGTGGATGCACTCAACACATGACCGGAGAAGCAAGTATGTTCAAGTCAATCAATCCTAGTGGCTCTCAAGAATTTGACTCCATCACATTTGGTGATAATGGCAAAGGCAAAGTGAAAGGCTTGGGAAGAATTGCAATCTCAAATGACTTGAGTATCTCAAATGTATTGCTAGTGGAATCTCTCAACTTCAACTTATTGTCAGTTGCCCAACTATGTGATCTCGGGTTCAAGTGCATCTTTGGAATTGATGATGTTAAAATTGTTAGTATTGATGGATCCAATCTCATCTTCAAAGGCTTTAGATATGGGAATCTCTACTTAGTGGACTTCAATGATAGTCAAGCTCAACTCTCCTCATGCCTAATCTCAAAATCTAGTCTTGGTTGGTTATGGCATAGAAGGCTTGGACATGTTGGAATGAGGCAACTTGATAGGCTTGTGAAGCATGACATGGTTAGAGGCTTGAAAGATGTTCACTTTGAGAAGGATAGATTGTGTAGTGCTTGTCAATTTGGAAAGCAAGTTGGAAACACTCATCCTAAGAAAGGAATGATGAGCACATCAAGACCACTTGAGCTATTGCACATGGACTTGTTTGGTCCAACCACTTATGCAAGTATTGGAAGAAGAAAATATGGCTTTGTGATAGTGGATGACTTCTCAAGATTCACTTGGGTATTCTTTCTTGTTGATAAGAGTGAAGTCTATGAGATCTTCAAGACTTTCATCAAGAGAAGTGAAAATGAATTTGACTCAACGGTCAAGCAAGTTAGGAGTGATAATGGAAGTGAATTCAAGAACACAAGAGTTGATGAGCTATGTGATGATATGGGTATCAAGCATCAATTCTCGGCCAAGTACACTCCTCAATCAAATAGACTTGTGGAAAGAAAGAATAGAACCTTGATTGATATGGCAAGATCCATGTTAAGTGAGTACAATGTAAGCGACGAATTTTGGGCGGAAGCAATCAATACCGCTTGCTATTGTAGTAACCGGTTATATTGTCACCCACTACTCAAGAAGACCCCTTATGAACTCTTGAATGGAAGAAAGCCCAATATTGCATACTTTCGAGTATTTGGATGCAAGTGCTATATATTGAAAAAGGGCACAAGATTGGGAAAGTTTGAAAAGAAGTGTGATGAGGGATTTCTACTTGGATACTCCATTTCTAGCAAGGCATATCGTGTATGGAATTTGACTCATGGTATTGTTGAAGAGGTACATGATGTTGAGTTTGATGAGACTGATGGATCACAAAATGAGAAAGAGAATCTTGAAGATGTCAAAGGTGCTCCATTGGTTAGTGCTATGAAGAATATGGATATTGGCGACATTAGGCCAAGGCGAGTAGAAGATGAAGATGAAGCCATCCCTCCAATAGTGCAAGTGAATCAAGATGAAGATCAAGATCAAGCCAACTCAAGTGAACAACAAGATCAATCTCAAGACACTAGTCAAAACCATGTTTCAACTCAAGATGCAAGCTCATCTCACATTTTACAACCTACACACATTGCCAAGGATCATCCGCTAGACCAAATTGTTGAGGATATAAGCAAAGGTGTTCAAACAAGATCTAGAGTGGCATCATTTAGTGAACACTACTCTTTTGTTTCACAAGTGGAGCCAACAAACATTGAAAAGGCTCTCATGGATGAAGATTGGGTTAATGCAATGCACGAAGAATTGAACAACTTTCAAAGGAATGAGGTATGGGAATTGGTAGAGAGACCAAGCAACTACAATGTCATTGGTACCAAATGGGTATTTAGAAACAAGCAAGATCAAGATGGCATAGTTGTAAGGAACAAAGCAAGATTAGTGGCACAAGGATACTCTCAAGTGGAAGGATTGGACTTTGGTGAAACTTATGCTCCGGTTGCAAGATTGGAAGCAATAAGGATTCTTCTAGCTTATGCTTGTGCACACAACATCAAACTCTATCAAATGGACGTCAAAAGTGCATTTCTCAATGGCTATATCAATGAGTTGGTATTTGTTGAACAACCACCTGGATTTGAAGATGACAAGAAACCCGATCATGTCTATAAGCTCAAGAAGGCACTCTATGGATTGAAACAAGCACCAAGGGCTTGGTATGAGAGGTTGAGAAATTTTCTCCTCTCCAAGGGATTCAAGATGGGAAAGGTTGATACCACTCTCTTCACTAAGAAGATAGGAGATGATCTATTCATCATGCAAATCTATGTGGATGACATTATCTTCGGTTCAACAAGTCAAGCATTTTGTGAAGAATTTGGTGAAATGATGGCTAAAGAATTTGAGATGTCTATGGTAGGAGAGCTAAGCTACTTTCTTGGATTGCAAATCAAACAATTGAAACATGGCACCTTTGTTAGTCAAAGCAAATACATCAAAGACATGGTGAAGAAATTTGGGTTGCAAAATGCCAAGGCAATCTCTACTCCAATGGGTACAAGTGGAAGCTTAGAGCCGGATGAAGATGAAAACTTGGTTGATCAAAAGCAATATCGGTCTATGATTGGAAGCCTACTCTATGTGACCGCTTCAAGGCCGGATGTCATGTTTAGTGTGTGCATGTGTGCAAGATATCAAGCCTCTCCAAGGGAAAGTCACTTGAAAGCTACCAAGAGGATCTTGAGGTATTTGAAGACCACACCAAACATTGGCTTATGGTATCCCAAGGGCTCTAATTTCACATTAATTGGGTATGCCGATGCGGACTATGCTGGATGCAAGATTGATAGGAAAAGCACCTCCGGCACATGTCAATTCCTAGGAAGATCACTTGTCTCATGGTCATCCAAGAAGCAAAATAGTGTTGCACTCTCTACCGCCGAAGCCGAATACATTAGTGCGGGGAGTTGTTGTGCACAAATATTATGGATGAAGCAAACTTTGAAGGATTATGGGCTGAAATTCAACAAGATCCCGTTGCTTTGTGACAATGAAAGTGCGGTGAAGATCACCACCAACCCGGTACAACATTCAAGGACAAAGCACATTGATGTGAGACATCACTTCATAAGGGATCATCAATCAAAGGGAGACATTGAGATCACTAGTGTTGGCACCGAAGATCAACTAGCCGACATCTTCACCAAACCACTAGATGAAGCTAGATTTTGCAAATTGAGGAGTGAATTGAATATACTTGATTACTCCAACATGTGTTGAGAAGCTTCATGAAGATCTTATGTCATTGCCTCTCCTTCAAGCCAAGGTACAATTGATTGTCATTCGCATCATCCTATAATAGGTATTGTCTAGATCATGTAGGCATATCTTGTTTATCTTCTAGGACATGCATTGAAAGCCCAAAACATTTTTAAAGCTCATATGGTATCACTATAGCTTGCTTGCTTATTTGTACTAGTGATGGCATATGGCTCGTTCATGGGATTGCTTACCTAGGTTAAAACTAGTTCAAATGTGCACCTAAGATCTCAACTCAACATAGGCAAGATAACCCCATGAGGCGTGAAGAAGCTTGTCTTAGTTCAAACCGAGTTAAGAAACTTATGCTCATTTGATAGTTTGAACCAAATTTGACTAAAAGTATCTCTACCCAACCTAATTTGACCCTTTTGTGGTACTTGATGCCAAGGGGGAGAAGAACAAAGATAAGAAACATGATAACAAGGGGGAGAATACTTAAGCTTTGCAATGAACCATCATTAAGGCCAATGATGGGAGAGCAATAGGCCAAAGTAAAGGATTCAAAACCTTTACTTAAGAAGCTCACCTTAAGGGGGAGTAAACTCATGAACTTGGTTGAATGCATTTGAATTGTGCACTTACATATGTTTGTTGCATTTGCATATGTTCTTAAATTCAATTGCCTTGTTCTTGAGTGGTGCTTGCTAGTCTAAGTATTGATTGAAAACTTGACAACTAGCATGCATTGAAAGTAGCTAGATAGTTGGTTCTTCAATTAGTGTTATTTCAAGTGGTACGGAGCTTTATTATTGATCTCACGAGGTACCCTTGAGTTTTGTGATCATCTAGTTACCAAGTGCTAAAGGATGGAGATTCCGCAACTTCGATGAGAAGGTCTCATTTTTTAGATCAATTCTTCTATTGGATTGTTTTCAATCGGTATCACGCTTCAAAAGTTTATTCTAACCATCCTAGCACACACTTTGGTGGGAATTTACTCTCTAATTATGCATATGTGCAAGCTTCAAATCCAAACTCATGCACATATGTAGGGGGAGCTAAATAGCCACCAAACCAAATTTGTGTAATTGTCCATTCCAAAAACATGATAAAATGCTTGGACAAGTGCACAAGTTCAAAACTTAAACTTTAACTCTTATCTTTGTACGGGATGTCATCAATTACCAAAAAGGGGGAGATTGAAAGCCCTAGTTTGGTTTTGGTAATTAATGACATTCTAAGGACTAACCCTATTGTCTAAGTGGATGGCAAGATAGGTTGGTCATTCCATGGAATAGAGCCTAAAGATTGATGGTGTTGATCAAGGAAGGCCTACCATGGAGCTTGGAAGGTGATCAAGTGAATTCAAGGCTAAGGTATAACCCCATAGGCCATTTCCTTTGGGAGAACAAGACACCATAGAGGGTGTGTTCTCATTTAGGATAGATAGCCGACTATTAAGGGGAGATCAAGGTTTGGATTACCTTCAAGTGCTCTAGGTTGCATTTTATGTGCATAAATTCTAACTCAAGCCCTAGAGACAAAGTGACTTAGTGAATCCCTTGAAAAATATTTTGAAAATACTAACACACTGTGCACAAGTGTTCACATCCGTGAGTGTTAGCACCTAGAAACAAGGGACGCGAAACCGAGTTAAAATCGGCTAAGTTTTGAGCGTCGGACGCCGTTGTGCGAGGGCGTCCGACCAATGTATTGTGTCTGACGGTCCTCTGAGTGTTAACAGAGAGACACTGAGCGTCGGACATTGTGTGAAGTTTTGGCGTCGGACCATTGGTCGTGTCCGACGGCCTTCACACTGAGCGGAGCTGACTGTGAGAGTCGGACACTTCTCACCGAAGCGTCGGACTAATTCGTTTCGTCCGACGGTGTGCTCTGGTGAGCGTCGGACAGCGTTTCTGAGAGCGTCGGACCGTGGGCTGACAGTCCGACGGTTGGCGAGCGCGAACGAGCGCGCCGTGCGTGAACTGGCAGTGGCGAGAGCGCGCCGTGGCATAGCCCGGCGAGGCGTCGGACAGCGAGTTTTCGTCCGACGGCCTGCATCGGACTAATCTGTTTCCGCGTCCGACGGTTGGGAACGTTCGGTCTCTGGCTGGCAGAAGAGTGGCGAGCGTCGGACGTTTGTCCGACGGCCTGCGTCGGACCGTCCGACGTAGTGGTTGAAAAGTGGTGCGAGTGGTTACCGTTTGAATCGATCGGCTGAGGTTAAACGCAGTGAGACATGTGGCAGCGATCGGAGCGTCGGACGTTGCTGTTTAGTCCGACGGGCTGAGCGTCGGACAGTCCGACGGTTCTGTCCGACGCCCAGTAAAAGTGGTTAACGAGTGTTTTGCAGTGGGTAACGGCTTTGAGAGCGGTTTGGGGTATTTATACTCCACTCTAGGTCTCCTGAGGTGACCCTCTCTCACTCTTGCACATTTGATTCATTCATACTCTTTGTGAGAACTCTCAAGCCTCCCACTCTCACTCCTTTGCATCTCTTGATCAATCAAGTGTGTGAGTTGATCTCAAGTGCATTCATCGCTGTGATTTGCATTCTAGAGCACTTGAGAGCAAGCCAAGTCATGATCTTATTCTCTTGGAGTCTTGCCGTGCTCCTAGCGGCTTGCGGAGGATTCGGTGTTGAGCTCGATTGGTGATTGTTCGAGGCCACACCGTTGGTTGTGAGGGGTTTGCGGTTGATTCCCCGGCGGAGCGCCAAAACCGACGCTAGTGAAATCTCTCGTGGTTGCATAGCCACTTCTCTTGTGTTGGTGAGCGGCTCCCGGTGAGGGATTGGCGTGTGAAGCCTAGCTCGCAATCCACCAAGGAAGAACAGTGCCACAATGAGGAGTAGTGTGACGGCGATCACGTGAACCTCGGTAAAAAATCCGGTGTTCATCTCTTTCTCACCATCGAGTGAGTGTATTGATTGTCAATTGGATTTCCGAATTTCTTGATTGGCTTCTTCCATTGGTGATTGGGGACTTCAAGGCATCGAGTTCACACTTCTACAAGCCCAAAGGTATAACCTTATCGGTTCCTCACTTTCGATAGTTGGTGCCATCCCCATAGGATCGAGGGTAGTTGGTCTTTGCGCTAGGTTGTTACCTACACCCTTAGTCCGGTGGTGTAGGCCTTTGTCGTTGTGTGTTATCTTGTGCATTAGACTTGTTAGGGTGCTTGGCTAGTTAGAGGTAGTGCTACGCTTTGTCTCGCTTGCTTTTATTACTAACCTCTTGTCTAGCTTGTGTGTAGCGACATTAAATTTGAAATTGGTATTATTGGTTATTCAACCCCCTCCCCCCCTCTAGCCAATCCGGTCCTTTCACCACGGCACAGTGGAAAGCTGAAGCAGTAGCGGCCATGAAGGTACAGCTCCTCGACCTATAAGGCATCCAAAGCCCTACGAAAGCGAGGCATGAATGGAGCCAAGTCGGATTTTGCAACTAGTAATAGGTGAAGTACAAAATCACATAGTTGAGTAGCAATTAAAATTATAAGATTTCATAGTCAGGTACTTATGTTCGGTGAAATCGTCACATATTCACAGCGTCAAAGCATTCCAAACAAAGTAATGACCATGTACATACAGAAATCATTAGAAAATCATCTTGTATAAAAACCATGGGAGCTCCGCAGCTCGCACATAAAAAAAAATCGTATGAATCCTGGCAGACATGTGGGGAACATCTCATCCAGCAACACTGTTTCAGTCGTCGGTAGGGGAAGGGTTGCCAGACAGGGCACCGTTGCCAGAGATGAAGGATAGTGGTCCGTGGCCTGCGAGGAGGAGCCGAGGAGGCGGGAGGCGCTGCTTCCGTTGCCGAAGAGATGGGACAGGCAGGCTGCTGGACGGTGGTGCTGCAAGAGGTCGCACATTAAAACAAAAATAGTTTGAATCTTGGCAGACATGACGGCGGGGAGCATCTCATCGTGCAGCTACACCGGATCTGCACGAGTCCACGGAGGTCGGTCACAGGAACAGCTGCTTGCCGTGAATATGCAAAGCCGATGGGTGTGACTGCCGCCGCGGTTAGCCCGGTGCCATGGAGCCTGCCGTCTGTAGTGAAAGGATGGCCCGGCCGAGAGGGCGTCGTTGCCGGAGATGATGCATGCAGGGCAGTGGCCCGTGGCCGGCGAGGAGGAGGCGCCGCCGCTTCCGTTGCCGAAGATGCTGGTGACGACGACAGGGAAGGAGAAGCCGTGCCAGCAGGTCGGGGGGAGGGTGTGGAGCTGCGGTCGATAGAAGCCGTCGCTGGGAGATGCGACGGGCGACAGGGATGCAGGAGGTCGCCGCCGCCGCGCGCAGCCTTCGTGAATGCTGGATATATCTGGTATGACGAGAGGGGGAGAGAGATGGACATTAATTCAAGTAATTTGGTGAGATTAAACTATATTACGTACTGTATATAGGTAATAAAAAAACGGGATGGATATTTTTTATTACCTCTTCTCTCTTCTGAAGAACTACCATTTACGAAACGCAGGACGGTTGGGATGGGCTTCGGCTGCACTCCTTATCGCTGCCCTTATCTTGTTATTTCGTATAGTAGCGCGGATCTCCCGGAGCGAAGGAAAGGCGTACTCGAATCCGGGGATGTAATCGTCCCAGATCAAGTTATTATACCCGTCATAAATACGAAGCACCTCGAGGCACGGCATGAAGCGATTGCAAGGTGCTCCACCTCCAGTTGTCCCGGTGTTGGGTCTCTGTGACTTATCCACAGAAATAGAGGGCATGGTTATTGTCTCCCTGTGGAATTCTCCAAGACCCCACACGTGAAAAGAAATGCTCTTGTCCTCTTCGTTGGCGTAGCACGAGACCATCGCGTTCCACAGCTTGCAGCACCGCAGCCTGGGGAAGTAGACTTCTGCAGCGTCCTTGTCAATGACGACCACGGCGCTGCTTACTTTGGCTGAGGCCCACAGTTCTAGGGAAAGAAAACGGAGCTCCGGTAACGTTCCAAGCATCTTCAGGTCATGCTCATCCAGGTCAGCCACATTCATCTCCAGGTGGGAGAGGTTAGGAACACACGAAGCATTGACGCATGATGGCAGCTTCAGGGCTTCCTGAAGGAGTACAGGTACTGCAAGGTGCCGTAGACGGCTCGGGAGGACAGAGACTTTTACATTATTGTCGGCAAAAATAGCAACTGTTAGGTGCTCGAGCTTGTTCAAATGGCCTACACATTCCCAGAAATCCCTTACGGTGGCCCCATCAGCTTCCTCTAAAGTCAGTGAGAGTTCCTCCAAGGAGGTCAGCCTTGTCAACCAACTCATGGCGCCACCACTACTGCAGAAGATGCCATCGCAATTAAGGCACAGGCGCACCAATTGTTCCGGCAAGCTCCCTGGAGACGGGAACTCTTTAAGAGATGATTTGTCCAAGTCCAGCGTCTGCAGGAACCTAAGACAACCTACTTCTTCTGGGGTCCTCTCGATAGATGTTCCACTTATACTGAGAAACCTCAGGTGAAGTAGATGTCTGACGTGTTCAGATCGAAAATCGAAGAATCTGTGCTCTCCTGCATCCCTATTATTCTCTATAACTAGCACACGTAGAAGTGTGAATCCATGAAATATGTCCAACTCAATACCACACCGGATGGCAAACAAGGACCTCACCTTTTCCATTTTCAAATCAGCACCCGGAACACGACCGTGCCCCATGGTCCTATTATGGCAGGCTAACCTACGCAGCACATTATTGCTCTCTAATGGTGGTGTGCCTTGTTCATTGCCTAATACTACACTAAAGAAATTTTCTTGGTGCAACATGGAACGAATGAAGTCAAGCACCATATCATGGATACGGCAACCATCGATGATCCAAATATCATCGCAAGACTCTACCGCCTCGAGCATGCTTCTGTTTACGAGGTCATGGAAGTAACCCTCTCCAGTTTCAAATAAGCTCATGCCATCTTTCTTCTTGACAAATCCCTCAGCAACCCACATCCAAACCAATGTCTGTTTTGAGATAAAGGAATCTTCTGGAAATGCACTAAGATATAACAAGCATGTCCTTAGATGCGCAGGAAGATCATAGTAGCTAAAGGATACTATCCTCATAGTGTTATGTGATTGGTTATCTTCACTCCTAAAACCAATAGACCTATATAGCTCACCCCATTTCTGCCTTGGTTTACCCGCCAATAAACTAGCCATAGTGATAATAGCTAGCGGTATGCCAGCACATCTCTTTAGAAATTTAATAGTGATCTCATCTTGCTTACTATCAACCAATTTTCCTTCATAACCACGTATTCTTGTAAAGAATAACTCTCTAGAGATATCATCTGGAAGTGGTTGTAGCTTGTAAACTTCATCAGCTGTTTCAGCAACTTCTTGGTTGCGAGAAGTTATAACTATTCTAGCTCCACAACTGTTATCGTTACCAATTGCCAATTTGATTTGTTCCCAAGATGGTATCTCCCATATGTCATCAATAACAATAAGGTACCTAACATTGCAAGATTTAAAAGCCTTTGATTAATAGTCAAGTTATCTACATAATGGATTGATAAAATGAATTTACGTGACAGGAAAATGATTACTCCTAACCCCCGACGTCACAAATATAGTAATTTTAAACAGAGATACGGTTTGGAAAACAGAAGAGCATGCCAATATCTAGGAAGGGAAACTTCTCCCAAATATCACACATAAGTGAAGTTTTTAGAGAAAGGCATGGTCTGCAGAATAAAATTTTAAATACTACATTTTTTTTATTATGTAAAACATCTTATATGAACAAAGCAACAGTACACTTTTTATCTATATTATTATATTTCAAAGAAATACTCATAAACAAAAAGGTTTAATGATTGGTTTAAGACAACATTAAAACAGTATAACAACGAGGACCTTTAAGCCGAGTGGATGATTTTGCATACCTTTTGTTGCCATGCAGGAACGCTCGGAGTTCATCAATGAATTGAGTAATATCTTGCAACACAGCAAAATTAAACTTCTGGTATTTTTCCTTATCAAGGGCAACGAGAATCATCTGTAAGACTTTCTGCAAATCAGGATTCCTGCCAACCGACACAAAGGCCCCACAATCGAAATCCCCTTTAAGCTCATCATAAACAACCTTTGCAAGAGTGGTCTTGCCTAGCCCACCAACTCCAACAACTGATACTATCTTCATCTTTCGGTTTGATGAGCCATCCCGCTGCAGGGGCTGCAGCTTGGATATGAGCTCAGCTCTTGACTCATCGATGCCAACAAGGTCCTGGACTTTGTTGTACATGGCGTGTAGACGAGGATCAATAGGTGATGATTTGGTTGGCCTGTCCACGATATCGTGGACCTTGTACCTGCGACATCGCTTTGTCACCTCTTGGAGGCGAGTCATGATGTCCTCCACATCACCACCGATCTGGCGGCGTTTCTTGCTGGTCTTGAAGAAATTGACAAATTTCATGAGGCGTTCGAGGAAGCTCTCCTCTTGCTTGGGGGAATCAGGGCCCTGGACGCGCACAAGGAAGGTGTCAAGGACGTCCTCCATATCGTAGGATGCCTCCCTGACCTCCCGCGCCCAGAGCTGGACCTGCTTGTTGACTTGGTCCCACGGCAGCTCGGCCACCTCGTTGAGCGCAGCTTGGGCGCACTCGAGCTCCTTTGTGAGGGAGCTGATGCGCTTCTTCACGCTAGTCTGCAGCTTGTACTCTTTCTTGAGCAGCTCATAGAGCTCGGGGACGAGGTTGCCCATCGCGCCCGTCACCAGGTTTGCCATGCTTGGCGAGGGCTGGGCTGTTTGTGAGAAGCTTGGTGTGGACTTGAGGCGCCTGGAACTTGGATGAGATGTGGACGTAGGAGGCCCTGGAGGACCTGGCCAAGCTAACTTCCATTTATATAGATAGGAAGAGACGAAGAGTCCATCCCCAAGCGCTCCTTGCAGCTCGCTGCGCTAGCATGTGTAATAGTGCACCAGCTGCTGCCTCGTCAATCTCTGTGGCGGCTAGTGCGGCAGGGGAGGGCGTCTGCCATACTAGCCCGAGTGGGGTAGCTAGCCCCCCACACCTGCACTGCAGTTTGGGCGCTCCCATAATCCTACTTCGTACGCCTCGAACAGACGATTATTGCAAATCACGAGATGATGCAATCGCCATCCAGATACAGCTACCCCTGCACGGATTCATCGCACAATACTGTAGGAGTACGCGGCAAGGCAGTACGGCGACGACTGACTGCCAGTCACGGGTCGTCGTCTCGTCTGAGCTCCCTCTCTTTCCCTGCCACCGGGCAAGCACCACGCAGGGTTGGTGCTTCATCGAGGATACCCACAACACTACTACAGAAAGTTTAATCGAGGCGGGCAAAATAGGTTTCCCGAGGCGGGCATCGCAACCGCCTCCAACTAAAGGTCGCGGTTAATCATGCATTAACCGCGACGGTCCCTCCAACCGCCTCGGTTAATACATTAACCGCAGCGGTCACTTTAAGGCAACCGCCTTGGTTAATTGACATTAACCGAGGCGGTTGTATTAACACGCCCGCCTCCGTAAATCCTTTAACCGAAGCAGTTGGATTTTAAGGCCCGCTTCCAACAAATTTTTAACAGAGGCGGTTGTTTGTAATTTGCCCGCCTCGGTTAATCATTTTCAATTTAAAAAAAACAATATTTGTTTTCTGTTTTGAAATTGGAAATTGAATTCAATTTAAATTTTGAAAACAGAATTACAAGTCAATCGATTTCTCATGTATCTCATCAACACGCATATCTCATCAACAGGAGCAGAAATAGATATATATATATATATATATATATATATATATTCACATGTATCGTCATCACGTTATCCCCACTTTTTACATGTTTGAAGCAATGAAACACATAAGTTGTTTTTACATTGCATGCATGCATGCTCGATCACCTGCCATGTGTATGTGATAATCCTAGCCCAAGGTCTGGCATCTTGTAATCCGAGATGCGTAGCATGGTGCTCCAATTTCTTAACTTCTCGTACTTCTCTTCCTGTGCTAACGAGCTTTCCGGATGAAAGAAGGGTCTCCCTTCATGCACGCAGCTGTCCATTACAAACTTACAGATGTCTCTAACCGTTGCCGTTATATTCTCATGAGTCACCTGTTGTTTCTGCCACTGTTTTAGCGACTTCTTGAGCTGCTTGTAGCTGGTGTTGTATTTGCCGGAGCGTCTGAGGTACTCGCAGACGTAGTATCCGCACAAGACCGATCCAGCCGGTTGTTTGGCACACTACATGGTATACGTATAATATTCACACACGTTATTACATGCTTGGATCATAATTATATAGTGTATATGTATCACTAATTTAACTTACCAGAAAGGAGTGCCTGACTTTTAGTGTTTTGAGAGACTTCTTCTTCTTCTTCTCGGATCTTAGATCAATGCTATTAGGATCCTCTATGTATTTCCGGTAAGCGCTGTCAAATAGTAGTTAGTATGAACAACAATTCTAACACCTACCCAAAGCGTAAATGAACAAGTATCATCACTTACAATCGTAGTATGTTTGTAAATTCCTGGTACCCTTCTTTTGGAGTATCCAAAGAGTCAAATACAACGGCCCTACCATCTTGCGGGAAGATTATAAAACAAATCCAATGTCCCATGATGCCGGGGCTACATAAAAAAAAATATGCTTAAGATGCTATATGAGCAGTCGTCAATCATCAACTTTGGACTTTTGAATTAAGAATCCATTTTGCTTACCCGAACTGGTGGGCAACTAGGATACACCCATTTTTCTCCTTTGTATGGGTGACCTTCTTCATGGCCCTGTACACGTACATCCCCGCATTGTATCTCAAATCATTCAACAGTTTAGTCCTGGCAGCTGGTCTGTCGTCTGGGTTCAATTTAATTAGATCTTCATGATTGTCTGGGATGTCGTAACCCTTGATAACTCTCTCGCATATATGCATTGGAGAGAGGAAAAAAGTATTGTCGCCCAATGTCTCGCATATATGGGCTTGCATACTGCATTATCCAAAGGTGATACCAGTCATGACATTATTGTTGTTATGGCTTGCATCAAAAGATGATAAATTAAAATTGTATAGCTAACTTACAGTGCAAACAAAGTCACTTGAGCGAGGTCAAGGTCCTTGCGCCATAGGAGCCTATGCATGTCATGGAAATCTACGACCACAAAGTCATCCCCGGGCAACGAGAAGTACTTCTTTGGCACCTTGACAAGGAAATCTCGCAAGCCTACTTTCGTCGCCTCCATGTACCAAAGATGAAACCTTCTCACGTCCCACGGCTCCTCCATGAGTTCGCCCAATGTTAGCATGAATTTTCCATGCTCGTAAGCCTCTGGGCAGTCATCCGAACGAGGCCAACCACCTGGAGACGGCGGCCTGTACATGAGATAGTTAGGAGGCAAAAACATTAGTTTCAAATAACCCCCCGTACAATATCATTTGACTATTATAATTCATTCCATAACTCATACCTTGGAAATGTGGTTGAGGTTTGAAATTGTTTTACAATGCTGATGACCGTCCTGTCCACCTCGGTGTACGCGCGGTTCAGCTCTGGAGGTGGAGGCTCTTTGTCATCTGGCTTCCTCGGTGGGGGAGGACAGCTTTCTTTGTCCTTTGGCTGGGGTGCAGGCGTGGTGTCTCTTGCTGGTCCTTCTCCTGTTGTTTCACTTGTCGCTTCTCCTGTCTCTTCTCGTGGAGTGCCCTGCGGCGGAGTGCCCGCCGGCGGTGAGTGCGATGGGTGAATGTCATGTTCATAGTCATCATCATCGCCACTGTCACCAGGCATCGGAGACGAGGAGGGTTCTTCAAGGTCAAAGTATATGTCAGACTTGTCCCATAGCACTTCCTTCCCAATTACGTTGCATAGGAGCATGTCGCCTTTGGGAGTTGGTATGTCGAGTGCATCGTCCATGTGATCTGGGTGGACCCAGTCGATGAGCACCTTGGCATACGTTTCTGGAATTATCTTGTCGTCGTAGATGCATCCTGGCAATGCCATTCCTGTCCCCACCCGCAGTAAGGCACGACGAGCCGGCATGGCATTGGCTTGTCGATATCGTCGACCGGATACTTGTCGAGACCTCCGGTCGGTGGCACCAGCTGCCCTTGTACGGCGCGTTGACCCTCAATTTTCAACTCGGCCAAATCGTCTTTGGCCCAAGCCATTAGATCCTTGCTGGCCTGTCGGAACAGTGAATTTCTAAGGGCGACCATCCTAGGGTCTTTGCTTGTGAAGGCTTCCTTGATCTTTCCCATCATCAGCTCCTGAGTTGCCTCATCACGCCCTTGTTGTACAAGTGCTTCCTTGTACGCCTGCCTTGTGCTGCGTGAAGACGCGTCTGATTGCCATTCTTCGATGGTCCTCCAACTTTTCCTTGATGAAACCCCGCGTACATGTCCACGGTGCTCGGGGTTTCCAAGCGCCTCAGACAGCTGGTCCCTCTCCCTGCGAGGTTGGAACGACCCACTCTTCTCTGTCGCTGCAATAGCCTGAAGCTTCTTCTCGGCCTCCTCTGTCTCTGGCTCGTTGAACTTGATCATGCCTTCTTTCAGCTTCTTTGGCCTACGGGCCTTGAGAAAATCCCGGGCCCTCTCTTCGATTCCTTCATAAGGGTCTTTTTCGCCGGCCAGAGCCAACGCCCGTTCTTCCGCCCGCCACTTTGGCTTCTTAGCGGCATACCCAGTCATGCCCAAGTGGTAGTGGTGCACGTTCCTCTTTGCGAGTTGAGAGAACTCCTCGCTCTTGGCCTTTGCTTCTGGGGTTTGCTTTTGTTTCACGAATTCGTCCCATACTTCAGGCGTGATGAAGTTGAAAGCGGCAAAGGGTGACTTCCCTGTCTTCACATATTCTGTGTTGAGTTTTGACCTGAAGCCTCTAAGCGCTTTGCCTGCTAGGTGCATCACATGTGCCTTGCACTTCTGTTCGTCATAGCCATCTGGATAATGGAAGTGCCTCTTGAATTCTCCCCAGACGTGGTCCTTATAGTCCTGAGGCACTAACTTTTAGTTGGTATATATGATCGGCACCTTCTCCTTGACTATAACCGCACATTGGTTGCTGAAGGTACCCAGAATATTAAGTGGCTTCAATGGCTCCCCTTGCGGCCCCACCTCATGTATAACTTGCACTTCATCTTTCTTCTTGTGCCTTCCATGTTCACCCCTTCTTCTCTTTGTACCGGATGTTGTGGAAGTCCCTGTAGATGGGGTGTCTTGTTGTTCCTCCTCCATTGCCTCATCATCGGGAAACTCCAGATGATGAGGCACCGCCGGTATCTATCAAGAAAGAATAAGTTACGTTAAACTACCACTAGATGTTTAGTTAATTAATGTTACATAGTCACTGGCTAGATGCAAGTACCACGAGTCAAGTTGTTCTAGTATCCTCATCGGGTGACCGATATTCGCGGTGTGTACGACGTGTTTCTTCTCTGGGGTCGTAGTCCTCGTCTTCTTCCACTCCACGAGGTTTCTTTGGAGGCCTCGGTGACAGCGACACCTCGCTCTCGTACTCGGTGCTCTCTGATTTGTCTTGGCCATTGGAGGGCTCCAGTGTAGGATCACGCCATTCACCTTGGGCCTCGCCATTGCTCTCCGAGTTAGAGGCGCTATTAGCCATTAGTTCAAGTAGCTACGAAGAAGGGAGTTATATCGACATTCCATATCATTTGAAAAAACAAAAGATTCATTTCGTTTTTGACACATTTACATGATTTTCAAAGTTAGAATTACATTTGTAAGGATACAAAAAAAAGTTGAAAAAAAAGTACATGACGTTGAATCTACATACATGAGCATGGATACAAAAATTTGAAAAAAAAGTACATAATCTTCAAGTTACACACATGGTTTACAGAGTTGGCTCAGATTCTGCCCCATTATTATCACATCGCTACTAAACTGGTTGCTTGCATAATAAGTTATACAAGCCATCCTAGCTTAGCGGCTTACAAATAGGGGGCATTTGATCATCATAGCCGCTGCCTCAGCCAATCACAAAGGTTAATCACATTGCATATGCCACTGCCTTAGGGTTTTGACTTCTCAAAATAGTAAAGCCTCAGCACAAATATTTGAATAAAAAAGTCCATCATTGCACTTTCCCAAGCAGTAGTAAGTAGTAGTAGATATAACAGTAGTAAGAGTACGAGTACAGTAAGTAGTAGTGAGCAGCAAGAGTAGGAGTAAGTAGTAAGAGGCATAGTAGTAAAAGACATAGTAGTGACAATAGTAATCAGTAGTAAGTAGTATAGTAGATATAACAGTAGTATAGTAGTAAGTAGTGGCAGTAGGAGTATAGTAGTATAACAGTAGTATAGTAGTAGTGAGTAGTATAGCAGTAGTCAGAGTAGTATAGCAGTAGTAAGTAGTGTTGTGTAGTAAGAGTAGCTAGGGTAGTAAGTGTTAGACATAATCAGCTGCTAATTGCTTTTGCTAAACAGGAAGAAGGTCAGCTCAGCTGATCCAATTCCGGTACTGCAGCAAGTATGGCAATAGGCCATGACTTGCAGGTAGTGGCTGACTTCAGCCAAGTAGTTGGTAGAGGTACATGTAGTGGGCTGATATAAGCCAAGTACTAGAAGTAGTGGGGCTGTACCCAGCCATACCTTAGATTACCATGTAGTTGGTATGTAGAATTGTATATATACCCAGCAATGCAATGAGAAAAGGCAGTTCCTTTGCCACCACATTCAGGTTTCAGTGTTCTTAGGGCTCAGCCAGCTCTGAGCAGAGTGCAGTGTGTGTGTGTGAGTGGCAGAGAGCTCAAGCTCTTCTTCTACCTTGGGTTAGGGGAGAGGGAGAGGGAGGTGAGCAGGCTGCTTACCTTGATCCTAGGTCCTAGGATCAACAGTAAGTAGAGTGGAGTAGTGAGCAGTATAGCAGTAGTAAGAGTAGTATAACAGTAGTAAGAGTAGGGTACTAATTAGAGTAAGAGTAGTATAGTAGTAGTAGTAGTAAAAGACAATAGATTCATTTCGTTGTTGACACATTTACATGATTTTCAAAGTTAGAATTACATTTGTAAGGATACAAAAAAAAGTTGAAAAAAAAGTACATGACGTTGAATCTACATACATGAGTATGGATACAAAAATTTGAAAAAAAAGTACATAATCTTCAAGTTACACACATGGTTTACAGAGTTGGCTCAGATTCTGCCCCATTATTATCACATCGCTACTAAACTGGTTGCTTGCATAATAAGTTATACAAGCCATTCTAGTTTAGCGGCTTACAAGTAGGGGGGCATTTGATCATCATAGCCGCTGCCTCAGCCAATCACCAAGGTTAATCACATTGCATATGCCACTGCCTTAGGGTTTTGACTTATCAGAATAAAAAAAAAGTCCATCATTGCACTTGCCCAAGTAGTAGTAAATATGTAGTAAGAGTAGTTGCCCAACTAGAGAGTAGTAGTGAGTAGTAAGAGTGGCTAGGGTAGTAAGTAGAGTAGAGTAGGGAGTAGTAGTAAGTAGAGTAGTAGTATAGCAGTAGTAAGAGTAGTAAGAGTAGGGTACTAAGTAGAGTAAGGGTAGTAGGATAGTAGACTAGAGTAAAGTGCAGTAGTAAGAGTAGTAAGATATTAAGTAGAGTAAAGAGCAGTAGTAAGTAGAGTAGAATAGAGTACAGAGTAGAATAAAGAATAGTAGTAAGAGTAGGGTAGTAAGTATAATTAATATTAGTCAAAATAAAAATCAGATTACACAAATCTCATAAACCATAAATCCAATAGAGATGAAACTCAGCATCACAGGCATCAACTCAGCTCACATGAAACAGAGGACAAGTGCTCAGTTTATTGAAAATATACAAAATACCATCATAGGATCAATGAACTCAGGGCATCACAGGCAGTGGCATATGCTAAGCTTAACTCAGAGCATCACAAACATCACACAGAAACAAGCATCACAGGCAGTGGCATATGCTAAACTTAACTCAGGGCATCACAGACAATAGCTAGGGTTTGGGCGAAGCCAAACGTCAGAGAGGGCGTAACTTGGAGCCGGAACAGGGGAGCAAGACAGTGGAAGCCGGAGATGAAGAACCTCAGGCCGGAGATGAACAGGCGGAGCGGGCCGTCGGAGCGGAGTGGGAGGTCACTGGAGCGGAGCGGAGCGGAGCGGGCTGCCGCAGCGGAGCGGGAGGTCGCTGGAGCGGAGCGGGCCGCCGGAGCGGAGCGGGAGGTCGCCGGAGCGGAGCGGGAGGTCGCCCGGAGCGGAGCGGGCCGCCGGAGCGGAGCGGGAGGTCGTCTGGGGAGAAGCTCGGAGCGGAGCGGGAGGTCGCTCGGAGGAGCGCGAGGGAAGCGGAGCGCGGTGAAAGCCCTTGTTTGGTTTTGGGTAATTGATGAAACCTAGGTTGCTAATGGTTTGCTTAGTGTTTCATGAGAATGATTATGCAAACCACAAGATGGAGCAAAGGACCGGGTCGATGGAGACCACAAGTGGAAGGCAATGACGGCATCCAAGCGATTGGTATAAGTCCATCATCAATTGGAGTCCACAAGCTTCATCGAGAGAAGAAAAGGAAAGTGGAAAACGGCGGGAGCTCAAGGCAAAGGTATAAACCATAGGAGCTCTTTGCTTTTGGTGATCAAGACTCCATAGAGGGAGTGACCACATTTAGGATAGATAGCCGTACTATCAAGAGGGGTAAAATCGTTGATGAAACACGGTTATCAAGTGCCACTAGGGATCATGATCATCGCATTGCATTTAGATGCTAGTGACACTAACCAACCCTTTGGAAAACTGTTTTGAAAAGGCCAACACACGTGCACAAGGTGTAGAACAATTGGTGTTAGCGCTTGGGAACAAAGGGTGCGAAAGTCGGCGCGAAAAACTGAAGTTTACCGAGTGTCGGACAGTCCGGACGCAGAGCGTCGGACCGTCCGACGGCTGTCCTGCGCTGTGCTTTGACTGAGCGTCGGACGCTGTCCGAGGGGGCGTCGGACTAATTATCCCGTCCGACGGTGTTCTAGGAGCGTGAGCGTCGGACTGAGTTTCGCGGGGCGTCGGACTGTGGACGGACACGTCCGACGATCGGGAGCGCGACGCAGTCGCGCCGTGCGCGTTCTGCCGCGCGCAGTTCGCGTCTCGGCACGCCACGGCGAGGCGTCGGACGGCTTGGTTGGTCCGACGAGCATGCGTCGGACGTGCCGTCCGACTGGTCGGGCAGCCTCTGTCTCTCGCGCGCTTCTCTGGCTGAAGGCGTCGGATGGCGCGGTTTAGTCCGACGGCCGGGTGGTCGGACCGTCCGACGGCGGCTGTTCGCACGGGAACGGAGTGACCGTTGAAATCGGGCAATCGACGTTAAACGGCAGAGGACGCGTGGCATCCATCCGAGGCGTCGGACCTTGCGGATAGTCCGACGGTGGCGCCGTCGAACCGTCCGACGGTGCGCAGTCTGCTGGTAACGACTAGTGGACTGTGTGGGGGTTATTTATAGCCCCTTGGCCGGCTGTGGGAAGCTCTCTTGGCCACTTTGATCATTGCTAAACACTCTTGAGCCTTCCCACTCCACTCTCACTCACTCTATTGCTTGTGTGCATCTTTTTAGTGAGTTGGAGAGCATCAAGTGCATTGTTGTGATTGAGATCATCTAGAGGCACTTGGTAGTGGTGATTCGCAGCGGGTTTGCTCGTTACTCTTGGAGTTTGCCGACTCCTAGACGGCTTGGAGCTGCGTGGATCGTTGAGGGGAGATGGTGATTGTCTCCGCCTCCGATCGGTGAAGTTGTGAGGGGTTCTTGAGCCTTTCCCCGCGGGAGATCGCGAAAGGCATCTTTAGTGATTGTGGTAGCTTGTGGATCCCCGTTCTTGTGTTGGTTGTGCGGCACCCTTTGATAGGGTTTGGCGTGTGATGCCAATTAGCGCGTGAACCTCCAAGCGGGTGTATCGCTACAACGAGGACGTAGCTTGCCGGCAAGCAAGTGAACCTCGGTAAAAATCGAGTGTGCAATTCTCTTCTCCACCTTCGAGTGGACTAATTGGCTTCTCGGTTTTCATCCCGGTGATTGGTATATTGGACTTCATCTCTTCTCCACACCAGCGGTATTGTAATCGCTTCTTCTTTTTACTTTTGTGTATTTACTTCCTTGTGTAGCTTGTTAGCCTAGTTGTTCACATAGGAGTAGAGTTAAGTAGTGACCTAGCTCTTGTGTGCTCTAGAGATCTTAGTGTAGTATTCTTGTCTAGGTGGCTTGCATAATTTAGAGTAGAGCTAGCGCTTTGTAAGCTTGCTTGTGTTACTAACCTTTCGTTGAGTGTTGTTTGTAGAAATTTTTATTAGGCTATTCACCCCCCTCTAGCCATTTAGGACCTTTCAAGTGGTATCGGAGCCGAGGCACCGTTTCTTTGAGGCTTAACATCCTACGGTGTTAAAATGGCTCAACTCAACATTCACATCAACAACACCAAGAAGCCACCCCAATTTGATGACTTAAATTATGCTTATTGGAAGAGCAAGATGACCTCACACATCAAGTCAATCAATAGAGAGGTTTGGAAGGTTGTGGAGACCAAAATTGAGATTGCCGATGCGGAAAACCCCACCACCGCCGAAGAGAAGCTTCTCCAACTCAATGACATTGCAGTTTGTGCCATTCATGAGGCCGTTGATGAAAAAGTCTTTGAACAAATCAAGAACATTGAGAGTGCTCATGAAGCTTGGAAGAAGCTAGAAGAATCATATGAGGGCACCAAAGGTGTGAAGGCGGCCAAGGCATATAGTCTCAAGGACAAATTTGCTAGCTTCAAGATGAAGGAAGATGAAAGCGTGGCCGAAATGTTTCATAGATTGCAAGTAATTGTCAATGATCTCAAGGGCGTTGGTGAAGAAGTCAAGGATAGCGACTTCTCAATGAAATTCTTGAAGAGCTTGCCTAAGAGATTTGGCACATTGATCACGGTCTTGGTGAAGACAACATTGAGTGAATTGACTCCCAACCAAGTTCTTGCGGAGGTAATGACCGATGATGCATATAGAGATGATGATGACAAGGAGGAGTTGATTCTCAAGAAGAAGAAAGAAAAAGATGAAGACTTCAAGGATGAGAAGAAGAAGAGTGTGGCATTCAAAGCCACATCATCATCAAAGGGCAAGAGCAAGGCAAAAGAAGAATCAAGTGAAGATCCATCAAGCACAAGTGATAGTGATGAGGAGATGGCTCTTCTAGTGCGAAGATTTGGAAAGTTCATGAAGAAGAAGGGCTACCAGGCAAGAAGAAAGAAAAATGCAAGAAAGTTTGATGGCCCAAGAAGATGCTTCAATTGTGGAAGCAAAGATCATCTAGTTGCCGATTGCCCACACTCAAGTGAAGATGATCACAAGGCCAAGAAGAAGAACAAGCATGAAAAGAAGGAGAAGAAGGAGAAGAAGGAGTCATCATACAAGAAGAAGAAGAACTATTCTCATGTTGTGACATGGGATAGTGATGCCTCTTCAAGTGAAGATGAAAGTGATGATGACAACAAGAGCAAGAGGAAGGCACATGCAAGCATTGCTATTCATGACAAGCCTTCCATCTTTGATGCTCCTTCATGCTTCATGGCCAAAGGCTCAAAGGTATCATCCGACTCCGAATCTAGTGATGATGATAGTGATGATGACCTAACCAAAGATGAACTAATTAAAATGCTTGAAGATGCACGTATTCATTTTGATAAGCTAAGAAAGGAATGCAAGAGCTTGCGCAAGGACAAACAATCCATTGAGCAAGAACTTGATGAGCTTAAGGGATCTTATGAGAGTCTAAAGGAAGACCATAAGAATCTCCAAAAGTCTCACACTAAGCTTGAAGAAGCTCATTCCTCTCTTGTGAGTCAAAATGAGGACTTGCAAAGTCAAGTACAAAACAAGAAGGAAACTAAAACCTGCAACATAGGTGTGACATGTGACATATCTTGTGAACCTATTGTTGTTGCTACTAACCCTTCTTGTAGCACTTCCACTTCTACCTCATCCACTAGTGACTCTTCACTAGTAGTTGAGAACAACAACCTTAAGGAGGAGGTTAAAAAGCTCAATCACTCCTTGGCTAAGGCCTATGGCGGTGAGGACCGCTTGCTTATGTGGTTGGGAAGCCAAAGGGCATCTCTCCACAAAGAGGGATTGGGCTACACCCCCAAGAAAGGCAAAACCGCCTTTGCTCCTCACAAAACTTGTTTTGTGAAGAGGAATGGCCGGTATTGCACAAAATGCAAGCAAGTTGGTCACCTAGAGCAAGATTGCAAGAGCAAGAAATCCAATGCTAATGTATCCTCAATCAAATTTGATTCTTGCTACATTCTCACTAAGGGCTCAAGTGGTGTGAAGGCTAAGTTTGTTGGTACTTCCATGTTGGGTCCAAAGAAGAAGACCATTTGGGTGCCAAAAAGCTTAGTCACTAACCTTCAAGGACCCAAGCAAATTTGGGTACCTAAAAAGAATTGATCTCTTTTTGTAGGTCAATTACAAAGCCGGAGGGAGGCATTGGGTGCTTGATAGTGGTTGCACTCAACATATGACGGGTGATTCTAGTATGTTTGGCTCTCTCAACACAAGTACAAATAGTGGCTATGATGCAATCACATTTGGTGACAACAAGAAAGGCAAAGTGAAAGGACTTGGTAAAATTGCTATCTCCAATGATATGTCCATCTCCAATGCGTTGCTAGCTGAAAGCTTGAACTTCAATTTGCTCTCGGTTGCTCAATTGTGTGATCTCGGATTCAAATGCATATTTGGGGTTGATGATGTTGAAATCATTAGTGTTGATGGCTCAAATTTGATCTTCAAAGGCTTTAGATATGACAACCTATATCTTGTGGATTTCAATGCTAGTGAAGCTCAATTGTCAACATGTTTGATCACTAAGTCAAGTTTGGGTTGGTTATGGCATAGAAGACTTGGTCATGTTGGAATGAAGCAATTGAACAAGTTAGTGAAGCATGATCTAGTTAGAGGCTTGAAGGATGTCACATTTGAGAAGGATAAGCTATGTAGTGCATGTCAAGCCGGCAAACAAGTTGGAAACACACATCCCAAGAAGAGCATGATGAGTACAAGCAAAGCTTTTGAGCTCTTGCATATGGACTTGTTTGGACCAACCACATATGCTAGTATTGGTGGCAAGAAATATGGATTTATGATTGTGGATGATTATACAAGATACACATGGGTATTCTTTCTTGGTGACAAAAGTGAAGCACATGGCATATTCAAGACCTTTGTCAAGAGAAGCCAAAATGAATTTGAGACAACCATCAAGAAAGTGAGAAGTGACAATGGTAGTGAGTTCAAGAACACCAACATTGTAGAGCTATGTGATGAGTTTGGCATTGGACATCAATTTTCTCCCAAGTATACACCACAATCCAATGGCATTGTTGAAAGAAAAAATAGAACCTTGATTGATATGGCTAGATCTATGCTAAGTGAGTACAATGTTAGCCATTGCTTTTGGGCGGAAGCAATCAACACCGCATGCTACTACATCAACCGGTTATATTGTCATGGCATGTTAGCAAAGACCCCATATGAGCTATTGAATGGTAGAAAGCCAAATATTGCATACTTTTGGGTTTTCGGTTGCAAATGCTATATTCTCAAGAAGGGCACAAGATTGAGCAAGTTTGAAAAGAAATGTGATGAAGGTTTCTTACTTGGATACTCAACCACAAGCAAGGCCTATAGATTTTGGAATTTGGCTAGTGGTACTCTTGAGGAGGTGCATGATGTTGAATTTGATGAAACTCAAGGCTCTCAAGATGAAGTTGAAAATCTTAATGATGTGAGAGGCAATGACTTGGCAAATGCAATGAAGGATATGGATGTTGGTGACATTAGGCCAAGGCAAATCAATGAAGATGAAGATAATGGTGCCATCCACACAAGTATTCAAGTTGATGGTGATGATGCAAATGCAAGTGACGCTCATGACCAATCTCAAGTGCAAGATCAACAAGCTAGTTCATCTCAAACCAATGATCAAGCCCCTATTCTTCAACCAGTCAATGTTGCAAGGGATCATCCTTTGGATCAAATCATTGGTGGTATTCAAAGTGGAGTTCAAACTAGAGCAAGGCTAGCTCAAATTTGTGAGCATTTCTCATTTGTGTCAATAAAAGAGCCAACCAAGATTGAAGATGCACTAGAAGATATCGATTGGGTTAATGCCATGCATGAAGAGCTCAACAATTTTACAAGAAATCAAGTTTGGGAGCTAGTGGAAAGACCAAAGAAACACAATGTGATTGGAACCAAATGGGTCTTTAGAAACAAGCAAGATCAAGATGGCATAATGATAAGGAACAAGGCTAGATTGGTTGCACAAGGCTATACTCAAGTTGAAGGTCTTGACTTTGAAGAAACCTATGCACCGGTTGCTAGATTGGAGGCAATTAGAATCTTATTAGCCTATGCTTGTGCCCACAACATCAAGTTATATCAAATGGATGTCAAGAGTGCATTTCTCAATGGGTACATCAATGAGTTGGTTTATGTGGAACAACCTCCCGGATTTGAAGATGTGAAGAAGCCCAACCATGTGTACAAGCTAAGGAAAGCATTGTATGGATTGAAGCAAGCACCTAGGGCATGGTATGAGAGATTGAGAGATTTCTTACTCTCTAAAGGATTTAAGATGGGAAAGGTTGATACAACTCTTTTCACCAAGAAGCTTGGCAATGATTTGTTTGTCTTGCAAATCTATGTGGATGACATCATATTTGGATCAACAAATCAAGAGTTTTGTGAAGAATTTGGCAACATGATGGCAAGTGAGTTTGAAATGTCCATGATTGGTGAGCTTAGCTACTTCCTTGGTCTTCAAATCAAGCAAATGAAGAATGGCACATTTGTGAGTCAAGAAAAGTACATAAGGGACATGATCAAGAAATTTGGATTGGAAAGTGCAAAACCAATGAGTACTCCAATGGGAACCAACATTCACTTGGACTTGGATGATAGTGGCAACATGGTAGATCAAAAGCTATATAGATCAATGATTGGAAGTCTCCTATATGTGACCGCATCTCGTCCGGATGTCATGTTTAGTGTGTGCATGTGTGCAAGATTCCAAGCCTCACCAAGAGAAAGTCATTTGAATGCCACAAAGAGAATATTGAGGTACTTGAAGGGCACACAAGATGTTGGGTTGTGGTATTCTAAAGGATCCAACTTTGAGTTAATTGGATACTCCGACTCCGACTATGCGGGTTGCAAGGTGGATAGAAAGAGCACAAGTGGAACTTGTCAATTGCTTGGAAGATCTCTTGTTTCATGGTCATCAAAGAAACAAAATAGTGTTGCACTCTCAACGGCCGAAGCGGAATATATTAGTGCCGGAAGTTGTTGTGCACAATTGCTATAGATGAAGGCAACCTTGAATGACTTCGGATTGAAATACAAGAAAGTGCCTTTGCTATGTGACAATGAGAGTGCTATCAAGCTAACCAACAACCCCGTGCAACATTCAAGAACAAAGCACATTGACATAAGGCATCACTTCATTAGAGATCACCAAATCAAAGGGGACATTGCTATTGAGAGTGTTGGCACCGAGGATCAACTAGCGGATATCTTTACCAAGCCACTTGATGAGTCAAGGTTTTGCAAGTTGAGGAATGAGCTAAACATACTAGACTACTCCAACATGAAGTGAAGAGCAATCCACTCATATTATAACATGCTTCTTCTTCGACTAAAGCAAGGTAAAATTGTTTGTCATGTCATTCATATCTTGATAAGGACTTGTCTAGTGCATATAGGCATAAATGCATGTCATAGGCTCACTCATGAAAAATTAAAATGCTTTTGATGTATATATGGTACCACTTTTGCTTTCTATGCTTATATGTTCAAGTGGTAGCATATGACATATTGATGGGCTTGCAAACCTAGTGTTGAATCTAGAACATGAGCTCATGATGTGTAACTTAACATGGTCAAGATAACCCTTCTAGTGAGGGGTGAAGAAGCTTGCCCTTGGATCAAACTTAGTTACATGTTCTAGGCAAGTGCTCTAGGTTGAACCAAAAATGAAAAAGAACTTCACCCAATTAATTGACTTGATTCGACCCATACTTTGACACCTTTTTGGTGATTGTTGACAAAGGGGGAGAAGATAGTCACAAAGATAAAGAAAGGGGGAAGTGAATGAGAACGGAAAGGGGTAAATAAAATTTTGAAAATTGAAAGCACACAAATAGGGGGAGCAAGCTCATGAATAAGTTGTTGCATTTGTGTGTGCATTAACATGTGAATTGTTGCATTGTCAAACTTCATTTCCTATACTTGTTTGATTGGTGTAATGCTTACAAATAGGATTTGAATGGTGTTTGATAAACTAGCATGCATAGGACTTACCTTTTTCATTCAAAGTACCTCTCTTGCTTAAATGATGATCTCACGAGGTATTTTGAGTTTGTGATGCATGACTAGTGAACAATGGTGCTAAGGATGGTATAATTCCTCAACTCCGATGGTATCACGCTTCAAAGGTCCATTCTTTATACCTTAGCATCATTTGGTAGTAATAGCTCACCCAAACCTTCAAATCTATGCATATGTGATAAGTTGAACCAAACACAAGGAATCACATATGTAGGGGGAGCTAGTACTACCGAAATGCAAACTTAGATTTCATTTCATATCTTTGTGAAGGTTGTCATCAATTACCAAAAAGGGGGAGATTGAAAGCCCTTGTTTGGTTTTGGGTAATTGATGAAACCTAGGTTGCTAATGGTTTGCTTAGTGTTTCATGAGAATGATTATGCAAACCACAAGATGGAGCAAAGGACCGGGTCGATGGAGACCACAAGTGGAAGGCAATGACGGCATCCAAGCGATTGGTATAAGTCCATCATCAATTGGAGTCCACAAGCTTCATCGAGAGAAGAAAAGAAAAGTGGAAAACGGCGGGAGCTCAAGGCAAAGGTATAAACCATAGAAGCTCTTTGCTTTTGGTGATCAAGACTCCATAGAGGGAGTGATCACGTTTAGGATAGATAGCCATACTATCAAGAGGGGTAAAATCGTTGATGAAACACGGTTATCAAGTGCCACTAGGGATCATGATCATCGCATTGCATTTAGATGCTAGTGACACTAACCAACCCTTTGGAAAACTATTTTGAAAAGGCTAACACACGTGCACAAGGTGTAGAACAATTGGTGTTAGCGCTTGGGAACAAAGGGTGCGAAAGTCGGCGCGAAAAACTGAAGTTTACCGAGCGTCGGATCGTCCGGACGCAGAGCGTCGGACCGTCCGACGGCTGTCCTGCACTGTGCTTTGACTGAGCGTCGGACGCTGTCCGAGGGGGCATCGGACTAATTATCCCGTCCGACGGTGTTCTGGAGCGTGAGCGTCGGACTGAGTTTCGCGGGGCGTCGGACTGTGGACGGACACGTCCGACGATCGGGAGCGCGACGCAGTCGCGCCGTGCGCGTTCTGCCGCGCGCAGTTCGCGTCTCGGCACGCCACGGCGAGGCGTCGGACGGCTTGGTTGGTCCGACGAGCATGCGTCGGACGTGCCGTCCGACGGTCGGGCAGCCTCTGTCTCTCGCGCGCTTCTCTGGCTGAAGGCGTCGGACGGCGCGGTTTAGTCCGACGGCCGGGTGGTCGGACCGTCCGACGGCGGCTGTTCGCGCGGGAACGGAGTGACCGTTGAAATCAAGCGATCGACGTTAAACAGCAGGAGGACGCGTGGCATCCATCCGAGGCGTCGGACCTTGCGGATAGTCCGACGGTGGCGCCGTCGGACCGTCCGACGGTGCGCAGTCTGCTGGTAACGACTAGTGGACTGTGTGGGGGTTATTTATAGCCCCTTGGCCGGCTGTGGGAAGCTCTCTTGGCCACTTTGATCATTGCTAAACACTCTTGAGCCTTCCCACTCCACTCTCACTCACTCTATTGCTTGTGTGCATCTTTTTAGTGAGTTGGAGAGCATCAAGTGCATTGTTGTGATTGAGATCATCTAGAGGAACTTGGTAGTGGTGATTCACAGCGGGTTTGCTCGTTACTCTTGGAGTTTGCCGACTCCTAGACGGCTTGGAGCTGCGTGGATCGTTGAGGGGAGTTGGTGATTGTCTCCGCCTCAGATCGGTGAAGTTGTGAGGGGTTCTTGAGCCTTTCCCCGCGGGAGATCGCGAAAGGCATCTTTAGTGATTGTGGTAGCTTGTGGATCCCCGTTCTTGTGTTGGTTGTGCGGCACCCTTTGATAGGGTTTGGCGTGTGATGCCAATTAGCGCGTGAACCTCCAAGCGGGTGTATCGCTACAACGAGGACGTAGCTTGTCGGCAAGCAAGTGAACCTCGGTAAAAATCGAGTGTGCAATTCTCTTCTCCACCTTCGAGTGGACTAATTGGCTTCTCGGTTTTCATCCCGGTGATTGGTATATTGGACTTCATCTCTTCTCCACACCAGCGGTATTGTAATCGCTTCTTCTCTTTACTTTTGTGTATTTACTTCCTTGTGTAGCTTGTTAGCCTAGTTGTTCACATAGGAGTAGAGTTAAGTAGTGACCTAGCTCTTGTGTGCTCTAGAGATCTTAGTGTAGTATTCTTGTCTAGGTGGCTTGCATAATTTAGAGTAGAGCTAGCGCTTTGTAAGCTTGCTTGTGTTACTAACCTTTCGTTGAGTGTTGTTTGTAGAAATTTTTATTAGGCTATTCACCCCCCCTCTAGCCATTTAGGACCTTTCACGCGGGAGGTCGCCGGAGGAGCTCAGGGAGGGCGGCGGCGGCGGCGCTAGGGTTGGCGGGAAATTTTGGCAGCCCTTCGGGAAGACATCAGTTTGGCCGAAGGACTTGGCCGAATCGGCCAAGTCCTCAGGTATATATAGAAAACTATTTTCCGAGGCGGGCAAATTAGGATGCCCGCCTCGGTTAATATTAACCGCAGCGGGCGTGTAAAAGTGACCGCCTCGGTTAACATTAACTGAGGCGGTCGAGTAACAGTACCTGCCTCGGTTAATATTAACCGAGACGGTCAAGTAACAGTGCCCGCCTCGGTTAATGTTTTTGTATTTTAAAAATTAGTAAGATTAGTATATTAGTAAGTCTTTAAAAGGTTAATAATATCTCACTAATAATATCTTTTTATAAAAGGTTAATGTTAGTGAGCCTGAACAGTGTGACCTTCAAAATTAGCCCGCTTGTGTCGGTCTAATTGATCTTTGGGCAGTAGTTGTGAGTATATTAGTTGCCACTTTTGTGAAGATTTTAAAAGAAACATTGAGCAAACAAATTGGTTTGTATTTCTGAATCACTTTCACATCCTCTTTTTAGTAATAAAATTATGGTTCCAAAGTTTAGGCATGCTAAGGAAAAGAACTCTGATGAAATTCCAAAAACAGAGCCATCAAATCATCTTTTATCATAACTCTAGAGTAAAGTCATCCGGGTCGGGTGCCTTCTTATGTTCTGTTTGGAAGATAGCATCCATCACCTCAGATTTCGTAAACTCCTTGGTGAAAAGCTCATTTTCCATGTCGTATACTTGAGGAATATCCTCGATTTGATATTCATCCATTGAAATATTAGAATATCCCAATGGACCAAATAAACTCTTATAGTAGTTGGTAATATGCCTCTTTAGCTCAGTGTCACCACACTATATTATTTCCATCTTCCAACTAGAAAATACGGGTTTTACGGTATATACCATTTGCCAGGAGATGATAATATCTTTTTATAAAAGGTTAATGTTAGTGAGCCTCAACACGAACATTACAAATTTATAAATTCAAAGTCTTTGAGAGTGGTTACATTACATAACATTAAATATTACATATGTGCGCCACAATCACAGGTCATTTTGCTTTAGGAACTGCCATAGTCTTGTTCTGACCGTCTTTACGTGTCCAGGGCATCATCTTGGTCTTGTTGAAGCGTGCCTCGACGGACTTGATCTTTTGTGGGTGATCACAAAACAGACCAACCTCTGCATAGTTGTTGTATTCTTCTGGACTTTGGACCCCATCGGCTCCAACAATTCTTTGCTTTCTTGACACAACTGCGTGCCTCGTGGCCCTCTTGCCGTTCTCCTTGGGCATCGGATGGTAGGATACTTGCGCGACTCGACTAGCTAGAACCCACTGGTCATCTTTGTAGCCTACATTGTGGAGCTCTACGGTGTTTAAACCATAATCGTCCACGGCAACCCCCTTTGGGTTCACCCATTGGCACCTAAACACAGGTATCTGTAGATCACCGCCGTAGTCAAGTTCCCATATATCTTCGATTTACCCATAGTACGTCCTGGACTCGCCTGTTGACTCATCAATTCCCTCATATCGAACTCCGCTGTTTTGTGATGCGCATTTTTTGTCCTTTTCTTTTGTGTGAAACCTGTACCCGTTGATGTCATAGCCTAGCCACGTGGTGATTTGGGTCGATGGTCCAAGGGCAAGCCTTGAAGCGGTGTCCTCATCATCAGAGCCTCCCTGATTTTGTATGTTTTGATCCTTGAGCCACGAATTGAAACTCATCTTGTGCTGTTTATGTACCCATGCTTCCGTGCGAGTACTGTCATGATCCTCGCGGATCTCCTCCAGATGCTTCTCAACGTCTGGATCCATGATAACTAACTGATGAAGAACATTGTAATGAGCTTATTGCACAGTATCGTAGTTGACATCGGTGCGTACAATCCTACCTGTGCACCCCTTTCCAGATGTTCTCCCTTCGTGCTTGTGGACGGGAAGCCCAATCGCCCTGACATCATGGATGTATTTGGTGCAGCAGTTCACAGACTCCTCAGTGGTGTATGCCTCAATCATGGAGCCCTCCGGATGCGCGCGGTTGAGGACGTATCTATTGAGGGTAAACATGAACCGCTCGTATGTCCACATCTGATGTAGGTACACGGGGCCGAGTTCTTGAATCTGGTCAACCATGTGCATCATCAAGTGTGGCATAATATCAAAGAACGATGGTGGAAAACACATTTCCATCTGGCAAAGTGTCTCCGCGATGAAGGCCTTTAGTTGAGGCAGCTCAGCTTCATCAATGACCTTCTCCGTGATTCGGTTAAAGAAGTAGGACATCCGTGTGATGACCATCTTCACGTATTCTGGTTCGATACAACGGATGGCGATTGGAAGGAACACTGTTAGCATTACGTGACAGTCGTGGGAGTTCAAGTTGGTCAACATGAGATCTTTCATCGAGACCAGGCTCTTAATGTTTGAAGAGAAACCGGTCGGTACCTTAATCTGCCTTAGCAACGATAAAAATGTGAACCGCTCATCATCTTTTAGGTTATAGCTCGCTGCCGGGAGTTCGACTTTCCCATTCACAGGTTGTCCAGGGTGAAGTTCTGGCCGTATACCCATGTTGACGAGATCAGTGCGTGACTTGAGCCCATCCTTAGTCTTTGTCTTGATGTCGAGCAGCATGCCAATCGTGCTTTCAAAGACATTCTTCTCTAGATGCATGCAGTCGATTGCATGGGGCGTATGTAGCTCCTTCCAATACGGCAAGTGCTTGAAAAAAGTTGACTGTTTCTTGAAAACAACGTTCACAGATGGTTTCTCCATTTCATACCGCTTCCTCTTCCTTCCAATTGTGGCATCTGAGCCTTTTTTCTTCTTCTTTCCAAACTCAATCTGATCCATGTCCTTCACCATCTCAAACACCTTCTCACCGTACTTCGTCCTCACTGGCTTGTCAATTTGTGGCTCATCGTTGTTGTCGAAGTACTTATTCATCACGGCTCTTCGGTACCTGTGCCCTTTCACGAGGAACCGTCTGTGCCTCATGTACACGGTCTTGTAAGATCCCTTGAGATACGTGTAGCAGGTTCCATTGAGGCAAACAACACATCCAGTCTTCCCTTTGATTTGCCTAGACAATGAGAAACCCCCAGGATAATCAGTGATGGTAACAAAGATTATGGCTTTCAAAGTGAATGGCTCCTTAACGGAAGCATCCGTCACCCGCATCCCTTTATTCCAGAGTGTCGCCATGTCCTCCATGAGTGGTTCTAAGAACACATCTATATCATTGCCAGGCTGCTTTGGCCCTGAAATAACCATTGTTAGCAAAAGATACCAATGCTTTTGACACAGCCACGGAGGCAAATTGTAGATAGTGAGGATGACAGGCCAAGTGTTGTGGGAGCTGCTAAGATCACCAAACGGATTCATCCCGTTTATACTCAGTGCGAACCGGATGTTTCTGGCCTCTTCGCCAAACTCTGGAAACATGGCGTCGAAACGTGTCCACTGCTGCACATCGGAAGGATGTCGTAGCTTGCCGTCGTCCTTAATACGGTCACTAGAGGCATGCCACGATATGAGCTTTGCATCCTCGGGGTTACCAAATAGAGCACATAAGCGGTCAGTTACAGGCAGGTACCACATCGAGAGCGCAGGACTCCTCCTCTTTGTGTAACCCTCTTCCTCCTCATCTAGCTGCTGAGGCTCAGGCTCCTTTGCCTTCTTGGTCTTCTGCTTCGTCAGTCTAGAGGGACGCCCATCATCATCCACGCGACAACCAGCATTCTTCTTCCAACGACTTGCGTTGCAGCGTGGACAACTCTCAAGTTTTTCATACTCACCCCGGTACAATATGCAGTGGTTCGGACAGGCGTCAAACTTTTTAAGTTTCATCGCCACTGGCCGAATTAGCTTCTTCGCCCGATAAGTATTAGCAGGCACCTTGTTTCTCTCTGGAAAAGCCTCAGCTAAGAGACTTAACAACTCGTTGAAGCATGTGTCTGATACACCGTAACGTGCCTTCAACATCAGCAACTTGAGATCAAAACGCAACGCCGTCATATGCTTCGGGCAATCGCCCTTCTCATAGAGTGGATCAATCGCCGCCTGCTTCATTTCCTTGAAATTTTCTAGCCACCTCGTGGACCCAAACAGAACGTCATCTTCGTCGATACGGTTAGCTATGTTCTCAAAGAGCTCTGCATCCTCTGGCTCTAGTATTGCATTACCATCGTCATCGTCATCTGCGCCCTCACCATCATTCAACAGATCCGACACTGTGATATAATCACGATGGTCATCCTTATGCCCATGGCCTCCTCCTGATGATGGTGGTGCCTCTGCATTAGTTGTCGTCGTGGACGACGAGTTTCCACCAACACTCGAATCTAATCTCTCGCCATGGAAAGTCCACACCGTGTAATCTTTAACAAAACCAAACCTGATCAAATGAGATAGCACCACACTATCTTCATGGGCTCTTGTGTTGAAACAGCGAGAACACGGGCATATCGTTGTTGTTCGATTCAGACTCTCCCGGTGTTTCTTCGCAAGAGCAACAAAATTCTTCACCTGAACCAAGTACTCAGGGTCCACCCTCATTATCTTGTACATCCACTCTGACCGTTCCATATCTCTGCACATAATATATATATATATCGCATAAGAAGTGTTTCTTTACCAAATTAATTAAAAAAAGTATCAAGACCATATACCAAATTAAAAGTACTCTCCCGAAAATAGAATTTGATAAAATCACATATTTTTCATAGTTTCTCTCTTTTTTCCATTTCAAGTACTAGATATAATCTAGATCTAGAGACATCCAAATCATCAAAAAATGTGAAAAAAGTAGTGAGAGTGTACGTACGCCAACCTAATTGGACCTCCACAAGCGATTCAAATCTTTGGGTGCTCTCCTGAAAACAATAGCAATTGACCAAATCACATTTTTTGCATAGTTTCTCTCTCCTCCATTGCAACTAGATCTAATCTAGATCTAGAGAGATCTAAAGTATCAAAGAAAGTTGAAAAAAAGGTAGTAGGAGGGCAAACCAACCTCTTTGGACCTCCAAAAGTGATCTTTTTCAAGAAATCCACGGACAAAATCTCCCCCCTGATTTGGTCACCTCCAAACAATGGAGGGGAGGAGGAGAGGCTGCAGGAAGAAGATGATCGATCGCTGCCAGGATTTATATGGTGGACGCTTTTCTGAGGCGGTCACCTTAACAAACCCGCCGCAGTTAATAGTCCATTAACCGCAGCGGTTGTTTTAAGAAGACCGCCTCCATTAATAGATTAACTGAGGCGGTCGACATAATACAACCGCTGCGGTTAATCTTTCATTAACCGCGGCGGTTTTGTTAAAGTGACCGCCTCGGAAAGCTTTTAACCGAGGCGGTCCAAATCACGGTGGCCGGCCAACCTCTTAACCGAGGCGGCTATTCCGGTGCCCGCCTCGGAAAATGATTTGGCAACGCCTCGTAAAATCAGTTGTGTAGTAGTGCAATGTGTCCAAAAAATAGCCCTAAGCATTTAATGCTGCTACAAGAAAAAAGGCCACAAGCAGGCAGCGGCCGTAGGCTCCGTTTAGATCCAGTTGCAGTTGCAATTCTGCACTGTAGCATGTTCATTTTTATTTAACAACTTTTGTCCAATTATGGCTCAAGTAGGCTTAAAAGATTCATCTCGTGATGTAGATACAGAAAGTACAAACATGTAAACATTTCATCTATATTTAATGCTCCATGCATGTGCCGTAACGTTGATGTGACTAATTACAATTGCAATTTACAGTAGATCTAAACAGAGCCGTAGTTGAAGTCGGATAGCAAAAGACCACAAGCCTATGGTCCAACCACAAGTAAATAAAACATACTTTGTTGTGTTCCTGTTTATAGCAATAAAATATTTTGCTCAGGCTGCGTTTACTTCAAAAACTTTCCTCTTTTTCCTTATCACATTAATTGTACTTTTTATCTGCATGGAGCACTAAATGAAGTAGCACCTGTTGCATGTTTGTACTTTTGGCTTGGCTAGCTCGAGATGAATCTTTTGAGTCTACTTGGAGCATGATTGGACAAAAGTTGTCAAATACAAACGAAAGTGCTACAGTACAAATTTTTTCCAAACTTTCCCAACTAAATACCCCTCAGCTGGATATGAACGTGGGTAGGTCATCTCACGGAGGTTGGGGTTGGAATATTTTTTTTCCGTGAAGCCAGACCCACCTCATTCTCAAAATGACATTAAACATTGTGGACTATGTTTTAGTTGTTACTACTCATTATAGGTGGGCTCCATCCTTATTGCTACGGCCGCAAACACACTGCAGGTATTAACGTTATTCATTTACCTCAGGGTACCGGTGCCGGTTCAGCGTCATTAGTCTTGCCTCGGCCTTGGTGACCTTTTCTCCAAGTTTCGACCCGTGGCAGGTTATGTTGGCTTGGATGTGCGCCTCGTGATGCATATCGGTGATGAATGTTTTACAAGCTTTGGTAGATGCCAGATCCGCCCTGCCCTTAAATCCGTCTTCGCATCTCAAATAAGACTGCATACAAACACGATATATCCATTCATTATTTCAAGGAAAGTTCAATGAATGCGATGTATTGAGCAATATTGTGCGAGGGAGACTTCCGAAAACTTCGCCTTCACTCGCGGCACCTTGTTAGGGTAGTCTACATTAGGGACAACGGCGTAGTAGTCGAATGAGTAGGACGGCTCATAGCTCCCATGGTACGCGACAAGGCCGGGGTAGTGTTGCGTGCACAAAAGACCCAAGATGCCATTGGGGGAGCGTGCGCTACCACCCAACACAACCACCCAGTCCCTGCATAAGTGATTAAGAAAAATTTTTAGTTTCTCTTTTGATTTTCAATATATCATATGAAGTGGTGGTGATAACATCTAAAGTTACTTATTCCCCTGAGGGCGAATCAGTGGGCATTGGTGGGGATGCGGAACCTGAGGGAGGCTTGCGGGACATCGCAAGTAGGCACCTGACGAAACCAGAGGAAGCGGAACAACCTCCCTCCTCATGTGCCCCTCTCCCTCCTCGTCCGTCTGACGAACCAGCTTGTCCTCCAACGAGGGCGAGTCTGTGGCCGTCACATACTCCTCCGGCACCTGCTCCTCTTCCTCCTCAGTGTCCTCAAGCGGGCATGGCAGAAGGAGACTGCTGCCTCCTGCGGCCCCTGCTCCTCTCCTCCCCCTTTCCAACGACCCCTCATCTGCATGGGGATCTGCAGTGCGTAGTCTTTGGTAAACCGAATTCACGTTCCTATTCTCACAGTTGCCCACCATCTTTTGGTGATTATTCACCTGCAGTTAAAAAGAATAACCAAGATGTTTTATTACATGTATTAGAAATAGATGCACAATAAATAAACAAAACATAATTAAGAAACAGAGTATTACAAGTATTAGAATAATCTTCATGATTGGGATTAGCTGGATCATAGGTCTCGTCATCACTATCAAAATTGTCCAAATAATCAACACTATCCGAAGGAGGAATGTTGTCTTCATCGTCATTGCCTAAATGTAATCGCTCAAGCGTTTCTATGTCCTTGGCATTTTGCACCTCATCTCTAGCGTCCTCGTCATCAACTCTTTCATTGTCTACTTCCATTCTGAATGCATCGGTTAAGTCTATCTCAAATCTCCCTTGCAGCCCATCTTCTTGAAAGAACTTTCCATTATATGTTTTTGGGTTGAAGTTATAAACTTCATCATTTGGAACAGGTAGTTTATCGTGTGGAGATACTTGGTACACAATAGACCAACCATTGCGCGGCAGCGGCGTGGAGACTCCTTGCGCGGCGACCGCGGCGAATGCATGCGGCACTGCAGGTGAGTGTGGCGGACGCAAGCAGAGCGGCGCGACTGCGGGCAAGCGCACAACGGAGGTAGACTAGTGAGCGCAGAGGCTCCTCGCGTGGCGGCGGCGAGGACGCACGCGGCGGATGCATGCAGCGGCGCGGCCGCCGGCGAGCATGCACGGCGGCTGCGGGCTAGCGCTGGTGGGCGCGGTGACTCCTCTCATGGAGGCGGCGCGGACGCACGCAGCGCCATGGGTGAGCACAGCCTCGCATGGCAGGCATGGCGGCTGGCGTCGAGCGTAGAGCGGCATCCATGACGAGTAGTTCCGGTCCCAGTGCAGGCCTTGCAGATAGAAATCACTGGTTTCTTTCCTTGTCGTTTCTTTGTGCCTCGGTTCTATAGTAGAAGTGGTTTCTCTCTGAAGGAACGGTGTCTTGGATTTTTATTCTTTTACCTCATTAATTAGATTGCCACATCGGCATTTTGCCTAGCTAATAAGTTATTTAACAGGGATAGAAATCACCATTAATGCACCATGGAAACTGCCCTAACAAAGTTATCGCTCTTTAGGTATGTACTCCCTCCGTCTCTTATTAATTGTCGTTGTTGATGTACGTGCTACAAGTTTGACTTAATTTATAGAAAATACGTGCAATATTTATGTATCAAAATAAATTTGTTAAAAAACTAGATTTAAAGATCTTTCCAATGATACTAATTATGTATTATAAATATTAATATTTTTTAATATATAATTATAGGTAGTTTCTTGAAAAACGCAAGCGACAATTAAAAAGTGACGGAGGGAGTACATGTCTCTCTTCCTACTCGCATGGCTGGCCAACCCGACTGATCCGCCACATGCCCCCTTCGCGTGTCTATCACGTGTTGGCCGGTCAGGTTCATACACTGTTGCCCTGTAAAAGCCCGACACGGAATCGTGAGGGCCGGGACGTGATGATACGCGGCAAGGCCGTACACCGATGACTGACCGGCGGTCACGGGCCGGGTCGTCGTCTCGTCTGAGCTCTCTCTCTTTCCCTGCCACCGGGCAAACACCACGCAGGTTCAGTGCTTTATCTCATTATCTGCCTCAATCGGGCTCCACACCAGCAGCTGTCACTGCTAGCATATTTTTGGTTCATGGGCTGACAGCCTGCCAGGCACAAATTAGAGCTGAAAATAAGTGTTAATTTTGGTTTATGCTGATTTCTTGTCACTGCTAGCATGCTGATTTGTTGGCTGCTAGATTTCAAAATCGATGGCCAATAATGCACTCTCGCTAGGCAAACAATAAAACTCGGTACTGCATACACGTATACGTACGCATACGCTCCCTCACCACAAAGTTGCTTCACCAAATCCTCACATGTCCATAAAGGCTGGGTTATGAATCCATTTTGCAAAATAAACACTGTAGTACGCGTACTAACTTTTACACCATTTTACAAATTGGCCAAAATAGTTTTAGTTTTTCATCAATATTTAATGCTTCATGTGTTAAAAATTGATGTGACAGAACTTTTGACATTTAGTGGTGGAACTAAACAGGACCAAAGTTACTGTCAAAAAGGCACATGTATCGTTCACACCGTGTACAACTGAAATTAAAGAGGACCAGGAGGAGATGATGCAATACAAAGGATCGATCGCCAGCCAGCGACCCCTGCATGGACTCATCAAGCAATACGCGGCTAGGCCCTACGCCGACGACTGACTCGCTCTCACGGGTCGTGGTCTCCTCTGAGTACTCTCTCTCCCTGCCACTGGCCAAATTAACTCTGTACGCATGGTAATATTTTTTTCCAGATCTTGGTGACTACAAAGCACTGTCGGGAAGTGAAAATGCAATGGTGCATTGCCGCCAAGTAAAAAAAAAATACAATGAACCCGCACCTAAACCCAAATCGATCTTCTACGGTATCAGCCTCCAATAAAGGTCAGTTACGAGTGTTTGGAGAGACATAATCCAAATCTGATTATCTTCTCTCTTGGAGACTCATTCATAAATCAGTGTAGTATTATTGGCACCTGCTTGCAGTTTTCTACTTAATCCCAAAAAGGAAAAAGGTGATTGACCGGTACATGTCCATTTCATTTGCCTACTGCCTGATCTCATCAAATCAAAGCATGGCTGTAAAGTTGGAGTAGTATTTTGCAAGAATAGACCTGCTATTGGGAGGTCCTCTTCGCATATGAGCATCCGGGTAGTAGTTGCATTCTCTGTTTGCCCATGGGTTGACAGGCTACTGAAAATAGTCTCAAACTATATATTTGGCATCATATAACAGCGATATGCATAGGCAAAACATTATTGAATTGCACAAGAGTAAAATTAGGCAGCCGAAATTTGAACATTTTATAAATTTCCCCTTTTCATATGGCGCCGTGTTATATATAGAAGAATCTTTTCTGTAGTGAACATCAAGGCTTTGAAAATATTTAACATTGACACCATTTTCTTCAAATACCTAGTAGTTTCATCTGTGTCGAATATATACCGTACCAGTTGTTTCCCTCCTGTTGTTATGAATTGCTTAGACAACCTGTAATATATTTTGTTTGCTCGTCTTTTTTGTTGAGGCTGCTATGCCTTTGTAATTAGGTGAGTAGGTGCTTTGTTTTAGGTTTGCCTCCTGCTGACTCACATATATAATCCCTCCGTCTGTAAAAACATATAACTATGAGTTATGTACCAGATAAAGTATTTCATGTTTGACCAAATTTTATAGCGAATAGTACTCATATTTGTGGCACGAAATTATTTTATTATGAAAATATGCAACTCTAGCACAGTAGCATTTTTTAGTGCACCAACTTTGACCAATTATAGATAAAAAACTATAATATTTAAAATATCAAATTAACATCATTAGATTAATTATGAAACGTGTTTTCATAATATATTAATTTAGAATCATAAATACAAAACTATTTGTGAGAAATTTGGTCAAACATGAACTATTTTATGTGGCACATTGTTGGGAGGGGTCTTCTGACACAGCGAAGATGACACGCGATAGACACGCGTGAGCGAAGGCCTAGCACATCAGAGCGGGACCTGGTCTTCGCCACGGAGATTGGAGACAGACCACAACGAGTCGGATAAATCAAATGGTGATCATCCTCCTTTCATTCAGGGGTTCCGCCCCTACTCTTCCGATTCTCCGCAGAGGTGACCCGGCGATCGCGTCTGTAGTCTTTGCTGCACCGAGTCCCCCGTCGAGGTTCTGCCCTCGTGCTGCATCGCCGAGCCTTTGCGTGCCTCCGCGTTAACAGCGAAGGTCGCCTCCGCCCGGGCCTTCGACCTCACCTCAATCAAAGCCGCCCGCGAGGGCTTAGGGCCTCCTTGGTTGCAAGCCAATTTTTGCCAAGCCAAATCTAAGGCAAGCCAAAATATGGGTGCACCAATTTTATGGCAAGCCAATATTTTGGTAAGACAATGAAGGTAAGCATTTGGTTTGCTACCAACAAGAGAGAGAAAATATTGCCTTGCCAAAACTTTGGAAAGTATTGCCAAAATGTTGGCATTAAACCAAGTGAGTGCCAAACCTTTTGAAATTGCCTATGTTTTGGTTTAGCAAATATTGGCTTGCAACCAAGTAGGCCTTTACTTTCGCTCAGCCGACCCTGTTGGGCAAAGATTCCCTGCAACAACATCTGAAAGGGATATTAGTCCATCAGTGGTCTCCGCCGTAAAGAGACCTTACTAACCTTCGCGGTCCAGGCAGTCAGCTACTATGCTATAAGTCTATAACACACACAAATCTAATGGAGGGAGTACCGCGTTTGAGAGCGTGATGTCTCGTTTCTATGGATCCCCAAGCGCATCATGCAGCTCGCTGCGCTAGCATGTGTTTGTGTCGGATAACCCATAATAATGTGACTGTAATTCGTCAGTAATAGCCCCCACACCTGCACTGCTGTTTGGGCGCTCCAATAATCCGACGTCGTAAAGCCTCGAACAGACGATTATTGGTCTCCAGTCTCGTCTACTGCGCATCACGAGATGATGCAATGCAAAAGATCTATCGCCATCCAGCAACCCCTGCACGGATTCACATCGCACAATACTGTACAGTACGTACGCCGACGACTGACTGCCGGTCACAGGTCGTCGTCTCGTCTGAGCTCTCTCTGTCTCTTTCCCAACTCTTCTGTTTCACATAACATCAGGCAGGTTCACACCAGCAGATGTCACTGCTAGTAGCATGTTTGGCTCATGGCCTCATGGGCTGGCAGCAGCCTCCCAAGCAGAAATCCTTGGCAATACAAACACCGTCACCGGCAGTGAAAATAATTAAGGTGACCATCACCGCCGGTCAAAATTATAAACACCAATGGTTCATATTACCAACCGTAATGATAATCACCCCCTGAACCAGTAGTTAAAATAATTTCACCAAACACGAACCAGTAGTGATGACCACCTATGGCTTAGAGCAAACTAGTGATGAAAGTAAATGATGGTGTTGATGAATTACGTATGCAGTATTGTGCCCATGTGGCATGTCTGGCATGTGTCTATGTGCCCATCAGGCTATTCCGCTGCTTGGTAAAAGGTCCGGAATACCAAATTTACTGCTCTAACTACTGCACCGTGCAACTCTATCCCACCTTAAACGACTCCGTTCGGTAGGTGGAACGCCAAATCCAGCGCTCGAGCAGGAGGAACGCTATCCTCTCAACGGAGGGGTTATATAGGCTTTTTCTTATACTTTTTGTTTGTTGTTTTTGACCACCTAATAAAAAGGTCATTCATATCTTGGGGGTTGAAATTCCAAAAAAGTAAATGTATAACGCGCCACAAGAATTTAGCATAAATACAATATAAAAAAAGATATTGCATGGTTTCTGGACAGCGACAGAAGCAGCACTACCTGTCACCATTCCAGTTCCGTCGTGGCAGGTTATCCTTAGTTAAAATCACACCTTTTTTCAGATACCATAGAAAATCTTTTATTTTCATAGGCACATTGATTTGTCAAATATCTTGTGATATTCTAACACCATTGTTAATTAACGCAACATAAATAGACTTGACTGTAAACCTTCCAGATGTGTTTAGACCCCAAACAAAAACATCCATTTTCTCCACTAAGTTACCATCCAGTAAAAAAGCAATAATTCTATGCCAATCCCTTGGGTTCGCCTCCACTAAGTTTCACCGAAAAAATATTTAGTGGAGATAAACTAAGCACTTGTGCCACGTAATCTTGTTTTCTTCTTACAATATTAAACAACGAAGAAAATTTATCTTTAAGAGCCTTATTTCCCAACTGGTTGTCAATCCAGAACCTGGTTTGGCGCCCATCTTTTACTTTAAATGAGCCAAAGTCCATGAAGTAGTCTTTGGTGTTTATTAGACTTTTCCTAAAAATGAGAATTGTTGATTTTTTTGACACAGCTTCTTAAAGTCTTATCTTTGATGTACTTGTTTCTTAAAAGTTCTTGCCACAAGCCATCTTCGTTCAATAATTTGAATAGCCATTTGCTTAGCAAACACTTGTTCTGAATATCCCAGTTTTGTATGGCTAAGCCGCCCTGATCTTTGGGTTGGCATAGAATTTTCTATTTGGCTAATCTATACTTCCGTTTGGGTTGGTCATTTTGCCAGTAAAAGCGTGATATGAAACAATCTATCTTTTCTAAAACGCCTCTCAGCAATTCAAAGAAAGATATCTTAAACATCGGTAAACTAGAAAGTATCGAGTTTATCAGAACCAATCGGCTTCCCACCGAAAGCAGTTTACCTTTCCAACCACTAAGTCTCTTCTCGGTTATGTCCTCAATTAACTTTATCAATATTTAATGCTCCACGCATGTTTCTAAATATTAACGTGATGAAACTTTTAACATTTGGTGGTGGAACTAAACATGGCCTAACTTTATGGACACCGATTTTAAAATCTACTCTCTCCGTCACAGAAAAGAGTGTCGTTTTAGAATTTGAGGTATATTGTTTGACATTCATCTTATTTAAAATTTTTAATTAATATTATTTATCTTGTTATGACTTATTTTATTATTAAAGATATTTTAATAATAATTTATTTATTTTATAATTTACACAAATTTTTTTTGTATAGATCGAATGGACAAACACGATGTTTGAAAGGACACTCTGTTGAGTAGCAGCCAAGGATTTCTGCGTGGCTGGCTACCCAGCCCATGTGCCAAAAGCATGCTAGCAGTGACAGCTGCTGGTGAAGCACTGAACCCGCGTGGTGTTTGGCAGGGAGAGAGAGAGCTCAGACGAGACGACGACCCGTGACGCCCGGTCAGTCGTCGCCGTACTGCCTTGACGGTACTACTACAGTATTGTGCGGATGAATCGTACTACAGTACATGGCGATGGCCTCATCTCGTGAATCGTGATGCGCAGTACTCCTCCGTTCCTATTTAATTGTCGGTGTTGGTGTGTGCGTCACAAGTTTGATTTAATTTATAGAAAAATATATAATATTTGTATCTCTAAATAAATTTATAAAAAAACTAGATTTAAAGATCATTTTAACGATACTAATTATATATTATAAATATTAATATAATTTAATATATATTTAATTAAAATTATTTCTCAGGAAATGAAAGTGATAATTATTTAGGGACGGAGGGAGTAGACGCCCTCGCCTGCCGCAAAGATTGACGAGGCAGCAGGCAGCAGCTGGTGCGCTATTACTGACGACGTGGTAGTACTACTGGTACCAGTACAAAGCCACATTGTTCCTCATAGGATGGAACCAAAATATTCGAATTCTGTAATAGATTGATATTTTTAGATCACAATAAAATAAATTTGGTGCTAATTTTTTATGTATTATAACTAGCTAATTACTAAAAAAATAAAAAAATTAGCTACAATTTTTTTATCGATTATTTACTTTTCATTGAGAAAAAGGTGAAAAAACATCCGTATCCGAATCTGAATAGACATCCGAATTTCTTTTCATTATTTGATTAAAATATAGCACATATTTAGGGTTTATTTTGTATAAATCTTAACAAGCACAATACCAAAAATAAGAATATAAATTTTGGATACAAAATATTATGCCTAATTTATCTAAAATAAAAAAAGCTAAAAAATAACATCCGAATAGACATCCGGTTCCACCCTTAGTTCCTGAATTGTTCACACAACACAGTCACATTCATGCATGGGTTAGGCTATCCATACTCGTTTTATTCGATCTCCATACTCTAAAAGAAATATTCTGTCCTGATCATCAAGATTCTCTACTCTATACTACTTTCTCCCGCACCCATACAAACTCTATATCTATACTCTATATATTCTTTTTCGTTTTTTAATCCTCCCCACCCCCTCTCACCTCCTTCCCCTCTCCTCTCTCCTCCCTCTCGCCCTAACCAGCACGACGGCGACGACGGGCGCTGCGGGCGAGGCCAGGCGGCCCCGCGCGGCCCCGGCGAGCGCGGCGGTGCTGCTCCGCCGCCCCGTCCCTTCCTCCCTCTCCTTCCTCCGCGCGGACGGGGATGGCGGGCGGACGGCGGTCGCGGGCACGGCGGTCGCAGCTCGGCGCGCGGCGGCGGTCATCCCTGTCCGGCTCCTCCCTCCTCGGCGGGCGCGGCGGCCCTTCCTCCCCGGCGCGAGCCGCGCCTCTCCCTCCCCGGCGGTCGTCCTCCCTCCGGCGGCGGAGGCGGCCGAGGAGGCCGAGGGCGGCGCGGTGGGGCCGGATCCGGCGGCGGAGGTGGCCGGGGAGGCCGAGGGCGACGCGGTGGGGCCGGATCCGGCGGTGGAGGTGGCCGGGGAGGCCGAGGGCGGCGCGGTCTCGTGCTCGCCGTCGTCTCTCCTCTCTCTCTCCTCTCTCGTGCTTTCCAGCGAGCCGCGGGCGGCGGAGGCGAGGCGCGGGCCGGGCGCGGGCTGATCCGGCTCCGGCGCTGCTCCGGTGGCCGAGCGCGGGCGGATCTGGCTCCGGCGCTGCTCCGGCGGCCGGGCGCGGCTCCGGTGAGCCGTGGGCCCCACGGCGGCTGTGGCGGCCCAGGCGCGGTGCTCCTTCGCCTCCCCTTCTCGACGGCAACGGCAACGGCCCCGGCGCCCACCCTCCCCTTCTCTCTCTCCTCGGCGGGTCCCGCAGTGGCCTTTGCCGTCGCCTCTGTACGCGCGCTAAAGCTGAAGTCGAACGGGCCGCCCGCGACGATAGCGTCGGCGGTACCATCCCCGCTGCGGCGTTTTCCAACACTACGTGCGTTTAGCGTTGGACGATACCGTCCCCGGTGCAGATAGCCTTATCCTATGCTAGCGCATGAGCTGCATGACGCGCTTGGGGATCGATAGGAACGAGACATCGGTATCCATCTTCAACATGGTATTCAATGGCTTCTTGTGCTTCCTTAGATGTCAGGACTCTTCCTATCTATCTATCTATAAAGACCTTTAAATTTGGTGTAAAGTTACTGTAGATCTACAGTAACAGGTATTTCTCTCTCATAGTTCACTGTAGATGACCAGTACACCCATTACTGTTTATTCAGACCGTTAACCCGCTACTGTTCAACCGTTAACGTTCATTCGACCCGTTAACCCGTTACTGTTCACCTGTTACTGTTCATCAGTTTTTTTATTTTTTTTATGTTTTCTTATTTTTTTTTCTTCGCATCAAATTTCCCATTTTTTTCCCCCTCCCACGCGAAGCGTGGGGACTCAGGCTTGTTTATAAATAGTTTATACTCTCTCTCTCTCTCCCTTCTAATATGTCGTTCTCACTTACCCAGGGTCAATTCTATTTAACTTTAACTAAATATATGTAACATTCAATATTTATAATATTTATATTTTACATATATAATTACTATCATTATATATATGTTTGAATCTTCTTTTATAATAAATTTATTTAGAGATACAAATATTGCTAGTGTTTTCTCCTTTCTCCTAAATAAATCTATGAACTATCCTTTATTAAAAAAATAAAAACTGAAACTAATTTGATAGTTTCGTAAAATATAAGAGGAATCTTTTAAGTCTACTTAAACCATGAGTAGACACTTGTTACAAAAGTTAATATGTTGTTACAAAAGTTAATACGTTGCTACACTATATTAGTTTTGCAAGATGGCGAACTAAACACCCCTTACTGTCAAAAAGGTGCATATACCGTTCACACCGTGTATGACTGAAATTCAAGAGGGCCAGGAGGACATGATGCAATGCAACCCTGCACCTACGCGGCTAGGCGGTACGCCGACGACTGACTCGCGCTCACGGGTCGTGGTCTCCTCTGAGCACTCTCTCCCTCCCGGCCACTGGCCAAATTAACTCTGTACGCATGGTAAATTACCAGATATTGGTGACTATAAAGCACTGTCGCGAAGTGATAATACGATGATGCATTGCCGCCAAGTAAAAAAAAAAAAAAATACAATGAACCCGCACATAAACCCAAATGGGTCTTTTAAGTATACGGTATCAGGCTCCAACAGAGTATCGATATAGAAGGTCTGTTATGGTTGTTTGGAGAGGCATAATCTAGATTATCTCCTCTCCAGGAGACCCATTCACAAGTCAGTGTAGTATTATTGGCATCTGCTTGCAGTTTTGTACTTAATCCCCCAAAATGAAAAAGGTGATTGACCGGTACATGTCCATTTCATTTCACTCATGCCTGCTGTCTGCTCTCATCAAATCAAAGAGTAGAATTTTCCAAGGATAGACCGGCTATTGGGAGGTGGTCCTTACATATGAGTATCCTTACATATGACCTATTAACAGGCTACTGAAAATAGTCTCAAACTATATTTGGCATCATATAACAGAGATATACATAGGCAAAACCTTCTAGAATTGCAAGAGTAGAATTAGGCTGCTATGCCTATGCAATTAGGTGAGTAGGTGCTTTGTTATGATAATGCATATAGGAGTGTTCTTGAATACAGATACAAAACAAATAGTTCAGATTTGGATTCACATTTGTATTTAAACAACAAAGTAAGGTGGGTTAGCGTATGTACTCTGGGCTGGGGATTAACAGAGTGTTACTACTACCGCCGCAGATGGGCCAAGAAGGAGTGCACGTGACAGGAGGCCCAATGTACGCCTGGTGGATATGTGAAATCGTTGTGCCTGCGTGCACTGAACGGGCCCAGCCCTGTATACGGAGAGTACAAATACTTGTTGGAGAGTTGGAGTGAGGATCACGAAAGAAGATTGTAACAACTCTGAAACTCGTTAATCACATCTCGCCTCGCCGTTTCCCTGCCTTCCACTGCTGTTCTTCCTTTCTAGCCTCGAATTATCCCTTCCTGCCTACTATCTGCTAACAAATCTTTGCAGTACCTACTGCTGAAATTTGAGATTCCGTAATTCCTTTCCCCGTTCGATCAGATTGTGGTGTGAATTCGCGTTCTGGAGAATCCTGCCCTTTTACCCCACCCACATTTCACCCGCCGCCAACATTGTTGGGCATGATGAACCCGGAAACCAAATTGATCCTCGACGAGATCGCCAAGCGCTTCTCCGAGCACGACGCCAAGTGGGACCTCCGCTTCGCCGACCAAGAGTCCCGCTTGAACAGCCAGCTCCTGGATCTGGAGCAGGCGCACGAGGAGCGCGTTGTCGTGCTGGAGCGCGCCGCCGCCTCCATGGAGGAATGGCGGCCAGATATCGAAGGGAAGGTCGCCGATATGCACCTGGAAGTGAAGAAGATCTCTCTCAATTGGGAGCGGGCCATCCTCGACCGCCCTGCGCCTCAATCTGGTGCCGGCGTCCTGGCGTCCACTCCTGCAGCGACCGAGCACCCACCTGCTGGTCCGAATGCTGCACCGCCCGTGATAGGGCCCGCCGTTGATCTTCATTACAGGGTGAATGAAATTGGGGGTTCATCCCTAATTCATTCCCCGGTCACGGGTAAGCAACCATTGTCGCGCCCTGCTTCCCCCGTCTCTGTTTTGCCCTCTCCGCAGTTGTATGATGGTCATAGTGGTACTACGGGCGTGGGTCATCACGGGTATCCTCCCCCCAAACTGCCTAAGGTCCATTTCCCTACATTCATGGGGGAACATCCTAAAGCCTGGCCGCGTGATTGCTTAGATTATTTTGAGTTGTATGCAGTAGAGCCTGAGTCTCATGTGCGCTTAGCCAAAATGCATTTGCACGATGATGCCAAGCGTTGGTCCCAGTCTGTTGAGACCCAATTACTGACATGCTCTTGGGGGGAATTCACTAGCCTCATCATGAACCGTTTCAGTAAAGATCAACATGAGCTGTTGCTGCGCCAATTTTTCCAAATCAGCCAAACCGGTACGGTCGCTGAATATGGCAAGCAATTCTCCGTTCTGGTCGATCAGTTATCTGCATATGGTGGCAATTCTGATCCTCTGTATTTTGCTATGCGTTTCATTGATGGCCTCAAGGACCATATTCGTGCTGCTGTATCCTATGCATCGTCCGCAAAACTGGGATACTGCTTGTGTTCTTGCTCAACTGCAGGAGGACCTCTCCGAGCCATCCAAGAAGCGCGAGTTCAAGAAGTGGGATTCATTTCCACATTCCAGAACTCCTCCTAAACAAGCGTTGCCTCTGCCGTTGCCTCCTCCACCACCTCGGCAAGACAAGGCTCCATTTCCTCCACCTGATGCCAGGAATGTGGGGGCTGGGTTTCGTTCCCAGTCTACTGATGAGCGTTGGGCAGCTTTGCGCAATCTTCGTCGAGCCCAAGGTCTTTGTGTCAGGTGTGCAGGTAAATGGTCACGCGACCACCAGTGCCCTCCCAATGTTCAGTTGAATGTGTTACAGGAACTTTTGGAGGTCTTCAGTATGGAGGAATTGCCTGCCACTGAGGAGCCGGCCACTCCACAGGCGCCGGGTCAGTTGATGATGGTTCTTTCAGCTGCTGCTATTTCTGATCAGTCAGTACCTCGTACTATGCTCTTCGCCGGTATGCTGGGTTCCCAGGAGATTAAAATTTTGTTGGACTCGGGTAGCTCCCATACCTTCGTCAGTGAGTCTGTGGCATCCAGTCATGCAGGTCTTGCTCCCTTACCGGCAGCCCTGCAGGTCCGTGTGGCTAATGGAGGTCTCATTTCCTGCTCATCTTATATTCCTGATGCTGTTTGGTCCATTCAAGGGGTGGAGTTTACTGCTGATCTGAAGGTTCTGCCATTATCTACTTATGATATGATATTGGGCCTCGACTGGTTGGAATGTCATAGTCCTATGAAGGTTCAGTGGGCACATAAATGGATTCAGTTTCCTTGGCTGCGTTCGTTAGGAGAGAAAAGTGCTGAAATTTCAGCACTTTAACAGTATTTCTCTCTCACAGGATTTCAGCACTTCTACAGCACTTTTCAGCTTCGTCTCGGGTCTCGCTCAGCACCACCTCCCCCATGTGATGTGAAGCCGCTTCCAATTCTCTCTCTCTCTCTCTCTCTACTCCGTTGGACGCAGAGCCGTCCCTCTTATCACCTCCAATTCACCAAACGAGTCAATCAGTCCCTGCTGCATCTGTTTCGGTGCACTCTGTCCCTCCCTCCCTCCCTGCCTTCTTGGTCCTCTGTCTTCCTCCTCCCTTCTTCAGGCTTGCCTTCTTGGTGGGTCAACTGTCCGTGCTGTGCGCTCCATCTTCTTCCTGCTCGGCCTCCTCAGCTCTTTGATTGCTTCATCAGTCCACTGCTGCAGCTCTTCCTCTGTTCTGAACGGTGGTTGTTTCAGTTTATAGCCGTTTTTGCTTCTGACAGCCTGGCATAGGTGCCAAAATCCAGCGCTCTGTACTATCATCTCCATTCCCTGCCAATCTTTCGAGGCAGAGCAGAGCTTCCAGTTCTTGCTGCTTTGCTTTCTTCCTCTTCCTCTTACCTCTGCATTCATCTGCTTCCTCTGTTTCTAATGGCGGATCCGAGCTAGCTAGCTAGTTTCTTCTCTGGCAAACGCACGGAGGAGACGCCGCCATTAGATTAGATTGGGGGTAAAGAGGAAGAGGAGGAAAGATGAGAGCTTTAAGCAGCGTCGGCGTGGGGCTGGCCGTGGTGTCGTCGCTACTGCTACTGGCGCTCACCGCGGAGCTCTACTACATCTTCGTGCACAAGCGCCGGCAGCGGCGGCGCGCCGCGGCCATCTCCGACGCGGCGTCGTCGCCGTCCTCGTCCTCGCGCGAGCTACTCCAGCTCTTCTGCTTCAAGAAGCCGCCGGCGGCGGCGCTCGCGTCCACCTACGCCGTCCCGGAGCCGCCGTCCGCCGTGGCCGTGGCCGTCAGCGCCGGTGCCGGCGACAACGACGTCGACGACGACGACGACGAGGAGACGGTGGAGGCGCAGCTAATGCGGCTGGGCAGCGTCGTGGGGCCCACGCGGCTGCTGTTCACCATCAAGGAGGAGACCCGGGAGGACCTCGAGTCCGACGACGGAGGGCGGCGGTGCCGGAGCCGCAGCCTCGGCGAGCTGCTGCATTGCGCCGCCGAGACGCCGCCGTTTCTCACGCCCAGGGCCTCGCCATCGCCGGTGCCAACGGCCGCTTTGGACAACTCATACAACCCGCTCTTCGAGTCCCCGGCGGCAAGCCCGGGCCCCGGCGTTGCCCCGGTGGTGTCGCCGCCGCCGAAGTTCCAGTTCCTCAGGGACGCCGAGGAGAAGCTGTACCGCCGCGCGCTCGCAGAGGAGGAGGCCATGAGGGCGCGGAGGTCGCCGAGGTCGCCGGCGGCGGCCACTGCCGACGAGGACGGCGGGTACATCACCATCGTGGTGGCGAAGAACAACCGCGTCATCCCCATGCAGTCGCCGTCGCCGCCCACCGCCGCCGCCGCCGGCGGCGGCCATCAGTGACCGCGCGACTGATGGGACGGCAGAGCTGTTCAGATGGACAGGAGGTTTTGATGGATTAACGACTTGCTTCATACTCCTTCCCTGTGCATTCTTCAGTGTTCTTCTAGTGTAGTAGCTCTTGTGATGTAGTAAAAACTTTCTTGTTTTATTTTTGTTTGGTCTATGGTCTTTGTGATCATACCAAATTTGCATCAGCGATTGGATGTATATAGCATCAAACCGATGAGGAAATGACAATTTCAATTCACATCAGATCAATATGTTTCTCTTCATACTGTCATTAAGTACTTCTACATGCTAATTTGCAACTTTATGAGGTGTCCATTTTTTTTTTTGTACAAATGTTTGAAACCAGTTTTGAAACCAGCTTTATGGTGTTTTGATTGTACTTGTAATAAACATGTAAGGAAGGATGTATACAGCTGTACGTACAAACAAATGATATGATGATGACTAGTGGACAATGATGTCTGAAAGCCCACGCCGACTTGTCTGAATGTGCAACTTTGCATTTTCTGATAATCAATTTGTCAGACGTACATGTCCTAAACCATTCCCGTGAAGTTTATTTGCTGATTCCTTTCATACAATTCCGGTAGTTCTTCATAACCGAAACCAAACCTCTTTTAAATAAAGTCTGTTCAGAATGCAAATTTTTTTTCCAAGTCTTCTTCTCAACTCCCTTTGGGCATACCTCTGAGGCTCTGACTCACAATGCCTTTAGAAGAAAGAGGGAGAACATGTGTCAAGAAATAAGCAATGCCATCATCACTTTATCTAATGGTAGCAGACATTTTTCTAGACCTTTGCCTTTCCACTGAAGTCCAAAGAATGGAGCCTTTTTTTATTAATTTCTGAAGTGAAAGCATTCAGAAAAGTTCCTGCAGGGGAAAAAAGTTCAGGAAAAAGGCTCCATATTCCCGTTGCAGTTGATGATGCCTTCATGTGCAGTGCGATTGCGCCTTCACGCCTGTGTCCTTTATCCACTTTAGAATTTACCTTAGTATTCCCTTCCATCTCTTTAAGTTTCTTTAAAAAATGAAATGAAAAACCTCAATAAACAAATAAGTTCTTTGTGTTTTGTGACCAGAGTGCACACGCCACAAGCCTGCCATATTTGTTTGTTCCCATGTATTCGTCTCTGACAGTCAAAATTTATTTGGAGGATTCAGAGAAAAGATTCCTGTACCAATATCAGACACATGCAGTGTTCTTTAACCTCACCCAATAGGGTGGTACAAGCTATTTCCATGGAAATGTGATTGCATAGTGGACTAATCAACTAACAGTTCACATTGCAAGGTTACATCAGTGTCCTTCCTGATGGTAGTGGTTGGGGCTGAAAGATGGATTCACAATATAATTGTTCTCAAGTCAGGAACTGTCAAGTCCTGCTTGGAATTTTCAGAAGTACATAAATGGACAAATGCAGGCTGCAGCTGTCATTTTGGCAGTTATTAACCTCCTTTTGCTGTCCTGTCAATAATGCTTATCTGGAATTAGGCACTATAAGAAAAATTTCCATTTTTACTAGCTGAGTACTGACTTCACTCTAACAGTCACTGAGCCAGTAGTATGTTTCTTTTCTTTTCTTTTTTCTTTTAAAGAGAACAGAGGCGGTAGCATAAATGTGGAGTGCATTTCAGTAAAGTGATTGAAGATCGGGAACACACAAAAACTGTGTCGATGACACAATGATGCATACTACTACATGGTACTCCCTCCGTTTGAAATTGTAAGTCGCTTTGACTTTTTTGGTACACTCATTTTACTATGTATCTAGACATTACGTATGTCTAGATACATAGCAAGATGAGTGTAACAAAAAAGTCAAAGCGACTTACAATTTGGAACGGAGGGAGTAACTTTTAAGAGTAGACGAGTGGTGAGGAAGGAAACAAGAACATGTTGGTGCCGCTAGCCCGCTACAGGGAAACGTCAACTGCATCGTCAGCAGTTCCTTTCCTGTACAGTAACTGAATATTTGCAACAGGCCAGCAAGTCAATCATTGTTCATAATCTTGGCAGCTCGCAGATTAGCGCCAATTAATTTGGAGATTGATAGATACCTTGGATTCTACTATGTATAGTGTGCTCTGCAATGTGCAATCTGCATTCTGCACCAACATATAGATACAGATTCTGAAGTTGCATGCATGAAATGGACAGGTTGTTTGCCCTTTCTGTAGGCTTTAAGCGAACGAAAGATTCGTCTTGTAGCATAGCAGGGGAAGAGGATGACAAATGGCAAGGTTATGCTACTCCAGGAGCTGCTTGCTGGCATCCTGGCGCCAATCCAAAGCATATGAGGATGACGACGTGTCGACGTCCAAGCCAAAGCTTCTTCTCTTCTCACCCGACACAGATTGCGATCTGGGAATCATGCATGCTTTCAAGTAGTCATGTGAAGCTGGTTGGCCCCTCTTGTTTATATTCTGAAACTCACAGGCGGCAAAAATTCTCAGCAGATTAAATTAAACTAAATTAAAGGTCTTTTGTACTATTTCCATGCACAAAGCTGAGCCTTTTTTTATATATAGAGTAGCAGTGTGCAGAAATGCAGATAATAAGCAGAGTTGTTCTGCCTGCCACTGTCTTTCTTATCCACCATGGGAATTTGATGTGTCTTAACGTTCAGGGAAAGGAGCCAACAGGGATTTCTAGGTGATGTACGTTAACAGATACCTACAACTGCAGAATCCAACTCAGGAATCCACGCAATCAGCTTAAACCGGTTTTGTGCAGAAAGCACTAGAGCTATCACAAGCCTGACTGTATGTCATCCCTGAATGGCCTGACCTGAGAGACATGGCTTATGAGACTACTCTGAAATTTATAAATCTCCAAGGCACATATCGTCAGTCATCACTTAATTAGTGACGTGTGTGATTTGAAACGGGTGTCCTGTCAATTCAAGCATGCACGTCCTATTATGCTATCCTACTAACAGTATTCCTTTATTTTTTCTGTAAAGGAAATCGATTCCTTGCTTAATATGTCATGGACAAACAAAATTTTCCCCAAATTTTCAATATAGTCTACAATATAGAATGCTGTGATGACCACATATGAAAACTACATAGAATGTTATGCTCCGTCTAGCTCTAGTAAATGTTAAGTGTACATATTTCAAATAGGAAAAAAATATAGTAAACACATTTATATTTTGTTCCTAGACAGTGGTCACAAAATATGCGATTTGGTTTGTTTTTAATAATGAAAAATGTATCATAGTCAAAGGAAAGAATAATTATTAGCTTTCTACAAACCATACAAATCAAGGTATGTCCAAGAGTCTTTCCAAAATTTACTTTTTAAATCATCATTTGAAGAGAAATTTGAGTAAAACTAACTTTCTATATCAGTTTTTCTATATTATGTGCACACTCTATAGAGCATACTCGGTTTCTATCTTTGGCTAACAGGAAATCAGAATACAGGATGTCTATATTTTGGAGACCTAATTCAATAGGTATATTTTGGAGACCTAATTCAATACGCTTTTGGAGGTATTTTTTTTTCAAAAACATCACTACTGCTATAAAATAGGAAGGCCCCTAAATATTTGTGCTCTCCAAACATTTCCCCTATCAAATTACATATATGGCGGAAAATATGTCAATGTCACCCCAAATTGAAGGGACATAAACGAAGATTTATGAGGATATCACCAAATATAGTATGTTGGATTAAGAAACCATTGGAGGGTGATTTTGATTGCAGAAAAATTAAGGCTTTAAGCGGCTAGATATAAAGGGAACCTATATATATTGAAAATGTTCTGCATACGCTCTTCATTTTTAGATCCATTGGACTTGATATACATGACAGATCAGTAAAGCCACTTTCTTCCTAGGTAGTTTAACTGCTAACTGATTATATTTTTTTACCTATAATTCATAGGGACGGCCTTTCCTTTTTCCCCGAAAAATTAGAAAATTGAATACTTTAGTTGCATTATTTATGTAGAGATGCATGGTTGCATTACCTTGATGACTTTCCTTGTACAGTCATTTCAAGAATTATATATCCTAGGACCTGGCTCTAATCTTCCTACATATATCAGATTTGTGCCGAATATTGCCTGAAATAGAAAAAATAAGCATAAATAGGAATTGAACATTTGTTTATATTAAAAAAATATTTACCCATAGTTGAAGGCACCAGAAAAATTTCCATGATCCGTATGGGTTTTCTAGACAAACCAAGTTCAGAATTTGCCATTTGTGCATCTTGCCAATGTTAGAGGTTGACATCAGGTCGATGCAATGCATAGTCATGCAATCTTAAGATCAAGCATCTGAATTTCTATTGTAGATGGCTTTTGACAAAAGGAAGCGCCTTGGATGAAGATTGAATATAATCAACTGCGAGAGGCAATTCATGGAAATTGGCTCCTGCAGGCCTCCCGGGACACCATTATGCAATTATGTATCCACTCAAGATCTTTCTTGGGCACCATACAATTGCATACTTTTCCATTGCCTAAGAAATATATTTCATCTGGCCGATTAATAAGAGATAACGATGTCTGGCCTCCATGCGCGAGCATACCAATTGGCTGCTTCTCGCACATGAGTGGCATATGTATATATGCAGGTTAGCATTTGGTGCCCCTCTGATCCTGCGTGTCTCTCAACATGTGCTTCACAAATCACAACACAGGATCGATGATCACCTGCCTCCCAAAGCTCAGTCCATCTCGAGCCAAACACGTCGGGCACACCTAGCTGCCTCGCCATCAGTAGCCCATCCTTGCACGCCATTGCTTCCATGGAGACAGCATCAAGGTAGTGGTCGTACGATGAAGCTTGACCTCTGATGAACCCTCCTGCATCATCACGAAGCACTATGGATAGAAGGGAAATTTCGGAAATATCGATGAATTTTGGGGATAAATTTAACCCTGCTGGCATGCAATGCCCTATACTATCGGCCACAGCGTACATCAGCAGCTCACTTGTGGTCGCTTAGCTTGACGTAGACGCAGCAAGTCCCGCCAGCCCGAGCGCCACCGCTTCAGCCGATGTCTTGCGGTCGAGATCCTCGGCAAGCGACATTGAATCCGGAAGAGGGTTGAGGACGGATTGGCGATGACGCGTGTCCATGTTGACCAGGACATGAGAAAAAGCCATGCGCTAGATTAGATTAGATGGATTCTTGGGAAACACACGTAAAACATCTAGACTGACTTTTGCCGTTATTATATTCCTAATAACGGCAACTAAGTAACGTGAACCTGAGGCCTGCCGGTATATTTTATATTGATAATAGTAACCAAGTCAACGTGTTTGGTTGGCTCCATCAGATATTTTATTAACACGTGACCTCGATAGATCACGGTTGATATTATTTTAAGCGTGTTGTAATTTTAGGCTATTTTTTCCTTAAATCATGCATAATGGCAGAGGTGGGTAATTACTAACAAAATTAAATAGATCCAATGGTTATGGATGGATGGAGTCTCTTGATTTACGGCCAGATGTTTCTGATTAACGTCAAAATTTCTAGCATTTATCTTTTTTCCTAGAGCGTTTGGTGAGGATTAATGTGAAGGCTCCATTAAAGCCTCTAATTAGTAATAGTAAGATAAGATACTGGATGATGTTATATAGGTTATTGCTCCCTGCCTCTAGATTATGGTGGGCCTCCCAATCATCAGTGAGTACTGAAGACTGATAAATGAAGGGTGGGTAATTTTGTTTCGTTACAAGGGACCAAGCATCTGATTTCAGCAAGCGAAAATTGTGTGTGTCAGTGTGTGTGTGTGTGCGCGCACGCGTGCGTGTGTGTGTGTGACAGCTGAATGATTCATGCCTTACAGATACACTGAAAGCAGTTTTTTGGCCTATACATGGTAGGCATTGCTTATCTGGACTGTCCACTTTGCATCGAGATGTGTACGATGCTGAGCAATGCTGAGCATGTACATGCTACATTGCATTATTGCAGATACACTACACGTCACGTGTTGTACGAAAAGTCAAATCTTGTATCTGATCTCCTGCCATGTGTGCAAGATTTAGGTGGCCCTGATGCAGACATGTGCATGCCTAGCTATGTGCTACCTCAGAAGTTACTATACTATACCTTAATTTAGTAGTCCAGGTCTATTACTATTAATTGCAGAGGTTACCATTAATTGGAACGGATCTTGTCTGTGGCTCAACTCTAAACTCGAAGTCTGAAGCCATAGAAGCACGAAAGGTCAGCGCTGAACTCTGAAGCCATGGAAGCAAGAAAGTAAGCACTGTATATTGAGTGTTGACCCAATTTTGGATCAGTGAAGATCGGCGCTGGTATGAGTATGTTCCTTGCAATGCCAAAAAGTGCAGGATATAGGCATATATATAGCCGCTGCATTTGTTTTGGGAATTTAACTTTCATGTGCTGGCAATCTTGCTATAAGGCTGAGCCATAGCTTATATATGCGACCCAATTGTGAATCTTACACACTTTGTTCAGCTGAACTGAAATTCGGTTGGCTGAATTGTATGAATCAATTTATTGTGAAAGGAAAATATTGTTCTGTGGCTGAAAATAAGTTGAACCTATCTCAAGTGCGCGTGTTGTGATATTGTCATTTTAACTTAAGCATGTGATTCATGATGTACACTATGGTATCCTACTAATGGTTGTTCAAACTAAGGCTGGACGATGATATACTGCTACCACGTGCACCGTTCCAAAATGCATGGAATTCTCAAATAGTGTTTGGGCAAAAGTTTGACTAACAATTTTATATAAAAATATATTACTGCTTATCATACAAAATAGTTATTCAACAGATTTGTCATTGAATATATCTTCATCCAAAACAACATACTGTTTCCTGCATTTTGATTAGATGGTGGCTCATCAGGCATCGCAGAAGACTGAAGAGGGCCATACTGTCATGTCATATAGTATGTCAAATAGTACTCACATGCAATGCTATCTTCACAAATTGATTGAATGATGACATCATGAGAGACAAGAAAGCAATATTTACCATGGCAACTGGCGTGGCATAACCTGTTCTCAATCAATCATCAATAGTCTAAATTAATCAGGGAGGGAACAGATACGCACGTCTATATATATTTGTCAAGCACACGAAGCTGAGATAACCTTTGAATTTCCACTCGGAGCTGCCGGGTGATATGGATTCGTATAGCTGCTTGTTGCAATCGAACAGGAGACACCTTGGACTCACTGCCGTCAGATATTCCGGACCTGGTGTCTCGATGGTGGCAGAGGTTACCTGCAAGCCCAAGTGTCCAACCTGTCAGGTGCAGAGTGTACCTGCAGATTTGGACAGCGAAGGTTGGATACAATCTGCAGAGATCACTGATAGTCTTGAGTTTAGGGCAGTGGGACGCGTCAAGATGAACAACTGACGGTAAGTTCTGCACATATACTAGTATCAGGTTGATAGGATCCTTGTACAGGCTGATGCTTCTCACTTCTCAGACCATGGCACCCGGAAAGCCCGATCGATGGAGGCGTTCTGGTTTGCCCAAAAACCAACCGACGAGACGGTGGCTGTGCTCTGCTCTGTTACACTTGGTACTTCCTCTCTTGACTGACATATGGTATTTATACAATGAACCTCTGTACCTTGCTTCCAAAGTAGCAGTAGCATGAACCATTATATTCGTCAGTCAAGCTCACAATGAGGTCTCGTTCTGGCCATTTGCTCTGCCCCATTCGGAAAGCAGAGCGCCTTGCAGATATTGATGCACTATGCAGGCGACAAAACAGCTGAGGACATGGTGTTGCCACAGAGATCGGAGGAAGAGAGAAGAACTACTCCATAATCACCATCACATCGAGGAGGCTGAGTGAGATCGATCGGCAATAATGATTTGTTTGATTTCATGGTCATCGATCAGGTCAGCATAGACAATGTTCCTGCTGCATGTCTACTTTCATCACCACACGTTCAGTACATTACAAGATCCAGACTTTAGAGATGTTATGTGCAAATTTATATAGGCCCATTATACATAAAAAAATATATGGAGTGTACAAATACTAGTGAACATGCACGATGCAACATAAAAGAGTGCCCTAGTAAAATGGCAATACATTTTTTCAAACAGTAACAACAATCATGTACAAATGACAAATGTTTGTTAGGGGAAAATCCTATGGAATTGGCATGTAAATCTCAGAGATTTTATCTAAACAAAACTGTAAATCTCAGAGATTTATATAACTCGGCAACCATGCGAACCCTATGCTAAACGGTCCTATTTAATACCGTCTTTGCTTTTGGCTCTACTTAACACCATATATGAGGAATTGCCATTTTCTGACCTTGTTTGGTTAAAATCTTTGGACCCTTTCCTCTTCATAATAAGTGCCGGAAACCTTTTCTGAACCTGCAGAGCAGAAAATTGTGTGAACTACACTGTATATTTGCTGATATGCATACTGTACACGTAAATACATAAGCTGCACATTAAAACATCCAAGCAACAAATTGGTATTTGGTTGGAACTCCTGTGTGACATATCATTTGTTCATGTCATTTCCATAGGTAAGCCACTTATTTATTAAAAGACAACAATTTTAGGCATCTTATGTTCTCCTGTTTATGAGTCATAAATAAAAATTCTTCCTATCAGCACATGACTAAGTGTAAAAATGCAAGGTGAAGAAAACTTACAGAAGGGGAGTACCACACATGGAAACACATTTTCGGGGTTTAAGCGTTTCTATCCATATTTTTAAGCTAAATAGTGCCTCTTTTTTTAACTTTTGATTTTACCCCGACGATTATAAAACGAATGGAAAGTCTACCACCTGGTCTGTTAAGTCTCTTAGTATTGAAAATATAAATTTTGCCCATACATTTTTACTCTTATTTTATTATGATATTTGTGTTTTTACACCAATTTTTGAACATCAAGTTCACATTTTGTACAAGGACTTTTTAAGAAATTTTGGCATCATTTCAGCTGACAATCAATGTAAACATATTTTAATATCACACAACAAATAAATTCCACACATTGAATTAACAGCCGCAATTCATATCTATAGAATATGCCATGATAATACCATTTTAGATGCTAAAATAGAGGTCCCAATAACATGTAAAACACCAACATATGGGTCTAAATGACATGTTAAACAAAAGTAGGAACTAGTACTCAGTTTCATAGCCAATTAGTAGTGTGCTACATATCAAGCATTAAAAGCCAACAAAGTAGTAAGCCTCCCAGAAGTTGCTACCTTCCTGAAGCACTTGCAGTTCATATGAAAAAAAGAGCATAAGCATGTTAGGAAAGTTACTAAAATATGTAATAAAGAAAAAGCAATGATTGCTTTCTTAGATTGTCTCATTGTGGCCTCTACATACCTTGTTATTCCCCTTGCCCTTGTTGCTCCACTTGCACTCGACAATAATAAAGTAACAAGTTGTAAGATGAGTTTTTGGCATCTCATAATATTATATATTCCTAAGATAAAAGAGAGATTTCATAATGCCACGCATGTACGTGTGCATAGTATACTTGCTGAATGCAACGAATATTTTGGGCCGTAATAATTAATTAAGTGAATAAAAAATCAGAATGAGTTCATCGTGTGTGTAGCTCATGCATGGCCCATCCGTTGGTTCTTTAATTAAATAAGTATTTTATTGGCAATTAGGCCCAGTGACTAACGTACACGTGAAATTACCTGGGCTGATTAATATCGATCATTAGCAGCTATTAATTATAGTTATGGGCCTCTAGGAGATGGTTAGAACATGGCCCATGCAAGCCTGTGGACATGATGGCGTTGATTGGCTACCTTGTCTCAGAAAGCTCCACACGTCATATGTGTGTACGTACACATGCATACACATGTATATATCGCCTGTACATGCATACATACGAGATTGATAAGCAAGCCGAGCGCATGCACCAGGCCCGGGAAGCTAGCTAGTCACCAGATGGATAACTACAAACACGTGATGTAACTTCAAATGCAAACAGAAGCGACGGCCATGCAGGATCGTAGCCGGACGTTTCGCTCGCCACCGGCACTCTCGCAACTGCCCAGCGGCGGCGTGCTTCTGGCCAATGCGTCAACTGCTTGCTACGTACCCTAGCCCTGGCCTATATAAACAGCCCCACCTGGAGTCACGAGGACACACATAACCTCCACATCATCTTCGGCAAGGTCGTACGTCATCTCCGCCGGCAGGTTCCTCTTCATCAACGACATGGCTGCCCACTTCGAAGGTGAGAATCTTTATCAATTTTGATTTGTTTCTCTCATCCGTGTATGGTTGTGTTATAGATGCATATGGATCGGATCAGAGATGGGCATGTGTCTCTCTTCTCCATCTATACACTGTACGGCAGCCCTCATGGCGAGAGGGCATCAGCAGGCGGCAAAGGCAGCCCGGCACCTCGCCAACAACATCCACAGTGAGCCCCCGGCAACGCCACAACGACGACAGCACCGGCAATCATTTCGACGTAGGCGACCGTCTGAGATCGCCCTGCACGTATGCCGTGCACTACGACCCGGCGGCGAAGCCACGTGTAGCAGTTCGGCAACACTCATCGGCAGTTCGGTAGAAACGGCAGCCCGACAGATATGCAGTATCGGCATCACAGCAGCATGTTCGGCAACTGAGTCTTGTTGGCCCAAAAATACTATCGGTGTGCAAGCAAATGCAAATAAGCCCATATTGTGGCTAAGTCTACAGGGCCATGCAAGCTCCAGTACATGTACGAGAAAGCATCTGTCGCTCGAGTGTTCTGATCGTCACTAATAAACGGCCCAACATCATTGCCCTGACATGGCCTATTATTATTACTAGCACAAATGCCCGTGCGTTGCAACGGGTTGCTATTTACTTTTATGAAGTCATATAAGGCTAATATATAAAAAAAAACATGCTAAAGTAGCTCTTTAAGTCTACATCTATCATAGATTCTCAAAAAAGTCTACATCTATCAATCTGAAAATGGTATAAATCAAAGTTTGAGACATTGGCTAATTGTCGGACATCAGCAACAAATCGAATCAAAATTCATAATTGTATGGACCAATTTCACTTACCCGTGCTTTTTCTCCCTTTGTCCGCGGCAGCTGAATCCCGCTTGTTATCCATCACCAATCAATCCCTTCATATACATGTATACCGGATTAATATATGTCTTTGCCGGACTTTACCCATGCTTTGCCCCCTTTGTGTGCGGGAGCTGAATCCCAGTTACCATCCATCACAAATCAATCTCTATATATACATGTATACCAGATTAATGGGAAACGCACGGCGGTTACTGTTACAATCCAATCCTATCTATTATTACGACTCGATATCAACAATTGTTACAACTCAATATCGATTGTTACAACTGTAACACTCGATCATTACAGCTTAATATTGACAATTATTATAACTCAAAATCAGTAATTGTTACAGCTCAAAAATCTCTTTCGTCGCCGCCACCGCCAGGCTCTGCTCCGAGATGGAGGCACTCGACGAGCTGGAGCCCCTCTGCTTCGGCTCTGGCGACAGCGACCGCAAGACACCGCTCGACGGCGGCGGTAAGATCTAAGTCAAGCTGCAGTGTACTTCGACATCTCCAAGGACCGGAGCTTGGGTGCAAGGTGACGCTGTACCAGGTCGCACACGTGCTCGACGGCTTCGATCCGCGGATCCCGCTCGCCGGGGGGCGGTGCTACAAGGTGCACCAGTGCTGGGAGGACATCTTCGACGCCATCAGTGGCGCCCCGCACCTCGTCTACGTCAACGGCTGGTCGATGTACATGGAGATCACGCTGCTCAGGGACGGCGGCCGGCCGGCGAGACCCGGTGGCGGCGTCACGCTCGGCGAGCTGCTGAAGAAGAAGGTCGGCGAGGGCGTCCGCATCGCGCTCGCCAGGGACGGGGAGGAAGGCTAGGCGGCGGTGGTGGCGAGGCGTCCTAACCATAGGACGCCTGAGCCCCAGCTTTACCGCAGATTAATCTGTCTTCTGCATGGTCAAAGGTAATAGTGTTTTGAAAACATTGTCTGGTGGAGCCACCACCACCCTGTATGAGCCAGCGCTAGCGCTGGGGATCCAATTCCAGCTCGTCGTTGCCGTCATGGGCTCTGTTCGCTTGAGCTCAAAAGCGCTTATTTTTCAGCACTTGTACAGTATTTTTCTCTCACAAGAAATCAGTACTTCTACAGTATTTTTACCACTCTTCAGCTTCAGCAAACAGAGCCATGTACTGCAGGTCTGCGGGCGCTGTGGCTGCACGCGTGCTACTGCCGCCGATCACGGCGGCATGTCTGGGTTGCCGGAGTCACGATGCTGCAGTGGTCGCGTCTTTGATTTTTGCTAGCGTTCTAGATTTTTGATTCGAGGATGAGTAGAGGAGGGGCCTTTTTATATGGAAACATGGCCGATGGTAGAGTCCTGTTCGAACTCGAAGCCTCAACAATTACAGGTGCTCTTGGTTCGGAACATTGGATTGGACGTGAGCGGAGGTGATTCTTGGGATAGCAAGGCGAGTCGAGTCCTAAGTGGGAGAGGACCGGACGAAAAAAGCGGGGAGAAGAAATCTTCTCGCTTTATTAGTAGGTATAGATTCAGCCCGACAATGCTAGGAGTCCAATATGCTACTACACAAAGCATCTGCAAATATTTCTATGTCATGATACAAAGCGCTTGAATTTACGCGCATTTGTAAATTGGTGAGCTGACTAAGCGTCGCACCAATGATCTCAGAAATTCATGAACGGAGAAATCTCCTAAGTACTACATGAGCACAAGTCTCACATCAGCCATATCACTTTTCCGCACCGTCAAGGCCGGTGAACATAAAGTCATTTTCTTTCCCTGACCGACGAGGCTGGGACATTTCTTTCCGCGACCGACGAGGCCGGAATTATTTGTTTGCGACCGACGAGGCCGAACACTTGACCTCATTATGGGATCCGCACGACGAGGCTGGACTTTTGCTAGAGGCCAACGAGGCTCTAGCACTTCACCACTTTTTATTCATTTGTGCTTATGCATATGCATGGAGACAACTTTTATTTATTCAGGGACGACAATGATGACCATCGGCATAGCTTAATCGGAGGTGTTCTACGGTCCAACGCCGCGGATGTAATTAATTAGAGGCCTCTAGAGGCCCTAAGAACCAGAAGTCACACAATCCTCTGATTGTTAGATGGAACTCGGCACAATTATGTATTAAAATGGAAAATTATACTTTATTATTCATTAATGAACAACATATATGAAGCACATACATTGTCTCATTGTTGTCCTCACCTGACCCTCTTCCCCTTCCCCGTCTAGTCGTCGACATGTAGTACCACTTGCACTAAATTTTGTTCGAAGAAGTTTTAATACAAGTAAATATGAATAATTGGGCTACATAAATGGAATTGGGCAGCAATGCATGAATGACTCACATTAGGTCATTGCTTCCTTGTCCTGATTCATCTTGTGGTGTTTACGGCCTCCTCTTTTGACTAGTTGTAGGACCTCTTTAACAAGTCTTGATTGTATGGCCTAGTCATTACACTCACAACACAACTTTCCTTAATTTCTTACTTGTGCCAACTTCATCAAATGGCTTGATCCTAGATTTTCATGGCCTCCCAAGGTTTCTTTCTCAATTTGGGTTTATTGATTTTACAGCTTAATTATCAACATGGGTCCATTGATCTTTCGATGTCATTGGATTAAATTTACTTGCATATGCCTTTCTATACCTATCAATCACTACAAGGATTGTGTTGATTGGTGACGGTTTTCTGGTGACGGTTCTTGAAAACGTCACTGCATACCGAATTTATGACGGTCTTATGACTGTTTGAGAATTAGGTAGTAACTCCGTGACGATTTCAATCAACTGTCACTATCGTAGTTATTTGTGCCTCCCTTATCACTACAGGAAACTGGAATTACCACTAAAAAAACTATGTGTGCGTCACTGACACGAAATAAAAATCATAATAATCTGAAGGAGTAGATTGATTATGATGATCTATGCGCGGTCACAACATACTATAGTAGTGTTTTAGTCTATTTGTCATCGATATTAATGAGATGAAATAACAATAAAAAATTCACTTCCACTACTCTCTCCATTTCAATATGGCACAGTAGAATGTCCCAAAATAATTGGCGTTCTCCGTAACTGTTGTAGATAGTACTCTCTATTCAGAAATAAACATAATTCTTTGACCTCTACGGTTTTTTTACCGTCCGTCTCATTTTCAAAAAGAATAATAAATATTCTTTGGTTTTGTTATGACTTATTATATTATTATAGATATTTTCATAATAATTTTATTTAATTTATTATTTATATAAAATTTTAAATAAGATAAATGGTTAAAGAGAAATAGTAGATGTTAAAAATTAGGAATAAGTCCATTTTTGGCCCCTCAACTATTGGCTAAGTCTGATTTTAATCCCCAACTACAAAACCGTCTAATTCTGGCACCTCAACTATCAAAACCGTTTACTTTTTGCCCCTGGAAGCGGTTTTGACTGGTTTTGCACGTCACTGTAGCATTGCTGATGTCAGCGATGACGTCAGCACTCCTTTTTAATTTACGAAATTGATATCTATTTATTCGGAGCTCCAAATATAGCAAATAATATATCAATTTTAATCGTCTCGGCGAGGTCTTTGCAATGGTGTACTCCGTTTTGTTGTTTAAGATAATTTTATTTCATGAAAAAATATTATTAGGTGTATATATGTGTGTATCCAGTACACCCTAATCAATTTTATTTTATACAATTAATATTAGGTGTATATATATGTGTGTGCTACCGTATACTGGATATATGACCGTATATTAATTATATTAATTATGTGTACTACCGTATATTGGATAGCTATATACGGTAGTGCATCCAGTACACATAATTAATATTAGGTGTATACTGATTGGATACAAAACAAGTGAGAATAATTAGTTTTCATTAATATTAGATTTATATATATGTCTCTGGACAGTTTTAATAGATAGGGTAGTGCATCCAGTATATCCAGTATACAATTAATATACAGCCGTATATCCTGTATACATATACGTACCTCATATATATGCATACGGTAGTACACATAATTAATATAATTAATATCCAATATAAGGTAGTAAACATAATTAATATAATTAATATACGGCCGTTTATCTAGTATACGGTAGTATATATATATATATCAATGTTTTAAATGGCGTGCTATACAAAATAGCGGGAGCTTCGCCAAAACGCTATTAGCGTGCTATTAGCGCGCTATAGCGCGGTATAGCGCCAAATAGCGCGCTAATGAGCATAGCGGGAGCTTCGCCCGGACGCTATTAGCGCGCTATTGCGGCTAAATAGCGCGCTATTTTTTTCCCTGATATATATACATCTAATATTAATTATACTGGATGCACTACCGTATATTAGCTAGAATATATATATATATATATATATATATATATATATATATATATATATATATATATATAATATACCGTATATTAGCTAGAAATATTTATTTTTTTCATGAAATCAAATTATCTTAAACAACAAAACGAAGTACACCATTACAAAGAGCTCGTCGAGATGATCAAAATTGATATATTATTTGCTATATTTAAAGTTCAGAATAAAAAGATATCAATTTCGCAAATTAAAAAGGAGTGCTGACGTCACGCTGACGTCAGCAATGCTACAGTGCCATGCAAAACCGGTCATAACCGCTCTTAGGGGCCAAAAGTGAACGGTTTTGATAGTTGAGGTGCTAGAATTAGACGGTTTTGTAGTTGGAGGTTAAAATCAGACTTAACCAATAGTTGAGGAGATAAAAGCGGACTTGTTCCTAAAATTTACATGTTTATTTGCGGAGAGGGAAGAGGGAGCAGCTGTATCAGTGTATCAGTCAGTACGCACCACACCGCACAAGCCAGTCTTATCTCTTGCCTCCCCCCTCGCAGTCTTATCCTAAACTCATCCCCAACCCCACCGGCCTCCAGCCTCATCCCCAACCCCGCCGGCCTCATCCCCAACCTCGGCTGCCGTCCCTTCGACAGATCCGCAAGATTCCCATCGCGGCCAACCTTCGGCGACTCCCCTCCACCAATATGGTGTAGCGCCGGGCCACGCGAGCAGGGAACGCGGGCTGCTACGCCGCGTGACGCCGCCAAGGCTCTCCGGCGGCGCACGGCCTCCGCCTCCTCTGGCCGGGCCTCTTCCCTCCATCCTGCGCCAGGCCACGGGATCCGGGAGCGCGGGCACCTCCTCCACGCGACACCGCCGCTGACGACCATCTGGAAGGGCAGGCGCCAAGCACGGCGTTCGATCCAGCCCGCAGAAGCTCGTCGCCGGCACTATCTGCAAACACTGGCTGCATTAGCGCTTCCTCTCCAGCTACGAGACTACAACACTATGTCCCAGGCAAAGCAGCAGGCAAGTTTCCTGTACAAAATAGATTTATTCCTGTGTAGTAATCTTCAAGGCTTGAACGAACAAAACATTAGATAGATTTTAGAAGCAAGGAATCACAGGTTTATGTACTTGTTTATTTTGTTCTCAATACATAGTTCTGTGTTGTCTGAAAAAAATTGAATTGGTAATGCATATCCTGAATATTTATAACTTGCATGCTAATGCTCTTCTAGTGTTACAGCAACAGGCTAGTTGATTGGGGTACACTTCAATAATACAGAAGCTCTTTGTTGTGTTCTATTTTCTGCATACTAAATGGTACTACTACTTGACTAATGATTATCTATTATGAACACTAATGATTTTGGCAAAGCTGAATAAGATCCAAATGATTTTCTCCAATCAAATGTGTGTGTTAATTTGTTTGCTTGATTTTTCAAGAAGTGTTGGGCTCCACTAGTTTTGTTTTGTAGAACTATTGTATATCAACAAGGCCATGCATCTATGTTTCAAAGATCCGTGAAGGACGAAACCTCCCTGGTATCCATCCCTTACTGCTAGATGCCAATATGAATGGCTACTAAGGCTGTACTACTATAATTGCAATAATGTGAAGTAATTGTAATGTCTCTGATTCGTGAACTGATGATTTATATATGTATTTTAGACCTAATTGGTCGATTCACTCCTTTCTTATGGATAAGCACACATGTAAACTGCTAATTTGCTCGTTAACTTTATTACTTTCAGAACTGTAGAGGTGCTCTGATCTGCAGCCAGTGAGTCTTGGAGTGCCTTCATTAAGTAATGTCGATGCGAAGGCAAGGTTTCATATAAAAATTTTTCTTATTGTGACTTGAAATGTTCATCAGTACTTGTAACACAGTACTAATGTTTGGCAGTTCTGCTTTAGCATGGTCTTTTATGGCTTAAGATACAAGTGTCAAGCAAGATGATGCAGGTGTCTAGCAAGATATTTATCTTTCTCATGATGTTGCCCAGACCTGATTTCCTGATGGAATTACGTAGTATCATAGATTCGCAATGGAGTAAACATTCTTTCTAGCAAATTGGCACTTTGCTGTCCTGTGGCGTGCCCTTGCTTTGCTTCCTGTGACAGCAGGGTCGTAGGGGAGTGAAGGAGTTTTGCATCCTGATCTGATCTATCTAATTACATATGTATGCATTCCTATTAATTAACTTTAGTTTTTTGTTTGCAAACAGGAGCGGCTGTAGAATGAAACGATTTAAGAAAAAAGAGGTCGGGCAGTACTACCAGGATGAGGATGCGCTGGATGGAGGAGCTGCACTATCGTCAGTTAGTTGTGGCCGTCGAGTGCCTTGGTGGCTTGGACGGTGAGCTATCTTGAGCTATTTGGCTATTTGTATTCAGTCTTATCTAGATGCAGCTCTCTACTTTCTCAATGGATAACTATCTGTACTAGTTGATGTTGTAGTGGCTGTCTTTAACTAAAGGACCTACTTTATATAAATCATAAAGTACATAACCGCCATTCATTTTGATGCTTGAAAGTCTGTTTATGTGGCTATTATGCATTTGAATTTTAGACTTACCAGATTATTAATGTGGAATGTAGCCTCTCTATACATGATCTGTAAAACAGTTGCAAGTTTAGTTATTCATCTTTGTTGTTGTTAAGATTATTAATGTGGATTGGTTGTCTTGTTAAGATCAAACAAGATGGCCCCTGATCTGTTGTATGCCTCTTCTCTGTCTTTTTTTATTTCATAGTAGGGAAATCTATGCAGGTGAGCGGACCCATGGAGGACATCTAAATCAGAGTATGTGTGGAAAGATGTGGCTGCTAGTAGCTCCTATGTTATCAAAAAAAGGACTAAATGAAAAAAATATGTACATATGGAGCTCAAACTACTTTGTTTTTTGGGGTGGATTCATCAGATGTGTAGCTAAATTGTGGTTGGATGTTGATTATTTGAATTTGACTGTGTTGAAAAAATTATACAAATGCAATTGTATGTGCAAAATATTGTACATGTGTTGAATTGTGAGATAAAAAAAATATGACCTAAATTATATATTATGTGGTATATAATCCATGACGTTCTAGTTTATCATTGTATGTAGCCTCTAAATCTCTTGAGCAGCCATTCTATGATGACTACAACCGTCACTGATGAAGTGTATCTATGACGGTTTTTTCCTGCGCTGAAGCTTTATGACGCTGATTCTGTGACAGTTTTTTGAACCCTCATGGATGGTTACCTATGACGATTTGTGGCATATCTGTGACCAATACAAACTGTCATGGATCAACACAATCCTTGTAGTGAATAATAGAGAAATATTAATGGAAAAATTCATTCATTTAGTACATCTCTACTGATCTTTGCAATGAAAGCCAAAGTATGGCTGCATGGTTTTCTAGTCGCTTGCCAAGCTGACAATAACAGGTCTTTTCTCCAAGTTAACTGCATGCCTAAATCTATTCACAGTGATTTCAACTTTCACAAGCCCATATATTAGAACCTCACAGTCTTTGATAGTCTCTTTTTTAGCTTTCAAATCACTGATAATAACTTCTCAATGATCATTTGTCCAATATGGTCATTCATTTCTACAATATGAAATTTCTTAGTTTTTGGCACCCACTACAAGGATTGTGTTGATCCATGACGGTTTTCTGATGATAGTTTTTGAAACCGTCACTGCGTACCGAATCTATGACGGTCTTATGACGGTTTGAGAATTAGATAGTAACTCTGTGACGGTTTCAATCAATTGTCATTATCATAGTAATTTGTGCCTCCTTTATCACTCCATCAAATGCGATGATTTTTTTCCTTTTTTTTCTAAAATCATACTCTATCAAGTTCATGTGTTGATTTTAGTCATCTTTTGATGTGATAAAGTTTGACCAATTTAAATTTTGAATTTCAAAAAATGATGACTTCAAGTCATATTTCACTATGCCAAAGTATTTTTGGTACAATATAAGTGTTTTACATCACAAGAGTGTTTAATCAAATAGTATATAAATTAAACTTTTATAAACAGAAAATAAGACTCATTAAAACCCTGGGCTGCCACTCGTTCCCATCCCCTCTCTCTATCTCTCTCCTTTCTCCACAACCCGTTCCACCGGCCACCGACCACCGGCCGCCGCTGCCATGATGAGCACCTCCAGCTCCTCTCCAAGGCTAGAGCGTCAGTGCTCACTGCAGATTCCGCCGCAGCCGCCACTGGTTCCTACCTCCTCAGCGGATTCGGATAGCAGATTCTCTGCTATATACTCCCTCCGTATCGGAATTAGATGATGTTTTAGAGAAGACCTCAGTCAAACATTGGGAATATAAATCGTGAATAACTCTTAAATTATTGAGTTTTAAAATATGAAAACTATATCAATAGATTTGTCTTAAGAAATACTTTCATAAAAGTATACATGCATAATTTTTCAATAAGTATTTTAATTAGAAATATTAAGTCAAAGTTATATTTTAGAGACCGTGTCGCTGTCCTAAACTTCATCTAATTCCGATACGGAGGGAGTACGTTAGTTTAGCTCAAAATGGCAAAAAAAAATCCTTCTCCCAATCTTCCTCACAGATTCGCGTAGCAGGCCGGCCCATGAGACCCATCAAGCACTACAGACGCCGCGCGGCACAGTTTCATTACGTCGTTCTTCTCCCAACTCCCGTGAAGCCAATCCCCAATTCCCCATTCCCTAACAGCATAAAACCCTAACTCTACGCGTGCGGGCGTTGGGCGGCGGGCGGCGGCGTATCGGCGGCAAGGCTCGCGCAACCTCTCAGGTGGCTGGCGGTGCGGACGTGGGCACGCGGCATCGCGCACTCATGCTTCACGTCGGGGCAGCCGGCAGCGTCGCGCGTCGCTTCCCTTCGTTGCTGGGTGGCCCGCGGCCGGCAGACGGCAGCTAACAGCGCCGCAGCCTGCAGGGCGCAGCCGCGCAGGACCCAGGGGGCAGGCCGTCTGAGGCTCCGAGCCTCCGAGGCAGGCAGGCAGGCAGCGCCGCGGCAGGCTGCTGCTGCTTACCTGCTCTGCTCCTTGCAATTTCAATTTTCAAACTGTGAACCGACTGTGCTAACAGTTAGAAGCTGAGGTATGTTTTTTAGCGTCTACTAGCCATCTAACTATATAGATTTGTTGCTGGTTAATGATTTACTGATTGTTGTACAAACAATTAAAATTACAGTGCTTCTAAAATGAAGAACAAAAGCAAAGATTTGATCAATAACTTTGTATATCTCTTTTTTTTTAAAAGCCTACGGATTGTAAAACAAGAGCACACATCTGCTATTTTCTTATACCTGAAATTATATTGTTGCTATATATGGACGTGCTATATGCTTGATACTAGATTCAAGATGTAAATACCCATATTCTATTTGAAATGATTATGTGTGTCAAAGTGTATTATAAAACAACATCAAACCCATACAAAAGAGGGATGTTTGATCTAAGGCTGAAAGTTTCCTGTATGATTAACTTGGTTATTCTTTTCCCTTTTCTGTTGTTTTCCCTTTTACCAGGTTGCAGTATGAGAAAGGCAGTTATGCCATACACCTAGGAGTGAGGAGCAATTATATATGTTTATTAAAGAAAACTCTGTTATTTATCTGAGGTCTGAAGTCCTTGCCTGATTGTTGTACTCAACCTGTAACTGTGTACTGCTCTGAACAGATCTGGTTTGGTTATAGGTGATTGATGCACTGGTTCTTCTATGGTTTTTTTCCTTCTCTATTATAAGTTTGTGCCTGGTGTCTTGTATTTAACAACTAGTTCTAAAGGCTATGTACAGTACTTGAATTAAACTGGACACATGGTGTTATTATATCTATTTTTTTGCTTTAGACTTATAGTTTGCGTACCTAAATTAAACTGGACACATGGTATTGTTAGATCTATTTAAATTCAATAACAGCTACTTATTTTCTTACATGTTTTGTTCATTTGCATGTTGCAGCAAGCAAGCAAGGAAGCATGGGACGAGATAGCTACAGGTTTTTTTCCTTTACTGATTTAATTAAGGAGTAGGTCATTCCTCAACTCTGTATTTTGGCTCAAGACCTTTTGCTATTATGAAACAGCTGCCATTAGATATGCTGGGCTAGTGTGATCACATTTGTATGTCATAATATGCTGGCTCTTGAGACTTTCAACTACATGTATGAACTAGCTTGATTAAAAACATAATTAGATTTAATGAGTACATACCATTTTGCTGCCTTAATTAAACTATGATTGTGAGGTGCTGGATCGATGCATTCAGCTATCAGGCTAATCGAAAAGCATAGAAAAAAAAATCAAATAACATAAATATTTATTTTAAGATGTCAGCTTATTATGATATATTTGGCTCATCAATTGTGGATGACACTTTTCTTTAGATTGGTAGCTCAGTTCAATGTACACTGTGTTTACTTTAGATTGGTAACTGGTCGCTGTTTTTCATATCTGACATATGCACTTCTCAAAGATCAAGAACTAATCTAAATATTTCCTGTACAGATTTTAGCTCATCATTCAAGCACTGCATTTTTCAGGCAAGTTCTTCAGGAGAGGTAGTGGCTAGGTGCAATGGAGGTACCATGACACAATGTTGGTAAGCTGACTTTTCTGGACAATTGTTGCTAGTGGGGCTGGTAGTGTCATATATGCTGATACAGTAAGCACCAATTTGTATCCTATTTCGGACAATGGTTGCTGCTGGTGGTGGTAGTGTCATATACGCTGATACAGTAAGCACCAATTTGTATCCTATTTCGAACAATGGTTGTTGGTGGTGGTGGTAGTGTCATATATGTTGATACAGTTAATTTGGTGGGTTACCGAATTGGTTTAAGTTTGTACAGATGCTATGCGTGTTCTTCCTGTCTAATTAGCTTAGTTGTATATAGTTGATCTGAATTACATTATCTTCAACTTAATTAGCTGTGATAGAACTGATGCTAACTTGAGCTAATTGCAGTTGCAGGGCTTGGGTTGTTTCCAATGAAGAAATCAACATTAGGTGGTTAGGACACATTCAGTTGCTACTGGACAGCATCACTATCGTTCACTGTTAGGACACATATTCTTGCAAGGTGCACATTTATTCTACTTTGTGGTGAGGGACATAGGAGCTAATAATGTATTGCTAGAACTATAAACTCTGACTTGTCAGACATACTTATTTGCATATGTAAAGCACAAACTTGTGTAATGTATTTGAACCTTTGCAATATATAATGTATCATATGATCCGGCTTGTATGTGAATGATTATGTGACTTTTATATCAATGTTATCTGACCTTTGGTGAGATTCACATTATCCTACTGAAATTGCTCTGCTGACGTTGCATGTATCCATGACGCTTGAATTCGTCACTGTGCACTGCCTCAAAACCTCCTGAGCCGCTATTCCATGACGACTGTGAACGTCACTGTTGCAACACGTCTGTGACGGTTTTTTCCCACACTGAACAATTATGACGCAGATTCTATGACGATTTTTTAGACCCTCACAGATAGTTACCTATGACGATTTTTAGGGTGTTTATGACCAATTGAAACCGTCATCTATCAACACAATTCTTGTAGTGACCCAACTATTAAAAGACAGAGATTGTTATTGATGTAATGTACCTTGCAGTCTTCACCAAATTTGCTTCTACTCCACACATATGGATGGTTTTTGTCCAACAATTCAATGGTTTTAGGATCCTTCTCCTCTATTTTCCCAACGAAGAAACTAGTAAATGGTGAAGCTCTTGGCAATACACCACATATTCTTGCCATAAAGATCACCATTGTTACTTTTCTTCATGTTCTTTTATAAGTGCCTTGTACATTCTCTGTGCTCTACCTCTGGATACAATTCTATTCCCTTTCCAGCATTTGTGTTAATGATCAAGCCTATATGAATATAGTACTAAGTCAGAAATTATTATAGACTTTACATTTACAAAATAAAGCACCACAAGGGAATGCGTATACTGGGAGGTGTAAGAATAGACTTCTTCACATTATTGACAAACCAAGTCCAACTTTCCTTAGAGACCATTCCATATGCCACTAGGAACAACCAGTTATGACCATCCCCTGCAATAGTGGATGCCACTTGACCCCTTGCCCTCCCCGCCAGGTGTGTTGCATCTATTGCAATTGTCTACACCCTTCTAAGAAGCCATCAATGCATGGTTTAAGAGCAGCAAAGAACCTCAAAAAACACACGCCATCATTGTGGTCTTTAGCCTCTTGTTCTTAACACTACCAGGGAATGATCTCAGAAGTTTAACCTGATAAGTAGGCAACAAATCATAACACTCATACCATTTGCCATAAATCATGTCTAGTGCTCTCAAATTCTCTCTACTAACTTTGTCATATATAGAACACCCATAGAGTATTCCTTCTTCATTTTTCCCTAACGCAGGCGGACCCATTTCACGGTCCTCCATCAATAAATCAACCACTCTATTAGCCACCGAGTTATTAGATGCCATTATCTAACCACACTTGTTAAATGAACGACATGTATGCTTTGATCCACTTGCCTACATAAAAAATTTGCAAACGCAAGTCATCAGAATATGATAGATGGTAACAAAATGAACCAAGTAGTCATCATTTACCATTGCACCCAACATGTTTCTTGGTTATAGGTGCAAAAAGGTCCACTTGGAATCTTGTTCAGCTCTCCTGCATGTTGCTGTAAATCTTGCCTTGTCTTTGCATATGGCCCCAAAACTTGTCTTGTCTTTTTTCACAACATAGAAATCATGATCATGCAAGATAGAATGATGTGTGACTGCTAACTTGCACTGATCCACATATGAGAACACCACATTTACATCAATAAATAGATAATTAGCATTATATGAAAACATGGGAGAATCATAGTAGCTCATCTTCATTACAAACAATTTCACCATCAGGATCAATCTCAGTGTCAGAGTCACTAATTGAGTAACTAATTAATCTTGTTCAGCCATCAGGTGTGATGAAAGCAATAATGTTACAACATGGCGAGTGACTCATGAAATTGAATGAATCAAAAGCAATAAAATCAGAAAAACTATTTAGATGACGTTGTAGGAGAGATTAGGCATCACTTTTGTCGAAGTGCCTAGGATCATTTCAAAAATAACGTTAGGTTGATGGAAATGGCCACATACCTTCGATTGTGATTGATGATAGAAGCCTTTGCTACACAAATAATATGTAGACATGTTACATTTTACTAGATACTAATGTGGTACATGATTTCATTGAACATGACCACGTGATCCTGACAATGGATTGACTTTCCATGGTTTTGATCATGCCCTAGAAGACAAAAAAAAAGTAGATTGACACCCTAACAAAAAAAAAACAAATAGATACTTTTCTTGTTATTTGATCTTGACGGTTTAATTTTACAGATTGAAACATCAAAATCTAATGGTTGAGAGATAAGCTCCAGTTGCTGTAATGCCAAACGCAACCAGCGGATTAAAGTCCAGAGATGAGAATGCGTACAAATTAAAGGGCAAGCTATGTAGCAGTGGAGCACCATAATGGACAGCGATGTCGTGAAAGAGAAGGTCAAAAGGCGACCCTTTTTTTGGCTCCTTCCCACGATCATCGTGTGTGTTCTTAAGTAGTGCATGTGCTTTCAGCCAACGGTTGCTGAAGAGTCTGCAGGGCGGCTACGCCGCTGCCGTAGCAAATATCTTCAGCGCGTTTGAGCTATTTTCAGTTTATTCTCAGACGTGTAACCTTATTTTCCTTCTATAATAAATCAGTCATGGAAATCAGTCAAATCCAAAGTAAGTCCTATCAACCAGGCACTAGTAGACAGAACCTCAATACAGGCGGTTGTAGACGTGTTTTTACAGACATTTTTGACAACCGCCAGTGCACAAGGCCTGTAGAAATCGACCATTTCTGTAGGCTATTCTTTATGAACCGCCAACACAAATAGATTTGTATTGGCGATTCACATAAGGAACCACCTGTACAAATGGATTTACGAGAATTGGGTATTAAAAATAGCAAAACAACAAAAAAAAAAAACAGGGAAGAGATCCACCGGCAAGCGCATTTTTCACGCAACATTCGCGTGCTACGCGGCTGGTGGGATTCGATCCTATGACTTGTCTCTCACGCGTACCTCTCTCTACTACTGCGACACAATCTCACTTGTGACCATATCCCACATCAGCTCTCCACATATTATAACAAACCAAGAATAAATTGATTGTTTGAGGTACTAAACAAATTCAAATAAAAAAGATGTCAACTACAAAGTTAATTAACTTTTCGAGTTCTACAACCTTCATGTAGACAGTTTCTCCATCCAAGGCTTATATCAAAAAGTTAAATTTCAAATTTCAAATTTTGACCATAATTTACGTCAACAAGATGATTTCAAATAAAAATTTTCAACTATAAAGTTTTATAACTTTTTGAGATCTACAACTTTTATGTAGACAATTTTTTCATTTGAAGTCATTTAAAAAATCAAATTTTTAAAATTGGCACCGATTTCTATAGGCGGTTCACTTAAGAAACCACCTGTAGAAATAAATGGCTCATTTTTACAGGCGGTTTCCTTACCTGTAAAAATTAATTTTTAGTGGCAGTTTTCTTAAGAAACCGCTTGTAAAAATAGCGCTAATTTCTACTGACTGCCCGTCAAGTAAAACTGGCTGTAAAAAAATTCTTGGCGTCAGCTTAGAGCTTTTTTATACTAGTGAGGGTACGCACGGCCAGTCCAAGTCCTCATGATCTAGCTTCTTCATCCATTCATGCATGTTGTATATTTTTTTTTGATAAAGCATAAAATATCCAGGCTTCATCTATCCAAAGATAGAATCAGACTAATTATTACATACGACCAACATGGGCACACAGTTTGCTGCATCTTGTAGCCACTCACATGACTAAAGGAATATGAAAACAGTTCTGAGCTAAATAATACCAATATGTCTTTGCGAAAGCCACCCATTTGAACCAAAGAAAGCTAAGACCGACGTCTCTAGGTGTGTCGCCGTAGAAATCAACTGATCTTTAAGATCTTCATGTCGCTGCAAGTTGGCCCATTGACGTAGCCAGTGAGTTCCTCGGAAGAGTACCTGCAAAAGAGATTTTGGTTTGCATTTGTCGAAAACTATTTCATTTCTTGTTAGCCAGATTGCCCACAATAAGGATGATGCTGCTGTTAACAACAATGTATTGTAACACCCTAAATTTCACAACATAAAAAAAATCACTAAAAATTTAAACTTTTTAATTCAATACAAAATAACCACCTAAAAGTATGAACTTGCCTTGTGTGTGTGATTATTTGCTTACTGGTCAATTGAACTTATGGTGGTATATTGCACAGCATAGCATTTGAATTTAAATTCAAAACCATTTGAAAGTCACAAATTAAAAAGGAAATAGGAAAAAGGAAATAGAAAAAGGGGAAGGAGGGCCGGCCTTACCTGCACCAGCCCAGCGCGGCCCGCTTCCCTCTCCCTCACCCGCGCACCAGCCGGCCCAGGCCCAAACGCGCGCACGCACAGGCGCACGCCGCCTCCCCCTTTTCCATCGCTGACGCGTGGGACCCGGATGACAGGGTCGTCGTCTACCTCGCGGCAGCGATGCGAATACCGCGTCGACGCTCGAGCCTCGACCTCGCCGCCGTCCGTTGCCACCGGCGAGGGGGATAAGGATCACGAGCGCTCCCTCTCGAACCTTCCAGCCCCACTGCTCATTCTCTCAGCTGCGCCGCTCCTCCCTGCCACCCTCTACCCGCCATAGACACGCGGCACGCTCGCCGCCGGCCGAGGAGAAGCCGCCAAAGCGACGGCAGCCATGCTCCGGATAAGCGCGCACTGTGGCGAACCACCATGGTCGTTTGAACGGACGCGCGCGCGGCGGAATATCTCCAACGGTCGGGAGATATTTTGCCCGCTCCGGCGCCGCCGCGGCCGCCTATAAATAGGACCCGTCGGAGCTCCTCCGGCCACACCACCACCAACAACAACTCCGCCAAGGTCTAGAACATCCCATCTTCCGCTCAATTGCTCCTCCAGTCCCCTCTGTAGAATGCTAGGGTAATTTTCCCCAAATCGGGAGCCGCCAAGTTCGCCGGAGCCGCCCCTGCCCATCCACCTTCCCAAAGGGTCTCGGGCCAATTGGAGTTGCAGGTGAGCTCCATAGGCTCCCCTTCTACCTATTTCCCTTGCAAGCCACTCCTCTAGCCTTCTGCATTGCACCAGCCACATGCACCGGCCGCCGCCGAGCCGCCATGGCCAAGGTCCGCCGTCGCCACGGTGCGGCAAAGGTCTACCCTCACGCCTACACCCACACGGCATCCCACGCACATAGATACACACCCACGCAAACCACATAAGAGCACACTAGCAGGCGGTAGTGCTACAGGGCCGCCACGGACACTCCGGCGAGCTGCTGCCGCCGCCATGCGCCATTTCCGCCACACAGGAGGTCGTCACGGGACGCGGGAGTCCATGCGGCACTCAATCCACCACCCGAAAGCCACCACCAAGGGTCAACGCCACCGGCAACCACAACTCCGGCGAGCTTACCCCTGCACACGCACTGTTCTGGCACGAGACGGCGACCACGCTGTTGACGCCGTCTCCTTTCTTCCCCTTTCCCTCTCTGACGCGTGGGACCAGGCAGAGACGCCGCTGCCATTCCGTCCGGCGCCGTTACCCTCTCCCTCCACTCACACCGCGCCACGTGGCACATGGCCGCAACATCGTCATGGGCCACCGACAGGCGGGCTCCGTCTGTCAGCCACACATACACACCAGACACAGAACAACACGGGTAAATGCTGGATACACACGGGCAGTGCACACAGAAAGCTAGAAACACTATTTCCTAACCTTTAAAAATTCCCATAAAATTTACAAATAAACTAGATGATGTCAGGAACCCAAATATATAATTTTCACATATTTTTCATATAATATTTATGCATGTAAAAATTCACCTAGCTCTAGGTCATATTTATAAGCTTTAAAATATATATATAACTTGCTCATATGAATTCCAAGTTAAATGACACCACCCCACTAAAATTCATGCTCCGTCCACTCAGCATAATACCACCATACTGTTCATGGTTTACATTGGTCTTTTGCTGTTATGTTGAGTGTGTGCTATTTTCTTTCTTCGCCGAATCGCTAGATGGGGATTTCCAGGAGAGCGAAGATCCGGATTACGTAGAGGAACCGGGAAGTGACAACAACGAAGGCAAGTCCTAACTTCCACCTATCCCTAACCCCTTCCTCTTGCTAACCCCATCTTACTCCCTCTCATCCGCCCTCCGATTCCGTTATTTAATTGAACTATTCATTATACAATATGTGATTACTATGAATTGTGGAAAAGGAAATGATTGATGACAATCGAGGCCATGATTGGTTGATGAATATGAATAACTGAAATTATAATGTCTATGGAACCTTAACTCTTAAAACTGGACAACCCGACAGGGGGCGGGTGAAGGGGTAGTTTACACGGCGTAAGCTACCTTGGCAGGTTCGCCTAGTGAGGGCTCCTGTTGGAAGATACGTGCCCCTATCACACGGAAGATAGTTCATAGCCATCTCGCCTGGTGAGATAATCCGTACAGCCACACGTCTGTATGGGTAGACTGGATCTCACACCCCGTTGGTTGGAAGTATAATTTCTACTAGGAGGCCGGTGTTGGCAACGGAAACTCAGGAGCCGACATGGATGCTAAGTGATCTTCCATGGTCCGGTTGGCGTGGACTACTGAGTGATCTTCCACGTTAAACTTCTTATTTTGCCATATATATTTAATTAATATGTTGGGTGACTAAGTGACACCCGAGGGGGACTAAGTGACCTCCTATTTCTAACCCCTAAGGGACCGTGGTAGAGTTATATGGAAAACTAGAGTCATGCTCAAGCGGGTACGGGCTCTCGTTAGGCTTATCCGAACCATGACGATGGGTAGGGTAATGTCTATCGTGTGGGGAAATTTGTACACCTTTACAGAGTTAACCGAATCTATTCGAATAGCCACGTCCTTGGAATGGGCAGATGCTGGGATGAGATCACTATGAGTAGGGACGCTCACTGTAAATATCATTGCTTTTAACTGGTACTAACCTGGGAACTGGTGAGAATGGTAATACTCTGCCAGGGCCCAACTTTTCTAATTAACCTTTCTACATTACCTATTTTTCTCTATTCTTCCACCCTAACCCCAAAGATTAGGGCTTGCTGAGTACGTATGTACTCACCCGTTGTTGACTCACAGATATTGACCTTGGAGACCTGGACCTCTACGACGAAGCTGCCAACCAGGAAGACTAGAAGTGTGCATCGTGTCGGGAATCTTAGGATAGCGGGCTTCATCTATGCTCAAGCTTGCCTGTGGAATTGTCAACCTACCGTTTAGTAGTCAATCGCTAGCTGCCACTCCACCAAATAAAAGCCGCTTCACGGCTATTTCCGCTAGACTTGTAAAACCTCCAGGGCCTTGCTTATAGGCCGCCCTTTTGTAAGACTATTATATTCAATATCAATAAAGCTCAGACCTTTTTATAACTCTTCCTGTGCCATATCTGTTAATATGTGAGTACTTGTGCATGATCCTGGCGCAAGTACTTAAGCATAAACGGACTCTCTAAATGAGGGGCCGACAGAATGGTATCAGAGCCGAGGTTGACCATAGGACGAAGCCCTAGGATTGGCACGCGTAGGAAATACCTCTAAATAATAATAATAATAATAATAATAATAATAATAATAATTTAAATTTTTTTTTCCTAATAAAATTTGGATTGTTTGCAGAAATGAAAGGCAACTGGGTTCGCACGGACTGCCTGACCGTGGGAGGATTCCCACAGCTTCTCTGGGAGACACTCCAGCGCCTGGGTGTTGCTGAGCCTCCCTCCTACTATGGATGTGAGTATGTGGAGGACGGTATGCCCAAGTGTGAGGTGCACCTGCATGTTGTCGAGTATCCATTGAGCCCATTTCACAGGACCCGATGCATCCCCGTATATGGAAGAGAGTTAAGTGACACATGCCAGATGGCAGCAAGGAAGGCCCTTATGGATATCTGCCAGGACTATGAAGCAAGGATTGACCACACCCATGCAAGGTTCTTTCCCATAATGGATCAAACCACACCAATCTGGAAGGACAAGGTGAAGGCCATGGAACAAGTGGGTGAAAGAACACCAGAGTACACCATAGTTGCCACTGTAAGGTACCTGCACACCTTGGATATCCTCTATGAAGAGAAGGAACGAGACATGAAGAAGTGAATTCAGAAGGCCAAGGAAGCTGAAGCAGAACTACAAGCTACAAAGATGGAGCTACTCATAACTAAGTCACAGCTAGAGATAGCAAGAGACAAGAAGGAGTACTACAGGCAGGAGCTAATGAAGGCCCTCGCACACCCTCACCATGGGTCGCACTCCAGGAGGATCAAGAATGGCAAAAGGACTTTTGCCATGCCACAGGACGGGGAAAAAGATCCAAAAGGGAAGACTCTGACAGAAGGAGAGTATGACCCACATTGCCCACAATATGATCTTAACAAATACCTTCAAAAGGAGACACCATCCGCCCAAGATGAAGGATATGACACTGAGGAATCCTTTGCGGATAACTTTCAGGCTGCTGGGAATGCAAACATCGCTGGGCCATCCAAGACCATCAAGGCTTGATATTTACACATGCAAGTGAACCCTGCGCGCTACGAGAAGATCGACTAGAAGGCTGTGAAGAACCTTCCCGAGAATGCAGTTCATGTAAAATAAATAAATTGAATTGTAGTAGTCTTAGTCTTAGTGTGTAAGTCTGTAGGAGTTATCTAAGTATTAGTATCATGTGTGTGAGTCTGTAGCAGTCATGTATGATGCAGCTTAGCACCATATGTGTAACCACTTGTGATTGTAATATATTGCGTTGTTGTGCAAGAACTTGCCCTATTATTGTCTTCTCTAATGCTCTGGAAAGACTTCTAACCTGTGCTGATATACAACATATGGAAAGAAGGTCCGACCGCATCCGGCAATGCCGAGAGAGAGCAGAGAGGCGGGTCCATGAAGAAGAGGAACATGAGGCACCACCTTGAGGCAGGCAAAACCGCGGGAATCGCAGGCAGGCAAATCCAAGGCATGAGCCAGAACCATCACAAGAGAGCAACACAGCAACCAATACAAATGAGCCAACCGAGGAGGAAGTTGATCAAAACCCAGAACAAAGCAACTCAGAATTGCCACCTCCTCCACCCACCTTAGCTGAAGTTATGAATCGTCAAATCCAACTCTTGGAAACCCTTGCAAGAAGGCCAGAACAGGGAAATGGACAAGGAAAGATGACAGCTTTTATGAGACTGCACCCACCTACCTTTGACAGCGCCGAAGAAGACCCACTAGCAGCAGACGACTGGATACGCACAATCACCAAGAAATTAAATGCGGTGCACGCAAGCGACGCGAAAAAAGTTACCTTAGCTACTCATCAATTAACTGGAGCAGCAGGAGAATGGTGGGAAAATTACCAAGAAATGGTCGAAAACCCCGACGCAATTACATGGTAGGACTTCATAGATGAATTCCGCGACCATCACATCCCCGAAGGAATTATGGGAATTAAGGCGGAAGAATTTCGCCACCTAAAACAGGGGGCAATGACAGTAACGCAATATGTCCGAAAATTCCTAAAGCTAGCACGCTATGCACCAGAAGACATTAACACAGATAAAAAGAAACAAAGATGCTTCAGAAGGGGACTAAATGCAGAACTCAGGGAGCGCGTAATCACCCACGACTACCCTGACTTCAACACTCTTATGAACAAGACCATTTTACTGGAAGAAGAACGCACCAAAAGCGAAGGAGAGAAAAAGCGGAAGTTCTTGCTGCAACGTGCTCGCCAGCAGGAAAGGAACACACGGTTCAAGACCAACAATTCCGCACCCACAAGGTACTCATCAAACACCCAATACAAGCAGGCTAGCTCGAGTACTCCACAAAACACTTATGCCCCGAAGACCTATACTACCTCCAACAACGCTAGCTATAACAACAACAATAACAACAACAACTCTTTTAAAAATAACACCACGGCTAGCGACCAGACCTGCTATGGATGCCGACAGCCTGGCCATCGGATCGCTCAATGCCCATATAAAAACACAGCCCCTGCCCCTGCACCATCCGTTACTAGTAACAAGACCGCCGCCTCAGGAACGGGACGCTCAGGATCCCAAAATTTTGGATCTCAGAGGAAGAACACCTCATCCTTTGGGCAAGGCCGTGTCAACCACGTAAGTGCAGAAGAAGTACAGACAGCACCTGATGTTGTGTACGGTGAGTTTCTGGTAAACTCTGTTTCTGCAAGCGTGTTGTTTGACTCTGGCGCCTCACACTCGTTTGTTTCTGCTTGTTTTGTGAATAAAAATAAAATAAAATCGGTGTTACTACCCAACCCTCTCCTAATACGTACCCCCGGAGCTATCCTCAAATGTACCCAAAAATGCCCCCAAGTAAGAATAAGTATAAATGGAGTTGAGTTTAAAGCAGACTTGGTGGTACTAAAAACAGAAGGCTTAGACGTGATACTGGGTATGGATTGGTTAAGAGAACACCACGGCACGATATCGTGCAGAGATAAAGCCGTGACCCTAGTAAATCATGACGGAGTAAAAATCGAATGCCACCCCCAAGCTCCGAAAACAGAACCTATGGTATGCAGCATGGGAGCCATAAGCTTAGAAGAAGTACCTGTAGTATGCGAATATCCGGACGTGTTTCCCGAAGAATTACCCGGGATGCCACCAGACAGAGATATAGAATTTATTATCGACTTAGTACTAGGAACAGCACCAATAGCTAAGAGACCCTACCGAATGGCTGCAAATGAACTAGAAGAATTAAAGAAACCGTTAGAAGAACTACAGGAGAAGGGATATATTCGACCAAGTTCATCACCATGGGGATCACCAATATTATTCGTAAAGAAAAAGGATGGAAGCCTCAGGATGTGCATAGACTACAGCACTCAACGAAGTCACTATTAAAAATAAATACCCTCTCCCAAGAATAGATGATTTATTTGATCAGCTAAAAGGGGCAAAATATTTTTCAAAAATAGATCTAAGATCAGGATATTACCAGCTTAAAATAAAATTAAGTGACTGTACCAAAAACGGCCTTCATGACAAGGTATGGACAATATGAATTTACAGTCATGCCGTTCGGACTGACCAATGCGCCAGCTTATTTTATGAACCTAATGAACAAAGTATTCATGGAAGAGCTAGACAAATTTGTAGTAGTATTTATTGATGACATTCTGATTTATTCGAAGAGCGTCGAAGAACATGAACAACACTTGAGAGTAATATTGAATAAATTAAGGGAGCATGAATTATACGCCAAATTTAGCAAATACGAATTTTGGCTACAAGAAGTCGCTTTTCTTGGACACATTATTACCGCGGAAGGAGTAAAAGTAGATCCAGATAAAGTGAAAGCCGTGTCCGAATGGAGCACACCAACTAACGTGATGGAAATCCGCAGCTTCTTAGGATTGGCCGGATACTACAGAAGGTTTATAGAAGGATTTTCCAAAATAGCCAGGCCAACGACAGCATTAACACAAAAAGGAAAAGAATTCAGATGGACTGAAGACTGCGAGAAGAGTTTCCAAGAACTGAAAACTAGATTAACCACCGCCCCAGTGCTACCTGATATCCACAGGAGTTTTGTAGTATACTGTGATGCTTCCCGACAAGGTCTAGGATGTGTCCTAATGCAAGATGGAAAAGCGGTCGCATATGCCTCCCGACAACTGAAAAAGCATGAAGAAAATTACCCGACACACGACCTGGAACTGGCTGCCGTTGTACATGCACTCAAAATATGGAGACATTACCCGATCGGAAATAAATGTGAAATATTTACGGACCACAAGAGCCTGAAATACATATTTACGTAACCCGATTTGAATCTATGTCAAAGAAGATGGCTAGAATTAATCAAGGATTATGACCTAAGTGTACAATATCACCCCGGAAAAGCGAATGTAGTAGCAGATGCATTAAGCAGGAAATCATATTGCCACCACCTAATCACAGAAAATCAAAGTCCCGACTTGGTCCAAGAAATACGTCATTTAAATTTACAAATCATACCCCACAGTATATTAAACACCATACAAATACAAACAACCCTAGAAGGTAGAACAAGTGATTTCCTCCATTGATTTCAAATCATATCCTAATCATGCTACCCTTTTGTGGTCAATGATGACAAAGGCGGAGAGAATGGAACAAAGATATGGAGAGAAATGGGGTTGTTACGCGATGAACCGTCATTAGGCCGATGATGGAAGAGCAATAGGCCAAGTGAGAGGGATCACAAACTTTTAAAATTTAGATCTTACACTTAGGGGGAGCAAGCTCATAAGTATGGTTGCAAGCATTTCATTGTGCATTTTCATTTGTTTGGTGCATTGCATTTGTACTAAAATTAAAAATGTGCTTGCTTGCTTAGTGTATGTTAGTCATAACTTGTGTGGTGTATTGAAGTACTAGCATGCATAGGAAGTGGTAGCTAGTTCCTTACTCTTATCAATTGGTACTAGAACCTCGCTTATAATGTGATCTCATGAGGTATTCTAGTGTCTTTGATTGCAAGAATTCTTTCAAATGGAATCTAGCTATCCATGGTGCTAAGGATGGTGTATAGATGCACTTCGATAGTATCGCGCTTCAAAGGTCCAATTCTATAAACCTTAGCATGAAATTGGTAGTAATATCTCTCCCAAACTTTAAATCCAATACATATGTGCAAAGCCTTTCAAATCCAAACACTAGGCACATATGTAGAAGGAGCTATTAGTACCAAGTTGAATTCATTGAATATCTTTGTAGAGGTTGTCATCAATTACCAAAAAGGGGGAGATTGAAAGCTCTATGTTTGGTTTTGGCTAATTGATGACACCAAAGTATCTAACCATTGTACCTAAGTGTTTGATTACAAGATGGTTAGAGGATCAAGTGTGGAGGTGATGAAGGCATCCAAAGACTTGGAGTAAGCTCATCAAAGTGAAGATCAAGAACTCCAACACTTGGTGATTTGGATTGAGCTCAAGGCAAAGGTATATCAATAGGGCTCTTTCCATTTTGGTGGACAAGACACTATAGAGAGTGTGTCCATATTTAGGATAGATAGCCGTACTATAAAGAGGGGAGTAATTCCATGGTTAACACGGTTATCAAGTGCCATTAGATGTTTGGATCATGCATTGCATTTAGATCTAGTGGCTAACTCTAAACCCTTTGCAAAACCTTTTGAAAATGGCTAACACTTTGCAAGAAATGTTTAATATATAACATGTGTAAGCCAACATAAGCAAAGGACTTGACACGGGTTAATTCTAACTCAAAACAGAGCGTCGGACGCTCTGTAACCCGAGCGTCGGACTAATTCTCTCAGTCCGACGGCTGACTGCCCTGTGCGAGAGTATCGAGCGTCGGACTGGAGATTTCCGAGCGTCGGACTATTTGTCTCCAGCGTCCGACGGTCGATCGTTCGGCTGTTCGACACGTGGCATCCACAGAGGGCGTCGGACGATCGTCGTTGGTCCGAGGCCGAGCGTTGGACCGACGTCCGTTGATTTTTGGCGCTCATGGACCTCTCTGGAAACGTCGGACTCCTCAGCGCTTTGTTCCGACGGCTTCAGCCGACGAGCGTCAGACTATTTCGCTCAGTCCGACGGTCTGCAGTTCGTGGCGCCAACGGTCGATTTCAAATGGTCGAGCTGACGTGGCAGCGTGCGATTCGCCGAGGAATAAAACGTCGGACTGGAAACATTAGTCCGACGCCCCGCGCGGACCGTCCGACGCTTAGCGTCCGACGGTGCGCAGAGTGAGTAAAACGGCTAGTTTTGTTTGTGGACTTCTATAAATAGCCTCTAGCCGGTTCATGCTCACTCTCTTGGCTCTCTAACTTGTTGATACACCTCTTGAGCACCCTCATAACACTCTCACTCACATAGATTCCATAATTCTCATCCATTGTGGGCAAGAGAGTTGATCAAAGTGCTTTGCTTGATCTTTGCATTCATTGGCACTTGTTGATCGTGTTTGCTGCGGAGTTCTCTCATTTCTCTTGGTGATTGCCGTCACCTAGACAGCTTGGAGCAGCGGAGGAGCTTGGCGGAGTTGAAGATTGTCTCCGGCCACTCCCGGTGATCTTGTGAGGGGTATTGCACCTTCCCCAGTGGAGAAGCCACAAGGTAGCTCTAGTAAATTGATCGTGTCATTGAGTTACCCTTCTCGTGGTAGATTCTTGTGGCGCTCTTGGTGAGCTTGACGATTGTCGTCGATTAGCCACCGAATCACTGAGTTGTAGTCGACACAACGGGAACGTAGCGTGCCGGCAAGCACGTGAACCCCGGGTTAAATTAGTGTTCATCTTTGTGTTGGTCATTGGTTTCATTGTGACCACCACCTTCGAGTGTGTTGGTATCTCTCTCGGTGTTTGGCTACCACCTCTACACGTCGGTATATCATCTCTACACCCTACTCTTTACATTTGTGCACTTTACTCTTGTGTTGTAGTAGCTTGTGTAGTGGTAGTGGTAGAAGTAGCTAGTTTGTTCACCTAAGAGTAAGTAGCTCAACTTAGGTTTAACTTATGTGCTCATAGTGACTCTAACTAAACCGGTTAGGAAGGCTTGCAACCCTCTAGTAGGCTAGCGCAAAGAATTCGCTTCTCCTCATTTGTTACTAACCTTGTGATCAAGTTTTGTTGTTGTAGAGAGTTTTTAATTGGCTATTCACCCCCCTCTAGCCACTTCGGACTTATCACAACCCTAATCCCCAACCTATCCCCCACCCGAGCCCCCCAGCCATCCCCGCCGCCACCCCCGCCGGAGCACCCCCCTGGTGCGCCGCCGCCTCGGCTGCCCCAGCCGCGCCTGCCCCGTCGGCCTGCCCGCGCCCCCGCCGGCCCCGGTTGTGCCCACCCCGCCCGCCACCGCCCGCCGCCGCGCCCGCCCCGGCGCTGCAACCACACACACATCGCTTTGCCCCCCTCTTCATCGCAAACGGCATGCTAAGATGCGGCGACCGGTGCGGCCTCCTCCCCCATCAGCTGCGTGTGTGGATGCAGTGATCCACTCTCTTGGCGTTTGCGACTACACTTGTAGCGCGGGCAGCCACGTGGTGGAAGCGCAGCTTGGAGCCCGCCATCATTCTCATCCCCACCGTTCGCCATGGGTCTCACAATCCCCATCGACTACCTCGCCGTTGTCCGGAGGTTCGTGCCCCCTTCTCAGTGTCGATTTCGATTTCGATCTGGGATCCGGTTCGACAAAAATATGGTTTGGTAAAGGTTCATTAATATTTGTGTTGAATGAGCAGTGTGGTGAGAATCCTTTGTAAATGTATCGGTATATGCTTTATATTTCTAGAAGCTGGAATAGAAACCTATTTGATTTTGAGAAAAAAAATTCAGGTGTTCTATGCCTTAGGTTCAGATACATCAGGTTCTTTCTTAATTTTGTATGGAACAGGTTTGGTCCATGTCGTTCATGATTATTGAATAGTTCGTTCTCGGTATATACTATATATTCTTACATGCAGCTGTAGATATACTGTATAGCCCTATGAAATTATCTATCTACTTTTACACCCTGGGCTTCTACTAAAAGTCTATGGTTCTTTAGTTCAATAATAACTAGGTATCTGCTTCATGTCATGGCATTGATGGTTCTTTCTTAATTTTGTATTCAGTGGGCTTCCATTTCTCATTTATTTTGAGACTGATGAATGCAGTTCCCATATATTCAGGACAGTGAGAGCCATGCTTAAGAGTAAGCCCTACCTCAAGATGCATTTGATTTCCTAATGTGTCAATGAATAATAAAGAATATTTCATTCTATGAAAAATTATTTTTGGTTCATAACTTCAGACAATGAAAATGAAATCGAATGGTATCGATGAGTGGCACATCACTCACCTAACAAATGTGGGGTTAAACCCGATGACCAGCAGTCCATGTAATTTAGTCAATATTGCAAACAACCAGTTGTTCCGAATCCCTTTTAAGTTTAAATTCAAGGCCTTGCTTAAAGACAAATTCTACTTATTTCCTCCTTTATGTGCAAAAACAATATTTCTTGCTATTTTTATGTGCAAAGAAATCTCAAGAGTTCAATGTTCTATTGAATCCTAATTTACTTTGCTTCGATCTTTGTCTAAATACTATTTTATTTTAGCCATTTGTCATCACATATTTGATCACAGTTTCGATGGTTCGTGTCTTTCATAACAAATGTTTCTGCGTCCTAGGTGTGATGTGATGATGCAACTATGAAACGATGAAGAATCAAATGGCTCACCGCAGAAGATTAACTAGCCTGTATTGTCTTCAGCGCCATATGGTTGCAGTGAGAATTAGCAAGCATGTAGTGAGGTATTGAGGTTGTATTTCTTCCTGTTTCCTTCTCTCTTCACAGTAATCCTTAAATTCATTGTATTTGACAAATACTTTGTCATTGTATTATTATGACTTATGAGAGACAAATGAAGCTTACTGCCTTCCAGCTTGGAATTGAAAATAGAGTTGTTATCCAGTTACATACCATGACAATCAGATTGATGGACCATCTTTATAATTATTATTTTTCCATACCTGAGTACTATGTACAAGAAACTAATGTGTTGTGCTATCCAGATCAAGCCTTATTTGTGTATAATACAATCTTCCAGTAGCTCCCATCTCAGAACTTGCGTCTCCACAACATCGGGCGCGGCGGAGCGCGCCTGTCATCCTAGTACAATGTGGTGACAGAATTTTGTGTACTTTCAGGAGTAAATGCTGATGATGTTCGATTAACAGTAGCCGCTGTTGCTGCTCGAGGGGAAGCTAACAGTGAGTTGCTAGAATTTATGGGCAAGGTGATTTTCTTCAATGGCACTCTAATTTTATTGTGGTTTGGTATTGTGCAGTTTGAGCCTTGTAAAAAGTGATATTCTGAATGCTCCAGCGTGCCATCACAATATGCATGCAATAAGCATAACTTTATTGGAAATATCTTTGTGAATCTATGAGCAAAATATAAAAAAGAAAACCTTTGGTTGTAAATAAATATATATCAATTTAGTTGATATTCTAAATTCTGAGTCTGCCATTGTCCAATAAATGCTGATGGCTTATGAAATCAGGTTCTTGGACTAAGATTGACTCAGATGACCCTTCAAAGAGGATGGAATAACAAATTGAAGCTTCTGATTGTGAGTTCTCACTTCTTACTGCTAATTAGTATCGAATTCTGATGCACCGAACTCAATCCTATATTAATTTTCTTTTGTTTGCAAAATTTTCCAATATATTTACTATTTTTTCTTTTCTAAAAATGTACTCGGACTTTGCTATAAGGTTGAGGATTTGTCTGCACGGCAAGTGTATGAAAAGCTCCTAGAAGCTGTACAACCATAGGAACTGGGATGGAGCAATGTGGTATGCGTTTGGATATTCTCTTTTGAGGGCACAAGAGAAGGTTTCCATCCATTTGTGCAAGAGGAGGTGCTGATACGAGGTCGAAACATAGCTGAAATGTAACTAGACCAGAGCAATTGGCCAATCTGAGCAGTATCGGATTCATTGTTTCTGTTGTGAGAGTCGGGTACTGTGTCCTCCTAAAGATTTCCTAATTCTGACCCAATTGTTGTTCTTGTGGCCAACTGTGCCCGTTTTATTTATTTGCAAAATAAGCAGTTATATATAATTGGAGAGTGGGAACATGAGTGGTAGCTAAGAGCAATTCCAGGAGAATAGGTATCCCACTCGCTGTCCGGGTGTTTCCCAGCTTTGCCGACTGTCAGGGCAGTGACACTCGACAAAGAATTTTTTTAAAAAAAATAAAAGAATTTCTTTGCCGAGTACCAAGGCTTTAGCACTCGGCAAAGATTTTTTCTAAAATTTTTTTTTAAAAAATCTTTGCCGAGTGTCACCACGGTCGGCAGTCAGCAAAGAAGCCGTCAAAGTTGACGGCTGAATTTTCTTTGTCGAGTGCTGACGTGGCACTCGGCAAAAGCTTTACCGAGTGCCCGATATTTGGCACTACTTGGCAAAGAAAGCTTTGCCGGCAGTTTCTTTGCCGAGTGCAATAAGGTCTTTGTCGAGTGCCTCAGTCACTCGGCAAAGAAACCGCATCCTGTAGTGGGGGAACTGATGAAAGACTGAAGACTGACCCCGAGCTGCATATTTGTTTCATCGAATAGTAATTCTATGTTTTGCAGGATGCACACGTACACAAAGCATTATAAGGCTTGAGAACGAACACACAAGCTGTAGTGTTGGAGACTACAGAATTATTCTGTGCTCAGTTCGCAGAGAAGGAAATCTTTTATGCTGGGCATTATCTTATACTATAGTTTATTATTATAGGGGGTGCTTCCGGCGCGATAGGTACGGACGTACGGTAGTGGTAGATACCGGCCTACTGCTCCAGCATCAAGACCTCTACGTGCTTCCTTCCCTCAAGCCTGTTTGCAAAGTAATGCTTCATGTATTCCTGATAAGTAGTTGATCTATAGCGCTCCTTACCCCCTTTCACGAACTGTGGGGAAGGACCAACCATCGTATTGGGGTTCGGATAGAAGAAGAGTGCCACCGAAGTTCTCTCTTTGGTTGGATGTATCACGACCCTATGCTGAACACTGGTGAATTTCCCATTACTCAAGATCTGCATCCATGCAAAACGAACGGATCGATCAGAGGACACACAATTAAGTTACATCAGAGACACAATTAAGAAACGTCGACGTTTTCAACATTATTACCTCAACCACGTCGCCAACGTTGACGGCGAAGGCGCCATCGATGACGTTGACAGAGAACCACTTGCCGTCCTTCATGACCTGCAGGCCCTTGACATCGTTGTTCATCTGCAGCAGCAGAGTGAGGCCGGACGCGTCGGTGTGCGGCGACAGGCCCATCACGCGGCCGGCCTCTTGCCGGCACGGCGGGTAGAAGTTCACCTTCATGCCCTGGGGCTGCCCCTGGTACACGTCCCGGAGCGCCGCCGGGTCGGCGCCGACCGCCATGGCCATCAGCTCCAGCAAGAGGTAACCGAGCTTTCTGGCCGCTGCGGTGTACGCGTCCACGGAGTCCATGAAGGATGCAGGGCGAGTAGGCCAGAAGCGCAAGGCCCTGGACTCCTTCGGGTGGACGATGAGGTGCAGCATATCTGCCCACTCCAGCTTCTGATCGTCGGAGAAGACGAATGCCTGCCCATAGCCTTCAAGGCTACCAGCTTGCATGCCGCATTCCTTCTTGACTTCCAGCGGTAGCTTCAAGAACCCGAATACGTCCTTCTTCAGATTCCCAATCACCTCATCCGGAACTCCATGGTTGATCAGCTGCACCGTACCGCCGCATGGTTCATCATATCTTTTCATACCAAAATACACAGAAATTTCAAAAGAAAAAAAAATCGGTACATACATGGAAGAAGCCCCAGTCGAGGCAGGCAGATGCCAACTTGGCGGACTCCTCCTCCGATGACTCCGGATCGAGCAACTTACGGAAATCGATGACCGGAATATTGAAAGTGCTGTCGTCGCTGGGCACAACCACCTCAGCGCTAGGATCCTTCATCAGATATCTCTCGGGCACGGCCTGCTCATCTCCCTTGTTGTAAGCCTCTGCAAGAGCCTGCACGTTAGCCACCGGCAGAACCCCGACCTTTCTTATTGTGTACTGAGCCATTCTTTGCTAGCCCCTTCCTTCTTGATCTGCGTGGATGGCACTGATGTATATATAGAAATGTACATGTGGAAATTAACCGTACGTTGATATGATCAGCCAAAAGTCATGTTGGCGGAGGGTACCCCTAGTCTAGTCAGGACAGGGTTTCCCCAGGCAACACGAGGGGATGCCTCCACTCGATGGCGGAGGGTCATAGGAATGTCTCTCACTAAGCGAGTGTATAATAAATGATTCCTAACTAACTCTGTTCACTGTAGTTACATTATTATTTATAGGCTACAGTACTCCTGCTAATATAAATTACACAAGAATCCCCCGAGTACGGGCAGGATATTTCAGGGATATCCTCGAACAAAGCTGGTGGCCCCCTAGGCATTTGAGTCACTTCCTCCTCGCGCTTCAACCACCCATTGCTCGTCGTCTAGTGACTTGGGGGCCCTCGCACATGAGCCTCCGGACGAAGCAAGGGCTCACGCCATCCCTGAGCCTTTGCGACCTCCAGGCTTTTGTCAAGCAACGTTCGCTGGTGGGGGTGGGGGGAAGGGGGGGTCTTCGACACGGCAGGTGCGCCCAAAGGCTCTGGGCCTTTTGGAGCCTTCGCCCGGGACGGGGGGACCTTCGCTCCTGGGGCGGAGGCTCCCGTTGTCCTCCAAGTGTTGTGTCTTGGAAGGGCGTCGCCTTCGCTTGCCTACAATCAACTCGCATGATCCGATTAGTTTGCCCTCTCCACCTGGCCGTTAGCCCGAGGATGAGCCACCGAAACATACTTCACCATGAAGTCCCAGAAGTCGTAGAAGTCGCTTCCGGTAAATGTGGAGCCGAGGTCAGTGACGATGCTATTCGGGAGGCCGAAACGATGGGAAGATGTCGTTGAAGAATTCTACGGCTTTAGCTGCTGTAGCTTTCACCAGTGGCTTGTATTCGATCCATTTGGGGAACTTATCGATGGCGACGTAGACACAGCGGTATCCTCGTTTGGCCGCCTTGAAGGGTCCTATCATGTCGAGTCCTCATGTGGCGAAAGGCCAAGATGCGGGGATGGTCTACAGTTCTTGGGTTAGGACATGTATCTGCTTGGCGAAGAACTGGCATGCTTCACAATGCCGCACAATCTTCTCAGTGTCTTGGACGGCGGTTGGCCAATAAAATCCTGCTCGGAAAGCTTTGCCGACCAGGGTGCGCGAGGCCGCGTGGTTGCCGTACTTGCCTCCGTGCACCTCTTGGAGTATCTTGATACCTTCATCATGCGTCACGCACTTCTGTAGGGCTTCACATTTGACGTTTTTGCACATGAGCTTGCCATCGACCAGAACATAGTGCTTCGAACGACGCACGACGCGCTCCATATCGATCTTATCTTCTGGAATCTTGGCCTCGAGCAAATATGCGATGAAGGGTGCTCGCCAATCTTTCTCGTTATTGATGCATCCCACAATCTGATCGGAAGGAGCAGCTTCCGTCTATTCTTCTGTTTAGATGGAGGGGTTGACAAGGTCCTGGACGAAAACGCCAGGAGGGATATTTGCTCGTGATGAGCCGAGCTTAGACAACTCGTCGGCTGCTTGGTTCTCGGCGCGGATGACGTGATGAAACTTGATGCCCAGGAATTTGCCTACTAACTTTCTGATTACGACGACAGTATGCATCCATCTTTTCACTGGTGCGGTCCCAGTTTTTATTCACTTGATTGATGACCAGGGCGGAGTCCCCATATACCATGAGTCGTCTTATGCCGAGCTCCATGGCGATCTGTAGGCCATGGATGGCAGCTTCATACTCGGCGGCGTTGTTGGAGGCTTTAAAGTATATTCTCAGTACATAGCGAAGATGTTTGCCGAAAAGTGATATGAGGAGTACACCGGCGCCGGCGCCTCTGATGCTGAGAGATCAATCGAAGTACATCGTCCAGTGCTCCTCCTGCTCGGGGGGTACTGGCTCCTGCATCTCTGTCCACTCGGCGATGAAATCGGCCAGTACTTGTGACTTGATCGTCGTTCGACTGCGAAACTCGAGGGAGTAGGTTCCTAACTCCATAGCCCACTTCATGAATCTTCCATTGGCGTCTTTGTTGCGGAGGATGTTGCCGAGGGGATGTTGGGTGACCACCGCAATTGGATGTGCTTCAAAGTAGTGGCGACGCTTGCGTGATGTGACGAGGATGGCGTAGATCAACTTTTGCACCGTCAGATAGCGAGTCTTGGACTCGTTCAGGATTTCACTGATGAAATAGACTGGTCACTGGACCGGATATGCATGACCGGCTTCTTCTCATTCGACCAGGATGGCCGTACTGACGACCCTGCTAGTTGCGGCGATGTAGAGCAGCAGCGTCTCATCCTTCATGGGTGCGGTGAGCAGCGGAGGATGCACCAAAAATGGTTTCAGCTCCTTGAAAGCTTGGTCCGCCTCTTCTGATCAGACGAATTTTTCGCCGGCCTTGAGTATATTGAAGAAAGGGAGCCCTTTTTCGCCTAGTCTGGAGATGAATCGACTCAGGGCCGTCATGCATTCGGTGAGTTTCTGGACGTCTTTGACGCTGGTCGGAGGCTTCATTTGCATGACGGCTTCGATTTTCACTGGATTAGGGAGAATACCGTGTTTGCTTACGATGTTACCGAGCAGGTTGCCGAAAGAGACGCTGAAAATGCACTTAGAGGGGTTCAATTTCTACTGAAAGGCTGATAACTTTTTGAAGACTTTTTCAAGGTTGGAGATGAGGTCTTCAGCCTTCTTGGTCTTTATGATGACATCATCAACGTAGGCTTCAGCAATGTCCGGAATAAGATCATCAAGGCATGCCTGGATAGCCCGCTGGTATGTGGCGCCTGCATTTTTCAGGCCGAAGGACATAGTCTTGTTGCAGTAGGCCCCGAAAGGGGTGATGAAGGAGGTCTTATCTTGGTCTTCTTCGTTCAAGGCGATCTGATGATAGCCGGAGTTGCAGTCGAGAAAACTGAGCAGCTCGCTGCCGGCGGTGGAGTCGATGACTTCATCGATGCGGGGGAGACCGAAGGGGTCTTTACGGCAGTGTTTGTTGAGATCAGTGTAATCAAAGCACATTCTCCATTCGTTATTATTTTTTCGTACAAGAACCGGATTGGCTAACGAATCAGGATGATACACCTCTTTGATGCACCAGCAGCTAGGTGCCGAGCTAGTTCTACCCTAATAGCCTCCTTCTTGTCTGGAGAGAATCACCGGAGCTTCTGCTTGACGGGCTTGGCGGTCTTCGAGACATTCAAGGAGTTCTCGGTCAACTTCCTGTGAACGCCGGGCATGGCCGTAAGTTTCCATGCAAAAAATGCCGACGTGCTTTCTAAGGAAGCTGACAAGCGCGTCTTCCTATTTGGGATCGAGATCCGTCCCGATGCGAGTAATTTTACTCGGGTCACCGGGGACGAGCACCACGTCCTTTGTCTCCTTGTTCTTGGTCACAGCCCTGGACGGGGTCTTCTCTGGAATCTCCTGTTCTTCGGGAGGCAGCTTCTGTGCGTCTACCGCGCACGTGTTTATCTGGATGGAGACGTCGGTGGCTTCAGCCATGGCGATAGCCTCCTTCTCACAGTCGTATGCGGTCTAGAGGTTGGAGCGAACCGTGAGGACGTCAGTCTCCGTCGGCATCTTCATGACGAGGTAGGTGTAGTTGGGGATGGCCCCAAATTTGGCCAAATCTGGGCGGCTGAGGATGGCATGATATGCGGCGTCGAAGTCGGCAACCATGAAGTCGATGTGCTCGATACGAAAGCACTGCGGAGTTCCGAACTGGACGGGCAGATTGATCTGTCCCAGAGGTTGGGAGGACTGCCTTGGGACAATCCCCCAGAATGGAACTGTGGTCGGCTCCAGGTCTTCTGCTCGCAACCCAAGTTCTTTGGCGTCTCCAGAGAAGAGGATGTTGAGGCCGCTGCCGCTGTCGATCAACACCTTGTGGAAGCAAGTCTTGCGTATGACCGGATCGAGGATCAGTGGGAAATGACCCAGTAATGGGATCTCCGTCAAGGTAATGGGCTTGTGCGACCAGGGAGGAAACTTCAGATCGGCGATGGAGGCACCGTAGTTGGCGACGGAGTTGATGCGTCTAGCGACGAGCTTCTGTTCCCTTTTTGACTCCATCACGATGCAGCCGCCAATAATTGTGGAGATTGTCCTATGGGCCTCGGTGAAGCCGGGAGGTGGGTTATCATCACCGTCGTGTTTGTCCTTGTCGGAGTCATGGCGAGCCTTCTGCTTCTCCTTCTCTCTGTATGCCCTGGAGAGACCGTAGCAGTCTCTCATGGTGTGGTTATGAAACTTATGGATAGGGCAGGGACAGTCGAGGAGCTTTTCAAAGGCCTCGTCGTAGTTACGCTTCGGGGCTGATCGTGTGTTGTAGATCTAGTAGTGGCGACGTCTCTCTCTAGCCCTGGAACCATCTGGTTCATCGTGGCGGCTCCGGCCGAAGCGGCGGTGGTCGCGGTGATCGCGATCATCGCGGCAATAATCACGCCGCGATCCTCGGTCGTTGTGGCGCCGATTAGCTCGGCGGTCTCCGTCTTCGTGGCATGTACGGTCGGGGAAGTGAAGACGGCTATGGATGGAGTGATGAGCAGCCTCGTTCCCATCGGCGTACTTGTTGGCGATGCGCAGCATTCCGGCGATGGAGCTCGGTCTGCTGCGGAATAGCTTCCTCTTAAGTTCTTCGTCGAGTCAGAGGCCACGTATGAAAGCGGAGATAGCTTCGGCATCTGTGATGCTCGGGATGTTATTTCTGGTCTCCGAGAAGCACTGAATGAAATCTCGCAGGGTCTCGCCTGATGCTTGCCGAAGTTTCTCAAGATCATACTTCGTCCTGGCTGCTTGCAGGTGGCACGGTAGTTACCGATGAACTGCTGTTGTAGCTGATCCTAGGTGTCAATGGAGTTTGGTTTCAAACTGAGTAGCCAGTTATTGGCGGATGCATTGAGCATGATGGGCAAATAATTTGCCATGACATCTGAGTTTCCTCCAGCGGCCTTGACCGCGATCTCGTAGACAGTGAGCCACTTAGTGGGATCAGTGGTGCCGTCGTAGGTCTCGACACTGATAACCTTGAAGTTCGGCAGCTAGCGTACCGCCTTCAGGCTGTCTATGAACGGCAGTTCGGGGGCGTCCTTGTCGTTGATCGGAGGGCCATGAGTTTCATCATACTCCTTTCGGCGCTCAGTTTCTGCTGAGTTCCTGGCCTCCCTTCGACTGTTGATGCGACTACAGAGATCTTTATCTTTCAGCTTTTTACGGAGATCGGATTGGTTGACCTCCTGGGCTTCGTCTTGCCGGTGGCGTCTTCACCCGCCACGGGAGTGGCCACTGTCTTCTCGGTGGCGCTCGGTGACGATGCGGTGGAGAGCGACGGATGAGGCTGTCGTTCTTCATTGATCTGAACTTGTGCCGCCTTGAGGAGAGCCGTGAGGCGCTCTAACTCTAGAGTCTGGGCCATGTGCTTCGCCTCTGTTATTGCGCAGGCGACAGTTCACACTTGGAGTCTTGAAGACCTGGTGATTACTGACTAGGTTGAATTCCTTCCCAAGGTTCCACATGGCAGATGGGGCCTTCCTTTCATCAACGCGCTGCTCGCAGCGCCGTCTTCGGTCGTCGTTCCACTTCTCACGATCAACACGGGCCTCGTTGTCCTCGTTTGGCGCCGGAGCGCTGTCGTCACTAATGGCGAGGATGGGTCCATCGATGTACCGACCAGTAGGAGGGGGCAAATCAGGAAGATTGCCATCTTCAAGGTCGTCGCGGTCGGAGTGGTCATTGTCAGCGACGATAAGGGTGGAGCTGGTGCCAGGGTGGTCGGAGGCGACGTGGTCGGGGCCGCGCAGCGGTCCTGAGAAGCTGGAGGCCACGTTCCGCAGGCCAAAAGGCATGTAGCCCCTTGGGAGGTTGTGGTCAGAAGCCCTCGGAGCCATGACTGCTCGGGGCCAAAGTTCGACGATGCGTCCCTGCGGGGTGGCGGTGATGACCAGAGTCGTGTCCCGCCGAGCCGGTGAAGGAGAGGGGCGTTGTGGCACCGGTGGATGCTGGAGGCAATCTGCAGCCAGTTGATCCACAGCCTGACTCCAAAATCTAGAGGCTCTCAGATAAGCCTTGGGAGACCCAATCTATAGATCCGATCATGTCGCTGTTGTCGATGGTCCTCCGAACGTAGCATGGCAGTCTTCTTCCCGAAGCGGAGGCCATCGGTGAAGCCTGGAGCAGATGCGATCTGAGGCATATTGAGGATCTTCCTTTCGCCGTCAGGGCCGATGACCCAGGTGATGGAGCCCACCGTGAAGATCTGGCCCGGCGTCGGGAGCACTATGGAGCTTGAAAAAATCACCTTCTTTGTTCGCCATGGGATCAGAAAGCACGCCCCCTACCTGGCAGCGCCAACTGTCGACAGAATGTCGTCGATAGTTTACCGAGGGGTATGCCTAAGGTAGTAGATTGATCGGTGAAGGTGCACCTGAGACGAACAATCGTAATGCGAAAAGCGTGAGACACAAGACTTATACAGGTTCAGGCCGCCGCAAGGCGTAATACCGTACGTCTGTGGACAGTTACTAACGGTATCATAAGAGTGTAGCCAAATCTATCTTCTAGCAGTGGTAACAATACTTCTCAACGCAATCGCCGGGGTTGTTAGTCCCTATGCTCAAAATATGTGTTGTTGATACTTCTAACGTTGCTACCAGAAATAAAGTTATCCCTAGCAACTGCGCCAAAAATGCTTATGGTATGGCTCTATAGGATAGGTGATGGAATTCTGCATGCGCACAGAACTATCGTGTAGCACTTTATCTGGTGTACCAGGTGTCAAATTTATATTTTCCCATAGGAAGGCGGGGTTTGTGATTCGTAGGATCTAATAGTCAAAGATCTAGATATAGATAAATGGGGTGACAACCTTAGTGAGGATAAATCAATGAAGGGTAACTAAGGTGGAAACACATTAGGATAATTCTAAATAGCTATGGAGTTTATGGGAGAACTCTAACACAGTAAAAGATCAATTGTTTGTTATATCAAAGAGTCTGCTATACTAGGGATGTGCAAAGTTCTAAACTCACCTAGGTTCGACTGATTCAGCACCGTACACCTACAAGTCCTACCTAATAAAACCAAACCGAACGTGGTGGAATCCAGAGGATTCTAGGGCTTTTGTAATGAGCAAACCCTGCAGCTAGGAAAATCCTGTCCCATGTCTCCTCTTCTCCCTGCTTTCCTGTTGTTGTCAGCATCAAACACAGATCCAACAAAAGCTGGACTTCCGATGCCTGTTTAGATGGGTACCCTATCACAACATCCATGATTATCACCTTTCGCTTTGGTTCTCGAGTAGAAATAGCTTCTTTTGCTTGTTTCAAGATTCTAGTGCATTCCTCGTCACTCCAGTTATGTACCACATACTGTGGTAAGGTATAGTATTCATGAATCATGTAATGAATAAGTTCATAATAACCTATGATTATGTATGACTGCACGCATCCAACATATTGGTGATAATCGTGGCTTGCAATTAATTAGATTGAATTTGAAAACCCAAATTTAGATTAGTTTATGATGTCATAAGATGTGGATAGTAATAGGAGCCACCATAGTTTAGGCTAAGGTTTCATCGTACTAAATGCATACTGAAGGTACCATACAAAGGAAAAAATATGGATAAAAGAAACATATAGATTAACAAATGGTTACCATAATTTGATATATAGAGACTAATAAATAGTACCATAGTATTATGTCTATTGTTAGTTGGGGGCACTAAAAAATAACCAGCCCTTGCAAGGGTACGGGTTGATAGACTAGTATAATTAAGTAACCTGATGTTCCAACTACCTTACCTAGAAAAATATGTATACTCATAAGTCTTCATACCCTCAAGAACACGACATTTGGAGGGATGAACTCCATCATGTCTCCTGCAACGAACCCAACCGTGCTGTCAACATGGGAAGGCGCGGCGTCCACCACGTAGGGCAGCCCCAGCCTCCAGCACCGAGCACCTGACGTCAGGGAACTCAGGGAAGGCCTTGGCAGCAATGGCCTTTGCCATTGTCCCGTTGCCGCCTCCAACGTCCACTAGGGACGTCACGCCCGCCAACACCTGGGTGGACATGCACTCACGGATGACGATGTCAGCCTTGAAGCTGGTGTCGGACTCCATGGCCTTGTCAAAAATCGCAGCCAACGACGCGTCGCGGCTGAGGAAACCATAGAGGTCCCCGCCATGCGCCACCACAAATGGCATGTCTCCATGTCCACTCATCTTACCAACCGGGACTAAAGGATCTTCTGCATGTTAGTTTAAAAGGAAAACATCCTGTCTATAGTCACATGTGCTGTGTAGGTGAGGTGCTATATCACACGAGAGGCTATGCAAGAGGTCTTGGGTTCGAATCTCACGGGGCGCTTTTATTTGTGATGCCACCATTACTCTCATTTGTTACAATTTCTCCACGCAAAGCATACTCTTTTACTCCATGGATGCTTTCAAGAGTCATTTCCACTTGTTTCATGGTTGGCCGGTCCTTGCTTACAAACTTCACACACGTCGCTACTAACAAAGAGATATCGATAACTTCCCCGGCTCCCTCTCGCACAACTTGTGGATCCAATAATTCAACCAAGTTTTTTGTTCTGGTAGCAAAGTGGAACAATGTCTCACAAGACTGTAGCCCTCGAAAGACATATAGGACACCTACTTATTTCTAGTTAACAGCTCAGTAAGAATAACGCTAAAATTATAGACATCACTCTTCTCAGTAAGATGCGCTCTATACTCATATGGGTTTGGCCTGAGCCAAAAGGTGTATTTAATTGATTGATTGAGAGATAGATCTGATTACAATGGCCAGAGATATATATTTGTACCCTGGGTTAAAGACCTCTAGCTAGCCAGGACGTACAAAACTTGCCTCCTAAGAAACACCTAAGCGCAAGGAAATATTAAACTACATGGATTTTTGGTTTCCTTCATGCAGAGTCCTCGCTGATATGTGTGTCCCTGCTATTTTCTTGGCCACGTACAAATCTCCAGTATATTTTCCAGAGTCCCATGTAAGCCCGGCTACTTTTTCTCCATGACTGGCCGAGCCTAGAAACCCCTTCCATAATAGCCTGGCACATATATCCCCATATACCCTCAATACGTCAGCAATCTATTTATTTCTCATCACGTGCAAGCATCCCATCGCTTTCCTTGCCGAGTATATGAAATATATTATATTACAACATTCCCTGCATAGACTGATTTCTCCAACACACATAATCAAAATAGGATGTCATATAGGATCTTGAACCGGCACAGTTGATAGCTGATTCTTCATTGCAGCCCTGATATAGATTACTAGGCAGTCTGGCCAAATACACCGGAAGCTTCAGAAAATAAATATTGACCAAATTATCGGCTTCCGTCAGTAAACTCCGTAGGCAACGGAGTTACGAAATTTTAGTGTAAACACAAGCCCCTCTATTTCGAAGTACGAATTTTCATGCTTTGAACTATTCTGATATGATGGTCTTCTTTCTTGAGCCAACAATATTATACTTTCTTCAATAAGCACCGGCCGAACTAGAAGTCTTGTAAACAACCTTATCAACCCTTTTTTCGGCTTCGGCCATCTCAAAAATAATTAGGAGTTGCTACAATGTCAATTACATCTCAATGGTACTATGCGTACAACAAAATATTCTACATCGAATTTAATGAGTTACCATACACTCACCCTTTTCCTCAATCCATGTGGTGCTTTTGGCTTTTCCAAATCTTGGGTGGTTGCAAGATAGAATGATCGTATAGAACCAATTATTCTCTTATTCTTTCATCATCTTTCTTTTTCCCGGAGGTTTTATGAAGATTTTTGAAATAAAAATGGTAGTTCCTCAAATAATACCCTCGATCGCTCATTGGGTATAGTCCTCACCAAAGGCTTTGAGAAGGATACGATGACTATTTGTTTTCATAAATGGGAATGACCATTAATTTTCTAACCCAAATAACGAGAATATTGAATACATAGAGAGCAATCTGATTGATTGGCCTGTTCCTGCAGTGCGCGAGGCAGCCTCCTGGGACAATGTTTTGTTGCTACGTTGTATGTGAATGGATGAGAACCAATAGGCATTACTACAATCACCCTGAAGATGGAGGTCGATATGTCGAACCATATTATAAGCATGTGTTAATTAATATCAGTCTACCTAATTTTGACATGTTTTGATTCACGAAGCATAGGCCATTTTCGGCATCGACCCAGCATGACCCATGGGATGATTTTTGCAAGTTCTTGCTGAAGGATGTTCTTCCGGAGGAGGCTCCACTCTTGATAAAGAGTCAAGATTATGCCACATATCCTATGTTTGCCTCTATTCGCGCTGCATGTGAGCACCCCTTCTTTTCATTTTCTGGGCTGAGCAACCTGTACTAAAAACAGATGGAGTTTATAATGTTTTGCTCTTGCACTACTGTGTATTTATGTACTTAATTTAAATCATTTCAGTTGGGCCTAAAATTGGGCGGGAAAACATGATTTTAAACATGGCGTGAAATTTATCTTTCAAAAGTTTGAAATTGGTTTTTAGAAACGGTTTGTTTTGTCGTCCCTAAAAGTGTATCTTAAAAGGCAGGTTTCATGCAAAAGTCGTCGTTGATAAAATTAGTTTCCAAGGCGGTTTCAGTATCGCAACCATCCCTTAAAATACATTTTTAGAGGCGGTTGCCTTATTAAAACCACCCATGAAAATACATATTTCGAGGCTGTTATCTTATTGAAACTGCCACTGAATATGACACTTTTAGAGGAAGATTTTGTAACAGAACCGCCGAAAAAAATCTACCGCCGTCACTAGAAACGCTCTAACTTTACAATTAGTGTGTTTGTAGCGGTTGGATGAACCGCCTCTGAAAAACCCATTTAACCGCCCTAAATGCTATTTGCGTGGCAATGGAACTGGGTGTGGCTGCCGGATATTTCACCACAGCCGCGGGCATCGCGTACTCACTGGCGTGCATACGCGGAACCCTTTGCGCTCACAGCTCCGTACAACCGATTCGTGCACAGGGATCCTTGAAAGATCAGCACACGTACTATAGGCCTTGGACTGGAATGCATCGAGACACCGATCCGTCTGCTATCAATACACAACCGTACGTCCAAAATTTTGCAGTAAATTCTAGGCACATGAGCATACATTGGAGTCCGTGATGACCAACCTAAACACATGTCTCCGAAATTCTCGATCAGGATCAGTTATAGACACATGTCTCCGAAATTCTCGATCACAATCAGTAGTTTTGCCATCCTCTGCAGAAGAATGAATGAATGTGTACGACGATGAGTTAGTGGAGTCGCTATAGACAGGTGCTCTCTGTCTCTCTCTCCACGCTTGGCACATGGAAAACAAATTTGGCTACTGGGGTATGGGGGCATAAGTTTTTTTCGGATCTATATATATTTTAGTACTAACTAAATCCTGCAGAATGGAAAAGAGATTATCCATGTCAACCTCACAAACTGAGCCTTGGACTGGAATGCATCGAGACACCGATCCGTCTGCTATCAATACATAACCGTACGTCCAAAATTTTGCAGTAAATTCTAGGCACATGAGCATACATTGGAGTCCGTGATGACCAACCTAAACACATGTCTCCGAAATTCTCGATTTTTCACGCAACAATGGTATCTAGACACCCCTTGAAAAGTCGAATGACTCCACTTCCAATTGTTCGAAGCGCTTCGCCCAGCAAACGCCTTGGGCTGCCTGACCTTCTCGGCGCTTCGCCCTTTCAATTCTTCGCTTCAACTTATAAGCTTTTATTTTGGCTTTTTTTCAGCCATGGAACAGTATTTTACTCTCATAAAAATTAGCATAAATTAGCATAAGCCATTATCAGCTTTCAGCTTCAAGCCCATCGTATAAAATTTTCACCGGCTTAGGGCCTTTTTGGCAGAGATTCACAGACAAAAAAGAGAATGTGAATCTATGATTCACCATAGATCAGTTCCATCTTGAATCCGAGATCCACTGTTTACAGGTGTTTGCCAAACATACCAAATCAGATTCACTCAAGGGCATTTTCGTTCGAATTCCTAGTTTGCCCTTGGAATTGGCCCCACAAGTCAGTGCCCTATCTTCCTCTTTTGGCAAAAAAGAAGCAAGCCCGCCTGTCGTCGCACAACCACCAATTCATCAACCGTCGCACGACCACCGACCTCTGAGCGAGATAGGGCTCGGCGTGGCCACCGAGTGGGATGGGCCAAGGCTCGCCGCTGGCCTACCCGCCAGCGCGGCCCCCGCTCGCGGCCATGTTGTCATGGCCTTCGTGCGTGTCAGGGCTCTCGACCGCCAAGATCCTCGGTTCCTCCTTCCCCTCCCTGAGACGAAGATGCATCCGGCCATGGCCTCCCGGCCACATGCCCTTCCCTGGCGGCTCCCGGCCACATGACCTTCCCCGGTGAGGAAGACGACTCTGGCCATGGCGTCGCGGCCCCTCCTCGCCGCCGGCCCGCCTGCCCACACGGCCCCTACTTGTGGCCATGCTGTTGCGGCCCCTCCTCGCAAGCCAGCCGTGCACCACACTCGCTCGTGCATAGCCATGCGCCGACTGCTCGCGACGCAGCCTGCTCGCTCGACCGAGAGGAGAGAAAGAAAGGAGAACGGGAAATAACAGCGAATGAGAAAAAGAACAAACCGGTATTCTCTGTAACCAGTGGCTGAGGTGGATAATTTATTTGGATTCACCAAATCTTAGATCGATGAAACACCCCTTGAGGAGGTTCACCAAAATGGTGAATGCAACCACTAGATTCACCTATTTGCTAAATCCGAATCCCGTGAATCTAGATCGTTTGGCATAAGTTTTGGTGAATCCAAGCTCGTGAATCTAAATTTGGTGATTCTGGATCTCTACCAAACAGGCCCGAAACACCCCTTGAGGAGGTTCACCAAAATAGTGAATCCAGCCACTAGATTCACCTATTTGCTGAATCCAAATCTCGCGAATCTAGACCGTTTGGCACAAGTTTTGGTGAATCCAAGCTCGTAAGCCTGAATTTGGTGAATTTAAATCTCTACCAAATAGGCCCTTAGACCCCTATTAAAAAACGTTATGACCCCGGCAGCATGCAGTCGCCTCCATAGCTGGCTAGCTGCGGCCCATCGTCCATCGACCAAACGCAAGCACATGCAACAATTATGCAAAGGAGATGATTAGGTGCTTGCACATTCAGGCTAATATAAGCCCACCATGAAGGCCCATTTCCCACTGCCTCATCCGAGTCCACATGTAGTAAACCAGAAGTCTAGAAGTCCAAACGTCGCCTTCCATCTTCAGGGTGATCATAGTAATGCCTATTGGTTCTCAATTCTCATCCATTCACATACAACGTAGCAACAAAACATTGTCCCAGGAGGCTGCCTCGCACACTGTAGGTCAGTAACATAAAAAAACAGGCCAATGAATCAGATTGCTCTCTATGTATTCAATACTCTTGTTATTTGGGTTAGAAAATGGTCATACTCATTTATGAAAACAAATAGTCATTGTATCCTTCTCAGAGCCTTTGGTGAGGACTATACCCAATGAGCGATGGAGGGTATTATTTGAGGTACTACTATTTTATTTCAAAAATCTTCATAAAACCTCTAGAAAGAAAGATGATCAAAGAATAAGAGAATAGTGGTTCTATACGACCATTCTATCTTGCAACCACCCTAGATTGGTATGTGACTAAATCAAATTGGAAATTTAAAAAGAAAATCAATTAATAAACCCTAGATCGGACATAAAACCCTAATTCAAAAACTAATTGGAATTGGTGATTGAGCCCTAAACAAAAGTTGTAAATATTTAAAATTTGAGAAACTTCTATTTGGGGCAATTTTAATGTTATTAAGTAAAATTTCAAATAAAACCCTACCCTATGTTTAAAAAATTAGATTTGAAATACAAATTCAAAAACTGTCAACAATTTGACCAAACACCTTTAATTAAAGTTGTAAATATTGTCAAATTGAACAACTTTTATATTTGGGGATTTTCATGTTATTGAGTGAATTTCAAATAAAACTCAAATTGGTGTTTAAGAATTCAAATTTGAAATGTCATTTCAAAAATTATCAATAATCTGATATAACTTATTTAATGAAAGTTGTAGGACTTGTTAATTAGAAAAACTTTTATATTTTGATACTTTCAACATATTGAGAAAAATTTTGAGAATTTGATTGAATTTGAAATAGATTTTAAATTGAACATTTACCCCCTTTTGAATTATTCAAAATCTATTCAAAATTTGAAAATGGCCCAAAAACCAAAATTGTTCAAAAAGAAATTTTCTACAACTCTTATTAAGGTAATTTTTTGAGTTACTACACAAAGTAAAAAGTAATTTTGCAAAATATATGCAACTTGTGGGTACGGGAGCTATAGTGAAACACATGTACACTCCATACCTCCCTCTGTTCCTCACCATCACCGCACACGTCGTCGCCGTCCTAGCCCTGCAGCGTGCACGTCGTCGAGGACGAGCCCGCGGGACCCTCAATTACACCCCCGAGCCCTCCCTTGCCTAATAAAAGCCGCAGCCGGCCGCCATTTTTCTGTTTTCTTTTACCTCGCCACTGACGAGCTTCACTGTTCGAGAAAAAATTCACCGTGTGTGCTACCCCTCCATCCTCTCCATCATCCTTCGCACATTGATTGGATCCTTTGGTACGTTCTATCGTTGCCGGAATCAACCGGGAGCCGGTTTTCTTCCTCGCGGCCGGTAGAGCACCGCCACGAGCTCCATCACCATGGCTAGCTCGTTTGGGTGAGCTTGAACATATCTTTATCCCCGTTTCTATTCCTCCATGCTCTAGGGAAGTTCATGGTTTAGGTGGTTTCCTCTTTGGAGTACAGGAGACGTCAGAACGTTGTTGCCGACCTCGGTGCGTGCCCCGCGTCCGCCACCAACGAGCTTCGGATCGTCTCCGTCCCCAACCAGCATGCGCAGCAACTTTGGGTGAGCACCCCGGATCTTTAGATGTAGTTGGTTAGGCCCCATACAGCCCGGAGTCGCCGGAACGCCATTGTGTCGTCGCGCACCGTGCACCCGAGCTGCCATGGCCACGGCTGGCATGGTCTCGGTCTCCAATCTGCGCCACTGGTGCCCTACAAAGGTTAGAGAGGTCACGGGATACGCGGGGAGGTGTTTCCCGTCTCGCCAGAGGTCTCACCGGCGGCGAGCGGGGCAGTCAACCGCCGCCGGCGCCTCGGTCAACCAGGGAGGGGGATGAAGGGCTTCTCAGTGAGAATTTAAACATTGCCAGGGTTTAAGTGAGAAGTACCAGACTCAAGAGAATAGTCCTATTAGGACTGCGGTTTGAAGGGGAGAAAGGGCGAGGATTTTTCTGCAAAGTGGCAAAGCCGAGTGGGCAGGCCTCTATTGGGCCAACCTGTTTCGAGTTGTTCCAAGTTGCTCTCGCATTCATGTGCATCTTAGCATGGTTCTATGAGGAGTTGCAGCTTCCCAAGGGGAGGAATCTTGATGTGTGCATGTGTCAACAAGGGGGAGAGAGTTCATATCTTTTAGCGGTTGAGTGCATGCATACGTAGGGAGAGCTCACTCGGGACTTGAGCTGATTTGAGATGAGTTTTGAGCTGCTTCGCTAGTCGTGATGAGCCTCGTGTTTTTGAGCTGCTTTGCTAGTCATGTTGAGCCTTGACTCTTTCTAGAGGGACTAGCGGTTCTTTGTGCTTTTGCTTACTTCTCTCTCTGGCTTTTGGTCATTCGAGTAAGTTTCTTCTTTTCCTTCTTTCTTTCTCCTTCTTTCTCTTCATATCAGATTATCTGCGTTGGTGTTGACAATGCACTCATCAAGGGGAGATTGTGAACACAAGGTGGGTAAGACCTTATGGTTCAAGTGAGTGATGAGTGATTGTCAACGAAGTTCATTTGACATGTCTCTTGGTTTGTGGTGTGCAGGTGTAGAGCACGGAGGCGGTAGTCGACGGCCATGGTGAAGGACGAGCGAGTTCGTGCCGATGGACTAGGAGCGGTGAAGGACGGACGCTAGAGCTCGGATCGAGGGACCAGAATGGTCGGGTGACTAGTCGTGGAGGCTAACACCTGGGACATCGACGAGCAAAAGAGTACGTGCGACAGACCGTGGACTGGCAGTTGACGACCGGTCGGACATGGCCAAGACGGTTTGCTAGTTTGGGCCTCAAAACCAGTGATGGACGGTTTTCGGGTTTGGGCCTCAAAACTCGAGCGGAGCTTCCGAGGGAGTGTGGTGGCACATGGCGCAATCCTTGAGTTTGTGCCGGGGCGACAGCAAGTCCAGGCAGGAAGCGGGGCCGTCGGATCAACTTCAGTGAGACGGTTGTTCAAGAATGTCTCAGGACTAGCTGGTTCCCGCTGATTAGGGTTACTGACTATTCAGGGGGCTAAGCGCTGTTGGCGGTCCCTAACTCATATTTATAACCACCAATTCTCTTGTAAAACTACCCAAATAAACACCAAAACATAGAATAGGGCTTTAAACTAATCAGTTTCCATAGTTTTGGTGTATTGTACAAATTACAGGGGCAAACATGAAAACATGACAAGATGGGCTAAGAAGCATATGAATTCACTCCATTTGGCCTAAGCAAACAAAGGAAGAAGAAGGAGAAGGCCAACCAAGCTCAAAAGCATGCAATATACACAAGAAATGTCATCCGACAAGAGCCCAAGAAGCAAAAACCCAAATAGAGTTCGAATCAATTTTAGGACTGCATAAGCAGGCCCGAGCAAAATGGTCATTCCGGGCTCATCCGGACTCCGTTTTGGGCGATCCACCCAGCCACGTGATGCTAACAAAAAGATCTACAAGCCTGCAAAAGATGGGGCCAAGGGGGCCAACTTTGGGTGCGACCGACCCCCTGGTTCTGCGGACCCACTACTAGCACGGCCGACCCCCTGGTTCGGCGGACCCACTACTGGCACGGATCCGGCCCATCTTTGGCCTGCTAGCTCCAACCGACGTTGCCAAGGTGGTTGCATCGGGATCCACCAGGTTTAATGCACCTAGGAGGCGGTTTGGTGCTTTCATGAGGGTATAATGGCATATTCCATGGAATATCTCCCTCCACTCCTCCTATAAATAGATGGCCACTCTCTTCCCCTCAACCACACCATCTCAAGGAGAAGAGCACCACCACAAGAGCAACATTCCGAGGGTCTAGGCCCTATAGAGTAGTAGAGAGAGATGTGAGTGCGAGTACGGGGAAGTACTGGACTTGTCAGTGTCTCCCCAAGCTTGTACCTCGACGAGCATCCTTACTTCAACGGGTTCTCCCACTAAGTGAGTGTTCGTGATTCTTTTGATACAAAGTCTTTGGATCAGCTAAACTTTGTTCTTACTTGTTTGCGGGTTCATCATACCTTCGGGTATACCTAGGCTCGTTACCTGTCGATCCGTAGGGTCGGGGCCCTAGGAGGGCTTGGGTAGGTTCTTTATACGTAAGCATGGTGCTTGGGTATACGGGGCCGGGTGATTTCATGGTCGTAGTCCACGTTGAGGGGATGGCGGCAGGTGGTGACAACCCTGTCCGTCCCTAGCATTCCCTCGCGTTCGATTAGGGTGCAGAGGCTCCTTTAGTTGCCATTTGAGGTTGCTGGCAGAACAGTACCGTGTGGTCTTACGAAGTAAGTGAGTAAGAGTAAAGTTTATCTATCTGTTGACCAAGTACCATAGGAATCCATCTCTACCTTCACCAACTCTATCTTTGTGTTGTCCTTGGATGAACTAGCTAGAAGAATATATCTGTTCCTTTGGGAAAATACGATACCCTGAATATTCTAGGTGAAGTGCTACAATGGTACTTCCGTGCACTTGCGGATTATTTCTGTATGCGTTAAGAAATACCAACAAGCATTTCTGGCGCCGTTGCCGGGGAACGGTTGCTATTTCTTTCAAACCCAATCGTCCTCGTATCTTTATCCCCTATGTTTTCTTTTTATAAAAATAAAATAGTTATTCTTTTTCCTTTTCATTATGAATCAAACTCCTATTCAAAACCCCTCCGCTTCCAAGGGAGAGTTCCTTGAGCCACCATCTTTTTCTAAAATAAAACATTCATCTGGCTGTGAGCTCCACTCTAGCTTGATAGCCATGGTTCGAGCACTATCCTTCTCAGGGGACGATAATGAAGATCCTTGCCACCACTTGCGAGATTTTGAGGAAATTTGTTCATGCCTGAGCATCTCAGGCATGACACACGAAACTCTAAGGTGGAAGTTGTTTCCCTTCTCTCTCATAGGGGAGGCGAAGCAATGGTACACGCATGCCATAGAAAGTACGAATGGGGACTGACATGAACTTAAATACAAGTTTCATTCTGCATTCTTCCCTATATCCCGTATCGTCTCTCTACCCAGGGCGATCCTCGACTTTGAGCAAAATGAGGAGTCTATAGGTGCAGCCTGGGCCCGGTTTTTAGTGTTACTACACTCAGGCCCAGACCTGTCATTACCTGATGGCGTTCTACTACATCTCTTTTGTATGGGTCTTGACATAGATGCTGACCTATGCATAGATGTGACTGCCGGAGGTCGTTTTACACACAAACCTATGAAAGAGCAAGTGAAATTCTTTGAAAGCTTCCTAGAAAGGCACACTTTCTCTGTCATGGGAAATAGAACCCTCCAGGCGGAAGTCATGTCGAGTGTTGAGGCATCCTTATCAATCCAATCCAACCACTTACCATCTTTAGGATCGGCTCTTGAGCCCTCACCCGAACCACGAACACTGAAGGAAAGAATACTTTATCCTTCAGAGTTCCCTATCGAATTTGAGGATTATGGTAATACCTCAAAATATTTTAGGCATGAAAAGCTTACACTTCCTTCTGAGCAAATTTTCCCTAAAGCAGAACCATCAAAGGAATGGCTAATGGAAGTGAAACGTTCTTCCGAAGCAATTCGGATTCTTTCACCTTCGACAACCATGCCTTGTTCATTAAAGGGAACTATGATAGAAGCCCTGCACAACCCCACAGTCAAGACAAATATCATGCCACACTTCTTAGCGGAAAGCCTTTTGAGCAATGTTCTGCTAGTCTCGACCAAAAAGCTCTTCAAAAGTCCCTCGGGACTCATTTTCAAGTGTTGTGGGATTGCTAGGGCCGTGCCAATCGTGATTGAAGAAGCCGAGGTTTTCTTGGATTTCCATATCTACGCCATCCTTGATTTTGAACTTCTCATAGGCTTCCCTTTAGAAAAGCTTATTCAAAAACCTTCTCTTGGGAGCCTAGATGAGAGTTTTGGGAAAACTGATTCTGTCACTCCTATCCTTCACCATGAAATTACACTAGCAAAGCAACTTCACAACCATAATTTATTCGAGGAGGTGAAGTTCATATCCCCGTTCACGCCATCTGGGTTTGATTATGAAACCGAACGTCGATCACCACCCTCTCTCGAACCTAAGCTTCGTCCCGCTAGCCATCAAAGTTTTCTTCTCGATAGTGGTCGAAACTCAACGTCGATCCTTCTTGATATATCTCTTAAGAACAAAAACTTCTGCGCCACGGATATCTTGCCTAGTACCGCATGTTTCTATGATGGTCGCAATCATCTTTTGACCCTCATTGTCAAACTTTTTAAGAGGATGGTTGTGGATACTTATGTTTATAATAAATATTGCAAATCTCATAGTTGCGCTGTGGTACCCTTGCAGCTTGAGTAAATTTTCCAAATGCTTGGTGGTGAACACGGGAATAACACCACCATTGATAGTTGCAAGATGAGTTCCCGTGGTCAAGCTTAAGAACATAACTTAAGCAGTACCGGGAGGTACCCCGGATTATCCTATTATAGACATATATATAAAGACTCTAAAAAAATTATATAACTTTTTTTATAAAAATAAGGACATGTTTTCAAGTTAGTATGCACCTTCGGGTATTCTTGTCAGTAACCATTTCAGGTGAAGACTAAAAAGAACAAAGGGGCAGACGATGCTTAAAGACATGGAAGCTGCATCAACTACAAAACCATGATGATCTTTGGTAATGGAACAACACTCAAAAGGAAAACCTGACTCTACACTTGACTTTTATACAAAAGTCCAAGTGTGGGGGAGGATGGTGAGTAAGAAATTTGAGTTCCATACACACCAAGGGACATCCAAAAAAAATGGCGATGTCAGCTCCACCTTGCTGAAAAAATAAAAAAACAAATAAAAAATAAAAAAAGGCAAGAGAGAGGGAGGATCTTACTCCTTCTAAAGGCCTAGGGCTGAGAGGAGGAAAGAGTGGAGCGTAACCGGAAGTTATAGGAGTTCGTCTAGCCACCACACTAGGCGGGAGAGCCGGCTTCGGTTTCCTCGGCTTGTACCCCTTCGAACATTGAACGTCTATATGGTCTAGCCTCGTGGATCACCTGAGATGGACCATAAGCAATCAAGCCACCCTGCAGCAGGCTCAAAGCTCCATCCATAGATGCTGACGGTAAGAATACACAGGTATGAAAAAAAAAATGTTCACCAACGTTTTTACTCATTTCTTGTCAACATAAGAATAATGCTCATTTATGCTTCCCTTGTTTATGTCATTGCTCTAGCTTGCGTGTTTTCACATGGACGCATGTAACCCATAGGTCCATTTAAATTAAGCATGGTGCTTACGTTAAATTGGCCTTCTTTAATCAATCTTAGACATGGTGTTTAATTTTGGTTAATGAACTTAGAGTATTATTATTCATAAACTGTGGAAGTAATCTGATGTGGAGATAAATAAAGGTTAGCTTCATTCCTTGCAAAATTTGACCTTAGCCTTGTTTGAGTTTAAAAAGTTGGATGAACAAAAGAAGAAACAAAAATAAAAATAAATTTTATTTTTCTAGCAAAAAGATAATGATAATTGAAAATGACTTTGTAAAAAAGAGCTAAAGACATAATTGAGAAAGGGTTCCCTCGAGCATTTTTGTCACTAACCATTGCAGATTTGAGGCAAAAAGAATGAAGGATTGAAATAAAAGGTAAGATCAATACAAGGCAAGATCTAATCAAATATTGTTCAAATAACAAAAGCACTTTAGCAGAGAATTCCATCATCTAGACTTGGTTTTGCTCATTACCAAATGTTGCAAAATCCAAGTGTGGGTTGGTGGATGTCTCTAAAACCTCATGCTGTGCTTTGTTCTTTGACTATATTTGATTGTTTCTACCTTGCCTTCTTGCTGTGTCTTGCTCACCTTGCTAAGTCATTTCAGAAAAATATTATTGTTTAACTGATAGTAGCAAATAAACTAAAATAAAAGACTAATAATAGCAGTAGTACTAATGATCATAATAAAAAAGATATATTTAATAATAGAAATAATAAAGTAGATAGAAATAAGATTTTGGCTCCCCCAGTATTCGAACCGGTAAAGCCCTTGGTTATTTTCACTCTGTCTTTTATTTTGTTTAAAATAAAAAGAGGTACAAGGACAAGTGTGGGGGAGATCTCTCGAGCATAACTAAAACAAATTTGAGATCTCCCCAACACATTGCATCATGAAAGAAGGACACGACGAAGAATTTTAGCATGGATGATTAAACCTCCGGGTTGATCATACCATCTCTGCATCATCATAAACTCCTTCAAACAATGGTATGTGTAACTCTCCTTTCACTTCTCTAAAAAAACTTGTAAAGTTTAAAATTGAACAACCTAAAAAGACAAAACTTTTTATGCCACATCTCCATGCTATCCATTAATAAAATTTTCATACTCCTTATTCCTCGCTAATATTCCTATGACTTGTGAGCAACTTATGCATAGGGACCCAATTTTCATCTAAGTAATTGGAAAATGTGATATAGCAGGATGATATGAAACTTGCTTCCTCTTGCAAAGAACTTCGGATTTACTCTTGAAAATACAAAATTCAAAAGCATGCCCCTCAAAGATCAAAATTCCTACCAAGGCCATATTTTACATGCTACAAGCTTTCTACATAGCCGCTTACTTTGTGTTGAGTCTTGTTAAGTCCTGTTGATCTTTGTTGAGAGAGGTATCATGCTCCCAAGATCGAAAATCACATACACTCCACATAAAAATGCTGCTCCTACACTGGGAGTACGCAAAACATGCATCCATTTAGATCCACCAAAAAGCTCTACTCCTGCACAAGGATTAGACAAAAAATGTTAGGAAAATACTCCATGTTCTAAAAGATGATGATCTCTCTCTACATATATGATTTATAAGAAGAGACATTGGCTATGCAAAAGTACAAAAAAAATAGGGACACATGAAGGTCCCAAATATCTAAAAAAAGAGAGTAAAAATTGGACAAGCGTCCAAAGAAAACAATGGGTACTTTGATGCCCGTCTCTCTCCAAAAAAAATGATGAGCACACATGAAGGCTCATGAAGAAGAAAAGAATAAAGATAGCCATGTCTCAAAAAAAGTGTTAAAAGAAAATAGAGATCATCTTTTCATACAAAAGGAGTATTTAGTCTGCCATGTTTTCCACACACTTGCACTTTTTTGATCTAAGGGTATGACGGTTCTCTCCATGGATCCGGGATTTTACTTGACAATATATGCAAGGTAAGTGTGAAAATTCTATCATCCATACCCAAAAAACTCCACATAAGCTTTAGAGGTAGGATGATCAGAAGAAGGCAAAATTATGCCTTGGTGAGGAACCACCTCCAAAACTTGAGTGATTCGAGAGTTTATCATTCGAGGAGCAAAAGCTATCTTTACTTTTTGAAATATAAAAACCCAAGTTTCCAAGCAGAGTGGAGTAGGAGGACTTGAATCCAAGCTGTTCCACTTTTCAATTACTCAAGAGAATTTGGTAGACACTTGGAATGCTCACAGGTCCAGGTGAAGCTTGGAATAACTTGTATGCAGGTTCTATATCAAGGAGATGACCCATCTTAGTCCTTAAACTTTACTCGAGGATGAACAAAGGGCTAAGTGTGGGGGATTTTGTTGGTGGTCCTTAACTCATATTTATAACTGCCAATTCTCTTGTACAACTAGCCCAAATAAACACCAAACATAGAATAGGGCTTTAAACTAATAAGTTTCCATAGTTTTGGTGTATTGTACAAATTGCAGGGCAAACATGAAAACATGACAAGATGGGCTAAGAAGCATATGAATTCACTCCATTTGGCCTAAGCAAACAAAGGAAGAAGAAGGAGAAGGCTAACCAAGCTCAAAAGCATGCAATATACACAAGAAATGTCATCCGACAAGAGCCCAAGAAGCAAAAACCCAAATAGAGTTCGAATCAATTTCAGGACTGCACAGGCAGGCCCAGGTAAAATGGTCATTCCAGACTCCGTTTTGGGCGATCCACCCGGCCACACGAAGCTAACAAAAAGATCTACAAGCCTGCAAAAGATGGGGCCAAGGGGGCCAACTTTGGGTGCGGCCGACCCCCTGGTTCGGCCGACCCACTACTGGCACGGATCTGGCCCATCTTTGGCCTGCTAGCTCCAACCGATGTTGCCAAGGCGGTTGCATGTGGATCCGCCAGGTTTCATGCACTAGGAGGCGGTTTGGTGCTTTCATGAGGGTATAATGGCATATTCCATGAAATATCTCCCTCCACTCCTCCTATAAATAGATGGCCACTCTCTCCCCCTCAAACACACCATCTCAAGGAGAAGAGCACCACCACAAGAGCAACATTCCAAGGGTCTAGGCCCCAAGCTTGAGTTGAGTAGTAGAGAGAGATGTGAGGGCGAGTACGGGGAAGTACCGGACTTGTCGGTGTCTCCCCAAGCTTGTACCTCGACGAGCATCCTTACTTCAACGGGTTCTACCGCTAAGTGATTGTTTGTGATTCTTTTGATATGAAGTCTTTGGATCAGCTAAACTTCGTTCTTACTTGTTTGCGGGTTCATCATACCTTCGGGTATACCCAGGCTCGTTACCTATCGATCCGTAGGTTCTTTATACGTAAGCATGGTGCTTGGGTATACGGGGCCGGGTGATTACATGGTCCTAGTCCACGTTGAGGGGATGGCGGCAGGTGGTGATAGCCCTGTCCGTCCCTAGCGTTCCCCCGCGTTCGGCTTGGGTGTAGAGGCTCCTTTAATTGCCATTTGAGGTTGCTGGTAAACCAGTACTCTGTGGTCTTCCGAAGTAAGTGTAAGAGTGAAGTTTATCTATCTGTTGATCAAGTACCATAGGAATCCATCTCTACCTTCACCAACTCTATCCTTGTGTTGTCCTTGGACGAACTAGCTAGAAGAATATATCCGTTCCTTTGGGAAAATACGATACCCTGAATATTTCAGGTGAAGTGCTACAACGGTACTTCCGTGCGCTTGCGGATTATTTCTGTATACGTTAAGAAATACCAACAAGTGCAAATTGTTATGCCCGTTAAATAAGCAAGGGGGCTGCACACCCCCTTTGCCTCTCTTTCATTCTCTCCCTCTTAATTAGCCCTAGTTTGTCTCCCTCATTAGGATTTCTTAGAGAGGACCACCTAAGCACTCATGGTGATGTTTTTGTGGTGATTTGCGACTAGGAATCGAGGCCCTAACCTCGTAAGTTCTCCCAGATTCGTCACTTGTTCTTGTGATTTTCATCTCCCGCGTTCTTCGTGTGTTCATCTTCGTTCTTGTTGCGATTCGTCGTTTTGGGAGGAGCGATTCGATCCGTTCTTTTTGCATACACTTGTTCTTGGACATGAGCTGAATCTTTTGACCAAGGCAAATCTCTTGATTCCACTCCAATTCGTAGATCGGGTCGATTCAACACCATGCCCTAGTTCATGAGTGAGTTTTGGAGTTCTTCGATTCGTCGTTGATTGAGATCAAATTGGAAGGAGATCTTTTGGGACATTCTTAAGAACTGCCTTGTGACCATGTGACCAAATTTTTCAGTTCGTGGCGATTTTGAGTTCATCCTCTCTGTACTGTACAGGTGCCTGATAGTCCGAGCTCCCACCTCGAACAGTCTGGTCGTCGGGGCTGAGCACAGAGGAGCGCAGCGCTCTGCTCGGGGTACACGCGTGGACAGTCCGAACCCTGACAGCGGATAGTCCGCAGTTCATGTTTCATTATTGTCCAGCTACTGTTTCAGTAGGTCGTTTTTAGTGTTTCAGCCAGCGGACAGTCCGCCTTCTACTGTGGACAGTCTGCTGCTATTTTTTAGACAGTGAACAGAATTCTTCCCGATTAGTGTGTGCTCTCTGAATTTTGGGCGGCTGATAGTCCGCACCTGACAGCCGACACCCCACAGTGCTTGTTGCTTTAGTGACCAAAGTCTGTCTCAGGAGTTGATTTTTGAGAAAATTAGATCCAAGTCCTAAAAAAAGTTCGGCTTAGTTTTTTACCCCTATTTTTATCGAACTTTATTATTTGGCCCTAAAATAAATTTTTCTAACTTTTTTGGCCCTTCCGTCCACTTCAAAAAAAATCATAACTCTTCGATACGACATTGGATGAAGATAATTTGTATAAAAAATCATAGATCTCAATGAGACGTACAACTTTATAGTTTTGAGTTTCTTCATTTGACAAAGTTCAGATGCCCAAAAACATTAATATAAAACATTAATATAAATATATTGATGTTTTTGATGTTTTTGGATATCTGAACTTCCTCAAATAAAAAACTTAAAACTATAAAGTTGTACATTTCGTTGAGATCTATGATTTTTATATAAAAAATTATCTTCATCAGATGTTGTATCGAAGAGTTTTGATTTTTTTAAAGTGGACGGAAATGCTAACAAAGTAAGAAAATCTTATTTTAGGGCCAAATAACAAAAATCGATGAAAATAAGGCCAAAAAACTAAGCTGAACTTTTTTAGGACCTAGGAACTAATTTTCTCTTGATTTTTCTTGTTTCACCCGGCGGACAGTCCGCGTCTGTGCAGTGAGCTTGTGCTTTGGTTCGTCGATCTTGCTTCCGCATCTTCTTCGAGTATCCCGCTATATCTCTAGTAGACACCCAATTACGCGTTGATTCGTGGATATCTTGCTTGATTGTGTTCTTGCTTCTTGGGGCTAGAAATTGGGACAATGGCCATCTAATTTCGAAAGAAAATTTTAATTAAAAAAATCTTGTGGTGTATATTTGGACACCCAAATGACCTTGAATTTAAGAAGTTTAAACTAAAAGTAGATCTCGAAAAATACTAGATATGAAATTCGTCTTCATCCGACCATACAAGAAAGTAATAAATTTTAATTTTTTTCAGTGGACTATATGCGAAGAATTGATACCACAAAACATGAAAGAGTGAGATGAATCGTTAGGAAATTAAGAAACAAGACTGAGATTGAACAACACAGCTATGTAGCACATGGTCAGCAGCCAATCCGGCCATGAAAATGGGCAGCACAGGATCAATGCGGTCGTGGATGTCACGGTGTGGCTGCCAAAGTGCTTCATCCACTCTAACCCGACGGATTCACAGTCAGCCATTGAGGAGGCTGAACGCTGTGCCGGAGTCGAGTGATTGCTCACTACTTCACCGCCGCACAACCTGTCACCTGCCGCAGATCCACCATGAGCAATAATATCTGGCAAGACGATCAGCAGCATCCCAGGCCAGATCTGCGTCGGCGCCCATGATGCTCCGATTTCTTGGCTCGAAATTATCCAACGGCAAGACAGAAGTAACACTACGTGCCGGGAGAAAAAAAACAGCAATGACGCCTCGCCGACGCCGGACAGTTGGTCGCCTAGCGCAGCCGGTCCCGCACCGCTGGAAGATTCTACCGTGGAAATCATGGACCAGAGTAGTAAAGAGACGACGATTTTATCCCGCTATTTGCTGGTGGTAGTAAACTTGGTGGATGATATATTAATTATTTTTATCAATGTCTGGTCGCTCGCCGGAGATGAACGGCGCTATACCGGGGCACTGATTATTATTCAAAGCCCATGCTTCTAAATAGTATGTATGCAACGGTATCAGACAAGTTTTTGTTCACCGAACACCAAACTAAGGAGTCATATGTCCCACCCGTTGGCAGTTATGGTACTCTTCCGCGTCGAGTGGGTGGGTTGGCTCCTCCTGTGTCCTTGGCATCACGTTTGGCCATCCTTTTTTAACATAATTTTCATTCGTTTTAATTGAGCGACAGAGCTCCTGCTTTTGTTTCAAAAAAAATATCTCCCACGGGGGGGTGACGTCGCTGCTAGTGCCAAGGCTCCTCCCCCGCGCCTCCCCTCCGATTGTCATCACCGCCTTGTCGGCTAGCTGGATGCGGCCGCGTCAGGCCTTTGCACGTGACGGCGGGGACTCGACTGGATAGGCTTGTCGGCTGCCAAGTCTGGCCACTTGGCTAGGCCCAGGCGACCGGTGGTCTTCTGACCGTCTTGGCCTGGGTGTGGCCGGGTCTGCGGGCGCTAGTGGCGGCTTGGTGCTGGTGCCGGTGGCCTTTTAGGCCGACGGGTGGCTTACTTCTGTTGATGTATAAGATCTAGGTGAAATCTATGTCCGGTTCCTCCGGGCCGACGGCGGTGGCATCACCGCTTCACCTACCTTTCTTAGAGACATCGTCGAAGCTCCTATTCGTCAGGGTAGGTCGGGGTCGAAAGATCCCTGAAGTGCTTTTCCAACAATGTAGGCATCTGCGGATGTCAAAGCCCTTCTTGAAGGCATCATTGGAGCACTTCTGTAACCCATCTCTTTGCTTCGCCGGAGTCGATCCTTTCTGTGTTGTGCTTGTATGCTGCCCGAAGATCATCTTCGCGTATTGGTCTGTCCAGCTTCTAGATGTTTCCGCCGTCGCTTGATTCTTTGCGGTGAATACTTTGTCGCTGTCATCTCTTGACGGATGCTTTGTCATTGTCGTTTCCAGACGGATACTTTGCCTCCGTGTCTCTTGCTAGGGCGGAGACCTATGCCGTCGATGTCGCTTTGGGTTCCCCCTCATGCGGTTGTTGCTGAGTGTGTGTTGAACCCCTACTCTCTCACGCATACTTTGCCACGTTGTATCTGGCGGATGCTTTGCCGTCGTGGTCGTCAGGCGGATGCTTGCCGTGGTTTCCTGCTTTGGCAGATGTGTTGCCGCCGTTCTTTCGCCGCTTCTTTTGTGGATGATTTGTGATCGCGGTCTCATCTAGTTTGTTGGTATGCGTTTATATATTTTTCATACAGGTTCAGTCGTTAGGGTTGTGGTGGAGGGCCTCTCCTTACTACTTTTCTTTCTGTTTTGCTTTATTTTCGTTCAGTTTCCTGACCACTTCCTCTGTGATTTGTAACTTGCATTATAGGCTCTTCTTGGATCTTATAGCTGCATTGTGTAAGCCGTTCTTTCGGCTCTTCTTCTTAATGAAAAATGGCGTGAAGTCGCGGTCACCAAAAAAGTTTTTGTTCATCTAAAACTAAAAGGAATTCAAGTTTTGTCGTAACATAAATATAAATAATCACCAAACCTACCACATGAAACATTCCTGTTCCTGCGTAAGAAAAGTGTTGGAAGTGAGTGTGTGTGTGTGTGTGTATAGTGACTTTTCTGTACTCTCATGAGTACATGAGTAGTTACTCAAATCTTCAAATCAACCACATCGCATGTATGCATACTCATTTTAAGATACCTTAAATCTGGCCCATTATGACGACTCAGTAGATTTTGTAATATATAGTACACAAAACATACACGTGAAATACTATATATAGCTAGCTAATAGGAGAAGATAGATCCCTTAATTTTAACAGCAGTAGGACCCATGCGATCGACTGGATGTACATACATAATCCAAGCCTGATTCTTATTCCCATGCATACGTCTGCTACGCACAATCAATCAGTCACGGCTGATGCCATACTGATTGGTGCTTCCGCATTAATAAGCTGGAGGAATGCGAGTAATAGGGTGCAAAACCAGTGGGGTTTTCTTACTTGCAGCCATTCCTGAAGCCTCATCCATATCCAAATCCTTGGGCTCAATTCCGTCTGGCAACTTCCAATCGAAGTGGTACAGCATGCTCGCCAGTGCAAACACAAAGTTGTCCACCCCTAGGTTGATTCCTGGGCAAATCCGACGGCCAGATCCAAATGGGAGGTACTCATAGTTGGCTCCTCTGTAGTCCAGATTGCTGTTTTCGAACCTCTCCGGCCTGAACTCCTCAGGATCACCGCCGTCCCAATACTTGGGATCCCTTGCGATCGCCCACGCGTTCAGGAACACCACGCTGCCCTTGGGAATGTCGTAGCCCATGATCTGGCATGTCTCGCGGCACATCCGAGGGATCAGGAATGGACCAGGGGGGTGCAGCCTGAGAGCCTCCTTGGTCATCATCCTCAGGTAGGGGAGCCCCTCGATGTCTTGCTCGGTAATCTTGTTCTTGCCTTTGAAGGCTTCCCGTAGCTCAGCCTGCGCTTTCGCCATCACTGCCGGGCTCCGGATTAGCTCTGTCATGCACCAGGTGAGCACGATGGACGACGTCTCGCTGCCCGCGGCAAACATGTTCTAGCACAGGAGAAGAAGAAACCATGCGAGAACGCAAATTAATTAATAATCAAACATGTTCTAGGTAGACTGAGCTTAAATTTGGCTGGACTGAATTCTATGGCTGAATTATTGTGAGAAGAAAATACTGTTCTATGACCAAAAATAAGGAGAACCTAACTCAAGCCAACAGAGCAGATGACAACGCAAATTATTTAATAGTCAAACATGTTCTAGGTAGGCTGAGCTGAAACTTGGCTGGACTGAATTCTATGAATGAATTGTTATGAGAAGAAAATATCGTTCTATGGCCGAAAATAAGCTGAAGCTAACTCAACCGAACAGAGATGACAACGAAGAATGAGTCAATGAGAAGGTGGGATGAATGAGATACTTACAAACATCAAAGCGACCATAGTGTCCTCGGTGAGTGGGATGGGCGTGCTGCCTTCTTTCTGGAGCCTTATCATGACACCGAGGAAGCAGTCGTCCTGGTCATCCTCGCCGCGGTCCATGGCTGCCGTCTTCTCCCGTATGATCTGCCTGAGAACGCGGTGCATCCTGATGCGGGACTCGAGCACCTTGCGCGGCGCCGTGGAGAAGAACCGCAGCACCCTCGACGACGGGAAGAGGTCGGCGACGGTCAACGACGACGTCTGCCGGAGCGATGTCTGGAAGGCGTCGAGGTACTCGTCCTGGTACTTGCACCGGCTGCCGACGGACTGCCTCACGAAGTAGTCGTTGATCAGATTCGAGATCATCTTGGAGAGGTTGACCGGAGCTCCGTCGGCGGCGAATGCGGCGAGCTTGTTGACGAAGCCGGCGACCTCGTCCTCGCGGATGAGCCGGTACGACAGCATACGGGCGGGGCCGGGGTTGAGCAGCTCCATCACGGCGATCTTCCGGAGGTGGCGCCACCGCTCGCCGTAGGGCGCGAAGGTGAGGTCGGTGCAGTCGTAGCTGAAGGTGTAGAGCGTGGGGTTGATGTTCCGGTCGGCGAACTTGAGGTCGTGCGTCTTGAGCACCTCCTGCGCCGCCTCCGGCGACGACAGCACCAGCGCCGGGATCTCGCCGAGCCGGAGCATCATGATCGGGCCGTACTTCTTGGCCAGCAGCCGCATCGCGTGGTGCGGCCTGGAGCTCGTGGCCAGGTGGTGGAGGCTGCCGATCACCGGGAGCGTCCATGGTGTTGGGGGCGGGTTCAGCTTTGGTGATTTCGATCTCGACCTGAGCTTGGAGATGACGAGGAGAAGCACGAACACAGCAGACAAGGCGAGGAACACTTTGTTGCTCTCCATGTCCATGGTGGTTAGCCACGGACTAGCTAGACTTTGCGTGTTTTAGACGGGGACAAGCGCTTAATTGTGTGATCCAGTTCGGCATGCCTTAATTTATATATATGCTAGCTACCTAGCATCGGGGCAGCCTGCACTGCATCGTCAAAACATATGTGTTTGACCGGGCGAGAAGTTTGTTATACGTGGCACAGTGCGTTGCTTCGTTTTCTTTCGGAAGTCTATGGCACGCAAAGAATTTTGCCTTCCTAAGTTCCTATCCACAGTGGCTATCATTTTTTTATTTGTCCCGGCCCGGACTTCTAATTTGGTTGATAGATGAACTTGATTGGCATGATAAAGCTGTTACTTTAATTTATATATTATTTGTGTGTGCTAGGAGGCAGCCTGCAATGTCAAAGTCAACATATCATGTCTTGACGTTAATTACAATATCGTCGCTTGCTTGATATTTGAACAAGCGGTACCGGCTGATTTGTACTGTTCGGTGGACTGAACTTGGCTGCGGCTGATTTTTGCAGCTGGACTAAATACTGTTTCGTGACTATAAATAAATTGAAATTAGCTCAAACCTTTATAACTCAATGGGTTGGTAATCATACCTAGAAAATAAAACTTATTTTTCCTCTCTTTCTAAATACACTATCATGTCATAAAAAAATCTATGTGATAATTTATTTAATATAAACGAAACTCAACTGAAACTTCAAATGATACTGGCCGCAAAAGTTACTAATTGGTTGGCGTCAAAACATGTCCCAAACAGTCCACAGTAGTCGCTTCCTTGTATAAAACCGACGAATAGTCATACATTAATTCGTCACCACAGGATGACAACCGCTGATCGTGAAAGGTGAGCGACGAGTCTATTATATGCAGAATAATGTTGTAAATCAAAACTAAAAAAAATATTATGGCTCTGTTCGGCTGACTGGATTGTACCGTTAGCTGACTGATTGTTATGAGAGAAAAACACCGGTGAATGGCTGACTGACGAAAGAGAGACTTTTAGAGTGGCCAAATTAATGAGGGAGAGAAGAAAAGTCTGAGTGTTCACACCGTAAAATCTGGTTCATCCCATCCTATCTTTTCTTGTATAGGAGGCTATTTTCGCCTCTATAATATATGCATCAAGTGAATACGCTCTGCTCGGTACACTTATTGTGGATACGACTGATTTATAATACTAATTTGTTGTGTGAAAAAAAATATTATTCAATAGCTGTAAAGTAAAACTGCTTCTTACTAATAAGCTGAAACGAACGGTCTGAGAAACTCATTCGTCCCTTTCCACTATGTTCTTGTGCCTATCTATGTTCATCTATTCTCTTGTGTATGTGCAAAGCACTGCAACAGCTTCTATCTGCGTACCCTGAGCCGTGACTCTTGTGTTTAGGCCTATGAACTCCAACAGCGACGAATGAACGTACGCGTGTCTCTTGCGTAGAGGCTTATCTCCCAACAACTTGTATCTGCGAATCCTGAGCCGTGACTGAGTCGTTCTCTGCACGTGGCAAGGGCGGCTCACAATAATACAATAGCGTGGATCTCATTTTAAGACGATACAAGTCACCGATGGGTCACGCTATTGTATTCTCTAGGATTGAAATTAAAACCGTCTCCAGTGCAAACCACCGCCATGGCCCATGGCCCGTGTCCGACCAGGGAATCTTCGTTAATTATTGCCCATGAGGACACCGGCCCCAAAATGAAATCTCGCATGCATGCGAGTCTTCTTTTAGGAAGTCCATTGGGCCCACTTTATTGAGCTTCAAAAACATATAGTTACATCATTACCAACGCTTATAAAATAAAACTAGGGGTTTATAGACCGTATCCTATCAGACTATACATGAGTTGAGATTATATACTTTAGGGCGTCCTCAACAAGGAATGAGTCCGCTAGCTATTTAGTTGCATACATGAGCATGTAACCTACATGGAGGAAAGAGAACGTGCCAAGAAAATGGAGCCAGCGACGAACTTGCCGCTAATCTATTTGTGCCCTCGAGACAGAAAAGTTATGTAGCCCATCACTTCTCTCTGCTTTTAGAGAGGGGGACCAGTGGGATCCACGGTGGTGTAGAGAGGATAATTTGAATAAAAAATCTTGCAAGTGAAATAATGTGGCACTAAGTAGCTAGCAACTGACTATTTCCACCGAGGACGCTCTTAGGAAAGTTGATGTAGTGTAATTAATTATGCTATCTTTTTCTTATTGATTGATAGAGGAAGGTAATAATATAGGTATTAATTAGGCAGGATTTATTTTGCTACGATTGATTTATAGAGCTGATTTGTTGTGAGAGAAAAACATTGCTATATAGACCGAAAAGTAGAGCTAATTCTGGCTGATAAGCTGAAGCGATATATCTCGAATTAGAATTTAGGAAATTATTATGAATAAAATGATATATCTCGAATTAGAATACCGAATTCGTGCATAGAACTTTTTTCCAACAGCATGCGTACGACTTTGGTGGCTTCCGTGCGTAAGCATTCACCTGATCAGCGATTCTTGAGCGGCGGCTCTTTCTTTTTTTCCAACAGCATGCCAGTGACTTGGGTGACCTGCATGCGTACATCGTTCACTAATTTCTAGCCAGAGAAAATTGTTATTCCAGGACACCAAGCAAGGAACTTGGTTATTACATGACTCTAATCTTTTTTCAACTAAAATACATATATTTTGTCATCATGTGACCGTGTTGCCCTTCTGCCTTACTCAGCCTCTCCACAGCGCCGCGTCCGGCTCCTCCTCCTCTTCCTCCTCCGCACAGCTAGCGTTCGCGACACTCGCACTCCTGCCTGGGCACGCCCACGTCACATGTCCGAGCTCGTGCATTGCTACGCTGTGCCTCTCGCCAAAGAACTCGTAGGCCCATGGCGCAGGCGACGAGCTCACATAACACGTCAACCACAGACACGAACCCCTTCCTAAAACTGCTCGGCGAAGCGCCGCTTCAGCTGGCCGCGCAAGATGTTGCGGTAGTCGGTCCGGCAGTCGTCGGTGAGCTCGTCATGAAGGTGGGCTGTGGCCACGTCTAGGCGGCCAGGCACCGAAGCCATGAAGGCCTCGAACACCAAGACTGAGTGCGCTGTCGCTCTTGCTGCTGATGATGGGCCAGGTGCTGCACTCGATCCCTTGCAATCACAGATTCCGTCAAAGTCAATGCCGAGGCCGGTGGTGGACATTAGCCTTTGCCCCAGTAACTGCCGGCGGAGACGTTGAGCTGCCAGCGCGGGAAAAGGGCCAGACCAACGTTGATACTCCTACTGGGATTAGGAGTATCAAGGAAGGCCTCCGACGCCCTCAAGGTTCCAACTCAGGGAGCCTAGGCCCGAGCGGTGGATGGGCCATCAAGCAAGGTGGTTGGTGCGGAAGAGAAGACCCAATGTACCCCCGAGGATTAGTCATTACTCTCAGAATATTTTAGGAATATGCTTGAACTGATTAGGGGCGTGATTTTAAAAAGCCTCCACTGTTGTGAAGTGTACTATGAAACGGGGATTGAAAGCCCTGTGGAAAGCTGGTTGAACCCTAGTAAATGCAACCCTAATTCAGTGATCCTCTCATTGTGTCACCACTTGATGCTTCGCCATCGAGCGAAGATCCCCTATCTCCAACCAGAATCCGTGATTCCAACACTGGTGCTCACCGTGCTAGGAATGATCAGAACCAAACATGCTAGCCAAAAGAAAAGCCGCTGCTCGCACATGAGCTAGAGACCCACGCTGAAGTGGAAGGCCAAGACATACGACCCGCAACACGGACGAAGGTTCTGATGAGCCTTCAGCCACCAACGAGGAAGAACTGCAAGCAACAGACCAGCTAGAGGAATAAGAAACGGAAGCTACTTTAGAACTAACCCCAGAACAGGTGCTCTAACAGCTCCAAGAAAAATTGCAAAGAGCACAACAAGAAAGTGAGATAGATAGTAGCTGAGGCCTTCAATGTAAATACGAGGACGATGCTAGCCTCTCAACAAGCAGCCGAGATCCGCCAGCAACAAAGAATCCTCTAAAATCCAGAGCATGCAACCAACCCAAGTAATGCCTGGAGGTTCTACTCAGCAATCAATCTCCCTGCAGAGTCAACCTCTAACCCTATGAAGCCTAAAGCCTCAAACAGGGCCACACATGTTGTTTAGTACCTCCTCAATGGCAAGAGCTATAGACAGTAATTCACCACTCTCTAAAGGCTTGCAAACTGCCCTCTGGCCATCTGCTTATAAGCCCATCACATTACCAGATTTCAATGGCAAATCAGATACCCAACAGTTCTTCGTGAGCTTTGAAGCAGCAAGTGCCTCTGCAGGTGGAAACGATACAGTCCTTGCCAAGTCATTTGTTATCACAGCCGAAGGTGACGCACTCGCCTGGTATTCAATGTCGAAACCCAATTCTGTATACTCATGGGAGAACCTTCGAGACAAGATCATGGCAAATTTCAAAGGATTTTCAAGTGAGTCGCTAACCGCCTCCGACCTCTTCCAATGCAAACAGTCACAAGGAGAGTCACTAGAGACACTACATCTAAAAATTTGTGTAGCTTAATGCTTGAGCACCAACCGTGCCTGAAGATGTTGCCATTGAAGCAGCAATCAAGGGCACCTTGTTATGAGGTCCTCGGTTCCTACGATGTAGGATCAAAATCTTGATAACTAGCCGAAAAACGAATGATAAGTTGCTGCATACAGTGATAACTAGTGCAACCTGACGACACACACAAGAAACCAACCACCATCTCTATATGGCAGTCTTAACAAAGGAATCGTCCAACTACACTCTCAAAAAAACCACCTAGGTAACCTGGAATCAATGGACAGTAGCACGAACTGGGTGCCTATGACGCGACCGCTTCTGTAATCTCTGCAAAGAAAAACACAAGAGAAAAAGAGGTAGAGATCTCTCAGGTTTTGTTAGCATACAGCTGAACAAAGGGGTTTACCAGCACACCGCCACCTTATCGTCATGCATGCCACCAGCCTCTCTCCGTTCCTGCTCACCACACCGACGCTAGAACACCCCGTTCGCTAGGTGGCTGCCAGTCTACTCTCCATCCACGGGCGCATGCGGGCAAGCTGAGCTCCGCTTCGGCCACCACGGGCGTGCGCACGAGCGAGCTATGCCCTGGCTACCGCCGCCGCGCGCACTGGTAAGCTCCACCTTGACCCCAAGTGGCCCAACAGGGCGTCGCCGCTGCCGCCTAGCCACAGGCGAGGTCAGGAGCGTAGGCACCGCATCCACCCCAACCGCCGGTAAGGGTGTGGGTGCGACCGTAGGCGCTGGCTCCAGTAGGCTCTTGCCAGCTACTGTCGAGAGAACAGGGAGGAGAGAGATCCACGGGAGAAAATGAAAGAAAAATAGAGGGCAAAGAAAGGCATTTTTAACATCTTAGCTGGCCAGGCCCATCAGGGCTGACACACGGCGAAAACCTAAAGGAAGGTGTATGGAATGGCGTAGGAGACCAAAAAAAAAAAATCCCACCAGTGGCAATGGCGGGCCCAGGTTTTGAGAATTGGGTATTCAATTTTCAAAAGGTATAAAAGATTAAAAATTTGATAACCTATATTCTAGTTTTTGATATGTGCATGTGAATGAGCCCCATAGCTATTTATTTTGAACTGAACATATAAACACCTCGCTATTTTGTGCTATTTTTTATTTTTTTATCACACATACATATATACATAAAGTTTTTTGACAAAAATAATGGGTATTCATTTGAATACCCTTGATACATGCTGTGCCTGCCCCTGCGTGGCATCTAGGAGCGCACAAACATTTTAGTGACTCAAAGGTAAGTGCAATCTTTTGCGGTGGCACGCAGGTAAAACCCTCTTTTTACGTGTATGATCAAGTCGACAACAAGGCACGAGGTATTTCCCTTATTTTTGTTATAATTTCTCCTGATGATAACTTTCAATGGGCTCTACCTGCTTACCAAATTTACTAGACTTGTGAAAATACTACTCTTTACAGAATACTACACCATCATCATCCTCCCAGAAAAGAAAAGGAGCAGAAAATTAAGCTTGCATAAGAAAGTAAGTAATCAACCAATCCGTTCCAGACACATGGTGGCCGGACTCCGCTAATATATACGTAGACATTTACTCGCAACCTACCCAATGACTGACTCGACTGTAATAAAAATAAAATCTCTTGTGCAGCAGGACAGCAGCTCCTATTTTATTGTACGTCGTTGTCGTCGTCGTCATCATCATCTCTTTTGGAAATTGAACTTCATGATGGCGAAGGCAAACAGGGATGCAAAGAGCAGCGCGAACGCCGCCACCATGGCAGCCGCAAACCCCACCCAGCTGTGCTTGAAGTCGAAGTAATCCTCGATATACACCTTCACAGGCCTTTGGTCGTCCTCCATGATCGTGGTGATGTCACCAAACTGCGACACCACCAGCCCGTACAAGGACCATGCCACTGGGCATGCCCAGCAGTACCATCTCCACCATATCGGCACACTCTGAAGATCCAAGAATGGGAATGAGTAGAAGCAGACAGGTAGTAGTATGGTAAAGGTAAGGCAGGCTTAATTAATTAGTACCGGTCGGGGGATGAGATATCCGGAGAAGAGGTTCCAGATGCCATAGAATGCAGAGGAGACGACCGCGGCCATGTGGTAGTTTGGTGTCAGGCCAACGGCCATCATTCCGTAGAATGTGAAGTAGAGCATTGTGAAGTAGCTGAAAAAGAGGTACCAGAAGAACTTCTCAGCTGTCCACTCAAACCCGATCATGGAGTACACTATGAGACCGTATAGGGTAGCCTGAACCAGTGCATATGGGAGCTCAATGACAACCTGCAATGTGACGTGAGGAGATAATTAAGTTAGTTGCCTGCTCCTGCTCTCCAGAAAGAATATGCATACATGGAAGAACCAGCACAGCGCAGAAGAAACAATTCACCACCTGGCCAAATGCGTATGGGAAAGCAGAGTACATGCCGGCAGCTCTTTCGCGGTAAAAGACTGTCCGCTCCACGGCCACCACTGGCTGAACTGAGGTACAATTCATGATGCCGATGAACAGAACCGCAGCGTACATTGATCCCATGGCGCTGTTCAAGTGTTGTTGCGTGCTCCTGGCCGAATTAACAAGAAGAAGTAAAATTATCACTTTCTTGTCTGCTCTAGAGTGAGTGCAACTAATTTTGGCAGGCAGGCATGACTACTTACACTTTGCCACCAAGGTCCCAAAAGACGGTGCCAAGTAGGAGAGCAATGAGGGTAGTGAACAAGAACCTAACGGTATTGTAAGGAGGGTTCCTCCAGTATGACAGGTTTTGCTTCCACAGGCAAGCGGCGCATTGAGTGATGAAAGATTGTGCGTACTTGTTAGGGAAATGCAGGTCACTTGAACCTGGCGCTGCTTGGCTTAATTCCTTTATCAAGGCTTTGTTCCTCCTGTGTGTATGTAAAACATAACAAGCAACACATCATCCATCTATCTAATGCAGAAATTACCTAGCTACCTGGAGAAAAATGCAAGGTTGATTGATTGATAACAATGGAAAGTAAGTACAAAGGGCATTGCATTGGTGCATACGTAGCAACCATTTTGCTGGATAAGTTTGTTTAGTATGGTAATAAGTTAAAAAAAACATTGGCCTAAGTTACTAGTTTTTAGTTAATGTTTCCCTAGCCAGTTGTTAATTAATATATATAACAGCCTATCTCAAATATGAAGTGACTAGGATATATACATTGGAATTTACTTACTGGTAGAGTTCAGATTTCTTGTATATGTCATTGAAATCAACACCTAGAATCTGTTCCTGAGACATTGCAGTCACTTCCAACATCCATGTTGCTGGATTGTAGCCATCTTTAATTTTGCTGACCCCATGAATCCCCTGGATAAAAGGAGGGGAATCTCAAGATGATATTTTTCTTTTATGAAATCATAAGATGATCTTCGAAGACATTTAATAGATGGATATTGATATTATTCCTGTCTGTAATGATATCCTCTTTACTTACCTCGAAATACTTGATCAGCTCTGAAGAATTAGTACCAAGTGGACCAGCATAGATCTCTTCTCCACCACGCTTCATTAGGAAAAGCTGCAAGCATTAATCAAACATTTATTTTAGACCTTGCAGGTTGCATGCATAATTCATTGCTTGGAAAACCAGCCACAACAAACACAGTGCAAGCTTAGTAGGACCAATGTATGTAGCAACTAACAAGAGAGTAGTAAAGGGTATATAGCAGCTGGAAGAAATAGTGTGGAATCTAGCTGTCTCACTCACCTCATCAAATGCTTCAAATATGTCAATGCTAGGCTGATGTATCGTACAGACCACAGTTCTACCAGTATCAACAGTGTTCCTTACTGTCCGCATCACAATTGCAGCTGCTCGGGCATCAAGCCCTGAGGTTGGCTCATCCATGAAGATGATTGACGGATTTGCAACAAGTTCCACAGCAATGGTAAGCCTTTTCCTTTGCTCAGTTGATAGGCCATTCACTCCAGGAAGTCCAACCAAAGCATCTCTCAGTGGTTTGAGCTCCACAAGCTCCATCACCTCCTCAATGAAGATCTGCATGTACACATAGAGAAAGGTAAGCTCCACAAGCCTTATCCAGTACTGAATTAGGAAGGTAGAAATGCAATGACTAGCACTATTTTATCCAACTGATCTGACCTTTATTTTGTTTGAATCTTCGTCCTTTGGAAGCCGGAGCCATGCTGAGAAAAGAAGTGACTCATAAATCGTCACCTGTGGCGAGTGGATATCATTTTGTTCACAATATCCTGATACACGTGCGAAGGTCTCCTGTTTCTTTGGGTATCCTGAAATGCTGATGTCTCCTTCAATGTACCCACCTGTTTTTCTCCCTGCCAACACATCCATCAAAGTAGTTTTTCCTGCACCACTGACGCCCATCAGGGCAGTCAGCACACCAGGCCTAAAAGACCCACTGACACCTTTGAGGAGCTCCAAACGATCTTCCTGTGCACCGTGTGCTTTCATTTCCTGTCACAACCATATCATGCATGGTTATTATTATAAAATAGTGATCATGAATGAATTACCTTTGTTATATAATAGTGTATGTAAGGGAAACAACAGCTTTCCATATTTCACCTGTGGCATGTCAACCGAGTATTTGATGTTGTCAAAGGTGAGTGAAAGTGGGACGAATGGAAGGATCATCCCCTTTTTATTAGTTGGGACATGATCATGATCTTCCATGATTGCTGAATCAGTATCAGCATTAACTCCTGTTGAATGATGACTGCTTGCTGATAACAAGTGATTGCCATCCACAACCTCACCTTTCACATTGGCTTGCTTCTCCTTCAACTCCTCTTCAGATACTGATGGCCGAGACTTGCCATATGCTGAAAAATATAAAAGATGAGAAACCATTTGATTTGTAGGTTTTTTCAGATATTGTGAAAATATATCCACGAAGAACAATTAATTCACGAAAAATGATCAAGCAAAGTAAACCAGTTTGGGAGAGAGAGAGTTACTCACGCTTAAGGTATGTAAGGGCAAGAGTGAAGAGCGCGTTGAAGAGAATGGTGAACCCAAGAAGTGCACCAAAGCCAATCCAGTACCACTTTGCTTCAGTGAATAACCCACGGGACTTAAGGGCTTGCACACCTAGAGTCTCGTTGGAGGCAGTGCTATTCACTATTTTGTCCCAGCTGTGCCCCAGCATCTCATTCACTGAGATGGCATTCTGCGCATACATTATTGGGGAGATCCAATAACCCCATATCCACCATTTCTTCACTTTATCTGCAAGAAGACAAAATACAGAGAAATAAGCATTATATTGGTTTAAGAAGAAAAAGTTGCATTTCAAATATGTAATTTACCTCTTGCTATAAGAAATCCTCCCAACACCATGACAAGCACCAACATGAGCGATGCAAGTACATTAGCAACTATCATGTTCCTCCCTAGCCCACTGACAAACCGGAAGACCGATGCTGACATCTGATTGACTGCTAACAGAAGCAGATACTGCTTGAAAAACCTGAGGGCAGGCAATATATATATTTATACCAGTTAGTTAAACAATGCAACATACCAGGAATTAAACTAAGTTAAATATATCTCACCTGCCGACATTTGGGTCGAACCCCATGACATAGTATGTCAAGAATACATAACCGCCAACCTCGATAAATGTGATGGGTATCCTGACGATCCATGTGGGTATAGTGTAGGACCATGCAGGAAAGAAAAGGAGATCTCTCTGCTTGAAGAATACAGGCAACTTGAAGACAGTGAGTGCCAGCTCAGAGAAGCCATTGAACATGATCAAAAGCACACCAAAGAAGACAGCGCCCAAGTATAGACCCCCGTCTGTCACCGTGTCATGCTTCATCTTGGTACGGAAGAAGGTAGTCATTGTAATGACGGAGACAAGCATTAGCTGTCGTCATGAATGATTCATGTTTCATCAGTAGACATATATAAACTCCATTGATCGATCATGTATATATACTGCTTGGATAGATATGATTATTGGTGAGTTTGATTGATCGTTACGTACCTGGAAAGTTCTGAATATGTAAACAAAAGAGTTCCTCTTCATGAGAAGGATCTCCCGGTCTATGTTTGCTTTCAGCAGCTCCTTTCCACTCACGCCGTACCTTGTACTAGTTAGTGCGGCTGGGTGACATTTGCTCTTGTCGAAAGGGAGCTGCAAGCTCATTTGATAGAGCTCTCCCTATTGGGAATGACTTGAATGCAGTTGCAAATTCCGTAACCGACACAAACCTGTAGGGCTCATCATGCCGTGCCCAGTACTGTTTCTGGTCTTTTTTTGAAGTCACCTGCATGCAGTTCGATCAGCACACGCGCTCGCATTTCATCAGAGGATGGTAACAAGAACAGAAAGTTGTTATGGATGCAATGCAGTACATAGTACTCCATTCTTACTTCTTGCAAGAAGTCAGCAACACCCTTCCTCTCAGGGCATCTGAATCCCATGGACTCAAAAAACTCAACAACTTGTTCTCGCGGGCCCTGGTACACAATCTGGCCATCTGAAAGGAGGATGATGTCACTGAACAAGTTGTATGTCTCAGGCGCCGGTTGCAGCAAGGAGATAACAGCTGTGCCACCCAGGATGTGGATGGACTGCTTCAGCGACTTGACAATCTGGAATGTAGTGGAGCTATCAAGCCCAGTCGAGATCTCGTCCATAAAAAGCGCCCTGGCTGGACCAACCATCATCTCACCTAGGAGTATATATATTTAGGAAAGTAATTAACATCAAAACGTACGTACCAACTCGATCAGAAAGCAAATTAAGCTAATGAATGGATCTTAATTAGTTGAGCTTACAACTCATTACTCTGTATAAAAGAAAAAGACTGCATGCATGTCTTTAATTACCGGTTGTAACAGCGCTTTCGTTGTCCACCAGATATGCCCCTGAGTATTTCATCCCCTACCATCGTGTCTGCGCATATCTCTAGTCCTAATATCTATATACAATACAACAAGTGATGTTTATACATAATTAAGATGTGATCAGAATAAGTCGTATATATAAAAAAATTTTGAATCTTAAAAAAAAAAATCTGCGAATGATCGATGAGGCCAAAATTAAATTAGCATGAATGTACCTTGAGAATATAGTCAGTGACCACATTAGCATCTTGACCGCCCATGGACGCAGATGCCTAATAAAATTAGAATATGCAAGAAAAATTGATCACTCAGTTTGATTCTGATTGGCTAAATGTTTTCTCATTAAAACATTATCATCACAAGTTGAAAAAAAAAAATCTAGTAGTGAATCGATCCGTCAGGGTTTACGAGCTTGCCTTCATGAATGCATCGATATCAGGATCAGGCTTGATATTGGCCGCCTTCTCTCGCCTTGATAGCTCAGTCAACAAATCTAACAACATTTTTTTTAAGAAAAAAAGAAACAGAATCTGATGAGCATATATTTTTTTTTTTATATCAAGGGGACCATGCATGCATATCCATATATATCACCAACCAAAGCGGTCACCAACGCCTTGGCAACGTGCTGCGAACGCGAGTGTCTCCCTCACAGGTCATCTCTCCTATGTGGAGATCATGCTGGCTGATGTACGCAGACGTCCTCTCTGGAACAAACTCTGTCATCTCATACCCGTTGTATGTCACTTTGCCGGTAACCTGTGGTACGTACATGCTTCATCACTTCTTTTTTTTTTTTTTTTTGAAACTGGAGGGGTTTGCACCCCTACAGCATTTTATTAATAAAACAGATAAGAAGTACAAAAAGAAAGCTAAGCAGACTTAAGAAACAAAAAAGTAAACGAAAAAGATTAGACACACTGCTGTATATGTAAGGAACCAAGCTAAATTGCCTATCCATTAATTGCACAACCCCTGGGAAAAAGCTTCTCTTTGTTAGTCAGTGCACTACATTTCCCTAGTAGTTCGTGTCAGAATTTCCACGAAACTTGCTATATATATATAGTTTCTTATTGGCTGCCCATTTAATTTTTCTGCACAAGTTGTTGAGAACGAAAGGTCGAGAACTCGAGATGTTGATGGATTTGGAGTTTTCACTACCTTGAGGTCTTTGTCAAGCCTTCCGGCCAACGCGAGCAGCAAAGTGGTCTTCCCTGATCCTGGTGGGCCTAACAGGAAGTGTCATCCTGCACAAACGTAAAAAAACAACCTCTGACTGGTGGAAGAAGAATCCAAGATATCAAATCCCTGTAGCTAGTCACAGACTCACAGATCACTAACCCATCCTATAACCAACATATATATAATCCAAACTAAATATAATAGGATTATTGTAGCTGTCTGGAACACACACATATCAGCAACTCGGTAGAAGGACCATTTTTTCTCCATTATTACCTTCGAGGCTTGATAATTCCGCTGACGTGATGGAGGATAGGCATGGTCCGCTTCCTGCTGGGCAGTATGTGCAGCGCGTTCGCCGCTTCCTGAGGCGCACCAATCAAAAATTCAAAATCGGTCGTTAGCCGAACCCCAATAATTCGCCTTCCCTAGCATGTTGTTCCCCAAAATCCGAGCGCCCCAAATCATCCCCAAATCCATCGGCCATAGTCGCAATCGAGCCCCTCCAGACGACACCCGCCTCTTTCAAGTAGAGCACGCACTCGCGCAACAGATCTAGTGACCAGGCGATGCTGGCCTGCCAGAGGAAGGGGCGCAGGGCCACAGGCGGCAGGGCGCAGGCTTCTGCAGCTCGCAGCCAGCAGCCTCCCCTGCACGGCTTCTCGATCGGCCATCCGACCAGGCACCTCGCTGATGGCCCGCACCGCACCCGAGATGGCGGCCGCCGCCTCCCTGTCGCTGCCTCACTCCCTCCTCCGGACGGACGGCGGCGGCATTCGAGCGGGGACGGTGGGCGAGCTGGCACCATGGTTTGTCGTTCCGGTCGGCACGGTACGCCCCGCACGGCGGTGCCTGCTCTGGCTATAATAGATGTACACGACGGCCACGGCCCGGTCCAATGAGCAGTGGGCCTGGGCCAGCACGGCCCAATACATAAGGCTGTGCTTGGGCCGTCAATCAAGTACGGCGAATAGCACGGCACGGCGCGGTTGAGAAGAGTCGGCCCGGTGATAGCCCGGCTCAATACATAAGACTGTTCTTGGCCGTCGATGAAGCACGACGGACAGCATGACACGACGCGTTTCACGATGGTCGGCCCAGGTGGCGGCCCGGCTGGTGGGCCCACTAAGATCTTAGTTCCACTAGACTAATCCAAACTCACTGACTCCCTCCTTCTCTCACTCTCCCCTATTGCCTTCCCTACCACCTCCCGCACAGCCCTTCCCAGCGTCGCACTTTCGGTCGTCCCGCGCACATCTTCGTTACCTCACGGGTCGCAACTCGCGCTTCCCTCTCACCTATTCCGCCGCGGCGGCGGCTCCCTCACGTGCTGGCCCTAGGTCATTTTCTTCCCGCGGGCACGGACGCACCATCTCCCTCCCATATACGTGGCGCAGTCATACTCAAGCGAAGACGGGCGAATTGAAGCGCGCTAGCACTGCCCCTCGTTGTAGTTACCCTGCCTCTGCTCTCCCCTCTCCTCTCCTCTCCCGCGGGCCGGCACGGCACAAAAATGGCCATGCCTAAGCCGAAGGCCAGGCACGTGGGCCAGAGAGGCCATGCCGGTTCAATCCTCTACGGGCCGTGCCTAGCCCAGGCCCGTGCCGAACCGGCCCGTTGGCCAACTGGCCATGCTAGTGCTGTGGTTGGCTCGCGCGTACCTCGACGGTGTTGATCAGGGAGTTGAGGACGGTTGGGAGGCCGCTGCTGCCGACGCGCACATCCGCCTCTGCCTCCAGGTTCTCGAACCGCACCTCGATCGTCGGCATGTCGATCCCCACCCTGCAAATCAATCATACGTCAAACTTAACACCCGGGCCAGCTGATAGATGGAGCTGATAGCTAGTACTACTACTACATACCTGTCTATGCGGTCCTTGAGCTTGAGCAGGAATCGCTCGTTATCCTCGTCGGCGACGCGAATAAGGCGCTCCAGCAGGGCCCGCCGCTGCTGCGGGCTGAGGCTGAGCACGTCGACGTCGACGACGCCGCCGTTGTTCCCGGCCCCGGCCGCGCCGCCCGCGTCCCCTGCAGGGTCCGCCGGGACGATGGCGCGGCGGACGCGGTCGTAGGTGGGCAGCTTCTCGAGCGCCGCCCACCGCAGCGCCTCCTCGTCGTCCTCCTCGTCCCTGCTCACCGACGACCGCGAGAACATGTCGTCCCCGCGCCGCCACATCGAGACGCTGCCGCCCCGCCTCATGCTCACCACCTTCTGGATCTCCCCCGCCGCGTCCATCTTCGATCTCTTCTCTTCCGGCGCCGGCGGCCGTAGCTACCTTGCTTGCTTGCTTGCTAGCTAGCTACCTTGCTTGATAGCTATATATAATTAGCTCTAGCTAGGAGAGAGATCGATGATCTCTCTAGCTAGCTAGCTGAGGAGATGATAGAGAGCATGCAGCAGCTGCAGCTCCGTATATGTCGGAACGGGAAACGCAGCGAGGGGGTTGTGTTAATTTAATTGCGTTGCGTCAAGCTCGTGACAGACGGTCAGAGCCGTTGTCCCTTGGGCTTCTAGAATTCAAGACTTGGCATACATGGGAGAAGATTGATTATTCAGAGATGGACAAGATGTTCTACAAAGCAAGGAAGGCGCACGCGCGCGGCGGTAACTATGGCAGCGTTTAGTTCACAAACTTTCATTCTCTCCCTATCACATCGATTATATTTTTCATCTGCATGTAGTACTAAATGAAGTAGTAGCTGTTACATGTTTATACTTTTTGCCTGGCTATCTCGAGATGAATTTTTTGAGTCTACTTAGACCATGATTGGACAAAAGTTGTCAAATACAAACAAAAGTGCTACAGTTACAAAACTACTCAAAATTTCCAAACTAAACGCACCCTATCTATCTATTCAGTCCAGTCAACACGACGATCCAGCGCCTGCTGCGCGGAAGCATCCATGCATGCATCTAAGGCCAATAAGGCCAAACCACTAGTACTAATCGTCTAGTATGTTCGTATGTGTAATTAATAATCTTCAAGGTCTAGACAAATTCAACGAAAGATACATTGGTGTAATAGACTGGCCGGCCATCCTCCTCCCCGGGGGGGGGGGGGGGGGGGGGGGCGGTTTTATTTTTACTCTTGAGAGCATATTCTCCTACCATGTGTAACCTTTAGATCTGCATTAACAAATATGCAAACACACATATCTCAATGTAGATCCAAACACTATAGGGTGGGAGCGTATGCTCTCTAATAATCAAGAGCATATTTAACTTTTCATACTCCTTCCGCATATAACACTCAAGTCCAGCGAGAAGGCTCATGCATGCATGCATATGCGACTATGGCCCTGTTTAAATACTCTCCAACTTTCAATTGCAACTAGTCATATCAATGTTGTGGTACATGCATGGAGCATTAAATGTAGACGAATTTTTTCACGTTTGCACAGTTTACATGTACATCGCAAGACGAATCTTTTAAGACTACTTAACCATAATTGGACACTTGATGCAAAAGATTTTCCGCTGCTACAGTGTCAAATTTTCAAATTCCAAATTTATATAAACGCAGCCTATGCAGTGTGCATGACTGGAGACACCACAGGCGGAAATGGATTTTGTGGTACAAAAGCTTATATTATTTTTTAGTTAGGACAGCTCAAGATTTGGTTGTAGCATAGTTGACGCATTATTATTTTTTATATATAAATATATATATAAGTTTCAAACTCCAGGCTGTCATGCGTGCGAGCATCTGTGCAGAGATTATAAACAATCTTATTCGGTTCGAGTTTTGTTGACGTGAATTTAATATTTATCAGATCACGTTTGTGCCTTGACTAATAATCTTCCTTTTGCCAAGCATATTAGCACCCACAAATATTTTATTTCCTTGACGCTAGCTGGAAGAACCTGGATTTCGGAGGAGGAATTGTTTGAATCATTCACCTCCCCGGTACTTGTAAATGATGTTTCTTCTAGAGTGCTAGACTTGACGTCTCCCTTGGGGCTAGTACACAGGAGGTGTCTAATTCTGTCTTGGTATTAGAAAACGTGGAAAAGGAAAGACTAAGTTATGCCCAGTCTTGTGAGGAAGATTTCCTTGATATCCATAGCGATATAGATGATGATGATGATACATTTGGGAATAATAACCTTGAAAGGACCGTGACGTCTAAGAGGGGGAGGGTGAATTAGGCGACTAAAAACTTTACTTCTAATCTATGGTCTCTTTTTCTAAACCTTAGCAAAACCTATTTATAAAATAAACTATCCAATGAGCAACTAAGGTTTTGCTAAGTGTGTTGCTATCTCTACCATAAAAAGATATGCAACCTAGGTTTCAACCCTATCAACTAGCCTATCAACTAAGCTAGGAAAGGTAAAGCACACAACCAAGGAAGCAAGTAAATGCGGAAGGTAAAGATGAGGTAGAGATGCAAATTCCCGTCGACGACTCCGGTATTTTTACCGAGGTATCGAGAAGCGCTCAAACTTCCCCCTAGTCCTCGTTGGAGCCCCTCGCAAGGAATCCCTCGCAAGGGCCAAGCTCCCGGTCGGGTCACTCCGTGGATAGCCCCGGTCCTTCCCCACACGCAAGTGGGTCTTCGGTGTGCCTCGCAAGGCAAGCTCTCCTCGGATGCTTCCCGCCGTCTTCACTATCAAGCTTCCGGCCGAACCGCCACGGGCCTTGTTCCCTTTGGTACACGGTGGTGGCCACACCACAAGCGCGGTTGGTGTGATCTCACAAGACTACAAGCCCCGCCGAGTACAAGCACGGTGCACGCAAGCACCTTGGATCAAGAGGTATGGAAACCTCACTAAACACTAGGCATAACCTAGAGCAAGCGCATAAGCGGTGGTCTAATCAACCTAAGTACTTCGCAAAGTACTTATGCTAATCACCAAGTGTATCACTAAGCACTATGCAAGTGGAGAGCTCTAGAATGGTGTAGCAACAACCTTGGAATGATTCCTCACTTCTCCACACCCTCCATAGCCGGTTGGAGGGGTATATATAAGCCCCAAAGCAAAGGTAGCCGTTGGAACACTCAATGGGCTTCTCTGCGAACCGTCGGACCGAACGATGCAGGGGCGTCGGACCATTCCTCTAGCGTCCGACGCTTCTCCCAATTCGACCGTTGTAGCACGCGATGCAGTCGCTGACAGGTGGGCCACCAAGACCGTCGGACGATAAACATTGGTCCGACGCTCTCCGTCGGACGACGTCTGACGCTTTTTTTCTTCTCTGATGCTCTCTGGAACCGTCGGACTGAGACGCTGATTGGTCCGACGCTCAACTGTTCACACCGTCCGATGCCTTCTCTTGCTCTCAGGCACCGTCGGACGAATGTCCTTTAGTCCGACGGTCTACAACCTCAGCGTCCGACGCCTTCCGCGCCAGAGGAACTATCTGGGGCCGTCGGACTCCAAACATTGGTCCGACGCCCTTGATCCTTAGCGTCTGACGCTCTTGTTTTGTCCGGTTGACTCTGTTTCTTCGTGATCTTGTTGTCCGACTTGGTTCCATCTCGTGTCTTGGACTTGTGCATGATCTTTGAGGTCCGGTGCATGTTTTCCATAGTGACATCTCTAGAAATCGCTGAATCCTGCCGAGCTTGCGAGACAGGAGGGAGAGAGAACCCAAACCCTCTCACGACTTGTCTTTAGCATGCCTTCTAATGTCTTGCTTGAGATGTTGATCACTCGGATTACACTATTGCCTAAGTCCAAAGCACTTTTGTATCCTATTGAACTACAAAACAAACACTTGTAAAACCATTAGTACAATATTGGTCATGTTGATCATCAACCACCAAAATCCATTATAAATGGGCCTAGGGTCCATTTTCCTTACAAACCTGAGGCACTTATGTGGTGAATTGTTGAGGATTTTTTTTAGGAAGACAATGGTCACCTAAGTTCTCAACTCAGGACTATCTTCAAAAAAAATAAGGCTTCATCTTCAACTAGATTGAAGAGGAAGCCGAAGGTGAGGGTTCTTATAAATCACAAAACTGTTTCTCAATGAAGAGAATCTTCTGAAATAGCAGAGGTCTGAGTGACTTGGCTAAATTCATGTTCCAATCCGATTTATCTAGAGAGCAAAAGCTAGACTTTATTGCTCTTTGATCTTGAGACGGGGAAGAAAGACTTTTCAAAATCAGTCCTAGCAAATATTTGTGAAGGACAAGATTACATTTGGCACTGGTCCAAACCTCATGGCAGATCCGAGGTTATCCTGCTTGGGATCAATCTAGAGACCTTCGACATTAGGAGTATTGATGAGGGCGACTTTTGTGTCAAATTCAGAGTGCGAAACAAGGCGAATGGATTTCTTTGGACACTTGTTGCGGTCTATGGGGCCACTCAAGTGGAGTATAAAGAATCTTTCCTCATTGAATTGGTCCAATCTTGTGCTAAGGAAATAGATCTGATAGTGGTGGGTGGTGATTTTAATATCTTAGAAGCTCACATGGAAAAAAATAATAAATATGATAATCGATGGCCCTTTCTCTTTAACACTATTATCAATAGCTTAGATCTAAGGGGACTTGATTTATCAAACAGAAAATTTACGTGGGCCAATTCTAGAGTGACACCAACGTTTGAGGGACTTGACCGAATCCTAGTAAGCACATAATGGGAGACCATGTTTCCTCTGGCAACGGTACAAGTGTTGACTAGGGAAATATCGGATCATACTCCATTGCTTCTAGATACAGGAAATGACACGCATGGAAATAAACAACCATGTTTCAAGTTTGAACTTGGTTGGTTGTTACCAAAGGACTTCTATGGGTTGGTGGCTGATGTTTGGAAAAAAGAATCAAGAGGCAAAATCCTGTTACAGAAATGGCAAAACAAGACCCAAAGGCTTAGATAATTCCTAAGGGCTGGGCCAAAAAATGTTAGTGGAAATTATAGAAAGGAAAAGGCCAATTTGGTTAAAATGGTGGAAACACTTGATGTTAAGGCTGAGTCGCAACCACTTTCTAACATGGAAATCAACCTTAAAAGCTACTACAAAGATAGGCTCACCACTCTCTTACGAGAGGAGGAGGTAAAATGGTACCAACGGGCCTAGACAAAAAGGTTGTCGGAGGGTGATTGTAACACAAAGTATTTCCATCTAGTTGCTAATGGAAAACACAGGAAAACGTGGATCTTCCATCTAGAACAAGAATAAGGAATGATAGTTCAAGATGAAAATATTAAGAAATTCATAACAAACTATTATAAGGGGCTCTTCGGAGAGCCGGTTAGAAACAACTTCTCTATGATGGAGTCCTTCACAAGCGATATTACCCAAGTCTTACAAATTGAGAATAACATATTAAATATGGAGTTCTCGGAAAAGGAAATCAAAGAGGCTATATTTAAAATGGAACATAATAAAAGTTGACCTTTTGTCGCTCTTTTGTGAGTTCCACAAGCGTAACCTTCCTCTGTTTAGCCGTAACTTTTGTATAATTACCCTGATACGAAAGCAGAAGGAAGCAACACAAATCCAACAATTCCGCCTGATTTGTATGTTAAATATTAGCTTCAAAATTTTTACTAAAGTGACTAACCAAATAGCACTAGTGGCTCAAAAGGTAATTCAATCCTCACAATCGACATTTATGAAGGGGAGGAATATTTTGGAAGGAGTAGTTGTTTTACACGAGACTATTCATGAGATTCACCGAAAAAACTAGATGGGGTAATTTTGAAACAAGACTTTGAAAAAGCCTACGATAAGTTAAAATGGTCTTTCTTGCAACAAATTTTAAGGATGAAAGGCTTCTCATCCAAGTGGTGCAGTTGGATCGATCAGATTGTAAGAGGGGGAAGTGTGCGAATTAAAATAAATGATGATATAGGGCATTTCTTCCAAACTAGTAGAGGGCTGAGATAAGGATACCCCTTTCTTCCATCCTGTTTAACTTAGTGGCAGATATGCTAGCAACCTTGATTTCTAGAGCTAAAGCTAACGGAAATTATCAGGATGTGGTCCCTTATTTGGTTGATAATGGATTGTCCATCTTAGAATATGCAAATGAGATCATCATTTTCATGGACCATAATATTTTACATGCTAAGGAGCTCAGATTAGTATTAAACACTTTTGAACAATTGTTGGCACAAGAGTGAGTTCTTTTGCTAAGGGGCCACCAAGGAGCATGAACATGATTATGCGAATTTATTTGGGTGTAAGGTGGGTTCTACACCCTTTAGGTATCAAGAAATACCTATGCACCATAGGAAATTGACTAACAAGGATTGAGTGTGCATAGGAGATAAATTCCAGAAAAACTCTATAGCTGGATAGGCAAATTAATCTCTTATGGAGGTAGACTAGTTCTTATTAATTAGGTCTTTTCTATCCTAGCCCTATTTATGTATCTTTCTTTGAGGTTCCTAGAGGAGTCCTACGAAGATTAGAGTACTATCAGTCTCGTTTTTTCTACCAATGTGATGAACACAAGAAAAAAAAAATATCGCCTTGCAAAGTGGAGTATCCTCTGCTGACTGCACACCAAAAGCCTAAGATGGATTTGGTATTCTCAACCTTGATATTCAGGACAAGTGCTTACTAAGTAAATGGTTGTTTAAGTTGATCAATGAGGATGGGACTTGGCAAAGTATTCTTCGTACGAAGTACTTGTCAACTAGTAAAGCCTTGTCTCAGGTGAAACATAAGCCAGGTGATTCTCACTTCTGGGCTGGCCTAAAGAAGGTAAAGAATGACTTCCTGGATGGGGGAACATGGATAGGAGATAAATCATTTAAGGAATTTTATCCTAACCATTATAGGTTAGTAAGAAGGAAGGACTACTGTGGCTAATGTCATAAGGACTATAGCACTTAACGTCTCTTTCGGACGAGGCTTGGTTAACGATAACTTGGCTTCCTGGAATGACCTGGTTTCCAAGGTAGTTTCGATTCATCTGACAAATTGGAGAGATGGATTCCACTAGAAAGCGAGTCAGAAGAGGAAATTTTCAGTAAGGTCAATGTATAATCTAATGGTTAGCCGCAGTGTACTACCGGACAAGACACTATGAAACGACCTCGATTTCCGTGAAGGGAAATCCACAGACTCGAATTGTAAATCAACAGATTGCTTGAAACAATCCATGAAATTACCCATATCTCGGTTGATACCAGGATCCATACAACGATAATTAAGTCTTACATAAACATTTATTACATTGCCACATTGGCGGAATCAACATTCAGAGAAGCTTAGAAGATGCGAAAGCGATTCATCCTTCAGGCCAACTTGAGTGTAGCACGCGACCCTATTCTTCCCAATCATCTCCATCAAAGTCGTACTCTTCCTCGTCACCTGACAGCAAATTTATCAGTACGATTTGTACTGGCCACGGAGCCCACCTATGATAGCGGTTGCTTTTTGGAAAGTGGATACAAGGCTGATCAAACAAACCTATAGGCTGGGGTTTCCTATGCAAGTGTAATCATTATTTTTAATAGTCAAATTTATATCCCATCCAACTCCAACCATTTCACCTAACCCATTCCAATCCCATCCCATACACCACCTCTCGCACACCTCGCCCTCATTCGACAGGCCCAACTCCCTCTCGGGCCTGTCTCAGCGGCACACTGCCGTATCGGGCACACTGCCGGAAAAATGTCATCCAGAGGGAGAAGAGAACACTCGCTACACTAGTAGAAGCCTCATAGGAAAGGTCCATAGCCAACAAGTTGGCATATGTATCGATCGATCAACCGCACACTCTGCAGAGGTTTCACTACTCACAAGATTAGCCATCATAGGTGTTGCGCAAACACTTAGGCAAAATTCCGGGTGCTTGCTTGCCTAGGTCGGTGCCACCCTACCACTCAGCCCTGGGGTATTCCGGATCTAACACCGTTATGCTGAGACTGGGAGACACAGTACCGGGCCCATCCAGTGGTACTGCGCATCTAGAACGGAACGGGAACCCATCGACCGTCTCCGCCCACCCTTATCACCTCTCAACCTAGCAGTAAGCACCGTCCTACCAAGTAGTCCAGCCGTCTCCCGCCCATCAGAAGCGAGTGAGTAGAAAAGGATTCCCATGAACCTGAAACTAGTCCGTCCTACGTTTGACCAAGCAGGTATCTTCACTTAGGGGTTACTCTCCCCATGCCATCACAGCATCTCCGTCCACGGGCTTCAAACTACCAAGGCTATCCCACCCGGAACCTCCTCAACAACTTTACCCGCCACAGGTATCTCGTATGGGGATGCCCAGGTTGCACCCTCGGCACGACTTGCCCCACGGGCTCGTCTCATATCCCACTTGGTCGACATCAACCCTTACCACGCACCCAAGACGCACGCAGCACTCTCTCCCAGTGGTTATAATCAGGTTCACATATTCATCGTCCCAATTCCACCACATAGCACATAGCAAGTAGTAAGTAGTGGAAGAGTAGCAGTATTAAAGCAGCAGCTAACCTAGCAGCGGACAGCAGGGTAAAGTCTTAAAAAGGCAGGGAATTCAAATATGCTATCATGCAACCTATGCATAACATATAATCATAAAGCAAATGGCAACAATGTCATTAGCAATGCGTAAATAGGATCTAAGGATTTGGTGGGACATGGCACCTTCGTAGTCGTCTCCAAGCTCCTGAAGGTACTCGTGGTCGTCTTCCTCAGTCAGATTCTCCTCCGGCTCTGAAATCGAACACGAAATAGTTGCGTCGCGACTCCTACCGAGTACTTCAGAAAAATCCAATAAAATAAAGACCCAAATGTACACAAACATAGTCTTAGATTGTAGATCTCATTTTTTTGAGAATTTTGATATATGGTGCGCAATTTTTGGACGTCGTAGGAATAAGTTATGAATTTCCGAAGATTATCCTATTTTCTGAAAATGGAAAAATGGCCGGATTACCGGGGTGACACGTGGCAGCACTGGATTGGTCGGGGCACTGTTCACGTTGACCAAGTCAACGGACCGGCTGGCCCACGGTCTGCTGACGTCAGCGTTGACTTGGTCAACGGGCTCCTGTCGGGTAGGGTCGGATGACGTCATTGTGACAGAACCAGCTAAATCACATGGCCCACAAACACCTGTCATTGTCACTAATGACCTCTGACAGCCGGGCCCGTGTCCCAAATGATCTAGGAGGTCCTGCCGGGCTACATTAGCGCCCGATTTCCTTCGACAGGATCCCATTGCGAAGCCATTACAAAATTACAACATTTCATAACAAATTACATCAGAGTGAAAGCGCGGAAAGATTATAAGGTACTTAGATTACAAACCATTTGTCCAAATATGATTAAAGTGCAAATATTATAGACCATAAATAAAATAAGTAGCAGTGGAATGACGATACAACATAATTAAGTATTTAATAATAAGAACCCTGCCCATGAGTTCAACCTTACTCCTCCTCACTTCCCTCCTGTACCACTGTCACACAGCAGTGGGCGAGACAAACCTCCGACTGCTGTATCCCTGCAACATGGGGTTAACGAACCCTGAGTACTGGGGTACTCCGCAAGACTTACCCGACTAAGAAAAAGGAATGAGACTCAGGAATGCAGGCTGAGGGAGTCAAGGTAAGGCTTGAGCAAGAGTCAAAGGTTTTGCAGAAAGCATTACTAACCTATTTCAATATTTTACTCAATTTTATTTATTAATAATCCATGATTCCAAATTCATTCTCTTATATCATCTTACTTTCAAAATTCATTAACCATTCTCAAAACACCTAGTTCCGAACCACTTTTCAGCTGTAGGTCAAAGGATCAAGTCTCCATATCCGAGGAGCAACGACAATTCGAATCGATTAGTACCCAGCTGGGGATCCCTATCCACACTGCATATGTAGCACTTAAGCTTGCATATACCAACTCCGGCTACCACGGCTTTTCTACCCCTGAACCGGTCCTGCGCCACCCGAGAACACAGTACTCCTCTCCTCTCTAGGCACGCCGGCCACGAGGGTACAAGCTGCTCTCGCCATCTCTCCACTCCCAGTGCGTGGTTGTCGATTCAAGTAGTAGAGCCACCGGAGTCAGAGCTTTCCGTAGTATGTGGCTAGTTGCAAAGTCTCGATCACAGCAGGCCTACAATGAACGGTCCCTAATTCTTTTTCCGCCGGCGACATTGCATTCGGACTCTAACCCAAATACAATTGTCCCAACGGTTTTCAAATCCCTTTTCCGCCGATGGTCAAGCATTGGGACTCTAACCCAAATTCACAACCAACGAACGAAAAACCCCTTTCTGTCGGTGGCGATGCACTGGGGCTGCTACCCAAGTACAGGATCCCCGAACGGACTCATATCCCTTTTTCATTTCTCATGATTCCTAAATATCACATTCCCATAGGTCAAAAATAGCCTTTTTATGCAAATCTAATTGATTAAGCAGGGCTAAGCATTTTTGAACATTTTTAATCTTTAAACAGGGTTCAAGGGTATTATATATCAAGGCAGGTAATGCAACAATATAGGTGACAAACAACTCTTAACAACCTAATGTAATAACAGACTCAAGTCATAAATATTTTATAAAACACAAGGCGAGGTTGAATGCACCGGGGCTTGCCTTGAATTGCGTACAGCGTCGGGTCGGGCTCGGTCCCGCAGATGTCGAATCCCTAGACGACTTCCGGAGTGACCTCCTCGGCAGTGGCCTCGACTTGGACCTCCTCAGGAACGGGCACTACACGTATGCAATGATGTATGTTTAGCATGGTACGAGGACAATGAATGAAATGCTTAAAAGTAAACCATTTAGACCTTGAGTATAACTTTCTTTCACGGAAAAGTTGTAAACGTTTTACGGAAAGTAAAACAGTGTTTTCATATTTTTGTCTTATTGACCATTTTAACGGTCATAGAAAGCCGCTGCACAGCTTTACTACAACCAACGAGTGACCTCATTACTTTTGTCAAGAATCACTATAGTGAAAGATCCATGAACTCAATCAATCCAAAATCACACCAAACAACCGGGATTATTTGTTTAACTTAATTCTATTATCCCATAAACCCCATATTTAATTAACAAGTATCCTAACAGTTTTCAATTGATCCCAAACTTACCCAACTGATAGGTTTTATCCTAAAATAGTGCCACATAAATTTTCATGATTTTTGGATAAATCTGGAATTTATTAAAATTGCCCAAATTTGTATTTATTAATTAATATGCTGATTTTTAGTTCCTACAGAAAATATCCAAATCTTATATTTAATATTTTTATAAAATACTACATGTTCCAGAGAGCACCCACAATTATTTTCATGATTTTTAACCCAACAGAAATATTCCTATGAAAATAACAAATAGCAGTACTATTTATCTGAAATTAAAATGGAAAAGTCTTTTAAAATCGCCCGAGAAAATGAAAAAAGAATTCCACCCGGAGCGGCCCACGAGCGAAACAGGCCGGCCCACTCGGCCTGCCCACGCGCGCGCTCGCGCTTTTGTAGAAAAGCCCTCGGGTTACAAGGGAATCAACCCGTGGTCCGAAGGTAACTATTCACCCGAGTCTGTGCCTTTACAAATAACCCCCTGGACTTCCGTTTCTTCTAACCCGAGGCCCCTCACCACCTTCACAGCGGCTAACCAATGGCCGCCGGCGTTTGACTGGCCCTGGCTCGCCGTCGGCGAGCCGGCTGACCAAACCGAGAGCACCATCGTGCTCCAGAGGCTCCTGCGAACACGACGACCTATAGGGCTACGCGGTTTTAGGGTTTGGAGCGCACCCGGCCGCGACCACGGCGGCACGGTGACGGCGGCGCGGTGAGTGCCGGCCTCGATGAGCCGGTAGAGTCCAAGGAAAGGGCTTAGGAAGAACCAGGAGCTCACCGTGACCCTAGATGGGTAGATGGTTGGGACGAAGGTGGTGCCGAGTGACAGACTTGACGTTGAGCAGTTCCGCAGCGCGCTTCCCGTCGGCACCCTTCCTGTTCCGGCAAACCTAGGGTACCATATGAGGAACCGTCACACGCATAAGCATCACCACGAAACAGAGAGCCCCGAACGCTAGACCTAGGGAGGAGAGGCTCACCGCAGCAAGCTCGTCGAGAGGGGAAGGCTACGGCGGCACTCCGACCGGCCGCGAGAACGGCAACGAGCGTTCTGGGGCCTTCGGAGCACGAACGTCTGCGCAAGATGAGGCCAATGGTTCGCGGGGAAATGGGGATGCTAGAGGTGGGAGCAATTTGGATATGGTGGAATGGGAACGGCAAATTTGAACGGGACCCGAGGTGACCACAGCGACGGCCGGAATGGAGAGGGGGGACAGAGGGGCGACCGTCGCCATTATATGGCCAAGGAGAGGGGAGACCGGGTGATCCTGGGCAGCGCGGGGTCCCCTACTAGGTCGGCTGTGCCCAGGAGGGGCACACGGCCGGCCAGCATAGGCGGCGCCGCGCGCGCGGCGCGGGCGGCTGCCGGCCCTGTTCGCGAACACAGAGGGGGGGCAGGTTACTGTAGCAGTTTCACAGCCACCCATTCGGTTTTTGACCAATGCCGCAAGATTTTGTATACCAACCTGAAAAAGTGTAAGCACCAAAGTTGTAGTGTTCCAAATTCTGAACAACTTTGATTTTGGGACCATGTTCAGATGTTGAATAATTTTGAAAATATTAAAAAGGGGGTAAATTCACTATTTGAAATCCATTTCTAATCCTGTCAAATTCTCTGGATTTTTCTCAATAACCACAAAATCTTCAAAACTAAAAGTTGTTCTATTTGTGGAGCTTTACAACTTTCAATAAAGAAGTTTGGTCAGATTCTTGATATTTTTCAAATTAGCATTTAAATTTTGAATTTCAAGGTAGTAATTAGGGTTTAATTTAAATTTCTATTAAGGAACTTCAAAAACACCCAAAATAAAAGTTATTTCATTTTAAAGGATCTACAAGTTTTATTAAGGCACCATCACCAGATTCCAAGTAGATTTTGATTTAGGGTTTTGGGTCCGATCAGGGCTTAAATTCAAATCCTTCTTTTGATTTGTTTTTAATTACCAAATCAGGGATTTAATTGTACATCCATAACATTAATGAATAAGCCACTCTAAAAACCCTAATCACACTCATATGCAAATGCTTAATAATAAATATGATGACATGACATAATTAATTAGCCGTAATACCCGGGGTATTACAGTCATCAAGACGTCGGCATGACGTCATCACCGATACGTGTCAACACAGGATCGCGCCACGTGGCGGCTTCTGATCCGCAGCGGGGTTGGTTCACGGTGCGCTCGGTGCATCATGGGCGCACGGTTACGGTCGGTGGACCACAGGCGGGGTTCATGGTGGACTTGGTGCACCGCGCGGCTTCCCGCAGTGGTTCACGGTGAACCGAGTCTGTGCACATGCTGCCGTTGAGAGTGGGCACGCCTGAGCTCACACCGCGCCCTCCAAGTGTTCGACGAAGACTCCCAACGGGTCACCGGCGGTGGTGAGGCTCGGTGGAGGTCGGGTAAGCTCGTCAGTGTCCGGAAATGGCTCCGATGGCTTGTCGCCGGTCTTGCGAAGTGTCCAAGGGCCAAAAAGAGACGGTTTAGGTTCTCGGACATAGGATTAAGGTAATTTGGTCGCCGGCGGTGAGTTCGTCTCGCCGACTAGGCTCCGATGGTAAACTGAGGACCTCTAGATGGGTGGTTACACCTTCCCGGCTATCAGCGACAGGGTTTAAGCCTCCAATTAGGCTTGACCGGCCCTGGAACGCCCACCCTTATCGGCAGCGCAGCTCCGGCGGCGGTGAGCAACGGCAGGGCGGCTACGGTCACGGTTTGGCTCGATTGATTGCGGCTTCCTTCGATTCGCATAGTCAGAAAGGCCTATGGTTCATCGGTGGCGGCTTTGGGGTCACGTCGGGGTCTCCTCCTGGCTTCAGCATGCGGCGGAGCTCCGGTGAGGTCACGGCGCACACGAGCAGGGTGGACGAGGCTTCCTCTAGCGCTTAGATCCGCGTAGCTGGCTCGATGGGTCATGGCGGTGCTCCACGACGCTCTAACCTACACGGATACTAGTCGGAAATGCTCGGAACGGTTGAATTAGCGTCGGAACGCGTCGGTGGCGAGCGCGTTCCGCCGAGAACACGTCGTGCTGCGTTCTCGGTTTAGCAAGGCTCGTAGTCCGGGGGTTTCGGCTGGTCGCGTGAGTGTGTGGTGCAGGTGATCTCCTTGAGCCGGTAAAGGCTCGTGCCTGCGTGTCCCGTGGGCGAAACGCCATGGCGAACAGCAAGGCGAGGTTGGCATGGGAGAGCTCCGGTGACTCACCGTGGTGTCGGTGTAGATGGGATAGTGGGGCCGTGTCGAGTCATTGCCGTGCAGTTGTTCGCCGTGCCGTGCAGCTCCGCGACGGTGGCACCGGCTTCTCCTTCCTCCCCGGCTCCGGCGTGCTCCACGGCTGCGGCGCTCCGGCGGTTCCTCCTCCTCTGCTCCACCCTTCTTCTTCACCCTCTCTCTCTATTGTGCGGTGTGATGTAGTGGTTGTGCCGCAGCGCGGCGGCAGCGAGTGGGATGAGGTCTAGGGCTTCGGGGTGACTCCTTTTATAGGCGGCCAGGGCATGGCGCGGTGGCGGACGGTGATTAGCGGCGAAGGGGGCACGTGGAGACCATCGGTGCTCCCGAGCTAGGGTTCCGCGGTGTCTTGGCGGCGAGGGCGAGGGAACAAGCGGGGGACAAAGCTGCCAGGGGCGTGGCGTTGCCGGCTGTGGGACCGGGGTCACGCAAATCGCGTGTTCACCCCTCCCGACTCCTTGAGGAAGAAGAACAGTGGGGGAGCGAGGCTGACGTGTGGGGCTGGTTCGGCAGCGACAGCGAACGCGAGCGCAAGCATGCAGCTGCGCGCGCGTGGTACTGGGCCACGGCATGGGCCGGTCTGGTTGGGTGCGGCGCGGGTGAAGGGGAAAAAGAGGTGGGGCAGTTGGGTTGGGCTGAGTGGCAGGCTGGCGTGCCCGCGCGCGCTGGTGAGGCGAGCTGGCTCGGCCACAGGCCGGCTTGGGCCGAATGGCTGGCTAGCCTTAGCTCTCTCTCTCTCTTTCTTTTTTTCCTTTTCTAATCTAATTTCTAGTGTTCAATTTATTCATGTATATGCCTTAATATTTGTATGAGTACTCAAGCCAATCATAAGATGCAAATAAAATCCACATATGCACATAGCTAGTGAAAATAACTGAAAAGAAGTTGGGGTGCAATAACACATATTTGTAGCTTGTAGATTTTAATTCCTATATGCATGCATATGAAGTATGTTTTAGTGTAATAAAGATGAAAAATTTAATTAGTTGGTATTTTTGGGTTGAGTGGATTTTAGAGTTGTTACACACTACTATGGAAATTAAAGGTACCGTTGAAAATTAAAGTTTTTCTATGGTTTTTAAAAGGGTGTCACTCTGACAAAGGACAACTTAGTGAAAAGGAAATGACAAGGAAATATTAAGTGTTATTCTTGTAGCCAAGACAAAACCATCCAACAACTTTTTTTTGAATGTCATTTGGCTAGATTCATTTGGAATTTTATACTTATCACATTTGAAATTCAACCTCCCTCTAGTATGTCAGATTTGTTTGGATCTTGGCTGCTTGGTGTGGGTGCCAAGCTTAGATCCCAAATTATGCTACGAGTGGCATCGCTTTGTTGGTGTTTATGATTGAATAAAAATAATATGGTATTCAATAAAAGCAAAGTCTAATTCGTTTGTGTAGCTAATTTTTAGAATGACATACTGGATCTGACAGTGGTCCCTACTGCATGATGAGAAAGACAGACCAGCGGGTGCAGGAAGATGGAAACTCGTATTACGAAGGCCTTTGCTAAATTTGGCTGGAGCTCCTGGAATCAAACTGAAGCTTAATTTTTAAGTTCTTTTCCTGGTCGGTTTTTGACGTCGTGTTGCGAACTGGTTGTGTGTTACTCTTCTAGTGCTGGACGAGTCTGTTTGAGGCCTTATGGCTTTGGTTTGGTTTGGTTCATATATCGCAGTTGCTTACCGTCTCTGGATTGTCGTTCCCTTATGTGAAAAAAAAAAATCTTTCTGTTGAAAATAAGCTACAGTTGAAAGGTCGTTGTATTGGCAAACATCCCTACCTTTATCTTGCTTCTATTTGCATCAAATAAAAATGAACCAAGGTGGATAAAATTGAGGAGCCATATGCTCATCAATCCGCTTGATACGAAAGGCAAATTGAAAATTTGCCCCCGAGGTGATATGAGAACAATCCCGATACCACGTTCCAGCTTACAGGAACCATCATCCGGCAAAGAACAAATTAAGTCCAAAGGCGTCGTCTCAACTGGACCAATATGTTGTCCATGATGTTGCGTTAAAATCAACTTTACAATTCTCCAATTCGGAATACACATCGATAACATACGCACGCCAACAAAAACAAGCATATATATTTGCCTCTCGTCGCAGTTCGTGGTGCCGTAGTAGGTTGGCATGCTGCCAGGGGCGAAGCTATACTATAGCTAGTGGGTGCAAATGCACCACCCAAAAAGTGCAAAATCAATGAATTTGGTTAAATTTTCACTTATATGCACACCCCATGGGCTGCTGACTCCATGTTTGACTCCATGCATGCCGTAGTTCCTCACTTCCACATCACCAAAAAAAAAAAAAAGGCCGCCGCCGGCATGATGGAGCCGTGTTAATGAAAAACATCAAACATGCCTTCCCTTTTCCGAGGAGCGCCCCTCCCTCCTCCTCCATAAATGGCCGCTGCTTCCAGAAACCCAGCGAACACCGCCGGAACTCCGTGGCCATCGACGCCGCCAAGTGGCGCGCAGCAGCCACAGCACAACAAGCCCGGACCTGACCACTCCTGAGGAGGGTAACGCCGGCGCGCGCCGCCGAGATGCAGAGCTCTGTCAACACCTCTAGAGTCTGGGCCGCGGCGCGCCGCTCGCCCTCGCCTACCCTCCTCGTTCTCGCGCCACGTCGCCTTCTCGTCCTCCCCATACCCCTCCTACACCTCTTCTTCTCATGGCTGCCGCTGCCGCTGGCCGGTCGCCGGCGCTCCCGCTCAGCATTGGCGGGGTCCGGCGGCCGAGGCCGTCGCCCCTGCTCGCGCCGGGCACCGCCAGGGCCAGCGCCGCGGGGAGGAGGACGCGGACGTCAGCGGCGGCCGGTGAGCCGGAGGGCGCCGGCGGCATTTCGCGGGCCCTGCAGCTCGGGACTATGATCCTCGTCTGGTACATCATCAACATCTACTTCAACGTCTACAACAAGCTGGTCCGCCATTTCCTCCCGTGTATCCCAAGTCTTGTTCAGCCGAATCGAATCTCCTGATTAATTAAATTGTTCTGAAAATTGCGAGCCGAGCAGGTTCTGAAAGCCATACCCTTCCCTTACACCATCACCACCTTGCATTTCGCATCCGGATCCTTCTTCATCGCACTCATGTGGCTGCTCAATCTGCATCCCAAACCCAGGCTCTCTCCCTCAAACAGGTATTATTACCGGGATATGAAATGTAGCATTTTTTTTTTTTGACAGAACTGGAGGAGCCGAGGCCCCAAAATTTATTTTTAAAAATGACGAAACAGAGTGCTTTACAAAAGCAGAAGTACTACAGACTTCTAAACTACCAGAAACAACTAATGTAGCATGTGTTGAGGCGACAGATAACGACCATATATCAGATCACCATCCAACGGTCCAAAATCTATTAGTGCAAATTACAATAGTGAAATTATAATTTTTTTTCTATGGAAGGAAAGGACAAAACTTTCAAGTGCCTGAACTATAGAAAATGTGAATATAAGAAAAGAAATAAAAAAAGATTGACTAAACTGCATCAATGTAAAACTTGTTCACTCATACAAGTATATAACTGATGCGATGAATTGTTATTTATTTGCTGATGCAAAGCTCCTGCCGTTGGCTTTGCTCCACATGCTTGGAAATGTTTTCACCAATATGAGTTTCGGCAAGGTGGCTGTCTCCTTCACGCACACCATCAAGGCCATGGAACCCTCCTTCTCGGTCCTCCTCTCTGTCCTGTTCATAGGAAAGGTATAGTTGGTTGGTTGTTTGCACCTTTGCTAGATTATTATTTGTCCTTAAAGGTGGAATCCTCCATATAAACCTCTATTTCTCTGTTCTAATGTTTCTACAGACACCTTCTCTATTGGCGTTGGGTTCACTTGTCCCTATTGTTGGTGGAGTTGTATTGGCGTCCATGACTGAAGTTTCTTTCAACTGGTAATTTATTGCTTCAAAGCGTCAAAGAGTTTACTCAAAGCAATACTGTGTATTTGATTCTAATAATAGGAGAAAACAGGATTGGATTCTGGAGTGCCAAGGCTTCGAATCTCACGAATCAATCGCGGAACGTTTACAGCAAGAAAATTCTCTCTGATAAAGAGGCGAGCTTTTTGCTCTTATAATGTTCCCTAGCTGTAGATTCACAACATTTCAGCATGATATATGCTGTGAACACTGCACCCCCTAACAAAACTTGTTCTTCTTACAGGACAGTTTGGATGACATAAATCTCTTCTCGATAATAACTGTCATGGCATTCTTCTTATCTGCTCCATTGATGCTATCTGTAGAAGGAATCAAGTTTAGCCCATCGTATGTACAAAATGCTGTAAGTGTGGGCAGCATGGAAACCGAGAAACTTTGGAATATTTCAACTTTTCACTGACATGAAATTGCTAAATACTAAATTTTCTGGGTTTGCAGGGACTTAATGTAAAAGAATTATATGTAAGAGCGGCACTTGCTGGCACATGTTTCTACTTTTACCAACGGGTGAGGCTAGTTTCCTTTAAAAACAGTTTGAATTTTATTGCAGCATGCGCGAGCAGGATGTGGACTCCTGGCGCGCACATCTATAGCACAACAGATTTCCCAGTAGATTTGGGTGAAAATAAAAAATAAAATAAAAAACCAAGCGGCCTCTTCACCGACTCCGGCACCCACGCCCCCGCCACGGCCACCGCCCCGCCGCGGGTGCTAGGGCAGGGCCGGAGGATAGTTAAGGCCAACATGTGCCATGGCCACCCCTAGGTTTTTCATTTTTCTTAATGAACACACAGTAATACATGGCTAAATGTCTAAACTGGTTCATGTATTATTAGTGGCCCCACCTCCCCTAATTCATTGACGATGGCCCCTCTTAGAGTGTTGTTCAAGCTCCGCCACTGTGCTAGGGTTCACCGGAGCTCCGGTGAGCTAGGGCATCCTAGCACCCACGACGCTCCCTCTTCCCCTACCCCTAGCCTCGGGTGCGCCCGCGCCCGCCATCTTCTCCATCTCCGGCACGATAGTGACCTAGGGTTTTAGCGAGTCTCCCCCACCCTACAACTGGCCCAACCAGCACCCCTGCCGCCAGGACCCTAATCCGCCCGCCAGCCATGACCACCGCCTATCTTTCATTCCTCCCCCCGCCCCCTGGCCGGCCCCTTCTATAGCCCACCGGAGTTGGGAAGAAGGGTGAGGTGGCTGGCCAGAATCCTAGAGAAGAGAGAGAGGGGGAGGCCTACTTGGTGCGCCACCACCGGATCCGGTGGATTCGCCGCCGTATTCGTCATGGCCGCCCGTCAGGGAGTGCGGGGAGGCAGTGGTGCACAGATGCTGGGAGGAGGCCGCTGGTGAAGTAGGAGGAGGTCGCTGGTGATGGAGAGAGAGGCTTGCAGTGGGGAGCCAACAGGGAGGAGGGAGTCGAGGAGAGAGAGCGCCGGGAAAGAAGACCGTGTAGACAGTGTGCCGGCGGAACTGTACGAGCATGCGCGCTCTCCTTTTAGAGATTAGGAAACAATTTTTGTAGTCCCTCGGTTGCTCAAATTGTCTGTTAGTAGCTACAGCAGTTGGCTACTTAGATCCAAACAAACTACATACTACTTGCTTGCAAATAATATATATATTTTGTCCATTGTTTTATTGCTAGGATCAGGTTCCAGTAAATATGATATTATCTTTAATTTTGGCACAATATAATTTTTCAGCTCTCCTGTGTCATCCGATGAAAAAAAATGTTGAATAATTGTCCGTTTTTCTTTTGGAGCCTAAAAAGTATTGGGTTTTCCACACAAGCGTCTATCAGTTTTTGGATTCTCTCATCTAACTGTTACGATGAATTATGTTGCACACTGAATTACCTCTAACAAAGTCTCTTTGTTTCCTTGCAGGTTTCATACAATTTATTGGCTAGAGTATCTCCTGTGACCCATTCGGTTGCCAACTCTCTTAAGCTTGTGGTGGTCATTGTGTCATCCGTTCTCTTCTTCAGAACTCCAATTTCACCTATAAATGCCTTAGGTACAGAAGTGATTATATCCTTCATGCAAGTACCCGTTACTGACCATTTTATCTATGTCTGAATTGTAAGTTTTCTTCCTCTTGCCTGTAGGAACCGGTCTTGCTCTTGCTGGAGTTTTCCTGTACTCTCAATTCAAAAGGTTAAAACCAAAGACAGGCTGCGTGAAGACAACCACCTGATGTGAGGTAACAAACTGTAGAAGGATCTTAAAAAAATGTTCTCTTGTCAGCTTCTTTGGCTGCGAGAAGCTTGTACATAATAGCGTCATGATGGCACAGCAGGTGGCCTTGCTAGCAAAAGAGGATATAATGCAAAGGCGTGGGGCGATGACATTTGATGGGTCAATCTTTTTAGCAGTAGGAGTGGATCTCTCCTATTGCATTTCTAGGACTATAGTGTTGCGCCGAGGGGTGCCATTTGTACATAAAACTCTAAACTTTTCTTTACTTAATTGAGTAGCAGAGTTCCTGTCTTTTATTTTTTTTTAAAAAAAAAGAAGAAGCTTGTACATAAGTTTCGTCGAGAAGGTGCAACACGTGAACAAGCCAACATAGCATTTTCATGTAGGTTTCAAGCTAGAGAGTACAAATTTTGGCACATACTTTAGTGGTAGCATGATACCCTTTAAATGTCAATGAGATTATACGTCTCTTCCGTCTTCATGTCATTCAGTTGAAACTGGCAGAATGCTCAGTAGCTCGAGTTCACATCAAAATATGGTTCAATGTTTTCTTTCTGTTGTATCATTTTTTACGAACTTTGTGTTTTTTGTTGAAAAAAGACAAAAAAAAAACAATATCCTGGTTCCTGGATATACTATATATGAAACAGACAGAATAATCACACAGGTGATATTGATAGCTTCGGCAACTTAGCCATGATTGATAAAAAGGGAAATTTTACTGTGGGACACTGGAAAAACGCCTAATATGCTGGTGGACACCACCAATTTAGAAATATGCTGAGTACCATTATGAAATCGTGATTCTTTGTCACTGGACACCGCACAGACTATTTTATTCGTTTTTCAATTTTGGGTAGAGAGTAGGATGGAAAAATATCTAAACTGTCCTTGTCTTCAACCTCTAGCTGTTCACTGGTTATTTGCTGCAACACATTGCCACCACAACGCCGCTGCCTCTGCCGCCGATTTGCTGGTGGAATCTGTTAGGCTACATGTTTTCAACTCCTAGTGCTTTTCCCTCATGCGCCACATCCCGCACAAGCGTTGCATTGTGTGACGACGAGGAGTACTGAGGAAGGTGCGGGCATGGCCTCACCGGGGACGGCAACCACAGCCTGGGGCGAGCACGGCCTGGCCGGGGGCACGTGATCTCACCAGGGGCAGAACCATGGCGGATGGCGGCCACGGCTTGTGGCGAGCGCTGCCGCTCGCGACCTCGCACGTGGCGCGGCCATGGCGGCCAGGGTCAGGGGCGGGCGCAGCCTCGCCGGGGGCACGACCATGATGGACGGCGGCCGTGGTCAGGGCCGGGCGCAGCCTCGCCGGGGGCACGGCCATGGCGGACGGCGGCCACACGATTCAGGGCGAGCGCTGCCGCTCGCAACCTCGCATGGGGCGCGGCCAGGGCAACCAATGTCGGGGGCGGGCACGGCCATGCCAGTGGCACGGCCATGGCGTACGGCGGCCGTGGTCAGGGCTAGGCATAGCCTCGCCGGGGGCACGGCCATGGCGGACGGCGGCCACGATACGGGGTGGGCACGGCCTCGCTAGGCAAAGGTGTAGCCATGGAGGAGCTCGCCGGCGCGTGCACAACGTGAGTGGACCTCCCTGGCGTGTGCGATCCAGAGCGAAGGGAGTGACTACGCCGGTGGAGGGTAGCTCCACAGGCCAGCGAGTGCCCGGCTCAGCACCCCTCCTCCTCCCTCCACCGCACACACTGCACGCATAGCCCTCAGCTATGGCTGACGGAAAGAGGTAGAAGAAGACTTGTAGGGGCATTTTGGTCTATTTGCCATCCTTGCTCTCTCCCGAACCACAGAAATGAATAAAATAATCCATGCGGTGTCCAGCGGCAAAGAATCATAATTTCATAAGAGCAGCTCCAGCAGAAGCCCCCAAAACAGAGCCCCTAGTTTTCATTTGGGTGCTCCCCCTATTTCTTGGGGCCCTGTTTTCTTGACTGAACTTCAGCAGAAGCCCCCAAAACAGGACCCCTATTTCTTGACTTGCTCTATTTTCTCACACACTATATGCATATATATTTGAAAACGTCATATTATATAATAACTTATTTAAACTCTAACAATAAAACACCATATGATAAAAATAAATGAAAAAAAACAATATTATTCAAATCTAAATCCAAACACAATTTAGTTCATAACATTTTTGCAAAAATCAAATAACATAATCATCAACATAAACGCGAACAAAACAATTAACTTGCGCCTGCATGTACGTGTACCTGCACTACCTGAATAGTAGCTGCGCTACTGACCTCACGGCTTCCAGGAATGGGCTGCTCCCGTAGATCCAGATTCGTCGTCTTGCCCTTGCGGAGATAGGGAAGGGGCTCGTACAAGAGAACAGGTGCACGGAGAGGGAAGAAGTTGAACGGGAGGATTAGCAGCCGGAGAGAGGGAAGAACGAGGCGACGCCGGCAGTTCTTGCGGATCCGTGGCGGCGCCGTCTTCCTTCCTGCTCGCTGGGGGACTGGGAGGGGCGGGCGGTGTGCACGCCAGATGCAGGGGAGGGGAATCTCGGCGCGCGTGGAGGCGGTGGATGAGGGCAGCACATCGACGGGGAGGCAGCAGCGCGAGCAAGCAACGGGAGCGGCGGCGCGCGGCCTTCCGTCGCGAGCGGGAAGAAGCCCGCGCGAGGAAACAGAAGGAAACCGCCGTTTTGGGGCCGTTTCCCAAGAGCCCACAGCAATGGGTGCCCGGTGGACGATTTTGGCGCCCGCCCAAATATTAGGGCTCTAGTAGAGGTCTGCTGGAGCTCGTTTTTGCCCTGAAACTCCATATTTAACTATAGAGACTTAAATAGGGGTCCTGTTGGAGTTGCTCTAATGGTACTTGGCATATTTCTGAATTGGTGGTGTCTAGCGAGATATTAGATGTTTGTTCAGTGTCCCACAACAAAAATTTCCGTTGATAAAAAGATATCGCCTTTGCGGATGAGAGCAGTTGAGAATGTATTCAGCATGAAAAACATAAAAAAAGAACTCACAGCAAAAGGCAGTAAATACAGAGTGAGAATAATAATAATAAAAAAGATATTCTCCATCCAGGTGAGAAAGGCACTGCACAATTAGCTCCGTCCAATCCAATTTACTTATGACCACATATGCACTTCTAGAAAGGAAATAGAATGTAATTAAGTGGTGCACAGTCGTCACGATCGTCAATAATTAGAGTGAATTCGTTCAGTCCATGTCTCCATGTGGATATGACAGTGAAATCTAGCAAATTGTTTTGGCAGCAGGGCTCCAACTCGTGCAAATCAGCAAATCGATGTGGCTCTATTCTGCAATCGTTAGCGCAAAATCTTGTTGTGATCGAAATACTCAAATGGTCAGGGAGAGACTGAACACAAGAAGAATGAATAATTGAACTGTGTTGATTACATTGATTGATCGGGTATCTATACATGATGAACAGCTGCCTTGACGTCTGATTAGAATGTCGGTGCTTTACATGGATGAATAGTAATCACAGACTTAGATTTAATACCAAGGGTTCAATCGTGGAGCAGCTCTATAAGAGATGGAATTTTTAGAGTACCTCTTTAGGTGCTGTTATGAGTCCAACTTTTTTCATGAAGTAGAATTTGTGGAGGTGTACCTATTTGGCTAAAAAACATAGAGCAGTGCAGTCTCAAATAGCCGTAAGCTTAGTCATTTAATCCACATGAAGATGCATCAGTGTGATGAGCGCCTTGTCATTGGTTGATTGGGTTCTTAATGAATCTAACTGTTGACACTTAAAAATATACCAAGGAGGGTTTTGTGCGTCATCAACATGTTGTGAACATCCTGGATGCGTTGATGGCCACTAGGTATATAAATTAAATCTGTATACTCTTATATGCTTGTCACTATTGGCCAAAGTGGTCTGAAATTGCGAAGATGTCTTAGGAAGTTAGACTTTTCTTAATACATGATTACTATTTTCTGCGAGGTATACAGAGAAATGGGAATCGTCAAATTATCCTTAGTTTTCAATTGTCAGTAATTATTCTATAATATGTACTCAGTACGGATGCAATCTAATTTCTTTTCCGATAAGTAGATCGTGATTTGATTATACGGTTTCTTTATTGATCTTGACTGCCTAAAACTACCTAGAAGACTGAATTCACAGCTATGGCCAAAACTTGGTCATTTTGAGATAGCAAGCCACTGCTTCATGTATTGTTGAAAACTGTACATGATAGTTGTTGCAAGAAGGCCTACCATGCACACCAGAATGAAGTCTCGACCATTCGATGGTCAGATCATTTGGTTTAAATTTTTGTTCCACGTGGCATGACAAACATACTTGCTGATACTAATTCTTAATATAAACTACAAGACAAAGAACAGTGAGCATAATACCTTCATGTACATGGAACTGGGGGCGGCTCCCCCCGCGCCGCCGCCCTCCACCCCCCCCCCCCCCCCCCCCCCCTCCCTCCGCGCCGCTGTCGGAGCTGGCCGCCGGCAAGGCCTCTTGGCCGCCGGGATGGCAGCGGCGTGCCCTTCCTTCCTCGGTGGCGCGTGCGGCAGCTGGGCCGGCGGTCCTCCCTGGTGCGAGCTGCGTGGAGCTCGGCATGGGAGACCGCGGCGGCTGTGGCAGCGCCGGCTGGTGCCTTTGCCGGCGCTAGGGATGGCAGCGGGAGCTCCTTCTCCCTCTCCACTGCCTTCCCCTTCGCTCCTCTCCCCCAGGCTTCAAGATGGCGGCACAAGGTTGGCAGGTCCGTCAGCGGGGATGGCCGGTCTAGTGGCCAGGCGTTCAATTTCCGGTGGCCGGATGGCCGGATCCGGTGGCCGGGTGGCCAGATCAGGTCGGGGCGTCTGAGTTCTGGTCCTCCCTACTCCGGCCACGGAGGTCCTTCGGCCTTGGCGGCGATGGCATGCTGTGCGCGGAGGCAAGGCTGTGCCGAAGCTGTCAGTGCCGACGACGTCGACACCTGTGGTGCCGATAACCTTGTTGAAGGCGTCATTGGAGTGTCTAGGCTTCAATGGAGGTTCTCATGGTGAAAACCAACTCCGGTTCTCGGAGGGGCGGCGACGGCGTCTCCGACGTCGTGTGCTTCTACAAGACATCGTCTTGGAGACCTTCATATCTGTCCATGGCTGGTCAAGGTCAGAGCAGCTGTGTAGGAGTGGTGTGCTTCCTCGTCTTGGTGGTGGGTCATCTGCGGTGGTGTGACGGCAAGGGTATGTATTGTCTTTCATGGTGGCCAAGATCTGAGCTCGAGGCGATGGTATCCTAGCGACACTGTGCGAGTAAAGGAATTGAGGATGGATCAGTGGCTAGTTCGCAAAGATTGTTTGACTTCAGTAGGCTAAGCTCTAATGAAGGGGACCATCTTTGCGTAGTCTCGTGTGACTTCATCAGTGACATTCTCAGTGATGCACTGTAGGCCGGTAAACCATGGTTGATGTTTTGGTGTTGATTTTGGTCTTTGCTACGCGAAGAAGAAGACAGACCAATCATATCAAAAATAGCCAATGGATTTTAGAAAGGGTCATCATGAAGGTTTTTTTCAAGCTTTGTGTAGAACTTTTAGAATAGAATTGGAGCTTAGCCTTCGGTTCTTTTCCTCTTTTCTTTATTGCGTTAGCGTTTGTTCCCCTTGTATGTGCAAGGTGAGCTTGAATGCTCTTGTTGTAATCTCTATGCTGTGTACAATCTTCGGATTGTAGAGGCTGAAACTCTTGTTCCATTATCTTTAAAAAAAAGGTACATGAAACTGATTAACTGAATATCCCCATCACTCTAGAAACTACCTGTTCTGTCCAGCATCACCATCAATGAGTTTTTCCTCCCTAGCCCAGTAGCATGATGCAGGACCACTGCGACATATGGTGCCGCTACGGTACCGTGGCGTGGCTGATGCACTGCAACACCGACGACGAGCTGGACAACATCGTTATCAGGATGAAAACGAAACGGAAATATCTCGAACCACTGTTTTTTTTTATATTATGATTTCGTTTTTAAACATAAAAAAAATATTAGTTTCAATTGGTTTCACAGTCATTTTCAATCATTTACTTTTTTATTGCTAAAATATAGAAATGTACCAACAAACCGATTTTGTTTTCTACTTGGTAAGTTCATTTCCGACCCTTTCATCCTTAGTTGTCACCAACGCCAGCAGCAATGCCGAGGCGAGGGAGTCCGGTGACAAACTGACAATCCCCTTCTTCCAATGAGTAACGTGATCGTATTCTACACGCGCGGTGCTGCTGCACACCCTTGGCATGGGCCAGAGTGCGTCGCTGCCATAGGCGGGGAGTGTTGGTGTTTGACCGGGTTGGCACGGTGCGCCACGCCGACCACCTTCCCCCTGGCGCGGGAGATTTTGCGGCGGCAGAGGATGCGGATGCAGGTTGGCCAATCGTGCAGGCCCACGTCATCTACGTTGCATGCAATGGCTTTAAACGAATTTAAAAAGTTATACCTTCTAAACTAAATATCTAAATTAAAATATGATTACATCGATGAGTTTTTTTAATAAATCCTTCGAAACAAGGTCCCACATAAATATATTTAAATAAAATTATATTAATGAACATATATTTATTTAAACAGTCTTTTTATTGAATAGATACAATATTCTAGGTTCAGAGAATAATGTTTCGTCTTCCTAAGAAAAATGTTCTTGATCTCTTAAAGGAACAATATATTAGTTTTAGTTTTATGAAATTGCTATTATAGTATTTAAATAAATAAATACATAATATAAATAAAAATAAAAATCTAGAGCAAAGAATAAGAAAAAACAAAAACACATGATAGAAAACTTTTAAAGAACATCACCGAGATACTTTCCAAACATCTGAAATATGCTAAGAACATCACATATATACAAAGTGAATAACACAAAATATATCACTAAGTACATTATAGAGCCTCACATATACGTGAACATCACTACATGTATCATAGAACATCACACTATACTGTGTGAATATCACATATACTACCCGAACATCATAATGAATATCACAGAACATCACATTAATACCGCATGAATATAAAAAAGTATCACCTCTATAAAAAAATAATTAATTAGAGTACATAAACGAATGAAAAATAAAGATAAAAATAAAAGGCCACATAATAAAAGAAAAATAGAAAATAGAAAAAAATGAATGAAGGAAAGAAAAAGAAAAACACACAGTGATATTTGGCCGATCTGAAACCAGTCATACACACAAATATTGTACTGCCGGCAGTTTGTTGAAGGTCGGCGCACATGAACTATGATCAGCAGCCATCATCATGCATGCATCTGCTGCAGCAACCACGCTCTCAGAGAGAGAAAAACATACAAATACGACGTTTCCTGGCATCCTGGGTAATAAGTACAGTGGCATACATGCTGACTCTGATCCCGTACGCACGCTGGAGTTCGCAAACAAAACCTTAGTCTGCAGAACACGCACTCAACGTGGGCATCAGCCTGCGTGCACTCGCCTGGGGCGTGCTCACTGTCGAATATCACATTAACGCTACACAAACATCGACAAAAGAAGCATATAACATGCTATATATATTACACAAACAAAAGAACATTGACAAAATAATTATAGAACATCTTATATATATATTACACGAATAAGAGAACATCGACAAAATAAGCATAGAACATCTTATATAAAATATATATTATACGAACAAGAGAACATCGATACAATAAGCATAGAACATCCCACATATATATTACACGAACAAAATAACATCGTTAAAACAAGCATAGAACATCTCATATATATTACGCAAAAAAAGACCACAAAAAAAGGAAAAAAATGCAATAAAATGAAAATAAGGAAAAAAGAAAGAATAAAACATAGTCAAGAAACAGACAAGGAAAAAAAGAAAGAAAGAACAGAAATAGAAAAGGAAAAGAAAACTTACGTTCTCGTAAGTCATGGTTTGAGGAAGGCGTGCCAAAATCCCAAAAGACCAAAGCTCACGCTGGAGGAGAATTATTTCAAACTCGGACTCACTTCACAAGTTTCGCCGTGACCATGTGTATTGGGCCCACGAAGTGGTGCTGGCCGGTTGGTTACCTGGGTGGACAGCAGCAATATTGCCGGCTACAGGAATCATGGGCGTGGACTCCACCTATGCATCCGTGATGCCTTAGACTGCTTGGGCGGTCCTTGCCGGCGCCCGGCGGCGTGCAATTGTTGGCATTGCTGTTGGGACAACGACGCCATGGACAAGGCGAGCGTGGTCAAGGTCGGATGGTTATTCCTATCGATGGCAATAATTTTTTTTTAAACGAGAATCAGGTAGGAGAGCTGCCGATTATATTAAAAAGAAGAAACCCAGACTGGATTGTACAGCGAGCCGACAAAACAACACAAACAAAACGACACAACGCAACTGAAGCAACCTGAAGAAAAAAAAAGAAAGGAAAGACTAGCCTGGTTGGATTAGGACAGTCAACGCGGCTGAGCACACAAAACAAAAATAACCAGTTGGATTGGGACATCAACGTGACCACACTGCTCTACGGGAGCAGAAAAACGCGGCTCACAGCATCTAGCATAATGGTATGTACCCGCTGAGTACCCATACCTACGCTGCGAGAAAAAAAATACTCCCATTAAAAAACTTATACCCACGGACAGGTACAGATTTGTGCTCATACCCAGCCCGAGCGGGTAATACCGTAAAATCGATTTTCGACGGAATCAAAAAGACATATTTGGTAAAATCGTAACCATAGAGTACCCGTGGGTCACCCGTGCCCGACAAGCAGAAGTATCAGTGTATCACCCGCCGTCGTCGTTGGAGCTGCCGGTGGTCACTGCCATGAACAACTACCGGCCAGTTAGGGGACAAGGGGGCACAGCCGCATGGGGTGATCTCCAGCAGCGCAGGGGCACGAGCGCGACGCGAGGCGAGCAGCGTAGTGGTGCCAGGAGCGCAACCACGAGCTGAAGGGCGTGGGCGAGGCGAGCAGCAATGAGCGCCGACCGGCTGCCTAGTTGCCTGGACGCCCGGTGGCGTCTGGACTCTGGAGTGGCGCGGGCCGCGGGGGCAGGGGCGTAGGGCCGCGACCGCGAGCAACTGCTCGCTGGCTCGCTTCTGTGCGGCGGTGGCGGCCACTGCGTGTTGGATTGGAGTGGGGAAATGAGAAAGGTGAGGTGCTCTATGGTTCAATCCTATTTACACGAGTGTTTTGGGTTGGACTAAATTCTAATGTTGGGCTACAATATAGAAACTTCAGCAGTCTATAGCTGGGTAAAAAAACCCATGGGTTTGCGGGTATGAGTACTCTAGGAATAGACCTGTACCCGCAAACCCGATGGCCATGAGTTTCTCCCTATTAGTAAATACATGGGTACGAATATTAACCCATGCCCATGCCCTAATAGAGTAAAAACTGATCGAGTTTCGGGTCACGGGTACCCGTGGCCATCTTTAGTTATTCCTGTTGCAATGCTTGGGTTTTTTTTTTTTTTTTGCGAATTACACAGTACAGACCTAAACGCTCACAACGCACGAACATTCACACCTGTGAACACACGCACGCAAACCCTACCTTTATGAGCACCTCCGAAAGACTGCACCGGTAGATCTCGAGATTGACGAAGTCACTACAGGCGTCTCGCTGTCGACGGGAACATCACCTACCACTGAATGCACAATGCCGTTAAATCGTGAAATAAATGCATGAAAAGTGCGATAACCAGGATTTGAACTCTGGTGAGTAGCGTCCCACTAGACTGTCCTTCCATTGAACCACAGGCATATTCGCAAGGCATGGGTATAATCCTATTAACGTTCAAAAGTACATAGACGAAAAGTCCACGTTCAGGAAGTCGGCCGCATGCATGTCATTTTTATATAATTTTCTATAACATTCAAATGTGTAGCTGAAGTCGACCGCATTGACGAGCGACATACGGAGCCAATCAAGGACGGCGATAAGTGATCACGGTCACGGACGTTAACTCGATCAGTCATCAGCTCCGACGAGTCAGCAACACATGGGTGACTTGATAGACGAAGCCAGGAAGACAGATGTCGCAGCATTAAAAATCTCTCAATTGCATCATCATTTAATTTTATTTTTTTCCACACGAGGAACTCCCCATTTTCTATTAAAAGTTAACGGAAATACAAGCATCCAGGATTACAGATTAGACAGAACACAGAAACCCCCACACGGGAGAAAGTTATGAACAATCCTAAACAGAGCAGACCACCAGCCTTTGAGACAAAAACAGCAACAGCAAGTCCAGCTAACGCACGAAGGACAGACTTGCAGCAAAAAGAAACGCCATCCTCTCGGGCAACAAACAGCGGGAACCCAAGATTTCTACAAGTCAAAGGCCCAACCAGCTGGGAAAGGAGCTAAACAAGTAGACAACAACTATCTAGATTTGAAAGCAACTAAGCAGCCACACACTTCAGCTTCAAACTGAATCATCTTCTTCCTGATCAGCCTCTTCCTCTTCTCGCAGCATGAGCTTGTTCACTTGTCTTGTAGTTTGAGTAGATTTAATTTTTATTTGACGAACTCGACTGCAGAATATTTCATCAAAATCTCTATTTCTAACATTTACGAAGGATTTAGAGAGTTTCTTAAAGTTGCTCTAAGGACGCCTCCAATGATATATATAGCTCTTAGTTAGCTCGTAGAATTTTTTTTAGGATTAAGTCCACTTTTAACCCCTCAACTTTTGTCATTGTTTAATTTTAACCCTCAACTATAAAACCGTCTAACTTTGGCACCTCAACTATCAAAACCGTTTAATTTTGACCCCAGAGCCATCGAAAACCACTCTAAATCGTCTCAGGGGTCAAAATTGAATGGTTTAAATAGTTGAATTACACATTGTAACACTGCCATGAATTAATGAAAGCTCTATGTTTGCCTCAAAAAAGAAAAAAGGGAATAGACTTATACATACACTCCGAGGTCACGTGAAAATGACATATGGAGTTATTTATATTATAAGCTATGTGCTAAAAGATAGATCATTAGAAGAGTTGTCTCTTATAATAATTAGTCCTAGATACTTACTCTTTTACTGTTGAGGATGGCCTGAACGGGGATTGGACGGGGAGAGAGAAGATGGTCCACCTACGACATGGAAACTGGCGGCTACGAGCGATTTCGTCGTTGGCACTGCCTATGCTGAACTTTCTTCACGTTTGTCGTATGTTCAGTTTCCTCCATGTGACTTCAATACGATCACGACATAATAAAAACGCAAAGTGGACACGTATCCAATTTTCTCTGCACAATCTTCGCCGCCAGTGGTTTAATTATCTGCACACATGCTGCTTCGCTTTGAACTTGCATCGATATCACGTAGGCAATGGACCACGGCTAGCTTTGACTGGTTTAAATTGTCAGCACACATGCTGCTTCGCTTTGAACTTGCATCCAATATCACGCTAGCTTTGACTTTTGGCTGATCGTATACGTTTCAACGGTTAATTTCCACATATACATTTCTATTCTATATATATACATCAGTGCCATCCCCGCAGATCCATCCTTGGGGACGAATTGAAGAAGGAGCTGAGCTAGCAAACAATGGCGCAGTACGCAATAAGAAAGGTCGGGGCTCTGCCGGTGGCTAACGTGCAGGCTCTTGCAGAGTCTTACAACAAGGGAGATGAGCAGAAGGTGCCCGAGAGATATCTGATGAAGGATCCCAGCGCCGAGGTGGTTGTACCCAGCGACGACAGCACTTTCGATATTCCGGTCATCGATTTCCGTAAGCTGCTCGATCCGGAGTCATCCGAGGAGGAGTCCGCCAAGTTGGCATCTGCCTGCCTCCACTGGGGCTTCTTCCATGTATGTACCGAAATTTTTCTTCTGAAATTTCTCTCTGTGTGTGTGTGTGTGTGTGTGTGTGTGTATATGAAAAGATATGATGAACCATGATGCTGTACGGTGCAGCTGATAAACCATGGAGTTCCGGATGAGGTGATTGGGAATCTGAAGAAGGACGTAGTGGGGTTCTTGAAGCAGCCGCTGGAAGTCAAGAAGGAATGCGGCATGCAATCTGGTAGCCTAGAAGGCTACGGCCAGGCGTTCGTCTTCTCCGACGATCAGAAGCTGGAGTGGGCAGACATGCTGCACCTGATCGTGCACCCGAAGGAGTCCAGGGACATGCGCTTCTGGCCGACTCGCCCTGCATCCTTCATGGACTCCGTGGACGCGTACACCTCCGCGGCCAGAAAGCTCGGGTACCGCCTGCTGGAGCTGATGTCCATGGCGGTCGGCGCCGACCCGGCGGCGCTCCGGGACGTGTACCAGGGGCAGCCCCAGGGCATGAAGGTGAACTTCTACCCGCCGTGCCGGCAAGAGGCCGGCCGCGTGATGGGCCTGTCGCCGCACACCGACGCGTCTGGCCTCACGCTGCTGCTGCAGATGAACAACGATGTCGAGGGCCTCCAGGTCATGAAGGACGGCAAGTGGTTCACCGTCAACGTCGTCGATGGCGCCTTCGTCGTCAACGTTGGCGACGTGCTTGAGGTACAATTAAACGTATATGTTGTATAATGTTGAAAACGTCGAAGTTTCTTATTGTGTGTGTCTCTGATGATGTATGTTAGTTCTATGTCCTCTGATCGATCGATCCGTTCGTTTTGTGTGCATGCAGTTCTTGAGTAATGGGAAATTCACCAGTGTTGAGCATAGGGCCGTGGTACATCCAACCAAAGAGAGAACTTCGGTGGCACTCTTCTTCTATCCGAACCCGAATACGATGGTTGGTCCTTTGCCAGAGTTCGTGAAAGGGGGCAATAAGGCGCGGTATAGATCAAATACTTATCAGGATTACATGAAGCATTACTTTGCAAACAGGCTCGACGGAAGGAAGCACGTAGAGGTTTTGATGCTGGAGCAGTAGGCCGGTATCTAGCTACCTCTACCGTATATCCGTACCTATCGCTGGAAGCACACCCTATAATAATAAACTATATGTATGAGATAATGCCCAACATAAAAGATTTTCTTTTCTGTTTGCGAACTGAGCACAGAATGATTCTGTAGTCTCCAACACTACAGCTTGTGTGTTCGTTCTCAAGCCTTGTAATGCTTTGTGTACGTGTGTATCCTCCTGCAAAACATAGAATGACTATTTGTTGAAACAAATATGCAGCTCTGGCCGGGTCAGTCTTTCATAGTGCCCTAAGCCCCTAATGCTATATGCTTATATAATATTTTCCGTTTGTTGTGAACGCAATAGTCTAATCAGTGGGCTTCTCAACGGTCTGGTTCGACAGACTTATTTGCGGCTGCAGCTAATGGCTTGTGTTGTTCCTGAGAGAAATATACTTTTCATGGCTAAAAAGAACGGTATAAATCGATTGAAATTCATCCTCTATATTCACATGTGAACATACACATTCAAAGATTATAAGAGACTTTAGACCCTAAGCCTCAAAAGAGGTATGAAAAAACATAAAGCAACAACTCTACGAGAGCTAGAAAAACTAGGTTTCCAACTTATATCACCTTGCTTCTCAAAACAACACTGATCTTGTGCAGAGCCTATATATTCTAACATCTAGCCCAAGGACTTAGACCTTCGCGAAATGTCCTCCTCTTGTACTACTCTACTCCTCGTCCTACTTACTACTCCTACTCTACTACTCTACTCTACGACTACTACTCTTCTACTCCTACTACTCTTCTACTCCTACTCTACTATTTCTATATTACTACTACTCACCGACTCTTACTCTACTACTCTCCTACTCTACTTGTCTATTACTACTCTACTCCTACTCTACTACTCTACTACTACTGATGATGACATCACACCTTCGGTTGTGCCCACTGATCCTCCAAACACTAGGCAAGGTCCAATAACCCGAGCTCGATTGCAACAGCTAAGAGGTGAGCTCATTCTTAAGCGATCTTTGCCATATTTTTGAGAACAGATTACTACCTAATAATTTCATATGTCTTAGGAGCATTGGAGAGGGTCATGAAGAACTTGGGGGAAGTGGTGGAGACCAGCAAGACCATCAGGGACGTGTAACACGAGCCTGAGGTCCAATCCAACAGGATTTCGAGTCTGCCTCGGCCTCCAGGACCAATCTGTCATAAACTGGCCACCCAGGATATGTTCGAACTCTTGTTTTCGTATATGATTGGAAAGATAATTTCATAAGGAAGCCAATGGAACTGGTCTCACATCAAAACTCCTCCAGAATCAATGGGAATAGTCGAAACAAGTCAGCACCCAGAATATTTGTCCCGGTGTTGCATCACCGTATTTGGTCCAATGGGCCGTGTATCATCATTCAGCCCATTAGGGGGTGTGTCCAGGGAAAGCGATGACCTTAAGACATATATATTCATGCAGTCTCCACTACTTGTTTGGTTTTATGGTTTTGCTTAGATCATTGTCATTGACTACAAAAATGATTTTAGATGGGGTGACGAAAGATTAAGCGAGGCGGGCACACATCCAACCACCTCAAAAAAATTTACAGAGGCAGTCGAAAAATAACCGCCTCAAAAAATAGATTTATGGAGGCGGTCGTTTCTAAGACAACCGCCTCCAAAAATATTCCATTTTCGGAGGCTGTCTTCTTAAGAAAACCACCTCCAAAAATCGTTTTACGAAGGCGGTTATCTTAAAGCAGCCGCCTCAAAAAATAATTTATTTACGGAGCGGTCGTCTTAAGGCAACCACCTCCGTAAATATATTTTCGGAAGCGGTCATACTATAAGGCCCGCCTCCTACCGTAAATATATTTTCGGAAGCGGTCATACTATAGAGGCCCGCCTCCTAAAATACTGGCCCAATATTATCCGTCTTAGTCCAATAGGCCCAGGCGATCCCGATAGCCGAATTTGAATATATAAACAAGATGTTAGGGTTTTTCTCTCACAGCTACTCTATCCCTCAGTCTCTACCCCACGGCCGACACTCCTCTCTCCCTCCACTCTTGCTACCTCCCTCCCTCCCACCTCACCGGACGATGCGGAGGTGCGGCCTCGAGCTCGACGGCGTGGCCTCGTGAGTGGGCGAACCGCGGCGGCTCGCGAGCGGGTGGTGCGGGCAAGCGGCCGGCGCGCGAGGGGGTGACCCGAGGCTGCGACACACGGTGGCTAGCGGCCGGCGGCGCGCCCGATGGTGGGGCCTCGAGCAGCACACCTCCCTCTCCTCGTTCAGCTCTGGCGGTGGGGGCCTTGCTCGATCCGGCTAGGAGGCCGTCGTCCTCCACCTCGGCTCCACCTCTCTCTCCTTCAGCACAGGATAGCGAGACAGCAGCGGCAATGGCAAATCCTGTTGAGGGCATGACAGATCGAGTGAAGAGATAGCATTGTGGATCTGGTGCAGCAGCTATAGATCCGGCGAGCGGTGGAGGACGCTGCGGTTCACAGCGGTAGATCTAGCTTAGGCTCGGAGTGGGCTCGCCGGCAGACTCAAAAACGGGCTCTCCGGTGGGCTCTGTTTTTTTGGTTTTGAATCTATTTTCCGAGGTGGGCACTTGTAATACGCCTGTCTCCATTAATGTAATAACCCTAGGCGTGCAATGCAACCGCCTCCGTTAATTGGTGATTAACAGGAGACTTATGATTGGAGACGGTTGCAATGCCCGCCTCCAAAAAGCACTTTTGCCCATCATTATTAAAAATCACCGCATGTGGGAGAAGAGGGGGTATGGAGGAGAGAGAGAGAGAGAGAGAGAGAGAGGAAGGGGCGCCATATGGGAGAGGGAGCATAGTAGGCACCATGCATGGAAGAAGAGGAGAGGAGGAGGGGTGAAGAGGAGCTGCCATGCTTGGGGTGAACGAGCGCTGGAGAGTGGTCTTCGGAGAGGAAGAGGCTAGGAGATGGGAGGCGGCTAGGTGAGGGAGAGAGAGTGAGCGGCTGGGAGATGGGCTAGGGTTTTGTTCTTGTATATATACTGTGACTCGGTGTCGGGTTAAGATGGGCCAAGATGGACAAGAAGTGGGCTTGACCTTATTAATGAAGGATGGACAAGAAGTGGGCTTGACCTTATTAATGAAGGTGGGCCTTTTAAGCGTTCCACCTCTGAAAATGGCCTGTTTTTTTTTTCTACGTGGACCTTTTATAAGACCCGCCTCTGTAAATCGATTTTCTGAGGTGGTTAATTGTGACTGCCTCGGATAATACAAAAAATATCCGCCTCGGTTAATTCTAGGTATTAATTGACGCGGTTATCCTTCCTGTCCGCCTTAAAAAAAATTGTAATCGTCTCGCAAAAGATTTTATGAAGTAGTGAGAATCATCAGATTTATTTCTAATTGCGACCATCAATACAAACCACGTGTAAAAAATCGGCGCCAATAGAAATTATTTATGTACTAGTGCATATCCCTCTCCCTCCTCCTAGCTACTTACTCCCGTGTCGTGGGGTTTTGAATTTTGTAGCTGGCTTGCTAGGAGAGAGATCTGGTTATCCGAGGAGAGCGCAGGAGTGCCGTGCGTGGGCGCCTGTTGACTAGTCGTAACGGGAACACAACCAGGGGGTTGCGTTGCGTTGCGTCGCGCTCGTGACATAGACGGTCAGAGCCGCGCGCAAGACCGCCGCTGTTCCAGCATGCATGGCAGAAGATTTGGCATGCTTAGGAGATCGATGGAAGACTGCCGCTGTACAAGGAAGGAGACGCGCGCTGCCGCAGTAACGCCAGTCCACGATCCTGCGCGGAAGCGGAAGCGTGGGATGCATGCATCTAACGCAAAACAACTATCTGTCGCTGTACAATCTTCAATGCCTAGACACTCCAGAATTTCCACGAAAGTTCGCTCTCCTTCCGCGTAACACTCCAGACTCCAGAAGTCCAGTAAAGGGTAAAGGCAGATGCATGCATGCGACTATGCAGTAACTGGAGACACCACAGGCGCAAATGGTTGACAAAGGCTTATTGTTTTTTTAGTTAGGAGAGCTAAAGATTTGTTTGTAGCGTAGTTGCCGTATTATTTTATATAAGTTTCCTGTCTTGAGTTTTCTAGCCACGTGGGAGCATCTGTGGAGATTATAAACAATCTTATTTGGAGCAAGTTTTGTTACCGTGAATTTTAATATTCGCTACCGGAAAACGGCTCTTCGCTGAGTGTCAAAAGGTTTGCCGAGTGTTTTCTTTGTGACACTCGGCGAAGAGCTTGTTTGCCATGTGCCAACTCAAAAACACTCGGCAAAAAAAAAAACATTCCACAAAGAGGCCACTTTGCTAATGAAAAAACCTTGGCAAAGATCTTTTTGCTGAGTGTTTTTTTTCACTCAGCAAAGGTAATTTTCAAAGCACATTTTGAAGCAGTTTTCAATGAAAAAGTTGTTTAACTCATCAAAATGTAAAATATTTATTTTGGCCATTTGTTCATTATGACAAACTGAAAGTAAATTTGTTCACAAATCTTACCTGTCTCTCTCATAGTTTATAAAACTACAAGAGAAATATATAAGATTTGTGAACAATGTTAGGAACCATCATATCAGATGAATAAATGATCCAAACTAACCAAAATAAGAAAAAAAAGATATTGAGAAGTTATACAACTTTGTAAGTTAATAATTTTTTCATTTGAAATCATCATATCATCGAAAAGTCTATCTGAATTTGTCAAATATGATATTCAAATTTTGTAAACAACCTTAGATGGAGAAACATTGAAAAACAAAAGTTATAGATCTCTAAAAGTTATGAAACTTTGCAGTTGACAACCCATTTGAAATCAACTTGTAATCGAAAAGTCCATTTGAATTTGTCAAATTTAAAATTCAAATTTTGTAAACGATCTCGGATGGAGAAACAACCAAAACAAAAGTTGTAGATCCCTAAAAGTTATGTAACTTTTTAGTTGACAACTTTTTAATTTGAAATCACTTTGTCATCGAAAAGCCCGTTTGAATTTGAGAAATTTGAATTTCAAATTTTGTAAATGACCTCAGATGGAGAAACTACCGAAATAATCGTTATAGATCTCGAAAAGTTATTCCACTTTGTAGTTGGTAATTTTTTGATTTGAAATTGTTTAGGGCATCATACAAACAATATTCATTCGGTTTAGAATAATATGTGTAGTCCATAGACGGGCAGGCGCGCCTTGGAATTTTTTACTATTGAGGCCTCGCTCTCTCCCTCCCTCACTCTCTCTTCTCCGCCTCCACCACAGCGGCGGACGGCTAGCTTCTACGGATGTGGTATTTTTTTATTTATTCAGAAAAATTTTTACCAAAGGACGAGCATATTTTTTTTAATTTTTCTAGAAAATTTTTGCCGAGTGTTAGTCTAAGACATGACAAACCTTTTGTTAAGTGCCCGTGAAAAAGCCCTCGGCAAAGAGCTCATTACTGTCAAAAAAAAAAAATTATACCAAGTGTCATTTGCCGAGTACGGCACTGCCAGAGGGGCTTTGCCGAGTGCCTCAGTAGTGCTTTATGAGATCACCCTTGTGCCTTGATTAATTTTCCTTTTGCCAACCAGGTTAGTACCCACAAATATTTTATTGCCTTGGCGCTTTTCCTCTCGTCAAATTCTTTCCATTGAAAATAAGCTTCGCTTCGAAGGTCGCTGTAATTGCAAACATGCCTTCCTTTATCTTACTTTTACTTTCATCAAATGAAAATGAACCAAGCTAGCTGGATAAATTGAGGAGCCATATGCTCCCATTAATCCGCAGAGATGCAGAGCATGGCGGCGTTCTGCTCGTCCGCCACCTCCGTCTCGTCATGTAGAGTCTGGGCCGCGGCACGCCGCTCGCCATCGCCCTCGCACCACGTGGCCTTCTCGTCCTCCCCATCCTCCTCCTACACCTCTTCTTCTCATGGCTGCCGCTGGCCGGTGGCCGGCGCACCGGTGCTCCCGCTCGGCATTCGCGGGGGGCCGCTGCCCTCGCCCCTGCTCGTGCAGAGCGCCGCCAGGGCCAGTGCCACGGCGACGACGCGGACGGCGGAGGCCGGTGAGCCGGAGGGCGGTACCGGCGCCGGCATTTCTCCGACCCTGCAGCTCGGGACTATGATCCTCGTCTGGTACATCATCAACATCTACTTCAACATCTACAACAAGCTGGTCCGTCGTTTTTTCCTCCCGTTTCCCAGGTGTTTTCCTATAATGAGGTTGTTCAGCCGAATCGAATCTTCTGATCTTCTGATTAAATTTGTTCTGAAAATTGCGAGTCGAGCAGGTTCTGAAAGCCATACCCTTCCCTTACACCATCACCACCTTGCATTTCGCATCCGGATCCTTCTTCATCGCACTCATGTGGCTGCTCAATCTGCATCCCAAACCCAGGCTCTCCCTCAAACAGGTATTACCCGTCCCGGATATACTGTATTTCAGGTGCATGAAAAGCATGCATGTGTCCAAAATCTATTAGCACAAATATGCAATAAAGAAATTATAATTTTTTCTTTGGAAGGAAAGGACAAAACTGTTCAGGCACTTGAACTATAGAAAATGAGAATAATAAGTGAAAAAAGAACATGATTGACTAAACTGCACCATTGTAACATTGGTTCACTCACATAACTGATGCGATGAATTGTTATTTATTTGCTGATGCAGTATGCAAAGCTCCTGCCTTTGGCTTTGCTCCACATGCTTGGAAATGTTTTCACCAATATGAGTTTCGGCAAGGTGTCTGTCTCCTTCACGCACACCATCAAGGCCATGGAGCCCTTCTTCTCGGTCCTCCTCTCTGTCCTGTTCATAGGAGAGGTACGTAGTGGGTTATGGTTCGCAGATTTGCTAGATTATTTGTTCCTTAATGCTGGAATCCTCCATATAAACATATATTTCCTTACTCTAATGTTTCCACAGACACCTTCTCTATTGGCGTTGGGTTCACTTGTCCCTATTGCTAGTGGAGTTGTATTGGCGTCCATGACTGAAGTTTCTTTCAACTGGTAATTTATTGCTCCAAAGCATCAATGAGTTTACTGAAAGCAATATTGTGTATTTGATTCTAATATTTAGGAGAAAACAGGATTGGATTCTGGAGTGCCATGGCTTCGAATCTTACAAATCAATCACGGAACGTTTACAGCAAGAAAATTCTCGCTGATAAAGAGGCAAGCTTTTTGCTCTTCTAATGTTCCCTAGCTGTAGATTCACAACAGTTCAGCATGATATATGCTGCGAACACTACACCCCCTAACAAAACTTTTTTTTTTTTTTTTTACAGGACAGTTTGGATGACATAAATCTCTTCTCGATAATAACTGTCATGGCATTGTTCTTATCTGCTCCATTGATGCTATCTGTAGAAGGCATCAAGTTTAGCCCATCGTATCTACAAAATGCTGTAAGTGTGGGCAGCATGGAAAACGAGAAACTTTGGAATAATTCAACTCTTCGCTGACATGAACTTGCTAAATACTAACTTTTCTGGGTTTGCAGGGACTTAATGTAAAAGAATTATATGTAAGAGCGGCACTTGCTGGCACGTGTTTCTACTTTTACCAACAGGTGAGGCCAGTCTCCACTAAAAATATTTTTTGTAGTCACTCCGAGGAATCTAAAATTGTCTATTAGTAACATCACTGCCACCCACTACCAGCCCATCGCTACCGGATTGTGTTGGGCCGGCAGTGATGTATCTTCAGTGCCGGTTTATGCACTGACTAGAGCAAAAATGATTGCGGTACGGATTAACGGCAACAAAGGACCATATAAACAGTCAGGTTGGTGGCTGAAACTGGTAGTGATTTATCATCTAGAGTAGTGCTACTGCAGCTACTTAGATCCAAACAAACTACTTACTATTTACTCGCAGATAATATATATGTTTTGTCCATTGTTTTATTGCTAGGATCGGGCCCTTCCAGTTAAATAATATGATATTATCTTCAGTTATGTCGAATAATTTTCAGCACTCCTGTGTCATCCGATGAAAAAATGTTGAATAATTGTCAACTTTCCTTTTGGAGCCAAAAAGTATTGGGTTTTCCACATAAAGGGTCTACCGGTCTATCAGTTTTTGGATTATCTCTCATCTAACTGTTACTAACTTACTATGAATTATGTTGCACACTGAATTACCTCTAACAAAGTCTCTTTGTTTCTTGGCAGGTTTCATACAGTTTATTGGCTAGAGTATCTCCTGTGACCCATTCGGTTGCCAATTCTCTTAAACGTGTGGTGGTCATTGTGTCATCCGTTCTCTTTTTCAGAACTCCAATTTCACCTATAAATGCCTTAGGTACAGAAGTGATTATACCCTTCATGCAAGTACCCGTTACTGACCATTTATATATGAATTGTAAGTTTTCTTCCTTGCCTGCAGGAACCGGTGTTGCTCTTGCTGGAGTTTTCCTGTACTCTCAGTTCAAAAAGTTAAAACCAAAGACTAAGGCTGCATGAAGACAACCACCTGACGAGGTATAACAAAATATAGAAGGATCGAGAATTTGGAACTTTCAAGTGATGTGGCGAAGCAGAATGGCCTCCACGGTAGCAAACACACCTGTATTTTCCCATATTAATTTATATCTTAAAAAAAAACGTTCTCTTGTCAGCTTCTTTGGCTGTGAGAAGGTTGTACATAAGTTTCCTCGAGAAGGTGCAACACGTGAACGCTGACATAGCATTTTCAGGTAGGTTTCAAGAGAGTACAAATTTTGGCACATGCTTAGTGTTAGCCTGATACTCTTTAAATCTCAATGAGATTATACATCTATTCGGTCTTCGTGTCATTCAGTTGAAACTGGCACAATGCTCAATAGCTTGAGTTCACATCAAAATATGGTTCGATGTTTTCTTTCTATTCTATCATTTCTTTACGAACTTTGTGTTTTTTGTTGAAAAAAGACAAACAATATCCTGGTTCCTGGATATATAGTATATATATGAAACAGACAGAATCACACGTACTGGTGATATTGTTAGCTTTGGCAACTTTGCCATGATTGATACAAAGATATTGCCTTTGTGTATGAGAGCTGTTGAGAAGGTATTCACCACCATGAAAAACATTAAAAAAAACCTCACAGCAAAAGGCAGTAAATACAGAGTGAGAATAAAAAAAAATGGATATTCTCTGTCCAGGTGAGAAGGCACTGCACAACTAGCTCCGTCCAATCCAATTTAGCTATGACCATATATGCACAATCACGACCCGTAATTAGAGTGAATTCGTTCAGTCCATGTCGCCATGAGGATATGACAGTGAAATCTAGTGGTTTGGCAGCAGGGCTCTTCTGCAATCGTTAGCGCATAATCTTGTTCACTAGTAGAGAGCAGACTTTTGATCCACTATCGATTTTGCCTTTAGTACCGGAATTTTTTGCGCCCGCGAAGAAAGAAACCTTTAATCCCGGCTAGATATAACAGCCGGTACTAAATCCTCCTTCCCAACGGCTCGCAACGGCTAGGGAGCTTTTAGTCTCGGTTGGTGATCAAAACCGGGACTAAAAGTCTATCTTTAGTCTCGGTTTTGATAATCAACCGGGACTAAAAGTTTAACCACGGTTTATGGGTAGAACCGGGACTAAACCTTAACTTTTAGCCCGAGTTTGTAGCCTAAACCGGGACTAATGTTCCTCCCTTCCAATTTAAACATTTTCTTCCCCCGAGCCCGAGGCCCCGAGCCATTCATGCTTGTTCTTGCTTCTGCTCGTGCATGTTCTTGCTTCTTCTCAACTCAAGTGTGGAGCTTGGCTAGGTTACTGAAACATCGTCGATTTTCCACGATGGGAAAATCCACAGAATGAGATATAATGTGATAAAACCAAAGATTGATCTTATCGCATTATCATATATCAGTTGATATAAAAGTCATACATCGAGATTACTTACAAAATATTACATCAACTGAGGGGACACCTATTATAGGGTTAATCTAGCGGAAACATATCTAGTCGTCATCAGAGTTGGCGAAATATGTCATCGAGTGAAGGCTCCTCCTTCACGGGTACCATCAGAGTTATTCTTGGCGCAGCATAGTCTTCATCTCCTGAACCAAACTTGAGCGTAGGCACGAGACCTTCTAATGCTTCTTATCTCAATATCTCTGTTAGTCAGGTAATTTGCACACCGCCGGATATGTGCAGGCCATGGTCAGCACCGATGAGCTTTAGTGGAAAAGAGAAAACAAAGGATCTGGCGATCCTAATATTTGGCTGTGGTTTGCATCCTAAGCGCATGCAAGGTAGTATCCAGTTGTAAATATTATAATAGTTCATCAAGTTTTAACCCATATCACCCATCCATCAGTCCATCCCATTTCCATTGTCCCACCCATACACCACCTCACACACACACCTCATGCTCAGTCGACAGGCCCAACTCCCTCTCGGGTCCTGCCTCAACGGCACACTGCCGGACAATCATCAACCAGGAAAGAAAAGAATATCGCTCTCTATACTAGACAGAGCTTCACAGGAAAGGTCCATAGCCGACGAATCGGCATATGTATCGATCGAGCAACCATACACTCTGCAGAGGTTTTACCACTCACAAGATTAGCCATCATCGATGCTGTACAATCACCTAGGCAGAATTCCGGGTGCTTGCTTGCCTAGGTCGATGCCACCTTACCACTCAGCCCTGGGTAACTTCGGCTCTACACCGAAACGCTGAGACTGGGAGACGCAGTACCGGGCCCAATCAGTGGTACTGCGCATCTAGAACGGTGCGGGAACTTCCTGCATCCGCCACCGCCCACCCTATCACCTTACAACCTAGCAGTAGTGGCACCGCCCTACCAAGTAGTCCAGCCGTCTCCCGCCCATCAGAAGCGAGTGAGCAGTAAGGGATTCCCATGAACCTGGGCTAGTCCTTCCTAGGTTTGACCAAGCAGGCATCTTCTCTTAGGGGATACTATCCCCGTGCCACCACGGCACCTCCATTCACGGGACTTCAATGCACATCCCGGAACCACCTCATAAGTCATTACCCGCCACAGGTATCTCTCGTGGGAATGCCCAGATGTAACTTCTGGCAAGACTTGCTTACACAGCTCGTCGCGTATCCCACTTGGTCGACTCGACCCTCACCACACACCCAAGACACACGCAGCACGCTCACATACCACTAGTCCGGCATCCCAAGCCAAACCATTCCCAGGGGTTCACCACCAGCATCACATCATAGATACAATGCGAGTGGAGTTAATAGATAAATATAGTGATGTAACATGCAAGCAAACAGGTAGATAGATATATGTATAAAAGAGCGTGAGCGCGAAGCCGGGTAGTATAGTAGAGTGGTTGCAAGCGGGGTAGTAACGGCTTAGGTAGTAACATGCATCATATACTAGCAAAGGAGTAAATATAAAGCGCTAGCAGTTCTAGATTTGCAATGTCTAATAGGATTCTCTAAAAGAAGGTGCTGCCATGACACCTGCGTTGTCGAGGAAGTAGTAGTACGAGCACTCCTCCGTTAGTGTAGTCGTTCTGCTGGATCACCTACTCCAGGGTGACTCCATTCCGCGGGTCCTTGCGCCGTCCATGTTCTCTTCCAGCGGGTCTCGATCCGATCGTCGCTAATCCGGAAACGGCTACTCCGCGAAGCAATACAATAAAACACCCAATACACCAAAAGACGATGGGACACGGGAAGATCCATTAATACAAGAGAAATAATAGAAGGTACACGACTTGGCCCTCTCGGCGTATGTCCAATTTCATCGGGCCAAAGAGAAATTAAGAGTGGGGTTTGCTATGCACAAGCTTATGTCACGGCCAAGCCAATATGGCTTTATAATAACTGGTTTAGGCTAGAGCTGATCCATAGCAAACACCACGGCTCACAATCTTCCGATCCGAACGCCACGGAGAAGACGGGGATCGGAGGACGGCCGATCAGAAGGGAAGAACAAGGAATTACCAATAATAAATGTTGCACAAAATAGTGCGAGTGTTCAATCCACTTGTAGGGCACCAAGGCTGTGATTCTAACGGGCACAATCATACAAGTGCTTAAACACCAAGAATTCAAGAGAGAGCGAGGGGAGAGGGAGGAGCTAGCTAGGCATGTCCATATCATATTCTCGGTCGCATCTTTTGTGAAGATGGTTTTAAGTAGTCGATCGGATCGACTCACATAGGTCCGAGATCTTGATATAGACCATAGCTTTACTAACTAAAAAGGGTTAGTCCGATCTTTGATCCAATCGCCACGAACAAGACGGGATCAAACAGAGCGGGCTATATGGAAATGAAGAGCGAGGAACATAATAACATGGTAGTCAACTTCTTCCAACGCACACGCCACGGCATAGACGTGGCATCAGAAGAGAGCGACACACCGGAGAATACAAGTGCACAAACCACTCATAGGGTACCACGACCTGGGTGCACTGGCACTAAGTCATTACTCGGATTCATAGCGATGCGGTTGTCACCGCAAGAATCAGAGGAATGCGACGGTCGCGTAGGGTACGAGCATACGAGGGTTGGGCACGAAAAGTTAGAGAGCAGCATCGTGAGGTTGAGTTACATTCGCTATTACGGCCATGGCGAGACGAATCCCGCGGTCACAATATCCGAATGAAGTACGATCCCACAACCGGCACGAAGGCACGGCACACAGATAAACAACTCAACAACCAGCAATAAGAACCAATGACGCGACTCAGAATACTCATTATAAAACAGCGGAGTAGCACAATTCCATAGCATTATGATAGATGGATCCTGTATTACAGATTTAGATAAAGACAGATCGTGAGGACAGGGTACAACAGATAGAATATAAGGATAGGGTACAACAGATATAGATATATTGTAAGGATAGGATACAGTATGATGGATAGATGTACAAGGAGTAAGAGCAGGGGTCCAATAGTCCGGCGTCGTATATCACGTTGGCTTTCCAACCGTCCAACATTATCTATGGGGCCTCACGAGGTGGCAACAGGGCTATGGCACAAGGTCGGACAGGGTCAGTGTCAAAGGAAAAGTAGCGAGGCTTGCTTCTACACGTCCCGGCTCCACTGGGCCAGCTGTTGGTTCCTTCTGGCCTGCTATGACTTGCTTCGGCTGGTCGCGGCTAGTCGTGGCCTACTGCTGGCTGGTCATGGCTGGCTGTGGCCTGCTGCTAGCTGGTGGCGGCTGGCCACGGCTGGCCGGGCGGGGCTGGTGACTGGCCGAACGAGGCTGTGGCTGGCCGGAGGTGGCATCAAGTGGCCGGGAGGCGGCAGAGCATGGCTGGGTTCCAACGGTGTGCACGGTAGCTAAGGTGAAGCTTGGACGGGGCGTCGGTGCGCGTCGGAGCAATCAAGCAAGACTTCCAGTGACCTTCTCCTTTCTCGATCGGCGTCCATCGTGTCCTTCGGCGACATGAGCAGAGTGACGGCAGTCTCGGAGTCCAAAGGCATAAGGTAATTCCGGAACGCGATCAAGGTGGTGGTTTGGGTAGTCCTCGGCCACGCCGGCGTTCTTGGAACGCCGGTGGTTCGATTTGGCTAGATGGGTCTCGTGTTGTGTGTGCGCGTGTCCTAAGCTGGGAGGGGCTCGGCCTACGCGTCTCCTTGTGCGGGACGCCATGGCTTATGTGGCGGGTCCAGTCACGGTGGTGGCGGTGCCCACCAGCGATGTCGTGGCGAAGCTCACCGTGGGCTTGTGGACGGTAGATCGCCTGACGCGGGACGGAATCGGTGCAGGCAGGACGTTCACGACGGCGGGCAGAATGTAGTAGATCGTGCTTCGGCGCGGTGGTTTCGTCGTGACGTCGGCCCGTGATTACCAGCGACGAGGACGTCGGCATAGTGACGGATGGGATCGTGGCCATGCCGCTTGCTGTCCGGGGTGCATCCGGGCATGGCTATTTTTCCTGCAAAGGTGGGAGACGCGGCACGAAGGCCAACTTCAGACGAGGACATCGGCAGGGACTGGGGTAAGCTGGACCAGGGAATTTTCGGCGCTGAGGTGCTCACCGATGGCTGCAGTTGTTCGGCAACATGGTCGATGTCGTGGTGACGGAGGTGGCCTGGACTTCGGCTTGGCGAGCAGCTCCGACCGCGCAGACCAGAGGCGCCCTTGCACCGCTTCGCTGCGGCCAGCGACGCAACGCCGTGGCCATGGCGTGGTGACGGAGCACGTCCATGGCGCGCACGGGTCAGTCAGGGAGGGGGCTCGGCGAGGCATGGCGGCGTTCAGGTCGTGGATGGTTGGCGTCAGTGTCGGGGTTGGGAAGCTAATGTCGGAGGACGGAGCGGCATGACGACGTCGTGGCAGTGGTGCCCCGGGACGACGGGCCCGACGGCTGCGGCTCCTCCAGCTTGACGACGGTGGTGAGGGCCAAGCACGACGTCGCAGCGGCGCTTTGGCACGTCGTCGAGGTGGCGAGACGCGGCGTGGCGCAGAGACCGTGGCCGGCCAAGACAGAGCGCGCGCAGGGCGCGGCCGTGGCTCCGCCGCGGCCGACTGTGAGGAGGTGCTGCGGCTCGGCTTGGAAAGCTGTGAAGGCAGGGGCGGCTTGGTGGCTCGACGAAGAAGGGCGAGGCGAGACCGTCGGCGGCGCAGAAGCCGCGGTCGCCAGAGTAGACGTCGGCGTACTTGTCGTTGAGGCACGCGGAGCACAGCCGGACCGGTGGCAACGACGGTGCCCTCGGGCACGGTCATGCCTCGCTGCTAGCTGCCGCAGGTGTAGTGGCGGCGAAGTCCTGGGCCACGTCGTGGTGGCGTGGAGCCGAGGCCGGATGCGGTGCTGTTGTAGCCATGGCCGACTCGGCCGGTGGCGCGGTGGGGCGGCTCGGTGCGCCGCGTGGGGAGGCGGGGCAGCGAGGCGAGCAAGCAGAGAGCGGCGGCGGCTGGAGGGGAAGAGGAACAGTGCCGCGGTTCCATTTTTATAGGAGCGCGTTTAGGGCTCCGAAAGGATGAACGGCGGCGATCCTCATATGGCGTGTTGCGGCCACGCGTCGCGAATCTGGGGTCGCGGGCCCCGTGCGCGCGCGCTGCGTGAGCTAGCGGCGGCAGCGGCCAGGAGGAGGGCGCAGTGGCACCCTAGGGTTCCAGAGAAGGGTGCGTGGCAGCTGGGCCAAGCAGGCCGCGCGCGTGCGGGCTGCTGCTGTGTGTGCGAGTTGGGCTGAGGAGGGGTCCGGTTGGGCCGTGTGGGCAGGGGGCGCTGCTGGGTTGCGGGATGAAGGAAGGAGGCAGGCTTGAGGCCTGAAGGGAAGATGAGAGAGTGTTTTCCCTTTTTAATTTTTGGAGAATTTAGTGATTCGAATTATGGAATTTCAAAAGGAGGTTCAACTAGATTTTGGAGGAACTCAAATATAGGTTTAGATGGTGATGGGCTTTCTCCATTTGTTGAAATGGATTGAGAGGGAGAAAATATTCAAGGGAAATTTAGCAAGAATGGCTTCGAATAAGTTTGGAAGGAAATAAAGGGTGCTTCCTATACATATGTAATAGGAAAAGTTCGGGAGGGAGGATATATGAATTATCCTCAACAAATTTAGGGGTAGTTCGAGGAAAAATAAATGGAAGAGACGAATGGGGCAAAATTTGACGGGAGTTGCTATGGAAGTCGTGCTCTCTGACGCAAAACCCTATCTGACTAAAGAATCCCAGGACACTCCTACAAGCAATTCTATATGAGTGCAACGATTGTTAGCGGGTTAGTCGTGATTTGACCTAGAAGCTACATGCTCGACTCACTTTGCAAGAAATTTTTTAGAAAGTTCGTATTTTTGGTTTACCGAAAATCCGGGTTGTTACAGGTACTCCTCCAACTTCTTCAATTCTACGGTTGCAAAGGTTATTATCTTTATTCTCTCTTGTTTACTTTCTTATTCTCTCTCTTGTTTAATCACTAGGATATTTCTATGGTTATTTCTCTAATAATTTGTATTTCAAGGTCAAAATCACTTGATATTTCTCCAATAATTTATATTTCAAGCTCAAAATCACTTGATAGTTTGTATATTTGGTTGAAGAAAGATTTATAGTATGCATAGCTCACATTTGTTACTCAAATGTTGTATGTATATATTTGTGATTTAAATTTTAGGAGTTTTATTTTTTGTTTCACTTGTTAAAATATATTATTAGGAATTTAAGTGCTTTACAAATTTGAGTCTAGAGAATAAAGAGTAGATGACGAATGCTTTCGGGTCATCGGCCTATCATCGGGTTCAAAAGAGGCTGAGACCAGACCTCCCTCTCATTGAGTGCGGCGAGTGTAAGAAAAAGAATGTGCTTGAGTTTCGAGTGAAGAAGGAGGGTCCCAACAAGGGGCGCATCTTCTACAAGTGTCCGGATCGTAATGTGAGTTACTCCATCGCATTTGATGATTATATATAATAAATTGTGTATTTTTTTACTAAACTTATGTATTTTTGTCTTAATTTCAGTGGGATGGCAATGGATGTCCAGAATGGTACTGGGAAGAAGAGTATGCCAAACACGTGTTTAGAACTCTTGCAGAGGCGGCTGCGGTAGGTGATGAGCTAGCTGATGTGGCACTGAGCCCGCGAACGAAGACCATTGATGTTGAACAGACGAATGATTTGTCTGTTTTAGTTGAGATCGGTCGTGATATGCTTAGGCTGTTGAAGTGTATTTTAGGTTTAATTAGTTTAGTGCTAGTTGTGACTGTCTACATTGCAGCGAGGCTTCCATAAATTAATTAATGTCCAGTATTGTGATATATGTTCGTTTGTCTTGTAATGTAGATGAGCCGGCATTGGATGTACAACACTGATCGTCGCTCCAAAGATTTCATTGAGGGCGTGCATATTTTCTTAAATGTGGCCGAGTCAAACAAGCGGGATGGATTCATGTGCTGCCCATGTGCTGTATGTAAGAATTTGAAGGAATATTCTTGCTCAAGGATTCTTCATTCTCACTTGTTCAAGTCGGGTTTCATGCCAAACTACATCTGCTGGACCAAACACGGAGAAAGAGGCGTTATAATGGAAGAAGACGAAGAACAATGGGACGATGGTGATACTATTGCTGACTATGGTATATTAAACAATGATATTCCAATGGAGGAAGCTGAAGAAGAGGTACCAGCACAAGATGATCCCGCTGATGATCTTGCTCAGGCTATTTGCGATGCAAAGAGAGAATGCGAAAGTGAAAAGGAGAAGATCAAGTTCAAGCGTATGCTAGAGGATCACAAGAAGTTGCTATACCCAACTTGTGATGCAGGACAGAAAAAATTGGGTAGCACACTAGAGTTGTTGCAATGGAGGGCAAAGAATGGTGTATCCGACAAGAGATTTGGGGAGTTGCTTACAAAAATAAAGAAGATGCTTCCAAAGGATAACGAATTACCAGCCACTACCTATGAAGCCAAACAGGTTGTCTGCCCTCTGGGATTGGAAATCACAAAGATACATGCATGTCCTAATGATTGCATCCTCTACCATGGCGAGGAGTACGAGGAGTTGGATTCTTACCCGGTATGCCATGCATCACGGTATAAGATCAGGCGAGATGACTCTGGTGATGTTGAGGATGAAAGAACCAGAAAGAAAATCCCTACCAAGGTTATGTGGTATGCTCCTATAATACCACGCTTGAAACGTTTGTTCAGAAACAAAGAGCATGCAAAGTTAATGCGGTGGCACAAAGAAGACCGTAAGATAGACAATATGCTGAGACACCCGGCTGATGGGTCTCAATGGAGAGCAATTGATCGAGAGTTCCCAGATTTTGCAGGGGACGCAAGAAACATAAGGTTTGCTTTAAGCACGGATGGTATGAATCCTTTCAGGGAGCAGAATAATAGTCATAGCACTTGCCCTGTTACACTATGTATCTACAACCTCCCTCCATGGTTATGCATGAAGAGAAAGTTCATTATGATGCCCGTGCTAATCCAAGGACCAAGGCAACCTGGCAATGGTATCGATGTGTACCTGAGGCCACTAATTGAAGAACCACTGCTTTTGTGGAACAAACCAGGTATACGTGTTTGGGATGAGCACAAACAGGAGCACTTTGACCTCTGTGCATTGTTGTTCGTAACAATCAATGATTGGGCTGCTCTAAGTAATCTTTCAGGACAGTCGAACAAGGGATATAATGCATGTGTGCACTGCTTCACGGACATTAAAGGTATATTTTTGAAAAATGTAGAAAGGTTGTCTACCTTGGGCATCATCGATTCCTGCCTGCGAATCACCCTGTAAGAAAGAAAGGCAAGCATTTTAAAGGTAAGGCAGACCACAAGTCCAAGCCTTTCAACCGCACCGGTGAGGATGTACTCAATATGGTTAAGGACGTGAAAGTAGTCTTCGGAAAGGGACCTGGCAGTGAACCCGTTCCGAACGACGCTAGCGGTCATGCACCTATGTGGAAGAAGAAGTCCATATTTTGGGAGCTACCATATTGGAAAGTCCTAGAGGTCCGCAATGCGATTGACGTGATACACCTAACAAAGAATCTTTGTGTGAACCTGCTTGGCTTCATGGGTGTGTACGGGAAGAGCAAGGACACACCTGAAGCACGAGAGGACCTCCAGCGTTTGAACGAGAAGATAGCTGATGGATGCCAATACTTAGGACCTGCTAGTTACAGTCTTAGCAAAGAAGAGAAGGAGAGCCTGTTTGAATGCCTAGACAGCATCAAGGTACCATCCGGATACTCCTCAAATATAAAAGGTATAATAAACGTGCCAGAGAGGAAATTGCAAAACTTAAAGTCCCATGACTGCCACATGCTCATGACACAATTGCTTCCAGTTGCATTAAGAGGAATTCTACCTCCAAATGTACGTCTAGCCACCGTGAAGCTATGTGCATTCCTCAACTCAATTTCTCAGAAGGCAATCAATCCTCTAGATCTTGCTAAGCTATAGAATGACGTGGTTCAGTGTCTTGTCAGCTTCGAGTTGGTTTTCCCTCCATCCTTCTTCAATATCATGACGCACCTCCTAGTTCACCTGGTCAAGGAGATTATTATTCTAGGTCCTGTGTTCCTACACAACTTGTTCCCCTTTGAGAGGTTTATGGGAGTCCTAAAGAAATACGTTCACAACCGTGCTTGGCCAGAAGGAAGCATCGCGAAGGGCTACGGAACCGAGGAGGTCATTGAATTCTGTGTTGACTTTATTCCTGATCTAGACCCAATTGGTGTTCCAGAATCACGACATGAGGGGAGGCTAAGTGGAAAGGGGACACTAGGGAAGAAAACATATATCAGTCAGGGTGATGATTATTTCAATAAAGCACACTACACAGTTCTGCAAAACTCCACCTTGGTGGAGACATATATGGACAGACACAAGGAATTCCTACTATCACAGTTTCCAGGCAAGTCTGAAGCTTAGATTTCGCGCCATCACATGGAATCTTTTAGCGGTTGGTTACGAAAAGAATGTCAGGGTGATGAGAGTATTCCGGAGCAACTGTGTTTGTTGGCTAGCCCGCCTCCCCCCTCTCGGTCTCGCTGACACGTCAGGCCCACGGCTCAGCGTCGTCTCCCTCCTCAGGACGGAGTCCGAGCGGAGCACGAGCGCCGCCTCCAACAGAAGGCAACCGCCGGATTTTTTGGCCAAGTCCATCCCGTGCATGCCTCCACTGGCCCATAAAAGGAAGCCGCGACCCTCTTCCCCCTCCCTCTGCCGCTGACGCGTAGGGCCCGCTGCCCCGCGCCATCCCCTTCCTCCAGTCAAAATCCGCGCGAGGCACGAGCGCTCCCTCCTCCGGGTCGAGTCTCAACCGAGTCCAGCTCTCCTACAACTCTCTCGCGCCCCTATATAGGTCGGCCGAGCCCTGCCGTCCCTCCCCACAAGTTCCCGAGCAAGCCACGCCCTCCAATCTTGCCCTAGCCACCGCCCCGAGCTCCGCCGCCGCCGTCGATTTCTCCTCGGGAGGACTTCTCCGTCGAAATTGGTTGTTCTCCAAGCTTCGCAGCAAGGTCAGGGACCTTCTCGACCCTTTCTCCCTCGGTTTTGTGCACTATAGCCATGATGCCGAGCTTCGCTGCCGCCATAGTTCCGCCACCTAGCTCGCCGCATCCTCTCCGAGCTACCTCTGTGGCAACCGAAACCATAGATAGGTTTAGCTTGAGCTCCTCTTGCTTCCTAACCAGATCCCGAGGTGTGCCGAGCTTCCTAGCCCTGAAAACGCCGTCTCTGGCCATCCTCCGGCGAGAGTGCCTCCGTTGGCCGCCCGACCAGGGCCGCCCCTCTTTCCCCCGAGCTACCCTGCGCCGTCCACGGCCGATCCAACGGCTCACAGTGAGATATACCCTTTCGCCGGCCATTTTTCAAAAGAGCCCCTGAGCTTTTTAATGTTCTAACCTGTGATCCTTTGGCGTATTTCTCAGATTACGCTTTCCTATTTAGAAAACGTATTTCCTCGGTTTTAATTCAAAAGGCGTTTTCAATATTTACAGATTTGCCACTCAGTTTATTTCGGCCATATTTTATTCGTTTTAGCTCCGATTTGATCCGTTCAAGTCTCGTTGGATTCATAATTTCGTAATCCACCTAATGATGCTACTGTTACTCATGTTTTCAACTTTTAAAATTCGAGATTAGATTTAATCTATTATTTTATTAAAGTAAAACTTGTTTATTTCATAACTTTCCCGTTTGAACTCTGATTTTCGTGATCTTTATATCGTTGGAATCGTAGCGACGCGTAGATTATTTTTATACACTTTTCAATCTGTTTTTATACTGTTGGTGTACTGTTTCTAATCTAAATCTTATTTGCTTCATGTATGATTGCTTCGATGATTGTGTGGTGATTTTATGATCGAGTTCAGACGGTGAGCAATACGTTGGTGATCAAGAGTACGTTGAGGATCCAAGTTCTCCAGAGTACTTTGATCAAGGCAAGTATAGCATGGACCATCCTTGTTGCCTATTCACCTTAATCACCAAATTCATGATGCATGTGTCTACCTTGGCAACCTTAGTATTTATTCGTAGCTTTTGATCACTTGATCCTTGTTACCTATGAGATTGCATTTGAGTAGTGATGCTAGTGCTTTGATGGGTCATGATCTTATGAACTTGAATAATTGATTATGGAATAAAAGTTAAAAGATGCTTTCTAGCAACATGGACTAAGGACTTATCTGTAAGTATGACACCGGGACTTACAGCGCAACCATGGGAGCTATATGGCTCTGGCTTTAGTCAAGTATGGAGTTACTTTCTACCATGCTATTAATCTTGAAAGGTTCCTTGCCGAGCTGGTTGTTTTGCGGCTCCTGTCCTTGTGTGTACTGCTACGTGTGTGTGCCACTTGGAAGGAGGGCTCTACCGCCCCTTGCCATTGCACCCGGATTGATTGGTAACTTGTTAGAGAGCCTTTTGAAAGACTTCATAGTGAGACCCTATTATGCACCTTGGCAGTGTAGTGTGGGCCTTGCAAACCCCGACACATGGGAATCACGACTCATGGTGAAAGTGTGCAACCTCTGCAGAGTGTAAAACTGATATATCAGCCGCGCTCACGGTCACGAGCGGCCTTGGACGTCTTACAGGAATTTAACTAATTGAATATTGATTTATTTGAAGTTTCTATTGATGCTTATTCCATATTAATTATCATGTTTATATGATCATGCAAATCTTGTTCCTTGGTATATTCTATTGCTGCTACTCAATTGCTAAAATGTGATCAACTAAAAGCAACCGCTGTCAACCAGTGTCTTGCCTTATTTGAGTCTCATAAACCCATGTTATCCTTGTTGAGTACGACATGTACTTACGCTTGCTTTCTTTTTCATATTTGGATAAAAATCCCGGATGGGTAACAGAAGACTATGAGGATTCTTCTGAGGATTATTAGGATTGTGTTCACCAGTCAACTAATTCCCTGTGGAATAGAGATTCTGCGAGAGAGTTATCTATATTATTCCGCTGTTATTAATGTAAAGACTCTGTGATATTATTCGTTATATATTGAACCTTTTGATGGTACTATGTAATTTGTCACTTATGTGTGTGATTGATCTCTGGGCGCACATAAGTTGGTTCATTCAATTTTATCCTTAAAATTGGGTGTGACAGATTGGTATCGGAGCATAGGTTGACTGTAGGACGCAAGCCTAGATAGAATGGACATTTTAGGATGTGCTTTTCTTATCTTATTCATGCTTTCTACCTTAACCGTGATAATTGCTATTTTATATGCTTCCCATACCCTTATTCCATCATGAAAATTTGATGCTTCTCTTCTATTCTAAGATCTATCATGCTTTCTCACCTTGTTCTATTACGAAAATTTTAATTTCATTCTCATTCTACCTCTGTCTTGGTCGAAAACTAAGAAGATGTGATATGATCGCCAAACTACCCCATAAGTGTGTAGGAGAAGCCAAGCCGCAAGCCTGACTGTCAATGTGAGGATGAACTTAGGAATCAGGAAAAGATGCCAAGCTCGATAAGAAGAATCAAGATAGGAGTCCAATTAGATAATATAACGATTTAGATGTGAGTCAAGTTAAGTCGAGTTTTGTGTGCGTGTGAATTTTATGTGCTTGTTGTTTTGTGCTTATGTATTATGTGTGATTTGGTTCTTTGTAATGAGTGTTGAGAATTATGGGCAAGTCTCTAATTCTCTTAATTAAAAGATTTAGGGTATAAAGATTGTTAAATAAATAGTTGGGTTGATTAAAATCTGGTTTTCTCAAAACAACCAGGGAATAACACTTGTGGATACTATGTCTGCGAGTTCATGAGGGTGTACTCAGTCAGAACTGACCGGGAGAAGCTAAAAGTACATTAAATCAATCTCATATTAACTCACACAAATGTATATATACATATATATATAATCATATATATTAATACCTTTCCCTTTGACTCTGTTTGAAGACTGATTATTTAAAGAAAAAGGTCCTGGTAAAAGACGAGCTCAAGGCAATTCAAGAGACCATAGTAGGGTTTCTTAATGATCAAGTTTTGAATTTCTCCAGAGAATTTTACAATGACCCTAATGAATCTTGGAAGCCGGGCAACGGTGGTGATGAAGATGACTGAAGGGCATATATATATATTGGAGTGAAAACTTTTGGAGAGGAAAACATTTGGAGTGAAAAAAATGTTAAACTCTCTAGTATATATGTATGTATATATATATATATATGTAGTTTGTAATATATATGTCTTATGTCGTATTGTGCCCTTTGTCAAAACCGATACACACACATATAATATATGTATACATATATATATTTTACATATATATATGTAAAATATATATATGTATATATAAATATGTAATATGTGTGTGTATAGATAATTTTAAATCGAAACCATAATTAAAAAACAAAACGAATAATGAACTGAAAAAACACGAAAAAAAAGAAGGCTTTAGTCCCGGTTGTTGATACAAACCGGGACTAAAAGGTTCCACAGACCCGAGGACACGTGGTCTGGGCTGCAGACCTTTTAGTCCCGGTTTGTGTTTCAAACCGGGACTAAAGGTCCACTTTTAATCCCGGTTTTGGACCCGAGATTAAAAGGGGTGACATTTACTCCCGGAAGCTTGTTCCCGGTTGGGAAACCGGGGCTAAAGGGGTTTTCCAACCGGGAACAAAGGCCATTTCTGTACCAGTGGTTGTAATCGAAATATACTCTAATGTAAAGGGAGAGACTGAACACAAGAAGAGTGATTAATTGAACTGTGTTGATTACATTGATTGATCGGGTATCTATACATGATGAACAGTTGCCTTGACGTCTGATTGGAATGTCGGTGCTTTACACGGATGAATAATCATAGAATTAGATTTAAAATCCACCATTAAGTTACTATAAAAAGATGGAGTTTTTGGAGCACCTCTTTAGGTGCTTTCACGGCTCTAACTTTACACCTATTTGCCTAAAAAACATGCAGCAGAGCAATCTCAAATAGTCGTGGACAGAGATCATGAACCCCCTGTACTCTATATTATCTTTCATAACAGCATAACTTTTTCCCCTTGGCCTAGATTACCTCTACTCTATATTATCTTTCATAACAGCATAAAGGGTAATCTAAATGCAAAATTATAAGGGTTACATTAATTAGTATATATTATAATGGCATATGTGTGTAGTTTATAAAAATAGGAGTTATTTAAATTTGTCTTCCACCTATCTTTAAAAAACGTCAGTTCCTTAGGTAAACTAATTTCTTGGATCCATCTAGGAACACCTATTTATTACTATCCAAATAGGCTAAGCACTCCGCCTTGCTCTACAAATTGTAACAAATAGTATTGCTCTACAAATCAAGTCCTCCTGTTAGAATGCATTGTACATCTGCTCCCCATACCTCCATAGTCTCCCGAAATCTTGCATCGCAGGCTCGAGGAGCACGTTTATATCAATGCTTGGTTATTTGTTTTGGGACAACAAAAAGAAAAGCGAGGAAAAAGGTACTTTCCCTCCTAACACAACCAGATTGGGATGTTGTACATGGTCAAGATCACTGGCCAAGTGTTATCGTCGCTCATCGTCTCATTGAAGAGATTCATTCCATCGGTGCTCAGGCTTAACCGGTACATTCCTTGTGTCTTAGCATAATTGGTTGTGCTTCTCATCGAAATCTTGCCATTGACTAGATCAATCGGCCGGGTGCGCAATCTTATCGTCATCTTCCTTGCGACTTTTGTAGGGTTTAGGAAGATACATCTCCGTGGTCAGTCACTGGTAGGTACCACATTACCAAGGCTAGAATTCTTTTCTATTCTTTGCTTCGTTACCTTATGGAGTGTCCTCTGGGGGTTGATATTCTTGTACCACATTTTTACACCCTTCTTATTCCTCTTGTTCCCCGTGGAGGCTTCTTCCCCATTGTAAAGGTCATTATCCTTGTACCTACGAGGCCCACGCCGAGAACACCTATCTAGATCTTTGAATCCACAAAAAAGATACAATGGTTGGGGCATGCCTAGATTTGTTTCAACACCCATTGTCATTGGACTTATAACCTTCTTCACATGGTATGTGTTGGCGGGAATTAAGTTTGCCTGTGATAGAAACAATGATAGAAGATGCAACGGGTCATCGAAACTGCAGTCTAACCAGCCGTACTTAGCCTTTAATGGGTAGCTGCAGCACAAAATGTAGCAGTGTCCATTGTTGCCGGCACCACCAGCATCATTACCATCTTGTTCATCACCATAGTCACCACCTTGTTCATTGCCAGTCACAATCCATTTGTTCAACAAGCTTGTTTGAGTATTGGGATAGGTACTTCAGTGTTTTGGCATCGTCTTCTTGATCATCGTTGTCATCACTAACGATAACCATAGTTTCACCATGATGAATCTACTCTGTGTAGTCCAGAACAAATTCTCGCATGATTAGATTTGATCTGATGGTACTCACATCTGTAAATGCCATAAGATTCTTGCAATCTTTGCAGTGATAAATAATTGTATCCCTATTCTTTGTCAATGTCGCTGCATGCTTGTCTGTGGCTTAAATAAATTTGTCCACCTCTTCACGGAAACTCGCCTCGAATCTTAACGAACCATACATCCTAGTGTTCGTGTACTCCATCTTCTAAAAATAAAACAACCAAAAAAATACATGAAGGAATCAAATTAATAATTAATTACTTGAGAATAATTATATATACTCCATGGTACAGTATAAATTAATTGATTGCCTATTAATGCATAAATTTTTAAAATTATATATTGTAACAACCCTAAAAATCCACACAACCTAAAAATCCCAACCAATTAAAATTTTTCATTTATTTATTATGAAAACCCATTTTTCTTGTGCAAGCATATATGTTTCATTATAAATTTGGTAAATAAAGGAGTGTAGCTTGCATTTTAATTCCATTCACATAGAATAATAACTTATGCATCACATTTGGGATTTATTGCAATTTGTGTTTGTGTTTACTCAATATTTAAAATGGGTAATATATGTATTTATACACTTAAGTGTAAATAGAAAAAGAAAAAGAAAAAGAAGAAGAAAGAAAGAGGAAGAGCAGATTAGGCCCAGCCAGCCGGCCCATCTCGCAGCCAAACCACCAAGCGCGCGCAGCGCCTTTCGCAGCCGCTGCCAACCGGGACCCGCTTGTCAGTCACTCTTTCTTTTCCCCTGTTTCTCTTCTTCGTGAAAGACGGTGGCCGACAGTGTCATGCAAATGGCGTGACCGACAGCGCCACGCATGGCAGAGCCCTGACCCCGTTGTCCCCTGCCTGTCCCCTGCCTTGCTCGCCAAGAAGCCCGCGCGCACCACCGGAACCCTAGCTCGCGCAAGCTGCAAGCCCTCCGATCAGCCCGAGCAGATCAGAGCCGCCCGCCATAGGTAGCCACCCGAGCTCCGCTATAAATTAGAGCACCTCACGGCGCCCTAGCCTCATTCCACTCACCGCCGCCACTGGTGGCACCAACCACACCACAACACCACACTGTGTGAGAGAAGGAGAAGGAAGAAGGGCGGAGTAGAGAGAGGGGAGCACTGCCGAAGCGCTGCCGCCGCGGAGCACGCCGGAACCGGGCACGGAGGAGAAGCCCGAGCTGCGGACGAGGAGCGGCACGGCACTGCGATCGCTCTGCACGGCTCCGACTCGCCACTGCACCGCCATCCTAGCTTCACCGACACCACGGTGAGCCACCGCACGCCATGTCCGAACCTCGCCCTGCTTTTGCCATGGCGTTCCGGCCACGGGACGCGCAGGCACGAGCCTTTACCGGCTCAGGAAGATCACCTGCACCATGCACTCATGCGACCGGCCGAAACCCCCGGACTACAAGCTTTGCTAGACCGAGAACGCAGCACGACGCGTTCTCGGCGGAGCGCGCTCGCCACCGACGCGTTCTGACGCCGAATCACCCGTTCCGAGCAATCCGACTAGCACCCGTATAGGTTAGAGCGTCGTGGAGCACCGCCACGACCCCTTGAGCTAGCTACGCGGATCTAAGCGCTAGAGGAAGCCTCGTCCGCCCTGCTCAAGTGCGCCGCTGACCTCGCCGGAGCTCCGCCGCGTGCCGAAGCCAGGAGGAGAACCTGCTGTGACACCATGTTGCCACCAACGACACGAGGGCCTTACTGACTATGTCAATAGAAGGGAACCACACCCGTTCGTGCCAAAACCGAACCCCGGCCACCACACCGCCGCCCGCCTGACCGGAGAAGCGCCTGTGCCGTGGCCGAGCACCAAAAGGGACCCTGTTAGCCAAATTGGGTCCCTTAGAAACGAATATTGGGGCCCGGAGAAATTGCCTCGCTGTGGGCTGCAACGTAGCCTATCGGAGCTTTAGCCCTGCGGCAGCTCGCCGCCGGCCGCCATGGCACGCCGAATGGTCGGCCAAGGTCACAAACCAGCCCCGACCACCGCCGAGCTACGCCGAGCTACATCGAGCTCGCTCGACCACCGCCGAGCTACGCCGACGCCCCCCGACCAACGTCGAGCTCGCCCGACCACCGCCGAGCTACGCCGACGCCCCCGACCAACGTCGAGCTCGCCCGACCACCGCCGAGCTACGCCGACGCCCCCCGACCAACGTCGAGCTCGCCCGACCACCGCCGAGCAACGCCGACGCCCCCGACCAACGTCGAGCTCGCCCGACCACCGCCGAGCTACGCCGACGCCGGCGACTCTCTGGGAACCAGCATCGAACACCTGGTGGGCGACCATCGGGTCTGTGTTCTGTTGAGGCGCCACATCCGTAGACCCTGTCCACCGTAGACCGTATGGATAAAGGGGTAGGAGAACTCGGTTCACCATGAGCCAGGTCATCGGCCCATGAACCGGCGCTCGTGCGGTTCACCGTGCACCGGCTCTCGTAGACCCGGACCGAAGCGTCCTAGCGCGACCACGTGGCGAGCCCTGGCGCTGCCACGTGTCATGCCAGTGACGTCGTGATGACGTCACTATGACGTCACCCGACCCAACTAGTCAGAGGAAGCGTTGACCCAGTCAACGCTGACGTCAGCAATGACGTCATGCTGACGTCAGCAGCCACGTCAGCCGCCACATGCCGCACTACTGAACCCGCGCGCCACGTGGACCAATCCCGAGCTGCCATGTGTCATCCCCTGATTAATCGGCCATTTTCCATTTTTAGAAAATAGGACAATCTTCGGAAATTCATAACTTATTCGTACGATGTCCATAAATTACGCACCATATATCAAAATTCTCAGGAAAATGAGATCTACAATCTAAGACTATGTTTGTGTGCATTTGGCTCTTTATTTTATTGGATTTTTCTGATATACTCTATAGGAGTCGCTGACGCGACTATTTCGTGTTCGATTTCAGAGCCGGAGGAGGATCTGACTAAGGAAGACGACCACGAGTACTTCCAAGAGCTAGGAGACGACTACGAAGGTGCCACGTCCCACCAAATCCTTAGATTCTATTACGCATTGCAAATGACATTGTTGCTATTGCTTTATGATTATGTATGGATTGGTTGCATGGTAGTATATTTGAATTCCCTGCCTTGATAAGACTTTACCCTGCTATCCGCTGTTAGGTTAGCTGCTGCTTAATTTACTGTTACTCTTCCACTACTTACTACTTGCTATATGCTATGTGGTGGAATTGGGACGGTGTATAACTGATTATAACCACTGGGAGAGAGTGCTGCGTGCGTCTTGGGTGCGTGGTAAGGGTTGATGTCGACCAAGTGGGATGTGAGACGAGCCCATGGGGCAAGTCGTGCCGGGGGTGCAACCTGGGCATCCCCAAGCGAGATACCTGTGGCGGGTAAAGTTGTTGAGGAGGTTCCGGGTGGGATAGCCTTGGTGGTTTGAAGCCCGTGGACGGAGGTGCTGTGATGGCACGGGGAGAGTATCCCCTAAGTGGAAGATGCCTGCTTGGTCAAACCTAGGATGGACTAGTTTCAGGTTCATGGGAATCCTTTTCTACTCACTCGCTTCTGATGGGCGGGAGACGGCTGGACTACTTGGTAGGACGGTGCCACTACTGCTAGGTTGAAAGGTGATAAGGGTGGGCGGAGACGGTCGATGGGTTCCCGTTCCGTCCTAGATGCACAGTACCACTGGATGGGCCCGGTACTGTGTCTCCCAGTCTCAGCATAACGGTGTAGGATCCGGAATATCCCAGGGCTGAGTGGTAGGGTGGCATCGACCTAGGCAAGCAAGCACCCGGAATTCTGCCTAGGTGTTTGCGCAACACCTATGATGGCTAATCTTGTGAGTAGTGAAACCTCTGCAGAGTGTATGGTTGATCGATCGATACATAAGTCAACTCGTTGGCTATGGACCTTTCCTAATGTTTCTGCAACCACTATTAGATGAGAGCATATTCTTTTCTCCCCCTGGATAACATTTTTCCGGCAGTGTACCCGTTGTAGTAGTGTGCCGCTGAGATAGGCCCGAGAGGGAGTTGGGCCTGTCGAATGAGAGTGAGGTGTGGGTATGTGAGGTGTGGTGATGGGAAAAGGGATGATGGTGTTAACTGGTGATAAAACTTGACTAATTAAAACATTGATTACAGCTGCATAGGAAAACCTCAGCCTATAGGTCTGCTTGTATAGCCTTGCATCCACTTTCCACAAAGCAAATGCTGCATAGGTGGGCTCCGTGGCCAGTACAAATCGTACTGATAAATTTGCTGTCAGGTGACGAGAATGAGTACGACTTCGAGGGAGATGATGACGAGGAATAGGGTCGCGTGCTACACTCAAGTTGGCCGTGAAGGATGAATCGCTTCCGCATCTTCTAAAGCTTCTCTGATTGTTGATTCCGCCAGTGTGGCGATGTAATAAATATTTATGTAAGACTTAATTACCGTTGTATGGATCCTGGTGGCAACTGAGATATGGGTAATTTCATGGATTATGCCAAGCAATCTGTTGAATTACAATTCGAGCCTGTGGATTTCCCTTCGTGGAAATCGAGGTCGTTTCACTAATGCAAGAAGGAAGGGTGATAGCTTATGCATCAAGACAGTTGAAAGAACATGAGCAGCGATACCCGACTCATGACCTAGAACTTGCAGCCATGGTACATGCACTCAAGATTTAGAGACACTATCTAATAAGCAACAAATGTGACATCTACACTGACCACAAGAGCCTGAAGTACTTCTTCACACAAGAAGATCTGAATATGAGGCAGCGCAGATGGCTAGAACTCATCAAGGACTATGATCTTGAGATCCATTACCACCCAGGGAAGGCTAATGTTGTCGCTGATGCACTTAGCCGCAAAAGCTACTGCCATACCCTCATCACCAACTCTATGCCGGCTGAGCTCAGGAGAGAGTTCGACGCATTTTAGCTCGAGGTAGTCTCCTATGGCATGCTAAATGAGCTTCGCGTCGAGTACAATCTCACCTCACGGATCCGTGAAGCACAAAGGAACTGTCCTGAGATAGACTATATCCGTGGTTTGATGAAACTGGGGAGAGGCCCCGAATACCGAGAAGATAAGCAGGGAACTGTATGGTACAAAGATAGAATCTGTGTACCGATGGATTCAGCGATACAAGAAGAGATCCTGTCGGAAGGGCATGACTCCAAATATTGCATTCACCCAGGGTCAGCCAAGATGTACCATGATTTAAGGAAGCACTTCTAGTGGGAGAATATGAAGACAGACATTGCAGGGCATGTGGCCCAATGTGACACATGCAATAGAATCAAGGCCGAACATCAGAGACCAGCAGGGTTGCTACAACCAGTTGAGATACCAGAATGGAAGTGGGAGTGCATATCCATGGACTTCATATTAGGACTGCCCCGATCCGAGCATGGATATGATTCTATATGGGTAATAGTGGACCGTCTGACCAAAGTCGCGCATTTTATACCGGTCAAAAGGAAGTATAGAGTTGAAAAGCTAGCAGATCTGTACGTATCAAACATTTTGAAGTTACATGGGGCACCTCTGAGTATTATATCTGACCGAGGATCATAGTTTGAATCACAGTTCTGGAAATCCTTGCACAAGTCCATCGGGACCAAGCTCGACTACAGCACAGCATACCACCCGCAAACAGTCGGGCAAACAGAAAGAGTGAACCAGATTCTCGAGGACATGTTACGTGCTTGCGTATTGAGGTACAAGGAAGGATGGGAGAGCTGTCTACCCCACACTGAGTTCTCATACAACAACAGTTATCAGACAAGCATTAAAATATCGCCATTTGAAGCATTGTACGGAAGACTGTGCAGAACACCGCTAATGTGGTCGGAACCAGGTGAAAGGACATTCTTCGGTCCTGCTAAGATTGTGGAAGCAGAAGAAGGTGTTGCCCAAGTAAGAGAGAATTTGAGGATTGCACAAAGTAGACAAAAGAGCTACGCAGATAGAAGACGTAGAGAGCTTGAGTTCAAGGTTGGGGATTATGTATACCTCAAAGTATCTCCACTTCGTGGCACTGTCAGATTCCACGTGAAAGGGAAATTGGCACCAAGATATGTTGGGCCATACAAGATCTGTAAAAGGGTTGGAAAGCTTGCTTACAAGCTGGAACTACCGGAGGAATTATCTGGAGTACACCCCGTGTTCCATGTCTCGCAATTAAGGAAGTGTTTGAAGCTTCCCGAGGAGCAAGTTCCTACGGATGCATTAGACCTGCAAGACACACTTGAATACAAGGAACATCCGATCAAGATCTTGGCACGGGATACCAAAGAGATGCGAAACAAAACAATTCCAATGTGCAAGGTACAATGGAGCAATCACACCGAAAGGGAAGCTACGTGGGAGAAAGAATCGGACTTGCGGATTATGTTTTCTTACCTCTTCGAAGGGTACGTTATCTCTGAATCTCGAGGTCGAGATCCTAATGAGGGGGAGGACTGTAACAACCCTAAAAATCCACACAAACTAAAAATCCCAACCAATTAAAAATTTTCATTTATTTATTATGAAAACCCATTTTTCTTGTGCAAGCATATAGGTTTCATTATAAATTTGGTAAATAAAGGAGTGTAGCTTGCATTTTAATTCCATTCACATAGAATAATAGCTTATGCATCACATTTGGGATTTATTGCAATTTATGTTTGTGTTTACTCAATATTTAAAATGGGTAATATATGTATTTATACACTTAAGTGTAAATAGAAAAAGAAAAAGAAAAAGAAGAAGAGAGAAAGAGGAAGAGCAGATTCGGCCTAGCCAGCCGGCCCATCTCGCAGCCAAACCACCACGCGCGCGCAACGCCTTTCGCAGCCGCTGCCAACCGGGACCCGCTTGTCAGTCACTCTTTCTTTTCCCCTGTTTCTCTTCTTCGTGAAAGACGGTGGCCGACAGTGTCATGCAAATGGCGTGACCGCCAGCGCCACGCATGGCAGAGCCCTGACCCCGTTGTCCCCTGCCTGTCCCCTGCCTTGCTCGCCAAGAAGCCCGCGCGCACCACCGAAACCCTAGCTCGCGCAAGCCGCAGCCCTCCGATCAGCCCGAGAGATCAGAGCCGCCCGCCGTAGGTAGCCACCCGAGCTCCGCTATAAATTGGAGCACCTCACGGCGCCCTAGCCTCATTCCACTCACCGCCGCCACTGGTGGCACCAACCACACCACAACACCACACCGTGTGAGAGAGGGAGAAGGAAGAAGGGCGGAGCAGAGAGAGGGGAGCACCGCCGAAGCGCCGCCGCCGTGGAGCATGCCGGAACCGGGCACGGAGGAGAAGCCCGAGCTACGGACGAGGGGCGGCACAGCACTGCGATCGCTCTGCACGGCTCCGACTCACCACTGCACCACCATCCTAGCTTCACCGACACCACGGTGAGCCACCGCACGCCATGTCCGAACCTCGCCCTGCTTTTGCCATGGCGTTCCGGCCATGGGACGCGCAGGCACGAACCTTTACCGGCTCAGGAAGATCACCTGCACCATGCACTCATGCGACCGGCCGAAACCCCCAGACTACAAGCTTTGCTAGACCGAGAACGCAGCACGACGCGTTCTCGGCGGAGCGCGCTCGCCACCGACGCGTTCTGACGCCGAATCACCCGTTCCGAGCAATCCGACTAGCACCCGTATAGGTTAGAGCGTCGTGGAGCACCACCACGACCCCTTGAGCTAGCTACGTGGATCTAAGCGCTAGAGGAAGCCTCGTCCGCCTTGCTCAAGTGCGCCGCGACCTCGCCGGAGCTCCGCCGCGTGCCGAAGCCAGGAGGAGACCCTGCTGTGACACCAAGTTGCCACCAACGACCCGAGGGCCTTACTGACTATGTCAATAGAAGGGAACCACACTCGTTCGTGCCAAAACCGAACCCCGGCCACCACACCACCGCCCGCCTCACCGGAGAAGCGCCTGTGCCGTGGCCGAGCACCAAAAGGTACCCTGTTAGCCAAATTGGGTCCCTTAGAAACGAATATTGGGGCCCGGAGGGGAGAAATTGCCTCGCTGTGGGCTGCAACGTAGCCTACCGGAGCTTTAGCCCAGCGGCAGCTCGCCGCCGGCCGCCATGGCACGCCGAATGGTCGGCCAAGGTCACAAACCACCCCCGACCACCGCCGAGCTACGCCGAGCAACGTCGAGCTCGCCCGACCACCGCCGAGCTACGCCGACGCCCCCGACCAACGACGAGCTCGCCCGACCACCGCCGAGCTACGCCGACGCCCCCCGACCAACGTCGAGCTCGCCCGACCACCGCCGAGCTACGCCGACGCCCCCGACCAACGTCGAGCTCGCCCGACCACCGCCGAGCTACGCCGACGCCGGCGACTCTCTGGGAACCAGCATCGAACACCTGGTGGGCGACCATCGGGTCTGTGTTCTGTTGAGGCGCCACATCCGTAGACCCTGTCCACCGTAGACCGTATGGGTAAAGGGGTAGGGGAACTCGGTTCACCATGAGCCGGGTCATCGGCCCATGAACCGGCGCTCGTGCGGTTCACCGTTCACCGGCTCTCGTAGACCCGGATCAAAGCGTCCCAGCGCGACCACGTGGCGAGCCCTGGCGCTGCCATGTGTCATGCCAGTGACGTCGTGATGACGTCACTATGACGTCACCCGACCCCACTAGTCAGAGGAAGCGTTGACCCAGTCAACGCTGACGTCAGCAATGACGTCATGCTGACGTCAGCAGCCACGTCAGCCGCCACATGCCGCACTACTGAACCCGCACGCCACGTGGACCAATCCTGAGCTGCCACGTGTCATCCCCTGATTAATCGGCCATTTTCCATTTTTAGAAAATAGGATAATCTTCGGAAATTCATAACTTATTCATACGATGTCCAAAAATTGCGCACCATATATCAAAATTCTCAGAAAAATGAGATCTACAATCTAAGACTATGTTTGTATGCATTTGGCTCTTTATTTTATTGGATTTTTCTGATATACTCTATAGGAGTCGCTGACGCGACTATTTCGTGTTCGATTTCAGAGCCGGAGGAGGATCTGACTAAGGAAGACGACCACGAGTACTTTCAGGAGCTAGGAGACGACTACGAAGGTGCGACGTCCCACCAAATCTTTAGATCCTATTTACGCATTGCAAACGACATTACTGCTATTGCTTTATGATTATGTATGGATTGGTTGCATGATAGTATATTTGAATTCCCTGCCTTGTTAAGACTTTACCCTGCTGACCGCTGCTAGGTTAGCTGCTGCTTAATTTACTGTTACTCTTCCACTACTTACTACTTGCTATATGCTGTGTGGTGGAATTGGGACGGTGTATAACTGATTATAACCACTGGGAGAGAGTGCTGCGTGCGTCTTGGGTGCGTAGTAAGGGTTGATGTCGACCAAGTGGGATGTGAGACAAGCCCATGGGGCAAGTCGTGCCGGGGGTGCAACCTGGGTATCCCCAAGCGAGATACCTGTGGCGGGTAAAGTTGTTGAGGAGGTTCCGGGTGGGATAGCCTTGGCGGTTTGAAGCCCGTGGACGGAGGTGCTGTGATGGCACAGGGAGAGTATCCCCTAAGTGAAGATGCCTTCTTGGTCAAACCTAGGACGGACTAGTTTCAGGTTCATGGGAATCCTTTTCTACTCACGCGCTTCTGATGGGCGGGAGACGGCTGGACTACTTGGTAGGACGGTGCCACTACTGCTAGGTTGAGAGGAGATAAGGGTGGGCGGAGACGGTCAATGGGTTCCCGTTCCTTTCTAGATGCGCAGTACCATTGGATGGGCCCGGTACTGTGTCTCCCAGTCTCAGCATAATGGTGTAGGATCCGGAATATCCTAGGGCTGAGTGGTAGGGTGGCATCGACCTAGGCAAGCAAGCACCCGGAATTCTGCCTAGGTGTTTACGCAACACCTATGATGGCTAATTTTGTGGGTAGTGAAACCTCTGCAGAGTGTTCGGTTGATCGATCGATACATATGCCAACTTGTTGGCTATGGACCTTTCCTGTGAAGCTTCTACTTGTGTAGTGAGTGTTCTCTTCTCCCCCTGAATGACATTTTTCCGGCAGTGTACCCGTTGTGTTAGTGTGCCGCTGAGATAGGTCCGAGAGGGAGTTGGGCCTGTCGAATGAGAGTGAGGTGTGGGTATGTGAGATGTGGTGATGGAAAAAGGGATGATGGTGTAATTGGAGATAAAACTTGACTAATTAAATATTGATTACAGCTGCATAGAAAAACCTCAGCCTATAGGTCTGCTGGTATAGCCTTGCATCCACTTTCCACAAAGCAAATGCTGCATAGGTGGGCTCCGTGGCTAGTACATATCGTACTGATAAATTTGCTGTCAGGTAACGAGAATGAGTACGACTTCGAGGAAGACGATGGCGAAGAATAGGGTCACGTGCTACACTCAAGTTGGCCGTGAAGGATGAAACGTTTCCGCATCTTCTAACCTTCTCTGAATGTTGATTCTGCCAATGTGGCGATGTAATAAATGTTTATGTAAGACTTAATTACCGTTGTATGGATCCTGGTGTCAACTGAGATATGGGTAATTTCATGGATTGTCCCAAGCAATCTGTTGAATTACAATTCGAGCCTGTGGATTTTCCTTTGCGGAAATCGAGGTTGTTTCATATATTAAATGGTTAAAATATAAAATTTCAAAGACAAGAATTAGCAACAATAATTATTATACCTACTACCTATCATGCCAACCTCATTCCAATTTCATAAAACATAAATTATGAAATAAAAAAAAAACCTAGATCTAGAACTAGATCTGCATGTACATGAAATTAAAATACATGAAACTAGGGTGTAATCTTCATTAAAATCAAGTAAGATCGACTAATAAAGGTTGTAAGCTCATTTCAATATCTAATTTACACTAATAGCTATGAAACTAGGGTCTAATTTGCAAGATACAAAGTTCAAGTGCCATGGGAAGAGAGAGAAAAGCAAAACTCAATTTACTCACTAACCAACCATTAAAACTTCAATTAAAGGCTTGGAAGAACATTTTCTTACTTTCGACAACCTCTCCACCCAAAGTATTTGAGCTCAAACCCACCCTTAGTATAGCAATTTGTGGGAGGAGCCCAAAGCCTGCCAACCTTTTTTCGGGTAGAAGAGTGTGTCCTGAGGTTGAAAAAGATAGCTTCTGCTATCAATATGGGGGACATTTGTAGGGATGGTTAGTGATTGAGCCACCCTACAAATGGAACACTAGAGGCGACTGGTCAGTGAGCCGACCCTACAAATCACCCCATTTATCACACCATCCGCCCCTACAAAAAGCTCTGGTTCCTACAAACCCTTATTCACGTAGTATTTATCTACACAAAACTGTAGGAGCAGACAATTGAGATTTAGAACTTGCTTTTACCATATATTCACTACTAGAAAAAAAAATCATTTGTCGAGTGCCTCAAGCACTCGGTAAAACCCGATATGCACTCGGCAAAGACTTTGCCATATGCCATACTCCGCAAAGGGCCCTTGATGAACAGGGTATCGGCAAAGTCGTCTTTGCCGAGTGCCATGCCGACAGTCCATGAAAAAAGTTACCTTCACGACGTGAGAGACGGTAATGGTGGCTTTGTCGAGTGCCCTAACTCCGGCACTCGACAAAGGATTTAATAATTTTTTTTGTAAAACCTTTGCCAAATGCCTTAGAATTGGCACTCGGCAAAGAATTTAATAATTTCTTTTTGGAAAACCTTTGCCGAGTGCCAGAGCCAGGGCACTCGACAAAGGAGAACGTCTAGACTAAACATGGCAACGGGAAAAATCCGCGCGGATATCAGTCTTGCTTGCCCGTACCCGCGAGCAAAACTTTATGCCCGTGCCCGCGCCGCCACCCGTCACGGGCACCATCGTGTGCCGCACCCGCAATCCGCGGGCATGGCATGCCCGCGGGCAGGCCCGTGTGCCCGTCAGATCTGGAGGACGACGAGGCGGTCGACGATGGCTGCCAGGCGGATCGACCGACGGTAGGGCGGCTCGACGAGGGACGACGCGATGGGCACGGTGAAGGAGAGCGCGGGGGGCCGTGCGGGCGAGTGCGACCACGAGAGTCGCAGGAGTAGGGGCGGCGACGACGGCGCCTGCGAGGTCGCCCGGTAGGTGATGGCGACAGAGACCGTGGATGGCGGGGATGATGAGGTGGAGGTGGAGGAGACGGTGAGCGTGGATGCCGGTGTGATGTAGGCGACGCAGACGGCGCCGTCGGAGATGCTCGAGGCCAGGTCCCCCATCGACGACGGCAGCAGCAGGGTTGAGGCTCGATGCGCATGCGCTCACCATTCCTCCTCCAATCTGCATGCGCGGTGACGAAGCGTGGAAGGTGAGGGGAAGGAAGGTGAGGGGAAGGGGAGGAGGCGTGCGAGCCTGTGAGAGGAGGAGGTGGGGTTGGGTGGAGGAGAAAGAGCATGCGGCCATGCGGGGGCGCATTGGCATGGGTGACGGCGCCGCCGCCGCTGGTGCCTACTCCTGGTGTGGTGGGATTGGGATTTGGGAATGAAACCCTAGAACTGAGGAATATATATCTCAAGCTAGAGCGGGTTTGACGGGTTTGCGGATGCGGGCATGCCGATTTTTTACCCGTCTAGCTTTGCCCGTTTGGCACAAATTCGTGCCCGCGGGCACAGGTTTGCACCCGTATCCGCACCCACCGGGTCGGATGCCCACGGGTACGCGGGTTTTCTTTGTCCGTTGCCATCTTTAGTCTAGACCGGTGAGAAAAGAAAAGAGAAGTCCTATAGCAGCACATTCAGGAAGTCGGCCGCATGCATTGACGAGTAGCGGATGTTTTTTTTCTATAATTTTCTGTACCTTCCAAACATGTAGCGAAAATCGGCCGCATTGACGAGCGACCGACTCGGCCACGTACGAGGAGCCGATCGTGGACGGCGATGACTAATTAAGTGATCACGGTCATGGACGTCGTCTCGATCTGTCGTCATGCTCCGAGACGAGTCAGCACACATGGGTGACTTGATAGACGAAATCAGGAAGAAAGATGTCGCAGCATTAAAAATATCTCAAGTGCATGCATCATCATTTTTTTATTTGACGAACTTGACTACAGATCATTTCATTCAGGGTTGTTATAATGCATGTATATCCAGTCGCATGCATATCGGTCCTTTCTGCACGTGCCCGTTGAACCAAACATATCCGTCCATTCTGCACGTGCCTGTGGAATCATTTGCGCTTGTGATACTGCCGGTGGAACCAAACAATGTCTTATCATCTCAGGGCCTTGTTAGTTACGACCATTTTATAAAATGGGTTACTGTAACAACATGCTAACTTTTACAATAAGTGTTCAATCATAGTCTAAATAGATTCAAAAGATTCTGAGATGATATTTTGTGAAACTGTTAGATTAGTTTCAATTTTAATCAATATTTAATGTTCCATGTGCATGTGTCCAAAAATTGATATAATGGAACTTTTTTACATTTTGTGGTGAATCTAAACGAGCCTCAGTTAGCACGTGGTGAAGCTGCTGTTCAGCCTCAATAACAGTAGAAATTTGACAAGTTCGGAGACGGACTCTGCTTTCAGGTTCAACTCAGCGTGGTCTTCTCTCTTGTGCTCTTATTGTGCCGTAAAGATCAAATGTTTGACTACTAGTAACATTTATGTCTGACTAGCAGTAACACTTGTAACACCCCTGGTGTTACATACCTTCTAATAATAGTTTTTATCACCTAGCAGCCCAAGTTTCCATTAGTCCGTTCCTGTGCTCAGCCGAAGTTCCTTGAATTATCAGAACCTGATCAAGAAGTTCCAACGATCGTAAGAACTTCTTATGACGGCTGTTCCTTTTGCCGTCCCTAAAACTGTATCTTCAGAGGGTGTCTCATTGCAGAAGCCGTCATTGATTAAATTATTTTCATGACCGATTTCATTATTTAAACCGTCCTTGAAAAAAACATATTAGAGACGGTTGTCTTACTAAAACCGCTCCTGAAAATAGTATTTTTAGAGACGTATTTCCTAACAGAATCGTCTCTAAAAATCTATTACTAGAAATGGTTAAAAGATTAGAAACGCCTTATCTTTACAATCAGTGTGTTTATAGTGGTTGGACAAACTGCCACTGAAAAGTCTATACCCACCCCGAAGACCCTTTCTATAGTAATATGAAGGGCCAATCCCTTCTATTGAAACTTATACTTACCCCTTACATGCCATTGAAAAATATAAGTTTCCTTCTATGCCATTGCTTTATATTTTCTCTCCCTTATATGCCATTGCCGTTATATTCTCCGTCAAGAATCTCCGTTAGCCTATGTTTGGCACCATTTTCACTCCGCGTATGTCTACATCGCTGCAAGAAGACTGACCTAGCCTAGCCATTTGACATACGTATCATAATTTGTCTAGCTATTTGACGTACACGTGTTATAATTTAGACTTATGTAAATACGTTTATCCTAGTGTTTTCCTAGTCTACCATTTGACGTACACGTGTTATAATTTAGACTTACGTACACGTGTTAACCCTGGATTCCCATCCGTTCCCAGCATAGCACGTGAGATTTTTGACGGAGAATATAACGGCAATGGTATATAAGGGAGAGAAAATATAAAGCAATGGTATAGAAGGGAACTTGTATTTTTCATTGGCACATAAGGGATAAGTATGTGTGGCTGCCGGATATGTCGGCAGGAGCGGTGTATCCATGTAATGATGAGACAGCTACGGGCATCGTGTACTCACGGTCAGCTCTGGCAGTGTTGTTCCTAGTTGGTCGTCCACAGAGATCCTTGAAAGATCAGCACACATAGGCCTTTGACTGGCATGCATTTGCATTGATACCAATGTGTGAGCTATCGGTACACTAGCGTCCAAATTTTTGCAGTAAAGTCTAGGCGCATGAGCTTACATTGGAGTCCGTTATGACCAGCATACATGTCTCCGAAATTCTCGATCAGTAGTTGTTGCCATCCTCTGCGGAAGAATGAATGAATGTACGACTGGCTAGTGAGTCGCTATATGCTCTCTGTGTCCAAATGAAACTAGTGAGTCGCTATATACTCTCTCTGTCTAAAAAAAATATTATTTTAAAATTTGAGATATATTATTTAATCATCTGTCTTATTTTAAAATTTATAATAAATATTATTTACTCTCTTTATATAGAATTTAGAAGTCATTTAGGACAACGACACAGCCTTTAAAGTATGATTTTGACTTCTTATTTCTATAAAAATATTTATTGAAAAATTATATACATACATTTGTAATAATATATTTAAATAAAATAAATGACCAAACACGATATCTGAACATAACAAACAATATTTTTTTAGGGGAGTACGAAAGCGGATTGGCATACATACACTGCACGTCTGCACCTACCACTTTACCAGGGTGGCTGACGTGATATGGGTTTGTTTAGTTCAATAATGGCTGCTTTTGATGAGGTAGAGTCAAAGATGTTCCTCGTTGTATGCAGCGCAAAAATAAAATTTGGCTACTGGGGTCTGGGAGCATGGGTTTTTGTTAGATCTTTTGTCGGATCTAGTATATTTTACTGGTGTCGGGATAGATGCAAAAGAGACTATGCACGTCATCATCACAGCCTCCGCCGTCGGATTTTTTCTCTAACAACCACTACCCTAGACGTCTTCGTGCCGAGTGTCTGACCGTTTGCCAAGTCTATTACATCAGGCACTTGGTAAATAGGTAGTTTGCCTATTACCATACTTTGTAATTTGAAACACTCAGCAAAGATGAATTTGCCGAGTGTCGAACACTAGACAAATTAGAGGTTTCACTAGTACACAAAAGTTCAGTACTGGTGGTTGCAAATGTATTTTTACTGGCGTTTTTTAAACCGTCAGTGCTAGGGGCCACTATAAATCAGCGATTTTTACTGGTGCTTGCTTGTGAACCGCCAGTATAAATAGATTTGTACTGGCGGTTTGTACTGGCGGTTCACATAAGAAACCGCTAGTAAAAATAATTTTCTGAAAACCTAGTTTTAAAAATAGCAAAACAAAAAAATTAAATCTGGGAAGGGACCCACCGGCCAGCGCCCGCCCGTCTCTGTTGAAGTCGTAAGTCACAAGTCACGGCATTTTTCGCACAAAGTACGCGCGCTACGCGGTCGCGGGGGTTCGAACCCGCGACCTCTCCCTCGCGCGTGAGCTCCTCTAACCACTCCACTCATCAGTCACTTTGTCTTACTTAATTAGGTTTGCCACATATTGTTACGAAACCGATAGAAAATTGACTATTTGAGGCCCTAAACAAAGTCAAATGAAAAAGTTGTCAACTACAAAGTTACATAACTTTTCAAGATCTACAATTTTTATGTTATAAGTTTCTCCATCCGAGGTCGTTTACAAAATTTGAATTTCAAATTTGACAAATTCAAATGTTTTTTTCGCCACAAAGATGATTCAAATGAAAAAGTTGTCAACTACAAAGTTTCATAACTTTTCGGGATCTACAACTTTTATTTAGACAGTTTTTTCATACGAGGTCATTTGCAAAACTCAAAAAATTAAAATTTAGATTATTTCTATAGGCGGGTCACTTAAGGAACCGTCACTAAAAATCAATTTCTAGTGGCGGTTCCTTAAGTGATCCGCCTGTAAAAATGACGCTGATTTCTAGTGGCGGACGTCAAGCGAAACCGCCAGTAAAAAAAATACATGGCGTCACTGTAGAGCTCCTGTGTAGTGTTTGTGGTTCATTCAACTCAGCGTGGTCTTCTTTCTTGTGCTCTTATTGTGCCGTAAAGATGAAATGTCTGACTACCAGTAACATTTGTCTGACTTGACTTGCAGTAAGGACTTACTATGTCTTCTAACACCGCTGTTACGTACCTTTTAATAATATTTTTTATCAATCTGGCAGTGCAAGTTTCCGTTAGTCCGTTCGCGTGATCAGTAGGAGTTCCTTAATTCAATTGTCAGAACTTGATCGAAGTTCCAACGATCTTCTGACGATCGGAACTTCTGATGATGTGTCAGAACTTCCAACAACCGGTGGAAATTCCAATGCATGCTAGAACTTTGGACAACTACACCAGCCAGAAGTTCTGACGTTTATATTTGTCACAAGTTCCCTGCAAGTCACGTGCGACTCGTTTCGTGCACTTTTGCGTTGGCTTTCCTTTAATCCTAAGCTTATTTATTCAGATAGTCTGTGCATGTCAAATAATAATTATTATTTTTAAAATAAAAAGAGTTTTGCTAGGAAATTCTGGGACTTGGGCATGTTCTATCGCCTCCGCTTGCACCGCGCCACGCTCTTTGTCGACTCTCCAGATGAAGACATCACAAGCAATTCAATCACTGGATGATTTTGAACCGTCATAACCAACTCGTCAGTGATGAGATAATCGCATCACTGCCGGTTGTGCCAAACCGACAGTGATGAGCTAATCACATCACTGCTGGTTGTGCCCCTTAATTTTTGGATCGAGCAATCTGTACTAAAAAGCAAAGTTTTGTTCCTATGATGTAAATACTTTATATGATGGTGTGCTTGTTAACTAGTTCACTATTGTGTATTTACGTAATTAATATGAATCATTTCAATTGAGCCTGAAATTTGGAGGGAAAACATGATTTCAAATATGGTGAAAAATTTTGCTTTCAAAAGTTTGAAACTACTTTTCAGAGGTGGCTCGTTTTGATGCCCCTAAAACTGTATCTTCGTGGGTGGTTTCATTGCAAAAGCCGTCATTAATAAAACTATTTTCAAGGACGGTTTAATTATTGAAACCACCCCTAAAAATACATATTGAGAGGCGGTTGTCTTACTAAATCCGCTTCTGAAGATAGCATTTTTAGAGGTGTATAGCACCCAAACGATTTAGTCCTTGCCCTCCAAACAGTTGTATTTACTTTATCTTTTCTCCTCGTCGAATAAAAATCTAGCAAAGATTTTGCCATCTTCAAAGAAAAAATACCCGAATGAGAAAAAAAAAACATTTTCAGAGGCAGATTTTTGTAACAAAACCACCTTCAAAAGATCTGTGCGTTTATAGTGGTTGAAGGAACCATCCCTGAAAGTCTATTTAACCACTCCTGAAGACTCTTTCTATAGTAGTGAAAACGAGTGTGGCTGCCGGATATTTCGCCAGGATATAATCCATGTGATGATGAGACAGCTGCGGGCATAGTGTACTCACTGGCGTGCATGCGCAGTGATGTTTCCGCTCACAGCTCCATATACGACCGTAAGTCATCTAGGTCAGATCTGGCAGTGTTGTTCCTAGTTGGTCGTCCACAGCGATCCTTGAAAGATCAGCACACATATAGGCCTTGGACTGGCATGCATTGAGACCGATGCGTGAGCTATCAGTACACTAGCGTCCAAATTTTTGCAGTAAAAGTCTAGGCATGAGCTTACATTGGAGTCCGTGATGACCAACCTAAACACATGCCTCCGAAACAAAAGTCTAGGCGCATGAGCTTACATTGGAGTCCGTGATGACCAACCTACACGTCTCCGAAATTCTCGATCGGTAGTGTTGCCATCCTCTGCGGAAGAATTGAATAAATGAATGTAGGACTAGCTAGTGAGTGAGTCGCTGTCTCATTTAGCAAGTGGTGAAGCTACTGTTCAGCATCAATATCAGTAGAAATTTGACAAGTTCAGAGACCGACTCTGCTTTCAGATTTGTGGTTCATTCAGCTCAGCGTGGTCATCTTTCTTGTGCTGTGCTCTTAATATGCCGTAAAGATGAAATGTCTGACTACCAGTCTACCAGTAATAGTTGTCTGACTAGCAGTAACAGTTCCGTATGTCTTACGTACCTTTTAATAATAGTTTTTATCAACCTGGCAGTGCAACTTTCCGTTCGTGTGTCCTTCGATTGTCACGATTGTCAGAACTTCTAATGACCATAACTTGGGATGTCCTTCAGAGAACTTCTCACAACCGGTGGAAAATTCCAACGCATGTTAGAATTTTCGACACCTGACGTTTGTCAGAAGTTCCCATGCTGCTAGTCACGTTTGCGACTCGTTTCGTGCCCCATCTTTTGCGTTGGGTTTTCTTTAATAGTAAGTTTCAATTCATTTGGATAGTTTGTGCAAGTTAAATAACAACAAAAATTATTAAAATAAAAAAGGGTTTTGCCACAAAAATCTGGAACTCGGGCACGTTCTGCTGTTGCACCACGCCACACACGCCCGGGGTGTCTGCGGTCCGGCTGTTCAAACCAGACGTGTTGTAACAATGGTGCCAGGGTCGCGAAGGTGTCAATTATTGCCTTGATTTCAGGTAACTGTCAAGCGAAGAATGATAGCGGCGTGGATGGCCGAAGGCCGACCCTCACCCAAAGGCCTGGTAGAGGCAAAGGCCGACGGTGGTCCTTGGGGTCTGGGGACACAATCAGATGCAACCTTTGCTACCCAGCGTGGGGCGCAGAGAAGGTCGGCGATGGTTCACGGAGCCGCCAGGGGGCCGACAAGGTGGATCGCGAAGGGCGGCTGCCGAACAGGCGTCCTAGCAAGGACGTGCTCGGGAGCAACCTTCGTCCCCGGTTAATGGTAGGATTCATAAGATAGGTTATCACTAGCAAGTTGCTTTACTCAGGGTTTGCCCTGAGGGGTGAAGGCCTAGCTTAGGAGTATATATCATGATTAGTTATAATGATGGATATATAAATTGAGACCGGGCCAGACTCTGGTATATGAAAATATGTAAATGTTGAGCAGACAGGTTTGCCTGGTCGTGCTCATCCCACCTGAGTTGATTGAGGACCGTGCTGTTATGGGCCTATGTGTAGTCGGGACCTTGCAACAATTGGCCACATGCTCCAGTAAGCCTGGCTCTGGAGATTCTATTACTTGAAACGACAACTACGCACTAGGAGTGGAGAGACTGCGGGAGTAGCGTGCACCCGCCCTACCAAAGGATGCAACATTAGATGAGATACTAGGTATGCCGTCATAGTTAAAAAAGGGACGCCGTAGGGCGGTGGAGTACTGAGCTCCCTGATGGCACGAATCGGTTCAGGTTTTGGAGGATCATTGGTAGATGGGTTGGTATATGCAAGGTTAGATCGTACATATACCATGTGGTTTGAAACCTCAACTGGGACTAAATCGATTTGAATAGTCGTTGCTTCACGGTTACGGAAACTCGACTTTCTAACTTACATCGTAGATTAATAATGGAACTTCATAATAAATTGGAGCTGTACAATGAAGTGAAAAACCATAGAGTAGCCGCAAATTGGATACCTATCAACTTCTAACACGGCGAAAACTTGAAAATAAGGACGTACCTTAGTAAGCTGGTTTCCGCAAAAAGAATTCTTCTAACCTTTGCTGAAAGCCGTAACCATCTTTCTATAGTCAGCATTAACCTTGAAGTCTTCCTCCCTCGACGGGTAAGACTTGTTGAGTACTCTTGTACTCAGAGTTTTTTAACCCCTCGTTGTAGGTTTAAAACTGAGCAGTCCAACTATGGCATTCGCCAAATTAAGGGCATCCGAAGAGGTGCCCTATGTAGTAGATGACATGTGCTTAAAGCACCTCAGTGGGCAGTGACGGAGCTGGCAGTGGGGCTAGGGGCTCTAGCCCCCCTACCGCTGGCGAATCCTTGGAGCCTCTATAAATTTCCCACGAAGTTTACAGTATTTTTTAAAGGATAGGAGAGGTTGGAAATATATTTTTAAAGGGTAGGAGGGGCTGAAAACAGAGGATGTCATCTATGATACTCCTTAGAAGTCATTAAGAGCTACCTTGTGCCTAAGGGCAAGATGTACTGTAAAAGTTATCACCACATTTGTAAACTATGATGGTAAATCTTTCGCATGTTATTCTTATGTATCTTGAACTGTAAGAATGAATGCAGTATGATGATTGACTCCCACTTTGAGGAAGATCCTGATAGGAACATTCCGGTGGGAATCGGGGTTCTTGCGAACTTTCGACAGAGCTTCCGGAGTTGTCGGGCTCCCGAGCATAGCGGTTGGATGTCATTGGACTACGATAGGTGCACGTGGGTCATGGCAATTACAGAGGTATTGCCACAACAGAGGAGGCTATGCGTGAGGGAGAGATCACAGATTTGAACCCCGTATCTGTTCGTGCGACTTTGTGGCTTGCGTGTGAGCGACGTGTGGATGACCGGTGTGGAGGCCTCCCCAAATTTTAAAAAAAATGTTTTTCTATCTTTTGTGACATTTTTTCATGATTTGTAGAAATCGATTTGTAGAGACGGTTCGATATTGAGCCACCGCTGTACAAATCAGCAATATCTCCCGTACAAATCGGATCTGTCGGAGCGGCTGGCCACGATTTGTAGAAACGATTACTTAGGGATGATGGTACAAATGGCCCCTACAAAAAATGTCTTCTTGAGTAGCGCGGCCACTTCGAGTGGACCAATGACGCCGAGCGGGCTCTCCAGGGTTCGAATTGAAGGAGTGCCTTACCTCTCCTTCCGTCCATGGCCCCTCGAGACGGAGAACCCTTGCTGCTGCACATTTCCTCGACGCTGCTGGTGGTTAGCAAAGGATCGACTCCCGGCTACTCAGGAGAGACCCATCGTTAAAATACCACATTATTGAAATCAGTTTTTATGGCTTAAAATCGTTGCTTGCGCATAAAAATACCACATTATATTATTGAAAGTTAAACAAAAAATACATATGACCGGAAGAAATAGAATCATATCCGCAACAGCCTCTATACGGAGCATGTCATGAACATCTTATGTGCTAGCTCTCTCACAAGAGGCCACGACTATTATTCATTATCATATATTGGTAACACATAAATTAATACCACCATACTGAAGCCATTTGTTGATGAGTATCCTGCTAATACCATAAGTTATTAAGCAGGACCCCTCAGGAAGATTGCAGTAACGACATCTTTGAGTTTGGTTCCAAAGGTGTAGGCGTCCAAGCCACCAACGTAGAAGACCTCCGACGTCCTTGACAGGTTGACCGCCGCGAAGTGAGCCGCTGGTAGCATGACGGGCTTGATCTCCATACAGCCCCTGTTGATCTTCCTCCAGGCATACTCCGACATGGCGGCACATTCCGCCGAGGCCTCCTCCGCATTGCACCCATGTTCTTTCATGTAGCACTCCACCGTGGTGGCCACATCCTTCTTGTTCTTCCCCTTCTTGTAGGCAGCAATGTCATTGAGGAGGCGGCCGATCTCGCCGCAGGCCCGGAGCATGTCGGGGATGCCGTAGCCCCACTCGTACACCTCTTTGGTTGCGAGGCGGCCGTTGCCCATCCACGCCGCCAGCGAGAACATCGGGAGACCAGCCGACATGCCTGAAAGATGTAGCTGCTCCCTGAAGGTTGGCACGTGGCTGCTGTGCACCCATGTAGCCTCTTTCAGGTAGAACGTCGACAGCAATTTGTACTGCATACATATATAGCTAGTAGCAATTACCAACTGCCTGCTGATATATATATGATGCGAAGATCGATCGATTAGTTTACCGCTTTTATGGTATAATGCACGCCGAGCTTCTCGTGCGGCTCCAAAATATCTTCAAATTCCTTGAATTGGCTCAGTGTTCTGAGATATAGCGCGTGCAGGTATTCTGGTAGGATTGAAACCGCACTTGGATCCCACCTGCACAAAACAGTGTGATAGATCAATGATCCATATATACTTACAGCAATCGATCCACATATAAATTATATAGCAAATCAATTAATTAAGCTAGCTAAAAGCTAAGGTAAGCTAGCTACCTTTGCATAGCTTCATTAACTTTCTTGCATTCTTCCAAGGTAGCGTGGACGTCGTAGGTGTCATCCATCAGACTAGTGAGTGAAACAATCTTGGTATGAATCATTCGCGCGCGGGAGTGCTCCTCTGAATGGGACACTCCAAACGCCCAGAAGTACATCTCCACGATGCGGTCCCGAGTGTAGGGCAGATTAACCTCCTTGTACAGATCCCTCCACCACCTTCAATTCATCATCGATCATAACATAATTAATTAATCTACTAATAATTAATCTAGCTAGCTAGGAGGCACATAAGATAATCGAGCTAGACGTTGTATTGTACGTACAGGGTGAGTTCCCTGAGCTCCCTTAGATGGAGAGCATTGAGAAGGGCATAGTCGAGCCTCGCAAGCTCCAGCGTCTCCTCGTCGTGCCCCTCCTCCTGCTGGTACTCCGAGATGTAGTAGACGGCCTCTAGCCGTGGCATGAAGCGTGGGAGAGGAATCTCGAGGGTGCGTTTGACCTGCTCTGACAATGGAGCCCTAAGCTTGCCTTTGGCAGCCTCCAGGTGCTTCCTTGTAAAGGCTATGGCTTCGTCCAGGATCGCCTCGAAAGGAGTTGCCATGTGAGCCGCGTTGTACAGACTGTACAGGCCCCTCACATCGTTGCTCAGGCTTTCGCTAAATTTGCCTGTCGTCGCATCCCTGAACCTTTCAAACACGTCTGCATGAATGCAACAATTAATAACAATGTTCATCTATCATCATGCAGGAGAAATTAATTAATTTGTCAACAAATGCTTTGCCGAGTGCCACTGTGTGTGTGTAATAACGTACCTGTGGAAACCCATAGGCCATGTTGCCTGAGTAGACAGAAGCGGAGTGCGACCAAGTACAGATCGTGTTGAATCTCGGCCGGCTCCTCGCTGTGGAGATGGCTTAATGCCAAGTCAATATCTTTGCGGAAATGGTGGTCGATTCCGAGGCGCTCCAGTGTGTCCACCAGCATCAGCGTGTCACCTGCCGTGCCCTTCATGATCTCCTTCACCTTCACGGCTACTTTTCCCTTGAGATGATCAGCCCTCTCTTTCATCGACTCCTCCGACATCTGCAAATTAATTAACATCATTTAATTAGTATACAAATGAATTAACTTGTAATTAATGTATCCGAATTACACATTGATTAATTATTAGCAAAGCGCACTATCAGAAAGAAAAAAAAGAGCTATAGCATTGCATCATGCCTGTGATGGAGGGGTGTAATGGATAAAGAAGTCGCCCCAGACGCTGGGTTCGAAAGGGCAAATATCATCATTAGCGGCGCCGGCGTCGGCAGGAGGCAGGCGAGGAGCAGCCACAGTGATCGCAGCAGCCATATCAGCAACGGTGGATTGTGTTCGATCACTAACAAGCTAGCTAGCTAGCTACTTGTTGTAAGTGCTTGGCTGCTTCCTTGCTTGCTTATTGGTTGCTGTAAAACTCAATTGAGCTTGGATCGTTGTGCTTTCTCTTCGTCTCTATTTATAACCAAAGTGGCAGGCATGCTGTTGGAAAAAACAATGAAGCCCGGCCGCCTCTGAAGAATCGCTGAGATGAATGTTGACGCACGGAATTCACCGAAGTCGCACGCACGCTGCTGGAAAAAAAGCATTCAACGCTTGAGTTGCGGATCGATCTACCCACCTCTATCCATCAATACGGCTCTATATTTTACGTAGTAAATCATGCGGGATGCGAAAGCGACTATCCCCACGTCATCATCACAAACTCAGCCGTCGGATTTTTGACCCAGCAATTGCATATAGACACCCCTTGAAAATTTGAATTACTCCACTTCCAATTGTTCTCCGCCCTTCACATGGCAACCGCTCCACAGTCCACAGTCGCCTCTACGACGTCGACGGCCCATTGCCCTCGTGCGAGCCGTGCCTTGCAGGCGCTGCGAATCCTCCTCCTCCAAACTTCCTGTCTATGATTCTCTTCTTAGCGTGGATGACCAGAGCCGTTGAAAGGGTTAGATTGTTTCCGAACTACACAGATTTTTTTCGAATTACATAGAACAGAGACAGACTCTCTTAACGCACGCACATTCACCCCTGTGAACACACGCACGCAAACCCTACCCCAATGAGTATCTTCAAAAGATTATGCTGGTAGATCTCGAGATTGACGAAGTCACCACACGCGCTTCGCTATCAATGGGAATGTTGCCTACCACTGAAAGCACAACGCCATTAAATCCTAAAATACATCCAGGAAAAGTACGACAACCAGGATTGGAGCCCTGGTGGGTAGCGTTTTACTAGATAGTGCTACCATTGGATCATAGGCTCATTCGCAAAAGGGCTTAGATGGCTAGAAGAGATGAATAATCTAATAAAGGTTTTCTACAAAGCACTTAAGTAAATTGTTAGACAACAATTAGGCTTATACAAAGCTCTAACTCCACTTGCACACAACCTAGCCCAACTAAAAAATTCTATTCGCTACGATCTCTAGAATAAGTCAATTCACCACGCTAGCACAAGACTTCTTAGGCACACGAGAGCAAGAAATTAAGCTAATTATGCTGTATACTCCTAGCTAGGCTACACAATCAATCACACTAACAAGTAAGTGTGAAAGAGGAATGGAATGGAGCAAGTCAAAGACCGGCAAGTGCTCCATCAATCATAAGAATGCCAAGGAGACCCAAAGTTTTATCCCCGTGGTTCATTGGCTTGCCAGCACTACTATAATTTTTAATGGAGGTGGGCAAAATAGGTTTACCGAGGCAGTTTTTACAACCGCCTTGGATGGAAGGTCACGGTTAATGTGACCTTTACCGAGGTGGTTGCTTGCCCGCCTCGGTAAGTAGAATTTAAAAATTAGAAAAAGCAAAACCCATGAATAAGCCTGTCGAGCCTATCTATAGGCCCGCCGAGCCCATCCATGGGCTGCCACCGTTGCTCACCGGATCCGCGCGCGCCGCTTCGGAATCCACCCGATGCTAGCCAATTCCGGTTACCACGGATCTAGCCTCTAGTATGGTGGATCCGACCACCATGGGAGCGGATCCGCTCGGTGGCCGTCATAGGAGGCGGTAGAGGTGCTCCAGCAGTGAATCCGGGTACGGCCCTGCCTCATCCTTACGTTGTAGGTGAGGAAGGGATGCCTCCATGGCGCCGGATCTTGAGGTGATGGAAGGAGGCCTCCATGGCGCACGCATAGGTGCGGCTCGCAGTCATTCACAGGCCCCACCACCGCCGTCGCGCGTGCGCCTCGCAGCCTCGCACGGCCTAGAAACTGCCGCCGCGCGTGCGCCTCGCAGTAGCGCGGGCCCCGCCAACGCCGTCGTGGCCTTCGACGGTGAGTGCGTGAAAGCCCCACCGCCATGAGCGCGCATTAATTAGCCCAGCCGCCGCTGAGCGCTCCGCAGAGAGATAGATAGATAGAGAGAGAGAGCCGCCTGGGAGGGAGAGTCGAGCGGGGAGAGGAAGAGAGAGACCACTGCTGGGAGTCGGGCTAGGGGAGGGAGTGAGGGAGTTAGGGTTTCTATCTCGTTTATATATAGGTGATACTGGTATTGGGATTCAAAATAGTAGCAGGGGCCAGATTTTAGGACGCGGGTCTCATAAAATAACCGTCTCGGCTAATGATTTACCGAGGCAGTTGCGTTATAATGTCCGCCTTCGTTAATAGGCATCAACCGAGGCGGTTATATTAAATTTCCCGCCTTGATTAATTTATTTGCAAAAAAACCACCGCATTTAATAAAAAGTAACCGCGATTAATGTCAGTATTAACCGAGGCTGTTATCCTTCCTGTCCGCCTCGAAAAAATTAGAAACGCCTCGCAAAAGATTTTTCGTAGTACGTAGTGCGATAAGCTACGTCCACGCTTTGCCAGCCTTTCACTTGGAAACTCACACGCTAATAGGCATCACATGCCTAGCCCACATTTGAGTGCCGTAAGAACCAACATTAAATAAGGACACTTCTCGACATGAGCAATCCACTAGAGAAGTTTTTAATTTGCACTGTGCTGAGGAATAGGCTCAAGAACCCCTCAAAACAGTCACCATGGTGTGGCCAGAGGGAATCTCCTACTACGCCTAGCACCTCCGCTTCTCAAACCCATTTAGGTGGCGGCAACCACCAAAAGTAAAGCGAGAAATCACTACAGAAGCCCATCTCTGAGAATATTCATATGATAAAGTACCTTTTATTCATAGAAACGATGTGTTCATCATAAATTTTCGATGAGCGACTAACATTTGTGACGACTAAGTTGTGCTTTAGTCATAAATAACTATCACCTTACACTTCCCATAACAATAGCTTCTCCTCAACTTCACTTTTGTGAACCGTGACTAAGTTGTGCTTTAGAGCATGTTTGGCAGAGTTTTGGCCTTCTATCATAATTTTTAGATTATGACGGAGATCCTATGACGACAGAATATAGTCACAGAAGCGGTACACTGACAAGAAAAAGCTGATAATTATCACCATTAGTTTGTCATAGAAGGCTGACCGTTCTATGACAAACTGATGGTGACATTTATAAGCCATTTTTTTTGTTACTGTACCCCTTCTGTGACTATATTATGTTGTTATAGAAGCTCCGCATAATCCTGAAAATTCTCGTAGAAATCCAAATCTCTTGTAGTATGAAAAAATAGTTCTAGATCTACAGATCCAAATAACTTCACCGCAGAGCAGCTCCATGGTGAATTTGAAATCTCAAAAAACGTTTCATACAGCTCCTATCTTGTCTGTATCTCACAGACAATTTGGACTCACGCGTTAGACAAATAGAAAAAAAAACCCAAAACATCGCTAGCTGCTCCGGCGAGAGGAACGGATGCCTAGCCATTAATTGGATGCTCCGGTGAGTTCTACAACTTTATTGAAATAAATTTGCAACATAAAATTAATAGAAAATAAGGTGAAAAACTAAAAAAAGAAGGAAAGAGATCGAACTCATGCGCTTCTACAGCAGTAGCTATGGACTTGCCACTAAGCTAGAAGACATTTTGTGTCATATCCCGCGTGGCGTCTGTCATCTAAAAAAACATGTAAATAACGGGATTCGAACACGTGACGACTACGATACGTTTTGTTTTTTATTCGATCAGTAACAAGCTAGCTATTTATTATAAGTGCTTGGCTGCTTGCTTGCTTCCTGGAAAACTCAATGGTGCTTGCATTGTTGCTTTCTCTTCGTCTCTATTTATAAATTATAACCGTACGTGTCCTGGCAACCTTCAGCTATAAATAAATTAATGAACGATGTACGCATACAAGTCATCCAGTGCAGGCATGCTGTTGGAAAAACGAAAGAAATCCGCTGCTGAAGAATCGGACGGCAGTCACCGAGAAGTCGCACGCATGCTGTTGGAAAAAAACAATTCTATGCATGAATTCGGTTTTCTAATTAGAGATATCTTTTTTCATAATAATTACCTACATCTTCCATTACTAATTTAAAAGTAACCTAAATTCTGCATCTATCTACACTTAAATTACCCACATCTGCGATAAGATTGTTACAGCCTAACTATATCCATAATATCCAAACTACCCACCTCTATCGATCAATATGAAAAAGATAGCCTAATTAATAAAGGCTCGCATGCATGCGGTCGATGAACCCCCTAGTTTTTTATTTTAGGAATCTTGTTGAATGATGTAATTATTTTTGAGCATCAATCAAAAGTGTGCCAAATGGGTTCCTAAAAAGACTCGCATGATGCACTAGAGATTTCATTTTGGGGTATCATGATGGGCAACAATTAGTGATACTAAGGTCTCCTGGTCGGACACTGGCCGTGGCGGTGGTGTGCACTGGCAACGGTTTTAATTTCAATCCAAGAGCGTATGATAATGTGGATCTTATTTTAATTAAAGACGACGACACAAATCATAGATGGAAGTAGGTTGGACGGTCAAATTGCACATTGGGTGCAGAGAACGACTCAGTCAACAAGGGCTCAAGTTTCGCACATAGAAAGTTGTTATATCTCCAACAGAGTTGGCATTCGGCGACCCAAATGTAAAATGCGTGCTGCAGCGTATTTTCACTGGAAAAATGTGCTCCAACAGAAGACGCATGGAGGACATTCATTTTACGTTGCGGATGAACCAAAATGCAAAAATGCGTCATCTTCCTCCACGACGCAAATCTGGATGAAGCCGGCCTCAGGGTCCACCTCCTACTCCCTCTCCCTTCTCTTTTCGCACCTCCGCCTGGCGGTCGGAGTGGAGGGACGAGAGGACAAACGAGTTGAGGAGACCGGCCACAGCGGAGGGAGGAGGTTGGAGCGGTCTGCGGACGACGACGGTGAGGCAGTATCGCGGCAATGCCAGGGAACGCCATGCAGGCCTGAGGACGGTCGTCCTCAGCAGCGATGCAGAGTGTGACGTGGGCAAGATCAGAGCCGGGGGATGCTACTCCCTGCGTGGGGCCTAATGGAGGAGCACCGCCGAACGGAGCCAGGCTGATGGTGGGACGTACGCCACTACCTGCGCGGCCACGGCAGGGTTGGCAGTCGAGAGCAGATGAGAGGGGCGGGTAGACCAGGTGGCCACACAACTCATTTTAAGTTAAGTACGGTGTTTAGGTTTAAATTGTCTTCTTTAATTAAATTTAGACATGGTGTTTAAATTTTATTAACGAACCTTGAGTAATTATTTTCATAATCAACTGAGGTAATATATGTTGGAGTTGAATCTAGCCTTTGACTATATTTCAAAATTTATCTTTAGCCTTGAACTATACGAAACAAATGCGTGAACAAATAAAATAGAATAGAATAAAATAAATAATAATAATGAAATTTATTTCAAAAATAATATTGGCAACCTTTTAGATCCATGTTGCCAAAGCTTCGAATTTAATTTTCTTAAGCATCGATGTGGTTCTAATTTTATTTCGCCATGAAAATATATATATATATATATATATATATATATATATATATATATATATATATATATATATATATATATATATATATATATATGGAAAATTTTTCCTACTCATTAGGAGTAATTACTCCCTCCTCTAAACCACATAAACACTTTCTTAGCGGGCGATCGCGCCCCACCCGTTAAGTCACATGTAGGTCCCTACGTATACTCAAGTATATTTCCCTAACGATGATTTTTTAATCATTATCATTTCCCTGATTTTCTCTCGGTCACAACAGAAACAGACCCCGTTCTCATCTAAGGGAGATATCGTTCTCTCGGCACACGGCGGCAAGGCGACACGGCATCAGGCCACTCCTGTACTGCACGGCGTCAAGGCGGCAAGGCGGCACGGCGGCACATACTCTGATAATTGGCCAGAGTATCAATCCATACTAAATGTATGGATACATATTTTGGATCACAAGCACTGCTAAACTAAAGCTCCAAGTATGGAGACATACTAACGTGTACCAGGCTGCCTCCATATATAACCATGCCTTCGTAGATCAGATCCATTTTTGCCGGCTGAATATTTGGACACGGATCTTTTTTAATTCACGTAAGCAGCCCTGGCTACTGGTATGTGTATATACGTATGTGTATATATTCTCGGTGGGAGTAACTACTCCTAATATATATATAAGAAAATAAAAATAACGCAATGGTAACAATGAAATAAAATAAAAAAATGGGGAATACGATAAAACTAGAAAGATTTATAATAATATAAATGATAAAATATACAATAAAATAAATATTTGTTCCCACGGTGTTCAGACCGGTAGAGCCGTGTTTGTTTTCACCTTTATTTCTTTTTGTTTCAATAAACAGGTTCGATAATAAGTGTGGGAGGTCTCTTAAGCTCAATGCACACACTCTCAAGATCTTCCACCGACACATTGCGCAACATCGAATGATACAACATGCAGAACGGAACAAATAATGGCCGTAGAGAAGTTGGCTGAGCCTCTGGTTTACTCAAATGATCTCTGTGCATCAAATAACTCCTTCTTCGATGATGGTTTGTGCAACATTATCCTCAACTCCTTATTAATACCATAAGTTAAGCAGGACCCCTGAGGAAGATTGCAGTGACGACATCCTTGAGTTTGGTTCCAAAGGTGTAGGCGTCAAGACCACCAACATAGAAGACCTCCGACGTCCTTGACAGGTTGACCGCCGCGAGGTGAGCCGCTGGTAGCATGACGGGCTTGATCTCCATACAGCCCCTGTTGATCTTCCTCCAGGCATACTCCGACATGGCGGCGCATTCCGCCGAGGCCTCCTCCGCATTGCACCCATGTTCTTTCATGTAGCACTCCACCGTGGTGGCCACATCCTTCTTGTTCTTCCCCTTCTTGTAGGCAGCAATGTCATTGAGGAGGCGGCCGATCTCGCCGCAGGCCCGGAGCATGTCGGGGATGCCGTAGCCCCACTCGTACACCTCTTTGGTTGCGAGGCGGCCGTTGCCCATCCACGCCGCCAGCGAGAACATCGGGAGACCAGCCGACATGCCTGAAAGATGTAGCTGCTCCCTGAAGGTTGGCACGTGGCTACTGTGCACCCATGTAGCCTCTTTCAGGTAGAACGTCGACAGCAATTTGTACTGCATACATATATAGCTAGTAGCAATTACCAACTGCCTGCTGATATATATATATATATATATATATATATATATATATATATATATATATATATATATATGATGCGAAGATCGATCGATCGATTAGTTTACCGCTTTTATGGTATAATGCACGCCGAGCTTCTCGTGCGGCTCCAAAATATCCTCAAATTCCTTGAATTGGCTCAGTGTTCTGAGATATAGCGCGTGCAGGTATTCTGGTAGGATTGAAACCGCACTTGGATCCCACCTGCACAAAACAGTGTGATAGATCAATGATCCATATATAATTACAACAATCGATCCACATATAAATTATATAATAAATCAATTATTTAATTAACCTAGCTAAAAGCTAAGGTAAGCTAGCTACCTTTGCATAGCTTCATTAACTTTCTTGCATTCTTCCAAGGTAGCGTGGACGTCGTAGGTGTCATCCATCAGACTAGTGAGGGAAACAATCTTGGTATGAATCATTCGCGCACGGGAGTGCTCCTCTGAATGGGACACTCCAAACGCCCAGAAGTACATCTCCACGATGCGGTCCCGAGTGTAGGGAAGATTGACCTCCTTGTACAGATCCCTCCACCACCTTCAATTCATCATCGATCGATCATAACATAATTAATAAATTAATCTACTAATTAATCTAGCTAGCTAGCTAGTAGGAGGCACAGATATATAATCGAGAGCTAGACGTTGCATTGTACGTACAGGGTGAGTTCCCTGAGCTCCCTTAGATGCAGAGCATTGAGAAGGGCATAGTCCAGCCTCGCAAGCTCCAGCGTCTCCTCGTCGTGTCCCTCCTCCTGCTGGTACTCGGCGATGTAGTAGACGGCCTCTAGCCGCGGCATGAAGCGTGGGAGAGGAATCTCGAGGGTGCGTTTGACCTGCTCTGACAATGGAGCCATAAGCTTGCCTTTGGCAGCCTCCAGGTGCTTCCTTGTGAAGGCTATGGCTTCGTCCAGGATCGCCTCGAAAGGAGTTGCCATGTGAGCCGCGTTGTACAGACTGTACAGGCCCCTCACATCGTTGCTCAGACTTTGGCTAAATTTGCCTGTCGTCGCATCCCTGAACCTTTCAAACACGTCTGCAGGCAATGCAACAGTAATTAACAATGTTCAGCTATTATCATGCAGGAGAAATTAACGAATTTGTCAGCTGTGTGTGTGTGATTGTGTGATTATAATTAACGTACCTGTGGAAACCCATAGGCCATGTTGCCTGAGTAGACGGAAGCGGAGTGCGACAAGGTACAGATCGTGTTGAATCTCGGCCGGCTCCTCGCTGTGGAGATGGCTTAATGCCAAGTCAATATCTTTGCGGAAATGGTGGTCGACTCCCAGGCGCTCCAGTATGTCCACCAGCATCAGCGTATCGCCTGCCTTCTTCTGCTTGATGACCTCCTGCACCTTCACGGCCACTTTTGCCTTGAGATGATCAGCCCTCTCTTTCATCCACTCCTCCGACATCTGCAAATTATTATTATTATTATTCAATTAGCAGACAAATGAATTAGATAATAATAAATGTATCCGAATTGCACATTAATTATTAGCAAGCGCACTAGCAGAAACAAAGATAGAAAAAAAAAAGAGCTCTTGCATCATGCCTGTGATGGAGGGGTGTAGTGGATAAAGAAGTCGCCCCACACGCTGGGTTCGAAAGGGCAAATATCATCATTAGCGGCGCCGGCGTCGGCAGGAGGCATGCGAGGAGCAGCCACAGTGATCGCAGCAGCCATAGCAACAATGGTGGATTGTGTTCGATCAGTAATTAACAAGCTAGCTAGCTACTTGTCGTAAGTGCTTGGCTGCTTGCTTGCTGTAAAACTCAATGGAGCTTGCATTGTGGTGCTTTCTCTTCGTCTCTATTTATAACCCAAGCGGCAGGCATGCTGTTGGAAAAAACAATGAAGCCCGGCCGCCGCTGAAGAATCGCTGGTCGCTGAGATGAATATTTACGCACGGAATTCACCGAAGTCGCACGCATGCTGTTGGAAAAAAAACAGTCTACGCTTGGTTTCGGGATGTACGGTGTACCCACCTCTATCCATCAATACGGCTCTATATTTTACGAACTAAATCATGTGGGATGCGAAAGCGACTATCCACGTAATCATCACAAACTCAGCCTTTGGATTTTTTCAATCAACAATTATATCTAGACACCCCATGAAAATTCGAATTTATACTCCACTTCCAATTGTTCACCGCGCTTCAAATGGCAACCGCTCCACACTCGCCTCTACAACATCGACGGCCCATTGCCCTCACATGAGCCGTGTCTTGCAGCCGCTGCGAATCCTCCTCCGAACTTCCTTGAATGATTCTCTTCTTAGCGTGGATGACCAGGAGTCCAGGACCGTTGAAAAGGACTCAGATGGCTATAAGAGGGTGAATAGTTTGATAAAAGTTTATGCAAAACACTTAATCAAATTGTTAGACAACATTAAGCTTATGCAAAACTCTGCTCTACTAGCACAGAAGTAAGCCCACCTCAAAAATTATAGTCGCTATGATCGTTATAATAAGTCAATAATTCACCACACTAGCACAAGACTTCTTAGGCACTAGCTAGAGAGCAAGAAATCGAGCTAATTACGCAAAATACTACTAGCTAGGCTACACAATCAATCACACTAACAAGTAAGTGTGAAAGAGGAATGGTACGGTGCAAGTCGAAGACCGCCACGTGATACATCAATCATAAGAATACCAAGGAGACCCAAAGTTTTATTCCCATGGTTCACTTACTTGTCGACAAGCTACATCGACACTGTGCCGGCCTTTCACATGGAGACTCACGCGCTTGTACACATCACACACCTAGCCCAAACTTGAGTGCAGTAAGAACCAACACAAATAAGGGTACTTCTCGACACGAGCAATCCAGTAGAGAAGTTCTTAGCACTGTGCTGAGGAATAAGATCAAGAACCCCTCACAACAATCACCATGGTCTGGCCAGGGGGAATCTCCTCCTATGCCTAGCACATCCGCTTCTCCAAACCATTTAGGTGGTGGCAACCACCAAAAGTAACAAGAGAAATCACTACAGAAGGCCTTATATGACAATTTTCATATGATAAAGCACTTTTTGGTCATAGAAATAATGTGTTTATGACAAATTTTCGATGGATGACTAGTGCTTGTGACTAAGTTGTGCTTTAGTCATAAATAACTGTCACCATACACTTCCTATAACAATGGCTTCTCCTCAACTTTGCTTTTGTGAACCGTGACTAAGTCGTGTTTTAGAGCATGTTTGGCAAAGCTTCTGCTATGAAAAAATAGCTTCCGATCCACAGATCCAGCTATAAACTCCACTGTAGAGCAACTGCATCGTGGATCTAAGATATCAGAAGGCGTCTGGTAGAGCTCCTATCTTGTCTCTATGTCACTAGCAGTTTGGCCCCATGCGTTAAAAATAAAAAAAGAAAAAAACCCAAGAACCGCTAGCTGCTCCGACGAGAGGAACGGATGCCTAGCCATTAATTCGTTGCTCCGGCGAGGATGGATGCCTAGCCCGTAATTCGCTGCTCCGGTGGTGAGGATGCCTACCTATTAATTCGCTGCTCCGTTGAGGATGCCTAGCCATTAACTTGTTGCGTAAAGCTCTGGCAAACAGGCTCTTAGTCATAAATAACTGTCACCATGCACACTTCCCATATCATTTTTTACATACCATAACAATGTAAAAAAGCAATAAGCTATAAAATTATAGATATTTTTTATGGTATTTTTATTTGAAATAATTTTGCAACATAAAATTAATAGGAAATAAGGTGAAAAACTAAAAAAAAAAGAAAGGGCTCGTGCGCTTCTAGCTGCAGCTATGGACTTGCCACTAAGCTAGAAAACATTTTGTGTCCTATTTCGCGTGACGTCAGTAATAAACATGCAAAAAAATTGCTAGGAGGTCCGTTCGATTACGAATGAATCCGGGCTAAATAGTTTATTCACAAATCTGTATAACGCCAGAAGCGTTCCAGGCCGCGAAACGGCCCGGAACAAGCCAACTGAACAGAGCCTAAAGGGGATTTGAACACGTGACCACTACGGTAAATTTTATTTTTTATTCGATCAGTAACAAGCTAGCTATTTATTATAAGTGTTTGGCTGCTTGCTTGCTTCCTGGAAAGCTCAATGGAGCTTGCATTGTTGCTTTCTCTTCGTCTCTATTTATAAATTATAATCGTACGTATCCTGGCAACCTTCAGCTATAAATTAATGAAAGATGTACGCATACAAGTCACCAAGTGCAGGCATGCTGTTGAAAAAACGAAAGAAATCCGCCGCTGAAGAATCGCTGAGATCAATGTTTACGCACGGCAGTCACCTAAGTCGCACGCATGCTGTTGGAAAAACAATTCTATGCATGAATTCGGTATTCGAATTAGAAGATCCTATCTTTTTTCATAATAATTACCTACATCTGCCATTACTAATTAAAAAGTAACCTAAATTCTGCATCTACCTACACTTAAATTACCGACATCTGCGATACGATTGTTACAGTCTAACTATATCCATAATTAATAAAAAACTACCCACCTCTATCCATCAATACGAAAAAGATAGCCTAATTAATAAAGGCTCGCATGCATGCGGTCGATGAACCCCCTAGTATTACGTAGCGAGCCTTTATTTTTCATTAGGCTATCTCCAAGGGCTCGCATTCACATTGGGAGCCGTTGCCACATCAGAGAACGAACAAGGGCTCAAGATTCGCAGATAGAAAGTTGTTCTATCCTCGACAGAGTTGCCGAGTTGGCATTTGGTGACCCAAATGTAAAATACTTTCTGCACCGCATTTTTGCTGGAGAAATGTGCTCCAATAGAAGACGCATAGAGGACGTTAAATTTACGTAGCGTATGAACCAAAACGCAAAAACACGTCGCCTTCTTCCACGACGCAAATCTGGGTAAAGCCGGCGCAAGGGTCCTCCTCCCACTCCCTCTCCCTTCTCTTCTCCCACACCCACTCCCACTCCCGCCAACCATCCGCCCGAGCACGCGCCGCCGGTTCCCACCTCCGCATGGAGGTCGGAGTGGAGGGAGGAGAGGACAAACGAGTCGAGGAGACTGGCCAAAGCGGAGAAAGAAGGTCGGAGCGGCCCGTGCACGACGATGGCGTGGTGGCATCGTGGCAACACCGGGGCGCGCCAGTCGGGCCCGAGGACGGGGGCATGAGTGGGAGACAAGCTAGTCATCCTCGGCAGCAATGCATAGTGCGGCGCGGGCAAGGTCAGGGCCGGGGCAGATGGCGATGTGCTCCTCGCATGGGGCCTACACTACACGACAACACTTAAATAGCATCTGACATCAGTTGCTAAAGATAATAATTACCGTTGGACGGTCAGTTGCTAAATGTTTCCATTGAACTGTGGGTTGCTAAAATTGAATACTATGATGGATGGTCCCTTGCTATATGTATCTTGCTTTTGCGTTGAATGGACGCTATATATACCTCAGTACCTGAGTCGGAACGTCAGTTGCTAAATATCAATATCCGTCGACGCGATGATTTTGGCCCATAAGTCATGTAAAACCTAATTCTCACCCAGAGAGAGAGTACACATAGCCTCACTTTCCCTCTGCTCTCTCTCGCTGGCCGCCGCCTCCACGCGCACGTCCCTCGCTGGCCGTATGCCCCGGACGGCGGCTCGCCCCCGGCCACCCGTCCCTGCCAGGCTACCCATTCCCTGGACTGCTGCCTCACCACTCGGCCTCCCACCCCCGCCTGCTGCCCTGCCCTAGATGTCTACTCCAGTGTAGGGGCCAAATGCCCGCCACCACCCCGCCACCTAGGCACCCGGTCCACTCCCATGAATGGCATGGTCGAAACTAATTAACCTAGGTTGGCATCACTACCGCCTCGGAGTAAAGGTCATAGTTAATCATTTTTTTGCCAAGGTGGTTGGAGTGGCCGCCTCGGTAAATCAAATAAAAAACAAAAAAATCCATAAACGAGCCCAGCAAACCTGTCCACATGGGCCCGCTGAGCCCATCCGCGCGCCACCGCCGGGGCTGCTCACCGGGATCCGCCTACCGCTGTGCCCAAGCCTAGATCTGTCCACACGATGTCAGATCCATGTCCAGGAGGGGCCTGAGGACGGAGGGGAGAGGGGCGCCGCCATGGACGGCCTTGCTCGCCGCATGCACCGCTCCGTGTGCCATCACTACCACTGGAGCTCCGAGCTCTGTCCCCAATCGATGCCGCCGACCACCGAGACCCGCCCCTGCTCGACCCCGGTCTGCCGTCGCCACCATGCTCGATGTGGGGGTAGGGGCGCCGCTAGGTAGATCTGGGTGTGGAGCGGCGGCGCCACCAGCCAGATCTGGGTGGGGACGGGGGGCGCCGTTGCCCGCCTTCACCTCTACGAGGCTTGGCCGCCGCATGTGCGCCGTTGTGGGGGGCTGCCGCGCGTGCACCGTCGTGGGAGGGGCATGCTGGGAGAGAGGGGGGCCGTGGAGAGGGAGAGAGCGTGAGGGCGGTGGCCGAAAGTGGGAGTGGGAGGGGAGGGAGAGAGAGAGCTTGAGGGAGGCGATTGAGGGTTAGGGTTTGTGAGTGAGTTAGGGTTTATGGTCGCGTTTATATACAAGAAACCCATTATCGTGCCAAGATGGGCTGTCTGAGCCTTATATTTATCTAGAAGGGCATTATAAAGTGAACGCCTCGGTTAATGTATTAAACGAGGCGGTCGCGTTAGGTTTGACCGCCTTGGTAGATAGATTTTATGCGCCTCGGTTAATAAAAAATAATTGACTCGGTTAATGTCACGTATTAACCGAGGTGGTTGTCCTTCCTGCCCACCTCGAAAAAAAAGACAAGGGGTGTACGTCCGCCCAGACATTCGGATGGACATACTGGTCCGGAAGCCCGAGGCTCACCTGCTGTTGTGTATTTACACCCATTGCTCTACTACTACCGTGTGTAGTGTATGTGTGCTGCTAATGCTAATAGTAAAGTAGACCCAAGATAAAAATCAAAAATAGATGACATCATCAAATACCTCACGAGTTTGGAACTAAAAAAGTTATAACTACTAAACTAAGTATCCTAATTAAAATCCAATTGCACCATCGTGTTTATTATAATAAACTCTTCAAAATAAGACCCCACATGAATATGTTTTGATAATTTTTTTAACATATATAACTATTGACGGTAATTCTTGTATGATTTTACCCGTCAACTAAATATGAAATAAGGGTATAAAGGCAAACACCACCATAGAATAGGGCTTTAACTGATAGAATTCCACAGTTTTGGTGAAACAGCATTTTGTAGGGGGTTATCCAGAAAAGAACCAAGGGTGACCCACATGTCGGATTAAAATAACGAATTCCACCGCGAAAGGAGATCAAGAATATTCTAGAGAACACCAAAGACTCACCGGAGGAAGCAGGACCTAGATGGCAGTGAGGGGGGATCGGCCGATCCCCCTGATAGGTCGGCCTATCCCCCAGAGAATCCTTCTCGCCTGCGTTTCGACGAGGACCCACATCCCGAAATTTCACGCAATCTCAGCCGCCCTTCGAAGTCGGTTTGATTCAAGGGCTACGATTCATCCCACCGGCCTATATAAGGACCCCCAGACCCCCAGGGTATCATATCACAATGAGATCAATTCAGTCATCGGCCAAAAACCCTAGAATCATTAGAGCTTCACCATGTAGAGCATAGCTACATAGGTTAGAAGTAGAAGGAGGCGAGTTCTACTCGAGTTACGGATCTGTCTAGAGCTAGAAGGCTTCCTGGAGCCATTGTAAGCTCTCTCTTGTATCTTAAACCTCTTTTGAGTGCTTGAGATGAAGTTGATTGACATTGTTCTACTATTGATTATGTTCTCAATTATGCTACTCATTGTTTATCTAGATTGTATACTTTGCATAGTTAGGATGCATTCAAATTCATATATAGGTTTGTATAGCGCTCATTCATTGATATCATGGGTGGGTGATGAACAGCATGTAAGCATGGTGCTTAGATGTGGTTTATCTGCAAATGCACCCTATATTCTATATTCTGTGGTAGATCGCAGACGTGACACTCCCGTTGAGTCCTTTGTAGTTCACACTCCGAATGTAGGGAGAGTAGCAAGTTATTATTACTTTAGAAGACTGGCTATGATCTTGATCTTCCTTAGTAATATTCCCTTAAGTATGAATATGAAGTGTCTTTGCCATGATTGTTAGTATAATTGCACCAATCTAATAAGTACGAACACTGGTCGGCAAAGCTTTCCGACCAGGATTCTACTGGCCTACCGCTGTCCAAGACGCCGAGAAAATCGTACGGCACTGTGAGGTGTGCCAATTCTTCGCCAAGCAAATACACGTCCCAGTGCAAGAGCTACAGCCCATCCCCGCATCCTGGCCTTTCGCTAAATGGGGACTCGATATGATAGGCCCCTTCAAGGCAGCCAAAGGAGGGTACCGCTGCGTCTACGTCACCATCGATAAATTCTCCAAATGGATTGAATACAAGCCTTTGGTCAAAGCAACAGCGGCCAAGGCCGCGGAATTCTTCAACGACATTTCCCATCGTTTCGGCCTCCTGAATAGCATCATCACCGATCTTGGCACCACTTTTATCGGCAATGATTTCTTGGATTTCTGTGACGAAAGAAGCATCACGGTGAAGTACGTCTCGGTGGCTCATCCTCGGGCTAACGGCCAGGTGGAGAGGGCAAACGGTATGCTACTCGAGGCTCTCAAGAAACGTCTACACGAAATCGTCGAAAGAAGCCTAGGAAACTGGATCCTTGAGCCGCCGGCGGTAATCTGGGGTCTAAGGACCCAGCCCAGCCTCAACACCTGCGTATCCCCTTAATTCTTGGTCTACGGGTCCGAAGCAGTGCTCACTGCGGACGTCGCCTCCCGAGCTCCTCGAGTTGAATACTACAACGATTAAACGTCCGACAACGCCCGAGTAGAAGACGTCGACAGGCTCGAGGAAGAGCGCCTGGTCTCCTGTGTACGCATGGCAAAGTACCTCGAAGGGATGCGACGATACTACAACCGCAACGTCCACGGCAGGTTCTTCGTGATCGGTGTTGACGGTGGATATACCATGAAAATCCACATTCAAACACCGTCAATAGGCCTCGGATTTAAGGGAGAATAAACATATCATGAATATATTTTATCAATAACTAGTTTCACTTGTATTCTTAGCTTGTGAATGCAGGGAAGACCAAAACAGTGCAAAACTGAGTAGCTAGGGGCCACCTATGTGGTTCGGCCGAACCATGTTTGGTTGCCCCAGGCCACCACATTCCAACACAATGCATACAACATCAAATGGAAGAGAGTAGAGCCCGAGGCGGGCCCATGTGTGGGTTGGCCAAACCCCACCATGGGGTCCACCTGGCTCTGGTGACGTGGCACGATCCGTGGGACATTCCACCAAGATCATTTCATCCATAAGATCAACATGTGTTTTCGTTCAACGGTGGAGAATTAAGGCACACGGATTCAGGCGTGAAATAACACAATCAAGATAGAACCAGCACAGGAGGACATTCTATGACTGGTGGGGACCACACCTGGCCGGGCCCCACCTGTCATAGGGGTCGGCCGAACCACCCTAGGTGAGCCCCTGGCCACCGACCCTCAGCATGTTTCCCATGAGCTGAAATCACCACGGCCGTCCATCTTATGGCGGTTCAAGGGCGGTTTATCCAAGGAAGGAGAGGCAAGGAGCACATGGATCGCTGATGTGGTGCCCCTCAACTCTCCCCAATAAATAGAGGCTGCCATCACCCTCTTCAACACCAAGATACACAAGAGCCACAAGAGACAAGTGAAGCTTCACTCTTTAGTAGTAGTAGTATTAGTCTAGTGTGGGAGTTAGAGTCGAGTCGAGCTACGCTCGGAGTCTTTGGAGTCGTCTGCTGGAGAGTCTAGTATAGCTCTTGTACCTTTCTTTCTGTAAGACTTTATCTTTATCAATATATTATCTTTACTTTACTTTATTAAGTCTCTACTTAGTGCATTACTATTCTTTATAGTATTGTTGTGTTTTGTCTTAACTTATAGTTGAGTTATATTAGATAGTGATCCTGTAACCAGCTCATGTGTGTAGTTCATCGCCTGTCATAGGGTGCTTTAGTTGTTGGTACGCAACTAGAGTAGTAAGGCTTAGTGTAAGCGTGGTGCTTAGACTGGATCTTGCCTTTGAATGCCGCTTGTCGCACGGATTGTTTGTGGGTGCTAGCAGGTGGTGACAGTCCTGTCTAGTCTTAGTATCCCTCCACGTGTTTTAGGCAAGTTCTTAAAAGGTAGGCTCCCATAAGAGAATTGCCGCTTCGGGTAGAGATTATATTCCCTACTGTCTCGCCTATCCCCTACACACCGGAAGTAAGGTAGCTGTCTTAGTATAATTTATCTATTTGATAAGATAGTTCACAAGAGTAAAATAAGTGTCATAGGTGTCTTATACTCACTCGTTGTCCTCCCATCAAGCTATACTCTACTAGTTATCTTTAGTTATCCTAAAACGTTATCGTGTCTTGTTACCCTTTCCTCTATATATCGATTTACCCCCCTATCACTAGTTGATACTAAGTTGCTATAGAGTTAAGGATCTCTCTCTCTTTTTATGAATTATTCCTAGCAACCGCTTTTCATTGGGATAAAATAAATAACGATACCTTGGAATACACCCGGGTGAAGTGTTACAGCGGTATATAACTTCTAGTGCCTAGGGGTATTTCTTATGTCTATTGGATAATTTCGCAAGCGCACAGAATATACCGCTGTAGCACTTCACCCGGATGTATTCCAAGGTATCGTTATTTATTTTATCCCAAGGGAAAGCGATTGCTAGAAATATTAATAGAAGGAGATCCTGAAATCTATCTCAACTTAGCACAACTAGTGCAGAGGGGGTAATCGTGGTATGATAGGAAGGTGATGATTCAAAGATAACAAATGAAATACTAAAAGATAACTAGTGTAGTGCAGCTAGGTGGGAGGACAACGAGTGAGAAAGGTTCCTATGATTCAAACTTTACTCATGTGATCTATCCTATCAAATGGTCAAATTACACTAGGATTGCTACCTTACTACCGGTGTGCAGGGGGTAGTGCGAGACAATAGAGGACAAAACCTCTACCCGAAGCGCCTACACTCTTATAGGAGCCTACCTTTTAAGAACTTGCCTAAAACACGTGGAGGGATACTAAGACTAGACAGGGCTGTCACCACCTGCTAGCACCCACAAACAATCCGTGCGACAAGCGGTAATCAAAGGCAAGATTTAACCTAAGCACCACGTTTACGCTAAGTCTCACTACTCTAGCTGTGATCAAAGCAACTAGAGCACCCTATGACAGGCGATGAAGTAACACACGTTGAGTTGGAACAGGATCACAAATTAATGCAAACCAACCAAGTAATATGATAACTCACAACAATACTACTAGAATAGTAGTGCACTATGTAAAGACTTAGTAAAGTAAAGTAAGAATAATATATTAAAGTAGATAAGTCTTACAGAAAGAGAAAGATACAAGAGCTATACCAGACTCTCCAGCAGACGACTCGGGAGACCCCGAGCGCAGCTCGACTCAACTCTAACTCCCACACTAGTCTACAACTACTACTAGAGGTGGAACTACACTACTTCTTCACTTGTATCTTGAATGAATCATGTCTTGAGAGGGTGGAGGCAGCATCTATTTATAGGGGAGAGCAAGGGGGTGCCACATCAGTGATCCATTTGCCTTTCCACCTTAGCCCTTGGATGAACCGACCTTGAAACCACCTCAGATCAACGGTGTTGGAGATTTCCTCATGTGGACATCATGGAGGAAGGCGGTGGGAGATAACCGCCCTGGCTGGGCTCCAGGGGGGTTCGGCCGAACCCCCTATGGCAGGTGGGCCAAGCCAGGGGCTTCTAGAAGGTGTCCCCACCAGTCATTGAGGCTGCAGGTGGCCTGGCCCCACATCATAGGGTTCGACCGACCCACCCCTTGTGGGTTGGGCCCACCAGCGTGGTCCCCACCTGTTATAGGTTCTCTCTTGATTCTTGTTATGTCTTGATTGCTTCGTTTCACGCCTCAATCCATGTGCCTTTGATCTCCACCGTTGAATGGAAGCATAAGTTGATCAGATGGATGAAATGACTTGGTTGGAGTGTCACACGGATTCTGCCACGTCACCAGAGCCGGGTAGGCCCCATGGGCAGTTCGGCCGACCCATAAGTGGGCCCACTTTGAGCTCTGATCTCTTCCATGTGGTCCCTTGTGTCACGTATTGGAATGTGGTTGTCTGATGCCTCCATATGTGGTTCGGCCGAACCACATATGTGAGCCCCAGCTGTTGCATTTTGTCCGGTTTTGATCTTCCCTGCATTCGCAAGGTAAGAGTACAAGTGGAACTCATTATTGATAAAATATGCTCATGTTATGTTTATTCTCCCTTGAATCCGAGGCCTGTTGACGGTGTTCGAATGTGGAATATTATGGTATATCCACCGTTAACAAGATCCCCCAAGCTTAACCTTTGCTCGTCCTGAGCAAATAATTAAACTTAGCTTGGGTGGATCAGGAGTTGCTACAATGTCATATTTCAATATTACCAAGTACACAACAGAATACTTCTCTTTTGAATGGAGAAATTGGCTATAAAAATTCACCCATTTTATCTTAGTCCTTTGTGGAGCTAATGACCTTTCCTTTGCCTTAGGTGGTTGAGAGACAGAACAGTTTAACTTGAGCACTACTTTTCTCATTCTTTGCAAGTTTTATACTGGAGGTTTTTAGCAATGTGTTGCAGAAGACAACTTAATGTTACTCAAATGGTTCTCTCATGTCGCTCAAATAATGTATGATTCCTTACCAAGGCACAAAGTAAATATTGTCTTCTTGTTATCATCCTACTAAAAATGGCTTATGTGGGGCTTAAGGTAGGAATGATAGAATATAGCATACTTACTTTACATATGTTGTGGAGTTAAAGCTTGGATCCAAGGAGAGAAGTGTCATGCCCTTAGATCAAGATGTGCAAGTGTGCAGAAAATATTATAATGCTCCTCTATTTGGAATTGTATCTCTCTCTAAATTTTAGAGACATGGCTATCATTTTTCTTTTATTTATGAGTCTAGACTTGCTCAAATTTTTCTTTCTTTTCTTTTCTATGGACTTCCTTGTGTCCATCTTTATTTTTATTTTTATTTTGCATAGCCCTTTTTGTCTCGTCTACCATAACAACTAAGAGAGATTTTCTATGACTTTAACACATGGAGCTTTTTATTTGGTGGAAATGAAAGGCATGTGGTTGCGTACTTCCAGTGTAGAAGCAGCATATATATTTGTGATGTGTACGTGATCTTGATCTTAGGAGCATGATAAAACTCTCAATAAGGGTCAACAAGACTTGACAACACTCAATACAAAACAAATAGCTTGAGTGGAAGGTTTTGGACATGTGCAGCATATATGGCTGTGGTAGGAATTTGTTACCATTGAGGAACAACAAGGTTTTGTTTGTTTAAAATAAATCTCCAGTAATCATGCATGCTTCGAACAATACTATAGTAGCTCTTGTTTCACTATATCATATCTCAAAACTACTTAGACTTAGTTCTAGCACTTAGCATCCATAAAGTTTTCAGCTTCATGATGATTTAAATGAGCCAAGTAATCCGTACTCAAAGAAATACTAAGTTGTACACTAGGCATTAAAGAAATATTAACAGAGCAACTATTCATCATTTCCAATGAGAAAGATTAACATGCATGAACAGAAAATATTTTTGGTGTTTTTAGTTTATTTTATTCGAGTACATTAAATGAAAAGTGATATAAAATACTGAGATAGAATACTTACCTTGGTGGGGGAGAGAATCTCCCCCAAGCTTGCACTTTTGCAGTTGTCTCACTGAGGTGGACGTGGTGGATAGTGAGGAGGATATTGTGGTGGATATGGTCGCGGGAACTGTTGTGGGTGCTGTGGGATATATGGAGGTGGAGGTATGTTATGATGTGCATAGAGGGCAGCCCACTGTCTGCCAGTCTGCTCCTGGAAGTTTTGGAGCTGCTGCTGGGTTTGTGTAGTGATGTTGTGAATAGCCTCATGGCTAGCCCGCAGTACACCAAACTGATGTGTTAGCAACTCCATGTCATGTCGATGGCTTCGCGTCCCTGCATCCTGCATAGATGAGTAAGAAAATCTGGCACTTTGTGCCCCTGACCGGCGCCCTGCTCCAGAGCTAGAGGCCTTCATGGCATTTGAGCTGCCTGCATAGGTGCTGTCGTCTTTTTCGGATGATTCATTACGCTAAGCGGCACGCGTTCTTGCACGGGTAGCAGGACCTGAAAAACTCCATTGACTGCCTACTCCTGCAATGTTAGGTACTAATGGGTGGCTCCCATATAATTTTAATTCTCGGCATGGCAAAGTGAGTCTTGCATCATTGTTATGGAATTTAAATTCTATTGTTCCATGGGGACCACCGGCAATGATATGAGCCTTTATGAAATATTCCTCACCCAGAATGGTTCTATGTGTAGGTATGTAATCATTAAATCCATTTAGTAGTTCAAGGTTGCTACACATTTTTGTGATGATGGATGTGAAATCAAATGATCCACATCTTGATGGTGCAGAAATCCAATGTTCTACCATGGCTTTTGCAGGTGATACTCGGATTTTATAAATCATGGCATACATTATTCTTAAATCAATCTCTCTAATAGGTCTCACATTATCCCGGGGAAACAAAGTGATTCCTAGCCATCTATGCAAAAAGTGCAGTGTGGGGTTACAAATGTGACTAGTACGTGGTTTTCCCATTCTATTTTCTCCAGTAATTTCATGCCAAAATTCAAGTTTATTAAACCTTCTAGTAGCAGATTCTAAATTTGAGGTACAGTTCATGAAGCCTAGGCAAGCACTAAACTGGTCCCAAGTAAGATCATAAGCTTGATTAAATAGGCAAAAATAGATGTTGTCTCTAGTTGCTTTTACTGTGCACAAAAATTCTAAAGTGAGACTCTTGCTACCTTGGTATCCAGAAAAATCCCAGAATTCACCACATCCTATTGCACCAAAAACATCAAAGAACTCCTCATACATACCTGTGCATTGGAAGAGTCCTAAATCAATTACCTTGGTGTGTTCAAAGTTGCGGTTGCGGATGGAGTTGAGGACAAGAAGTTCTTGTGGAGTGACCCAAATGCCTGTTTCTTGGTCTTGTGTTCTAACAGGTTCTTCCTCTTCTTCGGATTCTTCATGATCATTAGAAGGTTGTTCAACATTTCCCGTGTTGTTGCTTGGCTCAGTTGCTTCAGACAAATATTCATCCTGCGACCCCGAGAGTTGTATCTCAGTGTCATAGGATGATGATTGTCGTGATGAACTCCCGCTCAATGCTGAGCGCATTTTCTTTGCTGCGGCCTTGAATAGATTCTTCATATTTGCACAAAACAAAGACACGAACCAAACTTTGGATGTTGGGGATTAGCTTAATTGAACATTTTTACCGGATGATTACCTTCGTTGACTTCCTCGGGTGATGAACACTTGAAGAACAAAGATGAGAGAAGAATATTTTTGATTTTTCTTTTGGAAAGAAATGAACTTTGTTAGGAGAGGGAGAGTTTTAGAATGTCAAAGTGCTCAGCTGGTGGTTTGGTTTGAAGACTGAGCTCACGAGAATGGGGATTAAATGGAGAAGGAAAGCAGAGGGTGCAGGGCACTTGGCCTGGTTCGGCCGAACCCCTAGCTGCCTCTACTTTGTGGCACTAATTAGTGGAGTCTCAGGTGGACTGAATGGATCAAAAGCTGAGGTGATCGAGCTCAATGGATGGGTCGGCCGAACTGTGCTCTGCCTCCTCTTGCGCCAGTAGATTGAAGAATCTATGACACATTGAAAGGGCCAAAAGCTATGGTGATAGGGAGCAACACAAGGGTTCGGCCGAACCCCTACTCACCTCCATTTGCTTTGTGCCAGGTGCTGGTGTCGAGTGTGGTCTCTTCTTGCCTGGTAGAGCACTCAATTCTTCTCCTTTGGATGCTTGCTCATGGGGTCCTTTCTTGGAGTGAGTGGTAAATAGAATAAAGAGGAAAGGAGGGAGAAAGACATGACCATGGCTATTGGTTGTTTGTTCATGAGATTCTTCATGGGAGAACTTAAGTGAATGCCAAGTTTGGTTTCTTTTGATTAGCAAGAATGATTTGGTTATGAGTCTCATGAGTAGAATTAAGGAGAGAAGAAAGGGGTTATGTCATGACATGAATTTTCTCTTTAAATTACTCATGCTTTGCTATGAACATTTTTATTGGTATTTTATTGAAACAAGGGATGAGAGAGATATTCTAACTCTTAAAGTGCAAGTTGACAGTTATATGTCTTGTAGCACTCTACAGGATAGCTCACATGATATTTGGGTTAAGCCGATTAGCAATGAACATGTGGGTGCATAGAAAGATCCAAGGTTGCCATGCTAGTGATTAAGATCATCATGCAAATTATTTAAGATGTTGTCGTGCATGGGATAAGGCATGGATTGAAATGGACAAAAGGTGGCAGGTGGGGGCATCATGATGGGGTTCGGCCGACCCCACCATGGGCTCAACTTGGTGTTGATTTATTCAGAAGATTAGTTTAATGATGATTATCATGCTAAAATTATTGACCGACAGAAAAGGTTTGGGATTAACATGCAAAAATAATTTAAACAAGTAAGGGAAGTAACATGACTTTAAATATCAGTATACTTACCTTAATGGAAGAGCTGATCTTTTAGGTCCTTGGGGTAGGACCATTCTCTTGAGCTGGCATGGAATTTTTCTTTGGAGGTGTCACCGGCTGTATAACCTTTTTCTTCCATACTCGCTTGCTCTTTGCTCGTGGTTGTGATTTGGGCTTCTTCAAGTCTTTCACAATAGCAAAGGCATGTATCTCCCTTAGCATGATCAATGAACACTGCTCAACCTTCAGTCGGAATTTGAATGTTTCCAGGGTCCCATTGATTGTGAATTGAATTTCTCCAGCTCCAACATCAATATGTGCATTGGCGGTGCTGAGGAACGGTCTCCCCAAGATGAGTGGAGTCTTCTCATCTACTTCCATGTCCAATACCACGAAGTCCACGGGGACAAAGAATCCACGTATCTTGACGGGGATGTTTTCCGCTATCTTGACGGACTGATTGATCCACCAGCTGCAAACGTATTGATGTAGGGGACAAGATAGTATGATTGAGTTTGTCGAACACTACCTTTGGCATGACGCTGACGCTTGCTCCCAAGTCGCATAGTGCATGCTCAAAGTATTGTGTCCCAATGGAGCAGTCAATGGTGGGACACCCAGGGTCTCTCTTCTTGGTTGGCAGTTGGTTCAATATGGCCGCGCTGCATTCCTCCGTTAATTTGACAATCTCCATTGTAGGCAGCGGGCGCTTATTATTGAGGATGTCTCTTAGGTACTTGGCATAGGTTGGTACTTGCATTGCGTCAAGTAATGGAATATTCACATAAAGATGATGAATTACCTCGACGAATTTCTCGAATTGTTCGTCGGTGGTTTGCTTCCTTGTTCTTGGAAAAGGTAGCAGCACATTGGTGTCATAATATTCGTGTGGGGCTGTCTTTCCCTGGAACCTGCTGTTGTCATCAGGTGCTGGCACTTCTTCTTCTTCTTCATCTTCCTTGTCTTTTCTTGCAGCCCTCCCTGTCATGTTAGGATTTGGTGGATCGCGAGTGGACTTACCTCCCCTCATGATCACCGCATTGATATTTGAAGTATTGCAAGTATTTTTAGGAGATGAAGTAGTAGCAACAAGATGAGCTAATTGAGATTCTAACATTTTATTAGAACTCATTTGTTCTTTAACAGAAGAAGCGAGAGCATCCATCTTACAATTTAATGTTTCAAGGGTCTTGTCATTTTCTATCAACTTTTTAGTCATGCTTTCATTTATTTTAGCTTGATTCATGACAAGATCTTTTAATGATAACTGATTACCAAAATTTGCATTACCTTGAAACTTGGATTTCGACGCCTATCTTCCTTGTTGCGGATAATTTGAATTGTTGCTGAGGCGTCTATCTTCTCAGGATTTAATTTGGAATAAGATACACTACATACCTGATCCCATTGATGCTTGGAAGCATAATGTTGAATGGCCTCTCGGTCTTTCTTGAAATTAGCACGTTCTTCCAACCTTCTCAAGAGGAAATCCATCTTCTCAGATATTGCGTCTACTTCATGGATGGCATGTGTGTTCTTCTTCTTGGATTGGAGTCGATCTTCATTACACCCTTGATTTGTCACCATCTTTTCTCTCAGATTCTTGGCTTGTGTGACATTGAGTGAAGTGAATGCTCCTCTAGCAGCGGCATCAAGGTGGCTACAAGCTGTTGGAGTTAGCCCATGATAAAAACCTTGAATCAGGAGGCATTCTTGAATTCCATGGTGAGGGCATCCCCAAATGTATTCCTGGAGAAGTCCCATGCTTCGGGAATTGTCTCATCCACTTGCTGTGTAAAACCTGAGATCTTTCCTCGAAGAGAGGTGGTTTTGCCCATCGAGAAGAACTTCTTGAGGAATGATTAGCACAGCTTGTCCTATCATCCATATCTTCAGGGCAAGCATAGAACCATGGTTTTGCCTTTCCGATCAAGGAGAACGGGAAAAGGCAAAGACGGATGGCGTCTGCTTTGACTCCCCTTATATAGATAGTGCCACACAACTCCAGAAAATTCTGGAGATGCGCATTTGCATCCTCATGGGGCTTTCTGCTGAATGGGTTGGCTTGCACCATATTGATAAGAGACGGCTTGAGCTCAAAAGTGACATCCCCAAGCTAAGCTGCGGACCGGTGGCGACATTGTCGGCTGACGGTGCAGAATGCTCAAAGATGGTCCTTTGGGCCATAGCTTCCTTAAGTGACAGTGCTGAGCCTCCTTCCTTGAGTGGTTCCAATACCAAATCTGACCTCCGATCGGAGACTGAACGGTGTCGAGAACTCCTGATGGATGTCCCTGGATTTTCTATTGTTGGCTTAAAACTGAAATCTACTCATGTATGCCTTGCTTCACGATAAAGAGAAGCAGAGGCAACGGTAAGCCCTACTACAACTAATTGATACTAATTTGAAGATAGGTTCCGGATTTGATCTTATTAAAATTTCTAGGCTATGCTTTTCCTGGCAACGGCGCCAGAAATGCTTGTCGACACTTCTTAGCACAACCACCAGAGACAGGGAGTTAGGCTATCTCTGATAACGGCGCCAGAAGTGCCTGGGGGTATTTTTTATGTCTATTGGATAATTTCGCAAGCGCACAGAATATACCGCTGTAGCACTTCACCCGGATGTATTCCAAGGTATCGTTATTTATTTTATCCCAAGGGAAAGCGATTACTAGAAATATTAATAGAAGGAGATCCTGAAATCTATCTCAACTTAGCACAACTAGTGCAGAGGGGGTAATCGTGGTATGATAGGAAGGTGATGATTCAAAGATAACAAATGAAATACTAAAAGATAACTAGTGTAGTGCAGCTAGGTGGGAGGACAACGAGTGAGAAAGGTTCCTGTGATTCAAACTTTACTCATGTGATCTATCCTATCAAATGGTCAAATTATACTAGGATTGCTACCTTACTACCGGTGTGCAGGGGGTAGTGCGAGACAATAGAGGACAAAACCTCTACCCGAAGCGCCTACACTCTTATGGGAGCCTACCTTTTAAGAACTTGCTTAAAACACGTGGAGGGATACTAAGACTAGACAGGGCTGTCACCACCTGCTAGCACCCACAAACAATCCGTGCGACAAGCGGTAATCAAAGGCAAGATTTAACCTAAGCACCACGTTTACGCTAAGTCTCACTACTCTAGCTGTGATCAAAGCAACTAGAGCACCCTATGACAGGCGATGAAGTAACACATGTTGAGTTGGAACAGGATCACAAACTAATACAAACCAACCAAGTAATATGATAACTCACAACAATACTACTAGAATAGTAGTGCACTAAGTAAAGACTCAGTAAAGTAAAGTAAGAATAATATATTAAAGTAGATAAGTCTTACAGAAAGAGAAAGATACAAGAGCTATACCAGACTCTCTAGCAGACGACTCCGGAGACCCCGAGCGCAGCTCGACTCACCTCTAACTCCCACACTAGTCTACAACTACTACTAGAGGTGGAACTACACTACTTCTTCACTTGTATCTTGAATGAATCATGTCTTGAGAGGGTGGAGGCAGCATCTATTTATAGGGGAGAGCAAGGGGGTGCCACATCAGCGATCCATGTGCCTTTTCACCTTAGCCCTTGGATGAACCGAACTTGAAACCACCTCAGATCAACGGTGTTGGAGATTTCCTCACGTGGACATCATGCAGGAAGGCGGTGGGAGATAACCACCCTGGCTGGGCACCAGGGGGGTTCGGCCGAACCCCCTATGGCAGGTGGGCCAAGCCAGGGGCTTCTAGAAGGTGTCCCCACCAGTCATTGAGGCTGCAGGTGGCCTGGCCCCACATCATAGGGTTCGGCCGACCCACCCCTTGTCATAGGTTCTCTCTTGATTCTTGTTATGTCTTGATTGCTTCGTTTCACGCCTCAATCCATGTGCCTTTGATCTCCACCGTTGAATGGAAGCACAAGTTGATCAGATGGATGAAATGACTTGGTTGGAGTGTCACACGGATTCTGCCACGTCACCAGAGCCGGGTGGGCCCCATGGGCAGTTCGGCCGACCCATAGGTGGGCCCACTTTGAGCTCTGATCTCTTCCATGTGGTCCCTTGTGTCATGTATTGGAATGTGGTTGTCTGATGGCTCCATATGTGGTTCGGCCGAACCACATATGTGAGCCCCAGCTGCTGCATTTTGTCCTATTTTGATCTTCCCTGCATTCACAAGCTAAGAGTACAAGTGGAACTCATTCTTGATAAAATATGCTCATGTTATGTTTATTCTCCCTTGAATCCGAGGCCTGTTGATGGTGTTTGAATGTGGAATATTATGGTATATCCACCGTCAACAGACATGCTCTCAGCAAAAATAGACCTCTTGATGAAAAAGATTGAGGAAGATTCTAAAAAGGAACAAGAGGCCATTTGAACCACTGCCACCGCACGAGCAATCGAAACTGACCCACGGTGCGAGGTATGTGGTGGAGAAGATTACTCGGGCAACAACTGTCCCGAGACGAAGGAGGAAGTGAGCTTCATCAACAACAACAACAATGGGTATCGACCCTAGCAACAAGGAGGATGGAACTCGCACCCCTTCTACCAAGAAAATCAAGGTAATGGTTACAGTAATAATTTGAATAATTCTTATGGTAACCAACCTTCTCTTAAAGATCTTGTCTTAGGCTAATCTAAAATTAATGATAGTATAAACAAGAAAATAATGGCTAATGATAAGATTCTTGAAAATCTTAGTGAGAAAATGGATAGCTTTAACACTGCTATGAAAAATCAATTGAGGTTTAATAAAATGCTAGAAACCCAATTAGCTCAAATAGCAGTAGCTGTCCCATCCTTCGAACAAGGTACGATCCCAGGGAAACCTGAGGAACCAATTGAGGGTGTCAAGTTAATTTCCACGAGGTTTGGTAAACCTCCCGTTAGGCAAAACCCGGGTTGTCTTCTTGATTCGCCATTCATGGCCAAGAAGAGTGACCCTGGTCATCCTACCATCACCTGCGAGATCGGGCCGCACACCTTCAACAATGCCTTCTGCGACCTTGGATCTGGAGTGAACATCATGTCCAAGATAATGTATGAGAACTTGCTAGGGGGACCTTTGTACCCACTTTTGTCAAATTGCAGATGGCCGATCAATCCATCCGGTTCCCCGAGGGATTGGGCAAGGGACATCCTTGTCAAAGTTCAAGACGAATACATCCCCGCCGACTTCATCATTCTTGACATGGGGGCCGATGACGAAGTCCCCGTCATCCTGGGAAGGCTGTTCCTCAACACCGTGAATGCATCATCTACGTGGGATCCGGCCAAGTCCACTTCCAACTCCCAGGTAAGAGAATCAAATGTCCTTTCAATGGTTATAAAGCAATGCAACAGGCAAGGAAGAACCTGTGGAGAAACAAGCCACAATATGCAACCCGCTGAAAGAATCAACCGCCAAAGGCCAAAAAGGCCGAACTGGTAAGTAAGGCTGAGGTGGTAAACAAGGCTAACTCCGCTGAATTACAAGCATCAATCAAGAAGGAACGGCGGAAGAAAGAGGTGCGATCATCACGGTCTCCAACCGAAGCACCCGAAGAATGATCCCGAAACGGAGAGGTCCTGCTCTACGAACCTAAAACATGGAGCCCTTACTGGTAAGGTAAATCAATATTTATCTCATATCTAATTCCTGCATTTCAGTTTTTGCATTTTCTTTATTGCATTTCATATTTAAATTTTGCAATAATTTATTTCGACAAAATAAAAAATACTTAGATGAATAACACTTGAAAAGAACCTTTCTGCTCACACCTGAGGTGGTGGGACCACCTAGGTAGGGTCGGCCGACCCCACCATGGGGCCCACCCACCTCTGGTGGTGTTGGCCTGGTGTAGTAAATCACCTCCTGAATTTTTAACACCATCTCCTTTTGAATTTGGCCGACCACCTTTGGTCATGACCACTTTCACTTGCTCCAAGGAGAATCCAACATCCACTACCATCTAATTCTGAAAAGTGGACACTTTGGCATGCATTAGTGTTCCCATTGTCCATGGGAATCACTTTAAACATGTGTCCACTTTTGTCATACACCTTTTACCTTCACAAAACACTAGGCAGGGGAATCTCTGAAAATTTCAAAACTTTTGGTCCACCACTAGTCTCCGCTTTGTAGCATAAAGTGAAATACACTGTTTAAAGCTGAAAAGGGGACAAGGCCTGGTTCGACCGAACCATGTTTTGGCACCCCTCAACAAAGTGGTGTTTGAATTCAAATAGATTCCCTGTACAAAGGTGAAAGCAACACTGAACCTGTCATAAGTGGTTCGGCCGACCCATGATTAGAGACATGTCTACAGAGTTGTGTTTGAATTCAAATAAATTCCCTGTCCAAAGGCAAAAGCAACTCTGATCATGTCATAAGGGGTTCGGGCGACCCATCAATAAAGAGCTGTCAGCAAGGTTGAGTTTGAATTCAAATAAGATTCCCTGTCAAAGGAGAAACAAAAGCTGAGCAGGCCAAGGGGGGTCGGCCGAACTGGCCTTTGTGGCCTGGCCACCAGCCATTCTCCCCCTATAAATACCCTTGCATTGTGTACTCAATTCCACACCCAAACCAGTTGAATCATCTCGAGCACACAATCTCCCTTCTTCTCTCCATTTGAGCAAGTTCTTTTTCAAGTTTAGTTAAAGTTTAGCCACTCAAACAAAAAACCCAAAAATATTGTAGTAGTATAAGTTTGTTTTATTCTCATCTTTGCTCTCAATATCCTGTTTGTGGAGGTAACCATACCCCGCAAGGACTACTAACAGTAGGATAGCTAACGCTAACGCTAATCCCTGTTGTTGTAGTGTGTTCTTGTGTGATCTTATTGCTGCAGGATGAAGAGTTTTCCTCCGCACTCAAGAAGGCCAAGAGTGTCACAGGGAGTTCCTCCCGACGACCCCGCCATGATGAAGATGAAGGAAGAGAAGCCCCACCAAGATGAAGCTTTGGAGTGCCTTCCGAGAGGACGTTAGACCCCGAGAGCGGCCTCATGTTGAACCAAGAAAAGTACCAAAGGTACCTCTCCATGCGACACCGCGGTTATGAACATACCGGCATCATCGACTCCGTCCTTTTGGACAACACAGCCGAAATCCCTCTCCCATGTGAGAGGTGTCGGTTGTATGCGCTGCGCACACTAACCATAAATTAGGACCGAGAGACAAGAAGCCAAAATGCTGCAGGACCAAGAAGGGTGACAAGGAGCATGTCACAAGCCGCTCAATTTGAGCAAGACGGCACATCACGAGCTGCAGGAAGATACGAAGAAGAAGGCGATGAGGCAAGTTTCATGGACATTTCAAGGTCCACGGAACGGCCTCAACAGCACACTCTAAGAGTGCGCACTCCTCGTCCGTCCGCACGGGCGAGGGGTCGTCGAAGCCAAGGATCGGAAATGGACCAACTCATCAATGACATGGGCGCAATGCAAGTTGAGCAAGATGCAACTCTGAGTATGGGACAACAAAATGCCCAACTATTGGAAGCTATCCAAGACGGAGAAACACAACACTGGGTGGGATGGTTCCAATACTACCCGCAACCACAATGAGCAAAAGGACAAGCTTGGGGTAGATCCTCTCCCCTACCAAGGTAATTATTCTATCCTAGCTATTTACATTATTTTAATTTATTGCATTTAAAAAATGCATAAGATAAAAATACCAAAAATATTTTCCTTATTCCCATATGTCCCATGAATGTTTATCTTCCTCATGGAAATGATGAATAGTTGCTCTGTTAATGTTTCTTTAATGCCTAGTTTACAATTTAGTATTTCTTTGAGTATGGATCACTTGGCTAATTTAAATCATCATGAACCTGAAAACTTTGTGGATGCTAAGTGTTAGAATTAAGTCTAAGTTGTTGTGAGATATGATATAGTGAAACAAGAGCTACTATAATATTGTTCTAAGCATGCATGATTACTGGAGATTTATTTCTTAATCAATCAAAACCTTATTATTCCTCAATGGTGATAAATTCCTATCACAGCCATATATGCTATACATGTCTAAAACCACTCGCATAAGCTATTTGCTTTGTATTGAGTGTTGTCAAGTCTTGTTGACCCTTATTGAGAGACGTATCATGCTCCCAAGATCAAGATCATGCACACACCACATATATATGCTGCTTCTACACTGGAAGTACGCAACCACATGCCTTTCATTTCCACCAAATAAATGCTCCATATGTTAAAGTCATAGAAAATCTTTCTTAGTTATTATGGTAGAAGAGACAAAAGGCTATGCAAAATGAAAAAAAGGAAAGAAAGATGGACACAAGAAAGTCCATAGAAAAGAAGAGAAAAATTTGAGCAAGTCTAGACTCATGAATAAAGAGAAGAAAAATGATAGCCATGTCTCTAAAATTTATTAGAGAGAGATACAATTTCAAATAGAGGAGCATTATAGTTTATATTTTCCACAAACTTGCACATCTTGATCTAAGGGCATGACATTTCTCTCTTTGGATCCAAGCTTTGACTCTACAACATATGCAAAGTAAGTATGCTATATGCTTCATTCCTACCTTAAGCTCCACATAAGCCATTTTTTTAGTAGGATGAGAAAGAGAAGATAGCATTTACTTTGTGCCTTGGTAAGGAATTATACACCATTTGAGTGACATGAGAGAACCATATGAGCAATATTAAGTTGTCTTTTGCAAAACATTGCTAAAACCTCCAGTATGAAACTTGCAAAGAATGAGAAAATTAGTGCTCAAGTTAAACTGTTCTGTCTCTCAACCACCAAAGGCAAAGGAAAGGTCATTAGCCCCATAAAGGACTAAGGTAAAATGGGTGAATTTTTATAGCCAATTTTTCCATTTAAAAGAGAAGTATTCTGTTGTACACTTGGTACTAAGGAAATATGAATATTGTAGCACCGAGGCTAAGTTTAATTATTTGCTCGGGACGAGCAAAGGTTAAGCTTGGGGATCTTGTTGACGTTGGATATACCATGAAAATCCATATTCAAACACCGTCAACAGGCCTCGGATTTAAGAGAGAATAAATATATCATGAAAATATTTTATCAGTAACTAGTTCCACTTGTATTCTTAGCTTGTGAATGCAGGAAAGATCAAAACTATGCAAAAGAGAATAGCTAGGGGCCACCGATGTGGTTCGGCCAAACCATGTTTGGTTGCCCCAGGCCACCACATTCCGACACAATGCATACAACATCAAATGCAAGAGAGTAGAGCCCGAGGTGGGCCCATGTGTGGGTCGGCCAAACCCCACCATGGGGCCCACCTAGCTCTGGTGACATGGCACGATCCGTGGGACATTCCACCAAGATCATTTCATCCATAAGATCAACATGTGTTTTCATTCAACGGTGGAGAATCAAGGCACACGGATTGAGGCGTGAAATAACACAATCAAGACAGAACCAGCACAGGAGGACACTCTATGACTGGTGGGGACCACATCTGGCCGGGCCCCACCTATCATAGGGGTCGGCCGAACCACCCCAGGTGGGCCCCGGCCACCGACTTCCTCCACCGACCCTCAGCATGTTTCCCATGAGCTAAAATCACCACGCCCGTCCATCTTATGGCGGTTCAAGGGCGGTTCATCCAAGGGAGGAGAGGCAAGGAGCACACGGATTGCTGACGTGGTGCCCCTCAACTCTCCCCTATAAATAGAGGCTGCCATCACCCTCTTCAATACACCCATGATACACAAGAGCCACAAGAGACAAGAGAAATTCCACTCTTTAGTAGTAGTAGTAGTAGTATTAGTCTAGTGTGGGAGTTAGAGTCGAGTCGAGCTACGCTCGGAGTCTCCGGAGTTGTCTGCTGGAGAGTCTGGTATAGCTCTTGTACCTTTCCTTCTATAAGACTTTATCTTTATCAATATATTATCTTTACTTTACTTTATTAAGTCTCTACTTAGTGCATTACTATTCTTTATAGTATTGTTGTGTTTTGTCTTAACTTATAGTTGAGTTATATTAGATAGTGATCATGTAACTAGCTCACGTGTGTAGTTCATCGCCTGTCATAGGGTGCTTTAGTTGTTGGTACGCAACTAGAGTAGTACGGCTTAGTGTAAGCGTGGTGCTTAGACTAGATCTTGCCTTTGAATGCCGCTTGTCGCACGGATTGTTTGTGAGTGCTAGCAGGTGGTGACAGCTTTGTCTAGTGTTAGTATCCCTCCACGTGTTTTAGGCAAGTTCTTAAAATGTAGGCTCCCATAAGAGAATAGCCGTTTCGTGTAGAGGTTATATCCCCTACTATCTCGCCTATCCCTTACACACCGGAAGTAAGGTAGCAGTCTTAGTATAATTCATCTATTTGATAAGATAGTTCACAAGAGTAATGTAAGTGTCATAGGAGTCTTATACTCACTCGTTGTCCTCTCAGCTAGCTATACTCTACTAGTTATCTTTCGTTATCCTAAAACTTTGTCGTGTCTTGGTGTCATTACCCTTTCCTCTATATATCGATTTACCCCCTATCACTAGTTGATACTAAGTTGCTATAGACTTAAGGATCTCTCTCTTTTTATTAATTATTCCTAGCAACCGCTTTCCCTTGGGATAAAATAAATAATGATACCTTGTAATACTCTCGGGTGAAGTGCTACAGCGGTATATTCTGTGCGCTTGCGGAATTATCCAATAGACATAAGAAATACCACAGGCACTTCTGGCGCCGTTATCAGAGATAGCCTAACACCCTGTCTCTGGTGGTTGCGCTAATAAGTGTCAACAATCGGCGACCTCGTCCTCCGCCGCAAGCAGAGCAAGGAAGGCATGCACAAGCTCTCTTCGCCATGGGAAGGGCCTTACATGGTCAAGGCCGTCACACGGCCTGGATCATATAAGCTGTGCGACCTAGACGGCGTCGACATCCCCAACTCTTGGAACATCGAGCATCTACGTCGGTTCTATCCTTGACAACATGTCAAGCCAGATATGTGTATTTCATTTGACATTTTAATATAATATCTCCATGCATATATACGTGTCCATATCTTCAGGCCATTTGTCTACTAACATTCGTCGAATAAGCTTCATGACTACCCGGACAGCGTCACTCCACCATACTAAGCCCCGCAACTGCTCGGGCATTCTGACTTCGTCGACGCGTAAGTCCTGCACCTACTCGGGCCGCCTAATTCCGTCGATGCATATGTCCCGCACCTGGTCGGGCTGCTTCGCTCTGCCAAGGCACAAGTCCCGCAACTACTCGGGCTGCCTAAATTCACCAACGCATAAGCCCTGCACCCGTTCAGGCGGCATTGGCTCGACGACGCGTAAGCCCTGCACTAGTCAGGCCACCCTTTATCACCGCTTCATCGACCGTCCCGATAATTTCGGGAAGCCATCACCCACGATAAGCGTAAGCCCTGCCAGGCGCAGGCAGCTTCGCCACCACGTAAGCCCCAGGGACGCCTGGGCCGTTAATCTTCGCTAACACATAAACCCCGGGGACGCTTGGGTAGGTTAGCAGTGTCTCCACAAGCCTCGTCAAAAGGCACGGGCACCGGTCACTGGATTTCTCCAAAAGTCACATGTCCTGACTCCTCGCCGACCGCTCCAGAAGCCCCGACCGTGCTCGGGCACCCTGCAACATACGCGGTCTAGCTAAAATAGCTCGCAGTACAAAGGACAACCGATTCGAAAATAAAAATTTGTACAAACTAAGTTTGTGCAGCATTATGTACAACAGTACCGAAACTACGATGTTTTGTCTTCATATGCAGATAAATCATAGTTTTTGCAGGCTAAATCCCCTCAGTGGGAAAGAGTTGCACGTCCGCCGCCAAGAGCGTGGCTGCCGGCTTCGCCTCTTCTTCCAGTTGGTCTTCATGCTCCCCGGTGGTCCCCTGTGCATACCTGTCTTTCACCCGGTCATTCTTCACGCCAGGGTAATGCGAGCGGACCACCCCGAGCACATGTGCGGCCACGTTCTCGGCGACGTCAGAGCAAAAGGTCTGGAAGAAACGCAATGCCTGCTGACCACGACGGATGATGTCGAAGGGCCCCGGTGCTCCAGCAGGCGGATCAGGAGGGGCATACTCGATGATGTCAAGTACGGGCTTGATCCCCTCTGCCAATACATCGAATCTTCCCTCCGCAGCTTCAAGTCATTGCGCCAAGTCGTTCATTTGCGCCCGACTCCTCTGATCCATTTCTGCAAGACCAAGAAAAGTCAAAAAGATGGAATAAGGTCATTTTAAAAAGCACAAGAAGCTTACCCAGGTGTATCTCCTCGTTCCTCCGAGCCGCTTCTCGAAGCACCGACACTTCATTCTCCAGTTCTTTCGATGAAGCAAGCGAGAGTGAATGAAAGATTAAATAAGGGAGCAGTGAATGAAAGATTAAATAAGGGAAAGATCCGCTTACTCCGTTTCACCGCGTCCTCAAACAATTCTTGAAGATCTGCGTGCCAAGACACCACATTTAGGAGAGAAAGCTGGGAGCCAATGATAACTTTAAAGGGTACTGTCATACCTTTCTTCTCCTGCAGCAGTTTCTGCTAGGAATCCATCAGGTCGGCGCAATGCTCCTGGTATGTGTCTCGCTGCTCGCGCAGATCTGCCATAGCTCTGACAAGACGGTCCACCTCGCTCTGCAATTCTTCACTCTTCATCGTGGCCCTCGCAAGGAGATGCAGCGTTTGCCGGCGGTCTTCAGCGGTGTCATGGACCGCCTGGTCGACAACGATGAAAACGATGAACATCATACAAAATCAAGACAATTACCCTTCGGAGAGGAAGGCGTCACCTGCACACGTGAGGACAGACGACCCAGACGGCCGAGCACCTTCCTCAGGTCAGCACGGGTGTCACAAATATCAGCTTTCAGCGCATCAATCTCCTCGTCCACCAGATCTTCTTCCACTGCGACGACATAGGTCTTGCCAACCGGCCGAAAAGTCCGAAGCATCGGCGGAGGGATTACCTGGGGAATCTCCTCGACATCCGGGTCGGGTTGAGCAGCGCTCGACGACGGGCGGTCATGATCTCCTGGGTTTGTTCCTAGCACTGCGCTACGCGAACCAGCGTCGGTTGGTGCGTCCGTCCTTTGATCGGCACCAGCTGGCGATATTGACTCTTGCGGGTCCGATGACGAGGTCGGCAGCGTTGGGACGAACTGCGGTGGCTACTCTAGCGGTGGCGGCGACGACTCCGGCAGCTGCACCTCCGGCGGGTCCCTCGGCGATTCATGGTCCGATGGCCACCCAGCAGTGGCACCACCACCATCACCGTCTTTCGGCTCCTCCTCACCAGCAGTTCTTCCACTCGCCGCTCGTTCAACGTCCTTGGTGCAGGGCCCCATGAATAATGGAGGACCCTTTAAGACGACAGAACACAAGAAGAACGCTCGACAGCAAACCGATGCACAAAGTATATGGGCACTCACATCTCCAACCGGCCGCGTTTGTGGGAAAATTGTTTCTTTCGACTAGGAGTCCCCTCATCAGGGCGGGGCCTCCTGGTCGGAGGGACTTCTCCTTTTCGGCGTTTCGGTGATGGCTCCTCGTCACCACTCGAGCTGGGGATCACCGCCTGACGACGGGTCTGCTCCTTGGAAATATGCACTGGTCCTCCGGATCTTTGATCAGCTCCACTAGACGAACCAGCCTTCTCCGACATGGGCAGCTTCCCGCGAGCTGCTTGCTAAGCGAGTGTCTCCTGATCCGACTCCTCGTGATAGTCCTCATCTTCGTCTTCAGGCTCTGCAAAATCTTCATCTTCACTGCCGGGTTGATAGTTGTGCCGAGAATCCACATCTTGCGGCCACTCGTTGGTCGGAACGTCCGAGAAGTACAACTTCCGGTCCTGACCATTTATCTTCAACCAATTAAATACATCAAAAGTCATCACACGGTCAGGGATTACAAAGGGAAGACATACAAGCGACATACCTCTGGTGGGGTTTGCCCAAGATGCAAGGCTTTCTGCTGACTGCAAGTATTGATGAAAGCGTCTTTGTCAAACAGCTCTCTTAGCTGAATAGTTGCTTTGGAAGCCGATATATGTTCTTCAACTTCTCTGGTCGGATCAGAAGAACCCCGATACTCAAATGCAGGATGAATTCTATCTTTGCAAGGTTGAATCCGGCGCCTCACAAGTTTGCAGCAACTCCGATGCCATCCAGTTTCATATTCTTCAAAATATCCAAAAGCTCAAAATCCTGAACCATGTCTTCAGACCTCGTCTTCTCCGACCAGCTGATCTTCATCTCTGGGATCTAGTCCACGGCACTTCGCACCGGCGGTTCTTGGTTGGGCAGATAAAACCACCTTTTGTTCCAATCGCAGATACTGGTGTTAAGAGGGATGGAAAGGTAGTGCGCCGACATTCCGTCTCGCAGTTTCAGATAAACCCCACCGGCTATACGAGATCCCCTCTGCTTGATTTCACAAGCATGTACAGGTGGCGGAAGAGGTTGAAATGTGTGAGGATACCAACAAAAGCTTCACAATGGTAGATAAAAATGGAAACTCCAAAAATAGAGTTCGGATGAAGATGGCACAAGGAGATTTCATAGTAATCCAGAAGCTTTCGGAGAAACGGGTGGCACGGGACGCCAAATCCCCGCAGAAAATAATCATCAAAGATGGTTATCTCATTGGTGTTGGGCATCGGGTACGGCTCACCTTCTGACGGCCTCCATCCGGTGGTCGCGTGATCCGGAAGCAACCCCTTAGCAACCAAGGTCAAGATGTTCTTCTCCGTCATCGTCGATTTTTGCCATTCGTGATCTAGGCGGAACTCCCCCGGCTGCACTTCCTTCATCTTCTTCTGAGTCGCTCATGCGCTCTTCCTAGGACCCATTTCTTCGATTATACTGTGGATTCGGGTTGGCAGAAGGGCGAATCGAAGAGGCTCGAGTGGAATTGGATTTTGGTTCGGCAAAAGAAGAAAACCTAGACGGCGGCTGCTAGGGTTGGTGATAGCGATTGCTCTTTCAAAAGACAGTCGCACGTTGTGTAAAGGAAGAAGGCGAAATGGTTTGGGGGCATTATATAGTCAAAGCGACGGTTCGGCTACTACCATTGAGACTACGGTATACTTCAAGAGATTAAAGCGTCATTCGCTCCATCAGCGTTTTCGAGCACTAGATGTGCTCAGGGACTTCGTCGCTTCACCAGTGCTTCTGAGCACTGGATGTGCTCGGGGGCTACGTCATCTCTCCGTCAGTGTTTCCGAGCACTAGATGTGTTCGGGGACTTCGTCGCTTCACCAACGCTTCCGAGCACTGGATGTGCTCGAGGGCTATGTCATCTCTCCGTCAGCGTTTCCGAGCACTAGATGTGCTCAGGGACTTCATCGCCTCGCCAATGCTCCCGAGCACTGGATGTGCTCGGGGGCTACGTCATCTCTCCGTCAGCGTTTCCGAGCACTAGATGTGCTCAGGGACTTCGTCGCTTCGCCAATGCTCCCGAGCACTGGATGTGCTCGGGGACTACGTCATCGCTCTGTCAGCGTTTCTGATCACTACATGTGCTCGGGGACTTCGTTGCTTCGCCAACGCTTCCGAGCGCTGGATGTGCTCGGGGGCTATGCTAACGTTTCCGGGCACCAGGTGTGCTCAGGGACTGCGTTGTCTCATCGACACTTTCGTGCATCAGGCGTGCTTGACAACAATATCAACATTTCAGCAAGAGTACATGACTTTGACCCTGACACCACGTGCCTCCATCACCTAATATCAGGCTCGGGGACTAAGTGGATACACTTCACCTGCCGGTGAAGGTATAGATTCTGCCGAGCCACAAGTGGATACACTTCCATGAGGAGAAGAATCCTTCATAGTTTTTCTGAGCTCCTTACATCCGTCTGGTCAAAGCAATTCTGAGTAACTGCACTTTTCGACGAATGCAAGGTGCTCGGGGACTAGCTGTGGGGGTATAAACGCATATACCCGCATGGCTATACATGGGCCAAGACATCCGACCAGGCTCGGACTGCCAAGGACGCGTCGTCAACACGTTCTCCAGAAGATCACGCATATCCGCCAAAGTCTTGGCGACCAAGGAAATAGCTTTCCTAAGATCTAGCCGATTAGTTTCCCTGTTCGGTTAGGATTGTAATCTATTATGCATGGCAAGGCCGATTTGTAACCCTACCTCTCGGACTATATAAGACGGGCAGGGGATCCCCTCGAAAATCATCTCATCTAATAGCAATACAGTACAGCAACACACAGGACGTAGGGTATTACGCCTCGCGGCGGCCTGAACCTGTATAAATCTTGTGTCCCGCGCTTACTGCGCAACTCTTGCTCATCTCAGGCGTACCTTCACCGATCATCTACTATCTTGGGCACACCCCTCGGTAGACTATCGCCGGCATTCCGTCGACAAACCTAATTCATGCTAGTGCCTAGATAGGAAGTGCTCTAAGTGATCATTATTATATATTGATTGATTGATCATTATGCTTATCATATACATTATTATTATTGTGACATAACCTCTATTCTGAGTAAGTAGATCATGCATGGTTATCTCCATATTTGCATATGCATATGACATCTATCTATCTACCTACATCTCATTTATTGCCAACCCTTCACAGTGGTAAAATATAAATGACAACCCGGAATACTTCTAGTAAAATGTTACAATGGTATAATCTGTGGGCTTGCAGATACTTAATATTTTATATCCTCTTTAGTCATCTGCATTCATAATAACTGCTTAGTATTATTCTGGGTAGTTTCTGTACATATCTCTTTTATTCATGCTAGGGATGACAACTTAGCTATTGTAAGAGATATAGGTTTAAAAGAGGTGGCTAAGTAATTTACCAAGTGACACTTAAAATACCAGCAGCATTTTTGGCGCCATTGCCAGGGTTAGAGTCTAACTCTACTTTTGGTGATGACGTCAGAAATGCCAACAAACATTTTTGGCGCCGCTGCCGGGGAAGGAGTTGGCATACATAAGATGTAGATAGATCATATGCATAAGACCAAATATGTTGAGAAACCATACAAACCTTACTCAATCAAGCTCACCCTGTCCTTGTTTATTCTTTGTGTAGCTTATGCAGGGTGATGTATGAACGGATTTGACCTTCCACAGAATTTTGTTGAAAACCCAGAAGCTTTGCTCAGGAAGACCCTAGATCCTCAGCCGGAAGATGTCCGTACAAGAAGAAGTTTGACACCAGAGTTTGAGGCTATGGCAAACAAGAGCCTTCGCGAGTTCTCTGCTCCGACCACCGCTAACATCCATATAGGACCACCCACTGATGTTGGAGACAATGGATTCGAGCTCAAGCCTGCGCTCATCAACATGGTGCAAGCTAGTTAGTTTTGTGGAAAGCGCATGAAGATGCGAGTGCCCATCTCCAACACTTTTTGGAGATATGTAGCACTTTCACCATCAAGGGAGTAACCAGAGATGCAATCCTGCTTCGCTTGTTTCAATTCTCGCTTTTGGGAAGAGCTAAGCAGTGGTTCTACGCCAATAAAGATAAAAACACTACATAGGACCTCTGCTCCACTGCCTTCCTAGCAAAGTTCTTCCCTGTGGGCAAGACGAATGCTCTCAGAGGGAAGATCACCAGCTTTTAGCAACAGCATGATGAATTTGTCCCGGAAGCATGGGAACACTTTCAAGACTACATCTCAGAATGTCCTCACTATAGGATGGAGAATTGGTTGCTCATGCAAACCTTCTACCATGGGTTCACTACTAGCACCCGCGAGACGATGGACACTGCTACTGGGGGAGCTTTTCTGTCACTCACCATTGAGCAAGCTACCGTCATTGTGGAGAAAATGACATCCAACCAGAGTTGGAATGAAGAACGAGCTCCAACCCGCAAGAGAGGAGGAATGCACCAGCTCAAGGAGACCGTCCTGATTTCCGCCAAGATGGACCTGCTGATGAAGAAGCTTGATGACCAAGTCAATGACAAAAGAGAGGTCAACCACATCCATGATGCCTACATGACTTGTGAAGAGTGTAGAGGCACTGGTCACTCAGGTCACAGCTGTCCGGAGATTCAGGAGGATGTGAACTACGTCAACAACAATTACCGTCCCCAGAATCAGAATTGGAACCAGAACCAAGGCTGGAATCAGCAACAGAGGCCCAACTACCAAAGTAATTACTCTGGTAATTACCAAGGTAACAACTTCAATACACCGTTGAGAGACCTAGTCTCCGGTCAGACCAAACTGCTAGATCAGATTTCCAAGAAGCTAGTCTCCAATGACAAGTCGCTGGAAACCATTAACAACAGGATGGAGGGTTTTGCCTCTGCTATCAAGAACCAGCTCAGCTTCAATAAAATGTTAGAATCCCAAATAGCTTAGCTGGCGTCCTCTATCCATCCGGCTAATGAAGGAAAGATCCCAAGCCAACCAGAAGAACTAGAAACTGCAAATCTGGTGGATATCTTTAATGCAAGATGGTACTGTGCAGACCATCGGTCCAAAGGATGGAACGATGACTCTCTGCCTGAGAAGAAAGGAGACCCAGGAAGGCCCGTCATACCAATAGCCATTCACGCCTTCGAAGAAGCAATCTGCGACTTTGGCGCAAGCGTCAACATTATGCCCAAGGTGATCTACGAGAAGATCCATGGAGATGCACTTCTATACACTAACATGTGCTTGCAGCTATGTTGGCATTTCTAACGTCACCACTAAAAATAGAGTTAGACTCTATCCTTAGTAATGGCGCTAAAAATGATGGAAGGTATAGATTAACGTGCAACCTGATTAGTCTACAGATAACTTGAACTCTTCTCTATCTCTTAGAAGTAACTCGATTGTCATCCCCAGTATGATTCTAAAAGATCTCTCCTTCTTACAAGTGACTGAAATATATTATATTGTATCCGCAAGCGCACAGATAAAATATACACCATTGTAGCATTTTACCAGGAGTAGTCTCGGTTGTCATTTATATTTTACCACTGGGAAGGGTTGGCAATAAATGGGATGCAGGTAGATAGATAGATGTCATATGCATATGCAAATATGGAGAATAACAATGAATGACCTATTTACTCAGAACAGGGGTTATGTCACAATAATAATGATATGTATGATAAGCATAATGATCAATCAACTAATCAATCAACATAATAATGATCACTTAGAGCACTTCCTATCTAGTCACTAGCTTGGATTAGGTCAAAGCATAAGGATATCCTAAGTCATTCTAACTATACTATCAAAGACATATTAGATTGGTGCAATTATACTAGCAATCATGGCGAAGAAACTTCATATTCATATTTATGGGAATATTACTAAGGAAGATCAAGATCATAGCTATCCTTCTAAAGTAATAATATCTTCCTACTCTCTCTACATTCGGAGTGTGGACTACAAAGGACTCAACAGGAGTGTCACATCCGCGATCTACCATAGAACCTAGAATATAGGGTGCATTTGCAGATAAACTACATCTAAGCACCATGCTTACATGTTGTTCATCACTCACCCATGACGTCAATGAATGAGCGCTATATAAACCTATGTATGAATATGAATGCATCCTAACTATGCAAAGTATACAATCTAGATAAGCAATGAATAGCATAATTGAGAACATAATCAATAGTAGTATAATGTCAATCAACTTTATCTCAAATACTCAAAAGATGTTTAAGATACAAGAGAGAGCTTACAATGGCTTCGGGAAGCCTTCTAGCTCCAGACAGATCCGGAACTGAAGTAAAACTCACCTCCTTCTACTTCTAACCTATGTAGCTTTGCTCTAGATGGTGAAGCTCTAATGATTCTAGGGTTTCTAGCTCTGACTTGTTGATGACTGAATGATCTGATTGTGATTCCCCCCTGAAACCCTGGGGGTCTGGGGGTGCTTATATAGACCGGTGGGATGAACCGTAGCCCTTGGATCAAACCGACTTCAACGGGTAGCTAGGATTACGTGACATTTCGGGATGTGGGCCCACATCGAAGCGGAGGCCGAGACTTCTCACTGACAGGTCGGCCGACCTGGTCAGGAGATCGGCCGATCTCCCCTGCTGCCAAGTAGGCCCCGCTTCTGCCAGTGAGTCTCTGGTGTTCTCTAGAATATTCTTGATCTCCTTTCGCGGCGGATTCCGTTATTTTAATTCGACATGTGGGTCTCCCTTGATTCTTTTCTGTATAACCCCCTGCAAAACACTGATTCACCTAAACTATGAAATTCTGTCAGTTAAAACCCTATTCTATGGTGGTGTTTGCCGTTATACCCTTATTTCATGTTTAGTTGACGGGTAAAATCATACATTAATTACCGTCAACAAGCTAGCAGACCAGTCACTCTGCTATCCGAAGGGGATCCTGGAAGATGTATGTGTACGAGTTGGAGACTCGTACATACCTGCCGACTTCGTAGTAGTTGAGACAGGAGGAGATGAGAAGTACCCAATCATCTTGGGACGACTATTCCTTAGCACCGCCAAGGCTATCATCTATGCCGACAGCGCCAAGATCTGTTTCACTATCTAGGGAAGCAAAGAAAGATTCAGGTTCAAAAACAAGACACTGTAAAGTCCAGCCCATCCACAGAAGCCGTACATCTATGAAGACAAGCCTGCGCAGAAGAAGACAAATAGAAGGAAGAACAAAGCTAGGCAGACTCACACAGAAGCTGTGAGGATGATCAACTCAGTTCGAACTGAGTACGATCACCTTCTGGTTTCACCACACATGCCCAAGCTAGACGATCCAGGAGTACCGATGATCGACTGCACAATCAACCAGAAGATCTTCTACAAGACCTTCTGCGACACAGGCTCAAGTATCAACATAATGGCCAAGGTAACTTATGACTTTCTATTTGGCATGACACCCTTGTACTCTACCTACACGCAGCTGCAGATGATGGATCAGACATTCAGATTTCCAGAGGAGATTGCAAAAGATGTTATGGTAAAGATTCGAGATCACTATGTCCCCACTGATTTCTTGGTCCTGGACATGGGAGAGGAAGAGTACGATCCACCGCTCGTACTTGGAAGACCGTTCCTCAATACCACAAGAGCAATTATCTACATGAGATCAGGGGAGGTCCACTTCCAGTTCCACAAGGAGAAGGTCCGCTGCTACTTCAACAGTTATACAACTTATGAGCAGTCGAAGAAGAACAGGTCAAGGAGGAGACGCCGTCCCTCTCAAAAGACCTACCCACTTAAGGATGGTTGGGCAGATTATGGAGGAGAAGTTAAGAGGAGTGACTATGTCACACCAGAAGAAAAGAAAGAAGAAGATGAGCTCCCAGCTTCAACTCCACCATCAACATCAACCTCACCAACTAGAAAGGAATGGAGGAAGAATGAGTCACCTTCTAACTCATCATTTGAAGTGCAACTAGGGTCATCTCAACCCGACGCTGCACCGGGCAAGGAATGAACAGACAAGGAGTTCTGTTCGGAGGACTATAAACCACCGAGAGTTCGCCAAAAGGTAAAATTGGTACTTATTTATATTTACTTTCAGTATGGCATTAATATCTTAGTAGTTGCATATTTACTTTCCTGCATTAAAAAGAAAATAAAAATGCTGATTGTTTTGCCTAATAAAATCTAAAAAGCCCCATGTGACTAGCCTTGTGGCATAGCTCATAAAGACTACTCACCGTGGTGGCACAAAAATAATTTTGCATTTAGGATAGATTTCTGCATTATATTTTTGCATTCATAAACTTGAAAATACCAAAAATATGTGGGCACATGAAGGTCCACCCCTTTTAGAAAAACCCAAAAATATGTGGGCACATGAAGGTCCAGTCGCCTAATTGGGTAAAGAAACTGAACTTCCTGCTGGAACTATAAAATCTATCACTTACCATGGAGTGGTATTAACCTAACCCCTCTTCATGAGATTTGATATTTTGTTGGCAATTGAGTTTTACAGGACAATACAAGATCAAAGAGCCAGTCAACCCGACGCCCTCACGCTGCCGGCACACCTGCTTCCAGAAGGATCACTCAACTTGCAACATCAAAGACCTCGTCAACATCCAGATTGGGGGAGGGTACCCTCCATTTAAATCCAGCTAAGTAAAAGTTTTCCACCTTATTATTATTGTACCATAATGCTTTTCGAGTGAGTTAGCTAGTGAGATAAAATTTGAAAACTAAATAAATAGTGTTTGAGTTAGTTAGCGTGTTTGAATAAAATAAAATAAAGAGAGTGCTTACAATAATTTTGCTCAGATTAGATGGAAGCCATGTTTATGAATTTGATAAGTAGCACCCCACCATGATTCCTCATAACACTTAGTTTTCAACCTTGAATTATCACAAGTTTTAGATACAACCATTTTAACTTCAAGATTTACTTTGACCCTAAAACTTGTGGGTAGCAAATGCTTAATCTAAGTCTAAGTAATTGAAGGATACGATATGCAAAATATGAGCTGCTATTTATCTTGTTCCTAGCGATACTTGAATTCTGGAGATTTATTTTGAAAACCCTTATAAAACACATGATGAGTTCCTGTATGACAAGAGCTTTATATTCCTACCACAGCCATACATGTTAGAATAGGAAAACACACATTATATTATATGCTACTTGCTCTGTTTTGAGTTTAGTCAAGCTTTGTTGATACTTTAGGAACTTGTCATTCTTTTACAATCAAGATCATGTGCACTCCATCCATAAATGCACTACTCAATTCCTGAGTAGGCGCATCCATATTTCATATATTCCATCTAGTCCACCTAAAAATGTTTACTCCTATACTAGGAGGAAACATCCAAAAATATACCCCATTGGTAACCCCAGATCAATGCTCTAAAATTCTTGTTGTTGTCTCTCAAAAGAAAAAGAAAAAGGGAAGTACTGTTGCAGAGAAGAGGCATGTGGCTATGCAAAAGAGTGAGATGAGAGAAAACAATGGGTACAAAGATGCCCGCTTGAGAGGTAAAAATGGACAAGTGTCCGAATTTATCAAAACAATGGGTACTCTGATGCCTGCCTGAAAAAAAAGAGAAAGATAGCCCATATTGTCCTGCGGCACAATTCCCTGGTATTGAAAAAGAGAGAGATGTTTCAAGGAGCAAAAGAGTAGAATTAGGATTAGCCTCCACAAATAACCATCTACCACCTCACATCCACACACATGCACATCTTGATTCAATTGTATGACTTGTTTCTTTTGGATCCATTGTTTGACTTTACAACATAATCATTGTAAGTATGCATGAGTTGTCTCCTTACCCATGAGCTCCACATAGGCCATTAGTTATAGGGTGAGAGAGAAAAGGCATGCATCACTATTGCCTTGGTGAGGATCCACAAATACCACATATTAAGAGACTTGAGGGAGTCATACACAGGAAACTCTGAGTTTATTTTGAAAACTTGCAAAGCTCCAGGATAAGAGTTGAACGACAGAGCTTGAGACATAGTACTTAACTTAGACATTCTGTCCTTCAATTACCCAAGACCTAAGAGAAAGCTACAAGCTCCATGGTTGAAGGTAATAAAGGTAAGTCTGAAGATTAGCTTGGTCCACTCTAATCCTTGAGTAATTCTTGGTTTGAAACTAAATACTTGTGAGGGACTAGCAAAGGTTAAGCTTGAGGGAGCTTGTTGACGGTAATTATTGTATGATTTTACCCGTCAACTAAATATGAAATAAGGGTATAAAGACAAACACCACCATAGAATAGGGCTTTAACTGATAGAATTCCACAGTTCTGGTGAAACAGGGTTTTGCAGCGGGTTATCCAGAAAAGAACTAAGGGAGGCCCACATGTCGAATTAAAATAGCGAATTCCACCACGAAAGGAGACGAAGAATATTCTAGAGAACACCAGATACTCACCGGAGGAAGCGGGACCCAGATGGCGGTGAGGGGGATTGGCCGATCCCCCTGACAGGTCGGCCGATCCCCCAGAGATTCCTTCTCGCCTGCGTTTCGATGTGGACCCACATCCCGAAATTTCACGCAATCTCAGCCGCCCGTCGAAGTCGATTGGATCCAAGGGCTACAGTTCATCCCACCGACCTATATAAGGACCCCAGACCCCCCAGGGTATCATATCACAATCAGATCAATTCAGTCATCGGCCAGAAACCCTAGAATCATTAGAGCTTCACCATCTAGAGCATTGCTACATAGGTTAGAAGTAGAAGGAGGCGAGTTCTACTCGAGTTCCAGATCTGTCTAGAGCTAGAAGGCTTTCCGGAGCCATTGTAAGCTCTCTCTCTTGTATCTTGAACCTCTATTGAGCGCTTGAGATAAAGTTGATTGACATTGTTCTACAATTGATTATGTTCTCAATTATGCTAGTCATTGCTTATCTAGATTGTATATTTTGCATAATTAGGATGCATTCATATTCATACATAGGTTTGTATAGCGCTCATTCATTGATATCATGGGTGGGTGATGAACAGCATGTAAGCATGGTGCTTAGATGTGGTTTGTCTGCAAATGCATCCTATATTCTATGTTCTGTGGTAGATCGCGGATGTGACACTCCCATTGAGTCCTTTGTAGTCCACACTCCGAATGTACGGAAAGTAGGAAGTTATTATTACTTTAGAAGGCTGGCTATGATCTTGATCTTTCTGAGTAATATTCCGTTAAGTATGAATATGAAGTGTCTTTGCCATGATTGTTAGTATAATTGTACCAATCTAATAAGTACGAACACTGGTCGGCAAATCTTTCCGATCAGGATTCTATTGGCCTACCGCTGTCCAAGACGCCGAGAAAATCGTACGGCACTACGAGGCGTGCCAATTCTTCGCCAAGCAAATACACGTCCCAGCGCAAGAGTTATAGACCATCCCCGCACCCTGGCCTTTTGCTACGTGGGGACTCGATTTGATAGGCCCCTTCAAGGCAGCCAAAGCAGGGTACCGCTGTGTCTACGTCGCCATCGATAAATTCTCCAAATGGATCGAATACAAGCTTTTGGTGAAAGCAACAGCGGCCAAGGCCGCGGAATTCTTCAACGACATTTCCCATCGTTTCGGCCTCACGAACAGCATTATCACCGATCTCGGCACCACTTTTACCGGCAATGATTTCTGGGATTTCTACGACGAAAGAAGCATCACGGGTGTATAGCGCTCATTCATTGATATCATGGGTGGGTGATGAACAGCATGTAAGCATGGTGCTTAGATGCGGTTTGTCTGCAAATGCACCCTATATTCTGGGTTCTGTGATAGATCGCGGATGTGACACTCCCGTTGAGTCCTTTGTAGTCCACACTCTGAATGTAGGGAGAGTAGGAAGTTATTATTACTTTAGAAGGCTGGCTATGATCTTGATCTTCCTTAGTAATATTCCCTTAAGTATGAATATGAAGTGTCTTTGCCATGATTACTAGTATAATTGCACCAATCTAATATGTCTTTGATAGTGTAGTTAGAATGACTTAGGATATCCTTATGTTTCAACCTAATCCATGCTAGTGCCTAGATAGGAAGTGCTCTAAGTGATCATTATTATATATTGATTAATTGATCATTATGCTTATCATATACATTATTATTATTATGACATAACCCCTGTTCTGAGTAAGTAGATCATGCATGGTTATCTCTATATTTGCATATGCATATGACATCTATCTATCTACCTACATCCCATTTATTGCCAACCCTTTCCAGTGGTAAAATATAAATGACAATCTGGAATACTTTTGGGTAAAATGATACAATGGTATAATCTGTGGCCTTGCAGATACTTAATATTTTATATCATCTTTAATCACTTGCATTCATAATAACTGCTTAATATTATTCTAGGTAGTTTCCATGCATATCTCCTTTATTCATGTTAGGCATGACAACTTAGCTATTATAAGAGATATAGGTTTAAAAGAGGTGGCTAAGTAATTTACCAAGTGACACTTAAAATACCAGCAACATTTTTGGTGCCATTGCCAGGGTTAGAGTCTAACTCTACTTTGGTGATGACGTTAGAAATGCCAACAATAACATCCTGATGTATTTTTGCAACATCCATACGAAATATCTGCAACATACTTTCAAAACTACGGAAACACTAGATACATACTTTTACAACATGAATATTTCACCCACATTTTCTGGACGACAGGGAGTAGAGGAGGGGAACGGCCGGTTCCGATCTGCCAGCGATGGAGAAGGTAGATGACGGCTGATGGGAGGTTACGCTGGCCAAACCGGATTGGGTGCCAGAAGTGTCGGGATGGAGGATGGCCGCTATGAAGCACGAAAGGAGGCATGAAAGATGAGCGCACGGGCAGAGGGATGATAACGGTTTCTGGGATGATTTGAGGTCGCACCGGCTGGGGCAGAGGATGGTAGCTATCGGTGGCGGACCTTCCGATCCGGCCAACGGGTATGAAACATGCATGCGAAACACTAGCAGCAACAGTAATCTACTTTTAAAACATCCAAATACAATATATGTACGAAACTAGTGAAACACTCGAAACATACGTATGAAACATTTTAAAAAACACCTGAAAAACACTTGGAAACTATTTACAAAGATACGCAATATTCAGTTAAAAATAGTTACACCAATACATGTGAAAACATATGCGACTTCTAGACGAAACACTTACAAATATTTATTTAGAAAACAATATGAAACATTATAGACATACACTTAAAACATACATCTAAAAAAGATGAAACATTTTAAATAACACTTACTACAATATGCATATGAAAACACTTGCAACATTTTTTATCTACTTTTATGACATATATATAAAGAAACAAAAAATGTATAAATGTATAAATGTTAAACATAAAAAGATAAGAAAAAATGGAAACAAAAAAGAAATAAATAGAAAAGAAAAAACAGGAAAAGAAAAAGAAAATAGAATGAAAAATAAAAAATGAAAAAGGAAAAGTAAATGAAAAAAAATGAAAAAAACGAGAAAGAAAAAAAGGTGGGCAGCAGCACGCGGGATTCGCGCTCGCGAGCGTCCGGCCCGGACGGACGACCTGACCGTATCATTCCCGAAAAGACAAACGCCTCGTAAAATATTTTATGTAGGAGTGATATAAATTTGATCAAATTTGAGGTACTGTGACTATCCAAGATTCTTGGATTGATGACTTATAATTTTGGATGAAAGGAGTACAACGGATTGGTGACATAAACTGGGTGTGGCTGCCGGATATTTCACCACGAGCGGTGTATCCATGCGATGAGACAGCTGCATGCAGGCATCGTGTAGTACTCAGTGGCGTGCATGCGGGTGACCTTGCCGCTCCCAGCTCCATACAACCGACGCCGTCTTGGTCAGCTCTGGCAGCGTTGTTCCTAGTTGGTCGTTGACAGGGAACCTTGAAAGATCAGCACACATATGGGCCATGGACTGGCATGCATCATGACCGGTCCGTCAGCTATCAGTACACTACCGTCCAAAATTTTGAAGTAAAAGTCTAGGCACATGAGCATACAATGGAGTCCGTGATGACCAACTTATTAACACGTCTCCAAAATTCTCAATCAGTATTGTTGCCATCCTCTGTGGAAGAATGAATTATAAATGTATGACAAGCTAGTGAGTCGCTATAGATTGTCACACACACTGCACCTAGCAGGGTGGCTGACTGGATATTCATGGGTGCGTTTAGAGTCTTCTCCTGCTCCATGGCTGCTTAGAGTCAAAGATGCTGCTTGTCGTTTGTCTGCAGCGCAATAATAAATTAGGCTACCGGGGTCTGGGGACATGGGTTTTTGTCGGATCTATATTTAGTTACTGAACCATGCAAAATACACTATCCGTGTCATCATCACAAACTCAGTCGCCGGAGTTTTCACCCCAACAATTATATCTTGGCATCCCTTGAAAAGTCGAATTACTCCACTTCCAATTGCACGCAGTGCTTCACACAAGCAAACGCCCCTGCGCTGCCTGACCTTCTCGGCGCTGAGCCATGCCTTGCAGACACTGCGAATCTTCATCCAAAGTTCCTCAAATAATTCTCTTCTTAGCGCTGATGACCAAAGCCGTTGAAAGGACTTGGGGCCTGTTTGGATGTTACAATTTTTGAAAACTGTAGTATCACAAAACTGTGGTTTTATAAGCTAAAGACATAGAAAACTGTGGTTTAGAAAAAAAGAGGTCATGGGTGGAGTTTTTAAAACTCAAAAAGACTATAGTTTTAAGAAAACCATGGTTTTAGAAGCTACAAAGTTTACTGCATCCAAACACCCAGCAACTTTTGAAAACCAAAGTATTTTTAAAAAACATGGTATTTCTCAAATACTTTAAAAATACTTTGTATCCAAACAGGGCCTTAGATAGCTACAAGAGGATGGATAGTCTAAAAAAGTTTTCTACAAACCACTTAAGAAAATTATTCGACAACAATTTGGCTTATGCAAAGCTGTAGCTCTTCTAGCACACAAGCAAGCCCACCTAAACAATTATAGTCGCTATGATCTCTAGAATAAGTCAATTCATCACACTAGCGCAAGAGTCCTTAGGCACTAGCTACAGAGCAAGAAATCAAGCTAATTATATATGCAATATACTACTAGCTAGGCTACACAATCAATCACAATAAAAATTAATTAAGATAGGAAAGTAAGTGCGATATAGAATGGAACGGTGGTGCAAGCCGAAGACAGGCAAATCAATCAGTCATAAGAATACAAAGGAGACCCAAAGATTTATCCTTGTGGCTGCGTCTACGTTGTACTGGTCTTTCACTTGGAGACTCAAGTGTTAATAGAGATCACATGCCTAGCCCACACTTGGGCGCCGTACATAACAACCAAGACAAATAAGGGCACTCCTCGAGAAACAATCCACTAGAGCAGTTTTTGGGACTGTGCTGGAGAATAAGCTCAAGAACCTCTCACAACAATCACCATGGTGTGTGGCCGGAGGAAATCTCTTCCTGCGCCTAGCACCTCCACTGCTCCAATCCATCTGTGTGGTGGCAACAACCAAAAGTAAAAAGAGAAATCACTATAGAAGATTGGGCCTTTTATGATAATTTTCATATGATAAAGTACTTTTTAGTCACTAAAACAATGTGTTTATGACAATGTTGCGATGGATGACAAGTGTTTGTGACTAATTTGTACTTTAGCCATAAATAACTGTAACTATGTACACTTCCCAATCTCTATGACAATAGCTCATGACGAAAGTGATCGAATGTAATCGTCATTAATTAAAAAAGCCATAATCCTACAATTCAAATATTTTTGAATTGTTCGAATTGTGGACTGGGATAGAGAAAAGACCAAAACAAAAGTTGTAGACCATGATTAGGCCTACAAATTTGCACTCCCTCCCTCTCAAACAGTGTTGTTTTAGAATTTCAAATATATTTTTTGACCATCTATTTTAATAAATATTATTTATCTTATTATGACTTATTTATCATTAGAGATATTTTAATAATGATTTATTTATTTTATAATTTGCACAGAATTTTCTGATAAGGAATGGTCAAAAACGATGTCTGAAAGTCAAAAACGACATCCTTTTTACGATGGAGGGAACAGTTGATAACCTTTCCATTTGAAATCATTTAAGGTGCTATAACATTATAGTTATAGACCATGCATGATGAGTCCTGTAACATTGTAGTTGGCTTTTCCATTTGAGATCATTTTAATACATAAAATTTGATATCTTATTTAAATTTAGGGAGCTACAAATATAGATATGAGCAACATACCATTGTTTTACATACCATAACAATGTAAAAAAGAAATGGCATAAACTATAAAATTATAAATATCGATGAGTTCTACAACCTTATCTTTGATGATTTCTAATTTGAAATTATTTTGCAACATAAAAAATAATAGGCAATAAGGAGAAAAACTAAAAAAGAGAAAGGGCTCGAATTCATGCGCTTCTACAACCGCTGCTACCGACTTGCCACTACACTACGACAGATTTTATTCGATCAATAACAAGCTAGCTACTCCCTCTGTCCCTAAATAATTATCGCTTTTGCTTCCCGAGAAACAGCTTTGACTAAATATATATTAAATTACATTAATATTCATAGTATATTATTAGTTTCATTGGAAAGATCTTTGAATCTAGTTTTTTTACAAATTTATTTGAAGATACAAATGTTACACGTTTTTTCTACAAATTGAGTTAAACTTGTGACACGCACACTAATTAACAGCGACAGTTAAATAGAGACGGAGGGAGTACTTATTATAAGTGCCTGGCAGCTTGCTTGGTTGCTGCAAAACTCAATGGAGCTTGCATTGTTGCTTTCTCTTCGTCTCTATTTTGTCACGCTGGTAACCACGTAGTGAAAGAGGCCAAGCTACAGTAAAGGCATATTATCGTCATCAACCACTAGTTTACGTTTTCTGTTTTAGTTGATGACCACTAGTTTACGTTTTCTGTTTTAGTTAGCGTCATTTGGGCCCATGGCTAAGTCTGTAATAAGGGACACCCTATACCAGACGAGATCCTATCGTTAATTTTCATTCAGTAAAGTTCAGAGCCAAGGCACGGGGGTTTGCCCGGCCGTCTCCATCATCACCAATTCTTGATTCCCAGCTCACGTGCTCACGTCGCTGGCGCGAGGGGCCAAGGGGCGTGACATATTTATAACCGTACCTGTCCTGGCAACCTCCAGCTATAAATTAATGAACGATGTACGCATAAGTCACCCAAGTGGCAGGCGTGCTGTTGGAAAAAGACAGAAAAATCTGCCGCTGAAGAATCGCTGAGGCTGTGATGAAAAAGTGCACTGTAGCACTTTCGTTTGTATTTGATAACTTTTGTCCAATCATGACTCAAGTAGACTTAAAAGATTCATCTCGAGATAGACAAGCAAAAAGTACAAACATGCAATAGGTGCTACTTCATTTAGTGCTCCATACAGACGGAAAGTACAATCGATATGATGAGGAGAGAGAGGAAAAATTTTGAAACTAAACAGAGCCTGAGATGAATGTTTACGCACGGAAGTCACCAAAAAGTCGCACGCATGCTGTTGGAAAAAAATATTCTATGCCGAGATATCTATTTAATAATAATTACCTACATCTGCCATTGTTAATTAAAAAGTAACATAAATTCTACATCTATCTATATTTAAATTACCGACATATATATATATATATATATATATATATATATATATATATATATATATATATATGTGATACGATTGTTATGAATACAGTTTCTCTATGGTGTGAGTTCCTGTATGACAAAAATTGAATTCCTGTTAGAACCATAAATGTTTATTAGTCTAGAAAAACATTCACTTGTATGCTGTTTGTTTTGTATTGAGTTTAGTTAAGCTTTGTTGACTTACACTATTATATAAAATCTTTTTGATGTCGTTTGATATTGTTTTTCGAGGCGATAATGCTATATTATCTGTGCGTTTGCAGAACTCTTCATTTATATTCTTCTAATAAGTAAGCATTTTTGGCTATGTAAACAAGTGTCATATTAATAAATACCAACACTCCCTCAAGGCGCTCGACGAAATGACAAGCCCGTGGAACCTTTTGTGTCGCCCATTGCATTCGAGCAAGGACTCTTGGTTTTACCTACACGGTTTGATTATCATACCAATCAACGTTCCATATCTTTCTCTTTTTTCCGATTAGCACTAGAATTTCTAGACCTTGACAGTGAACGTGCAGGAGGGCTTCTTTTGTTGATGAACTATTAATATAGATAATAGATAGACTTGTTTAACGTGAGACAAAGCTTTAATTGAAATGGAGGGGGAGCATATCATACTCAATAATAATTTAACAACAATTGCTATATATAAAATAGTGGTCCCTAGTTTTCTGTTAGTTTTTTTTCTAACCACGTGCTTGCACAGTCAAACTTCTTTTTTTAAACAAGTACAACGTGCTAGCAACGCTAGCTGTGCCCAGGCTTACGTATAGCAAACTTTTCTGTCAAATACTCAAAAGATGTCAAGCCACGATGTTTTGACGATATGCCTTCCTTGATCGATACTTGCTAGTATATATAAATTATGAGGGCACGGGCAGCCTCATCCATGCACAAGCCTTTGTCCCCGTCGATTGAGAACACACGATCGAAATGGAGAGCAAGGTGCTCCTCGCCTTATCTGTGGCAGTGCTTGTCATCTTCCTCTCCAAGCTCAAATCTCTGCTCCTCGCGAAACCAAAGCTTAAGCTGCCACCGGGGCCATGGATGCTGCCAGTGATCGGCAGCCTCCACCACCTCATCGCTGGCGGCGAGCTACCCCACCACGCGTTTCGCCGGCTGGCGCAAAAGTACGGACCCGTCATGATGGTCCGGCTCGGGGAGGTGCCGGCGTTGGTGCTCTCGTCGCCGGAGGCGGCGCAGGAGGCCTTGAAGACGCAGGACCTGGCGTTCGCCGACCGGAACGTCAACCCAACACTCATGGCGCTCACCTTCGACGGCAACGACGTCGCATTGGCACCCTACGGCGAGCGGTGGCGCCAGCTCCGCAAGATCTGCGTGACGGAGCTGCTCACCAATTCCCGGGTGCAGTCATTCCAGCGCATCCGGGAGCAGGAGGTGGCCGGGTTCATCCAGGACGTCGGCACAGCGGCCGCCGCAGGCTCGGCGGTGAACCTCACCAAGATGATCTCCAAGTTCATCAATGACACCTTTGTGATGGAGTGTGTCGGCAACAGCTGCAAGTACCATCACGAGTTCCTCGACGCCTTCAGCACAGGTCTCAGGGAAACCTTCTCGATGACCCTTGCTGACCTCTACCCGTCGTCGAGGATCCTACAGTTTTTCGCCATGGCGCCGCGCAAGGTGCTCGCGTGCCGCAAGAGGATGCAGCGCGTCCTCGAGCAGGTCATACAAGAGAAAGCCCAAGCCATGGCCGCTGGCGGCGACGAGGGGACGGAGGGTTTCGTCGGTCTCCTACTAAGGCTCCAGAAGGAACGCGGCAGCCTGCTCAACCACGCGTCCATCGTGGGATTGTTGTTTGTAAGCCTGTTATACCTTCTGTTAGCTCAGTATTTTCGTCGCACAATAATTCAACCGTACAATTCAGCCGAGCCGAATTTTAGCTCAGCCGAGCCTCATCATCAGTTAGAACATGTTTGCTAGCTAGGACATGTTTGTTTATAGTAGCTCATATGCTTGTTGTTTCTTCTGCTATGCTAGGACATGTTTGCTGCCGGCAGCGAGACCACATCAGCCACGCTTAACTGGTGCATGACAGCGCTAATTCGGAACCCGGCAGTGATGGCGAAAGCGCAGGCCGAGGTACGTGAAGCCTTCAAAGGAAGAACAGACAAGATAACCGAGCAGGATCTTGGGAGGCTCAGCTACCTCAGGCTTGTGGTCAAGGAGGCCCTCAGGCTGCACACCCCAGGTCCAGTCCTGATTCCTCGCGTGTGCCGCGAGGCATGCCAGATCATGGGCTACGACATTCCCAAGGGCGTGGTCTTGTTTGTCAATGTGTGGGGAATTTGCAGGGACCCTAAGTATTGGGACGAACCCGAGGAGTTCAAGCCAGAGCGGTTTGAAAATAGCAACCTTGACTACAAAGGAACAAACTACGAGTATCTCCCGTTTGGAGCTGGCCGTCGGATGTGCCCGGGGGCTAACCTGGGGTTCGCCAACATGGAGCTTGCACTGGCGAGCCTTCTATACCACTTCGACTGGAAGCTGCCTGATGGGATGAAGCCCAAGGATGTTGATGTTTCTGAGGTGTCAGGATTAGCTGCATCTAAGAAGACAAGCCTGATTTTGCACCCCGTTATTCGCATTCCTCTGGCTAATGCGTGAACAAGGCAGATACTATGTATAATTGTAATACGGCACGTTCGATCCACCAGTAATGGCACTAGCCATGAATGATTGAACGTATAGTAGAAAATAAAAATTAAGCCTCTATTATGTGTATCCAGTTCTTTTTTTTAAAAAGGAAATATGTATTAATATTCCAGTCTCTGTATCAACAGATATATATAGCTGTTTAAAAGTACAATATATATAAGCTTTGGACTGGCATGCATCAAGAGCGATCCGTCAGCTATCAGCACACTAACGTCCAAAATTTTGAAGTAAAGTCTAGGCACATGAGCAACTTAACACGTCTCCAAAATTCAGTCAGTAGTGTTGCCATCCTCTGCGGAAGAATGAATGAATGTACGACTACCTAGTGAGTCGCTATAGACATGGAAAGCATATTAATAAAAAATAATTTATCTTGATGATGATATATTTTTTATAGACGATTTTGCTTGACGTCCACCGCTACACATGCAGATTGGTAGACGCACACTGGACACTGCACCTAGCAGGGTGGCTGACCGGATATGCGTGGGTGCGTTTAGCCGTTTAGCGTCTTATGCGCCATGGCTGCTTAGAGTCAAAGATGCTCCTCCTCGTTTGTCTGCAGCACAATATAATAAATTAGGCTACCGGGGTCTGGGGACATGGGTTTTTGTCGGATCTATATTTTATACTATATCATGCGGGATGCGAAAGACCCTATCCACATGATCATCAAACTCAGTCGCCGGATTTTTCACCCCAACAATTGTATCTTGGCATCCCTTGAAAAGTCGAATTACTCCACTTCCAATTGTTCGCCGCGCTTCACACGGGCAAACACCCTGCTGCCTGACCTTCTCGGCGCTGAGCCATGCCATGCAGACGCTGCGAATCTTCCTCCAAACTTCCTTGAATAATTCTATTCTTAGCGGTGATGACCAAGGCCGTTGAAAGGACTTAAATGGCTAGAAAAGGGTGAATGGTCCAATAAAATTTTCTACAATTCATTTAGGAAAATTGTTAGACAACAAGTTGGCTTATGCAAAGCTATAGCTCTTAGCACAAAAGCAAACCCATCTAAACAATTCTGAGTCGCTATGATCTCTAGAATAAGTCAATCCATCACACTAGCGCAAGAGTCCTTAGGCACAAGCTAGGGAGCAAGAAATCAAGCTAATTATGCAATATAATACCCGCTAGGCTACGTACAATCAATCACACTAACAACTAAGCTAGGAAAGTAAATGCGAGAGACGAATGGAATGGTGCAAGCCGAAGACCGGCAAGTGATCAATCGATCATAAGAAGACAAAGGGGACCCAAAGGTTTATCCCTGTGGTTCACTTGTTCGTCGGCAAACTACGTCTATGTTTTGTCGGTCTTTCACTTGGAGACTCACGCGTTAAGAGGCATCAAATGCCTAGTCCACACTTGGGTGCCGTACGTAACAACAAACACAAATAAGGGCACTCCTCGACACGCAATCCACTAGAGTAGTTTTTGCATTGCGCTGGTGAATAAGCTCAAGAACCTCTCACAACAACCCCCATGGTGTAGCCGGAGAGAATCTTCTCCTACACCTAGCACCTCCGCTGCTCCAATCCATCTAGGTGGCGGCAAAAACCAAAAGTAACAAGAGAAATCACTGCAGAAGATTGGGCTTTCTATGACAATTTTCATAAGATAAAGCACCATTTGTCACTGCAACGATGTGTTTATGACAATTTTTCGATGGATGACAAGTGTTTGTGACTAATTTATATACCATAGCCATGAATAAGTGTCACCATGTACACTTCCCAACCCCTATGACAATAGCTCATGACGAAAGTGATCGAATGTAATCGTCATTAATTAAAAAAAACATAATCCAACAATTCAAATATTTTTTAGCTTTTCGAAATATGAACGTGGATGGAGAAAAGACCAAAACAAAAGTTGTAGACCATGATAAGACCTAGTACAAATTTGCACTCCCTCCATCCCAAAAACAGTGTCATTTTAGAATTTCAGACATATTGTTTGGCCATATGTTTTGATAAATATTATTTATCCTATTATGACTTAGTCATCATTAGAGATACTTCAATAATTTTTTTTATAATTTTCATAAATATTTGAATAAAATGAACGGTCAAACACGATGTCTGTAAGTCAAAAACGATATCCTTTTTGGGACGAAGAGAGTAACCTTTCCATTTGAAATCATTTACAATGCCGTAACATTGTAGTTACAGACCGTGACGAGTCCAGTAATATTGTAGTTCGTGGCTTTTCCATTTAAGATCATCTTAATACATAAAATTGATACATTATTCAAATTTAGGGAGCTACAAATATAGATACTAGCAACATATAATTTTTTACACACCATAACAATGTAAAAAGAAAAAATGTCATAAACTATAAAAATTATAAGTATCCATGAGTTCTACAACCTCATCTTAATTTGATGATCTTTTAATTTCAAATTATTTTGTAACATAAAAAATAATAGGAAATAAGGAGAAAAACTGAAAAGAAAAAGAAAGGGCTTGAACACATGCGCTTCTACATCAACAACTATGGACTTGCCACACTAAGTTAAAAGACATTTTGTGTCACATTTCGCGTGGCGTGGGATTAGAGCAAGTGAGCACTACGATAGATTTTTTTTCGATCAGTAACAAGCTAGCTAGCTACTTATTATAAGTGCTTGCAGCTTGCTTGCTTGCTGCAGAACTCAGTGGAGCTTGCATTGTTGCTTTCTCTTCGTCTCTAGTTATAACCGTGTACCAGGCACAAAAGAAGTTTCCTTACAACCACACGGCTAAACACAGCCGTGGTCAGCCAACTAACCTATTCGAACTGGTGAAGTAAATCATCAACCAAATTTTAGTTCGTAATCAACTATCAATTGGTTCCGTAATCAACGAACCAAAAGCTAGCTAGCATTGTATATATGGCACAAAGGGCTAACATACGACCTCCTCACATAGGTCTTCTCTTCACTTGATGCCGCTGGCGACTTCACTTGATGCCGCGCTACTGATCTGGCACACACGCCGGGGCTTCTCCTCGGCCAAACCGTCCCAACATCCTTGTGGTGCCTCCGTGGGATACCGATGGTAACTCACAAGCAACCCCTCAAAATCTTTCAAACGATCTGACGCTCTGATCCCTTTCAAACAAAAGAAAGACGACCGACGCTATCACGTTACAAGCATCGTCTCCACATGGTCTAACGTTTTATTAGAAAACAGAAAAAGGAAGACGGCTTGACCATCCCTAGCAGACACGAACATTATTTAGCAAGCAAGAGATCTGATGGCTGCTAAAACAATCTAATAAAACATTGCCGACCTGTTTCCTTGCGAGGAGATGCGCGCGGCTCTGCTGCAGTGCCCGCACGGTTTGGTTTCCTCCTCGGTCTCCCTCTGGGCCCTGGCGTGCCGACCTCCCCGGCCCCAGGTGGCTCTGGCCCTCTGCGCTGCAGCAGCTTAGCTGGCCTTGGCAATGTTTTATTATATTGTCTTAGCAGCCATCAGATCTCTTGCTTGCTAAATAATGTTCGTGTCTGCTAAGGATGGCCATGTCGTCTTCCTTTTCTGTTTTCTAATAAAACGTTGGACCATGTGGAGACGAAAAGGCCGGTTTGCTTGTAACGTGATAGCGTCGGTCGTCTTTCTTTTGTATGAAAGGGATCAGAGCGTCAGATCGTTCGAAAGATTTTGAGGGGTTGCTTGTGAGTTACCATCGGTATGTCCCCACGGAGGCACCACACGGATGTTCGGACGGTTGGCCGAGGAGAAGCCCTGCGGTGTGTGCCAGATCACCAGCGCGGCATCAAGTGAACTCGCCAACGGAGCCGGAAAGTGTAGGTCGTATTGATTGTGTTTGTGTTCAATTACAATGCCTTGGGTTTATATTTATACCAAACAGCCGGAAAGGGCATCTCAACAGAATGAAAACCCTAGCTAAAATCAAGAAAACTATAAAATTTCCTAACTCTAAACTATACCACAACCAATCTATAGCGTCTCCAAAAGGGTCACTATAAGCTGTTATAGGTTGCTATAACGTTATAGCAGTCGCTGTAAGTGACGTCGCTATAAATCTATTGCGACCGACAGGGTCTATAGCGACCGATAATTGGACGCAAATATTTACAGCGACCGATGATCACTTATATGTGTTTAGCGACCAATGGTTTGAAGCTATCAAACTTTTTAGCGACCAATAGTCAGTTGCTATGAACTGGCACAATTATTATATATAAATATTAATTTCATATTAACTAGATCTCAAATCTAATAAACATCCATAACATGTCACATTCATCAATTGCATACAACCATAGCTGCCCACAACACTCATCAACCTCATTACTAGATAAAGATATTTCAAGTTTTCATTAAAGCCAACATATAGCAATACAAAAGTTCTATCATCCGAGATTTCGATCCAATACAGAAAGAAACACATACAACCTAGCTAGGTTAAATCGTAGGCACAAGCCATATGTTTGCTTGCATAATCTAAATAGATTCACTACAAAATGCCTCATCTCCATCATATACACCTCCAAAGCCTCCCTCTCACCTGAACATGAAAAACACAGTGCACACATGAAGTTAATTATAGAAATAGAAAAAAAAATACATATAAAGATGACTATACTGTTTATAAGCACTTTTTTTAACTCAGAGACCAAATTAGCTCACGAATCAACAGTCACCACCCCACAAAAATTTCATTGTCATACTGCAGGGGTATAGACCTATATACCCGCATGGGCCGCACCATCAGAGGTAGCCCGGCCCAGAAGACGAAGAAATACGGCGCAAAGCACTGCACTGCACGATTATCGTACCAACTTGGCTAGTTTACTTTAACCTTGTCCCTCCAGACTATATAAGGAGGGGCAGGGATCTAACATCTATATAAATCCAAAACACATCAACTCATAATAATACAATTCACAAGAACACAGGACGTACGGTATTACGTCTCGCGGCAGCCTGAACCTGTATAAATCATGCGTCTTACGCTCTCTGTGTTACGCTTGCTCGTCTCATACGCACCTTCACCGATCATTTACTATCTTGTGCATACCCTTTGGTAGACTATTGATGATATTCTGTCGACAGTGGCGCGTCAGGTAGGGGGTGTGCACTCTAAATCCATGGTGGGTAAGATTTTGATTTTTTTTCGTCATTGCTGACCACAGCAATGGTATCCGGCAGCGATGAATCTGATGAAAATTTTCTTTAACACGACGTTCTGAGCGAAATCGATCAACGTTTTTTAACACGAATTTCTTCACCAACACTATCTGCAGCGATCTGGCTTCGGGCGGTGGGGTCCATCGTCAGCTAGATTCGTCTGTATCTAGGGCAGCCTGTCACTGTGCAAGACAAAAACCGATCTACTCTGATCCATCCAATACGAAGGGCTAGTTGTCAGCAAATCATCATTGTGCGTATACATGCATGTATGCATTTGATGTGTGCGTGCTAGATGGCACAAACGCCCTACTCTTCGGCTTCATCAACAAGGACTTTGCTGCGTGTGTGCCGGCACAATGACGACACGTTGGGTGCATCAACACAGAAGACCTCGAGCGCAGCCTACAACATGCAAGCCAACGGCCAATAAGATCGCATCTACGTATATGCAACTCGAGGATAAAGCACCCACTTCTGTTGGACAAGCTAAGTTTTTAATTGAAATATTTCATTATACATCGTCTTCGAATTTCTTCACTAATCTATATTATATTTGTTGACAGTATCTCTTGTCGTCAACGCTCTACGACGGCCTCAACAATAGCAAGCCTGGAGCCATGTCGAACCATCAAGAGAGCCACGTCGAGCCATCACGCGAGCCATGTCGAGTCATCACGCGAGTCACGTCGAGCAACTTCTCGACACGCCGACCACTCCACCCGGCGTCAATCAAGCTAAGTCATATTTTTAATATTTTTCTACGTATCTTTCGATCTTCATATATCTCCGGATGTTTTCTACATAAGCTCTGACCACGCTCGGACACTCAGAAGATTTTCTTCGTCAACGAGATACTAAGTATCTCTCCGTTTTCTTCTTTTAACGGTTGCTAAAGTACTTTGGTAGCACACGTCTTAATTCATGAAGCCTATCGACAACCCATAAGACTCGGTCATGTTAAGAAACCTCTGAACCATACGCCGGGGACCAGGTGTTTAAACGTAACAGTCCAACTATCAGGGAAAAATTACATGACCTAACAAGAGCAAAAAACGGATAATCTTATCATGCATTCTACAATATTAGGATCCACTCCAAAATCAACATCATGTACTACCCGTTGTGCATACTTATTTTGCAGGAACTCTTTACCGGACACTCGTCGCAGCTCCTCGCCATCCTCACGCTAATCAGACTTTGTCTCCGACCATGCTGGGGACTCGTCGCCGAGCTCTCACCGTCCTCGCGCTGCTCGGACTCCGTCTCCGACAATGCTAAGGACTCGCAGTCCCTCCTCGCTGTCCTCGCGCTACTCGGACTCCGTCTCTGACAACGGTGGGGACTCGTCGCCGTTCCTCACTGTTCTCGCGCTGCTCTGACTCTATCTCCGACCACTATGGGGACTTGACGCCGCTCCTCGCCGTTCTCGCGCTGCTCGGACTCTGTCTCTGACCACGCTGAGGACTCGTCGCCGTGCTCTCGTTGCTCGACTCGTTCGGTCTGCTATTAAGTGACTCCACACTGTTCAGATCAGGGTGCTGATCTTGGGCAGTACAACGGGGCTCTTGATACGTACATCACTGGCGATGTCAATTTGGCAAGATTTCAGACTAGTTTTTGGACCCTGACACTACGTGACTATGTCACCTACTACCAGGCTCCGAAACTAAGTGGCTACATTTCACCTAACGGTAAATGTAGTGCTTCTATTTGGATCTAAACTCCATATTGGCTACGTCATGATGAAGATAATTCATCCTCGCAAACGGAGTCTAAGTGGCTATATTTCATCAAAGAGAAGCTCTTTTTTAATTTTTTCTGAGCTCCTTACATCCGTCTGGTCAAGCAACTCCGAAGATCTGCACCTCCCGACGAATGCAAGGCGCTCGGGGACTAGCTGTTGGGGTATAGACCCATATACCCGCACGGCACTACATGGGCCGCACCATCAGATGTGGCCTGGCCCAGAAGACGAAGGCGTGCGGTGTAAGGCACTGCACCGCACGGTTATTGAACCTACTTGACTAGTTTACTTGTAACCTTGTACCTCCAAACTATATAAGGAAGGGCAGGGATCTAACATCTAGACAGATCGAAAACACATCAACTCATAGCAATACAATCCACAAGAACACAGGGCATAGGGTATTACGCCTCGCGGCGGCCTGAACCTGTATAAACCATGTGTCTTACGCTTGCTCGTCTCATGCGCACCTTCACCGATCTTCTACTACTTTGGACGTACCCCTCGGTAGACTATCGACGATATTCCGTCGACACATACCAGGATAGTATACACATGTATTTAATTGGGATGTAGTATAAAGTTAGCTTAGCTAGATGTCTTAGGTGCATTCATCAGAGCAGTTACTTATTCAGCACTGCTGCAAAAAAATCAAGAGACAGGTAGACACAAATGATACCATGCCATGAAGGCCCCTTCTGCCATGATAGATATCAGTCCTCACTTCCAAAAATTTTAACAGATGCGTGCCTGAGGATTAAAATTAATAAAGCCTGATGCAGAAGATAATGGACCAAAACACTATTTTTGATAGTATAAAGTTAATCAATGGCAGCAACCAATGGTTTCTCTAGCGCGAAACTAAATTAATCAATCAAGCTAGCAACTTTTGGATGTCAGCTTACACGGTTTCATATCTAAGTAGCATGGCCAGAACTTTGAAGACAAAATTGTTTGCTAGTCGTACATGGTCTTCATATCTAAGCAACATGGTCCTAAAACAAAATTACTTCTTGCTGATGCAAAATAGAATTAGTTTGTTTATAGTGAAATTAGACATGAGGTAAAAAAATGTAGAAATCACATATAGACTGCCCACCTGAGTTCTTAGCTCTTCTCTTCCCCTGCTGCAAGTCCAGAGCTCTCCTAGCGCTTACCATTTTTCCTCCTGAAAAATGAAAAACAAATCAGCAATCACTAGGAAACAACTAAGTCATTACATTTTGCAAGAAAACATTAGGAAGATTATAGCAGCAACGTTATTTAAATATACTTACTTTCTAGACCCATTTTTAGATTGTTTTTTGTCAACAGTTATACCATCTATGTCAGTTCTGACAGGAGGGATAACCCCATTAATAATATCCATAGTCACAGTGCCACTTAGATCAGTCACTGAAGGCATAAACTGTCCATTATCATTATCTGTATGTTCAATCTCCAAATTGTCCAAGTTACATGAATCACTAGGTATTGATTGAACAACAGCAGCCCACTCAGTGTCAACTAGATCAGGAACATAGTATACTTGAAGTGCTTGTGAAGCTAGAATGAAAGGTTCATCTGATATGTTTTCACCTGCATTGAATAAATGCTTGAAGTTGACACTTGTGGTCCCAAATTGATCAGTTTTTACCCATTTATCCTGCACACGATTATCAACCCAATCACACATGAAAAGCACAACTTTTCCTTTGTGTTCATAGTTCAATTCAAGAATTTCTTTTATAACACCATAATAGATTTTCTTTCCTACTATAATCTGATCATTATTGCCCCTGTCAAAGCTTGTTGACTCTGCAACAACAGCAACCCCACTATTTTGAACAACCCCACCCTCATCATAGGATTTTCTGTGGAAATTAAATCCATTTATAGTATAGCTACTATATTTCTGTGCAGTCATCATTTGCCCCTTGGCCAATATCTTAATCTCATTTGTTGCTTCTTCACTCATCTCTTCCACCTGTGATTATGACAAACTTCTATCAATCTATCTAAATTTAAATATCAAGTCTACCTGAAGTTAAATTTGTTTTCTTCTATCTTACTTGTAACCTAAACCACTCTTGAAATGATTCATGATGCGTCCGGTTGATGTCTCGTTTACTTCAAAGACCAATTGAGGATAGGTAGTGAGCATGCTTGCTGTACATATCATTTTTCAGTTTAGAATGTATCAAGTAATTAATATCATGTTAAATTAAAATAATTTAGATGCTTTACTCCAAGTATGGTTCGATATTGTCATAATTGAATAAAACATATCTATGAACTTGCAACCATGTCTTGTGGTCTATACTCATTGTGCACCTTCCAGCCAATACTCGACCAATAGTACGAAAGAAAGGAGTTGTGCTACAATCTTGATGGGTTAGAACTTGATAGCCAACTTGAGTTGCAGCATGAAGATAGCAAGCACAAAGTGTAAGGCACTCAGTAAACATAGACAACTCCATAATTGATCCCTCAGGGTGGCTTTTTGTATAAACAGAACCCTTTAATCTCATTAGATATCTATATGCAAAAATAAAAGGAAAATTGATAATGTCATAAACTAGTAGCTACAAATATCTATTATCCATGTTACAGTATTTATATGAGCAAGAAAATTACCTCTCTACTGGCCACATGCTACGAAAATAGACAAGACTATTGGTATTTCTTATGCACAATTAAAATATGAAAGATTCCGCAAGCACACAGAATACCATTGTAGCATTTTACCGGGAGTATTTCAGGTATCGTTATTTATATTTTACCACAGGGAAACAATGGCTAAAGAATATGATAGCTACCATCATGCATCTACTAACTTAGTATACCTACTAGACTATAGTAAGGTTAAGTGATAAATGATAGGAGTTATGTACATCTGACACACATAGGAGAATTATATGATAAAAGAGCAGATAGCTAAAGTGAGAGGACAACGGGAGAATTCAAGGTTCCTAAGTACTTCTCTATTACCTTAGTTCTATAAAACTAATTCATGGGTAGATAAAGCAATCACACAATAACACTTTGGAGTAACAGTACATTTCCGACTCTCAAATAGACTGGGAAAAAGGTAGTCAGGAGAAGGATGCCAAAAACTCTACGAAACACCAACTCCAACGTGGTGGAATACGAAGGCCTAACAGAGCTGTCACCTCTGGGGCTACCACAACTAACCGTAAGAATTGGGCACAACCTCAGGTAACCTATAGCCTAGACACCACGTCTACACTATCGATTACTACTCTAATCACATATAATAACTAGAGCACCTAATACAGGCGGAGATCTCATGCCAAGATATAACAACTATACTAACCAGATATATAAAGGCATAAAGGTAAATGAAGAAGATAAATGTTAAAGCATAAGTCTTACAAAGATGAGATACAAAAATATACCAGACCACTGAAGACTTCTCTAGAACCGAAGCGCAGCTCCGCTCTCCCTAACTCTCAACTAGAACTAATTTACTACATTGGAAAGTCTAGCCCTAATTCTCTAGAATTGAGAGGTTATCCATTCGAGGGACGCCTCTACAACTCCATCATGGTGCACTTGACTCGGGGTCCTGGGTTCCTTATATGGGGGCGCCTGGCCTCCCCTCCACCTTGGGCAAGCAATATGGTACTAAGCCCTTCCACCATGTGCACATAAGCTTTAATGGGCCAAATTCTGATTTAGGTCCAATTAATCCCGCAGCCTTTAATTAATCCCACAACTCAGGTTCTATAATCTTCCAGTGTTTGTAAAATTCATATCTCTTTATTCCGGACTCTAAAAATGAAAACCATAGGTCCGTTTCGATCGTCTTAATGAGCTCTATGCAATGGTGAACTCCAATTCCTCTTTTGAGATACTTTTAATCGGTGAAAAATTAAATATCCTTTTATACCTGCAAAACAAGTGAGAACACCAAAACTCGTGGAACTTGTTAGAATCAAACACCATAACTATGTTGTGTATTGTTTTATGCCCTTGATTCATGTTTATTTGATGGGTAAAAATGAGCAATAACTACCATCAACAAGTTCCCCCAAGCTTACCTTTTCTAGTCTCTTAGCAAAGCCAAACTTTAGCATAAATCAAAAGTTATAGCTACCCCTCACAAGTATTCAGTTTTAAACCAAGAAGTACTTAAGGATTAGAGTAGACCAAGCTAACCTTCAGACTTACCTGTATTACCTTTACCATGGTGCTTGTAGCTTTCTCTTGAGTCTTGGGTAATTGAAGGATAGAATGTCTAAGTTAAACACTACGTCTCAAGCTCTGTCATTCAACACTTATCTTGGAGCTTTTGCAAGTTTTCAAAATAAAACTCAGAGTTTCCTTTGTAGGACTCTCTCAAGTCTCTCAATACGTGATATTTGTGGATCCTCACCAAGGCAATAGTGATGCATGCCTTCTCTTCTCTCTCTCACCCTATAACTAACAGCTTGTGTGGAGCTTATGGGTAAGGAGACAGCTTATACATACTTGCAATGAATATATTATAAATTCAAACAATGGATCCAAAGGAACAAGTCATATAATCAAATCAAGATATGTATGTGTGTGGATATGAGGTGGTACGTGGATATATATGGTGGCTAATCCTAATTCTACTCGTTTGCTCCTTGAGACATCTCTCTCTCTCTTTTTCAAACACTAGGGAATTGTGTTGTAGGACAACATGGGCTATCTTTCTTTTCTTTTTCTTCTTTTTTTCAGGCGGGCATCAGAGTACCCATTGTTTTGATAAATTCGGACACTTGTCCATTTTTACCTCTCAGGCGGGCATCTTTGTACCCATTGTTTTCTCTCATCTCACTCTTTTGCATAGCCACATGCCTATTCTCTGCAACAATACTTTCCTTTTTCTTTTTCTTTTGAGAGATAGCAACAAGAAACTTGGAGCATTAATCTGGGGTAACCAATGGGATATTTTTTGTGTTCACTCCTAGTGTTGGAGTAGAACATTTTCAGGTGGATCTAGATGGAAAATGTGGAATGTGGATGCGCCCACTCGGATATGAGTAGTGCATTATGGGTGGAGTGCATGTGATCTTGATTGTAAAAGCATGACAAGTTCATAAGGTATCAACAAAGCTTGACTAAACTCAAAACAAAGTAAATAGCATATAATGTGTATGTTTTCCTAATCTAGCATGTATGGCTGTGGTGGGATTATAAAGCTCTTGTCATACAGGAACTCATCATGTGGTTTTAGGGATTTTCAAAATAAATCTCCAGAATTCAAGTATCACTAGGAACAAGATAAATAGCAGCTCAAACTTTGCATATCATATTCCTCAATTACTTAGACTTAGATCCAACATTTGCTACCCACAAGTTTCAGGTTCAAAGCGAATCTTCAAGTTAAAATAGTTATATCTAAAACTAGGGATGATTCAAGGTTGAAAACTAAGTTGAAATGAGAAATCATGGTAGGGTGCTATTTATCAAATTCCTGAGCATGGTTTCCATTGAGTTTGAGCAAAATTATTGTAAGCACTCTCTTTTTATTTTATTCAAACACACTAACTAAACTAAACACTATTTATTTAGGTTTCAAATTTTATTTCACTAGCTAACTCACGAAAAGCATTATGATACAATAATAAAGATGGTAAACTTATACTTAGCTGCATTTAAGTGGAGGGTGCCCTCCCCCAAGCTGGATATTGACGAGGTCTTTGATGTTGCAAGTTGATTGATCCTTATGGGAGCAGGTGTACTGGCAGCATAAGGGCGTTGGGTTGACTAGCTCTTTGATCTTGTATTATCCTGTAAAACTCATTTGCCAACAAGAATGCCAAACTTCAAGGAGAGGGGTTAGGTTAATACCACTCCATGGTAAGTGATTGGTTTTATATTTCCAGCAGAATTTTTCTAATTGGGTCGACCTTCATGTGCCCACATATTTTTGGTAATTTATGACTTTATAAAACAGACTCGATAATCGCATAGGTATAGTTACCTGATAATTAGGGGATGCTCCTTCCCCAAGTTAGATGTTTGCAATACTTGGTGTTGATGATCTTTAGAGTGGGCTTACCAGCAGCAGTCTGGTGGGCGCCACTGATGGACTCACTCCTCAGGCATAGTGTTATCCTGCATAATTATACTCCAACAAGAAAACCAAAACTCGAGGCTCGAATGTGTTAAGGGGTTAGCGGTCAGCCAATAAGTAATTGATTATTCTCTGAGTTGATTGTAATTGACAGATTCTAGCAGGATTCCCTTTTTACGGTTTTCTAACTTTCTTATGCAACAATCAAATATGTATGAATGCTATATATTTTTATGCCACCACAGAGAATATTTATTCTCATGGAGCTTAGGATTTGCATAATGCAAGAAAGTAAATATAAACGCTATTATCAATTTTTCTAATTTTAGTTTTATTTATTTTTATGCCACCATAGTGAATATTCTATAAGTTTATTCACATGGGGCGTTAATGTTTTATGATGCAATAAATAAGGCAATAAAGATTTTTCTCTTCTTTTTTTTGATATCCATAAAGATGAATATGCTAAAGTAAAATTACTAATGTAAATTATGAATACTAATTAATTAGATAACTACCATGTTATCTTATGGCAAGGGTGCGAAATTTAAAGTCTACCGACAGGACTTTTTCTTCCACTCTTGTGTATCTTTCCGTCTTAGAGATGAAGGTCTTGATGGTTGCACCTCTGGTGATGGTGATCTTACTTTTGTTCTTTGCTTGGCCAGCAGGTTGAAGTAGAGCATTAATAGTGCAAGCTGGCAGCATCTTGCTCAACGTGCATATTCACAGAACTTTCACTTGTAGAATTTTAGGAATTAATAAATTTTGCTCAAAGTGTTGTCCTATTTGCACAACCAAGGTAGAGATCAAGTGCATGGGCTCTACTGGTGGAAAAACACCAACGGAACCAAATCTATTTCTTTATTTATTCTTCTCTAGCCTTAGGCACATTGAACAAGACAAAGTTGATGTTAAATAATTTGTTTTACTCATGACATGAGTGGTAAGATCAGACAATTAAGCATTAATGTTGCATTTAAGTTCATATGGCAGAAAATATTTAAATTGCTTAACCAATGGAATGGTTGTCTATCTCTACATAATATATAAATTTTCACATGAGTATGACTATCATCTTCCAAAGATAGAATACAATGTTTTAGCACATTTGGTTAAGATTGAGATCAAAAGAATGATGTCATGAACAATCTTAAAGGACAAACCATGTTGAGTTAATTAGATTAATCAATTAAAGATGTAACTCTAACATATTTGTGTCTTTATTTATCTGCATTTTAGGATCAACAGGAAAACAGTGATCACTTACCTTAAGATATTACCTTCATTATTAGAGCGTGATGGCAATAAGTAATGAAGGGTAGATGATTGGTGGTCCTCTCCTTCTCTTACATCTTGAGTTGTTCATTAGCATCTTGTCTCCTTTGTTGCTTATCGTTTTTGCCATCTTTTACTTCTTTGATCTTATGACACCTTGTCACTTCATTCATTATTATGCCTGTAACAGATTAGTAGACAACACATACCCAAAAGGATGTATAACTTTGGAACATAGGTTGTTTGTCCAGAATTTTATCATATTCCATCTACGCTACTAAGAAGATAGGGTTCATATTATGTTAGCATAGATCATGTTCTATACCGGCATGACTTGAGTCCAAGTAACTTGCAGCAGAAGATAAAGTGAATGAATCATTAATACTCATAGTTCTTCCATCCATAATGAATGAGCTATGTCTTCCTCTGTAAAGTTATTGAAGTTCAGCATGTGCCCTGTCTCATCTCTGATTTGAATTTATCTCGTAACTTACCCAAATTAAATTGAAAGTTTTCTGCAAGGGTTAGTCCAACAGAATATCCAATGCTTATTACAGCATACGAGCGACTCAAAAATCAACCTAGACACCACGTCCAATTTGACTTAGGAAGGCATTTTAACCTAAACAGCACGCTTAATTCAAAAAGCCTTTGAAAGTAAAATCATCACACCGCTTGGTTCGGAAATCAAACTAAACACCTTGTCTAATTATGATTCTAAAAAATAGTTTAAACTAAGCACCATGCCTAATTTAAAAGGTGTATGAAATTTCTCAAAACCTTAAGTATGCTATAGCGAACAAAGGTAACATGAAAGTTTATAGAGAGTTATGCAAACAGAGATAAAAGAGCATGATCATTGATTAACAATTTCAACATGGATTGACAAGGTAGCGACAACCAATATTAGCAACATAAGATTCTCTAAATAAGCCCATTCCCCAAACTTGAATTTTGCAAGGCAAAGTTAAGTTTCGATGGATAACTATTGCATGATGATTGGTTGGACATACCTAATGATGTTATCCTTCTGCTTCAAGCCATGATTTATGTGTAGCACAGCCTCTATGTTCGTCACTTGAGATGTGATTTGAATTGTTGTGACGATGTCTTTTTCTTCAATCTACACAGGGTTAGAAAGAAATACATATATTTGTGCGAACCTGTGAGATGGCAGGGTTCCATTATTGATGAATCTTGAATGTTCAGGCCCCATGGGCTCTTCAATGTGGAAACTTGCCGGAAGGTCAAAACGACTTCTGTTGTCCTGTAGTTTTCCACAACTCAACAGAACAGGGGTAATCATACTAAATCTAGTAGTACATTAAATTAGTAGACATCAAAATCACTATAAAACTCTTATGCCAATTGCTTCCCCGGCAACGGCGCCAAAAATATTTGTTGGTATTTCTTATGCACAATTAAAATATGAAAGATTTCGCAAGCGCACAGAATACCATTGTAGCATTTTACCGGAAGTATTCCGGGTATCGTTATTTATATTTTACCACAGGAAAGCAATGGCTAAAGAATATGATAGCTACCATCATACATCTACTAACTTATTATACCTACTAGACTATAGTAAGGGTAAGTGATAAATGATAGGAGTTATGTATATCTGATACGCACAGGAGAATTATATGATAAAAGAGTAGATAGCTAAAGTGAGAGGACAACGGGAGAGTTCAAGATTCCTAAGTACTTCTCTACTATCTTAGTTCTATAAAACTAATTCATGGGTAGATAAAGTAATCAAACAATAACACTTTGGAGCAACAGTACCTTTCCGACTCTTGAATAGACTGGGAAAAAGGTAGTCAGGAGAAGACTGCCAAAAGCTCTACGAAACACCAACTCCGACGTGGTAGAATACGACGGCCTAACAGAGCTGTCATCTCTGGGGCTACCACAACTAACCGTAAGAATTGGGCACAACCTCAGGTAACCTATAGCCTAGACACCACGTCTACGCTATCGATTACTAATCTAATCACATATAATAACTAGAGCACCTAATACAGGCAGAGATCTCATGCCAAGATATAACAACTATACTAACCAGATATAAAAAAGGCATAAAGGTAAATGAAGAAGATAAATATTAAAATATAAGTCTTACAAAGATAAGATACAAAGATATACCAGACCCCTGAAGACTTCTCTAGAACCAAAACGCAGCTCCGCTCTCCCTAACTCTCAACTAGAACTAATCTAGTACATTGAAAAGTTTAGCCCTAATTCTCTAGAATTGAGAGGTTATCCATTCGAGGAACGCCTCTACAACTCCATCATGGTGCACTTGACTCGGGGGTCCTGCGTTCCTTATATGGGGGCGCCTGACCTCCCCTCCACTTTGGGCAAGCAATATGGTACTAAGCCCTTCCACCATGTGCACATAGGCTTTAATGGGTCAAATTCTGATTTAGGCCCAATTAATCCCGCAGCCTTTAATTAATCCCGTAACTCAGATTCTAGAATCTTTCAGTGTTTGTAAAATTCATATCTCTTTATTCCGGACTCCAAAAATAGAAAACCATATTTCCATTTCTATCGTCTCAATGAGCTCTATGCAATGGTGAACTCCAATTCCTCATTTGAGATACTTTTAATCAGTGAAAAATTAAATATCCTTTTATTCTCTGCAAAACAAGTGAGAACACCGAAACTCGTGGAACTTGTTAGAATCAAACCCCATAACTATATTGTTTATTGTTTTATGCCCTTGATTCATGTTTATTTGATGGGTAAAAATGAGCAATAACTACCGTCAACAAGGACCAGCTATTCTTGCTTGAGCAGGAAGATGTACCATCAAGCGTACCATAATTCAAAAAATTGATGGAGAGAATATAGCCTCAAGAAGGTTCAATGTTTCAGCTATATCAGCCTCTAGACTATCCATATCACTTCTTCGAATGACAGGTGAGCAAAGTTTCTTGAAAAATTACTTATACGAATCACTCCTGCAATGACCATTTCAGGTAATATTTTTCTCACAATAAAGGGCAGCAAGTGTTGAAGAATAATGTGGCACTCATGACTCTTTAGACCATATATCTTTTTCTCATTAACATGGATGTTGTGTCATATATCAGATGCATAAATATCAGGAAAATTGACCCCATGTAGTATTTGAAGAAATAATTTCTTCTCATCATGACTTATTGAGTATGGTGCAGGAGGTAAATAAAATTGGTCATCAACTTCAACTAGGTGAAGATCACTTCTAATACCTAGAGCTTGAAGGTCCAGACGAGAATTCAAATTGTCCTTGGACTTTTCAGTGGTGCCCATGAATGTGTTAATTAAGCTTTCACTCGTGCATGACATCAAAATTATGTTGCAGCATCAAATCTTTCCAATATGGAAGTTTGAACCAAATAGATCTCTTTTTGAAAATGACTAAGGGCTCCCCTTTCTTCCGTCTTTTTATTTCTGGTTTCTTCCCAGATGGATCCTTACCAAAACTTATACTAAGATCCTTAGTGCAGTCCAAAATTTGCTCCTAGTAAGTGGTGTAGGTGCAAAACTTATACTAAGATCCTTAGTGCAGTCCAAAATTTGCTCCTAGTAAGTGGTGTAGGTGCTGGTCTAAACTCAGTTTTACCACCAAATTTACTAGCATCCCACCTAAATGGGTGGTTTTCATGCAAGAATCTACGATGATCCATATAACTTGTTACCATTGTCAAGCCTAAGTGAACAGACCAAAAACATTCAGATAAGCATGAATTGCATCTAGCCTGTTACTGCACGATTATCCTAACAATCAGACCTTTCCATGTTCAAATGAATGGACACGCGTAGATAGAAGGGTCATGTCCAGCATAGTTCAATACTACGATACTTCTATCGGCAGCAATGCAAGCAGGTAGCAGTAATCGATCTAGTGCTCGATCTAGACATGGCTGGTATATTCAGAGAAAATTGGCACACAACACAGTAAGTATTTGCAGTAAAATAAAGGCGACATCGTTCAAACAGGGTTCCATTTAGTATCATAACCCCATTACATCAAAAATGAAAACAGTGATGCAAGCAGCAATGGTTGATTACAGCCAGACATGCTTAAACGATACATCCATTAGCAGCAATGCAAGCAGCTAGCAGCGATCTAGTTTAGCTCGATCTTGACTTGGCTGGCATATACAAATTAGTTCAGAGAAAATCAGTACGTGACACAGTATATGTGTGCAATCAAATGCAGGTGAGATAGTGTATATGGGTGTGAACGGAACGGAAGACACATCTTTCCCTCAAAATAAGTAGTAGATGTGAAGCTTTCATGTAAAAAAGTCCATCCGTGGATTCTTCATCTATCAAGAAGGCGTAAGACACTTAGGCACTGTAATTTTGTACTAATTAAAGATAGTAGCTTCAATACATTAGAAGGCAACGAGTTGAAGCACGCATGGATCCTCTGCCGTTACCTCTCTGGAACTAGACTTAGAATTGTTCAAAATCTAAATGACAGCCAAAGTACCGCTATCATTACCCATGGCAAAACTTATGGGAAGGTCCAACTAATTTCCAATGTCTACATACACATACGTAACCAGCAGAAAATCGAAAGCATGAATCTCACCTAGTGTCGATAGGAGGGGAAGGAGCAGCCAAGCAGCGGACGGGAATGGAAGAGAAGAGTACCTGCTAGGGGACGCTCCTATTTGAGTTTGTGGCCGATGGGGCACGGACAGCAGCTGCGACGTCAGGGTTGTTGATGACGGCTCCAGCGGCTAGGGCGAGTATGGCGTCACCAACGACGAGCGCTCAATGGGGACGGCGGCCACGTCTGCGAGGATGACGCGGCCACAGCGCCGAGAACGGCGGCCGCGACAACAAGGACGACGGCGCGGCGCCGGGAACGGCGGCCGTGGTACTGTGGTAGTAGGGATTTGGCGCAACACGGAATCTTGAGGAAATTTATATTTTTACCATTATAACGAATGGCTCCTCGTCGAATTCTCACTCTTATAATGACTCCTACAGATTTACCCTCCTTAAAAGAGACATCTTATAAGTTTGACAAACACGAACGTTTTTACATATGTGGCATGCCACGTCACGGTGCCAGCGTGGAGGCGCACTACGAAAAGATAGAACTGGCCCCGTCCTGCTCCTCTCTATCCCTCTCTGATGGCTGGGTCCCTCAGCTCCCTCTCACTGTCGGGTGGGTTCCATTCATCAGCTCCATCTCCTACCCTCAAACACCTGCACGCAGCTCTTCTTCTTCCTTTGGCCACGGCCACCTGCGCTGTCGGGGCCGAGCTCACCCGCAGCCAGGCCACCAGCGCCCGCCGGGGCTGAGCTCACCGCGGACAGGGCACCAGGACAGGGCACCAGCGTCGCCGAGCCAGAGCTCGCCGCAAACAGGGCTACCAGCGCCACCGGGGCAGAGCTCGCCACGGACAGGGCTACCAGCGCCGTCAGGCCACCCGCGCCGCTGGGGCCGAGCTCACCAGCGGCCAGGCCACCAGCGCCGCCGGAGCAGAGCTCGCCGTGGACAGGGCCACCAGCACCGGAGCGCGCGCTGCCCTCGCGACCGCATCACACCGCCGTGGAGCATGCTCTCCTCCTCCATGGTAGTGCCCAGTCAGAGCAATGCTGATACGCGGCGGCGCCATGGCGACTCTTCGCGTGAGCTCAGAGCCAGAGGGAGAGAGCAGAGAGGCGCGCCGCTAGGGAGGCCTGCTCTCTCGCGGCTGCTTGTCCCGCGGCCAGGGCAGTTGGTGCCGCCGGGGACCAGCTCACCCACAGCCAAGGCTGTCGCGCCGCCGTTCACCGTGGCTGGAGGTGGGAGATGAAGCTGGAGAGTGGGGCCCATCGGGCAGTGAGAGCGAGCTGAGGGACCCAGCCGTCTGAGAGTGATAGAGAGGAGCAGGACAGGGGTAGTTCTGTCTTTTCACAGTGCGCCGCCACGTTGGCACCGTGATGTAGCATGCCATGTACGCAAAAACATTCATCTTGTAATGGACTCTTGCAAATTTACCATCTTTAAAAGAGATATTATACAACTTTGCTAAAAATGGTTCATTTTTAGCAAAGTTGTATAATATCTCTTTTAAAGATAGTAAATTTGCAGGAGCCATTATAAGATTGAGAATTCGATGAGAGCCATCCGTTATAACAGTAAAAGTGTAAATTTTCCGGAATCTCGTGGCGATGGCGAGGCCAAGATGAGATGTGGCTGCTGCGTGTGATGGGATTCAGATCGTCTGCAGTCGGCTCCATCGACTTCACTCTACAGTCGATGAATCTGCGCCGTTCGCTCCCATCCAAAGGACCATAGTAGCCAGGGTACCACACACTAACGGCCCATCTAAAAGCCCATAGCACGGACGCTGGAGCACACTATCTTCCCATCCCACACCGCCGTTGCCGTCTTCCTCGTGGCATGTCTTCCTCGGTGACTTGATTCTTCCATTGTTCTATATGATAGTTGTTCACTTGTTCTTCCTCGTTTTGACTTCCGAGTCCTCGAGCTAAATCTCTCTTGCGATCCTGTGCATCTGGCTTCTTCCATTTCTTGCTGCCTCTGCTCGGACGCTGTCGTCGTCCTTGGGCCTAGGGCGTTCCATCTGCTGGTCATGCGCCCGCCGCCGAGCCATGTTCGAGGCTTCAGGCCCTTCTCAATGATGCTTACCGACGCGCAACTGCAGGTGCAGCCCTTGACGATTTGTGCTCGAGGTGGCTGTACAGGAAGCTACATCTCTGTGGTGAAATATGTTTGAGCAGGAAAGCTCGCGGTTCTTTCGATGTCTGTTTATGCAAGAAAGTTTTTCTGCAGAAAATTAGATGTGTGGCGCAGTTGCTAGCAACTTGTATAAATTGTGATTGTAGTTCTAGCAAATTGTGCAAATTTTTATTGTATATGAAGCAGAGAATGTTATAGTTTCACTGCAATATAAAAGAAGGTATTGCTGGCTTTTTGAAACTTAAGGGTACACAATCCGCTATTCTCTTGCCGGCAATATCAAACTTCACAGGCATTTGAGCTGCGCAAGATGTAAACATGCTGAACTTATAACGAAAGGTATTCTTCAAATCAGGGTTCAAATTTTCAGCAAATTTTTATGAAATCCAGTGTTTGGCCGAAAGAGAAACCCGAATTTTAGGTAATAATTTCATGCTCACCAGTGCATGCTTCCTGCAAAATAAAAAAGATAATGTGTAATAATTCTAGAAACCACTAGGATTAAGAACTGATCAGCATGAGCAGTTGAGCAGCAGACACATCCGTCCATCATGTGTCTCACGCAGTCACGCTAAAACACCTTAGTCCCGCCAAAAGACCGAGCGGTTGCGCCAACAGAGAACGAGGCGCCGCTGCTTGTTATGCCTAACAGGCCGTGTTCCCATGGGCCATCGCGGGGTAGAGCGCCTGGGATACGATGGCCCGTCGGATGCCAGCGAACGGCACAGATTCATCGACTGCGGAGTGAAGTCGACAAAGCTGACTGCAGACCATCTCGTTCCGCCAGATTGGGGAGGTGTGAGAGGTGGCGGCTGCTGGGTGGTTTCAGGTTTGGCGCTAGAGATAGGGTTTTGGGTAGCACTATGACCAGTGGGCCACACAAATTTCAGTACGCGCGAGTGGGCTGGGCCGATTGCGCCAAAACGAAATCGAGCCATAGCGATCAATCGTTGGACCATACAAACGCCTACTTTTGCCGAGTGCCACACTCGGCAAACCGCGGCACTCGGCAAAGGCTTTTTTTGCCGAGTGTCTGAGTTTACCGAGTGCCAAACACTCGGCAAAGAAGGCAAACACTCGGCAAAGATCAGCACTCGGCAAAAAATTGCCCGGGACCGATGGCGTCGGGCGCCATCATCTTTGCCTAGTGCTAGACGTTTGGCACTCGGCAAATTTGTAACTTTGCCGAGTGCCAACCCTAGGCACTCGGCAAACTGATTTTTTTTTGTTTTTTTTCATCAATTTTTTTGAAGGTTTACTACACCAACGTAAACAACATGTTCAGGTTTGGCATATTTTCATTGCATTTTGACATATTTCTTTAGTTTATTTTGTTTTCTTGAATTTTGTCAGAAAATTTAAGTTTAAACTGCAGGTGCATTAAATAATGAAATGTACTCGTTCAAAAAATAATATACATGTTGGAGGGTGTATTTTGAGGCCGTATCCAGGAACTCACCGAAAATTTTAAACGCCTTATTCACGAAACATGGCGACCCGCTTGTTGTCGGAGTGTATTTAAATTATATAAAATGCAAACGAAGTCCGAAAATCATGAAACTTGTCGAGGTGTCATGTTATCGCATGTAGAGGTTATGATAAAAAATTAAGAAGATTTCAACCTAGTTGTAAGGTCGGATGTCTAAAACCCAGACATCTCCACATGTAATCACTGGCGGATTTTGATTGGGTGGACGATGGGTCTATCCTGTTTCCCGTGAGCCCCCTGGCTGGTGGATGCCACATGGACGAAAAATCAGCGGTTTGCCAAGTGTCTCTCTGTTGGTATAAATTAAATGCACTCTGCTTAAATAAGATTGTATTCAAATTATCCGTAAGCGCACAGATAAAATACCGCTGTCACATTTCACCCGGAGGTTTTAAATATCGAATCCACAAGGAACAGTAGTTGATAATGACCAAGCCGATGAACTCAACCCTACAATTAGGCTAGATAATATCAAAAAGAGGAAATAGCTAATGACTATCTAGTTCCAACTACTGGTAAACTTTGAATAATATTGTTCTAACTGGATAGTGACATGAATAAGAGGCGAAATCAGAGTTCCATCCTACCAGACACTTATACACCTATCGATCCTATCAACGGGAAGCGGACTATAGAGAACTCAATGTACCTGTCATCTACGCGATCTACCACTATCCGGCCAATCAGGGGACATTCACAAGTAAACCTAGCCTAGGCACCATGCCTACACTACGAAATACTACTTCAATCAAGCAATTACCAAGATCAAAGTACTCTGTTAACACCAAATTTTGGGCTGGGAGCCGATAGCCGATACCGAAGGAAGATAGCCGATCTCGTAAGCAGATTCCGTCCAGCAGAAGGAAGGAGAATAGCCGATTGAACGGTGAATCGGTTATCGGGCGAAGGTGACAGAAGGCGTGCAGCGTCGGTATTGGTGACGTCATCCAGAGTCTGCACCGCCAAGATACGATCACGATCGGAGTCCGTTATGAAAGGGAAGATGTGACTCCAAGTTACCTTAAATATATGATAGTTTGTTAGTTTCCTTATCTTTTGATGAGTTGTAATTCGACTAGGACTCTATCTACGCTCAGGGTATAAATATAAGCTCTCAGCCATTGTAAGACAATAACATCAATACAACACAACTTTCGGCTCCGGCCAACAAACCCTAGAGTCAGTCGAGTCCGGCGAGTTACTTCATCCAGGCTGGGTGTCATCCGGTGGACGCAGGCTTGCTTGTAAGTATCGTCAACCCCCTGTTAAACTATGTCTTTTTAGCGTCATCCGGTGGACGTGGAAGCATGGCGGACCAGGGTCCTTGCTAAGCTCTGTTTCTTTGGCGTCATCCGGTGGACGCGGGAAGCACAGTGAGTCAAGGATGATTCACGCTGGTTTACCCGATCAATCTGTGTTAACCGTCATCCGGTGGACGAGATGCAGATTAGGACGGTTTTCACGCGCGGATTAGTTATCGATTCGTGTTTGTTTGCTTGATTAATCTATTAGTTAACGTCATCCGGTGGACAGGCTATAGATTAAGACAGTCTGCATGCATGGATTAGTTATCGGCTCTAGTTAAATTTGGCAGTTTAGCTGGATTCATTAAGTTACCGATGTTGCTTATGTTTATTGTTTATTATTTAAAGCAATCATCAATTTGCCCGTCTTGATCCATATGCATCGGCTTATATCTAATAGATCTATATGTTCAATGAATTATGCTTGCCATTCATTTTATATTGAATGCTTTGCACTAGCCGATTGTATTTTGGATCTAGATTAGATACGGGTCGCACTCAAGTAATAAAGTAAACATTGTCTAGATTCAAAGGTTAACGGATTTAAGTTGCAACTTCATCATGACTGCCTCGATCCGCTCGATCTCCACTGTTGCAAGATTGTGATTTAGATCTATTAACCGGAGAGTTGAAACATTGTCTACTTTATAGACTCGTATGTTGCCCGTATACACTGAATCGGCTAAAGTATCCGATTTCATCTTGTTTTACATTGAGACATCTTATGATTATGATAGCTTGTTGTGACTACATCTTTTATAGCATACTTTCATCTAATGCAAGTATATGTCATTGAATTCATGTCTGAATCGGTTAACTTGAGTTATAATGCATGTTTCGCTACAATCGGTTCATAACATGACGGAATCGGCTTTCTAGTCGATCTCCCATTACATCGGCTCTTCGAGCCATACAGTTGGAACTACCTGGACATACCGGTTAGTTCCGCCCTGTGATTACTGATTATTATCTTTTTCCTTGTCAATTGTAGGTCAAATTGACTGGCACGCTTGGGTGTTACTGACACTCTCAGACCGGGTTCGAAGCTAGCTGGATCTGCGAGAGCTTTACTGCCTCAAGGGTCGTTTCCGGCTTCGCTGGTGTGTTGGGCTTAGGGAACCACTTTTTGCGCCAACACACTTTTTGGCACGTCCGGTGGGACAATTCATTGAAGACCATGGCAAAAGGAAAGGCTGCGGCGGACGGCCCCTTCAGGGATGACGGTGTCCTCAGGGTCAGGGTCGAAGATCTCAGTGAGGAGGACACGGCAGTGCTGAACAAGATTGTTGAAGAATTCGCTGATGCCTGCCTGCTTTCATTCAGCAAGCAGCGTGATGGCTCTGTAGTGAAGAATAATGCATTCCCGAGATGGATCATGGACGGCCATTCTGATAAATCTAAAGAGGAGTGCAAGGCCGACCTCAAGCAGATGCTGGAAGAAGTGACCTGGGAGGCCGCCTATTCAGTAGTCGGCCATCACCATAAATCTTTCCTGCAGACATTCTATAACATCATAAAGACTGTTCTCAAACGGCAGGATTGGGAGTCTCTGGGTCCGGTTTACTTCAACATACCCGCAGAGGATGCAGATCCAAAAGCAGCGGCAGGGACCTCCAATTCCTCACCGCAACAGCCGAGCCAGCCGAAAACGCCAGGGCAGGGTGCCACTGCGGCCGGTTCGGCTCAAAAAATAGCAGCTTCTCCAAGATTATACAAAGATCATACTCCGGAGGAGCTCGCCGCTTTCATGCAGGCCACTGGACAGTCGGTGAACTCGATGAACTCATCAGCAGTGAACCCGACAGCTGGAAATACGCCGGCGGCAGACGTGGCCAAACCAACTCCTGGATACCATGAGGGGATCACATATCAAGACCTTCAGGCAGCGCCGCATCCGGGGTACGCCCAGACACCCAACAATCAGCTGCTGGAGCAGATGAGTGCCATGCTCCGTGATACGTTCGGTTTACAACCGAAGGCCGGGACTGGAATCAAATACAGGCGCCCTTACCCCGAGTGGTACGACCGAGTGACATTGCCGCCCAGGTATCGCTTATCCGACTTCTCCAAGTTCAGTGGGCAGGACGACATCACCACCATGGAGCACATCAGCCGTTACCTGACCCAGCTCGGCGAAGCTTCGTATGAGGTAGCTCAAAGGGTCCGGCTCTTTCCGCTATCACTGACAGGACCGGCGTTTAGCTGGTTTGCATCTATGGAGCCTGGCTCGATTCAAGGCTGGGAAGATCTGGAGACTAAATTCCATAATTACTTCTTCTCTGGCACTAGGGAGAAAGACATCACAGACCTCACCAACATGCGCCAAAAGCCGAGTGAACTTGGATCGGCTTTCATCAAGCGGTTCAGGGAGACCAGGAACATGTGTTACTCTTTGAACCTGAACGACAAGCAGCTCGCCAAGATAGTGGTCAGTGGGTTGCTCCCACACGTCCAAGAGAAGCTTGTGGGCACCAACTTCAACAGCATCAGCGAGGTAATGCAGAGGGTGGCCGTATTAGAATAGCAGGCCCAGAGTTTCAAGAAGGAATCAAAATACAAGCAGGCCTACGTCTGTGATTCCGACTCAGAGGATGGAGAGAATGAAGAAGTGGCTGCTGTTGCGCTTAAATGGAGAACAAAGCCCATGGCCGTACCGAAGGGTTGGAGCGCGGAAGATCAATATGACTTTGACACGCGCAAGCTGGACAAGCTCTTCGACCTATTAGTCAGTGCAGGCCACATCACCTTCCCAGCTGATTACGTCAAGCCATCTCCTGAAGATTTGCAGGGAAAACCGTTCTGCCAGTACCACGGCCTCACCTCACACTCTACAAACAATTGTCGCAATTTCAAAGCAGCAATCCAGAATGCTATTAGGCGCGGTTTGTTGAAATTTGAGGCTCCTCCCAAGGGAAAGATGAAGATCAACAAATTCCCATTCCCGAAAGGGCAGAACATGATCCAGGTCGTGAATCCTCTGACTAAAGTAAAGGTATTAACCTCCGAACCGGCCAAGAAGAACTCCTCAATTGATACCGATGCACAAATCACAGCTGAGGAGCTGGCGCTGATCAAAGGAAGGAGGGAACAGAATCAGAGGCAGCCGGAGCAGGGAGAATCCAGTGGCACCAAGAGCAGGAGGCCCACGCACCAGCACCTTCTGAACAAGTGGCGGCGACAGAAAGAGAAAGATCATCAGAGGCGGCTGCAGCGTGAAGAAGAGGAATACCGCAGGTGGCTCCACGAAGAAGAAGAGGCGCGCTATCATGAAGAAATGGCCCGCCACCGGGGAGGTGAGGAGGATCATTGGCATTGTCCATTCTTCTGACATTGTTGGAATGAAGGCCTGAGACTGCCAACGCTGCGCAACTGCCCAGAATGCAGCGATCAGTACCGAGAGTACAGGCAGTCCCAGGTCAACCGCCGGTCTGTGCATCAGAGGCTGGGGAGCCCCCACAGCCCGCGGGATCGGCGTGAAAAAAGGGACTCGCACGATCGGCTTGATGAAGCGGTAGTTGAACGCCGACAGCCGGTTTGGCAAGAGAATCAATGGTGCCCAGGGGATCTAACTAGGAGCCAAAGGCGCCGGGTACAGCGGCTCAGAAACAGAGAGCTCCAAGCTGAGAGACTTGCCAAACAGGTATGGCGCGAGAAGCCTCTACGAAATAATGGAAAGGCTGTAGCCGATGCACAGATGGTGTTCGTGCTGCCTGCAGAGTTTAGAGCCAAGAAGTATGATACCGAGTCCGACTCAAGACGATTCGGGATCAGAAGACGGAGTGGCCAAGTTAGTGCTTGCACAACAAGCTACTTTTGATAAGCCAGCCAAGAATCGACATTTGAAGGCCCTCTATCTCAAAGGTTATGTCGACGGCATGCCCATGACGAAGATGTTGGTGGACGGTGGTGCCACTGTCAATCTCATGCCCTACACTACATTCCGCAAGCTAGGCAAGGGTCCCGATGATCTAATAGAAACTGATCTGATGCTCAAGGATTTCGGGGGCAATTCTTCCAACACTCGGGGGCAATCAATGTCGAGCTAACAGTGAGGAAGAAGACACTGCTTACCACCTTTTTCGTGATCGACAGTAAAGGTGCCTACAGCTTGCTACTCGGACGCGACTGGATTCATGCCAACTGCTGCGTACCATCGACCATGCATCAGTGCCTCATTCAGTGGCATGGCGACGAGGTTGAAGTGGTCCCGGCCGATGACTCAGTCAGCGTGGCGACGGCGGATGCCACATACTGGGAAGCTGGGGATCATGACTGTTTCTCTGGCAAGGCTTGGGAAGGAGGCTCTATGAAGGTCAGTGATGAGAGTCAACAGCCGATCAGGGCAATCGGCTCTGAGTCTTTTTATTAAATGGAGAATCCGATTGATGGCACAGAGGGTAAATTGGGGCAAGGATTCACGTCGGCCGACAAGCTTGAAGAAGTGGATGTTGGACCTAGTGACAGACCAAGGCCGACGTTTATTGCCGCCAATTTAGACCCAGAGTTCAGGCAGGAGCTGGTTCAACTATTGAAGGAGTACAAAGATTGTTTCACCTGGGAATATTATGAAATGCCTGGATTGGACAAATCTATTGTTGAGCACAGGCTACCTATCAAGCCAGGGTTTCGGCCACACAAGCAGCCTCCACGTCGTTTTAGAGAGGATGCTCTACCCGACATTAAGGCCGAAATCACGAGGTTGTTAGAAGCCAAGTTCATTCGAGCTTGCCGATATGCCGAGTGGATATCGAACATCGTCCCTGTGTATAAGAAAAATGGTAAATTGCGAGTCTGTATTGATTTCAGGGATTTAAATAGAGCTACACCGATGGATGGCTACCCTATGCCAATAGCCGATATGTTGGTAGACTCGGCTGCTGGGCACCAAGTTATTAGCTTCATGGATGGCAATGCTGGTTATAATCAAATTTTTATGGCTGATGAAGACATCCCGAAGACCGCCTTCAGGTGCCTGGTGCGCTTGGTTTGTTTGAATGGGTGGTCAAGACATTTGGATTAAAGAATGCCGGTGCAACCTATCAGAGAGCTATGAATTATATATTTCACGAGTTGATCGGCAAAGTCGTTGAAATTTATATAGATGATGTGGTGGTGAAATCCAAAAGCAATAAGGATCATCTGGCCGATTTGAGGACCACTTTGGAGTGCACAAGGCGACATGGTCTGAAGATGAATCCTAACAAGTGTGCGTTTGGCATGTCAGCTGGCGAATTTCTGGGATTCATGGTCCACCGCAAAGGGATAGAGATCGGCAGCAAGAGTAGAAAGGCGATCGATGAACTCGTACCTCCAACCAACAAGAAGGAATTGCAGTCTTTACTTGGTAAGGTTAACTTCATCAGAAGGTTCATTGCCAACTTATCAGAGAAGGTGCTGCCGTTCTCACCATTGTTGAAACTCAAGAATGATCAAGAGTTCAAATGGGGTGACGTGCAACAGAAGGCTTTTGACGAGATCAGAGAATACATGAAGACTCCTCCTGTCTTAGTACCGCCATGGATAGGGAAGCCTTTTAAGTTGTACGTGACGGCCGAAAGCCATACCATTGGGTCGGTCCTTTTTCAAGAATTTGAAGGGAAAGAGAGAGCAGTCTTCTACCTGAGCAGGCGGCTCCTTGACCCTGAGACAAGATACACACCGACCGAGAAGTTGTGCTTGTGCCTATTCTACTCATGCACCAAGTTGAGGCACTACTTGCTTGCCTCAGAGTGTGTGGTGGTGTCCAAAGAGGATGTCATCAAGCACATGCTTTCGATGCCTATTTTAAATGGTCGGATAGGCAAATGGATCCTGGCGCTTTCAGAGTTTGACTTGAGGTTCGAGTCGGCTAAGGCGGTCAAAGGGCAGGCGATAGCCAATTTCATTACACAGCATCACGGAGGATCGGTTAATGTAGAGGATATAGCGCTATGGACTATGTTTTTCGACGGTTCTTCGTGCAAGCAAGGTGGTGGCGCCGGAGTAGTGCTCATCTCACCGCGGGGTCTGCGTTTTGAGTATGCTTTCCAGATAGGGCCGATTGTCACGAACAATCAGGCTGAATATGAAGCCACATGGAAAGGTTTTCAGCTTCTGCATGAAGCAAAAGCCGATGCAGTTGAAGTATTTGGTGATTCACAACTAGTCATCAACCAATTGCTCGGTTTGTATGAATGTAAAGACGAGATACTCAGAGGCTACTATGATCAGTGCCAGGCTCTCATCAAGAAGTTCATGACGGTATCTCTCTGTCACATCCCCGGGGCCCAGAACCAGGAAGCTAATCGGCTAGCGCAGAACGCGTCGGGTTATCGGCCGATGCAGGAGATTTGTAATAGCGAGCAATCAGCTGATGACTGGAGGGGCGAGATAGCAGGTTACCTGGCAAATCCTTCACAACAGGTCAGCAGAAAGCTAAGATACAAAGCCACCAAGTACGTGTTGTTGGATGGTCAGTTGTATTATAAGACTGTTGAAGGAATGCTGCTCAAATGCCTGGGGGTAGAAGAATCAGTAAAGCTGATGAGCGAAATACATGATGGAGTCTGCGGTGCACATCAATCAGCTCACAAGATGAAGTGGATCATCAGGAGGACTGGTTACTATTGGCCTACGATGCTGGAAGATTGTTTCAAATATTATAAAGGGTGTCAAGAATGCCAAAAGTTTAGAAATATACAAAAGTCTCCAGTTTCTGTTATGAATCCTATAATTAAACCATGACCGTTTAGGGGACGGGGTATTGATCTAATCGGCCAAATCTACCCACCATCGAGCAAGGGTCACAAATGGATCTTAGTGGCGACTGATTACTTCACCAAGTGGGTAGAAGCCATTCCTTTGAGGAACGCCACTTCAGCTGACGTGATCGAATTTGTGAAGGAGCATATTATTTACAGGTTCGGCATACCTCAGACGATCACAACCGATCAGGGGACAATGTTCACTTCAGAGGAGTTTATGACCTTTGCTGACGACATGGGCATCAAGATTTATAATTCATCGCCGTACTACGCCCAAGCCAACGGACAAGCAGAAGCCTCCAATAAAATTTTGATCAAGGTCATCAAGAAAAAGATTGAGCAGAACCCCAGAAAATGGTATTTGCATTTGAGCGAGGAACTGTGGGCGTATCGCATGGCACAGCATGGATCGATTAAGGCTTCACCTTATGAGCTAGTCTATGGACACGCTGCTGTCTTGCCATGGGAAATTCAGTCTCAGACACGGCGTGTCACGTTGCAAAACAAGCTTACAGCCGGTGAATACAAAGACATTATGATGGACAGTTTAGAAGATTTGCACTGTCATCGGCTTAGGGCTTTGAAATACATTGAAAAGAATAAGGTACGGGTGGCCAAGTATTACAACACAAAGGTAAGGAGTAAGAGCTTCACCGAATCAGAGCTAGTATGGAAAGTCATTCTACCTATTGGTATCAAAGATAGCCGATTCGGTAAATGGTCGCCAAACTGGGAAGGCCCGTATCGCGTGGTGGAATGCGCTCCGGGTAATGCTTATATCCTTAAAGACTTGGAAGGGCAGAGATTCGCCAGAGCCATCAACGGGAAGCATCTGAAGAAATACTACCCTAGCATCCCAGTTGGGGGATAATAGCCAATTCATGTGAATCTGGCTCTAACAGCCGATGCCGTGCAGGCGGGTCCAGATGGGGGATAATAGCCGATTCATGTGAATCTGGCTCTAACAGCCGATGCCGTGCAGGCGGGTCGCCTTCAGGACAAAAATGGCCGACATCGCAGTAACGAGTCGCCCTTAGCAAAAAAAATATATATATGTATATACAGTTTTGCAAATGGGATTGTTTCGGGCATAGCAAGTTCAGAAGTATCATATACATCAGAATGCCTAATACAATCTAGTTTGGGTTGTTAACGCCGTCCACGGAGAGACCGTCGGCATGAGGGGCGAAAGCGGCCATCAGCGTGCCGAACTCCTCCATGTCTTGGCCTGTCCGGATTCCCGGTTCGACGTTCTCTAGCACAATGCCGGAGTTGATCTGGGCGGCGGTCAGAGCTCCCGCGGCACCATGACGGACGTCGCTCATCGCCACCTGGCGAACGCGGTGGTGCACGTCCGCAAGCTGCTCCACCTGCGTTTGCCCCCGTGCGCGGAGGACGTCGGTGACGTTCGCTACAGCCACGCGTAGTTCGTGCAGCTGCGTCGTCAGAGCTGCATAAACAAGGAAAGTCAGTGATTGGAAACGCGCCGTGCACACAATTGGACAAAGCGGGAAATTACCCGCCACGGTGGCCTGTGACTCCGCGATGTTGGCCCGCGCCTCCGTCAAATCAATACTGGTGACAACAAGCGCGACGGCTTGGTCCTCGTTCTCCTTATCCAGCCGGCCGGCCTCTTTGGTAGCCTCGGAGTAGAGATTGCGATACCGCACCATGTCATGGTGGAAGTGGCGGTCGTCGGCGGTGGTGTAGGAGTCGCGGGAACTCGAAGATGATTCCGAGTTCGATTCCGCTCCAGAGTTGGTGCTGCAAGCCGGAGCGTGAGGGAGGTTCGGTTGTGGTGCTGTGCGACGCACCGAGGAACTAACGCCGATTGGTGCACCGGAAGGAAGATGGAGCGGGAGACGTTGGCTGAAAGGGATCGTCAGATCAGGCACCCAGACTTAGCCAGATTCAAAGATCGACGAAAGGGAGAATAAGATACCTGCTATGGACTCCCCGTCCGCTGACTTGCATCATACGCCTGATTGGAGCCCTTACAGGAGCAGAGGGCCCGGCGGCGTCACCAGCGGCGGGGGTTTCCGGGGTCGCTGTCCCGGTTGCAGGAACGGCGTCACCATCCGCCGGGGCTGCCCGAGGAAGATCAGCGCCGGGGGCAGGGTTGTTCAGGCCGGCTAAAGAGCTAGCAATGCGGCTAACGAGAGATGGTTGGTGACTGCAGAAACGGATCAAATCAGATGGAAACAGCGAGGAGATGGTAGGCTGACGGTTGAACTTACCCCAAAGTCTGCTCGATTCAGGCGACGCTGGCCCAGATGCGGCGGATACTCCGTTCCATCTCATCGCCGTCGATGGGCTCAGACGCCGGGCGCTTCCCATGGTTTCCATCGCCGGCCATAGTCGTAAACAAGGATTGAGAGCGGAAGCGAAGTGGATACAAGGAGGCGGCCAGGAGAGTTGGTCGACGAGACGGATACGATGGCGTGTGATGTTGCCTCAAGCCTGCCAACTATTTATAAGACAACACGGGCAACCAGGCGGTTTCTTTGGGAAGTGAGACAGCACGGCGGATTTTAGGTTGCAGTTAATCCACGTTTCTTAAATCCGAAACAGTTACCAAATCGGGGAGACGAAGCGCCGCCATCAATGGTCGCACGCCGATCGGTTTTTTGGGTCAGGCCGTTTTAGCCGATCCTATTGTGAGTGCCCACAAGCCGATTCGTGATGGATCTGGCTGAGGGGTTAGTTCCGAAGGAAAGCCAAACGGAGCCGATGCTAAGAAGCAGACCCGAAAGCCGATTTGTATGTAGAACGGATCAGGCTAGGTAATCGATTCTAAAATACAATGCAAGCCTGAGAGCCGATTCGTATGCAGCAAAAAGTCGTCAATATCTTTATTGGCCTGGAATGAAGGGACGTACATACAGATACAAAGAAACAATGGCAAATAAGACCTTTGAAGGTGTGGAAATATGGTGAGAACATGCTTATATTTCAAGGATTAAAGGAAGAAGACCTAGACGCACTATGGCTGCTAGTAGTTTTTCGGCACAAGGAAGACCATCGGATCATAGTTCGAAGCATGAAGAAATCATACTCCGAATTAGGGGGCATGTGTTAACACCAAATTTTGGGCTGGGAGCCGATAGCCGATACCGAAGGAAGATAGCCGATCTCGGAAGCAGATTCCGTCCAGCAGAAGGAAGGAGAATAGCCGATTGAACGGTGAATCGGTAATCGGGCGAAGGTGACAGAAGGCGTGCAACGTCGGTATTGGTGACGTCATCCAGAGTCTGCACCGCCAAGATGCGATCACGATCGGAGTCCGTTATGAAAGGGAAGATGTGACTCCAAGTTACCTTAGATATAGGATAGTTTGTTAGTTTCCTTATTTATTGATGATTTGTAATTCGACTAGGACTCTATCTACGTTCAGGGTATAAACAAAAGCCCTCAGCCATTGTAAGACAACAACATCAATACAACACAACTTTCGGCTCCGGCCAACAAACCCTAGAGTCAGTCGAGTCCGGCGAGTTACTTCATCCAGGCTGGGTGTCATCCGGTGGACGCAGGTTTGCTTGTAAGTATCGTCAACCCCCTGTTAAACTATGTATTTTTAGCGTCATTCGGTGGACGTGGAAGCATGGCGGACCAGGGTCCTTGCTAAGCTCTGTTTCTTTGGCGTCCTCCGGTGGACGCGGGAAGCACAGTGAGTCAAGGATGATTCACGCTGATTTACCCGATCAATCTGTGTTAACCGTCATCCGGTGGACGAGATGAAGATTAGGACGGTTTTCACGCACGGATTAGTTATCGATTCGTGTTTGTTTGCTTGATTAATCTATTAGTTAACGTCATCCGGTGGACAGGCTATAGATTAAGACAGTTTGCATGCATGGATTAGTTATCGGCTCTAGTTAAATTTGGCAGTTTAGCTGGATTCATTAAGTTACCGATGTTGCTTATGTTTATTGTTTATTATTTAAAGCAATCATCAATTTGCCCGTCTTGATCCATATGCATCGGCTTATATCTAATAGATCTATATGTTCAACGAATTATGCTTGCCATTCATTTTATATTGAATGCTTTGCACTAGCCGATTGTATTTTGGATCTAGATTAGATACGGGTCGCACTCAAGTAATAAAGTAAACATTGTCTAGATTCAAAGGTTAACGGATTTAAGTTGCAACTTCATCATGACTGCCTCGATCCGCTCGATCTCCACTGTTGCAAGATTGTGATTTAGATCTATTAACCGGAGAGTTGAAACATTGTCTACTTTATAGGCTCGTATGTTGCCCGTATACACTGAATCGGCTAAAGTAGCCAATTTCATCTTGTTTTACATTGAGACATCTTATGATTATGATAGCTTGTTGTGACTACATCTTTTATAGCATACTTCCGTCTAATGCAAGTATATGTCATTGAATTCATGTCTGAATCGGTTAACTTGAGTTATAATGCATGTTTCGCTACAATCGGTTCATAACATGACGGAATCGGCTTTATAGTCGATCTCCCATTACATTGGCTCTTCGAGCCATACAGTTGGAACTACCTGGACATACCGGTTAGTTCCGCCCTGTGATTACTAATTATTATCTTTTTCCTTATCAATTGTAGGTCAAATTGACTGGCACGCTTGGGTGTTACTGACACTCTCAGACCGGGTTCGAAGCTAGCTGGATCTGCGAGAGCTTTACTGCCTCAAGGGTCGTTTCTGGCTTCGCTGGTGTGTTGGGCTTAGGGAACCACTTTTTGCACCAACATACTCAATATGAGTTGCAAACTTAAGAACGAATAAGAACAAATGCTTACTTAAATTAGAAGTTGAATACAAAAGTACCTCAGAACGCAGCTCCTGGCGAGGAAGCTGAATCCAGAAGAATACAGCCACGAAGAAGCACTGACAGGCCAGAACTCCTCCAGAATCTCTACTCTCCTACTCTATCTCTCTAATCTCTGAACAAGACTAGATCTAGATGAACTAGTCTCTCCTAACTGTTACAACTAAATGAACTAGAATTAGATCAACTAGAGGGAACCTAACCTTAATTTATGTAGAGAACATGAAGCACCGGGGTGTAGAATGCCTTTTGGAGGGGGTCCTGGGGCGTCCTTATATAGGCCGAGGTGGAGTAGGGGGTAAGAAACCGCCACATCATCGATCCGCGTCTCATGTTATATGCACCGTTGGATCAAACCGACCATAGAACAACGTAGGGATGCGTTACTTGGGTGCCAAACAAACGTGAGAGGAAGAATCCAGAAGGCGGGGCCCGTAGTCTAGCAGGGGAGCGTCGGCCGGCCCCACCCTAGGGCCGGCCAGCCCCACTTTGTGGGATCCGGGGCCCCGGTTGCTCGGGTGTGTTCTAGATCCTTCCAGGGTCTTCGTGATGATGTTTCCTTGGCGGTTAAGTTTCGTGTCTTTTATGCTCTTTAACCCCTCTTTTTCGCTTTTCTGGAATAGCCCCTGGAAAATACAGAACATGCAAAACTCGTGAAAATTATCAGTTAAAACCCTAGACTAGTGTGTATTCATGTGTCCTTTCATGTTTAAAGTTCTAATGAAAGTTGACGTTATCCACCGTCAACAACACCCCCAAGCTTACCTGTTTGCCAGTCCCTTGGCAAACAAACTAAGCCTAATTTACCAAAGTATTTGGATCAGGAGTTGCTACAATGCTTTCATACTTTCCAAGTACACATGCTTTCAAACAGAAATTCTCCTCCGGATTAGACAAAACTGCTCTAACTTCCAAATTTACCCATTGTACCTTTAACTATGGAGCTTCTCAGCTTTTACATAAGTCTTGAACAATCGAAAGATAGAACAATCAAGTCAAGTACTATGTCTCACATTCTTCACAGTACCAATATTCCGGAGTTTTGTAAGTTTTCGAAATAAAACTCAACTTAATTGTATGACACCATCAAGTCTCTTAATATATGTGATATTTATGGATCTCACTGAGGCATTAATGATGTTATGCCTTCCTACAACTAAGGATTATAGTGGAGCTTATAGGAGTGGCAATAACAAAGATGAGCATACTTGCAATTCATATATTGTAAAGTCAAACAATGGATCCCTAGAGAGTTAAGTCATACAATCAAACTAAGATGTGCATGTATATGGAATATGGTGGATGGGTGCATATAAGGTGGCTAATCCTGATTCTACTTTTGCTCTTTGAAGATGATTCACTCTCCTTTTTGGAACTTAGAACTTTCGCGGGAAACATGGGCTATCTTTATTCTCTTTTTCTTCTTTTCTTTCTCTCTCTTTTTTCAGGGAGACGGACATCTCAGTACCCATTGTTTTAATTGCTGGGACACTTGTCCATCTTTTACTCTCTTTTCTTTTTTTTCTTTTTTTCAATACTTTTGCATAGCCACATGCATCCTTTGAATATAAATAATTGGAGAGATAATGATAAGAACTTATAGCTTAAACAGGGGCTGTCCTATAGGGTATATTTTTGGGTGTTTACTCCCAGTGTAGGAGAAAACATTTTTAAGGTGGATTTGGTTGGAAGTGAAAAATGATTGCGCTTACTCCTAGAGTACAAGTAATGCATATGTGGGTGGAGTGTGTAAGTGATCTTGATTTTAAAAGCATGACAAGACTCTCATAAGGTATACAACAAAGGTTGACTAAACTCAATGCAAAGCAAGCAGCATAAATATGTAAAGGTTTTCCTATCTCTAAATGTATCATATATGGCTTTGGTAGGAATTCACACTTTGTCATACAAGAGCTTATCATGTAAGATTTTAAATTTAAAATAAATCTCCAGAACTTAGTATTGTTAGGATAAGATAAATAGCAACTCAACCTTCATGTACCATATCAATCAATCACCTAGACTTAGCTCAAGCATATGCCTCCACAAGTTTTGGGTTCAGAGTAAATTCTTAAGTCAAAACAGTAGTATCCAAAACTCGGGAGAATTTAAGGTTGAAAACTAGACACTTGAAAGGAATTACGGCAGAGCAACTATTCATCATCTCCAAGATAAAATTTTAAGGTTCTCCAGTTTTTATTTGACTCTAACCTAGACTGACTATAGACACACTCTAAGACCACTCTAATATATAGCTAATATTTTATTTGGTTTTCAAATTTTATCTTACCAGCTAACTCACACGAAAAAACGATATGGTACAATAATAATAAGGTGGGAAACTTATACTTAGCTGGATTTTAAATGGAGGGTGCCCTCCCCCAAGCTGGATGTTTGACAGGGTTTTTGATGTTGCAAATTGAGTGATCCTTCTGGGAGCAGGTGTATCGGCAGTGTAAGGGAATCGGGTTGACTAGCTCCTTGATCTTGTATTTTCCTGTGAAATTCAATTTCCAACAAAAATACCAAATCTTATGGAGGGGGTTAGGTTTAGTACCACTCCATGGTAAGTGATTGATTTTATATTTCCAGCAGAAGTTTAAGCTTCTTTACCCAATTAGAAAACTTCTCTAAGAATGTGGACCTTCATGTGCCCACATATTTTTGGTATGTTTAGATATTCCTATGATACTATTGTAAATCTTCATGTGCTCACATATTTTTGGTATTTTTTATGACTTTATAAAATAGACTCGATAATCGCATAGGTATAGTTACCTGATAACTAGGGGATGCTCCTCCCCAAGCTAGATATTTACAACTTGGTGTTTTGATGATCTTTTAGAGCAAACTTGTTAGCAACAGTCCTAGTGGGCTCCACTGATGGACTTACTCCTCAGTCATAGTGTCATTCCTGCAGAATTATACTCCAACAAGAAAACCGAAACTCGAGGCTCATATTTAATAAGAGGTTAGCGATCAGCCAACAAGTAATTGATTATTCTTTTGAGTTGATTTGAAATTGATAGGTTCTAGCAGGATTCTTTTTAGGATTTTCTGATTTTCTTATGCAGAAAAGTAAATATGTATGCATGATATATATTTTATTTTTATGCCACCACTGAGAATATTTATCCTCACGGGGCTTAGGATTTTCATAATGCAAGAAAGTAAATAAAGATGCTATTATTTTTTTTATGCCACCACAGTAAATACTCCTACAGGGTTACCATAAGTTTATTCACGTGGGGCTTTAATATTTTGTGATGCAGTAAATAAGACAATAAAGATTTTTCTTTTTCTTTTGATATGCATAAAGATGAATATGATAGAGTAAAATTATTAATGTAGATAGAAATACTAATTAATTAGATAACTACCATATTACCTTATAGCAAAGGTGTGGGATTTAAAGTCTACTGACAAGACTTTTTCTTCCACTCTTGTGTCTTAAAGATGGAGGTCTTGATGGTTGCACCCCTTGTGATGATGATGTCACTTTTATCCTTTGTTTGCCCAGCAGGTTGGAGTAGAGCATTAAGAGTTGGATCTGGCAGCATCTTGCTCAGTGTGCATGTTCATAGAACTTTCGCTTGCAGAATTATTGGGAATCAATAAACTTTGCTCAAGTGTTATCCTATTTGCAAAACCAAGGTAGAGATCAAGTACATGGGTTCTGCTGATGGAAAAACACCAACAGAACTAAATCTATCTCTTTACTTTCTCTATCCTTAGGCCCATTGAACAAGACAAAATTGGTGTTGCATAATTTGTTTACTTATGACATGAGTGGTAAGATCAGAAGATTAAACATTTATGTTGCATTTAAGTTCAGATGGCAGAAAAGATTTAAATTGCTTAACCAATGGAAGGGTTGTCTATCTATACATAATATATAAATTTTCGCATGAGTGTGACTATCATTTTCTAAAAATAGAATACAATGTTTTAGCACATTTGGTTAAGACTGAGATCAAAAGAATGGTGCCATGAACAATCTTAAAGGACAAAGCATGTTGAGTTAGTTAGATTAATCAATTAAAACTATAACTCTAACATGTTTGCATCTTCATTTATGTGCATACCAAGATCAAGAGAAAAATAATAACCACTTACCTTAAGATATTACCTTCATTATTAGAGCGTGATGGCATTAAGTAATGAAGGGTAGATGACTGGTGGTCCATTCCTTCTCTTGCATCTTGAGTTATTCATGAGCATCTTGTCTCCTTTGTTGCTCATCCTTTTTGCCATCTATTGGTTCTTTGATCTTATGACACCTTGACACTCCATTCATTATTATGCCTACAACAGATTAGTGGACAACACATACCCGAAGGAATGTACAACTTTGGAACATAGGTTGGTTGTCCAGAATTTTATAATGTTCCATCTAGACTACTAAAAAGATAGGGTTGATATTACGTTAGCATAGATCATGTTCTATACAGAGATAGCTTGAGGTAAAGTAACTTACAGCAGAAGATGAAGTGAATGAATCATTAATGCTCACAGTTCTTCCATTCATGATGAATGAGCTGTGTCTTCCTCTGCAAAGTTATTGAAGTTCAGCATGTGCCCTGTCTTATCGCCGATTTGAATTTACCTCATGACTTACCCAGATTAATTTTGAAAGTTTTCTGCAGTGGTTAGTCCAACAAAATATTCAATGTCTACTACAGTAATTTCTAGTTCAATAACTAAACCAAACTTCATGTTTAATTTTAGTTAAGGAAGGCTATTTAACCTGAGCATCACGCTCAATTCAAAAGCCTTTGAACATACCTATACCGTCGTACGTAGTACTTCCAAACTAAAACTTACAATGGCAGACAAAGGTGAAATGAAAGCACTTATAGAGATTTATTCATTTAGCGACGAAAAGGTGAACAATCAAACATGGATTAGAAAGGTAGAGACAACCAATATTTAGCAACATAAGATTTTTTAAGTAAGGCCATTCCCCCAAGCTTGAATTTTGCAAAGTAAAGTTAAGCTTGGATGGATATAATTTAATATTGCATGATGATTGGTTGGACATACCTTGCATTATTATTTTCTACTTCAAATCTGAAATGGTTAGTGATAAAAATACCCGAGGGAATATTTTCATAATTATAATTCTATGCTCAATTCACAAGGGCATTATAGTAAAATTAAAGGTGCAACCTCAATTCGGTTTTCAAAAGTGGTTATTTTGGGACACAAAGTCGTTTTTGGGAAACCTTCTAATTATTATACATTAAGTTCATGGGGTGATTTCCTCTAGAACACCAGTCTTTGTGCACCTATCTCGAGATTATAACGAGATCTACAATATTTATGATAAACATATGCATAACCACCCTTTCAAAAAATTTATGAACAGGTAGAATGAGGGGGTTGAAAATCTCGTGTGTGATAATGTTAGAGAGACCAATTGATCCAGGAGATTTCTCATATGAGCATGGATTCGATGAAGTGTTAATGAAGTAATTCCCATGCTCATCGATATGATCTCCCTTTTTAAACTCCAAGGGTGTTTCTTCTTAGATGTCTATAGGCAATAAGTTTGTCTCTATTATTTCATGTCTACGACATTCATTGGATGTTTTATTTTCTAGGATTTTCCATGGATTGGTGTCTCTAAGTTTGGTTTTGTCTAAGGCTTTCTCTAAACTTGGATGAGTTATGTTTACTACAGAAATTGATTTAAGCTCACCATTTGAATCCAGACCAAGTTTAGATGCTAGTACTAAGGCTTCGTCCTCTTCCATCCATTCTTTGACAATAGCGTATGTATTTCTAGTATGTTGTATGCATTCCTGCCGTTGTCGTAGCTCTTCTTGGTCATTGCAATAATCTTTATGACTTCTATTCTTGGGATGTCTTAATGGGATCCTAGGGTCATTATGAGACTTAGAAGAGAGAGCATAAGAAGGATCATCAGGGTCAAGGATGGGTTTAGAGATGGGTTCAGATGAGACATTTAATATGAGCATAGAAGGGGAGAAGATAGAATTGATTCCTATGTGGCTTGGCTCTCCTTCTATGGCATCGCCATCCTTGCATTCTTCCCAATGTTTTTCAGGGGGGAAAGAAAGTTGACGACACTTTTTCTAAGATGCTTGTCTAAGAAGATCTGATTTACATTGATTGATAAGCATCTTAACTAATTGGAAGTCTAAATCATCAAAATGGGGTTTAGATGGTTTAGGATTGACAGATAGATCTTGGGATTGGAATGATTGTGTTTTAGCTACCAAAACTTCCTCTTCTTATTCTAGGCTATGAATAGTAGGTGATAATGACCAAGCCGATGAACTTAACCCTACAACTAGGCTAGATAATATCAAGAAAGAGAAAATAGCTAATGATTATCTAGTTCCAACTACCGGTAAACTTTGAATAATATTGTTCTAACTGGGCAGTGATATGAATAAGAGGCAAAATCAGAGTTCCCTCCTACCAGACACTTATACACCTATCGATCCTATCAACGGAAAGTAGACTACAGAGGACTCAACGCAGCTGTCACCTACGCGATCTACCACTATCCGGCCAATCAGGGGACATTCACAAGTAAACCTAGCCTAAGTACCACGCATACACTAAGAAATACTACTTCAATCAAACAATTACCAAGATCAAAGTACTCAATATAAGTTGCAAACTTAAGAACGAATAAGAACAAATGCTTACTTGAATTAGAAGTTGAATACAAAAGTACCTCAGAACGCAGCTCCAGGCGGGGAAGCTGAATCCAGAAGAATACAGCCACGAAGAAGCACCGACAGGCCAGAACTCCTCCAGAATCTCTACTCTCCTACTCTATCTCTCTAATCTCTAAACAAGACTAGATCTAGATGAACTAGTCTCTCCTAACTGCTACAACTAGATGAACTAGAACTAGATGAGCTAGAACTAGATCGACTAGAGGGACCCTAACCCTAATTTATGTAGAGAATATGAAGCACCGGGGTGTAGAATGCCTTCTGGAGGAGTCCTAGGGCATCGTTATATAGGCCGAGGTGGAGTAGGAGGCAAGGAACCGCCACGTCATCGATCCGTGTCTCATGTTATTTGCACCGTCGGATTAAACCGACCTTAGATCAACGTAGGGAAGCGTTACTTGGGTGCCAAGGAAGCGTGGGAGGAAGATTCCAGAAGGCTGGGGCCCGTAGTCCAACAGGGGGGCGCCGGCCGGCCCCACCCTAGGGCCGGCCGGCCCCACTTTGTGGGATCCGGGGCCCTGGTTGCTCTGGTGTGTTCTAGATTCTTCCAGGGCCTTCGTGATGATGTTTCCTTGGTGGTTATGTTTCGTGTCTTTTATGCTGTTTAACCCCTCTTTTACGCTTTTCTGGAATAGCCCTTGGAAAATACAGAACATGCAAAACTCGTGGAAATTGTCAGTTAAAACCCTAGACTAGTGTGTATTCATGTGTCCTTTCATATCTAAAGTTCTAATAAAAGTTGACGCTATCCACCGTCAACACTCTCAAATAAAACACTTAGCAAATCTTGCGCCGATGTCGGCATCAGTGAATTGCCGAGTGCTTCCTGCTTCAATTGGAGTGAGGTAATAAAGCTTCATCGCCCACTACGCCAGGTTCAAGCATCACTGGCGGTTCAAAACCCCCTTTCATTGGCGGATTTTGAACCGCCACAATCAACTCGGCAGTGTTGGGTTCATCACATCACTGCTGGGTGTGCCAAACCGGCAGTGATAGCTCATCTATCACTGCCGATTTGTATTACCAACCAGCCGTGATATATGAGCTATCACTGGAGGTTGGTAATACAAACCGGTAGTGATAGATGAGCTATCACTACCGGTTTCTTTAACCAACCGGTTGTGATGCGTGATCCATCACTACTGTTTTTGTTTGAACCAGTAGTGATATATTTTTGACAATTTACATTTTATTAATTATTTTATTTTCAATTTGAGGGAAGGTGGTGGGGATGGGAGGTGGGGGAGGTGGAGGGGGAGGTGTAGGCAGTGATGCAATCGAATAATTGGATATCGATGTGGATCTCGGCGTCAGTACAAACACATCAACATTTACATTACAAAAGTTCTAAAATAAAAAGTATAAGTAACGAATTAAGAGTCGCATTACAATAGCCTATCAGCGTGTTCTCTTCCATATTGCTTCTTAAACTTTTTAGTCTTAGCAATGCAGAATGATCTGTTCTTACTCAATATCTCGTCGGTGATAAACTTTGCTAGCCCCCTTGAATTCCTCTTATCTCGAAGTCGACCAACCAGTTATGATTGTGTGCTTTGCACTGTAATTGAAGCAAGATGATATTCAGATGCACAAACGTAAGTCAAAGCAATAGAAATGAGAAGCCTACGTACCGCTTCATCTCCTTTGTCTGTTTTTGCGCCAAGGTAGACAAGCATTGCCCACATCACATAGAACCCGCATTCATTATTCCCCGCCGGTTGATCTAGGGTCTTAATATCTTCCATATACTTAACCCTGAATGGTTCACTCCAGTTCTGATGCATCTTGCTATCAATGTTTTTTCCAATCACTGCTAATGCCTTCATTCTATGTGACACTATAATAAAGTATCAAGGCCAAGGACATTACAATGTCCTATATATGTGATTAGAAAGTGTTGTGATATTGAGTTCACTTACTTATTCAACACTTTGACTAGGGGGTCGATATGAGAAAGTGGCTTCTTCCTGGAGTCCCACACCTCGATATGCGAATCTATAAGACAAATCTCTATGAGGACATAATGGTTGCTGCAATCACGAAGCAAAGTCCATGTTATTGAATGACATATAAAGAAAATGAACACCAAAGTGAGGGCCGAGAACACATACTCGTAGTTGTAGGGTAGGATTATGTTTGTTTTGTTGTTTCTCAACATCCTTTCAAACTTAATCTTCAAACTTTTAGGTCCATAATCACCTTCACCACTGGCGGCGCATGTTGTCTCGTTGACAAATATGGGATCCAAGAAGTCCACATGCCTCACTCGCCTCTGTATGCACCATTTTGCCATACACCGGCAGTGATATATTCAGTCAGATCGGCTGATTAGCCGATTCCATTCGAGCTTACTGTTTTGCATGTTATATTCAATCGATCTCTCTCGTATGTTGTTTTATACTTTGATCATGTTAAGATCCATTCGCGTGCATTGTTAGCTATCTCGATCTGGTCGATCCTAATTAATGAACGTGATAGCTAGATTGAAATGTGTACTAATGTATGAGATAACGTGCGGTTGGGATTCGGTTAATATGATATGCCATCATTCATGTAACCCTGGATCGGTTAATTGGTAATCGGATATCTTTGCTACAGTCACATAATCGATTCATGCGATCGGATATCGGCTCTCTAGCCGGTAGCCTGAGATGAAGGCCCATTGGGCCAGATATTTTGAACCGCCTGGGACAACACCAGTGGTTCCGCCTTGTGTTACTCATCGATCCGTTTTTCTGCCTTGTCAATTGCAGGTGAAATTGACTGGCAGGCTTGGACACGAGTGTCAAAGCTAGCTGGATCTGCCAACTCCCTGCTCTGCAGATGGTTTCGGCTTCGCTAGTTTGCTGAGTGCGGACTATATTTCGCGCCAACAATAGTTGATTATGAACTAAAATTCGGTTGATGGTTTACTTCACCCGTTCGAATGGGTTAGTTGGCTGACCACGACTGCGTTTAGCCGTGTGGTTGCAAGGAAACTTCCTTTTGTGCCTTAGTAACACTACTGGAGACGGCGGTTTTGTCGAGTGTCCAAAACACTCAGCTAACCGCACTTGGTGAAACCAAATAAGGCAAAAGGAGGTTTGCCGAGTGGGTGGGCGGGTGGGAGATGGCAAGTTAGCCTCTTCCCAGATTTAAATATTTTTACTTGCTATTTTTAAATCTAATTTTCGGAAAAATATTTGTGCAGGTGGTTTTTTTAAGTGAACCACCAGTACAAATCGATTTGTATCAATGTTTTAAATTGCTGGCTATAGAATTTAATGGGAGCCTGTCCCGGACGCTATTGACGCTATAGCGCACGCTATAGCGGTAGCCATATGCAGTAGCGTCAGATGATTATGCACGCTATAGCGGCGCTATTTAAACGCAATAGCCCGCTATTTGTATACAAACAGGCAACATATGGTAAACTGATAATCATAAGAGCAAACTGGCAACATATTCCCATAATTGCATAGTTTAAAACAGTCGAACATCCATAAAGGCATACAGCCATAAACACATAAGTATAAGTGCATAGCTGAACAAGCATAACTGCAACTGCATAAGTGCATAACTATTTAAGTCCTGAATCCTGATAACTTAAGACACTAAGAGAACACTTGACAAACCAAATTGGCACATCGCCACATGCACATCAATCAGCCTCAGAATCAAAATTATAATCAGATGGCATATCATTGTCATTTTCTCTATCAGAAGATGGAAGCAGATAACTCGTCATCATCAGTAGTAGTAGGGATCATCCTCTTCCTCTTCCTGGTCTGGTTACCTCCCTTCCTTTTTTTCTTGTCCTTGAGGTGCAGCTGCAACTCCCTGCGATGATGTTCCAATTTCTCCCTCTTGCTCTTGATCTACTTCTATTGACTCAATGCCAGTGATCCACTCATTGTCCTCATCTTCTAAAGCATCAAGAACAGGTTTCTCAAGGGGAACTTTATCCTTGTTGTCCTTCTTTTGCCTCAGTTTTGAGTTGAACTTCACAAACACAAGATCCCTCATTCTGTCATGAAGCAGTCGGTTGCGTCTCTTTGTGTGGACCTGCATAGGTAAAATTAATATTTATTTATTATGTCAATAACAAAAGAGGATTGAAGAATTGCAGAAATGAACATTGGGATCAGTAAGTCAGATTCATACTTGTTCAAATGAACTCCAGCATCTCTCACAAGCTGATGAACTGCATGTCAAACTTAGAATTCTAGCAGCTAACTTTCTCAGGTTTGGTGCACTACTTCCATGATTCAGCCACCACTTAGCTAAATTATAAAAAAGTGAAAAATAGAGGACAATGTAAATTTTATATATAAATATATAATAGTAATAGGTACCAAGGCCAAGAGAAAACAGTACAGTATATAAGAAATTTGTTTGCCAGAGGACAATTTTTCATACCTGGATCAAAATTAATATTTTTGCACTGCCTTTTAGAAATTTCTTTGCCAAAGGATCCTTCAGCATCCTGAAAATTAATTTTGAAGCTCTTCAATAATCTTGTCCTGAGTGTCTTCATTTGGAACAAGCTTTGTAATGCAAGTTATTACACCATCTCTAAATGATTCATTCTCCTCTATGGCCTTCTTGTTTTGATAATAATAGAAAGGGTTCAAGTAGTAACCAGCCCTATGTAAAGGTGTCTTCAGCATACTGTCCCACCTTTTGTCAATGAAGTGAAAAATTTCCTCAAACTTTTTCTTTTCATTGTTAAACCTCCTAGAGATCTCATTCTTCGCCTCTAGTAGACTCCCATACAAGAAACCCATTGCTGGCACATCACTGTCCATTCTCCTCAACACAGTAGCTAATGGCTCAAAGTAATTAACATCAGTCTCAACTCCTTTCCAGAAAGTTTCATACGTCACAATCTTGTTCGCTTTCTTCCCTTTCACACTCTTTAAGTAACCTAGTTCATTGAGCTCATCTTCCCTAAAAAGCCTTTGCAATTACTTCTTGTTTTCTAGCAAACTCTTCAAGTTGAGATAAGCTGTAGCAAACCTTGTAACACCACACCTCACCAAATCTCTACAAAAGTGCTTCCTCATTAGGTTCAAAACTCTAGTATGGGCATACAGAAAAACATTCAAGCACTTTGCTTTGCTAATTGTTGCTGTAACTTTTGGCATCTTTTCCTATATCTTCCAGCACTAGATCAATGGTATGGGCAACACAACCATTCCAGAAAATTGAGGGGTGCTTTGCTTTCAACAAACTTGCTGCTGCCTCATTTGGTTTTGCATTGTCAGTCACAACTTGAACTACATTTTGCACCCCTATTTCCTCAATACATCTATCATATCAACCAGCTCAAAAATGTATCTTCCATGTTTCTTCACAGTTGAGCAATCCATTGAATCAAGAAAACAAACACCATATGAACTATGAAACACATTTAGGAATTTTAGCAAGGTGGTATTTGATTCTAGTTATTCCACCATGATAAAGGCCTCCACAGTAGTTGCACAGGAGAGACTGTTTCTTGTTCACATCTGGCAAAGTGTAGTGCTTCCAAGCTGGGTCTGATCCTTCAATAATATCATTTGATTGGTTGCCTGTGGATGCAGTGCTAGATAAGCCTACAAAGTGGACAGAATAACAGAATTAACCTTAGTTCTAATATGTCTTTTCACCTAAAATTTGGTCATAATTAGCTTAGGTATGAAGTACATGCATGTTTATGTATGTATCAGGAATAGTTTTGGATCTGTAATCACACAGATTCCAAAGCAACAAAACTGTAAGATGGACCAATCTGTCTATTATATTTATGTCTTTTTTAGGTGAAGCATATTTTCTGTTACTTATCTCATATGAGGAAACTTTGTGCTCGTGGCAGCAGCTACTGTACAAGCATAAGCACATGTACAGAGGCTGAGAAATTATAAAAGGATAACTGCATAAGCCTACTATTGTAGAAAAGCTTTAATTCGATGTTCCATTATAGCACCGTAGGAGATAAATAGTAGCACACAAGAGTAATAAACTAAGATAAAGTAGTACTCCTAGAACAACAGCAGCATCCGATTATCCTATTCCTTTCACGTGTCATCTGCCATAAGATTTGGTAAACTGACGAAGCTTGCCTGCCAGCCAAAATAACGCTGGGAAGGGCCCCAAGGAATCGAGAGGAATCGCCTTTCAATCAATTGAGGTAGAAGAACACTGTCGAGAAGAACAGGGGGCAAGAACTTGCCTAGGGTTGGGATGGCGCGCTGCCATCAGGGCTTTGAATGCTTTCCACTGGGTCAGACGTCGTCGTTGGCGGCCTCAAGTGAGGTAGCAGTGTAGCACAGCCACCCCCGTTGGCTAGCCGCCGCAGTCGCCCAGCCACCCAGCTGCCGCCGCCGCCCAGCTGCTGCCGTTACTCAACCGCAGTCCCCGCCCAACCTCCCGCACGTCGTCCAGCCGCCGTCGTCGCCCAACCTCCTGCATGTCGCCCAGCTGTCACCGTCGCCTAGTCGCCACAGCCCGCAGTGGAATCGAGTGTTGTGTGGGTGGCCTAGGGTTTCAACTTCCAGAATCCAGATATACACGTGTTCTTTTTTGGGCCATTGGTGGGCTCAATTCGACCGGGCCAAGTTTCTTTTTTGGGCCACACAGTGAACCAGGCTTAGCGGCTAATTAACAGCGCTATGACGCTAAATTGATTTAGCGGCGCGATAGCGCGCTATAGTGGCAATAGCGTGCATAGCACAAAAACTAGCAAGAGCGTCGCGTCAGGTGCTGTGGGCTGCTATAGCAGGCGCTATTGCGGCGAAATAGCTCGCTATTTGTTTCGTTGATTTGTATTGGCAGTTATCAAGCCGCTGCCTATGAAAATTATTGATTCTTACTGGCCCTTAACACTTGCGATTCATGAAAATGCCAGTGAAAATAGGCGTAGAACCGCCTGCATTGAGCTCCTGTGTACTAGTGACTATTACAGAAGAGGGGCACTGGACGTGTGTATGAAAAATTGTATATATATTTCACAGACGCATCTATGTACGCGCATCTATAGCTTTTTTAACAGATGGGTGTATGTATAGACGCGTCTGTAGTATGTTATTAAATAGTATATATACATGTGTTATGAGAAGCACCTAGGTAGTATTGAACGTACTACAGACGCGTGTGCATGATGCCCGAGAGCTTAAGTTATAAGACATAGACACCGCATATGTGACGACTCTTTTTTACATAATCAATTGCATAGTAAAAATAAATGTACATAGAAAAACTAAAACGTCTGATCAATAGGAATGGAGTACACGCTGCATCGGGTTTTTGTTTAGGCACGATCAACAGAGATTCCTAGTAAATGCTGGCGGTTCCAATAGTTTAAATTGGGAAGAGAAGACCTATGTGAGGAGGTTGTATTTTAGCCCTTTGTGCCATGCAGTAGTGGCTTTTGGTTCGTCGATTAGTGAACCAATTGATTGTTGTTTACACCAGATTTTGGGCGGAGCACAAGTAACCCTGTAGGAGAAGGGGTAGCCGATTAAAGGGGTAGATCGGATGTTTGCTGACGTTAGCAAGGAACGCCGCGGAAATAGATTGATCGGGGGATCAGATCGGCTGGATGAATACGACAAGCAAAGATATGCATCCGCATCGGTTGTGGCAAAGCGATCATGAAGAGGGCCCACAAGAAAGGAAAGGCTGGACTCCAAGATATTTTGGAGTTAGGAAATTTTAAAGTTTTCTTAATTTTAGCTAGGGTTTTCATTCTGTTGAGAACTTGAGATGCCCTTTCCGACTGTTGGGTAGAAATATAAACTCAAGGCATTGTAATTGGACACGAACACAATCAATACAACAACCCTTTTAGGCTCCGCTGCCAACTTCACTTGATGCCACGCTGCTGATCTGGCACACACGGCGGGGCTTCATCTCAGCCAACCGTCCCAACATCCGTGTGGATGGTAACTCACAAGCAACCCCTCAAAATCTTTCGAACGATCTGACGCTCTGATCCCTTTCATACAAAAGAAAAGATGACCAACGCTATCACGTTACAAGCAAGCCTTTTCGTCTCCACATGGTCCAACGTTTTATTAGAAAACAGAAAAGGACGACGGCGTGACCATACCTAGCAGACACGAACATTATTTAGCAATCTGATGGCTGCTAAAACAACATAATAAAACATTGCCAAGGCTCTGGGGAGGTCGGCGAGCCAGGGTCCAGAGGGAGACCGAGGAGGAAACCAAACCGTGCGGGCACTGCAGCAGAGCCGCGCGCATCTCTTCGCAAGGAAACAGGTGGAGGCCCTCTGTGCTGCAGCAGCTCAGCTGGGCTTGGCAATGTTTTCTTATATTGTCTTAGCAGCCATCAGATCTCTTGCTTGCTTAATAATGTTCGTGTCTGCTAGGGACGGTCAGGCCGTCTTCCTTTTCTGTTTTCTAGCTAATAAAACGTCGGAGAGCATTGGCAATGTTTTATTATATTGTTTTAGCAGCCATCAGATCTCTTGCTTGCTAAATAATGTTCGTGTCTGCTAGGGATGGTCACGCCGTCTTCCTTTTCTGTTTTCTAATAAAACGTTGGACCATGTGGAGATGAAAAGGCTTGCTTGTAACGTGATAGCGTTGGTGGTCTTTCTTTTGTATGAAAGGGATCAGAGCGTCAGATCGTTCGAAAGATTTTGAGGGGTTGCTTGTGAATTACCATCGGTATCCCCACGGAGGCACCACACGGATGTTGGGACGGTTGGCCGAGGAGAAGCCCCGCCGTGTGTGCCAGATCAGCAGCACGGCATCAAGTGATGTCGGCAGCGGCATCAAGTGAAGAGAAGACCTATGTGAGGAGGTCGTATGTTAGCCCTTTGTGCCATACAATACTAGCTTTTGATTCATTGATTAGTGAACCAATTGATAGTTGATTATGAACTAAAAATTGGTTGATGGTTTACTTCACCAGTTTGAATGGGTTAGTTGGCTGACCACGGCTGTGTTTAGCCGTGTGGTTGTAAGGAAACTTCTTTTGTGCCTTGATAACACAACCGGAGACGGCAGTTTTGCCGAGTGTCTAAAACACTCAGCAAACCGCTCTGGGTGAAGCCATATACGACAAAGGGAAGTTTGCCGATTGGGCGGGTGGGCGCCGGCAAGTGGGGCTTCTCCCCAGTTTAAATATTTCTTCTTTCTATTTTTAAAATTTGTTTTTCGGAAAAAATATTTGTGCAGGCAGTTTTTATAGTGAACCACCAATACAAATCGATTTGTACTGGCGGTTCTCGAGCCACCGCCTGTGAAAATCATAATGAGAGAAAACACTACACAGAAGGCCTTCTATGACAATTTCCATACGATAAACACTTTTTAGTCATGTGTTTATGACAAAATTTTGATGGGTGACTAGCGTTTGTGACTTAGTTGTGCTTTACTCATAAATAACTATGACCGTACACTTTCCATAACAATGGCTTCTCAACTTCGCTTTTGTGAACCGTGACTAGCTAAGTCATGCTTTAGAGCATGTTTGGCAGAGCTCCTGCTACGAAAAAAAATAGCTTCACACCCACAGATCCAGCTAACTCCACCGTAGAGCAGCTCCATCGTGGATCTGAGATTTCAAAAAGCGTTTGGTACAGCTCCTATCTCGTCTCTATCTCACTGATAATTTGGGCCCCCGCGTTAGAAATAAAAAAACCCAAAAACCACTAGCTGCTCCAATCGATTTTTAGAGGCGGTTTTCTTAACTTACCGCATGTAAAAATGACTCTGATTTCTGGTAAAGGACATCAGCGAAACCGCTTGTAAAAAATCGCAGCGTCAAGGCAAATCATCTTTGTGCGAATGGCAGTGCAGGGCATTTGCCATGCGAAGCACGGTGATCAATTGGAAGTGGAGTATAAATTCGAATTTTTAAGGGGTGCCTAGATACAATTGTTGGGTGAAAAATCTGACGGCTGAGTTTGTGATGATAACGTGGATAGTCACTTTCGCATCCCGCATGAATTAGTTCGTAGAACATAGAGCCGTATTGATGGATAGAGGTGGGTAGATCCCGAATTCAAGCGTAGAGTATTTTTTTCCCAACAGCATGTGCCTGCGACTTCGGTAAATTCCGTGCGTAAACAATCATCTCAGCGATTCTTCTCCGGCGGGCTTCATTGTTTTTTCCAACAGCATGCCTGCCGCTTGGGTTATAAATAGAGACGAAGAGAATGCACAACAATGCAAGCTCCATTGAGTTTTACAGCAAGCAAGCAAGCAGAGCCAAGAACTTACAATAAGTAGCTAGCTAGCTTGTTGCTGTCTTGCTGATCGAATACAATCCATCGTTGCTGCTATGGCTGCTGCGAGCATCACTGTGGCCGCTCCACGCCTGCCTCCTGCTGACGCCGGCGCCGCTAATGATGATATTTGCCCTTTCGAACCCAGCGTCTGGGGCGACTTCTTTATCCACTACACCCCTCCATCACAGGCATGATGCTTGCATGCACATATAATCAATGTGCCCTTTTTTCAATCGATGCAAGAGCCCTTTTTCTTTCTTTCTGTGCTTTGCTAATAATTAATCAATGTGTAATTCGGATACATTAGTTATTAGTTAATTCATTTGTCTACTAATTAAATAATAATAATTTTGCAGATGTCGGAGGAGTGGATGAAAGAGAGGGCTGATCATCTCAAGGGAAAAGTGGCCCTGAAGGTGGAGGAGGTCATGAAGCAGAAGAAGGGCATGGCAGGCGATATGCTGATCCTGGTGGACACACTGGAGCGCCTCGGAATCGACCACCATTTCCGCAAAGATATTGACTTGGCATTAAGCCATCTCCACACGGAGGAGCCGGCCGAGATTCAACACGATCTGCACCTTGTCGCTCTCCGGTTCCGTCTACTCAGGCAACATGGCCTATGGGTTTCCACAGGTACATTATGGCCTATATATTAGATAAAGGATAGATCTTGTATACGGCTTCATTCATTCGAATAGAATGAAATCAGGCCACATTATTATAGGAATTTTAACCAAAGCAATGCTGACAAATTAATTTCTCATGCATGACGAACATTGTTATTGTTGTATGCAGGCGTGTTTGATAGGTTCAGTGATGCGACGACAGGCAAATTTAGCCAAAGCCTGAGCAACGATGTGAGGGGCCTGTACAGTCTGTACAACGCGGCTCACATGGCAACTCCTTTCGAGGCGATCCTGGACGAAGCCATAGCCTTTACATTGAAACACCTGGAGGCTGCCAAAGGCAAGCTTAGGGCTCCATTGTCAGAGCAGGTCAAACGCACCCTCGAGATTCCTCTCCCACGCTTCATGCCGCGGGTAGAGGCCGTCTACTACATCTCCGAGTACCAGCAGGAGGAGGGACACGACGAGGAGATGCTGGAGCTCGCGAGGCTCGACTATGCCCTTCTCAATGCTCTCCATCTAAGGGAGCTCAGGGAACTCACCCTGTACGTACAATACAACGTCTAGCTCGATTATTTGTGCCTCCTAGCTAGCTAGATTAATTGTTATAACTTAACATATACTCATAATCAAAGTATAAATTAGTTAATCATGTTATATGATCGATGATGAAGGTGGTGGAGGGATCTGTACAAGGAGGTTAATCTGCCCTACACTCGGGACCGCATCGTGGAGATGTACTTCTGGGCGTTTGGAGTGTCCCATTCAGAGGAGCACTCCCGCGCGCGAATGATTCATACCAAGATTGTTTCCCTCACTAGTCTGATGGATGACACCTACGACGTCCACGCTACCTTCGAAGAATGCAAGAAAGTTAATGAAGCTATGCAAAGGTAACTAGCTTATATAAGTTAATTAATTGATTTATTATATCTATATTTGGATTGTTGTAAGCATATATATGGATCATCTATCACACTGTTTTGTGCAGATGGGATCCAAGTGCGGTTTCAATCCTACCAGAATACCTGCACAAGCTATATCTCAGAACACTGAGCCAATTCAAGGAATTTGAGGATATGTTGGAGCCACACGAGAAGCTCGGCGTGCATTATACCATAAAAGCGGTAAATTAATCGATCGATCCATTCATATGTTTCGTTTCGCATCATATATATCAGCAGACAGTTTGGCAATTGCTACTAGCTATATATGTATGCAGTACAAATTGCTGTCGACGTTCTACCTGAAAGAGGCTACATGGGTGCACAGCAACCACGTGCCAACCTTCAGGGAGCAGCTACATCTTTCAGGCATGTCGGCTGGTCTCCCGATGTTCTCGCTGGCGGCGTGGATGGGCAACGGCCGCCTGGCAACCAAAGAGGTGTACGACTGGGGCTACGGCATCCCCGACATGCTCCGGGCCTGCGGCGAGATCGGCCGCCTCCTCAATGACATTGCTGCCTACAAGAAAGGGAAGAACAAGAAGGATGTGGCCACCACGGTGGAGTGCTACATGAAAGAACATGGGTGCAATGCGGAGGAGGCCTCGGCGGAATGCGCCGCCATGTCGGAGTATGCCTGGAGGAAGATCAACAGGGGCTGTATGGAGATCAAATCCGTCATGCTATCAGCGGCTCACCTCGCGGCGGTCAACCTGTCAAGGACGTCGGAGGTCTTCTACGTTGGTGGCCTTGACGCCTACACCTTTGGAACCAACCTCAAGGATGTCGTCACTGCGATCTTCCTCAGGGGTCCTGCTTAACTTATGGTATTAGGAGGATACTACTCATCGTCAATGGCTTCAGTATATGGTGGTATTAATTTATGTTACCAATATATAATAATGAATAATAGTCGTGGCCCCTTGTGAGAGAACATAAGATGTTCATGACATGCTCCGTATAGAGGCTGTCGCGGATGTGATGGTATTACTTCCGGTCATATGTATTTTTTTTTTGTAACTTTCAATAATATAATGTGGTATTTTTATACGCAAGAGACGAATTTTAATAAGCCATAAAAACAGATTTCAATAATGTGGTATTTTTACGACGGGTCTCTGAGTTTGCCGGGCTTGGGGTCGATCCTTTGCCGCGGGGTGCCGCTCAAGAGATGGCTGACCGGGGTGCTTCCTCGGCGCAATTGACAAGGACCACGCTAACCACCTGCGGCGTCAAGGAGACGTGCAGCAGCAAGGGTTCTCCGTCTCGAGGGTCCATGGACAGAAGGAGAGGTAAGGCGCTACTCCAGAAGACATTTTTAGTAGGGGCCATTTGTCCCGTCACCCCTAAGCAAACGCTTCTACAAATCATGGCCAGCCGCTCCGACAAATACGATTTATATGGGCGATTGTTGATTTGTAGGGGTGGCTCAATATCCAACCATCTCTACAAATCGATTTCTAGAAATCATGAAAAAATGTCATAAAAAATAGAAAAAACATTTTTTAAAGCTGAGGAAGCCTCTACAGGTCAGCCACACATCGCGCGCTCGCAAGCCGCAAGCCGCACGAATGGACGCGGGGTATAAAGCCCGTGACGTCTCCCTCACATGAAGCATCCTCTATTGTGGCAATACCTCCGGAGTTGCCATGACCCACGTGCACCTGTCGTAGTCCAACGACATCCAACCGCTATGCTCAGGAGCCTGACAACTCCGGATGCTCTATCGGAAGTTCACGAGAACCACCCCGATTCCACCAGAATGTTCCGATCAGGATCTTCCTCGAAGTGGAAGTCAATCATCATATTACATTCATTCTTACAGTTCAAGATACATCAAACTAACATACGACAGATTTACAACCATAGTTTACAAATCTGGTGATAAATTTTACATTACTTCTTGCCCTAAGGCAAAAGGTAGCTCTTAATGAATTTTAAGGAATATCGTAGATGACATCTTGCCCACAGAGATGCTTTAAGAATATGTCATCTACTGCATAGGGCACCTCTTGGAATGCCATTAATTTGGCAAATGCCATAGTTGGACTGCTTCTTTTTAAACCTGTAAGAGGGGATTAAAGAACCGTAAGTACAAGGGTACTTAACAAGTCTTATCCGTCGAGGGAGGAAGACTTCAAGGTTATTACTGACTATAGAAGGATGGGTACGACTTTCAGCAAAGGTTAGAAGAATTCTTTTTTGCGAAAACTAGCTTACTAAGGTATGTCCTTACTTTCAAGTTTTCGCTGTGTTAGAAGTTGACAGTTATCCAATTTGCACCTACTCTGTATTTCACTTCATTGTACAGCTCCAATTTTATTATCAAGTTCGATTATTAATCTACGATGTAGGTCATAGAGTTGTGTCTCCTTAACCGAGAAGCAACGACTATTCGAGGAGATGTGCAGCAGCAAGGGTTCTCTGTCTTGAGGGGCCATAGACAAAAAGCAGAGAGTTAAGGCACTGCTTCGAACCCTGGAGAGCCCGGTCGTCGTTATTGGTCCACTCGAAGTGGCTGTGCTACTCCAGAAGACATTTTTAGTAGGGGCCATTTGTCCCGTCACCCCTAAGCAAGCGCTTCTAAAAATTGTGGCCAGTCGCCCGGACAGATCTGATTTATAAGGGTGATTGTTCATTTGTAGGGGTGGCTTAATATTGAACTGTCTCTATAAATTGATTTCTAGAAATTGCAAAAAAAATGTCACAATAGATAGAAAAACATTTTTTATAATCTAGGGAGGCATCTACCAGATAGCCATAAGTCGCGCACTTGCAAGCCACAAGCCGCACGACGCGGGGGTTCAAACCCGTGACCTCTCCCTCACGCGTAGCCTCCTCTATTGTGGCAATACCTCCAGAATTTCCATGACCCACATGGACATGTCATAGTCCAACGACATCCAACCGCTATGTTTGGGAGCTCGACAACTCCGGAAGCCCTGTCGAAAGTTCATGAGAACCCCGATTCCACCAGAATGTTCTGATCCACTACTAATTTTTATCCTTTGCGCAACGACAAGAAAACGTGGCAATAAGCCCAATTCGGTTGTAGAAGGTTCATGTTGCAACCAAATCGCGTGCGTTGCCAATGGCTGCAAAATGTCACGTTGCAATAAGGTATTGCAACCGTTGCTAGTTTGACGTTGCAACTGTCGGAGTTTATTGCAACCATAGTGATTCGTTGGCAAGCATGGCAATAGTGCATTATTACAACTTTCATGGTTGTGGCAATATAAAGTTTTGCCATGACTTCCTCAGTTGCAAGAGGTGGTACATGCAATGATCGATAGCGTGGTAGTAAAGATATTTTACCACGCCAGAAATTTGTTGCCAAAGGTGTTATTGCCACAACCATCATGTTGTGGCAATATTGACATTTGCCACGGAAGTTTATTCGTTGCGAGAGTCATGTTATTGCCATGGCTGTCATATCGTGGCAATAGTACCACTTGCCATGCAATTTTACTTGTTGCGAGTAATATGTTATTGCCATGACCGTCATATCGTGGCAATACTACCATTTGCCACACAATTTTGTTTGTTGCCAATGATCATATTGCCATGCAAGTTAGTCGTTGCCATAGATCATATTGCCACATATAGCAGTTCGTTGGGGTAGTTTGTATTGCAACACTAGTTGCATTTGATTTGTGGTTTAATAAATCATCATTGCTAAACAATAAACCATAACAAAAGCGATTATACTCACGTATATTAATTATAATCAATCATTCAATAAGTTGACAGACCACTGAAATAGTATCTAAAATCATAAACAAGTATACAATCACCCGTCATTTCACTACTTTTTAAAACATGCAACAATACAAGACTTCCTAACATCTATGCAACACTCAATGGTTTACTAGCAGTGCAACATGTCATCGTCTTGGCTGCGTTCTCCCTTGATTACGAGCCTCCTGCTCAAACAATCAAACTTTGTCTACCTAACCATAAGAATAAGATTGGGATATTTAGAAAATAGGATTAGTAATTCAAGGACGAAATGTAAGCAGTTGAATAGAACATCGTTGTAATCAAGTTGATTGTAATGGCTTTTAGCAATGCTCATATAGTTTGGTAAAATTTCTACAAGCTATTGTGCTAATAAAACCTACAAGTTAGCAAGTACAACAGGTGCAAAGTTTGTAGTTGTTACCTGTCCCTTTTCTTTGATCTGTTTCTAGTCATAAGCTTTTGTAGCATGATAAGGTATATATCTAAGCAATGGACCCATGCAAAGTTATTCTTTTGAAAACCCAAAAATAGTGTTTGCAATTTTAGTAGTAGCACATAAGATATACAATGGTGATAAATAGCAAAATTAGCATAACATAAATAGGAAATGAGGAAACATATTACTAGAAAAAATACTACAGCACAGCTAGCATGTGTGTAGAAGAGAAAAATTGATGTCGGTTTCGCACATCTAGAGAAAAAGAATATATAGTTAAAGAATGCAATGTGGAAGGGAGCCCCAAACCTCAAGAGCACGGAAAAACAAAGATAAAATATGTTTCTATGTACAGGATACAGAGGTGTTTCTCCCCTACTCCTGAATTGCAGCAAATGGAAACACCAATAGTGGACCAAATAATTATATCTTTACATTCCATTCATGATTGTAGTAGCTACAAACAACTACCACTAGAGACTTTTCTTAAAGTATGGAATACATGTGAACTAGCAAAATTGATGTCACTATCTTAGGCGAAATCGATGTAAAATTCTATACTTATTTTGTTCACTGAATTCTAAACTGTTAACCATATAAAATATGTAATACTAGATGGTGAGTTCCTTGGGTCTCTTTATTTGTCCATATGATCAATTTCGAACTTGACAATTAGCTGGAAGAAAGGGGTGGGCACCAGGCTTCAAAGTCGGATACCCAAATTTGCTAGTATGATCTTAACCCAACCAAAATAGCAGCTTTGTTCTTTCTAGATTCGATACAATCAATGGCGGAGCTAGAAATAAAACATAGAGGGGGCCAAATTGCTAATTAAACTCATAAGTACATAGGTAGTGAAGAAATTAGTTTCGCTAGCTCCCTTCATCCTATATTATAGGTCATTCCAAGAATTTTGGAGAGTCAAAGCATCTCAAGTTTGACTAAAATTATTGAGAGAAATATAAAAATTTATGACACCAAATAAGTGTACTTAAAAAATATATTTGGCAAAGAATCTAATAATACCTAGTTGATATTGTAAATATTATTAAATATTATTATGTTATCATATAAATTTGGTCAAAGTTAAGATGGTTTGACTTTCCAAAATTCTTGAAATAACTTACAATTTGGAATGAAGGGAGTACTTATATTATCAGGGCACGCTAAACAAAATATAGTTGACTATATGGCCTATTTTGTCCTTGAAGACTAACACACGCGCGCCGCCCACACATACATATATACCCTCCAAAATACATGTAAAATATGGGCTCCTTCAAGAAAACACCGAGGCAAGGGGATCAGACCGTCAGAGCCTAATGTGACCCAAACATAGCTCCACCAGTAAACATGCTAGCCAACACTAGCTCTAGCCAGCACTAGCTCCACCAGCAGTAGTTTCTCAACGCATGCTCACTCTCTCAATCGAGCAACATCACAAAACCTACAGTTTCTCTTCTCTTGCACGCTCAACCAAAACATTTGCTGCTCGATACTATATTTTTGTGAGTCGAGGAGCATAACCAAGATCCAAGAAATTGTTTTTTTTTTACTTGCGCTGGTAGACGCTCGCTGTAGTTCTATACTAATGAAATAGAACAAAATAGATGGGCACAGTATTGTGAATATGACAATACTAAGGAAATGGAAGTGGAGTGTCAATCTAATGAAAAAGGTAATGATACAAGTACATAAGCTTGGTATTTTAAAACATTACCTTGTACATTGAGAGTGTTATATTAGTAGCTAGCAGTCATCTGCTACCTGCAGTCCTGCACAAATCAAACAGCATGTTATGAAACTGCATGGACAACAGTCACACTAGGTCTAACATAATAAAATGAACTAAAATTAAAATGATATTACTTAAAAACAAGATACCAATGCTAGCACAATCTTCAAATTTTCTCAAATATTTTTATTAATTTTATTAACAGGCAAGTTAAATCAACCAATAGTGTGAGGCATTAACACAATGTATCGTATATGAAACTATATCATTTCGACATAAACATTAAGGTGTCTCCATTACTTGATCCATATTCAAAGGAATTTGATTGCAATCACATAAGTAGTGGTGGAAGATACTATTGCATACAGGCTTTCCATAAGTAACATCGCCAAAAGTAAGCCGAATTATTCTAATATACCTAAAAAAAGCTACCTTAGATTGTGGAAAAGAAAAGAAACGGTAGCATTATCTATGTACTATGTACATATACAATAAAACTCTAGCTCATGTAAACAAAAAATTGCACTGCCAGTTTCTGGTACAACTTAAGAGTTCATGTTATTCTAAAAAAGTCGACCACAGTAACAATCGGTCAAGCAAACATATGATTGGGATAAGTTCATTGCAACAAGATAGAATATAGATAGATCAAATAGTTCTGGTGGATGAACCAATCCCGATTGATCAACCAAAAAGCAAGCAAGCAGTATCGCTATAATGGTAGAGGGATAGGCTTACAATTGGATGCAGTTCGAACCTAGATAAAAATCTTCCATCCATAGCCATGATGAAGCACAATCGAAAGGTGGGGAACTTCAAGCATTCTGAAGAAACGCACTCAGGAAATATCCCTGATCACGAACTCAATCCAATCTAGAATGGTAGCCGTCACCACGGCAGAGAAGATGCTAGCTCCACCCTTCGCTTGGGAGGAGACCCTTGATCAAAAGACACGGTAGAATCAATCTAATCCCCTTACAAGGGTCATCGGCCTTAAGACTAATGGCTCAAGGTCAACCAAAACTGTTCCTAGTCATACTCGACCACAACTAATAAAAATGACGCAACCAGAAAGCTAAGCCGGACCTGACTCAGACTAAACATGACTAAAACTACAACTCACTGTGATAAAAACCGAACTTGCTAAAGTGCATGCTGTAGCTAGCAAACTATTGTACTGAAATTTATTCCAGCAAGATGGTAAAGACGTTAGGTGTTCTTGAGCTGATTGCTTCCATATTCTTTATCCTTTCTGGTGAACAAGCTTCAACAATTTACCTTGACGTCATATTCTCTTCAATATTAATAACAAGTGCTGCACCTCTAAAAATCATATTTGGCGACAGGCTGACAGTAACAAATTTCTCCACGTTGACGATATATTTCTCATTAAAAATAAAATGTTCAAACTTAAGACCAGACATAGTAACGAATTACCAGCCGCTTATATGAATTATCGCTAGACATGTCTGGATGAACACCTTGCAGAGCAATGGGCTCATCACATGGCAAGATCAGAGGGACATGAACAATACACAAATACAAGTACCAAAGGCTCACTCTTGCTGTCTTGCATACACACGTACATGGATCAATGAGATGTGGTGCTACGGACATATCAGAGATCCACTAAAAATTCATCTACAATGCAATTGTATAAGGCGACAGGTACACATGAAGCAATTTTTCGTCCTCAAACAGAGACAAGACATGCAAGAAAAAGGGATAGAGGAGTACCTTGGGCATGGTGGTGGCCTGTGCACGGTTGCCCTCTTCCGTGATGCGGGGGTTGTGAGCAGTGTAGCGACCTACATGGCCTGTGGTGGATGCAGCGGGATCCCCATTCTCCAGCCCCCTCTGATGGCCCTCAGCCACTTTGGGTGAGAACTGGGAACCCCATGGCTACCGCCCGACCTAGGGATTGCAGCCCAGGAAACGAGCGCCCGATCTAGAGATTTCAGCCAAGGGTAAGGGCGCACGGTCAGCGACAAGGGCAGATTGGAGCAGCGACCGAAAGTGGCATTACCGTGGCCGCCGCCGCCAGAGGAGTCTCCATGCCGCAGCCTCCTCCAGACGGATCTCCATGGCCTCCGTCCACTCATGAGATCCTGGCCGAGAGGAGAGGCATGAGGGAAGCTTGAACGACAGCCGGGTCATCAAGGAGCTGATGCCGAAGGCAGGATCTCCAAGCCGCCGCCACTGCTAGAGGAATCTCTATGGCCGCCGCCAAGCGCCGACAGAGGCCTCTTCATGGTCGCTACCGTACCTTGAGACACCAGTCGAGAAGAGGCTCACAGGAGGGAGTTTGGAGGATGACCGCCACTGCCTACTTCTTTGTGGGTATGATGTGAATGGAAAACCACCGGAGGTAGATGGAGAGGGAGAGAAATTGGGAGAGAAACTGAGAGAGGCAAGGAAGATGAAAAAGATGGGCGCGCACACCCAGTTAGGCCAAAAATTTAGAATCTGTAGGCGCTAGTTCTGCTGCGCCAAATTTGCTTGTTAAATGTTTTAGTTTTATGGACACCGCAATACATTTGGTCCCAAACCAAATATCAGTATTTCTCAAATGAGATCACTATATTATCAAAAATAAATTTGATTAAGTGAAAAAATAGACGACAAAGTATGCAAACATTCGCTAGTAAAAAAAGCTCTAAGCTGACGTGAAGAATTTTTTTACAGCCGATTTTGCTCGACGGCCGCCACTAGAAATCAGCGTTATTTTTACAGACGGTTCCTTAAAAAAACCGCCACTAGAAATTGATTTCTAGTGGTGGTTCCTTAAGAGAACCGCCTGTAAAAATGAGCCATTTCTACAGAAAATCGAGGTTCGTCAAGTGACCCGCCACTAGAAACAGTCTAAATTTTAATTTTTTTGAAATTTTCAAATAACTTGAAATGAAAAAACTGTCTACATAAAGTTGTAGATCTCGAAAAGTTATGAAACTTTGTAGTTGAAAATTTTTTCATTTAAAATAATCTTGTTGATGTAAATTACGGTCAACGTTTGAAATTTAAGATTTGACTTTTTGAAAAAAGCCTCGGACAGAGAAACACTCTACGTGAAAGTTGTAGATCTCGAAAAGTTATAAAACTTTGTAGTTGACAACCTTTTCATTTGACTTCGTTAGAGCCTCAAACAGTTAATTTTCTATCGGTTTTGTTACAATATGTGGCGAATCTAATTCAATAAAGACACAAGTGAGTGTTAGGTGGAGTGGTTAAAACAGGTTACACGCGAGGGAGAGGTTGAGGGTTTGAACCCCTATGGTCGCGTAGCGCGTGAATTTTGCGTGAAAAATACCGTGACTTGCGACTTCCCATATTTAATTTTTTTTTTTTTTGCTATTTTTAAAACTTGATTTTCGGCAAAAGATTAGTACAGACGGTTTGTTAAGTGAACCGCAAGTACAAATGGCCTCGATTGATCATAACATTGCATTGCCCCCGCAATAGCTTCGCTTACAAACAAGGTCCCGTTTGGAAGAGCTCCATCACTCTAAACTAGTCAAACGTTCAAAATTTAACATGTATAATATATGTGTCTAAATTTAAGTTAAGTGAACTTTTCTTACACAAACTTTGGTACAAGCAAGAAAATGATCTCGGGAAATTTCCTTGGGACTTCATTGAGACTTCCGAAACTTTGGTACATCACTGGTATCTGTTCGTATCTAATCCGGTTTCATAGGAGTTTTCTCACATGTTTGTCTTTGTGAGAGTTTAGTTTATGTTCTTGGCATAGAAACAACTTGGCTTTGTCCTATTTTGTCACGTGAGTGTATCTCTTACGGGAGTCTTACTGGATTGGAAATATTTTCTTATATGTAAGCAATTATACAGTGATTATAAGTTTACGAGCACAAATAATATAGAGTAAATGAATAGTCAAAGTGTAATCTACGAGACAATGTCATCCTAACTTGCGCCAGATAAAATGGACCGAAGGGAATATACTATAAAGTTTTATTTAAAATTCCATATGCATATTTATGAGATCAATGGATAGCAACAATATGTTTTTTATAAAAAGGAGCATGTAAATTTAGCAAGTGAAATAGAAGTCATATGACACCAAACATCATATTTTCTCTCTTTTTCTCCTCAATTTTTTTTTTCATGCAGTCAAAAATTTCCCCAGAAAGGCCTTCATTCACCGCGCCTAAAACTTTTGGCACCCGCCCAATTTTTTTTTTCAGGGAAATCTGCCGCCACCGCCCTTTTCCATTGCCGCTCCTTCCCTTCCAAATTTCCTCCACCACTTACCCAGCCGCCACCTTCCCTCGTCAACCAAATCTCGTGCAGGTGCCCCTCTACAACAGTACGACTCCCCTGATCCCATCCCGAATGCCCCTGCTGCGGCCCCTCTGCGACGCCCCTGCCATGGTGCGAGCCCTGGCCCCTCGCCGACGGGCCTCTTGAATCTCCGCGACGGGAGGCAGCACCAGCACGGCCACGGCCACGGCGGCAGGAAGCCGTCCCCAATCCAAGTAAGATCCTTCCCGGTTTGACAGACCCTACTCGGCTCCTCCCTTTCACCCTCTTCCATCTGCCTTCCTGAGTTGCCTAGATCACCTCCCCTTCCTGTCGACCCCTCCCTCTCCCATCGACCTCTCTACTTGCTGTACAATCGGCTTCTCCTCTCTAAACTCTACCTCGTATTGCGTCCCTCCTCCACCTCCCTAGGTGATGCACCCAGACATGCCCGTACAGTTTGGGGTAAAAGGTTTCAGCGCACATACAGGTTGAGGAAAAATGAGGAAGCATGCCAACTGCTTGCTAGTAAGCTGAACAGAGATGTCGTTTTCCTACAAAGTTTGTCAATAAAATATAAGTTTAGATGTTTTCAGTGGTTAGTCCCCGATTATGGTTTCAGTTGGCAGAATAGTCAAATTCGTCCTTGAACTATCACCGAAATCTCAGTTTAGTCCCTGAACTATGAAAACGGCCGTTCTAGTTCTCAAACTTTCACAGCTGGCTCAATTTCGTCCCTAAACTATGAAAACGACCGTTCTCGTCCTCAAACTTTTACAGCCGGCTCAATTTCGTCCCTAAACTATGAAAACGACCGTTCTCGTCCTTAAACTTTCGCAGTTGGCTCAATTTTATCGGTGGTCCGACGTGGAGCGCCACGCTGGCTTGTCTCGTCATCACCCAGTCAGTTGAAATCAGTTTCCGAAAGCCTGTAACTGATTTATTCTTATTCCAACTTATCGCAACTAGTTGTAACTCTTCAATACAAAATGGGATGAAGATGATTTTTGCATAAAAATTATAAATCTCGATAAGATCTACAACTTTCTAGTTTTAATGTTTTTTATTTGAGGACATTAAGATACTCAAAAAGTTCATATTATGGTGTTAAAATTTTATATTAACTTTTATATTAATTACAAGCAGCAGCAGGTAATTATTATGGTGCTAAAATTTTATATTAACTTTTTGAGCATTTTAACATCCTTAAATAAAAAAATTTAAATTAGAAATTTGTAGATTTTATAAAGATCTACAATTAAAAATCATCTTCATCGAATGTTGTATTGAAGAGTTACAACTAGTTGCAACCAATTGGAATAAGAATAAATCAGTTGCAGGCTTTTAAAAACTGATTCTAACTGACTAGGCAATGACCAGGCGAGTCAGCGTGGCGCTCCACATCGGACCAGAGACGAAATTAAGCCGGCTGCGAAAGTTTGAGGACGAGAACGGTCGTTTTTATAGTTTAGGAACGAAATTGAGCCAGCTGCGAAAGTTTGAGGACGAGAACGGTCGTTTTTATAGTTTAGGGACGAAATTGAGCCGGCTATGAAAGTTTGAGGACTAAAACGGCCGTTTTTATAGTTTAAGGACTAAACTGAGCTTTCGGCGATAGTTCAAGGACGAATTTGACTATTTCGCCTTTCAGTTTTGTTTAAGTTGTATGCGATGTGAGCAAGGCAGCTATTGTGTTATCTTTTCCAATATAGCTTTCATGATCAACCTTTATGCACTTGGCGAGGAGGAAGGTGAAGGCTTGCCAATAATGGCAAGAGGCGACCTTCTTCAGTGAACTGCTTCGCATCATGGTGGGGCGCTACTTCTGCCACTAGTGCTCTGATCATTGGCTCTATGTGCAGGTCACACCTTCAATCTCTTCTCTTAAGCAAATAATTAAAGAGGTGAATCGTTTCTTGGTTTTTATTTGTTAATACAATGCTGTTACTGTGAGAGCAGCAATTAGTTGCAGCTTGACCTCCTGTCTTCCCTTATGATTGAGCTTAGCATTGTCAAATATGAGATGTTCTTGTTAAGGTCATCTATGCACTCTTGACCTCCTCTCTGTGCATTCTTGTAGTTCTATCCATGACATGGCTTATACAGATATTCAGTTGTTAAAATAATAGTTAATTCAAAAGTGATGTAGATACCCAGAGATACTGAGAACATAATAGTTGATTCAGTTGTTAAAACAATAGTTAATTCAAATGGTATCTTGCATGAACGTATTATTGGTTAGTAGCTTACTGAATATGTTAGTTGTCAAAAGTATTGCTGTAGGTTGTCAAAAGTGTAGCTTATGGGCCAAATGTGGCAGAAAAATTAAGCAATCTGATGAAAGGAGCTCTCTGGAGTGACGTAGATACTGAGAGAAATGAAAAGGACACTAAAGCGTGCTCTTCAACTTGCACCCAATGTTTCTTAGGATTCGTTCCCCCATGCATTATAGCTATTGGAATTCCTGCGCCTTGTTCTAGTATGTCATACAGAGTCACCATGGATGCAAGTAGTTCTATCCAATAATGTCTGTAATTTTCTCTCTCCTTGATCTATGCTTACCATGGTTCTTGAAATAGTGGTAAACTGAATTTCAGATTTCATCCATAATACGATAATAAATGATTACCTTTTTTTATTGCCGCAAGCAAGAGCAGCACAAAGTGACCGGTTTTCTCCCAAAAGAGTTCAGGTGTTATTTGTGTGACATTCCTAAGGTGTCTGCTTCAGGTAGGTGCATGAACATCTATATATATCCCTGTATACATATGTTCTCGTTCGGATTCTGTAGGCTGCTGGAATTTGACACCTTTTTTTTGTAAAAAAGTGATCATAATGATGTTTAATACAATGCATATTGAATCCCATATACGGTGTGCCGATTGTACTTAAGTTGCTCCATGGAATCCTTGGCAGGGAAGCAATATTAACAATTTATTTACTGATTTTGCATAGGGTCACATAAATATGTTGTTGGCCACATATGTCCTAAAGCACAGATATTATGTTGCAAGAGACAAGCAATGTCAATAATTTCGAAGCTGTATAGTTTATTACTGCCAGTTTCTGTTTGATAAATGTTAGATAGGAAGAAGTAACTGTAAAAGTTTTCTATTATTTAGAAAGTACTTGTTTTCAGGAATATGGAACATTTGACATAATCACCATTCATGTTGGTAAGAGCCTAAGAAGGTACCTGATATCGACCTACCTGAGCAGCAGCTGGAAGAAAGACAGGAGATGGAGCTCGCCATGATACAAAGCCTTTCTGCCGAAGTTGTATCCAAGAATTATCTTCTCATTTCTTTCGTTCTTTCTGCATTTGTTAGCTGGTGGTGGCTGTTATCAGTTTACTGACAGAATTGATGAGGGTTCGAGCACAAAATTGTTGTAGACAATAGTCTAGTTTGTGATTTCTAATGATGTTGATAGCAGAATAAATTTTATTTATTGTTTACATTGTGTTTCTCTTTGCAAGACCCAAATGTTTTAGAAATAGAGATTACTATAGAAAAAAATCTTGAGAATTTTTTTGTGTACAAATACAAGGTGATTAAACGATCATCAGTTTGTTAACATGGCTATCTAAAATGGTAATATCTACTTATTCTTAATGTGAATCCTTGATTATTTGGGTTTGAGTAATATTGATTCTTGGTAAGGAAGATTTTGCTATGACTAGATACACCAGAGATTTTATACCAATGTTTTGATGAGATCTTAATGTTATTGTGTAATTATAAAGTGATTCCTATTAAGTGTGGTCAACTTTTCTGTCAAATCAATGTAGAGCACGAACCGTTCTATAATAGGCTGTCGATGAGGATGCTACTGGGCTGCCGCCGCGACACTCTCGCTGCAGGTAACAGCGATGACGACTCTAGTGACAAGGATCAGCGATGATGACTCCGGCTACAGGGATCAGCGACGACGTCTCTGGCTCCTGCGCATAGCGACGACTGCCGCGGCTACAATAGGGTTACGAGGGCAACGAGAGTCGTAGCTGTCGCCACGTCGTGGTTCCGAGATAGTTACAATGGCGCAGGTGTAGGATTCGATCCCGTGCAGGACTACGTAATAGATCAATCCAGTTTACCTAAATTAGGTCTATACTAGTTCAAGTACAACTCTACTTACCCAAAACACAACAACAGGTGTAGGGTGTACTGGTTTGCACACTGTGGTTAGTATATGCATGATGAGGTCCCAGGTTCGAATCTTGCTGCTCTCAAATATTTTTTAATTTAATCATTAAGTTCACAAACCTACATGTTGCAACGATACCATTTATGGTTGCTATATGTACAATTTTTTGCAACGACAAAAACCATTTCATACAACCAACAATAACCGTTGCAACAAAAAGTGGTATCGCAACGATGTAGTTTTTCGTTGCTACATGTGTAACCCTATTGCAATGAATGATTTTTTTTCATTGCTATATGTACAACCATAATGCAACGCTTATAATGCACCACCCAACGACATTCAAGTCGTGGCAACAATTACTTCTTATTGCCACCGTTATATAATTGGTTGCGATACAACTTATCTCTTACAACGTTCCTCATGTTGAAGCCACGAAATCATTTGCGTGGCAAAAACAACCATCTCACGCAACCTAAATACCACAGGGTTGCGATAACACCCACTATTACAACGACATCTTGTCGTTGCGACAAAAAAGCGTGGCAAAAGGGGTAAAACTTAGTAGTGATCAGAATCTTCCTTGAAGTGGGAGTCAATCATCATATTACATTCATTCTTACAGTTCATGATACATCAGACTAACATGCGAAAGATTTACAACCATAGTTTACAAATCTGGTGATAACTTTTACAATACATCTTGCCCTTAGGCACAAGGTTGACTTTTAAGGAATATCGTAGATGAAATCCTGCCCACGGAGGTGCTTTAAGCACATGTCATCTACTGCATAGGTCACCTCTTCTACTGCAGGGAGGACCATGGAGCTTGAAAGAATCACCATCTTGCCCGCCATAGAATCAGAGTGCATACCCCCTACCTGGCGCGCCACTGTCGGCGATATATTGTAGATAGTCTACCAAGGGGTATGCCTACGGTAGTAGAAGAATCAATAGAGGTGCGCTTGAAGACGAGTGAGTGTAACACAAGAGCACATGTAGGACACACGATTTAGATAAGTTCAGGCCACCTTGAGGCGTAATACCCTACGTACTGTGTTCTGTGAATTGTATTGCTATGAGATGAGATGTTTCGAGGGGATCTCCTACTCGCCTTATATAGTACGGGGAGCAGGGTTACAGGTCGATTTGTTTCCTTGCGTACCGAATTACAAGTTCTGCCAAGTATGACAACTAATTGGCTTGATATTAGGAAAGCTATTTTCTTGACCGCCGAATCTTCCTCCGATCATCTGAATATGCGCAATCTTCTGATGAGGGCATAGTTGGCGCAATCTCCTGGCCACCGAGCAATCGGTGCACCCTTGGCAGCTTGGGCCTGGTCAGAAAATTTGGTCCATGTAGTGCCGTGCGGGTATACGGGTCTATACCCCCACAGTTGCCCATAGTTTTTCTTGAAGAATCTTTGTCGCATCCTTTTCTTCCTCTATGCCTTCATTTTACGGATTATAAATGTATTGCATAGGACTAGAGAGAGAAGTGCTCCACCACACTTCAACTCCTCGGCCAATGATTATCCCTGAGAGTGATGATCTACACAACTACAAATATTAAAAGACAAAAGTGCCTGATACAATAATCTCACATTTTCGAGAATTCGGCTACAAGTATATTTCCTGAATATTGAACATTAAGATTTTGCCACAAGGATAAATATGGTGTAATGAATGTTTCAAAAAATGTGTTAGCAACTATCACAAACTCATATTTTTTTGCCATTATTAATAAAGCTTGATGAAAAATTTGTTACAATATGAATTGTTACCTTTATTTAGATTATTATGTGCTTTTGCACAACCATTTGAAGTATATGGGTCGCCGATGGTTCCCATTGGACAGTGGCATGAATAGTTGCCTGGTAAGTTTGTGCAATTGCCAAAGCACTTATCCGGAATAGAGCACTCATCAATATCTAACAAATATAAAAAGCCAAAGACAAACAATGAAATTCGTCGCAAATAAGCATTGTACTAGCAAACATGCATGTACATTGCAATGAGAGAAAAAACTATTAAATGTTAAGGGAATGACAACCCGAATGATACATAGCTATTTATATCCATTTCTATAAAATTTGAAATCCATAATTTATTTTATGATAGACCATGGCATTCATAATATAAGTTAATGTTGGTAATATTATGACTTTGTATTTTTAGGCTTGTATCGAATTAAAATACAACCTTGATAGATTCTTTAGTTGTAATGCGCATAAATATTTAGACGAAAATATACCATAACTTTAATTTTTTTCTATAATATTGATGTATTGCAGCAACTCAATATTGAGTTCCCTAAGGAGTTAACTATTGACATGTCAAGGACAAGCTTGTCCACTAACGAATATGACAGGAGACCAAAATTGGTTTTCTGCACTAGATTAGACAATAAACTGCTAAATTTCAAGTTTATGGTTTAGTTAATTGAACCATCAGTTGATTTCTGTTTTCGTAAGTCAAAATTTTATTTCTAATCAAAACTATATCAATAATTTATAACTACAAATTTTTGTTTTCTAGAAAAAGGTGAATTATTTAAAGACTTGCAATGATGTTTTCATTATTGAGTTTTTTCCTTTAAATAGAAAAAACAGAGCACTAACAGACCTAAAAGAAAGACAAAACCCAGAAAAAACAAAAATCAGACATGGAAAACGTGTAGAAAAAAGAACACAGAAACACATGGCACAACAACCGACCGATAGAGAAACGGAAACCAACCGAAAACAAGATGAAAAAACCTGAAATTAAATCACTGAAACGAAAAATGGAAATGTTGAAAAGAAAACAGATGGAACAGAGGAAGCAACCGATTAAAGAAACAGAAGAAACAGAATGTACAATGCACGAATGCAGAAGGGCTGGACGATAAGTTATTTGAACCTAGAGATTAAGGAAATTATGACACTTACTTTACCATTTGAAAATTAGGAGTGGTGTTGTTGCTTCCGTGTTGTTGTTGCTTCCATGTTGTTGTTTAGGGTAATAAAGATCGTCCATCATTGTGTGCTCATGAACATGCCACCACATTTTTAATATCTGAGGTTTCACATACCACTACAAGAGGCTAGGCCTTCTATGACTAATTTATTGTGACAAATACAACATTTTTCATGTCATTATACACCTTCTGTGACTATATAGCAGTTGTCATAGAAGGTGGGCCATAAAACCCCTTCAATGACTAACTGACCCAATTGTCACTGATCTTAGTAACCATTACACGTTTATTCACTAGGTTATGACTACAACATTTGTCATAATACATTAGAGGGAATGATGACAAGTGTTCATACGCTGACGTGGCACATGACGTGGCGTATCATGTGGCACAAGTAGTATGACAAAAATTATTAGTCACAAAAATGAATGTGGCCCAATTGGCCCATCTGCTAGTTTTTATAATTATTATTGAACGAAGCCCGCCTGGCCCAATGGCCCATCATTTTGGCCCAATCATTAATTGCCTATTTACTTTTTTCATAAAAGCCCAGTTACATTTCAGTACCTTGTGCTACATATAAATCAATATGTTTTTAGTTGAGCTAAAAATTAGTTTGGGTATTTTGTTTCTTTGTAAATGCAATTATCTTCTTAGATATGTGAAAAGTCTAATAAACTTATCTATAATTTCATTGCTGTTTTTCCGTTACGTAAATTTAGTCCATGTTTGGCAAGGCTTCTCGATGGGCTTGAGGAGCCGTTTGAAGCCATTTTTTGCCAAACGGGGTAAAACCAAATGGCTTGACCTAAGGAGTCCCTTAAATCGTGCTCTCATATAGCATATATGAAGAATGGAGTTAAAAATAGTGGCTTCACCTGGTGTTGGTCAGTCCTGCATGCGTGGTTTTAAGAGAGCATATTTTAAAGAGCTTTACATGTGGAGCCGTTTTGCCAAACGATTTACTAAAACGGCTTCAGTTTCAGTCATGGAGCCGAAGCCAAAAATAATGCTTCACTGGTGAAGTAGAGCCATGCCAAACAGGACCTTATTTTTGTTTACGGACACACTAGCACATGTATTACGTCGATATCTTACCAATTATTTTCTATATTACATGTTTCATTAACAAAATCATTTGCAGATAATTAAGGTCTACGTGCGTACAATCTCACCTTAATTTGTTAGTATAACTAAAGAATGCCAAATGTTATAAACATAAACACGTGTACGTGTGGCACGTGTGCACGTCCACTAGTACTTAAGAAAGACTTGATGAGAGTATACGTTGGCATCCATTATCGCCCGACTCCTTGCTTGGCAGGTGCCATGAATGCTATGGCACCCGGTTGCGGCACGTCGCGTTCCCGGCGGGCGTTTGGTTCAGTTCTTGCGGCGCGCTGGACATCAGCATATAGTGGTACCGTGACTGCTCCCGGGATTAGGTGCTTCGCTGCTGCATGCTCTTCTGGTCGTCGTCGTCGTTCAACTGCTTGGACGAAGACGACCGGGACCGCCGCCCGTCCTTTTCCCAATGGACTATTCACTACCACATTAAAGATTTTTAGGGGCGGCTGGGCCAGCCACCCCCAGCTCGTTTTTACAAATCAAAGATCTGTAAGGACGGTTCCCCAACCGCCCCTGCAAATGCATTTGTAAAGGCGGCTGTTGATAAAACCGTCCCTATAAATGCATTTGTAAGGATGGCTGTTGATAGAACCGCCCCTAAAAAATTACATATAAGATTTTTAAAGGCAGCTCTAGATCCATCCGCCCCCTTTGTATACATTTGTAGAACCGCCCAATGAATTTTCAAGAAAAAATATACAATCCAAATCTGACCACAGCATACATAATTCAAATTCAAATACAAATCTAACCACCACATATATACATATACGCATCCACAAAGCAACGGAACTTGTGCAGTAAAAATTTACGCCATAAAAATACAATGTGTGGCTGCACTTAACATAAAACATCTCACTACCAAGGTCACACAAATTAAAAGGATCACCATCAGCTAACATTACAAACTAAAAATGGAAGGTAGACATCTCAAAAACAATATTGAACCTGGCTAATACATTTCCTGGAGCCTATATAATTTTTAGCAGTAAATAATAAATGTATTACCAGCACTTTACCAAATCTTGAATAGAACTCTTAAGCAGAGAAAGTACATGAATTTCAGTTATATATGTAATGGCAGATTTGAAGCAATAAGCAAACATGAATACCTGATAATCACATAAGCTTCCGAGGCAAAACCATACGTCTCTGAAAACAAATAAAGAAATAACATGTAATTAGAGCAAGGTTATCAGCTCCCAATTTTGTAGCATGCATGTTAAAAAATTAGAAGCTCAATCAATTAGGCGTCTATGTTATCAGTTCCATCAGTTCTAGGCTATATGTACATAAAAAATATGCCATCACACTTTTCAGGCACTGCAATTAAGCAGGGAATCTTTTTTTTGAAAAAGGATCGCTACCAATGGTGAGGTTTCCATATGGCATAACACTTCTGAGATAAGGCACTGCAAGTAAGCAAGGAACCTTTTTTTTAAAAAAAAAAAGCATCAATACCAATGGTGAGATTTGCACTGAATACTGAGGCAAAAACAGTTCTGGTAATGAATTGTAGTAGTTATGACTGATACATTTTTTCTCATCTGGTATATTACCATGTCTAATCGGAGAAATTTAGAAACAGATAGAGTAAGGAATACATCTATATTGGATAAAAGATTAATTTCCCAAAAGACAAATCTCTTTCTTTTTCATGTAACTTGTAACTATCTTGCAAACATGCCTTCAATCACATTCCGAGTAGCAAAGAAAGCATAAAATAAGCACACCTCAAACACATACTCCTGTTCGTAATATATAACAAAAAGCATGGAACATTAGAAATTAAAGAAACCATCTCAAATATCGTAGCATTAATCTTGATCGAACCTGCAGTAGATGGACATTAAACTGGAAAAGGTAGATGGCAACTCACAGCAGTCATAAACACCAATAATTGGGTAAGTAAAGGAAGAGCTGGATGACAGACTCAGCAGGGGTTCTATTGCACTGTTAGAGTAAATTACCACCAAATTAACTGCTGATGCAGGTGGCCAAAAAGAAATAATCAGGAATTAAAGAAACTATATCAAATGTCATAGCATTAATCTTGGTCGAAGCTGCAGTACATGGACGCTAAACTGCAGGTGGTAGATGCCAACTCGAAGAAGTCATCAACACAAATAATTGGGTAAGTAAAGGAAAAGTTGGATGGCTGATTGACCAGTGTGTGTATTGCTCTGTTAGAGTAAATTACCACCTAATTAAGTGCTGATGCAGGTGGGCAAAAAGAAATAAAATACGCACTGCTGAGATCTAAATTACCATTCAGTTTATTCAGCTTCCCAGCTAAAAGAGACTTCTTTAGCCTATTAGTGAGTTACAGTTTTCTTTGAAACTGGGAGCAAATTCAAGCACGAAGTGTGAATCCAAAACATAGTACGATAATCACCAAATCCAATATTTTGTCACCCAGCATTTTGAGCCCAGAAGTTTCCACAATAGGAACATTAGCTATACTAGTTGCTACCTAGTCAATTTGTCATTTGAATGGCTTAAATCTATTCCCGTTAAACCAAATACCCCATAAAAACAATGCGCAGTTGCAAGGATTTAACAGCATAGCAGGTCAAAATGTTTTGTCGCAGCTGGCTAGGTACCACTAGTAACTTATTAAGCAGTATTATTCTGAAAAACTAAAGAATAATTTATGTAGCAGTTCACCAAGTACACATGAGGCGACGAGAGATAACCATGATTGCATCTATGCAAGTAGATGAAATACACAAGAGGAGATGGAGAAAGGAAGAGGGCTGCCTTGCATTGTAGTAGATGTTGACCTCGAGTGGATGCGCGGCGTCGAGAGCGCTCGTCGTCGTGGGAAGTAATGGCTGTGGCCACCATGGCCTCGTCCTCCTCAGAGCACGAGCCACCAGCACCCCCCTGAGCCCACACCGCCGCATCACGGACCCACGCCGCTGCCGCATCTCAAGGCTACGCTGCCGCCTCCTGGGCCCGCCCTGCCGCCATCTTCCGGGATCGGCCATCCACCTCCTGGATCCAAGTCTCCCTCGCCGGATCTGCGCTGCTACAGCTCGAGAGTGAGAGACGGCTGGTAGAGAGCGAGGAGTGAGGAGGGCGATAGCAAGGGACGGTAGGGGAAGGGTTGGGGGCTGGTCGGGCGAGGAGGCAACGAACCTCATCTAAGAGCGGAGGAGGTTGGGGGAGGAGGGTGCACCACGAGGGAGGCGCGAGCGTGTGCGAGAGGGCGGCGCCGATGCGGAGGGATCGAGTAGTGCGGTGCTAGGTTTTCTGCGTGCAGGGAGTTGGGATAAGGTCGAGGAAAACCATCTATTTGTTTTTTCAGCAATTTACTTGAGTAACAAAAAACCAAACTTACATACTCTGCCAAATAAAGGAGTGCCCCTAAATTTCAGCTGCCACCTGCCGGGTTTTAATAAATCCTAAAAAAATTCAGTAATTTAATAGTTTGTCAAAAAAATCCTAAATTTTTGCGTGGTGATTTTTTTTGACCACCTAAGCTCCACAAAAAGAATGGAATGATTTCAATCATGTGGCATCATAGATGGTTCACAAGTGGGCACATGTGTCATTTTTTATTTTAAAAAAAACTTTTTAGGGGCGGCTGGTGATTGAGCCGCCCTTATAAATGCATTTGTAAGGGCAGCTGGTGATTGAGCTGCCCCTACAAATCATCCATTTGTAAGGGCGGCTCAGTCACCAGCCGCCCTTACAGTGGTATTTGTAGGAGCGGCTGGACTGCTGGGGCCTAGCGTGCCCACTGTAAGGGCAGCTCTAGCTCCAACCGCCCTTAAAGAAAAAGGGGCCGTTCCTATAAATCTTTTTTCATGTAGTGATTGGGTAGTTAGGGTGTGATTGGTTGTTTCTAAGATAGCGAGCCAGGATGGATGGGTGGTCCGGGATGTTATGATCGATGCAGCACGATGTCATACAACGTGCTGTGTTTGGTTACAATTTAGATTTCGATACAGGACGAGGAAGATTGTGTTTGGTTGCCCAATGCACAGACAAGATGAATGGATGGAGCCCCTCAGTCATTTCATCGAACACTCACCGTGCATGCCCGTGGCGACGCCGAGGGCCACTGTCCTCGACGCCGAGAAGCCAGGTCCGGTGATGCCCATGCTTGCTTCCCTCCCGCCTAACCTCCCTCCATCCCCTACAGCTCCAACCGCTTAGCTCGCTCGCAATACCGGACCATGCCGCATTGCCCGATGGCCGAGTAGCAGCAGCCCACCGGGAGCTCGATGGAGCCAGAGCGGAGCAGCTTCGCCGCCCACGCGCCCACCGTGACGACGCACTTGGTGGCATGGAACACCTCGCCGCCGCCCCGTCCTGGCCACGACGCTGCCGCCCTCTGCCCTATCGAGCTCCCCATCAGGCAGCACCAGCCCGCCAAGAGCTTCTGTGCCACGACGCGCACCTTCCAACAACCTACGGACAGGCACTCGCGGTGCAGTGCGTCGCATGGATGAGTCGCATGGATGATGAGCGGGGGCACGAGGGTGTGGCATCGATGTTCTTTTTTTTTTTAAGGACGAAACAAACCGTCCTGGCTCGCGAGCGAAGGTCGCGGGTAGAAGACGGAGTGAGCCAGGATGGAGGAGGGCAAGGGAACGGATGGATGCAGGCAAAGGGTACCGGCGCGTGGCAACCAAATACAAGAAAAGTGCATAAAGTCGTGCTGGATGGCTCTTTGCACGGAGCATGGTTCCATGAGGCCTACCAATTACGCCCTAACAGCACCGTGGAGTCGTCGAGGGAGATCTCCTTGACCAGGTCCCCGAACCTGATGATCGGCTGTGCCAGCGTGAACCTCGTGTGACATTAGACTTTGAAGCCGTTGAGGTAGCACCCGTCCTCAATGCTGAAACGGATAGGTAGCACTGGTACAGAAAAGCTCAATACAGGCGTTTCTAGAGCCATTTCTACAGGTGTTTTTTTGAACCGCCAGCGCTAAGGGCCTGTACAAATCAGCCATTTCTGCAGGCGGTTTCTTGTGAACCGCCAGTAGAAATAGGATTTGTACTGGTGGTTCACGTAAGGAACCGGCTGCACTAATCTTTTTTCGAAAACCTAGTTTTAAAAATAGCAAAACAAAAAAAAATTATGGGAAGGGACCCACTGGCAAGTCGCGTCATTTTTCACACAAACTTTGGCCTCGCAACCTCACAAACTACGCGGCCAATGGGATTCGAACTTGCAACCTCGGCCTCGCGCATGACCTCCTCTAACCACTCCACCGATCACTCACATGTGTCCAAGTCGTATTAGGTTCACCACATATTGTTACACAACCGATAAAAAAACGACTGTTTGAAACACTAAACGAAGTCAAATGAAAAAGTTGTCAACTATAAACTTGCATAACTTTTCAAGATCTACAACTTTTATGTTAGAAGTTTTTCCATCCGAGGCTTTTTTCAAAAAGTTAAAATTCAAATTTCAAACTTTGACCATATTTTACGTCAACAAGATGATTTCAAATGAAAATATTTTCAACTACAAAGTTTCATAACTTTTTGAGATCTATAACTTTCATGTAGACAGTTTTTCTATTTAAAGTTATTTGAAAAATTAAAATTTTAAAATTGGCATCAATTTCTACAGGCGGTTCTAAATCTATCCGTACCGTTTTATTTCTAGTGACGCACGTTAATTAAATCCGCCTGTAAAAATAAATCCATGGTGTCAACATAAAGCTTTTGTGTATTTAGTGTAGGGCACGCTCACGTTCCTGCAGCGGGTGGTGCAGCCGGGCAGCCCGATGTTGGCGCCGTCGGCGACCAAGAGGCGCAACCACGCCGCCGCCGTGAGCAGTGGCAGCAGTAGTGCCACAACTGACGAACTCGCCCCTGGCTTCAGCATCATATACATTGACTGCTAGCGCCAGCGGCGAGTGGTGGCCTCGTCTAATTTGAGCTGGACTATGGTGATCGACGGTGAGTGCTGCATGCATATGTTGTGGCTGCTAAAGCAATCAAGTGCCGGAAATATAAATATAACAATGTGATGATTTATCCCAGCTGGAGTACGCTTGTTTAAAAGAAAGAAATAAACCCAAGCATTATGTTTCCATCCGACAACGGGCAAAGCCAGGCATGGTAATATTGGCATTGGCCCACAAGAGCCGGAGATCACATCGTTCTTATGTCCTTACATATGTTCGCGTTCCTTGGCATTTATAAATAACCAAGGCCTACGGAGTACGAAGGCGGCCGGCATTGCCCATGCAGTACTGCAGAGCTCCTTTAACGTTTAACCCATCATAATAACAGGGGAAAACAAATTAAGCCACATGTTTATATGCTGATATATATATATAAGCTGATCGAGGTATATAATGTACTATAGATTAGCATGCACACAGCCGGTAATTGAGATGGTAAACCTACAAGGAGAGTCATTTCTTGGTCCTCCACCAGATTATCTTACTTTCATTGCAATGATAAATTCAGTTTCAACTTTGATCAGAACGGCACTCGATCTCCTCCTACATGATAATTTACAAGACCTATATCACGGACCCAGATTATGCATGTTGTGGCTGCTAAAGCAATCAAGTGCCGGCAGTATATAACGAATGTGATGATGTTAACCCAAATGGAGCTGGTACGCTTGTTTAAAAGAAAGAAATAAACCCAAGCATATGTTTCCAACCGACAACGGGCAAAGCCAGGCATGGAATATTGGCATTGACCCACAAGAGCCGGAGATCACATCGTTCTTACGTCCTTACATAAGTTTGTTCCTTGGTGTTATATAATAACCACTAAGGATGGCAATTGGGCAGGTTTGGACCTGAAACCCGCGGACCCGATGGGGGCGGGGGCGGGTCTGCTTTTGCCCCCGCGGGTTTCAGATTTTTGGATGTGGTTGTTTCAGATTTTTGAAGGCAGGCATAAAAATGGGCCTGGATCTAGGACGCATGGGCCTAGGGCATCATACCGCAGCCACCGGTCCGATCACCACGCCGCTGCGGCTGTCGACCCGTTCGCCGGAGACGTACGAGAGAGGGGAGGTGGTCGGGGGCTGCGCTGCCGCCCAGATCCGGGCCATGTGAGTTGTTGCCACTAAGATCTAGCCTCCGCCACACTGGATTTGGAGGTGATGGAGGACGCCATGGTGGAGGAGGCCATGGTGGAGGTCACCGTCGAGCAGGAACGCCTTGCAGATGAGTGCGGCCTGGCCGCAGCCACCACCATGCCACCAGGCCAAGGGGAGGCTAGCTCTGCGTGCAAACCGCTGGCCAGGCTACCTTTCCGCTCTCGCCGCCGGTTGGGCCACCACGCTGCTCAGGCTGTCGGTAAGGCCACCTCACCGCTCGCGCCTCTAGTAGGACCAGGCCAACACTCCGCTAGGCCCCCACACTGCCTAAAGGAGGGAGGCGTTCTAATGGACATTAGTAAAGAACAAACTTTTGATCCACATCGGTTTTTGCCTTTAGTCCCGGTATTTTTTTTTGTTCGGAAGTAAACCGACAATTACTCCCAGCTGTAGATACCAACTGGGAGTAAAGTCCCTTGCCCACTTTTAGTCCCGGTTGGTATTACCAACCCAAACGGTTTGGTCCTCCAACTGGGACTAAAAGGTCACCATTTAGTCCCGGTTGTTATTACCAACCCAAACTAAAGGTTGTCTAACATTTAGTCCCGGTTGTTAATACCAATTGAGTTTAAAGGGTGACTTTTTAGTACCGGTTGGTGTCACCAACCGGGATTGAATGGTCTCCAACCCAGTACTAAAGGTCTCCTCCGCGTCAATTGCAAAGGAGAGAGCCCAGAACTTTGTCACATGTGGTGTGCAATTGAGTTGGTAAAAAATCAACACGTGAGGCAAGGGGTCTTGAGTTCAAATCTCACACAACGCAAAAGAGGTCTGCCTCGGATTTCTTTTACCTTTTTCCCTCTGGATGGACTTTAGTCTCGATTGCACAACTGGAACTAAAGGCCACAGCTTTTACTCCCAGATTCTTAGTCCCGGTTGGAGCAACCAGGACTAAAGGCGGAAGAGAGGGAGCGATGGCTGAGGAGTGAGGGAGAAAGGGAGAGGTGAGAGGGCGGTGCGTTGCAATAGGAGAGTATCAAAATAAATCTTTTATCAACTCAATGATCGTGTATTGCAGCTAGGGTGTCAAAATAAATTTTCGTTAGGTCAATTGGTTTCGTAACCAATCTAGAAAAAATAATTATTATACGTGTTTTACTTATGTATCAACATCTCTTTGCCAAAAAGATCAAGAAAGATATGAGTTTTCTTAACAGAATGTCTCTTGTTTTATTTGCATCTCATCTGATTGCTCTCCCTCATTTTACCGTATGGTACTAATGTCAACCGGGTACGTAAAACTAAACCGAACTAAATACATATCTTACCAAGATTTAAATATGACCCATTAAAAATTAAAAATATATAACGGGCCACCATGCTAATGGGTTTGGATTTGCATCCATATGGTGGTTTTGATTGTCCGATGATTCTTTTTTTCATTGGCCCAGGATTCCTTGCCTCCACCGTGCACGTGCGGCAGGGCCACGCTACCGTCCGGCCGAGAAAACAGGCGGGCTAACTGTTCCTGCGGGCCGGTCTGCAACTGTGTGTCCTGCGTGGCCTTAGATAGAAACAATAAATAAAGAAAAATTCGTTAAACAACACCAGACCTTGTATGTTGTGGTGGTAAGGCCTACATAAATATGAGTTGCAAACTTAAGAATAAATAAGAACAACTATTTAATTGAATTAGAATGTTGAATACAAAAGTATCTCAGAACGCAGCTCAGGGCGAGGAAGCTGAATCCAGAAGAATACAGCCACGAAGAAGCACAGACAGGCCGGGACTCCTCCGAAATCTTCACTCTCCTACTCTATCTCTCTAATCTCTAAACAAGACTAGATCTATAAAAACTAGTCTCTCCTAATTGCTACATCTAACCTGCAGATATTGAACTGAAGCTCAAGAATAGGGGATGCCTCCAGGAAGGGGGTCTGCCCCTTTATTTATAGCCCGGTAGAATGAACGTGCGCCGCAGGATCAAACTGACTTAACCAAGGGCTGAGATGACTCCTCATAGGCGGTGGAGGAAGACTCCGGAAGGTAGGGGCCAAACCCTAGCAGGGTGGGACCGGCCGGCCCCATGGGTGCGCTGCCTGGCGCCCAATTGTGGGCTTTCGGACCCATCTTCGTCATGGTGTCTCTCGATCCTTCTAGAAGTTGATTGCGAGGTTTTTCGTCGGCGTTAAGTTCCGTGACTTTTACACACTTTAATCCCTCTTTTACGGTTTTCTAGAATACTCACTGGAAAATATAGAATATACAAAACTCGTGGAAATTGTCAGTTAAAACCCTATACTAGTGTGTATTTATGTGTCCTTTCATGTCTAAAGTTCTAATAAAAGTTGACGTTATCCACCGTCAACAGCAATACAATCCACCAGCACACAGGACGTAGGGTATTACGCCTCGCGGCGGCCTGAACCTGTATAAATCTTTGGTATACACCTCGGTGGACTATCGACGATATCCCATCGACACATAATCAATTCATGCGATCGGACATCGGCTCTATAGCCGGTAGCCTGAGATGAAGGCCCATTGGGCTGGATATTTGGAACCGCCTGTGACAACACCAGTGGTTCTGCCGGGTGTCACTCATCAATCCGTTTTTCTACCTTGTCAATTGCAGGTGAAATTGATTAGCACGCTTGGACCTGATTGTCGAAGCTTGCTGGATCTACCGAATCCTTGCTCTGCAGATCATTTCGGCTTCGCTGGTGTGCTGAGCGCGGACCATATTTCGCGCCAACGATAGTTAATTATGAACTAAAAATTGGTTGATGGTTTACTTCACCCCTTCGAATGGGTTAGTTGGATGACCACGGCTGTGTTTAGCCGTGTGGTTACAAGGAAACTTCCTTTCATGCCTTTGGCAACGCTACTAGAGACGGCGATTTTGTCGAGTGTCCAAAACACTCGGCAAATGCTTTGCCAAGTATAACACCCGGTAAACCGCACTCGGTGAAACCATATAATTAAGGCAAAAGGAAGTTTGCCGAGTAGGTGGGCGGGCGGGCGATGGCAAGTGAGCCTCTCCTCGTATTTAAATATTTTTACTAGCTATTTTTAAAATCTGATTTTTAGAAAAATATTTGTGCAGGTGGTTTTTTAAGTGAACCTCCAGTGCAAATCGATTTGTACTGGCAGTTATCAAGCCACCGCCTATGAAAATTGTTCATTCTCACTGGCACCTAACACTTACGATTCACGAAAATGCTAGTGAAAATAGGTATAGAACTGCATGTATTGAGCTCCTGTGTACCAGTGACTGTTACAGACGAGGGGCATTGGACGTGTGTCTGAAAAAATGTATATCTCACATACGCATCGATGTACGCGTGTCTATAGCTTTTTTAACAGATGGCTGTATGTATAGACGCGTCCGTAGTATGTTATTAAATAGTATATACGTGTGTTATGAGAAGCACCTAGGTAGTATTGAACGTACTACAGACGCGTGTGCATGATGCCCGAGAGCGCAAGTAATAAGACATAGACACCTTATGTTGAACGCGCGTATGTGGCGACTCTTTTTTACATAATCAATTGCATAGTAAAAATAAATGTACATAGAAAAACTAAAACGTCTGATCAATAGGAATGGAGTAATTATTAGCCAGTTGATCAAGCCCTAGCTGCTAGAGGACGAGCGCAACGTCCCATGTTGTCTGTAGAGTATGATTAGCCTGACGCATCGAGCACAGACCACGTTACAAAAACGAGCAGTTACAACTTGTGTGTCTCTTTCCTTGCATCACACCATAAAGTACACGCTGCATCGGGTTTTTGTTTAGGCACGATCATCAGAGATTCCTAGAAAATGCTGGCGGTTCCAATGGTTTAAATGGGGAAGAGAAGACCCATGTGAGGAGGTTGTATTTTAGCCCTTTGTGCCATACAGTACTGGCTTTTGGTTCGTCGATGTCACACCCGATTTTAAGGATAAAACCGAGCGCCAACCATATGTGTGCCCAGGATGTCAAAATCACACATACAGTGACAAAACAAGGTAGATACCAAAAATTGTGCTTAAATACATACCGATTATATTTACATAACATCAAGACATACAAGTCTTTAGCATCTACAAAGCGGAAACGACAATCTAGTCTTCAGTAGAGCTCCACGATCCGCAGGGACGTTGACTGGTGAACCTCAGCCTGGTGCTTCTGGAACTCTTCAAGATCCTCTTCGTGAACTCCACCATCTGGTACCCATCCGAGATTTTCATTGGTGGCATCCACAGGCGTCAGCTCACCATGCTCAACAAGTATAACAAAGGGGTTTATGATGGCTCAAAGGCTTGACTCGGCTTACTGCGATTAGCAATTTTAGTAGGTCATATTTTATTATACCTGTATCACTTCTTTAGTGATAAACCAACCCAAGTGAACAACATCATTAATCAATATTAAGATCATTTCCAGTCTCACCAAGTAACCATTAATCAAAAAGGATCCAGGCTGCTCGTGTCCGTGAGCATGGCTGATATATAAGTTTGATCAAACTCTGCAGAGTGTGTATATTTTCACCATGAGTCGTGATTCCCATTGCCAGGGTTAATTACTCCCTTTCGCATCTGCCAAGGATGTGCGGCAGGGTACCACTACGAAGCCTTTCCAAAGACACCCTAACAAGTCGTAGCTGCTAAGGTTTCAGTCTCCCAAGTGCTATGGACACTTTCCCCCAAGAGTGGTACCTCAAATCATCACCCACCTTGGCCGCACAGGTCCAATACGCAGCACGGTACCCCCCTCTTGCCCTTTCGGTAAGCTACAGATGAGCTAGAACTAATCTAAGTAATTAGCTAAGATTAGATCCATGTGATTCTCATGGTTGTACGGTATATCCTGGATTGCCGCTTCAAGATTAAGTCCTTAGGGAGAGGAAACTAGAGCACCAAAACTCCATGCCCTGGTCCCCGGAAACAAGTTGATAAAGTCATCATTTTATCTCATTGCATATATCATTAGTCAAACTTATTAATTAGTAATTGATTATGCATAGCAGCTCTATAGCATGCATACCATCCCAAGGGTGTCAAGGATATGTGGTACAAGATTAATCTAGGTAAAATCCTTATAGGTGTTTCAATATTAGACACATGCAATAATGAATTATACGTATAATGAATAGGTACAAGGATTCCCTTTGTTACACTTGCCTTCCTCAAAATTGTCTTGTTGTATCACTGATCAGAACCTTGGTCTTGATCAACTCGGAAAGATCACCTTCTAAACGTACAGATAATCACCAATCAATCATCCAGACCAAGCCATACATGCAAACATATAGACTTATATTAGAACAGTACACCAAACAATACAAACAAGGGTTAAAAATGTTTAAATCTATTCTACGTACTGCTACGAACACGTGAGCATAAAAATCACTCTAAACGGGTTTAAAACGTGAAAGTTATGCTCAAAAATAAGGTTCCAATGGCATTTTTTAGAATAAACCAAACTCAATTTGAATTAATTTGAATAAAAATGAAATCCTCCTCTCTGCTGGACGGCGCGTCCTATTTTTGAAAACTACAGGGTCAAAAACGTAAGAAAACAGGACTAAAAAGAAATATTTTTTACTAGGATTCGACTGCACGTTGATTTCATGGAAACAGAGGGACTAAAAAGCAAAAAGCACGCTCCCAGTCGCATGTTCATGGCACTGGAGCTGACAGGGCGCCATGTGGGTCGTGCTGGTTGGTGCGGTGCACCATGTGTGCTGCGGACCGGCTTGCGTGGCGCAGTGGACCGAGTCCATGGTCGCCCGGCGGACCGGTTACACACCCAAAAGGGTATCTTCTAATCTCGCACGTCCATCACTAGATCGATGGTTCAGAGAGAGATGGGAGGGTTCCCCGCCGGCTCAGAGCCAGGGATGGTGGCGCCATCACCGCCGGTGGCCGAGTTCACCAGAGGAACTCGAACCGGCGTTCCCGAGCTCCGTTCGCAAGGATGAACGCATCCACGCAATGCGCGCGGCACCGCGTACCCTATGGGGCCATCGGCGAGGGCGAGGAACGCGCCGGGGAGGCAGCCCCGCGGCGGCGCCATGGCCGGAGGCCACTGGACCTCACGACTACGGCGGTACAGTGCACGGGAAGTGAAAATTGAAGGCGCTGGGAGAGAGAGAGAAGGATACCGCGAGTCCGAAGGGGGGTTCTCGACGACCGTGAGGGCTCCGAGGGGGCCGGTGACGTGTGGCGGCGAACTGGAGAGAGAAAACTCCGCCGGTGAGCTTGGAATCGAGGAATTCGTGAGCAAAACGAGACGGGGAAGGTACCTATGGTTGTGGTGGAACTCGACGGAGCTCTGGGGCACCTTACAAACGATGATTGAAGCTCCGAAATAGGAATTCACCGGCGGCAGTCACGCGGCCATTACTGGGAGGGGAAGAGCGGCGTGACGGCGCGTGGCTTCTCAGCTGGAGAAAGGAGGAGAGGTATGAGGCGCTGACACGCGGGCCCCAGCTGACAGCCAGAGAGAGAGAGGGCCGGGGCAGGGCTGTGGCCAAGCGGGCCGAGATGGGCCGCGGCCTGCTCGCTGTGCGTGCGCGGAGGGGCCGGAAAGGAGCTGGGCCGGCTCGGGCTGGCAAGGAGCGGCCCACGCGCAAGTAAGAGGGAAGGAGGGAGGGAGAGAGCCTGCTGGGCTGGACTAGAAGGCAGTTTTCTCTTCAAAACCAAACCAAGACAAATTTCAAATAAAGTTTGGAAATTATTTTCAAACGACTAGCCCTACACAAACAAAATTATATGGTCCAGCGTGAGTGCAACAAACATGTTTCTATAACTTACATTTGATTTTATTTAATAAAAAATTATTATTGGGTCTAGGTTTAACTGCAAGGGAAAATAATTAAGTGCTCAATTTGGTTCCTAAATTGTAAATGAATTTTTAGGGTGTTACAGTCGATTAGTGAACCAATTGATAGTTGTTTACACCAGGTTTTGGGCGGAGCATAAGTAACCTGTGCAGGAGAAGGGGTAGCCGATTAAAGGGGTAGATCGGATATTTGCTGACGTTAGCAAGGGATGCTGCGGAAATAGATTGATCGGAGATGAGATCGGCTGGATGAATACGGCAAGCAAAGATATGCATCCGCATTGGTTATGGCAAAGAGATCAAGAAGAGGGCCCACAAGAAAGGAAAGGCTAGGCTCCAAGATATTTTAGAGTTAGTAAATTTTATAGTTTTCTTAATTGTAACTAGGGTTTTCATTCCGTTGAGATGCTCTTTCCGGATGTTGGGCATAAATATAAACCCAAGGCATTGTAATTGGACACGAATACAATCAATACAACAACCCTTTTCGACTCCGTCCATAAACCTTATGAGTAGGAGTAGAGTAGATCTGGCGTATTCCTCGACAAATTGGGTGTCATCTGGTGGACGCAAGATTGCTGTAAGTACCGTCATGCTCGTTTTTATCATGTACGGCACGTATGATTCTGCCTCGTACCCCACTGCTAGATGAATTCTAGCAGTTATCGATTCTCGTTTAATTTGAGTATGGCCTGTGTAATTCTGTCTTACACTCCACAGCTTGAGTTAGATTGAGTGTTAGTAATCGGATCTAACTAAAATTGGCATGTTTGTTACTTATATTTATTTATTGTTTATTTATTTTAAGCATCATCACTTGCTTAATGAATAATAATTGAATATTATGTTTAATCGAGTAGATTTGTTTATCATTAGCTGGTCAGTTCAGATCTAGATTGCAGACATGTTGCACTCAAGTAATAAAGTGAATTGTGTTGAGAATCTTTGATTAATAGATTCGATCCTTAGCTTACATCACGAGCTGTCTCGATCCAGTCGATCCTTGTTGACATAAGAGACGGATTGGGTTGACTAGTTAAAGAGTCAAGGCATCGTTTACTTTATAGGCTTGTATGTTGCCTGTATTATAGTTAGATCGGCTGATTAGCCGATTTTGTTCGAGCTTAGTGTTTTCATGTTATATTCAACCAATCTCTCTCGTATGTTGTTTTATACTTTGATCATGTTAAGATCCATTCGCGTGCATTGTTAGCTGTCTCGATCTGGTTGATCCTAATTAATGAACGTGATAGATTGAAATGTGTACCAATGTATGAGATAACGTGCTATCGGGATTCGGTTAATATGATATGCCATCATTCATGTACCTATATGGATCGGTTAATTGGTAATCTGATATCTTTGCTATAGTCACATAATCGATTTATGCGATCGGATATCGGCTCTCTAGCCGGTATCCTGAGATGAAGGCCCATTGGGCCAGATATTTTGAACCGCCTGGGACAACACCTGTGGTTCCGCCTTGTGTTACTCATCAATCATTTTTTCTACATTGTCAATTACAGGTCAAATTGACTGGCACGCTTGGCCACGATTGTCGAAGCTACCTGGATCTGCCGACTCCCTGCTCTGCAGATCGTTTCAACTTCGCTGGTTTGCTGAGCGCGGACTATATTTCATGCCAACAATAGTTGATTATGAACTAAAAATCGGTTGATGGTTTACTTCACCCGTTCGAATGGGTTAGTTGGCTGACCACGACTGTGTTTAGCCGTGTGGTTGAAAGGAAACTTCCTTTTGTGCCATGGTAACACTACTAGAGACAGTGGTTTTGTCGAGTGTCCAAAACACTCGGCAAACGGCAAAAAACACTCGGCAATTGCTTTGCCGAGTGTAACACTCGGCTAACCGCACTTGGTGAAACCATATAAGTCAAAAGGAAGTTTGCTGAGTGGGCAGGCGGGCGGGCGATGGCAAGTGGGCCTCTCCCTGGATTTAAATATTTTTACTTGCTATTTTTAAAATCTGATTTTCAGAAAAATATTTGTGCACGTGATTTTTTAGGTGAACCGCCAGTATAAATCGATTTATTGTAATTTAAATGGGGAAGAGAAGACCCATGTGAGGAGGTTGTACTTTAGCCCTTTGTGCCATGTAGTACTGGCTTTTGGTTCGTCGATTAGTGAACCAATAGATGTTTACACGAGATTTTGGGCGGAGCACAAGTAACCTCTGCAGGAGAAGGGGTAGCCGATTAAAGGGGTAGATCGGATGTTTGCTGACGTTAGCAAGGGACGCCGCGGAAATAGATTGATCAGGAGATCAGATTGGCTGGATGGATACGACAAGCAAAGATATGCATCAGCATCGGTTATGGCAAAGCGATCGTGAAGAGGACCCACAAGAAAGGAAAGATTGGGCTCAAGATATTTTAGGGTTAGGAAATTTTATAGTTTTCTTAATTTTAGCTAGGGTTTTCATTCAGCTAAGATGCCCTTTCCGGCTGTTGGGTATAAATATAAACCCAAGGTATTGTAATTGGACACGAACACAATCAATACACAATAACCCTTTTCGGCTCCACTGCTGACTTCACTTGATGCCGCGCTGCTGATCTGGCACACACGGCAGGGCTTCTCCTCGGCCAACCGTCCCAACATCCGTGTGGTGCCTCTGTGGGGATACCGATGGTAACTCAGAAGCAGCCCCTCAAAATCTTTCGAACCATCTGACGGTGCGATCCCTTTCATACAAAAGAAAGACGACTGACCACTACTAGATTCTGGTTAAAAAACCCTCGGTAAAGAGCCCTCATGAAATTTTTGGTCGACGTAGAGGGTCTTTGCCGAGGACCAATTATCGGGCAGTCGGCAAAGCCTTTGCGAGGGCCTCGCCTCGACCCTCGGCAAAGAAAAGTATCCATTAGGCTAGCCGTTCGTGCGACGGGGTCTTTGCCGAGGGCCGGCCCTCGGCAAAGAGTTTTCTTTTTTTTTTTCAGAAATTTCTTTGTCGAGACTGTTTTTTTTTAAAAAAATAAAATTTCTTTGCCGAGGGCCGGCCCCTGGCAAAGACTGTTTTTTAAAAAAATAAAAATTATTTGCCATGGGCCGCAGACCATGGCCCTCGGCAAAGAGCCTTTGCTGAATTTTTTTTAAAAAAACCCATTCGATCCCTCTCAAATCCATTGAGATGAGTGCCCAGTCAATTCAATCAGTAACAACAACCTATCCGTGACCATGCCACCATCCAGCATTACGCTAAGTAAAATGACTAGTTAAGTAGCAGCATTATGAAGAAATAAAGTGAAATAAAGAGGACAGTCAGTAACAACAACCCATGCTAATTTACTTGATGAAGAATAAAGTCAGTACTGACCCCACTAAGATACAAAAAGCTGGCCTTTTTAAGCGAGATGAACTATTCTCTTCTTCAAGGTATGAGAAAATGTTGACTATCACATTCACACAGTTTACAAAATCAAAACCTTTGAACCTACTCCAAAAGCTATGCCACGCACGTACACCAAATTCTAACAAATGTCGATCTCAGCAAAAAGAAAGAAAAAAAACATATGTAACACAGCCCCTTACAGTGATTCATTGCTGTCATCACTTTCTTCACACAAAGGCACATATTGGATTATAACCCGAGCAACAGGCCAACAGCTATAAGATCAACGCATATAGTACAGATACATTACAGTCCCTTGATCAAGATGAAAACCTATAAGTAGCAACAGCTATAAGATCAACACATATAGTAGAGACACACCACCAGACAGCATGCTACATATCTAAAAGGCAGGAAGGAAGATAGAGTAGTCATGAGGGAAGGAACTGACCAACACACCTTCAAATCTTACCATTGTGCACAATGGATTTGCTACAAATAACCACTACTCTTCGTTGACTCCCTGCACCACATAGTACAGGGGAACAAGCATCAGGAATCATGAAATAGAGAGAGGATATTCAAATATTCGAAAAACCAAAACAACACAAGATTGCGCAAGAAATGAGCAGAATAAAAGACTTCTTGGTGGCAGCAAGGCCCCAAAGGACACTTCTTGCAGGAACAGATGCTAAAAGAAAATCAAGTTTTTTTTGTTTGCGGTGCAATCCTCTTAAGCAAGGAAAAACACAGAGGGAGCAGAAGAGCAAACAAAAGACAAGAAAGTAGCTACAAAAGTTACCATTTTTGGTGTCCAGGTAGGAAACAAACACTTCAAGAATTCAAATGGAATAGAAAAAAGGATACAGGCTTACCAGGCACCAATCACTATGGTGGAATTATTCTAATTTCCCTAACCTATACTCTACAGATGACAAAGGTAGGAATGTAGAATTGAATTGGAGAGCAAAGAACCAAGTCAGGAAAACTAAAAATATAATTACAGTGAGTTGTGAGGCGTATGTAAATATAATTTAGGTTTTGTACATAGAAGCTGGCATAGTTGTCAAAGCTGCAGAGTTTGCCTATTATATAAACAAAACTACAAACAGTAGACTCCACTATCATTAGGTGAACTCTGTATCAATAATCAAATTTGGAGTATAAGCTAACAGTTGTTGTTAATTTAAGGTGGCACTATAGTAACTGTAATTGCAACCTGACATGTAAGGACTACTAAGACCTGCAGCAGAGAACATTGCCGTATCCAGCACAGGTTGATAAATATGAGGCAACTACTATATCTATAATTGCAACTACTATTGACTTGAGCTTTCACACAATATTAATGTGACTAGTTAACACCCAACATTTAGTGTGATTAACAAATATGGCTTTGGATATGAAATAACAAAAAAAAAATATCGGAAGATAATGAGGTGTGATATTATAGGCTACTGCTGCTGTGGCCGTGGAGTGGTAGGCGGAGATGAGATCTCCTTGCCAGCGGCGGACGGAGACGACGACGACGAGCATCCTTCTTGGGAGCCCCGCGACTGTGGGGACTCTTCCTTGCAGTGCTTGAGGCCCTCCACCTTTGGGTTGCTAATGCCATTCTGCTGATCTGGAACAAGAAAAAGCACGAGCACGAATTGGACCAAGATTTGGTGGAAACATTCAGAGGCCACACACACACAATGAATCGAACAATCAGTCATGGAGATACCTGGAGGCGGCTCTTGCCCGGCGGCTCGACCCACACCTTGGTGCGGCCGGGGCAGGTGCCGTGCCGGTGCCGCGCCTCCACCGGCGAGGAGTGGGGAGAGCGAGCCGCGGGCGGCGCTGGCGGGCGGTGCCCGCGGGAGAGAGGCGCGGGGCCGCGGCGTCGGGGCGGTGGCCGGGAGGCGCGAGGACGCGGCGGCGGTCCGCCAGGCGGGCCCCGGCTGCGGGGAGCCGAGCGGACGGCGGGGAGGCACGGATGCGACGGTCCGGCGGCGGGAGTGGCGGCAGCGGCGGTCGGCAGGTCGCGGCGCGTGGGATAGTGGCGGGAGAGGATGATAGGGTTGGATAGATGGGCCTTGGGCCCTTTTATTTCAGATTTGATTTTCTTTTATTTTCTGAATTTCTTTGCCGAGAGCTTCGAGCCAATTTAGGCCCTCGGTAAACTATTTTTTTCTTTTTTTTGTTTTTTAGGCCCAATTTTTTTTGCAGCCTTATTATAGCAGTTACAACTACATGTTCCAATTTGGAATTTTTTAAAAATTTTGATATATTTGTTTAATATATTTTGTTTACTTGTATTTTTTTTGAAAAAGTAAATTTGAACTGCAGGTGCATGATATAATAAAATTTAGCCATTCAAAAAGGATATTCATGATGTTGATTGTATTTTGAAACCGTATTCAGAAACTCACCCAAATTTTTTAACACCTTGTTCATGAAACATGGTCACCGGCTTGTGGCCTGAATGTTTTTAATTTATATAAAATGCAAACAAAGTTCGAAAATCATGAAACTTGTTGAAGTGTCATGTTATCGCATGCAGAGGCTAAGATAAAAAAAATTAGGAAGGTTTCGAGGAAGTTGTGACGAAGGATGCCTGAAACCCAGACATCTCCACATGCGATGACATGTTATCGCATGTGAAGATGTGTGGGTTTCAGGCATCCGACGTCACATCTTACTCGAAATCTTGTCAATTTTTTACCATAGGCTACACATGTGATAACATGACACGTCGACAAGTTTCGTGATTTTCGGACTTCATATGGATTTTATATAATTTAAAAACACTTTTCTGATAAGTTGGTGGCCATGTTATGTGAAAAAGATGCCCGAAATTTGATGCCACTTCATGGATAGAGACTCAACATACACCAAATATCATGAATAACATTTTCTCAATCACTAAAATGCATTACTCCGTGTACCTGCAGTTCAAATTTAAAATATTCGAAAAAAATCAACGAAACAAAATAAATTAAGGAAATATATCAAAAAAAAGTTAAAATTGGCCCAAATTTTAAAATTGAAATTTAAATGATGTATTAGAGGTCTAAAAAAATAGGTTAAAAAACAAAAAAAATAAAATTTCTTTGCCGAGGGCCTAGGGTGAGGCTCTCGGCAAAGAAATTAAAATAAAAAATAAAATAATCTTTACCGAGGGTCTAACGGCAGGCCCTCGGCAAAGACTACCGTCGTGACCTGTCCGACAAACTTTTCCGAGGGCTAATTTGCGGCCCTCGGCAAAGTTGAATTTTGCCGAGGGTCATTTCTTTGCTGAGGACTAATTTGCGGCCCTTGGCAAAGATGAATTTTGCTGAGGGTCGTTTCTTTGCCGAGGACCTGACCTCTTTGCCGAGGGTCGTCTGGCCTGTCCCTCGGCAAAGAGGGCCTTTGCCGAGTGCCCGAGATTTGACCCACGGCAAAGCCTCAGACCCTCGGTAAAGACCATGTTTTCAGTAGTGAACGCTATCACGTTACAAGCAAGCCTTGTTGTCTCCACATGGTCCAACGTTAGAAAACAGAAAAGGAAGACGGCGTGACCATCCCTAGCAGACACGAACATTATTTAGCAAGCAAGAGATCTGATGGCTGCTAAGACAATATAATAAAACATTGCCAAGGCCAGCTGAGCTGCTGCAGCACAGAGGGCCAGAGCCACCCGGGGCCGGGGAGGTCAGCACGCCAGGGCCCAGAGGAGACCGAGGAGGAAACCAAACCGTGCTGGCACTGCAGCAGAGAGCCCCGCTCATCTCCTCGCAGGGAAACAGGTCGGCAACGTTTTATTATGGCTGTCTTTATATCCTAATTGCAGTTGCAATTCTGTACTGTAACACGTTTATTTATATTTGATAACTTTTATCCAGTTATGGTTTAAGTAGGTTTAAAAGATTCGTCTCGTAATGTACATGTAAAAAGTATAAACATGCAAATATTTTGTCTACATTTAATGTTCTATGTATATGCCATAACGTTGATGTGACTAGTTGCAATTGCAATTTACGGTGGATCTAAACGGGGCCTATATTGTTTTGGCAGCCATCAGATCTCTTGCTTGCTAAATAATGTTCGTGTCTGCTAGGGATGGTCACGCCGTCTTTCTTTTCTGTTTTCTATTAAAACGTTGGACCATGTGGAGACGAAAAGACCGGCTTGCTTGTAACGTGATAGAGGAAGTTTGGAGGAGGATTCCTAGCGTCTGCAAGACACGGCTCACGCGAGGGCAATGGGCCGGAGGCGAGTCTGGAGCGGTAGCTCAATATTCGCCTTAGCGCCGAGAAGGTTTGGCACACTAGTATACAGGAATTCAATGCAGGCGGTTCACAAGCGTTTTCGTGAACCACCAGTGTTAGGGGCCAGTGAAAATCAACGATTTTCATAGACGATGATTTTTGAACCGCCAGTACAAATCGATTTGTACCGGTTCACTTCAAAACTGCTTGTTCAAATTTTTTTAAAAAATTAGATTTTAAAAATAACAGAAAAATATTTAAATCTGGGCAGGGATGGGACGATAGGCAAATTTGTCTGAGCAACGATGTGAGCGGCCTGTACAGTCTGTACAACGCCTTTCGAGGAGATCCTGGACCAAGCCATAGCCTTTACAAGGAAGCACCTCGAGGCTGCCAAAGGCAAGCTTAGGTCATGTTTAGTTCCTATTTTTTTCCAGATTTTTCGTAACATCGAATATTTAGACGTATGTATGGATCATTAATGTAGATAAAAAAATAACTAATTGTACTATTTATCTATATATGTCGAGACGAATCTTTTGAATCTAATTAGTCCATAGTTAGACAAAAGTTATCAAATACAAACAAAAGTGCTACCATAACAAAACCCAAATTTTTTTTCTAATTAAACTTCCCTGACTAAACCGGACCTTAGGCCTCCAATGTCAGAGCAGGCCAAACGCATGTCATCGCATGTTTGATTAATTAATTAATTTTCGTTCTCGCATGGTTTCTTCTTCTCCCTGGTGCTAGGACATGTTTGCCGCGGGCAGCGAGACCTCGTCCATAGTGCTCAACTGGGCAATGACAGAGCTAATCCGGACCCCGGCAGTGATGGCGAAAGCACAGGCTGAGCTACGGGATGCCTTCAAGGGCAAGAACAAGATCACGGAGAAAGACATCGAGGGGCTCCGCTTCGTGAAGCTGCTGGCCAAGGAGGCTCTCAGGCTACACCCCCCTGGTCCATTCCTGATCCCTCGGATGTTTGCGCTGGCGTGCATGCTGTACCACTTTGATTGGAAGTTACGTGAATTCAAACCAACTATACTGGACATATAACCAAAGTAGACAAAGACTATTGTAATCAAGAACATATGAACTATTAAGAACAATGTTTCCCTAATCATAATGAAGAATACAATAATAGAGAAAGAACTAGAATTATACCGAACTCCGTGCTCAGACAGACGCCGGGGCTCCAAATCTGCCGAAGAACTAGAACACTTCTACTCTCTAATCTAACTAGGCTAGAACAATGAACTAGAAGGCTCTTGATGAACTATGAGGCTCTTGGTGGCTTGAGAACTTGATGCCTTGAATTAATAATGGGTTGATGCCTCCAAGGGGCTCTGTCCCTTTACTTATAGCCCGGTGGCATGCACATGCGCCGTAAGATCAAACCGACTTAAAATAAGTGCCGCGATGACTCCACAAAGGCGGTGAAAGAAGACTCCAAAAGGTGGGCCGAAACCCTAGCAGGGGGCGCCGGCCGGCCCCACCCTGGGGGTTCTCGGGTCCCGGTGCCTCGGGTGTGTTCCAGATGCTTCTAGTGTTCTCGTGGTGATGTTTCCTTGGCGGTTAAGTTATGTGGTAATCATGCTCTTTAGCCCCTGGAAAATACAGAACATGCTAAACTCGTGGAAACTGTCAGTTAAAACCCTAAAATAGTGTGTATTCATGTATTCTTTGGTGTCTAAAGTTCTAATAAAAGTTGACGTTATCCACCGTCAACACTCACCGAGATGGTGTCCAATTTCAGCAATGACACCTTCGTGCTGGAGTGCATTGGCAACAGCTGCAAGTACCACAACGAGTTCCTCGATGCCTTCACCACGGGTCTCAGAGAAACCTTCTCAATGACCCTTGCTGACCTCTACCCGTCGTCGTGGATCCTATAGTTTTTTGCCATGGGGCCGCGCAAGGTGCTCGCGTGCCGAAAGAGGATGCAGCGCGCCCTCGAGCAGGTCATTCAAGAGAAAGCCCAAGCCATGGCCAGAGGTGACGAGGGAAACGAGGGTTTCGTCGGTGTCCTACCAAGGCTTTAGAAGGAATGCGGCACCCTGGTCAACCACGAGTCCATCGTGGGATTGTTGTTTGTAAGCCTGTTATTTTTCTGTTCGCTTGAGTTAGCTTCAACTTATTTTCAGAGACATAATAATATTTGCCTCTCACAATAATTCAGCCTAGAGGAATTTCAGCTCAGCCGAGCCTCATCATCAGTTAGGACATGTCTGCTAGCTAGGACATATTTGTTTATTGTAGCTCATATGCTTGTTGTTTCTTCTGCTATGCCAGGACATGTTTGCTGCCGGCAGCGAGACCACGTCGGCCACGCTTAACTGGTTCATGACAGCGCTAACTCAGAACCCGGCGGTGATGGCGAAAGCACAGGCCGAGGTACGGGATGCCTTCAAAGGAAGAACAGACAAGATAACCGAGCAGGACCTTGGGAGGCTCAGCTACCTCAGGCTTGTGATGAAGGAGGTCCTCAGGCTGCACCTCCTAGGTCCAGTCCTGATTCCTCGCGTGTGCCGCGAGGCATGCCAGATCATGGGCTACGACATTCCCAAGGGCATGGTCGTGTTTGTCAATGCGTGGGGAATTCTCAGGGACCCCATGTATTGGGACGAACCCGAGGAGTTCAAGTCAGAGCGGTTTGAAAATAGCAACCAGTATCTCCCGTTTGGAGCTGGCCGTCGGATGTGCCCGGGGGCTACTTGGGGTTCGGCAACATGAACACTAGTACACACAAGCTCTGTGCTAGCTGTTGGCTGTTGGGAACGTATTTCTACAGGCGTTTCTCCCAACCGCCAGCAGGAAAGGCCAGTAAAAATTACTGGCAGTTTCTTGTGAACCGCCCGTAAAAAAGGTATTTCTACAGGCGGTTCCTAAAAACGAACTGCTAGTAGAAAACTGATTTCTACAGGCGGTTCTATTTAGGAACCGCCTGTAGAAATACGTTTTTCATATACGGTTCATATAACTAACCGCCTGTATTTAGTTTTTCCGCCTTTTTTCAAAACAGGCTGTGCACTGTTTTTTAATATTATAATACGATATAATATTGAATATATTAGGTCCTATTATACAGTCATTATCAATACATATATATACAAAACATGCAATTAATTAATTAATTATATGTACAAACATATTTAATATATACTTCTAAGTTTTTACATCACATGCGATATCGAGATATATATATACAAATACACATACATCGATTAATGTTTTTACATTGTTCGTGCACTAGTTAGTAATCTTCACGCTAAAGATTTAGGCTGCCAATATCTGTTAGCGCTCTATACTTGGGCTGTGCTAAGGCGCCGGTAGGATCGTGATAGTTGCCGTCGAATGATATGATTTGTTTCAACATGAAATTGCACATGTCCTCGACGATGCCCAGCAAAGTTTGTTCTGACATGTTATTTGCCCTTTCTATCTTACATCCTTGTCCCTGTATAAACATCAAATTTTTTAACTTGATTATTACACATTAATTTGAATTTTAATGACATATTATTGCTTGTGCATTAATTACCTCAGGGTTGTTGACGTATCGTCCGTTGACTCTCATGAACTCGCATACGTAATATCCACGGTGGACCGATCCATATGGTTACTTATGGCACTATATATAAAAGACAAATAATTAAGTTGCCAACTTTATATATTGTCATATATGTGTCATGTGTATAGCATATATAATAAGGTATACATACCGGGTAATCACAAATTATATTCATTGGAGGAATATTCCACAACGACTTTTTCTTTCCCTTTCCCTTTTCTAGTTTGGACCACCGCCAAGCCCTATATATAACAACTCGAATTAATCATCACCAAATTAATTAATCTCTCAAGCTGATCACACATCGACAAAAGTATATATATATGCATGCATACACGAAAACTTGGCTTACCGCTCTATGAGAACCAGGACAGTTGCATATTTTGAGGGCATGTAGTTTGCGGAGTCAAAGACCACCATCCGTCCATCCCTTGGATAAATATAAAAGCAGATCCAGTGGTCCCTGCACGAATCAAATTTGTGAATCCATATTAATGATGTTGTAATATACACAATTAAGCTCACACGCAGTATATATATATTATACTTACCCAAAGTGGTATGGGGCCATTATGACTTGTTTGTTCCTCCACTGCTTCAGCGCGTTTTCAATATAAATGGCATATTTGGCTTCAAGGTCCTTACGCATCTCCACTATTTTCAAGAAAGCTTCTTCCTCATTCAAACCCTTTAGTTTATCATGTCCCGTCCTGATCCTTAATGTATGCTGCTCCTTGCATAGTTTCATTGCAGAAAAATACCCAATCAACTTGCTTTCGTCTCTTTCCCCACGATTTTCCTGCTCATCATATTGCATTCTGCAAGAGGATCATTTTTTTGAATGTCAGAGATCCTCATCAAACTTGTTCACACAACACAACAAATTCATGATAACGACACACAAGCATATACTTATAATGCAAACAATGTGACGATCTGTACGTCAAGTCTTTTGAGGTTCATCATCAACCAGATGTCCTCGAAGCTGAGATAGGCCATACCCTGGGTACAATGAAAAGCCCCATATGGTATCCTTATAGTTATCGAGTCGAGGTCAAGCGTGAGAAGCTCTCATGTAGCAGTCGTGCATCCTTTTTATACCAGCTGGGATGCTTATTAGTCGCTTCCAACTGAGAAGAGGCTTGGTAAACACATATTCTTCTGGGACATCTTCATAATCTTTCTTCGTTTGCTTCCTGATCTGTATGACTTCCTCTTTTGCTGCCTTCTCATGCTCAGCCAAGTCAACGACACGTGTCGTGCGAGACTTTCCAATTCCTTTTATAAACAGAGCCGTGCCAGCAAATTTCTTCTTCGACTCATGTGGGGAAACCAATTTGGGTATCGGGAATTTCCTCTTCTTAGGCGGCGACGGAGCTGGCGGGGTCGTAAGCAACTGTTCGGATTCTTTGGCTGGTGGGGAAGAGTGAGGCCGCGGTGGTGGCGGGGTTTGTTGCTTAGGTGATGGTGGGTCAGGAAGACGAGGTGATGGTGGGTCAGGATGACGAGGTGATGATGGGTCAGGTTGTGATGACTCGGCATGTGTAGACTCCTGAGTTAGTGGATGCTCCTGAGTCAACTGGACGTCTCGTCGAGGCCACAGGATGAAATTTTTGACAGCCTGGCCGAGTTTCTTAATATCCTCTGGGCCTGGGTTGTCTAGCATGTCGTCCTCATATCCTTGGACGATCGTCGAGACTTCTACCTTGCAGTAGTCATCTGGAATGTCGCTGTTATGGTACCTGCGTCCTGGGATAGCAAAGCCACTGGCCACTTCTCTTGTACAATTATTATTGAAACCGTACCTTATGACTAGGGAACAAGGTGTTGGCCCTGTGATGTCATCAACTGGATAGCGAACCTTGTTGGCCGTAGACGCGACACTGCTTTTAATCGGTGGACTCACTAACTGTTGATCAGTTGCTGGTACAATCTGCATTTGGGACGGAGCTTGAGTGGACGTCATTTGTTGATTGGACACCACGCTCACCAATTGCTGCACCAAGTCAGGATCAGGGTTAGTTAGCATTGCAGACATCATCTCTTTGAAGTCCTTCTTGGCCTCTTGCTCAAAATAACTCTTTATCTCTTTCTTGTATCTATCACGTTTCTTGTACATGTCCTCCTACTCCTGACCAAATCCTTCTTTCCATCCCTTCCTGGATGAGATCCCTCGTACACGTCCAGGATGCTCGGAGTTACCTAGAGCAACAGTCAGGACGTCCTTCTCCCTTTGTGGCCTGAATGATCCTTCCTTTTCCTTAGCTGCCACCGCATAGATGTTTTTTGCAGCTTCTTCCACCAATGGATCATGAAAGGACGCGCCTGTATCTGTTATTTCTCTAGGTTTTCGAGCACGAAGCCAATTAGCGCTCCTTTCGCCAATTTGCTCAGACAGCACAGGCAACCCCGCCGCCTTCGTTTCAGCCTCTTCTCTTCTCCATTTCTCTAGCTGACGGTCATATCCACCTGAGCCAAGGTGGTGCTGGTACACGTTCTTCTTTACTTGTTCTGAAGCGGCTTGGCTCACAGCTAGGAATTTCGGCCGATTCTTCTGCTCTTGAAAAACAGCCCGTGATCTTGTACTTCGTTGTCGGGTCCAACCCGAGCTTCAGGTATTTTACATTGAGCTCATACCTCTAGCCTCGGAACGAGATCACAATCTGCTTCATGGCATATGCTCTAACGAGGTTTTCTGAACCCTGAGGAAAAAAAACCTCGTGCAAAGCTTATTCCACATGGCCGTCTTTGTATCAGCTGGCACATCCTTCCAATTAGATATTATGCAGTCTAGCATATCTCTAACTAACAAACCAACTGCGTTCCGAAACTTAACTGGCACTGGTTGAGGAGCTACATGTTGTCCTTTGGCATTGACTTCTGTAACCCGATATATTTTGTCCGGCCACTTGTTCGCTCTCCTGTCACCTCTTGTTCGATCACTCTGCTTCATTTTCCTTGAACCAGTCTCGGTGGTCGTCTCGGTTGGTTCTGGTGCGGCGTCTCCGGGTGTCACTATATCTTCTTCAACAATTTGGCGGAATTGAGACATCACCTCCTATATCATAGATGTAAGGTGTAAAATAATAAACACATGAAATCATGCATGGTAAGTTAATCATGTGTAATGTAAACACAAGAAATCATGGATGTGTTTACCTCGTCATTTGCCGGATCGTAATTTGGGTCATGCTGCATTTCACGACGAGCCACCCTATCGATGCTAGGGCACGGATCGCTAGGGGTGTGGTATCCTTCATCTTCCGAAGTAGAGCCACTCTTGTCGTTGTGTGAGGGTCGTGCTTATCCTTGGTCATTATTATGGGGCGACCCTTGTCCTTGGTTCATTGGAGAACTCATGGCGATGTTTCTAGCATATACAAAGGAAAAAATCATTTATTAAAAACCAAACTATAATTGGACTACATGAACTAATGAAAAAGATAATTAATTAAGTAAGCCTAGTTATAACAAGAAAACCCTAACTAAATGAACTAATAGAAAACCCTAACTAATAATTACAATGCAAAAAGAAATAATCATTTATAATATGTATATATATAACATGAAAGGAATAATCATTTATTAATAATGGTACAATGGAAGATATATACATAATTAAACTAACTATAATGAAAATAAAAACCTAACTACAAAACCTAACTAAAAAACCTAACTATGAAGAAATTAACTAACTAATTAAACTAACTATAATAAAAATATATAAAAACCTAACTAAAAACCTAACTATAATTAAATGAAAACCTAACTAAAAAACCTAACTAAAAACCTAACTATAATTAAATGAAAACCTAACTAAAAAAACTAACTAAAAACCTAACTATAATTAAATGAAAACCTAACTAAAAACCTAACTAAAAAAATAACAAAAAAAAAGAAAAAAAATTGAGGCCGCTCGGCCCCTAGCAGGCCGGCCCAATAGCAGGCCGGCCTGCTAGCCCCGACCGCGGTGGGCCGCCCAGCGCCCGCCGGCGCGCCGCCACCTCCGCCGCCACCGTCGCACCACCACCACGCGGATACCTGCAGGCCTGTGCGTGCTCGCCGCCGACCATAGCCGCGCCGCCACGGGCCGCGCGCGCCACTACCCGCGGCCGCCGCCGCCGCGCCACCCCGCGTCACCACCGCCATTGCGCGCTAACGGCGAGAGAGAGGAGAGCGAGAGAGAGGAGAGAGAGAGAGAGAGCCCTACCGGGGAGCAAGCTCGGCGGCGCAGCTCCGTCGATGGCGGGGCGCGGTGCGTAGGTGGACGGAGAGGCACCACGGGAGGGTCTGCACGGCGGCGCGGCACGGAGCAAGACGGAGAGAGACGGTGGCGTGGTTGGAATCGCAGCGGCGGCAGGTGGCGATTCCGGCAGCCTGACGGCATCCGTGAAGAATGCGCGGCCTCCGGGGACTTAGTGAAAATTTGGATTCGAAGCGCGGAATTTATACTGTGGATGTTTCTGTAGGCGGTTTTCTTAAGGAACCGCCTACAGAAATCATTTGTGCAGGCGGTTGATATAGTAAACCGCCTGCACAAATCGTGTTAGTGCAGGCGGTTGACTTAGAGACCCGCCTGCACAAATAATTTCTCCAGGCGGTTCTCTAAGACAACCGCCTGCATAAATGATTTTTTATTTTTACAAGTAATGTTATTTTATTTTGCACATAATAATATAAATATGTTGCTATATATTATTCTGGACTAATTATGCTATATTTAAATCATGCAATGGTTAGTTTTGGGTTAACCAATTATTAATTATGGTTTAGCTATGCTTAAGATAGAGTTTACGTAGAGTTAAGATAAGATAGCGTCGATTGACATATAATCACACATGATGGTGGGGAAGATAATATTTATGTTCAAATGGATTACAAGATTCATAAATGGTACAAGACACATGATCCTAGGTAGCTAGCTATCCTGCTACTGTTCTTTCTTATCCATCATGGCGCACCCATGGCAATGCAGTTGATAGGATGCTTCGCTCAACATTCTTTATCTTGATTGGATGGTCTTTAAAGACACTCATTTTGTCAAATTGGTTAAAATCCTCCAGATCAGTTACATCGTCAACTCCAATGGCTCGTTGTTTTTCAGGAAAAACAATATGTTTCGACTTGTCAGTGCTTTTCTTCTCATTCTTGGAAGGACTTGTTCAGCATAGAGGACCTGTGCAGCACGGTTAGCAAGGATCCATGGGTCATCTTTGTAACCTACTTTAATTAGATCAAGAACTCTGAGCCCATAGTTATCCACTGTGACGTGTTTGTCTTTAACCCATTGGCATCGAAACACGGGGACCTAGAATGTACCATAATCTAGTTCCCATATGTCCTCAATGAAGCCAAAGTAAGTAGTGATTTCACCAGTTCCATCATCTAAGGCCTCGCACCGAACACCACTGTTTTGTGACATACTCTTTTGGTACTTGGATTTGGTACAAAACGTGAAGCCACTAATGTCATAGGTTTGCCATGTCGTGACCTGGCGTGATGGTTCCGATGCCAATTTCTTGATGGTTTTTTCCTCAATTGTTTCCCCATTTGGAATGTTCTTCTCACTTAGCCATGTGGTAAACCGCTACTTGTGTTCTTTCATTACCCAATCATCGGTGCATTCAGGATTGTGTTTTCGAAGCTTATTAATGTGTTGCTCGATGAAAGGGTCAATTAATGATAGCTGTTGTAGTATGCTGTGGTGTGCCTCAAGGACTATTTTGTAATCTGAAGGGATGAATGATTTCCGTCCCATTCTCCCGCGTCCATGCAGCCTACCCTCATGTCGTGTGGGAGGCAAACCTATTGCAATCTGATCTTTTAGGACATTATTGCAGAAAGGACCTCCGGACTCTATGGCCTCTTCGGTCAAGTACCCCTATATCATGGATGTCTCAGGATGAGCACGAGTTGAAACATAGCCATTCAATATTGACATGAAACGCTCATATGTCCACATTTCATGCAAATACATGGGTCCCAATGCTTCTATTTGTCCCACTAAGTGCACCATGAGATGTACCATTATATCAAAAAAAGATGGGGAGAAACACATCTCAAGCTGTGACAATGTCTCCACTACGAATTCTTGTAGAGAAGGCAACTCATCGTGGTCAATTACCTTCTGTGAGATCTTATTGAAGAAGTAGCACAACCTTGTGATTGCCATCTTTAAGAACACTGGCTTTATAGCCCTAATGGCAAGAGGGAGGAAGGTAGTCAACATGACATGGCAATCATGTGAGTTGTAGTTGGTGAGTGTAAGGTCTTTCATTGACACAATACTCCTTAAGTTGGAGCAGAATCCAGATGGAACTTTCAAATTGTTCCAGCACACACATATCGCATGCTGCTCATCTTTGTTGAGGTTGTACCTTGCTGCTGGGAGGTGGTACTTCCCATTTTCAGGAGGAATAGGGTGAAGTTCCTTTTTTATGCCTAAGTTTACCATGTCTAGACGTGATTTCAGTCCTTCCTTCGTCTTGCTCTTCATGTCTAGTAAGATGCCAACTATGCTCTTCAAACACATTCTTCTGAACGTGCATGCCATCGATCGCGTGTCATACGTCCAACTCTTTCCAATATGGCAAATACTTGAAGAAAATTGACATCTTCTTAAATGTAGCCTCTGGAGTTAGCTTGACATCCTTTCTAGCCTTCCCTTCTTTTGTCTTCTTCCCGAAAGCGAACTTGATGTTTTTGACAATTTTAAAAACTCTTTGACCTTTGCTGTTACCTGATTGAGCAGTAGAAAAGTTAGCTATATGGTTGGATATGTTCAACATTATCACCGACCAATGAGCAAAAGATTACCTGATGGAGCAGTAGAATGTAGTTCATCCATATTGTCGAAGTACTTATCCATCTTACGCAAGCGGAACTTGTGTCCTTTCAGTAAGAAACGTCTGTGCCTCATGTAAACTAACTTGTTTGATTCATCTAGGTATACACAAGCTGTTTCATCTATGCATATTACACAACCAACCTTCCCCTTGAACTACCCTGATAGCACGAATAGAGCAGGGTAGTCATTGATGGTAAGAAATATAATTGCTTTCAGTGTGAATGTCTCTTTGCGGTACTTGTTCAACACTTTGACACCTTCTTCCCATAATTTTTTCATGTCCTCCATTAAGGGCTCCAAAAAGACATCCATGTCAACTCCAGGTTGTGTAGGTCCAGAAATAAGAAGTGTTAGCAAAAGGTATTTTCGCTTCTGTATCAACCAAGGAGGAAGGTTGTATATGGTGAGGATCACCGGCCATGTGCTGTGCTTGCTGCTCCTCTCGGCAAATGGATTCATTCCATCCGTACTCAGAGCGAACCTAATATTTTTTGGCTCATTAGCAAAATCTGGTGATTTGCATTGAAATCTTGCCATTGCTTGCCATCAGCTGGATGTCTTAGCTTTCCATCGTCCTTGTGCTCCTCAGAAGCATGCCAACCCATAAGCTTGGCATCGTCAGGGTTTGCAAACAAACACTTCAATCAATCAACTACGGAAAGGTACCACATCACTAGAGCCGGAATCTATTTCTGCGCATAGTAGTTTACTTCCCCTTTTTCTTTCTTTGTGAGTTTTGAACTCTGCTGGGTTTTTTTCCTCTTACTTGCTGTAGACACAGAGGCTACATTCTCTTCCTCTCGATAGTCTTTGTTCGTCTTATACCTACTTGCGCCACAATTTGGACAGCTCTCCAAGTCTTTATAATCATCACCTCGATAAAGGATGCAATGATTTCTACAGGCGTGGATCTTTTTGACACCCATAGTAAGCGGACTGATTAGCTTCTTTGCGTAGTAGGTATTAGCTGGCACGTTGTTCTCTTTTGAAAGCATGTCTGCTAGAATACTCAAGAATGCATCGAAGCCAGCATCACAAAGACCATATCTAGCTTTGACCATCAACAACTTCATCACGGACCGCAGGGTCGTGAACTCTTTCGTACAACCCTTCGACTCATCGTAAAAAGTCTCTTCTGCTGCCTTCTTCATGGCCTCCATACCTTTCACGAAGAACATTGATGGATCAGTATGACGACGCAACATTGCGTCTAAGAATTCTGCATCTTCCTCAGCATCTGGTAGGACATGATCAGTTCTATTGTCTATATCTCCACCAACGAAATCATGATCAGTAACATTTGGCACTACATGTTTACTCTGGGTACTAGGCTGATGTGTCCCTAGTACAAACTTATCCAGGCCATCGGCGCCGATGTTCTCACGGTTTTCAGCTAAATAAGGTGCAGAACTACCCTCTCCATGCTTAGTCCAAATTAAATAGTCCTGCATAAATCCTCGACGGACCAGATGAGAAAGGATTGGCTTTGTGTCATCAAACACAACAATATTTTTGCAGTCTGTGCATGGACAATATATGTGCTTCATGTTTGTTCTCCTAGCATGGCTCTTAGCGGCATCAATGAACCTGTTGAGCTCAGGTAGGTATGATGGATCGACTCTTGGTAAATTATACATCCAGTATGACCTCTCCATCATTACGTATAAATAACAAATTAAATGAAAAGAGAGACAATAATAGTGGAACCCGGGATCCAAAAATGGCTAAATAGAGTAAGAATGGTTCAAAAAGATGTGAGAGGTATAAACTAACCTTTTTTAAGAAATCTCCTTCCAAAAAATGAAGATGAAAACCTCTCCCCTTGTAGAGGGTGAAATGCATGTAGACCTCCAAATCGCCTTCAATGAAAGTTGGCTGCGAGTTCTGCTTAGATCGGGGAGGAAGAATGGGTATTCACTATTATAATCTTCCATTAAATCTTGTTAATCATACTACGCATGCAAAGTCATACAAATATGGCTTAAATGCTTATATTATTTTATGATATAATTAAAACTAATTAATATGCACCAAATAAATAAATATATGATTAAAACATAGCTAATAATATAAATTTATATATAAAAGTATAGAAACAAGGAGTAAAAATAAAGATATACTAACAAATTAAATAAAAGACATTATCATTCTCTCTCTTCATGCATATAACACACCATTAATGAAGGTGAACTAACCATGTTGAGAGAGGGGGAAACTATTTAAACTAAGAAGCAATCATGATAGTGAGAGAGGCCAAACTTCATCTAACCGTGTTGAGCAACCTCATTTGAAAAAAAAGACAATAACCTAGCTATTCCTCTCTCTAACTCATGGTGAAACCCTAGATCCAAAATTTGGCTAAATGGAGCAAAGAATGGTTAAAACGAGGTTAGAAGTAAGTAAACTAACATTTTTTAGCAATCTCCTTCAAAGAAATGAAGATCAAAACCTCTCCCCTTATATTTGGTGAAGTCTGGACCACCAAAATCGCCAACTATGAAAGTTGGCTGCGAGTTACTGTTCGGCTCGGGGAGAAAGAAGGGGTATTTATAGCAGGCTTTGTACTGGCGGTTCCTTAAGTGAACCGCTTGTAGAAAACCATTTCTACAGGTAGTTCAATTAAGAAAACCGCCAGTAAAAATGTTCTATTTCTAACCGCCATTAGAAATTAGAAATATGACATTTCTACTGGCGGTTTCCTTAAGTGAACCGCCTGTGCAAACTGATTTGCACTGGCGGTTTTTATCTCTGGCCCTACCGTTTTTTTCTGCTGGCGTCCGGTAACAGGAACCGCCTGTACAAATAAAACAGTGACGTTGTCGTAGAGTTTTTGTGTACTAGTGGGAGCTTGCACTGGCGAGCCTTCTATACCACTTCGACTGGAAGCTGCCCGATGGAATGGAGCCCAAGGACGTTGATGTTTCTGAGGTGTCAGGATTTGTTGCATCTAAGAAAACAAGCCTTGCACCCCGTTACTCGCATTCCTCTGGCTAATGCCTAAACAAGGCAAGGACTATGTATAATTATAATACGGCACGTTCGATCCACCAGTATGGCATACTAGCTATGAATGATTGAACGTATAGTAGAAAATAAAAACTAAGCCTCTATTATGTATATTTAGTTACCACTATATTGCGCCTGTAGGGACTTCATCAATCTCGAGATCTGTCGACGCATGCTTTTGGAGATGCTCATAGGGGTACGGTTTACGTGCGTGTGTTTACAAGGGTGAGTGTGCGTGTGTTATGAGCATCTGTGTCTATACTGTGTAATTCGCAAAAAAAAAAAAAAATCATCATTATGATCACCCTTTTCATCCCAAAGCGTTTTCATAATCGGGCGTCTATGCATGAACTCAGGGGCTAGAGCTTATGAGCCAATCATGTAAATAGACACATTTAGACGATCAGTTAAGTTAATGAGCCGATCACGTAAATGGAGATTCCATTTACATGATCGATTTTTTTTTTATCAACTGGGGGGCCGGGGGGTCCCACCTACTTATATTGAATCCAAGGAGCTAAAAGCTCAAAGAAATACAGCATTCTTTCGGGACACCAGAGGGTGTACACAGCGTAGGAGAGGGAGGAGTGGAGCTAGAGACAAGCAGGAAGAGCTAGACGAATCATTACAGCAACTCAGCATAGGCCACAGGCAAGCTATGGTACCACCCATAAGACAACCACCAATCACCGAAGAATGCCACAGCCGAACAACATATTCGTCAATGCACCACGATTATCGCCGATGTGACTTGGGCTTTCCAGGATTGGAAATTGGTGTGGCTGAATTTCTGGCTCACATGGAGAAAGGTAATAGGAAACACGGTAGGCCATGAAGATTTTCGTGAGGAATAAATCTCTAGATACCTTGTGAAAATGAGTTAACGTCACACCCGTTGGGGTTCATAGTTGCGTGTTATGTAGGAATGTAGGATAGGAATAGCCCCATTGTGGCTTGTATAAAAAGTAAAATTACAACTGAATACCACCTAGATCCAACTAAATACCATGTACAAGAACCTTGCTACATAATAGATCTATACGGCCATATACTCACAACCGAATGCATGGCTAAACATCCTATCGTTTAACAGCAGACAAATGAAAATAAATACTTTCCAGATTCACATAGTTAGAGGGTATGGATCGAAAAAACCATTGACCAGAATTTGCCTTTTTATCATTAGGTATAGATAAACCGTCAGTAAAAAAAAAGTCACATGCATCGCAAAAATCCTTTGTTTGCTGCTGTAAGTTGACTAGTGAATAAATTCCTCTGGTTCCACGACGTCGGGTTTTTAAATTTATCATGTAGGAGAGCGTTGTTCTGATCAAAGTTTAAACTGAACTTATCATTGCAATGGATGTGTGGATAACCTGGTGGTGGAGGATCAAGGAATGAATCTACTTGTAGGCTAGATCTTGGCGGCAGCAACTCATAGGGCCTGGATCTGGGCGGCAGCACAACCCCCGACCACCTCCCCTCTCTCGTCCGGATCCGCCGAGCGGATGGACGGCCGCAGCGGCGTGGTGATCGGACCAGTGGCTGAGGTATGATGCCCTAGGCCCGTGCGGCCCAAATCCAGGCCCGTGGGCTTTTTTTTTCATTTTCATCGATAAATGGAGGTGAGCAAGCAACCATCTCCTTTAAGCTTTCATTTACCATGACCTTACGTTGGAGGCAAGGAATGAATCTCCTTGTAGATTAAAGGGGCTCTGCAGACAGTGCATGGGCAATGTCGAGCGCCTCCATACTCTGGATTTCTTTTGTGATGCGTTTGGAATTTTTAACCACAGCAAGAGCGGCCCATGGTAATTAATTAACTTGTCATTAGCAACTAGCCACTTTTGTATTACCAACATTCTTATGCAAGAACTAAGTTGTCATCCCTAATTAATAATACTAAGAATAAACAAAGGTTTTATATATTAATCTATGTGACTAGGCAGAAATAAATATAAATAATATAAACTAAGATCAGTTCTGCAAGCGGATAGATAATTATATCATTGTAGCATTTTACGTAGGGAGTTCTATCAGGTTGTCGATTTATATTTATACCACTGGGAAGGACCAGGATAAACTACAATCTATTATATTGATAGTGATGGTGTACAATGGATAAGTGATATTACCGATGTCATTTGCTCTACTCATAACAGGCAGAGGTCATAAGGTAAATAAAGATAAAGGTGATAAGTATGATCAAGCATCATAAATAAAAGATAATCATCAGAGCACTTCTCTAGTCATAGTAATAGCTAACTAAAGGATAAACTAAGGAATTAATATCAACTGTAATTCTATAACTACACTAATGAATAACTCTAATTAGTGCAATTACATCTAGCAATCATTCTTAGACTAATCCTATATCATGATCACATGCAAAGGGCATCATCTAGGAAAGGTGTGAAACAGAGTCATCACCAAACTTCACGACCGTGCCTGCTGGCCTACATACGGGGGGTGGACTACAGAGGACTCAACGCACCTGTCACCTACGCGATCTACCGCACGACCCGGCACATCAGGGTGCACTCGCAGATAAACAAAATACCTAGACACCACGTCTACATATCGTTTATCATCTATCCATCGTACGAATGAATAAACGCTATACGAGCAATTACATGAATTCAATAAGATCAATCCAACTATACTAGACATATAATCAAAGTAGACAAAGACTATTGTAATCAAGAATATATAAACTATTAAGAACAATATTTCTCTAATCATAATGAAGAATACAATAATAGAGAAAGAATTAGAATTATACCGAACTCCGTGCTCCAGACAGACGCCGGGGCTCTAGATCCGCCGAAGAACAAGAACTCCTCTACTCTCTAATCTAACTAGGCTAGAACTATGAACTAGGAGACTCTTGATGAACTAGAAGGCTCTTGATGGCTTTAGGACTTGATACCTTGAATGAATGATGGGTTGATGCCTCCAAAGGGGTCTGCCCCTTTATTTATAGCCCGGTGGGATACACGTGCGCCATAGGATCAAACCGACTTGAAATAAGGGCTGAGATGACTCCACAAAGGCGGTGGAAGAAGACTCCAGAAGGTGGGCCGAAACCCTAACAGGGGGGCACCGGCCGGCCCCACCCTGGGGGGCTCGGGTCCCGGTGCCTCGGGTGTGTTCCAGATGCTTCTAGTGTTCTTGTGATTGTTTGCTTGGCGGTTAAGTTACGTGGTAATCATGCTCTTTCACTCTTCTTTTATGTTTTTCTGGAATAGCCCCTAGAAAATACAGAACATGCAAAACTCGTGGAAACTGTCAGTTAAAACCCTAGACTAGTGTGTATTCATGTATACTTTGGTGTCTAAAGTTCTAATAAAAGTTAACGTTATCCACCGTCAACAACACCCCCAAGCTTATCTATTTGGCAGTCCCTTGGCAAACGAACTAAGCCTAATTACTAATGTAATTGGATCAGAAGTTACTACAATGTCATACTTCCCAAGTACACATGCTTCAAACATAGATTCTCCTCCGGATTAGATAAAACTGCTCTAACCTTTAAACTTACCCAATTTACCTTTAATTATGGGGCTTTACAATTCTTGCTTCAGTCTTGAGTAATTGAAAGAAAGAACAATCAAGTCTTGCACTATGTAGCAAATTCTTCACGGTACCAATATCCCAGAGTTTTGCAAGTTTTCAAAATAAAACTCGGAGCTTTAATTGTATGACACCCTGAAGTCTCTTAATGTATATAGTATTTGTGGATCTCACTTAAGGCATTAATGTTATGCCTTCCTATAACTAAGGATTTATAGTGTAGCTCATAGGAGTGGCAATAACAGGGTTTAAGCATACTTGCAATTCATATGTTGTAAAGTCAAACAATGGATCCACAGAGAATCGAGGCATACAATCAAAGCAAGATGTGCATGTGTATGGAATAAGGTGGATAGGTGTATATATGGTATTTAGTGGCTATTCCTAATTCTACTTTTGCTCTTTGAAAATGATTCACTCTCCTTTGTAACTTGAAGGAACACATGGGCTATCTTTATTCTTTTTCTCTCTTCTCTTCTCCTTTTTTTTCATTCGGGAGGCGGGCATCTAGTACCCATTGTTTTAATGCTGGGATACTTGTCCATCTTTTACTCCCTTTTTATATTTTTGCATAGCCACATGTATCCTTTGAAAATAACTGGAGAGATAATAATAAGAACTTAGAGCAATTATAAAAGGACTGTCCTACGGGGTTTATATATTTTTTGGTGTTTACTCCTAGTGTGGGAGAAAACATTTTCATGATAAACATTGATGAAAGTGGAAATGGTTGCGATTACTCCCAGGGTAGCAATAATGCATATGTGCTGAAGTGTGTACGTGATCTTGGTTTTAAAAGCATGACAAGACTCTCATATAGTATACAACAAAGGTTGACTAAACTCAATGTAAAACAAGTAGCATGAATGTGCAAAAGGTTTTTCTATCTAGATATATCATATATATGGCTTTGGTAGGAATTCACATTTTGTCATATAAGAGCTCATCATGTAAATTTTAAGTTTTCAAAATAAATCTCTAGAACTTAGTAATGCTAGGAATAAGATAAATAGCAACTCAACTTTCATGAATCATATCAATCAATTACCTAGACTTAGCTCAAACATATGCCTCCACAAGTTTCAGGTTCAGAGTAAATTCTTAAATTAAAACAGCAATATCTAAACTCAGGAGAATTTAAGTTTGACAACTAGGCATTTGAAAAGTATTGTGACAGAGCAACTATTCATCATCTTCAAGATAAAATTTTAATGTTCATCATTTTAATTTAGATCTAACCTAGACTAACTCTAAACAAACTCTAATATATAGATAGATATTTATTTGGTTTTCAGATTTTATTTTACTAGCTAACTCACGCGAAAAAGCAGTATAGTAATAATGATAAGATAGGAAACTTATACTTTGCTGCATTTTAATTGGAGGGCGCCTTCCCCCAAGCTTGACGTTTGACAGGGTCTTAGATGTTGCAAATTGAGTGATCCTTCTGAGCAGTGCATTGGTAGTGTAAGGATGTCGGGTTGACTAGCTCCTTGATCTTGTCTTTTTCCTATGAAACTCAATTGCCAATAAAAATATCATATCTTATGGAGAGGGGTTAGGTTTAATACCACTCCATGGTAAGTGATTGATTTTATATTTCCAGCAGAAGTTTAAGCTTCTTTATCCAATTAGGAAATTTGTTTAAGAGTGTGGACCTTCATGTGCCCACATATTTTTTGTATTTTTGTGAAAGGTGTGGCCCTTCATGTGCCCACATATTTTTGGTATTTTTTAGATTTTTCCTATGATACTACGGTGAACCTTTATGTGTTCACATATTTTTGGTATTTTGTGTTTGTATGAAGTAGAATTAATAAGCGCATAGATAAAGTTACCAGGTAACTAGGGGATGCTCCTCCCCAAGCTTGATGTTTGCAATACTTGGTACTTAAATGATCTTCAAAGCGAGTTGGTTAGTAGCAGTCCTAATGGGAGCCACTAATAGACTCTCTCCGTAGTCATAATATTATTCCTGTATAATTATACTCCAATAAGAAAACCAAAACTCGAGGCTCCAATTATCAAGGGGTTAGCGGTCAGCCAATGAGCACTTTGATTATTTTTTGAGTTGATTTTAATTAATAGATTTTAGCAGGATTCCAACAGGATTCTCTTTTTAGGTTTTTCTAATTTTCTTATGCAGAAATCAAATATGTATGCATACTATATTTTTATGCCACCATAGGGAATATTTATTTCCATGGGGCTTAGGATTTTCGTAATGCAACAAAGCAACTATAAATTCTACTACCATTTATAAATCATTTTTATTTTTTTATGCCACCACAGTAAATATGCCTACAGGGCTACCATAGGTTTATTCACATGTGGCTTTGATATTTATGATACAGTAAATAATGTAGTAAATATTTTTATTAGCCTTATTATTTTTAATATGCAAAAATGATTGTACTAATAAAGGTGCTAAGAAAAATTACTGATGAATGTTAATTAATTAGATAACTACCATTCTAACCTTATGGCTAGGGTACGGAATTTAAAGTCTACCGATAGTACTTAGATAGAGGAGAGTACTTACTTAGTAGGTTCATTGTCTGAGGTTACCTCAGTCAATTCCCCATTTTGCGGTGGTGTAGCAGGTGCTTCTTCCTTCTCCTTCCATCTCTTTTCTGTCTCTTCTACTTCTCTCTTTTCTAGCTCCAGCTCTTCCTTATATGCTTCTTTTGATTCTTTATCTCTCTTTATCCATTCTTCTACTTGTGCCTGGATCTTTTCTTTCTCTGCTTTAGCAATCTGGTCCATCCTCTCAGCTTCCGCTTCCCATTCACTCTAGCGTGGTGCTTGTACGACTTCTTCTTGCTCCTTGTAGCAGTCTTCATACTTCACAATCCTTTTAGGGAACTCCTCCCATCCACAGTGAGGCTGGCCAGCCTGACGGCGGGCTTGGCATTTCCTTCTGTTGCGTTGCTTCCTAATCTGCTCATGGTTAAGATGTGTTTTAAATTAACAGCGTACCTTTCCGGTGGGTAGGTTGAAGTGGATATGTCCAGACCCAATGTAGATAATAGCATTGGCGGTGTAGAGGAACGGTATTTCCAAAAGAATAGGCGATTCATCGTCTCCCTGTGTGTCAAAAACTAGAAAATCTGCAGGTATATATTTATTTTGAATTCTTACCATGACATCCTTGACTACGCCTTCAGGAATCTCAATGATTGTTCCGCCATCTGCAACTGAATATATGTTGGGTATAATGGTAAATCATCAAATAATTCATCATATACCTTTTTGACATTACGTTGACGCCTGATCCAGTGTCGCAGATGGTGTCAGGAAAAGTGATGTCTCTAATTGTACATTCGATGATTGGTACTCTTGGGTCACCTTTCTTTGTTGGAAATGGCTTCGGGACTATATGATCATTTTCAGTGTTGATAGCATTGATTAGCTGAGCGGTTCCTTCAGGCACATGCTGGGGCTTGTTCTTCCTCTATCTTCTATTGTTCTTCTTCTTGGGTGCTGGTTGTTGTTGTTGCTCTTCTTGTTGATGGAATTGCTTTGGGACTGCTGGATTCTTGAGGATGCGGTTCTTGAATGAAAATATCTTCTTCTTGTCTTTGATGGAGAGGACAATCTTGGCGTGTTGCGCATAGATGATGGTTTTGGTTGTGCATAAGAATGGTCGTCCCAAGATAATGGGTGCCTCCTCATCTCCTCTAGTATCCATGATCATAAAGTCAATTGGGACATATGATTGCCCCACTCTGATAACAGCTTCTTCTAGTACTCCCTCGGGGTAGCAAATAGATTGATCTGCAAGCTGCAAACGCATATTTGTGTACAACAAAAGATCACCTAAAATTTTCTTATAGATTATGTTGACACTTGCGCCGAAATCGCAGATAGCCTCTGGAAAGTTATGACATCCTATAGAGATAGGAATCACAGGTCTTTCAGGGTCTTCCATCTTCTCAGGTAGTGAGTAATCTATCCACTGTATATCTGGAGGCTCAATTTGGTATTGTGTTGCATTGTGAATATCAACAATGTTAGCAGTTTCTAAATCCTCCGGCTGGTCCGGAATCTTTCCTTTCTCAAATGGAGGGACAGCAACACTAACTAAGCTAATTGTGATTCAGAAGCAAAGGTATCCATTCTAGTATTTATATTTTCTAAAGTTTTATCATTCGAGGCTACCGTTCTAGACATTTGATCTAATAATTTAGATTGACCAGCAACTAAATCTCTCATAGGCGGAAGATTGTAATTATTATAACTATTACCTTGGTAATTACCTTGTCGAGGTTGCTGATTCCATCCTTGGTTTTGCTGGTTCCATCCTTGGTTTTGCTGAGGACGATAGTTGGTGTTGTTGATGATGAAGTTCACATCCTCTTGCAATGTAGGGCAGTTGACAGCTGAATGCCCATAATCTCCACATTTTTCACAGGTCATGCGAGAATCATTGATATGCATGACTTCCTTATTCTCTATGTCGAGTTTCTTCATGATGAGGTCTAGCTTGGCAGTGACCATGTCAGTCTCCTTCAGATGATGGATACCTCCTCCTCTCTTGCGAGGTTGAGTACGTTCTTCATTCATTACAGCTTGAATTTGAGGCCATCTTCTCTACAAGTGATTGAGCTTCTGGAAGCTTAAGTGACAGGAAAGCTCCTCCAGCAGCAGCATCTATGGACTCACGGGTGCTTGAGATAAGCCCGTGGTAGAAGGTCTGCAATAATAGACAATCCTCTATCCCATGATGAGGACAGTCTTCAATGTAATCTTGGAATCTCTCCCATGCTTCAGTGAATGATTCGTCATGTTGCTGTTGAAAACTTGAGATTTTCCCACGCAGAGCATTTGTCTTGCCTATAGGAAAGAACTTTGCCAGGAAAGCAGTTGAGCATCGGTCCCATGTAGTGTTCTTGTCTTTGTTGGCGTAGAACCATTGCTTCGCTTTCCCCAAAAGTGAAAATGGGAAAAGACGGAGTAAAATAGCATCTCTTGGTACTCCTCTAATCATGAAGATGCTGTAAATCTCTAAAAAGTGTTGTAAGTGTGCACTTGCATCTTCATGAGCTTTTCCAGAAAACTGGCTGGCTTGAACCATGGTGATAAGAGCAGGCTTGAACTCGAATCTATTCTCCCCTGTATTGACTGCTGGTTCAGTCCGGATGTTTTCTGTTGTTGGGGTAGAGAACTCATGCAGCGTCTTCTCAGCCATGTCTTCAAACACAGGAGATAAATCTTCTCCTAAGTGTTCTTCTTCCAATGTTGGAGTTAGCTCCTTTGATAAACTAGCTCGAGAAATGATGGGTGTTTTTGATACTGATTCGGGATCTTCCCTCGTCTCTACAAACTTCTTTCTTCTCAGAAGTTTCTCTGGATCGTCAATACAATTATTTGGAAGAGAAAAACCATTTATTCATCACCCTGCATAAGATAAGCAAATGATAAAAAAACAAGGGTGTACCTGTTTGAGTTAGAGATCAATCGGTAATACAATCTTACCCATTATGTATACATATGCTATCAATATTTCCTAAGTTTAACGTGCCTTCCCCGGCAACGGCGCCAAAAATGCTTGTTGACATCTACTAACGTCACCAAATGTAACTATATAACTTTTAATGCGAGAGGCGAGATTAGAAGATGAATGGTAATTAATTAACTTGTCATTAGCAACTAGCCACTTTTGTATTACCAACATTCTTATGCAAGAACTAAGTTGTCATCCCTAATTAATAATACTAAGAATAAACAAAGGTTTTATATAATAATCTATGTGACTAGGCAGAAATAAATATAAATAATATAAACTAAGATCAGTTCTGCAAACGGACAGATAATTATATCATTGTAGCATTTTACGTAGGGAGTTCTATCAGGTTGTCGATTTATATTTATACCACTGGGAAGGACTAGGATAAACTACAATCTATTATATTGATAGTGATGGTATACAATGGATAAGTGATATTACCGATGTCATTTGCTCTACTCATAACAGGCAGAGGTCATAAGGTAAATAAAGATAAAGGTGATAAGTATGATCAAGTATCATAAATAAAAGATAATCATCAGAGCACTTCTCTAGTCATAGTAATAGCTAACTAAAGTATAAACTAAGGAATTAATATCAACTGTAATTCTATAACTACACTAATGAATAACTCTAATTAGTGTAATTACATCTAGCAATCATTCTTAGACTAATCCTATATCATGATCACATGCAAAGGGCATCATCTAGGAAAGGTGTGTGTAACACCCTAAAATTTGCTTTTATTAAAATAGGGACAAATTGATTTATTTATGATTGTTTGGCATATTAACCTAGCAAATAATAATTTTTAGCAATTAAAATAAATCATAGGAATTAGAAACATGATTTGTTGCATCCATGCTGCTCAAAGATATTTTGTTTGATTTGCACTTTATTGAGATTTGAAAATATTCAAATGTATTTGGAAACCTCCCCTCTTCCCTTTTTCACCCGCTTGGGCCGAGGACCACCCGGGCGTCGGCAGGCCGGCCCATCTTCCTCGCGCAGGCGCCCTTTACCTTTGGCTGCCATGCGGGGCCTGCTACGCAGAGTCGTCCCCTTCCTCCCTCTGGAGTCCGAGCAGGACTCGATGTCCAACCGACCGCCGCCGGAACTTTCGGACGAGTCCGTCCTGAGCACGCCTCCACCAGCCCATAAAAGGAAGCCGCGACCCTCTTCCCCCCTCCTACTGGCACTGACGCGTCGGGCCACGGCACAACGCCGTCCCCTTCCTCCGGACAGAGCCCGAACCGAGCACGGCTGCCGCCCCCGACCGTATCCTAACCACCGAATCTCCCGAAGTCCAGGATCTCCTACGCCTCCCTCGCGCCCCTATATAGGTCAGCCGAGCTCTGCCGTCCCTCCCCACAAGTTCCCGAGCAAGCCACGCCCTCCAATCTTACCCTAGCCGCCGCCCCGAGCTCCGCCGCCGCCATCGATTTCTCCTCGGGAGGACTTCTCCGTCGAAATTGGTTGTACTCCAAGCTTCGCAGCAAGGTCAGGAACCTTCCCGACCCCTTCTCCCTCGGTTTCGTGCCCTATAGCCATGATGCCGAGCTTCGCCGCCGCCATAGTTCCGCCACCTAGCTCGCCTTACCCTCCCCGAGCTACCTCTGTGGCAACCGAAACCATAGATAGGTTCGGCTTGAGCTCCTCTTGCTTCCCGACCAGATCCCGAGGTGTGCCGAGCTTCCTAGCCCCGAAAACGCCGTCTCCGGCCATCTTGCCGGCGAGGAATCGGCCGGGCGCCGCCCGACTCCGGCGACCAGGGCCACCCCTCTTTTCTCCGAGCTACGTGCGCCGTCCACGGCCGATCCAACGGCTCACAGTGAGAGATACCCTTTCGCCGGCACTTTTGCAAAAGAGCCCCTGAGCTTTTTAATGTTCTAACCCGTGATCCTTTGGCGTATTTCTCAGATTACGCTTTCCTATTTAGAAAACGTATTTACTCGGTTTTAATTCAAAAGGGCGTTTTCAATATTTACAGATTTGCCACTCAGTTTATTTCGGCCATATTTTATTCGTTTTAACTCCGATTTGATCCGTTCAAGTCTCGTTAGATTCGTAATTTCGTAATCTACCTAATGATGCTACTGTTGTACATGTTTTCAACTTTTAAAATTCGAGATTAGATTTAATCTATTATTTTATTAAAGTAAAACTTGTTTATTTCATAACTTTCCCGTTTGAACTCTGATTTTCGTGATCTTTATATCGTTGGAATCGTAGCGATGCGTAGATTATTTTTATACACTTTTCAATCTGTTTTTCCACTGTTGGTGTACTGTTTCTAATATAGATCTTGTTTGCTTCGTGTATGATTGTCTCGATGATTGTGTGGTGATTTTATGATCGAGTTCAGACGATGAGCAATACGTTGGTGATCAAGAGTACACGGAGGATCCAAGTTCTCCAGAGCACTTTGATCAAGGCAAGTATAGCATGGACCATCCTTGTTGCCTATTCACCTTAATCATTAAATTCATGATGCATGTGTCTAACTTGGCAACCCTATAGTGTTTATTCCTAGTTTTGATGACTTGATCCTTGTTACCTATGAGATTGCATTTGAGTAGTGTTGCTAGCGCTTGATGATGCCATGATCTTATGATCTTGATTAATTAATTATGAAATAAAGGTTAAAAGATGCTTTTTAGCAACATGGACTAAGGACTTAACTGTAAGTATGACACCGGGACTTACAGCGCAACCATGAGGGTCATATGGCTCTGACTTTAGTTAAGTATGAAGTTACTTTCTATTATGTTGTTAATCTTGAAAGGTTCCTTGCCGAGCTGGTTGTTTTGCGGCTCCTGTCTTTGTGCGTACTGCTGCGTGTGTGTGCCAATAGAAGGAGGGCTCTACCACCCCTTGCCATTGCGCCTGGATTGATTAGTGGCATGTTAGGAAGGCTTTTGAAAGACTTCATAGTGTACCCTGCCGCACTTCCTTGGTGAGGTGACATGGGAGTCATGACCCTTGGCATATGGGAATCACGACTTATGGTGAAAGTGTACAACCTCTGCAGAGTGTAAAACTGATATATCAGCCGCGCTCACGGTCACGAGCGGCCTTGGACGTCTTACAGGAACTTAACTAATTTAATATTGATTTATTTGAAGTTTCTGTTGATGTTTATTCCATATTAATTATCATGTTTATATGATCATGCAAATCTTGTTCCTTGGTATATTCTATTGCTGCTACTCAAAATGTTAAAACATGATCAACTAAAAGCAACCGCTGTCAAACCAGTGTCTTGCCTTATTTAAGCCTCATAAACCCATGTTATTCTTGTTGAGTACGACATGTACTTACGCTTGCTTTATTTTTCATATTTGGATAAAAATCCCGGATGGGTAACAGATGACTATGATGATTCCTCTGAGGATTACTAGGATTGTGGTTCACTAGTCAACTACTTCCCTGTGAATTGGAGCTTCCGCGAGAGATTATAATTATTAGTCCGCTGCTATTTATGTAAAGACTCTGTGATATTATTCGTTATATATTGAATCTTGTGATGGTACTATGTAATTTGTCGCTTATGTGTGTGATTGATCTCTGGGCGCACATAAGTTAGTTCATTCAATTTTATTCTTAAAATTGGGTGTGACAGTGTGAAACAGAGTCATCACCAAATTTCACGACCGTGCCTGCTGGCCTACATACGGGGGGTGGACTACAGAGGACTCAACGCACCTGTCACCTACGCGATCTACCACACGACCCGGCACATCAAGGTGCACTCGCAGATAAATAAAATACCTAGACACCACGTCTACATATCGTTCATCATCTATCCACCGTACGCATGAATAAACGCTATACGAGCAATTACATGAATTCAATAAGATCAAACCAACTATACTAGACATATAATCAAAGTAGACAAAGACTATTGTAATCAAGAACATATGAACTATTAATAACAATGTTTCCCTAATCATAATGAAGAATACAATAATAGAGAAAGAATTAGAATTATACCGAATTCCGTGCTCCAGACAGACGCCGGGGCTCCAGATCCGCCGAAGAACTAGAACTCCTCTACTCTCTAATCTAATTAGGCTAGAACTATGAACTAGGAGGCTCTTTATGAACTAGGAGGCTCTTGATGGCTTGAGAACTTGATGCCTTGAATGAATGATGGGTTGATGCCTCCAGGGGATCTGCCCCTTTATTTATAGTCCGGTGGGATGCACGTGCGCCGTAGGATCAAACCGACTTGAAACAAGGGTCGAAATGAGTCCACAAAGGTGGTGGAAGAAGACTCCAGAAGGTGAGCTGAAACCCTAGCAGGGGGGCGCCGGCTGGCCCCAGCCTGGCGCCGGCCGGCCCTACCCTGGGGGGTCTCGGGTCCCGGTGCCTCGGGTGTGTTTCAGATGCTTCTAGTGTTCTCGTGATGATGTTTCCTTGGCGGTTAAGTTATATGGTAATCATGCTCTTTAACCCTTCTTTTATACTTTTCTGGAATAGCCCCTGGAAAATACAGAACATGCAAAACTCGTGGAAACTGTCAGTTAAAACCCTAGACTAATGTGTATTCATGTATCGTTTGATGTCTAAAGTTCTAATAAAAGTTGACGTTATCCACCGTCAACACTCACCAAAATGGTGTCCAATTTCAGCAATGACACCTTCGTGCTGTAGTGCATTGGCAACAGATGCAAGTACCACCGTGAGTTCCTCGATTCCTTCACCATGGGGCTCAGAGAAACCTTCTAAATGATCCTTGCTGACCTCTACCCGCCGTCGAGGATCCTATAGTTCTTTGGCATGGCGCCGCACAAGGTGCTCCCGTGCCGGAAGAGGATGCAGCGCGTCCTCGAGCAGGTCACTCAAGAGAAAGCCCAAGCCATGGCCGGAGGTGACGAGGGTTTCGTCGGTGTCCTACTAAGGCTTCAGAAGGAAAGCGGCACCCTGGTCAACCACGAGTCCATCGTGGGATTGTTGTTTGTAAGTCTGTTATTTTTCTGTTCGCTTGAGTTAGTTTCAACTTATTTTCAGACACATAATAATATTTGCCTCTCACAATAATTCAGCCTAGAGGAATTTCAGCTCAGCCGAGCCTCATCATCAGTTAGGACATGTCTGCTAGCTAGGACATATTTGTTTATTGTAGCTCATATGCTTGTTGTTTCTTCTGCTATGCCAGGACATGTTTGCTGCCGGCAGCGAGACCACGTCGGCCACGCTTAACTGGTTCATGACAGCGCTAATTCTGAACCCGGCGGTGATGGCGAAAGCACAGGCCGAGGTACGGGATGCCTTCAAAGGAAGAACAGACAAGATAACCGAGCAGGACCTTGGGTGGCTCAGCTATCTCAGGCTTGTGATGAAGGAGGTCCTCAGGCTGCACCTCCTAGGTCCAGTCCTGATTCCTCGCGTGTGCCGCGAGGCATGCAAGATCATGGGCTACGACATTCCCAAGGGCATGGTCGTGTTTGTCAATGCGTGGGGAATTCTCAGGGACCCCAAGTATTGGGACGAACCCGAGGAGTTCAAGACAGAGCGGTTTGAAAATAGCAACCAGTATCTCCCGTTTGCAGCTGGCCGTCGGATGTGCCCGGGGGCAACCTTGGGGTTCGGCAACATGGAGCTTGCACTGGCGAGCCTTCTATACCACTTCGAATGGAAGCTGCCCGATGGAATGGAGCCCAAGGACGTTGATGTTTCTGAGGTGTCAGGATTTGTTGCATCTAAGAAAACAAGCCTTGCACCCCGTTAGTCGCATTCCTCTGGCTAATGCGTAAACAAGGCAAGTACTATGTATAATTATAATACGGCACGTTCGATCCACCAGTATGGCATACTAGCTATGAATGATTGAACGTATAGTAGAAAATAAAAACTAAGCCTCTATTATGTATATCTAGTTGCCACTATATTGCGCCTGTAGTGACTTCATCAATCTCGAGATCTGTCGGCACATGCTTTTGGAGATGCTCATAGGGGTGCGGTTTGCGTGCGTGTGTTCACAGGGGTGAGTGTGCGTGTGTTATGAGCATCTGTGTCTATACTGTGTAATTTGCAAAAAAAAAAAAGAAATCATCATTATGATCACCCTTTTCCCAAAGCGTTTTCATAATCGGGCGTCTATGCATGAACTCAGGGGCTAGAGCTTATGAGCCAATCTTGTAAATAGACACATTTAGACGATCAGTTAAGTTAATGAGCCGATCACGTAAATGGAGATTCCATTTACATGATCGATTTTTTTTTATCAACTGGGGGGCCGGGGAGTCCCACCTACTTATATTGAATCCAAGGAGCTAAAAGCTCAAAGAAATACAGCATTCTTTCGGGACACCAGAAGGTGTACACAGTGTAGGAGAGGGAGGAGTGGAGCTAGAGACAAGCAGGAAGAGCTAGACGAATCATTACAGCAACTCAGCATAGGCCACAGGCAAGCTATGGTACCACCCATAAGACAACCACCAATCACCGAAGAATGCCACAGCCGAACAACATATTCGTCAATGCACCACGATTATCGCCGATGTGACTTGGGCTTTCCAGGATTGGAAATTGGTGTGGCTGAATTTCTGGCTCACATGGAGAAAGGTAATGGGAAACACGGTAGGCCATAAAGATTTTCGTGAGGAATAAACCTCTAGATACCTTGTGAAAATGAGTTAACGTGACACCCGTTGGGGTTCATAGTTGCGTGTTATGTAGGAATGTAGGATAGGAATAGCCCCATTGTGGCTTGTAGAAAAAGTAAAATTACAACTGAATATCACCTAGATCCAACTAAATACCATGTACAAGAACCTTGCTACATAATAGATCTATACGGCCATATACTCACAACCGAATGCATGGCTAAACATCCTATCGTTTAACAGCAGACAAATGAAAATAAATAGTTTCCAGATTCACATAGTTAGAGGGTATGGATCGAAAAAAAACATTGACCAAAATTTGCCTTTTTATCATTAGGTATAGATAAACCGTCAGTAAAAAAAAGTCGCATGCATCGCAAAAATCCTTTGTTTGCTGCTCTAAGTTGACTAGTGAATAAATTCCTCTGGCTCCGCGACGTCGGGTTTTTAAATTTATCATGTAGGAGAGCGTTGTTCTGATCAAAGTTTAAACTGAACTTATCATTGCAATGGATGTGTGGATAACCTGGTGGTGGAGGATCAAGGAATGTATCTCCTTGTAGGCTAGATCTTGGCGGCAGTGACTCACAGGGCCTGGATCTGGGCGGCAGCGCAACCCCCGACCACCTCCCCTCTCTCATCCGGCTGCGCCGAGCGGATGGACGGCCGCAGCGGCGTGGTGATCGGACCAGTGGCTGCGGTATGATGCCCTAGGCCCGTGCGGCCCAAATCCAGGCCTGTGGGCTTTTTCTTTTTTTTGTTCATTTTCATCGATAAATGGAGGTGAGCAAGCAACCATCTCCTTTAAGCCTTCATTTACCATGACCTTATGATGGAGGCAAGGAATGAATCTCCTTGTAGATTAAAGGAGCTCTGCAGACAGTGCATGGGCAATGTCGCGTGCCTCCATACTCTGGATTTCTTTTGCGATGCGTTTGGAATTCTTAACCACGGCAAGAGCGGCCCAACAAACTGCCTCGTAAAAATCAATTTACCGAGACGGTTAAAAAATAATCGCCTCTAAAAATCTATTAACCGAGGCAGACCTTATAACAGACCCGCCTCCAAAAATACCCTCATCTTCAGAGGCGGGTTACTTATAAGGCCCATCTCGGTTAATATTCGCGAGGCCCAGAAAAAAGCACATATCCAAGTCATATCGGGCTTAAATATAAATAAAAATATAGATATATATAGAGAGAGAGAGGATTTCTCACCCACCATCTCACTTCTCCCTCACTCCTTAGCCGTCGCTCCCTCTCTTCTCTCTTCCTCCCTCAAGCCGGTCCCTCCCTCTCTTCTTTCTCCCTCCCTTAGGACGCCTCCCTCCCTCAAGAGGTATAGGGGCCTAGCGGCGTAGTAGCGGCTAGCGACATGAACGCTATGGCGGCCCAGCTAAAGATCGTGATGGCCGACTAGAGGGGGTGAATAGCAGTTTTTAAGATTAATTACAAATACTACCCAATTTTAGTTGCGGAAGATGTGAAACAATGATTTCACCTCTATTTAAGGTTTCAATTAGTGAGAGCTCTTTCACACAATTCTAGTTCGCAAGTTCAACTAAGCAAGTCAACTAATTAACAAATTAAGCGCAAGAAAGCTCATACTAATGATAAACGGTAAACACAAGACACAAGGTAAACAACGGAAGGAGATAATATATACAATAAGGTAAGCTTGTTTTGAGATGAGCAAACCACAAAGTAGAGGATGACACACGATGTTTTTACATGGTTTGGTGACTTGCCGGTCACTTAATCCATATTGAAGCAAGTTATTGGATTGCCGCTCCTCTTGTTAGTTACAAGCCTGCAAGCTTTGGACTACCTCACTAGGTAGGCTCCAGGTTAGCACTAAACTTTGAGTCGGTGAATCAACTAGATACTCTTCACGCCTCAATTCCACTAGAGATGCTCTTTGCCTTCCTCCAGGGGGATGAGCTCAATAGCCCCTTTACAAAGCCAACTCCGGAGCACTGCACAATCCTCCTTGCATGCTTCACGGAGACACAATCACACCAAGCCATCTAGGAGCCGGCAAACTCCAAGAGTAACAAGCAACCAAGCCTGCACGACAACCACCTAGTGCCACATGTAATCTCTCTCGCAAAGATTCGCACTAGAGAAGTACACTCTCTCTCTCTCTCCAAAGGTTGCCCTCAAGCTAGATGTATGAGAGGAGGTGCTAGAGAGGTGCTCTCCCAAGAGGTATGCTGTTAGAATGGGCAAGAGAGTACCAACAAGCCAGGCAACCCACTATATATAGAGAAGCACCTCAAAACTAGCCTTTACTGTGTTTCTGCGACATTAGCGGATAGTTCGCAATATAAGCCTCGGACTGTCCTCCGTTCAATATAAACTAGCCGTTAGGTCTAACCTATGACTTGCGAACAATCCGCCCTTAGGGCCCAGACTGTCCGCCATTCTATCTTGGCGCCGTGACCAGAGAGTTGTTAGCTCTGCCCACGGCCAAAGTCAGTCGGCGGACAGTCTGACACCAAGGCGTGGACTGCCCACGGTTGCCTCCAACGACGGCCAACAAAGTTTTTTCAATCTGTGTGGTTTTCAAGAGATTGTTGGCGGACTATCCGCCCCCTACCTGAAACCACCCTTCTCGAGCGCAAAGCCTGTGTTTGTTTCGGCATACCAAACATGTGCCATGGATGGCTCCAAAACTACTCAAAGTTAGTAACAAGCGAATTCAAACCTTTTTTAAAGCAAGACAACACCAAGATACAATCTCTCACAAAATAGATTGTTGAAGTCACAACCGGTTAGCTTTTTATAAATCTTTTCACAAAAGTTTGTCAAACTTTTACGCCTCTCATCACCAAGTCGTAATTCAATGTTAGAGCTCACAAGTGGCACTAGATAATTGTAATGAAAACATGTTTGCCCCCTCTTAATAGTACGGCTACCAATCCTAAATACAGCTATAATCCATAGCCGGTAAAATGAAACACCCTATGTTTCATACCTTTGCCTTGCGCAGATCCAAATACCACAATTTGATGCTCGCAGATAAAGTGTTGTTCAACATTCTCACCAAGCCATTTTATAATAATTAATGCATCTTTGGCTTGATCTTCAGAGTCGATGTGAATCACCCAAACCATCTCATAGACTTCAAGTCCATCAACCTTAGCCTCACTTGCTATTCACCGTTGCCTCGGTCCGTCAGCACCAAGTCATCGCCCAACTTGCCCTTCACACTTGCAACCCGTCCGTCAAGCCAAGTCTTGCTTCGGTCTTCACTTGCTTTCTAAGATTGAGTTGAGCACTCCAACATGCTTAACATTCAATTCAATATCAATCATCCACCTTCTCTTGTAAACTAAACCAACTTTTCTTCACACACTCAACCAGAGAAGTTAGTCCACAAGTGTTGTCATTAATTACCAAAATCCAAACAAGGGCCTAGACCTTTCACCGGCCGGCGGCGCGAGCGACGTGAACGATGAGACGACCTTGCCGGTAGCGCGAGCGGAGAGCCGGCCTCCTGGTGGCCTGGTGGCGCGGTGGTGGCCTGGCATCACTCCTTCGCGAGGCATTCCTCCTCGACGGTGGCCTCCATCATGGCCTCCTCCACGACGGCGTCCTCCTCCACCTCTAGATCCGGTGCGGCGGAGGCTAAATCTTGGCGGTAGCGACTCACAAGGCCTGGATCTAAGCGGCAGCATAGTCCCCGACCACCTCCCCTCTCTCGTCTGTGTTGGAGAAGGAGATTCTCTAGCAGTAGAAAGCGGCTAGGGTTAGAGTGACTGGCGAGAAGAGTGGGATCCATTGGCCCCTTTGTTTTGGCAATATATATAACTATGTCAAGTTACAGCTCATATTGGGCCTCGTCAAGGGGAGACAGCCCATATACCGTATGGGCATTCCCCGACACTCCGGCTCCGCCGAGCGGATCGACGGCCGTGGTGGCATGGTCATCGGATTGGCGGCTGTGGTATGGTGCCCTAGGCCCATGCGGCCTAGATCCAGGCCCGTGGGCTTTTTCTTTTTTGTTTATTTTCATCGATTAATGGAGGTGAGCAAGCAACCGTCTCCTTTAGTCCTTCATTTACCGTGACCTTACGTTGGAGGAGTTTCTTGTGTCTGTCTCCAAAAATCTGAAACAACCGCCTCCAAAAAGATCATTGTAGTAGTGGCTATAACACCAAGGAAGAACGAACGTACACTAGTACAGAAAATCTCAATACAGGCGGTTCTAGAGCCATTTCTATAGGCGTTTTTTGAACCGCCAGCGCTAAGGGCCTGTACAAATCAGCCATTTCTGCAGGCGGTTTCTTATAAACCGTCAGTAGAAATAGGATTTGTACTAGTGGTTCACATAAGGAACCACCTGCACTAATCTTTTTTCTGAAAACCTGGTTTTAAAAATAGCAAAACAAAAAAAAATATGGAAAGGGACCCACTAGCCAGCGCCCGCCCGTCTCCGTCGAAGTCGCAAGTTCGCGCAAAATTCGTGCAAAATTTGCCCGTCTCTGTCATTTTTGCACAAAATTCGCACGCTACACGTCCGGTGGGATTCGAACCTGCAACCTTAGCCTCGCGCGTGACCTCTTCTAACCACTCCACCCAACACTCACATGTGTTCAAGTTGTATTAGATTAACCACATATTGTTAGGCAACCGATAGAAAAATGACTGTTCGAGGCACTAAACGAAGTCAAATGAAAAGTTATCAACTACAAACTTACATAACTTTTCAAGATCTACAACTTTTATGTTGGAAGTTTTTCCATCCGAGGCTTTTTTTATAAAGTCAAAATTCAAATTTCAAACTTTGACCGTATTTTACGTCAACAAGATGACTTCAAATGAAAATATTTTCAACTAGAAAGCTTCATAACTTTTCGAGATCTACAACTTTCATGTAGATAGTTTTTCCATTTGAAGTCATTTAAAAAATTGAATTTTTAAAATTTGCGTCGATTTCTACGGGCGGTTTCTTAAGAGAACCGCCTGTAGAAATCGATTTCTACGGGCGGTTTTCTTAAAGAACCGCCTATAGAATCAATTTCTACATACGATTCTAAATCTGTCCGCACCGTTTTATTTCTAGTGACGCACGTTAATTAAATTCGCTGGTAAAAATAAATTTATGGTGTCAATATAGAGCTTTTGTGTACTAATGATAAGGACATAAGAATGCCTGGCTTTGCCCGTTGCCGGGTGGAAACATATGCTGGGTTTATTTCTTTCTTTTAAACAAGCGTACCAGCTCCAGCTGGGTTAACATCGTCACATTCGTTATATATTGCCGGCACTTGATTGCTTTAGCAGCCACAACATTCATAATCTGGTTCCGTGATATAGATCTTGTAAATTATCATGTAGGAGGTAGAGGAGATCTAGCTAGCGCCGTTCTGATCAAAGTTGAAAATGAATTTATCATTGCAATGAAAGTAAGATAATCTGGTGGAGGACCAAGGCATGACTCTCCTTGTAGGTTTACCGTCTCAATTACCTGCGGTGAGCATGCTAGTCTGTAGTACATATTATTACCTCGATCATTATATTTATATATCAGCATGGACATGTGGCTTTCTTTTTTCCTGCTTTGATGATCGGTTAAAGGAGCTCTGCAGTGCATGGGCCATGCCGCCTTCGTGCTCCGTAGGACTTGGTTAGTTATAAACGCCAAGCAACAACAAACGTATGTAAGGACGTAAGAACGATGTGATCGATGTCCGGCTATATATATATATATATATATTGCCGGCACTTGATTGCTTTAGCAGTCACATAATGCATGCAGTGTAGCACGTACATCGATCATAGTCCAGCTCAAATAATTAGGAAACGAGGCTACCACTCGCCGCTGGCGCTAGCTAGCATTCAATGTATGATGCTGAAGCCAGGGGCGACTTCATCAGCTGTGGCCGCACTACTGACCACTGCCACCGCAGCCGATCATCGGGTTGGGCGACCTGGTCACCGAGATCTCCCTCGATGACTCCACGGTGCTCTACACACCCACTGGTCCGGTGGCATTAGGACGGGCGGTCCCGTCTTCCAGGCAGTTGTTGAACGACGACGATGATGGCCTGAAGAGCTTGCACCCGGGAAGCACCTTCTCCCGGGAGCAGCCACGGTACCACTGGATGCTGGTGTCCAGCGCGATACAAAATCCGAACGAAACGCGCGCCGGGAACGCGACATGCCCCAAGGATATGGGCGCAACTGGGTGCCATAGCATTCACAGCACCTGTCAAGCCAGCATCACGACCTCAGAATCGGGCGACACCATCACCGCCTACACTTGCAGATGCGACAATGGCTATCAAGGCAACGCTTACCTCAGTAATGGATGCCAAGGTACACTCATCAAGTCTTTCTTACTGCCTCCGTCCTAAAAAAAAGTGCCTTTAAAAAATCGACGTTTGAACCATTCGTCTTATTCAAAAAAATTACTAGAATTTAAAAAAAATTAAGATTAAAGTACTTCTAATAATAAATCATTTCATCATAAAATAATAAATTTTTCATAAATTTTTTAATAAGACGAATGATCAAAAGTAGATAGTAAAAACCCTAAAATGACGTTTATTTTGGGACGGACCAATGGATGTGCACACACATGTTTATGTTTATAACATGTGATATTATTCTTTAGTTATGCTAACAAAAGTGGGATTGTACGTAGGATATGAGACCTTATCTGCAAATTATTTTGTTAATGAAACATGTAATATAGAAAATAATTGATAAGAGATATCGACGTAATACACATGTGCAAGCTGAGTGTGTCTGTAAACAAAAAATAAATTTACATAACATGAAATAGCAATGAAATTATAGATAAGTTTATTAGACTTTTCACATCTAAGAAGATAAAAATTGCATTTACAGAGAAACAAAATACCCAAACTAATTTTACCTCAACTAAAACATAGTGATGATTTATATAAACGTAGCACAACGTACAGATTGGTATGTGAAACCTCAGATAATAAAAATGTGTGGTGGCATGTTCATGACCACACAATGATGGACGATCTTTATAACCCGAAACAACAACACGGAATCAAAAGATCGCTCCTAATTTTCAAATGGGAAAGTAAGTGTCATAATTTCCTTAATCTCTAGGTTCAAATAAATAATCATCCAGATGATAATTTATCTCTAGGTTCAAACAAATAATCATGCCAATAATTCATAGAGATGTCAAATCTCCTAACATACTGCTAGATGATAATTTGACGGTGAAATTGTCAGATTTTTGGAGCTTCAAGGTATGTTCCAAATGATAAATCAGGCTTGGATACAACTGTGTGTAACACCCGAAAAATTGCATTCTTTTAAATAGTGGGAATTTATTTAATTATGCAATTAGTTGATCATTCCAATATAGGGAAATAATAATTTTTCACAAATATAAAATCAAACCTAGGTCATACACATGTATGATGCATTCATGCTGGAGCATTTCTTCTTTGTACTGTTTGGAGTTTATTTGAATTCTTCAAATGTTCAAAAACAATTATTCAAAATCCCAAATTGAAAATCCTTTTGAAAATGAAATTAGAAAATAGAAAAGGGAAATAGGAAAACCCTTCCCTCTCTGATTTTGGCCCGAGGGCCCAGTCCTCCTCTTGCTTTCGGCCTGCTCCCTCCCTCCTCTTTCTGTTGGGCCGAAGCCAGCGCGCCGGCCCAGCTAGCAAGCCAGCCCAGCCGCAGCAGCGCAGTGCCTCTCTTCCCTCTCTGCGGCTGACAATCAGGACCCACACGTCAGCCCTTTTCACCTTCCCTCTCCTTCACCCGAAATGCTCACAGCAGAGCACGGCCGCGAGACGGGCCGCCGCGGCCGAGCGCGCGCGCCCTCTCTCCGCCCTGCGAGACTGACAGCCGAGACCCAGTGCCTTGACTCGCTGCCGCATGGACCCCACTGGTCGGCGTCTTCCCTCCCCAATCCCCTCTGCCGCGAGCAGAGCCCGCTCCCGAAAACGAACGGGGCCGAATTCGATGGAGGAATCGTCTCCGATTCAATCTCCTACGAATCAGCCGTATCCAATCTCCTATCTACTTGCGCCTCGGGTGTATATAAGCTCGGGCGAACCCAATTTGCCGCCATCCAGCCCTAGCGGCATTGCCTCTTCCTGCCCTCGCGCGAACAGAGCCGCCGCTGCTCGAAGCTTTCCGCCGCCGGGATCCTCGGACGAGTCCGGATCTCCTACGCCTCCCTCGCGCCTCTATATAGGTCGGCCGAGCTCTGCCATCCCTTCCCACAAGTTCTCGAGCAAGCCACGCCCTCCAATCTTGCCCTAGCCGCCGCCCCGAGCTCCGCCGTCGCCCCGAGCTCCGCCGCCGCCGTCGATTTCTCCTCGGGAGGACTTCTCCGTCGAAATTGGTTGTACTCCAAGCTTCGCAGCAAGGTCAGGGACCTTCCCGACCCCTTCTCCCTCGGTTTTGTGCCCTATAGCCATGATGCCGAGCTTTGCCGCCGCCATAGTTCCGCCACCTAGCTTGCCGCACCCTTCCCGAGCTACCTCTGTGGCAACCGAAACCATAGATAGGTTCGGCTTGAACTCCTCTTGCTTCCCGACCAGATCCCGAGGTGTGCCGAGCTTCCTAGCCCCGAAAACGCCGTCTCCGGCCACCCTCCGGCGATGGAGCCGCCGCACGGTCTCTGTACATGGCCGGAGCGCCGCCCACACCCCCTCCCATCTAATCCGAGACGTCCAATTCGAATCGGACGGCTCCTATTCGCCGATACCCTTTCGGCCGGTGTTTTTGCGAATAACCCCCTGCAGTTTTTAATACTTAACCCGCAGTCCCTTGGCGCATTCCTCCGTTTACGCTTTCCGATTTAGAAAACGTAGTTTGTCTCAGTTTAAGGAAAAGATGTTTTCTGAAATTGCAGATTTGCCACTAGATTTGTTTTAGCTATAATTTACTCGTTTTAGATCCAATTTGAACGATTCAAATTGCGTTAGATTCGTAATTTCATAATCTATCTGATGGTACCACTGTTTCATATATTTTCAAATTTTAAAATTTGAGATTAGATTTAATCTATTATTTTATTAAAGTAAAACTTGTTTATTTCATAACTTCTCCGTTTGAACTCCGATTTTCGTGATCTTTATATCGTTGGAATCGTAGCGACGCGTAGATTATTTTTATACACTTTTCAATCTGCTTTTTTACTGTTGGTATACTGTTTCTAATCTAAATCTTGTTTGCTTCGTGTATGTTTGCCTCGACGATTGTGTGGTGATTTTTTGATCGAGTTCAGACGGTGAGCAATACGTAGGTGATCAAGAGTACGTTGAGGATCCAAGTTCTCCAGAGCACTATGATCAAGGCAAGTATAGCATGGGATCTTCCTTGTTATCCTATTCACCGCAATAATTAATTTCATGTGCATGTGTCTACCATGTTAACCATAGTTTCTACCTAGTATTGTTATCTTGTTCCTTGATCACCTATGGGATTTATGCATTGGGTAGTCGATGCTAGTGCGCTACCGGAATCATGATCATGTAAACTGATTAATTGAATATGCAATAAAGATTAAAAGATGCCTTTTAGCAACATGGAACTAGGGGATTCGAGCATAGTTTTGTGATGCTCAAAATCCTTCACCTTTGATAATGATCTGTAAGTATGACACCGGGATTGACAGTGCAACTATGAGGGCTACATGGCTCTGGTTTTAGCTCAGTATGAGGACCTTTTCTAGCTTGTTAGAGGTTACCGAAAGGCGCAAGAGGGGCTTTGACGACTTGGGTATAGTGCGGCCTCTGTCCATATGAGTATAACCTGCGTGACCTTGTGCCATATGGAAGGGGGGCTCTACATCTGCTTGCCGAGGGAAACCTCGCGGCCCTAACATGTTAGACGAACCTTTGAAAGGCTTCATAGTGAAACCCTGCTCTCTCACTTTGGTAGTGTTATGGGGCTAGCTACCCTGAGCAAATGGGAATCACGGCTCATAGTGAAAGTGCACAACCTCTGCAGAGTGTAAAACTGGTATACTAGCCAAGCTCACGGTCAAGAGCGGCCTTGGACGTCTTATGGAATAGTTATCTTTTTGGGTGATGTTGACTTGTTGCTAATTGATTGTTGCAATTCATTAATTATGTTTATTATTGATCCTGGATTATGGGCTTATTCAACTTGTTGCTATCCAATTGCATAAAAGATGCTTAATTAAAAGCAAACCGCTGTAAACCCGTGTCTATCCTTTTTGAGTCTCATAAACCCCATGTTATATTTGCTGAGTTCGACATGGACTCACTCTTGCTATTTCCCCCCACACCTCAGGAGAAGTTTAGGCTTGTGGTCAACCAGTCAGTTGTGTCCCTGTGGAGTTAGCGTCTACACGCGAAGATCGGAGTGTCTTTCCGTTGTTTGCGTCTTAAAGGTTCTATTTTAATTATTACTACGTTATGTATTTGATCATTGTCTTTTGATATTACCTTGTATTTGTCGGCTTATGTGTGTGACTGATCCTAGGGCGGACATAAGGTTATGCATTCAATTTTATCCTTAAAATTGGGTGTGACACTATGCAAGGAACATTAACTTATAATGTCATATTATTACCAATATTAACTTATATTATGAATGCCATATCTACCATAAAATAAATTATATATTTCAAATTTTATAGAAGCGGATACAAATAGCAACGTATCATTCGCATTGTCGTTCCCCAAACATTTAATAGTATTCTCTCATTTCAATGCACATGCATGCTTGCTAGTACAATGCTTATTTGCAACGACTTTCATTGTTTGTCTTTGGCTTTTTATATTTGTTAGATATTGATGAGTGCTCTGTTCCGGATAAATGCTTTGGCAATTGCACAAACTTACCTGGCAACTATTCATGACACTGTCCAACGGGAACCATCGGCGACCCATATACTCCAAATGGATGTGCAAAAGCAAATAATCCACATAATCCCAATAAAGGTAACAATTCATATTGTAACAAATTTGTCGTCAAGCTTTATAAACAAATATGAGTTTGTGATGGCTGCTAACACTTTTTTGAAACATTACACCATATTTAACCTTGTTGCAAAAACTAATGTTCATTATTGAGGAAATATAATTTTAGCAAAATTCTCTAAAACTCGAGATCGTATTTGGCACTTTTGTGCTTTAATATTTACAGTGTCATCACTCTCAGGGCTAATCATTGGCCCAGGAGTTGGAAGTGGTGGAGCACTTCTGTCTCTAGTCCTATGCAATACATTTATAATCCGTAAAATGAAGGCACAAAGGAAGAAAAGGATGAGACAAAGATTCTTCAAGCAGAACCGTGGGCAACTTCTACAACAATTGGTATCTCAAAGTACAGACATAGCAGAAAGAATGATTGTTAGTTTGGATGAACTAGAGAAAGCCACCAATAACTTTGATAAAGCTCGTGAGCTCGGTGGTGGAGCGCATGGAACAGTTTACAAGGGGATTTTAACAGATCTACAGGTTGTGGCAATTAAGAAGTCAAAGATAGTGATACAAAGAGAAATCAATGATTTCATAAATGAGGTTGCAATTCTTTCTCAGATAAATCATAAAAACATTGTGAAGCTTCTCGGGTGTTGCCTTGAGACTGAAGTTCCTCTACTTGTTTATGAGTTCATTTCTAGTGGAACCCTACACAATCATCTTCACGTTGAGAATTTAGTGTCACTATCATGGAGAGATAGATTGAGGATTGCTGTTGAAATTTCCAAAGCTCTTGCATATATTCACTCACTTGTTTCGACACCAATAATCCATAGGGACGTCAAGTCTTCTAACATACTTTTGGATGATAATTTAACCGTCAAGTTGTCAGACTTTGGAGCTTCAAGATATGTTTCAATTGATCAAACTGGCTTAGACACAACAGTGCAAGGAACATTTGGGTACCTAGACCCTATACAGGGCACCTTACCAAGAAAAGCGATGTCTACAGTTTTGGCGTTCTTTTGATTGAATTGCTTACTAGAAAGAAGCCTAAGTCATTTAGATCTCCCCAAGGTCATGGTCTTGTAAATTATTTTGTCACTCAGTTTTCGGAAGGTAACTTATATCATATATTGGACCCACAAGTTGTTAGGGAGGGAGGCGGAGAGGTGGTTGATGTTGCTTTGTTGGCAAAGATGTGTGTGAAATTTATTAGCAATGAGCGCCCAACGATGAGGCAACTAGAGATGACACTCGAAAGCATTCATGCAGCAAAGGAGTTTGCTCCGAGTCCGAGTGATGTGACAGATGAATCTAAGGAGGATTACATCCAAGAAAATGGCACGTTAGTTGGAGGTACAAACATGATTGTTGAAAATGAAGGTTGATCAGCATGAATAATTTAATTGCATATTAAGCTTACCTCCTCTCCATTGTATCTCCATTATCTTTATTTGCTTGCTACAATTGTTATGACAATTTTAGTATTTATATTACTTATGTTCTTGGTTCTCATGTTCATCAAACCTCTTCTCCTAAAAATTGACCACTTTTGGGGTTTTGAGCTCAAAATCTTAAAAATATGGAGGTGTCAGTCGTGGGGAAGAAGGATAGCATCTGCTGCATTTATAGCACGAATAATACCGAGGCAGGCACCCTTATGCAACTGCCTCAGTTAATATGAATTAACCGAGGTGGTTAGTTACAATGCCTGCCTCGGTTAAGGGTTAGCCGAGGCCGTTGCGGGCCTGGCTGCCCAGCCTCAAATAACCAAGGCTGGCAACCAGGCCGTCCGCCTCGAAGCCCATTTCCCTAACGCTGCCTAAAAGAATCTATGTAGTAGTGGGTGTCATGGATTCGCTATTGGGCTGCCCTTTGGGCCATTCAAAACTTGACGTACTATACACTAGATTTAGCTTGTCCCATGGAAGTGGCAATATATTGTGCAAAAGGGAAGTGAACAACAACGATGGTGACAAAAACGATACCACGGATTGGCGTTGGTGATCGTTTTCTCGAGACAGGCTCTCCGAACTCGATTTATCTATCCTTTCCCCATCTTGTGATCTTCCCGTCCTTATCTACTACCCCTTTATCTGGATTGTACAACCTAATAGAGGCAGCTAGATACAAGTTTGCTTGTTGCTATATTTTGATATGTGAATCATCAATTCATTTGGGTCAATGACATATATCAATGGCTTTTAGATTACTCCCTCTATCCCTATAAGGATACAATAATCATTTTTCGAGTAGTCCCACGATTTAAAGTCTGACCAAAGTTATATAAAAGAGTACTTAACATTTATGATACAAAATAAGTAGCATTAATTTCATTAAGAAATATTCTTTAACAAAAACCTAGTTAGAGGTATAAATGTTAATACTATTCACTATAGACTTGGTCAAAGTTAGTATAGTTTGATTTGTACAAATCACATATATATATATATATATATATATATATATATATATATATATATATATATATATATATATATATATATATATATATATATATATATATATATATATATATATGGGTGGAGTACCATATGTAAAGTGTGCGTTCTGATCAAAAGCTAAGATTGAACTTTTCTTTACGATGGATGTATATGGATATATATCTGGTCGATGATCATGAATGGCTATGGGAGTTACTAAGGGCCACTTTGATAGAGCTTCACTTTTTTTGATTCTTCAAAGGAGTGATTCTGATAGAAAGTAAGATAAGGAGCAGACAAGAATCAATTCTGAAGTGATGCTTGTGGCAAATGAATGGGGAGCAATGGCAAGCAATGGGAGTGAAGCTGGGAGTGCAGCTGGGGCTAGGAACTCTGTCAAAGGGACCCTAAATCACAGACGCCTGATTTTCTCTTCCTTTTCATGTGACAAACATCAACCATGTAATATAAATCTAGCCATCAACAATTATCGGGACGGAACAACTTTTCCCTTGTGCCCTGTTGCTAGCAGTTCATCTTCACTTTCAAGCACTGGCCTGTAAAATATATATGTCCTTTACTTTACCGCCTTAAATGCCCGGTGTGCATGGCATGCTAATCTATTATGTTAGCATGAACATACATGTGAGTTTTTTCTGCGTAATATATGACGATGCATGGCATCGATCCTTAACTGTATATAACACCATGACCAAGGAACGTAATGAGAATTTTTGGGGAAAACAAGGAACCTACTCCTAATGGCATATATATATGTTGCAAAAAAGGGTTCTGATGGTAGATATGCAGCGCCTAGGATTGGATCGATCGTCGGTAGAATCTATGCATGACATGAACGATGTGTGATCTCAGGCTCTGGTGTTGGGTTTTCCCGTCAGTTGGAAACATGTGCTTGGGTTTTCTTTCTTCCAAACGAACATACCTGGATCCCACTCCATATAAATATCCGGCAGTTGCAGCCGTAGCTGTATCGATCATAGGCGCTGCCGCCGCCCACACACGGGCTTGCTTGACGCAATGCACATGCGCCAGTACTACCAACGTGTCAAGGCATGGTGGATGCGCGAGCTTGCAGCGGTGGTGGCGCTCGTGTGGTTTCAGCTCTTGGTGGCTGACGCTGGAGCCAGAGCGGGTGGCGGTCAGCTGATCGGGCTACCCAACTGCACGACCACGTGCGGGAACGTGAGCGTGCCGTACCCGTTCGGCATCGAGCCCGGCTGCTACCTCAAAGGCTTCGGCCTCACCTGCAATACCAGCCACACTCCGCCGCAGCTGGTCTTCAGGCTCGCGGCAACGACAGCCATGTTGTCACCAGCATCTCGCTCGACCGCTCCACCTTGAGCTTCCAGTCGCAGCGGGTATGCGCGGACCCAGTGCCGCCACTGCCAGCAGCAGCACCAGCGCTAGCGCCAGTACCGCTGCCATTGTCAATGCCAGTGCTAGTGTTCAACTGGACCGGGAATGGCACCAGGACCGGCCGGTGCAACTTCTTCTCCGTACACCGGATGCTGAATTGGGAGGTGGGATCCAACGCGCTGCAAAGGCTACATACGCATGCCGGTAACGCAACATGCCCCGTGGATTTGGGCAGCACTGCGTGCCACAGTAGCTACAGCACCTGCAGAGAAACCAGCGGCCGGGACATCGCCGGCTACTTCTGCAAATGTGACCGTGGTTACCAAGGCAATCCTTACCTCAGCGACGGGTGCCAGGGTACGTAATTAAACAAATGTGCAGCTATATATAATAATTTTGTTTAATTTATGCAACAATATAATACTTAGGCAAGATTTTCTTTCCTGTCCTTGCTTATTAGATATCGATGAGTGCAAGATCCCAGACAAATGCTTTGCTAATTGCACAAATTTACCTGGCAAGTATTTATGCGAGTGTCCAGAGGGAACCATTGGCAACCCATACATTCCGAATGGCTGCATAAAACGGCATGATCCAAATAAAGGTAAAATTCATGCTACCCCCATATGTTAAACCTACAGAGCAATTTTTTTGTCATAAATTCATTATTTACTTTAACTTTTTTTTACCACTTTTAAACAAGAGCTCCTTGTTTAAACAATTCAACTTTACGATTTCATTCGTTAGGCTATTCAATTTGATTAAATGTTATAGAAATATTCTATAATAAGGAAAATGGTATGTCCAGCAAGTTCCTTCCAAATTCAAAAATCAGGCCTACACACACGACAAAGGCACACCAAGACACGACATGCACGAGCAACTGCAGATTAGGATTTACAATTCGGTCCCACATTTAAACTGCTTCTACTTCTTGAATCATGTAGGTATATCTCCTTTGTTTCTGTGGCAAAATAAGTTTACTACACTGACACATATTCTTTGAATGCATCTTACAAACAAGATGAGTAGATGATTACATAGTGACATATAAAACAGTTTCAAGTACTATTTTCAGCCACATTCTCTAAAATACAAGATTGTTTTGTGCTCTTTTATGTTTTATTTCTTTACAACTCTATGTGTGTCACTCGCAGGGCTAATCATTGGCCTCGGAGCTGGATGTGGTGCAATGCTTCTCATTGTAGTCCTAGTCACCACACTTGGAATCCGTAAAATTAAGATACAAAGAAAGACAAGGATGAGACAAAGACTCTTTAAGCAGAACCGTGGGCAGTTGCTACAACAATTGGTATGTCAAAGGGCAGACATAGCTGAAAGAATGATTGTTACTTTGGAAGAGCTAGAGAAAGCAACTAACAATTTTGACAGAGCTCGTGAACTTGGTGGTGGAGGGCATGGTATAGTGTATAAGGGAATTTTATCAAGTCTACATGTTGTGGCAATTAAGAAGTCAAAAATAGTTATAAAAAGAGAAATCGACGAGTTTATAAATGAGGTTGCTATACTTTCTCAGATAAACCATAGAAATATTGTGAAACTTTTTGGGTGTTGCCTTGAGACAGAAGTCCCCCTGCTCATTTATGAGTTTATTTCCAATGGCACCCTTTATAGTCATCTTCATGTTGACAATTTCATATCCCTATCATGGAGAGATAGATTAAGGATTGCGGTTGAAACTGCCAAAGCGCTTGCATATCTCCACTCACTCGCATCAATGCCAATAATCCACAGGGATGTCAAGTCTCCTAATATACTTCTAGACAACAATTTAACTATGAAGTTGTCAGATTTTGGAGCTTCAAGGTATGTTCCAATTGATCAAACAGGGTTAAATACTACTGTGCAAGGAACGTTTGGGTACTTGGATCCTATGTACCAAAGTACGGGTTACCTTACTGAGAAGAGTGATGTATATAGCTTTGGTGTGCTTATCATAGAGCTGCTTACTCGAAAGAAACCGGTTTCATATAGATCTATAGAAGGCCATGGCCTTGTGTATCATTTTGTCACTTTATTGTTAGAAGGTAGGTTGGTTCAAATATTGGATCCACAAGTTCTCAAGGAGGGAGATGGAGAAGTTGTTGATATAGCTCTGTTGGCAGCAATATGTGTGAAGCACATAAGCACAGAGCGGCCGACGATGAGACAAGTGGAAATGACACTTGAAAGCATTTATGCATCAAAGGAGTATGTTTTGAGTGACATGACAGACGATGAGTGGTCGTCTGAGCATATGATAAGCGTGCATGCTAACTGAATTGATTTCCAAAGGCTGGAGGAATTAAACTAAGTTGTTGATGTGCGTATTACATCGAGAAGGTACCACACATAGGCAATATATTAGACTTGTAGACATCCAGGATGGTGGTATGCATAGATAAGCACCTTGCTCACCTGAAAGGCATCAACTAGCATCTAGTTAATTGTGCTTGTGTATTCAAACTAAACTTATTAACTGTTGGGCCAGATGATTGATGTTTCTTCATCATACTTCTTTGATTTCCCACTATTCCTTGTTGTTTCAGATAATGGATAGAGTATATGGCTTCTTGCATCTCATCAAAGAGAAAAAAAACCTACTTACTACAACTTAGCACCATAAGTCGAACAAAGAAGTTTTAGACAAGTTCAACAACACCAGTCCATCCATAGAATGCAAAGAGCCCCATTGCCGTGGTCTCCAATTTTTTAAAAGCCTCCACCACAAGGGCTTCTCGATCCTCATGCCATTGCAATTAATTGGGTCTAGAACTGTAGTCAATTAGTCCGCTTGAATAGGACCCACAAATGATATTTGGATCAGTATTTGTAAAAAGGAACTCAATCCTTACTATCCAAAATTGACCATAAAATGTCTATTGCACATGTTGAGTAAAAATGATTTGAAAATTTTGTCTCGCCAAATATACCAAACATCAAATAGTTCAAGGCATTTTGAGGTGTGTTAATTTATAGCACGATATGTATTGCTCTCCAAAAAACTTAGCATGAAAGCAATCAAAGAAAAGGCATTGAATGGTTTTATGTTTGCTACAAATATGACAAGATTGCATTGCTTTCCATTCTAATTCACATTTACTCAAATATCCTTAGTGAGAATAATAACCCTCTTTCAAAGAAATAGAGAAAGATTTTAATATTCAAAGGAATCCTAACTTACTAACAACGTAGCTTAAATTGTGTTCATACATTATGAAAATCCATTTTATGTAGGTTTTATGCAAAAAAAATCATGACCCAGTTGTAGCATTGTAGATAAATATTAGCTAACACTACTAAAAAAAATCTCTTAGGAGGCGTTTAGGATTTTTTTTTCCGGAGGCGGGCAGCACTGGAAACCACCGCGGTTAATACCACGATTAGCTGAGGCGGTCATCTTGTTATTAACCGAGGCGGTTAAAAATAAACCGCCTCGATAAATCATTAACCGAGGCGGTTATTTTATAATGTCCGCCTCCTAAAATCAGGCCCAGCCTGTGAGGCCCATTTCAACCCACTACACGTGTATTATATAAACAAGAAACCCTAAATCACTCCCTCCACTCCCACACTTCTCTTCTCCCCTCCCAGCCACTGGCCCTCCCCTACCTCCCCTCTCTCTCTCTCTCTCTCTCTCTCTCTCTCTCTCTCTCTCTCTCCCGAGCTCGGCCTGGCGGTTGACAGGGCGGCGCGCGGCCGGCCCCCTTAGCGGCCCGCGCGGTCGGCCAGGGCTTCGCAGCGGCGCATGCGGCCGGCCAGGGCCCGCAGCGGCTCGGCCCCCCGGCGGCTCGGCCAGGGTGTCCAGGAGGCGCGACAGCCCGGTGGCGCGAGCTGGGGCGGCCCGACGGCCGGCAGGGCGGCCAGGCGGCAGCGGTGCGGCCTGCAGGGCGGCCAGGCGGCGGCGGCACGCCCGCAGGCAGCCCGACGACGGATCCGGCTACTCGGCGACAGATCTGGCGAGAAGGAGCGACCCCGCGGCGGATCCTGTGAGGAGGAATGGCCCGGCGGCGGATCCGGTTGCCAGGAGCTCCCCGGCGGCGGATCTGGCGGACAGGAGCTCGCCGGCGGCGACGGCCCTGGATGGGCTCAGCGGGCTCAACGCTGGGCCTGTCCATGGGTTTTTCATTTTTTTTGTTTTTTATTTTATTAACCGTGGCGGGCTGCTAACCGCCTCCGTTAATGGTTGATTAACCGTGACCTTCCATTGGAGGCGGTTAGAAAAACCGCCACGGTTAATCTTTTTTGCCCGCCACAGTTAATTTTATTGTTGTAGTGTAATGTTCTATATTGTATCCCACCAATGCCCTTCTAAACTCAACACTAAGAGGGACTTGAGCTTGATACAATGCAATATTTGCTTTTGCTTCCTGCGAACTATACTAAAAGCATTGGGTATTGCATTTTCAGCGGCTGGTTTTCTAACCGTCCATTAATCTAAATAATACCCAAGCTCAAGAAGGTTTCCTTTAGACTCACGAGAGACTCATAAAAATGTGAAACTTTTTCTGTCAAAACTTATCTTAAGTATATTTGTCCCTCAATAAGCCTTTCAAAATCCCATGCTTATTGCTTAGTTTGCAGAGCTACTTGCCTTTTTTAGGTAAAGGATAATTCATACCCGACTTCATGAAGAACTACTTGCTTAGCTTAGTGTGTAATTATAGTTCTTATTTTCTCTATTTTTATGGTGGTTGAGGCGGCTCTAAAAATCCATTTTATAGACACAATGGATCTCAATTGCCTCTAGAAATAGATTGCAGAGGTGGCTGTAGTTGCTAAACGCCTATATAAATCGTTGATTCGTAGAGACAGAGAACTAGAGGCATCTGGGATAACCACCTCTATAGAGGCATGGCAGACACCTCTACCATGAAAATCTATAGTACTGTGAAGCACTATAGAGAGGACGTTCGGAATAAAGGAAGTGGTGGAAGGAAAAGAAGTCAAAGTCAAGCCTGGAAGTCAAGCACGGTTTGGATTCCTGCTGGGTAGTGACAAGCCGAAAGAATCAAATTACCCTCAAGGTGTGCTGAATATGCTTGAACTCTAGTGGTAGATTAGGGTACATTGGTTTAAGAAGTGTAATATATTGACGCCATACATGATGATATAAATATATAGTTCCCTTTGGAATGAACCTGGATAGAGTAGTGATCCTAATATTGAGTACGTCCTATATATCGTACCTTCGCACTGCTTTGACTTCGGTCTAGAGTAACACTATACATGGTATTATGGCACTGCCGCCAAGGGAATGTGTGAAGGAGACAATTTGTTGGGGTTCGGCATGTGCTATGTGGTGTGGAGACAATTTATTATGGTCCTAGACCACCAAATCACAACAATCAGAACAACTGATAGTTTGGCATACGAGTTAGGGTAATTTGAGATAAGATTGGATATAAAGATTTGAGGGAATCAAAGACATGAAGCAAGAACGACAGGGGTACACGCAAATCAAAGGGTACAAGCAAAGGGTTCTACTCTCAGACCAGATCAAAGCTATTCAAGAAACAATAGCAGGATTTCTTAACGATCAAGTCTTAAATCCCAATAGAGAGCACTACTTCGACGGCAAATAAGTTCGTCTCCGGCCTCCTATCATGCGAAGCAATTTGACTTGTGTAATCCGAATTAATAACACTGGGACGATTTTGTATACGTGTATATATTGTGTATAATATATACATATATCCATGCATGTAATATATTAATATATAGATTTATACTATGATTGTATACGCGTATTGTTTATATATTGTGTGTATACGCGCGTATTTGAAAACCTAGTTAATACTACCACCACCAAAATGGAATATGAATTAATACGCGTATTTGAAAACCTAGTTACTATTAATACTACCACCACCAAAATGGAATATGAATTAATAAACAGAAAATACGAAATCTGCAAATACCTTTAGTCCCGGTCCTTAATACGAACCGGGACTAAAGGTCCCCGCCGATGGGCTGCCGCGTGGTAAGGCGGCCGAGGCTTTTAGTCCCGCTTCTTACTTACGAACCAGGACTAAAGGTCCCCTTTTAATCCCGGTTATGGAACCGGGGCTAAAGGGTGGACCTTTAGTCCCGATTCCGTAGTCCCGGTTAGGAAACCGGGGCTAAAGGGCCTTCCCAATCGGGACTACAGCCCTGTTTTGCACTAGTGGTGAGGTTAGACACAGGAGGAATACGACTTCAGTTTTCTTCTGTTCGATGCCCGTGTGCAGATGTTCTTCTGTAGGTGCTGTCCAAGTTGTTTGAGCAAGCCCGAAGTCCAACCCATATATATGTCCAGCGTTTCTGCCTTCAAGCCCACGCCGAACGAGGGCCAGCTTACGTGACAATTGGTTGTGTTGGTGGGTTACGAGTTATGGGAGAACGAATAAGCAGAGGTATATGAATGACATAACCAATGGACACCGTGAACATGAACACAAAGTTGTCATGATGCTTAATTTAGTTATATACGTAATAAACGTTTGGATTTTTAGAATGTAATGTTGCATCTTGTAAGGATGGCATTGATTGTTGATGTGATCGCCTCCGCCAAAAACATGCTTGGGTTTGCCCGTCCAAGATTTTGTGTGCCATGCCCATCAGCCCATCCCTTCTAAACCTAAATATATTAGTTAGTCATATATGCATCGTATATACAGTATCTGACCGCTGTTTATCCTTGCTTGTTATCAGATATCGATGAGTGCACAATTCAGGATAAATGCTTCGGTGATTGCCAAAATTTACCTGGCAGCTATTTATGCCAGTGTCCCAAGGGAACCACCGGCAACCCATACACTCGAAATGGCTGCGCCAGACCAAATACAGGTAACTCTTCCTTGCTGATACTTCTTGTTAAAATAACTCTTTCTTTCCTTAGAGGCGGTGGTTGGGTACTTAATGGTGCCGTGGGAAAGTGAAATTTCTAAGGGGCGCACTTGTGTTCGTTTTGTATAAACGGTTTTCACTGCCAAGTCCTAAAAACACCCAGCAGTGATGCTCTATATTATCATTATCGGGTTACTACAAGATAATAGTGATGCTCTATATTATCATTATCGGGTTACTACAAGATTATAGTTGTGCTCCATTACCACTTTAGATATTTTGCTAGTAACCATCAATTATTCTTTTTTTCTAAAATTTGAGATAAATGTATGGCGGCGTCAAATTTAAGGTGCATTCGAGTTCAAAAATGATGTGAGGTGTGCAAAAAAGACATGAGTTTGGATTGAGTTATACGAAATTATGTTACAACGAAGTCTATGCATTTTAGTTGTACAATCTATATAGCTAGGGCCCCTTTCTTAAAATATTGCAACTAATCTTGACACTGTATATGATTCTAACAATAAATTCTACCGATCTTTATTTGTCATGAGTTGAATCTAATGTGAAATCTTTGGATTAATCTTGACCATTTGGGTTATACTTTATTCACCTTTTTCATTTTTTCATTCAATATGGAATATTTTTATGATTTACATAGCACATTGAATGATCATAAATAATGTAGATGTTTATTTCAAAATAGCTATAATTGCATAACAAGAGATACTTTGTGTGATGTAGATTGTTAGATTATCACAAAATCAAAGTTGTATGTTCTTTCATATTTTCAACTGTGGTTATTTATAGCTGATGAGAGGGGGCATCATGATGGCTTCTTTTAGCACTATACATTATCAAGGATATGCTCCATAAATTCTCAAAATATTTCATACCAATCTAGATGAAGAGAGATGACACACTATTGATACAAAATTGTTTGCTACTACAACATATTTTCAGTCACATCTTCAAAATATTACATAATATATTTCACTCTTTTATCTATATTTCGATTGTTAGCGAATTTTTTTGGAACTTTCAGGGCAAATTATTGGCCTAGGAGTTGGAAGTGGAGTGACTCTTCTCTTTCTAGTGCTAACCACCACATTTATGATCCATAGAATCATGACACGGAAGAAAAGAATCAGACAAAGGTTCTTCGAGCAAAATCATGGTCAATTGCTACAACAATTAGTATGTCAAAGAGTAGACATAAGTGAGAGAATGATCCTTACTATAGAAGAACTAGAGAAAGCTACAAACAACTTTGACAAATCTCGTGAGATACGTGGTGGAGGGCATGGTACAATCTACAAGGGAATTTTATCAACGCTTCATGTTGTGGCAATTAAAAAGGCAAAGATAGTGATACAAAGAGAAATTGATGAGTTCATAAATGAGCTTGTTATCCTTTCTCAGATAAACCATCGAAATATTGAGAAACTTCATGGGTGTTGCCTTGAGACAGAAGTTCCTCTACTTGTTTATGAGTTCATTTCTAATGGCACCCTTTACAAACATCTTCATGTCAAAGCTTTAGTATCACTGTCATGGAAAGACAGAGTGAGGATTGCAGTCGAAACTGCTAGGGCTCTCGCGTAGCTTCACTCGCTCACTTCAATGCCAATAATCCATAGGGATGTCAAGTCTCCTAATATACTTCTTGATGACAATTTGACCGTGAAATTATCAGATTTTGGAGCTTCAAGGTATATTCCCATTGATCAAACTGGGTCGGATACAACAGTGCAAGGAACATTTGGATACTTAGACCCTACGTACCATAGCATGGGGCATCTTACTGAGAAGAGCGATGTCTATAGTTCTGGTGTTATTCTTATCGTGTTGCTAATTAGAAAGAAGCCGGTGTCCGATAGATTCCCCCAGGGTTATGGTCTTGTAAGACATTTTTCCACTCTAATTTCAGAACATAACTTAGATCACATATTGGATCCACAAGTTGCCAGGGAGGGAGCCAGGGAAGTTGTTGATATCTCTTTGTTAGCAGCGATGTGTGTGAAGTTTGTAAGCAAGGATCGACCGACCATGAGACAGGTGGAAATGACGTTGGAAAGCATCCATGCTGCAAAGGATTATGGTTTGAGTGACATGACAGACGAATCCGAGGAGAATTATGTTCAAGTGGATGATATGTGTCTTGTAGGGACAGACAAGGATATTACAAACTAGGGTGGCTCACGAGAGCTAGGTGAAATAACATGTGGATGACGTGTATTTTAGGGACAAACAAGGAGGTTCTTATTGGGGTATCTGCACCCAGTTAAGTCGCCTTTAGTTTTTACATGTGAATATAAACAATGTTTAGGGTTTTTAAGTTGTTTTTCAGTGGATTCCACAAATATCAGTGTCTGTATTTTAGTTTGCATTCTTGCAGCCAATACTTATTTTTACTTTTCAGGATAGGTCATCTTCATATACAGTTCATGTAAAAAGAAGGACTGACTAGAGGAGGTTGCTACCAGATGAACTAACAGGGAGCAGCAATCACGTTGATGGCTACATGTACCCTGGTCCCGGTTGATGAGAGAAAGCACATCAGCTGGAAATCAACATAATCACATATACGTCTGGGGTATCTTACTGAAAACAATTGTTGTCATCTAAAACCCCCCATGCAATAGTCTTGTCCTCTTGTCACCTAAAACCCCTTTGAGCCACTATGTTTCATTCTCAATGGTTTTGTTCTCCTCTATAGCTTGGCCATATATAGGGTGTAACAAATATATATGAATAGCTTTGGTGGCACAACCATGTTTTTTACACTTACTGTTACCATGAGCCAAGCTTTTGATTCCTTCCTCATCAAACATGGGCTTCTTATCAGGATGGCAACAGTGCCATCTAGCATCAACTTATTAATGAGAAGTTCACAGCTAAATTTATGAAATTAAAACAAACTATAGTGAGATATTAATTTAGACCAACCATAAATTGATTGAGGCAGCTGAAAACAAAATAGCCAAAATAGCCATCTTGTGGCAGTTCATAGTTGCAGGGTGAACTGCAGGCCAAAATAGCCATCTTTTGGCAGTTCATAGATTGATTGAGGCAGCTGAAAACAAAATAGCCAAAATAGACCATGATTTAGACCAACAATTATTCCTTGAAGGGTGAACTGCAGGCCAAAATAGCCATCTTGTGGCAGTTCATAGTTGCAGGGCTTGTAAGAGTGGTTCTAATGAAAGTTGAAAATGAATGTATGTATCATATTGCAATTGAATGTTATGAACTTTTGATAATCTTGTAGAGCATCGTCATGAATGGCCCTCTCTCCTTGTAGCGTTGTAGGTTTCAGTTACGACCGTATTACCACTCTGAATCTATTGCACCTCTGATTTTAGCATAAACAACATGCATGTGCTAGCTAGTTCTGCTATGAACTTAACGATGGGTTAAAGGATCAAAACTATTGTCGCCTCCAGGAGATTTGCATTAATTGATTACAACAGGAATGAAAACGAAAACAGATAGGATACAAACAGATATCACCGATATTAAATTTGTTTTCATATTTCTATTCGAAATCGCATTAGAATACAGATAATATCAACTATTTCAGATTAGATACGATTGGATATCAACATCATAAATATGTGATTCAAGCATTCAAATGTTATATCAGACGTTGAATATCCGAACTCGGATATAAGGACAAATCAGAACTCCTCTAAACGGATTTGGTCTCGAATAGGGTAGAAAAGTATATCGTTTTCATCCCTTAGTTACAACACTGATGCACGATTGTGTATATGGATGGGCAGAATATAATGATGGGCATTGTGTTTTGGTTGGAACTACTGAATGAGCAAGCTAGCCGAGGTGAACGTTCTTCCTAGTGGAATGCAAAGACAGCAAAGTTCAGAAACCTTACATTAATTTTGCTTGTGTCACCTTGTACGTACGTCCGTCGGTATAACCTATGCATATATATGATCATGAACAATTTGTTCTCAGTCTCTTGTGCGCCATGCTTAGTTTTGCCCGTCTCGGTTGTAAACATATATGCGTGGTCGGCCGGCCTCCTGGGTTTTCTCCCAAACGTACCTGCAGCTGCATGCCGATCCAAGGAAGACGAGAGTCCAGGAGAGCTTCAGATGCTATGGGCCGCTATCAATGTCGCCGGAATAATCCACTGCATGCGGTGACGGCGGTGGCGCTGGTGTGGCTGCAGCTCCTGGTAGCTGACGCTGACGCTGCAGCGGGCATTGCCAAGACTGGTGCTGTGGTGGGGCTCTCCGGCTGCCCGACCAGCTGCGGGAACCTGAGCGTGCCCTACCCGTTCGGCATCGAGCCCGGCTGCTACCTCAGGGGCTTCGACCTCACCTGCAACGCCAGCTACACGCCGCCGCAGCTGCTCCTCTGGCCTGACGACGGCGGCGACAGCGTACAGGTCAGAGAGATCTCCGCCAATGACTCCACGATTGGCTTGGCCGCCTCGGGAGTACTCGTTCCGTACCTGCCCTCGCCGGAGAGGCTCCAGGACGGCTCGCTCCTCTTCACGGAACAGGTGAAGTGGATGCTCGTATCCAAAGCCATGGAAGGCTCGAATGGAACGCGACCAGGGCACGAGACATGCCCAGTCGATTTGGGCAGCACCACGTGCCATAGCAGTCACAGCACCTGTCGAGCTATCACCGCCGGCTACATATGCAGATGTGATGATGGTTATCATGGCAACCCTTACATCAGCAACGGATGCCAAGGTAAACCCCTTTTTTAACTCTTTATATTCCCTCCATATTATTATTGTTTAGAATTTTGCTATTTATCTGTTATTTTGTTGATACTAAATCTATTGGATTTTTATACGTTTGATTGTGTGCTTTCAAATTTTTGCTACAGTCATCTACTTCATCACATGTATAAAAAATATGACAGATTTGACCTTTAGTGCTACCTCCGTTCCAAATTATAGGATATACTTTGGTTTTTTTTAAAAAAAAACTGGATACTTTGGCTTTTTTTTAGATATGCAGCTTTTGTTAAAGCAACTCTGCTGGAACACCTTAAATGATCATGACCCCTCCTATTTTTAATTCGAAAGCTCCCCTCATTTTCAAGGGCCTTAATTTTTACATCGACTCCAACAGAAGCCATCCAATTCTTCGTTAGGACACTGACACATGTGACCTGTTCTTCATTCTCTCTGCCCCTTCTTTTCTCCTCTGCGAGGTTGTTGCCCTGCTTTCGCTAGTGGTGCCCCTGCCTCCCGTGTGCCTACAGACCTAGGCTGTGGGAAGGGTTCTGGTGGAGAGAACCACATGGTAGGAAGGCCACCATCGAGATCCGGATGGGAGGGGGCCTGTCACTGGAGGTGTTCGCCGGTGGGGAGGAGCTAACCGCGGGAGGTGCCGGCGAGGAGGAGGCCACCAGGGGAGGGCTCTAGTGAGTATGTGGCATGTGGCGAAGTCATAGGGGAGGAGGGAAGTCACCGGAAAAGGAGCCACTGTTAGGTGCGGTAGGGGTGTCACCAGTGAAGGAGAGATGTTGTTGTCTTCCTACTCGGCGGCACGTGGATAGGTAAACAAAGGAGAGCTAGATAGGAGGCGTCGTCCGGACGCATATGGGATGCGTGTAAACGTAGAAGTCGTGAGCAGGAAGGCTATGTGGGGAAAGAAATTGCCATAAATAGTGATTTGAAGGCTTGGTTCAGTATCCCTAGGAATGAGGGATGGGAGAGGGATTTTAGGGCCCTTTAAAATTTAAAGGCTTTATTAGGGTTCTATTGGTGCTTGAGCGATGTTTTTGCCACTAAGCTCTACAAGGAACCTGTTAATACATGACGATTAAATTACGTCAGAGATCAATGGAAAACCGTCACCAAACAACGTTTGTGATGATTTCAAAGATTGACATGTATTGAGTGTCATGGATTGAAATGGGTGACGATTCTTTAAAAACCATCACAGATTAACACAATCCTTAACAATTTCTGATCATCGGATGAGCCTGAAGCCCACGTAGTCCAGCCCAAGCCGAATGTTGGTGATGAAAAATAATCATCATGGATTAGATAGCCACATGCCCACACCATTATTTTTTTTCCAAAATTACACAGGACATACATAGACGCTCACAATGCACGCACACTCACCTCTGTAAACACACGCATACAAACCCTACCCCTATGAGCACCTCTGAAAGACTACGCCGGTAGATCTCGAGACTGACGAAGTCACCACACGCGCCTCGCTGTTGATAGGAACATCGCCTACCACTGAAAGCACAACGCCTTTAAATCCTGAAATAAATTAAGGAAAGGTGTGACAATCAAGATTTGAATTCTGGTGGGTAGCGTCCCACTGGACAGTCCTACCATTGGACTACAGGCCCATTCGACCCACACCATTATTATTTGAGTTGGATGCTAAGATCACAACTTTAACTGCTAAATGTTTGGCACATCATTAATGCAAATAAAATTTATCTCAAGATACACCAACCGTACAAATAGACATGGATTTATTCATATAATAATGAGCTGATATGTATGATAGATTCATCTTATACAAACTAGTATGCTTAAAATACAATATACATGGTCCACTACAACTACGGTAAAAACAATACTTGTTTTATGTTTATAAACTTCAAATCAGGCATCCATAAGCATCTTTCCAATCAGGCTGCTTCGTAAAGTTCCGGAAAAACAAAATTGGCATGATATTTTAAAAAGTAAAAAACTAACTGAGCTTTGTTAATACATTGACTTTCCAATCAGGCTACATACATGGTTGTGGAATCAGCATTAGTTTTCACAACCTTTGTAAGTAATGAAATTAAGCAGATACATAGGTGTGTAAGTACTGAAATTAGAAAATGGACAGCAGTATAGTGCTGCTCAGTTCTCACAACACTAAGCACTAAATTGAATGCAACAATAGCTAATTTACAACATTGTAGAGTCAAGCCATTTGTTAATTTTAATTTAAATAGATGAAAACACATTGTTAAAATGAAGCTTGCAGATAAATTGAAGGAAATAATCTACAACAAGAATAATGTTTGGATTGCAGCAGGTGCTAGGAGATATGTTCATGTTAGCTCAAACAATAAGTAGATATTATATATCTAGATTGCGGCAGATGTATTTATGTAATGCAGAAGTAATATGTTCAATATCATGTGAGTTTGTGTTGTCCAAAGTGTAATAGTTCATAGAAGGGCATAGGTTTAGAAATACATTGATTCGCAACAAACATTCATAGATATGTGCTGGGATATATAGCAGTATTTGAATGCTTACAATGGCAATCCGTATAGCAGAGGTGTATCCATATTTACATGTACACTAAATATTGTGGTCAATAAATAGGATGAGGGCTCAAATAGGAATCCTGCTTGAGCTGCTTTTATACACTTAGATATTCATTTTCTAGATACATAATAAAAATAATGAATCTAGAGAAACAAAAAACGTGTTATTATATAGTATAGAATAGATGAAGTATATAATAAGGCATGCACGCATATAAGATTTAAACTTTCAATCTTCAACAATAATTTGGTCAACATTTTCAACTATTATAACACAAATTTGATACCGTGAAATGTGTTTATAATATAATATAATATAAATGCTCAAAAAATAATATTGAAAGAACGGATGTGTCATATCAAGTTGCCCTTTATAAAAAAACGGATGTAGTATGACTCTTATATGTATAACAATATTTCGTGTTTGATTTTATTACTAGATATTGATGAGTGCGGATAAATGCTTCGGCAATTGCAAAAATTTACCTGGCAGTTATTTGTGCCAGTGTCCCAAGGGAACCAAGGGCAACCCATACGGTTCAAATGGTTGCGTCGAAGTGAAAACAGGTAACTCTTCCTGCTACAATTTCTTAAATTTACGTCTGAAGCACTGTGTATGTGATAAATAATAATAGTTTCTAATTCTTCCAAGCACTTACGTCATCCAATCATTATTAATCACTAATGCTTTTCAACAAGATCCTATATATGGAACTTTTAAAACTTGACCTAACATGAAACTCATTTACAAAAGTTATCACGCATGTGTAAATTTAGGACTAGAAAATGCTTTGGTAAACTCACAATTAATTACCCCCACTTGATGTTGGATAAACTTGGCACTCTTTGTTGATGTTTAGAACATGATTACATGCCTCTTCTATTGGGACATGTTTTCTGATATATAGATAGGTTTTCCTCAAAATTTTTGCATAGGTCCTGTTACTCTTATATCATAAAATTAAATGATCTATATTATTTATTTTATATTAATGCCCGTTATTATTTCCATCCATTTCCACAAAATGTAATGACACTACTTTTTTAACACCATACAATAAATATATAATCTAGATATTTTAAGAAGGATGTTATATTGAGTTAATGGAGTATAAATGATAGTGGCAACACAAAATTGTTGCTACTACTATGAGAAATGTTTTCAGCCATATCCTCTAAATAGTTCGTACTGCAATCTTTTATCTATACATGTTTCTAAAGCTGATAATATTTTTTGGAGACTTTTAGGGTTAATCATTGGCCTAGGAGTTGGAAGTGGAGTGATTCTTCTCATTCTAGTGCTAAGCTGCACATATATGTTCCACATGGTCAATTGTTCTTTAAACAAAATCATGGTCAAGCTGCACAGAATCAGGACACGAAAGAAAAGATTCGGACAATTGTTCTTTAAACAAAATCATGGTCAATTGCTACAACAATTAATACGTCAAAGGGCAGACATAAGTGAGAGAATGATCCTTACTTTAGAACAGCTAGAACCAATAATTTTGACAAAGCTCGTGAGCTAGGTGGTGGAGGGCACGGTACAGTCTACAAAGGAATTCTATCAACTCTTCATGTTGTGGCAGTTAAGAAGGCAGAAATTGTGATACAAAGAGAGATTGATGAGTTCATAAACGAGCTTGTTATCCTTTCTCAGATAAACCATCGAAACATTGTGAAACTTCATGGGTGTTGCCTTGAGACAGAGGTTCCTCTACTTGTTTATGAGTTTATTTCTAATGGCACCCTTTACAAACATCTTCATGTCGAAGCCTTAGTATCACTGTCATGGAAAGGCAGAGTGAGGATTGTAGTCGAAACTGCTAGGGCTCTCGCGTATCTTCACTCACTCACTTCAATGCCAATAATCCATAGGGATGTCAAGTCTCCTAATATACTTCTTGATGACAATTTGACCGTGAAATTATCAGATTTTGGAGCTTCAAGGTACATTCCCATTGATCAAACTGGGTTGGATACAACAGTGCAAGGAACATTTGGATACTTAGACCCTACGTACCGTAGCACGGGGCATCTAACTGACAAGAGCGATGTCTATAGTTTTGCTGTTATTCTTATCGAGTTGCTAACTAGAAAAAAGCCGGTGTCCTATGGATCCCCTGAGTGTTATGGTCTTGTGAGACATTTTACTACTGTAATTTCGGAGCATAACTTAGTTCACATATTAGATCCACAAGTTGTCAGGGAGGGAGCCGGGGAAGTTGTTGATATCTCTTTGTTAGCAGCGATGTGTGTGAAGTTTGTCTGCAAGGATCGGCCGACCATGAGACAGGTGGAAATGACGCTGGAAAGCATCCATGCTGCAAAAGATTATAGTTTGAGTGACATGACAGACGAATCCAAGGAGAATTATGTTCAAGTGGATGATATGTGTATGGTAGGGACAGACAAGGATATTACAAACCAGGGTGGCTCACGAGAGCTAGGAGAAAGGACATGCGGATGACGTGTATTTTAGTGACAGACAAGGAGGTTCTCCATTGGGGTATCTACATCCAATTAAGCTACCTTCATTATTTAGGGTTATCAAGTCCTTTTTCAGTGGAATCCACAAATATTAGTGTCTATTTTTAGTTTGCACTCTTGCAGCTAATACTTTTTTATAGTTTTCAGGATGGTCATCAGCATATATAGTACGATGAAAGGACTGACGGAGAGCAGCAATCACATTGATGGCTACACGTACCCTGGTCCCAATTGATGATAGAAAGCACATCTACTACAAATCAACATAATCACTTATACCTTTGGGTATCTTACTGCAAACAACTCTTGTCATCTAAAACCTCCAGTGCAATAGTCTTGTCCTCTTGTCACCTAAAACCCCTTGAGCCACTATGTTCCATTCTCAATGGTTTTGTTCTCCTCTATAGCATGGTCATATAGTGTAGGATACACTGGTGTATCTAATATGAATAGCTTTGGTGGCAAAACCATGTTTTACACTTACTGTTACCATGAGGCAAGATTTTGATTCGTTCCTCATCAACTCATGGGCTTGTTATCAGGATGGAAACAATGGCATCTAGCATCAACTTATTAATGAGATGTTCACAGCTACATTTATGAAATTAAAACAAACTATAGTGAGACGTTAATTTAGACCAACTGATTGATTGGCTGAGGCAGCTGACTGCTGGCCTGCCGACCAACCTTTCCTTGAAGGGTGAATTCCATGCATGCCATAATAGCCTTCTTGTCGCAGTTCATATATATATAGTTGCAGGGCATGTAAATTGTCACCATGAGAGAGTGGTTCTAATGAAAGTTGAAATTAAATGTATGTATGATATTGCACTTGAATGTTTTGAATTTTTGATAATCTTGTAGAGCATCGTCATGAAAGGCCATCTCTCCTTGTAGCCTTGTAGGTTTTAATTACGACCTTATTACTAGTGTGAATCTATTGCACCTCCGATTTTAGCATAAACAACATGCATTGTGTGCTAGCTGGTTTTGTTATGAACTTAACGATGGGTTAAAGGATCAAAACTATGCATGCATGGGTATAGCCTCACGGAGAGTTGCATTGGTTACAACAGGAACAAAATGAAAATGGATAGGATACTGATGGATATCACTAATATTAAATTTGTTTTCATATTTCTATTTGAATTTGCATTAGAATATGGATAATATCAACTATTTCAGATAGGATACGGTTGGATATCAACATCATAAATATGCACTTTGAGCATTCGGATATGGTAATATTCGGACTCAGATAAGAACAGATCATAACACCTCTAAATGGATTTGGTCTTGAATACTTGTTTTCTATATATGTTGGTTGACATGATCAATGGCTGAAGTCTTGTATCGATACGTACAAGAATGGATGAAGAAGCAATGAAGTTCATGGATATTCTAAATATTTACATTTACACTTTATTATTTCCAGTAATGCGGAATTTTACTATTCACTACAATGTCCATTTACTCTCTAGAATTGTATCACTATGTGCATATACTATCACATGGTCTGAATGAATGCCATGATTATTAAAGTTTATTGTTTGTGCGATTATGCAATTTGTCATGTTTTCTCCAAAATATCTTACTCTACATTATTGTTGTGACTTTGAGAGTTTGCATGCCTCTCACTCCTTTACATACCGCGTTTATGTTTTGGCAACATACCATGCTTTGTGTGCTTTACTTCCTAGAGTAGTTCATAGGATAGTGGGCTCTAGGTTGTTAAACTAGCTATTTGGATGGCGCTTAAGTAGAATGAAAGAACCCATGAGGATGCAAGAATGGGCTCAATTTAAACAACCACTAGAAAAACCATGAACAGCTCTACCAAGATGTGCACTTAATGTTTTTAGTCTCCTCCTAACTTACCCTCAACCCAAAAGAATATTATAGCAGAGTCAATCCTCCCAACTAACCTATAGCGAATCTATAAAGATAAAGGTCACACAAGTAAAACATGCATGGAAGCAGTAAACAGTGCTAGTAAAGAGTAAAGAGGGCAAACTCCTAGAGATGTAAGATGTATCCTGCGATATTAGATGCCAATGTAAATTGTAACCCCTAATCCACCTTAAAGCTCCACCAAGGTACGCTCTCAGTAAGTCTCTTTTGGTAATGGTTTTGGGCTATGACAAAAGGATTCTAGCCAACCAAACTCAAGTACATGAGCCAATGCCGCTCAGCTCTTCCAGTCACCATGTCACTATGCACACTCAAACATGAACACATGGATCTGATATTCATATCAGAACCGGATAGGACGCGGATGCATGAGATCCAAGGACTTCATACCAAACGTGTGAGTTTTGAGTAGAAGATGCATGATTTGTATTAGCGAGACAAGCGCGTGAGCACGGATCGAGAAATCGTATCACCGAGTACATGATGATGCTATGGTCTTTCTAGGTACTTATATATGGAATGATTCAGAAGCCCTATTTGTGGGTTTAAACTTTAAGTCTAGCCTTTAATAATTTGGCTAGCACCTTATTGCTCTATTCTGTGCTCCGCCACTACACATATGATCCAATTCATTACCAGACGACAGGATCCAAATTCCAAAATTGTAAAAGACATGAACACCTAGATTTCACCATATTATAAAAGAGAGCATACCCTAGTCGGAGCATACAACACTACTGCAGGTTGGGGTTGTAGTCCCAGGCCTAAAGGGCCTTTAGTCCCGGGTCATGAGCCGGGACTACCAAAGCGGGACTAAAGATCCTACCTTTAGTGCCGGGTCCACGGCCCGGGACTAAAAGCAGACCTTTAGTCCCGGTTGGTATTACCAGCCGGGACTAAAAGGTTCGCCAGGCAAGGCCACGTGCCATGCCCTATTAGACTAAAGGCAATTTTTTTGGCTTTTTTGGTTTCTTGCTTCATATTTCATTATTAATTTGGGTTTTACAATTACTATAGGTTTTCAAATACGTATTCTTCGTTGCTAATATATTTATACGCGCATCGATATAATCAAGTTTCGAGCATTACACATAAATAAACTATAAAACTATATACTATATATTATATATAGAGTTGCATATATGTTTGAATATATATATATATCATATAAAATTACAAGATAGTGTTACAACAAAATGTGTTATCGGAAACAAACTTTCAACACTAATCTTTGTTTGGCACTAATTTTTCACTGGGGTCATGGTAGAACTCGGTGCCAGGCTTGATGACATGATCATTAAGGAATCTTACGATTGTCTCTTGAATTGCTTTGAGACATACCTCTTGCATCACCTTTTCCTTCAACCACCTAGCCTTCAATTTGTATCAACGAAAAATGTGTTAATATATATATATCATTTATTATATAAGAACAAAAAAGTTATTAGGGTAATATATATACATATTACGTACTTTGAGCTCCTCTATAAGAGTTTTTCTAACGTACACCATGATGAACTTACAAACGTAGTATCCACACAAATTGTTTCCCGGTGACTGCCGAAGAACCCACTGTACCAAAAAAGATACTCTTGTCATCCCGCGCGTGAGTTGAAGCATGCTAATAAGGTAAAGACTACAACGAGACTTACATCTAGTAGAACTACATGAAGTGGCGCTTTCAAATCCTTGCGGTGTTCTTGTATGAACCTTTCCCAAACACTGGATAATAAAACAAAAATGGTTGTATTGGTAATAATCAACTATTGCAATATTAAAGAGAACGAAGTAATCAATATTTATATGTAATGGTTGCGCGAGAGATCGAAATTACTCCTGGATAATGTCTATCATATCTTGGTACTCAGCTTGCGGTTTCGCAATGAGTCATAGATATACAAATTATTTTTGGGCAAATCGAAGACCATCAGTATCCAGTGAAAGCTGCATGTGTTTATATATAGACATACATAGGCACAGAATAACTCATTAAGTATATAGTCAATGAAGTAATTAAAATAAGATTGATTAATTAAAACAACCACACTAACTTGAAACTGAAGGGGAGGAGTATATATATTTTGTCCTTTTGGTTCACAAGGAACTTCATGAGATTCCTCTCAGTGTCAGTTTTCCAGATAGCCTGTGGATTCAGTGGGTCCTTGAATACAATATATGGATCAATGAAACCAACCTCTGTGTCTCTCCTACTTCTGAGCTCTTTCATCTGGTATCTGCATATGTATAGACACGATAGCAAGTGTAAGGATAATATAACTTATATATGGACATGATAGAGTGAGATTATAAAAATAAAGAATCACTTACAGACAAAAGCAGCTAATGAGAGATTTGTCTAGAGCGTCCATGTGGCATAGCTAGTGTAGCTCATTAAACTGAACTAAAATAATGTCGTCGCCACGGAAGTAATGATGGTTTCTAATTCTGACTTGAATCCATGCCTCTTTTCTGCCACACGCCTCTAGGTACCACTTGTTTGATAAGTATATTTGCGTATGTTGGTATTTATTAAGTGCAAATAGAATATGAAAGATTTCGTAAGCGCACAGAATACCATTGTACCATTTTACCGGGAGTATTCCATGTATCGTTATTTATATTTTACCACAGTGAAACAATGGTTAAAGAATCTGATAGCTACCATCATGTATCTACTAATTTAGTAGAGCAACTAGACTATAATAGGGGTAAGTGATAAATGATAGGAGTTATGCATAGTAATCACTTATAAGATAAATGAGCAGTCTAGCTAAGTTGAGAGGACAATGGGAGAGTTCGGTTTCTAAATACTTCTCTATTACTTGGGTTCTAAGATAACTAAATGATAGGTAGGGGAAGCAATCACACAATAGCACTTTGGAGCGACAGTACCTTTCCGATTCTCGAATAGACTGGGAAAGGGTAATCAGGAGAAGACTGCCAAAAAGCTCTACGAAACACCAACTCCGACGTGGTGGAATACGAAGACCGACAGAGCTGTCACCTCTGGGGCTACCACAACTAACCGTAAGAATTGGGCGCAATCCCAGGTAAATACTAGCCTAGACATCACGTCTACACCAATGAATACTACTCTAATCACACGTGATAACTAGAGCACTCAATACAAACGGAGATCCTATGCCAAAGTATAACAACTATACTAACCATTCACATAATAAAGCATATAAGTAAATAGAGAAGATATATATAAAAATATAAGTCTTACAAAGATAAGATACAAAGATATACCAGACCCTTGAAGACTTCTCCAGAACCGAAGCATGGCTCCGCTCTTCCTAACTTTCAAGTAGAACTAATCTACTACATTGGAGAGAGGTTATCCTTCAATGGGCACCTCTCCATCCAATCCCTAACTAGAGAATATGAATTATAATAATAAAAGGGATGGAGCCTAGGGGGTCCCTGGGGCTGTATATATAGGAGCGCCTGGCCTTCCCTCCACCTTGGGCAAGCAATATGGAACTAAGCCTTTCCACCATGTGCACATAGACTTTAATGGGCCAAATTCTGATTTAGGCCCAATTAATCCCGCAGCCTTCAATTAATCCCGCAGCTCAGGTTCTAAAATCTTCCAGTGTTTGTAAAATCCATATCTCTTTATTTCGAACTCCAAAAATAGCAAACCATAGGTCCGTTTCGATCGTTTCAACGAGCTCTATGCAATGGTGAACTCCAATTCCTCATTTGAGATACTTTTAATCAGTGAAAAATTGAATATCCCTTCACACCCTGCAAAACAAGTGAGAACACCAAAACTCGTGGAACTTGTTAGAATCAAACCCTATAACTATGTTGTGGATTGTTGTATGCCCTTGATTCATGTTTAGTTGATGGGTAAAAATGAGCAATAACTACCATCAATAGCATACCAAGTTTACCTAGGGACGTAGGGTTGTATAGACTCTTGCCATAGTCATAAATCTTCCAAGTACCAACTACCGGGGCCTTTGAGATTTCTGAGTGACCGAGAATTTGGGGCAGGGTCATACCACTTGATTTGAAGAAATCATCAAATTCATTCAAAGGCACATCTCCCGGAATTCTGTCTAAGTATGAACCATATTCATTCCCAATAAATAGTAGGGGAACTGATTACTGCTCTTGTTGCCCCAGCTAATCAACATCTTTCCCTGTTTTCTTCTTCTTCTGCGACTCCTTGATTGACTTGGTGAGAGTGCGGTCATAGTCTGTTAGTGGCGGAGGCTTATGACCTGAACAAATCATGTTCTGGTGAGTGTTTACCTTTTGCCTGAGAAGATCTGGACGTACGAAGAAATACGGCTTCTCCGGGTTTCGCTTCGCTTCTCTTTTTTTCACTTTTTCGAAGAAACTGTCCATAGTAGATTTTACCGAAGCATCTAGTTCCGCATCAGTCTTTTCATAGGAAAGTTTCTGAGGAATACTCTGTGTTTTCCCTGAGGCTTTCTTCTTTGGTGGTGGGGCCGACGGCTTCGTTTGTGCGGCGGGCCTCTTCTTTGGCAGTGGGGCCGGCGTCGGCGTTGGAGACCATCGTGGAGGCGGGGCTGGCGTTGGCGTTGGAGACCGTCGTGTAGGCGAGGCTGGCTTTGGCATTGGAGATCGTCGTGGAGGGGATGGGGCTGGCTTCGACGTTGGAGACCGTTGTGGGGATGGAGTCGAGCCTTCGAATGCAACGTCATCGCCCGCAGCACTGTGACCACCAGCTGGACTTAGGTTCGGGGAGGACCTGGAGTGAAAACGTAAGGCATTGGAGACCGTTATTAATAAAACCAATAGACAATTAGTGAAAACTTTGTTCCGCACCTAGGGTTAGGTTGTTGGGGAGGAAGCGGCGGTTGACTACTCCCTGGAATAATGATGAAGCGCTTGCGCTAACATATGAATGTCTTCTCTGCTTCTCCTAATGTCTTCTCCCCATCATTCAATGTCAAGAGGCAGATTGTTAAAACCTTTCTCAACTCTGTCCACCGAGATGCTAGCATATCCTGGTGGTATTACTACCCCATGGATTCTTGGTGTCTTTGTACGGTCGATTGGAGAAACAACACCAATAGCCACCATCATTGTGGCATTGTCTCGTGGAATGTGGAACTCATATGTTGTTAGAGGTTCGGTGATGTCATCCACGGGGAAGCGCAACCCTACATCATCTTGAATACTTGGCAGCTCCGTCGAAGCGCAACTGCTTTTCAACTGACTGGGGGGGCTGATGTTGACTCCAGGCTCAGATGATGTTCGCCTTTGGACAGAGTTACTTATTGCTATCTGCACTTGCATTTTGATTTTCTCTTGCATTCTCGCTTCAAGCGCTTTTTCTCGCTCAGCTGCTTGACGAACCGCTTCCTCCAACCTGAGGATCCGCTCTGCCTCCTGCTCCTTCTTTCTTTGGCGGCTTCTATAGGTATCTCGGTCTTGTGGGAAGGCATGTTCCCACGAAACCTCTCCATAGCCTCTCGTTCGCCCACCGTGTTCGTCAGTCTCCAGGGCATATGTCAACTCATCCATTACAAGAATCCTGTTGATACATGACGGTTTCCATTGGTCACAGACATGCCAAAAACTGTCATAGATAACTATCCATGAGGGTTCCGGAAACCGTCATAGAATCAGTCATAAACCTTCGGTGCAAGAAAAAACCGTCACAGACACACTGGATCTGTGACAGCTGGGATCATCACAGAATAGCTATTCGTTTGTTTTACAGGCTCCATCAGTGTCGAAACGGAACGTCATGGACTTAGTGCCACGTCAGTACCACCATCTCAGCATGGTGAGGTGGAATCCAACGTGCCTGACCCTACCACTTAAACGATGACGTGGCTGAATCTAACACGTCAGCATGGTGACATGGCTTACCCTGCCACATCAGTATTTTTTCTCAAAATTTATTTTTCTAGGACTGAAATCTAGGATGGGCTGGGCCCGCATGGTGGGCTGGGGCCATTGTTCCTGCGCACTGTGATGTACCCATTGTTCTTTTTTTTGTGCTTAGACCACTGCATTTTATATTGTACTCAGCCCATTTTGTTACACATGCTGGCCGACACAGCCAAATACAGTAACAACCCATAAAATCATTCAGGGCGAAATCATCATAAATACAAATACATCCATAAATTTAAATCTCTAGAATATTAGATCACATATCTGAGATATAACAAAGATACCAATAGAACAATAGAGAATCTGTCAAATGCATCAACCAGTTACAGAAGTCACTCCCATCAATTCTACATACTTTTGAGGTCTTCCTGTCTACTCGCCTCCTACATATATACGGCAAAATGATCAATATACTACCACTGATTCTAATACATAGCAAAACATCATCGTAGCAACTATAATAGAATGACAGCATACAATATAGGATCATTCTAAAATCAAGGTGTACTACAGATCAGACAAGACCATACTGGATATAAATAGTTTCAAAGAAAAATGCACATATTCAGATTATAAAAGATAATATCTTTCATCTAAATCGAGTACTGCATTCATCTTGCTGGATAATATCACAAGCTGCAGAACAAAATAGAGATCAATGTCGACAGGAGTAGCTACTAACAGAATAATGTCCAGGACTACAATTGGGCATGCATCCTGGCTAAAATACTACGGTTTGAAATGATAAGGAACGCTAGCTATTGCAGAAATATGATAACTGCTACATAAAGTAGTCAACAGAAATAAAAAAATAAGTCTACAGTGGCTGTAGCCAACATTTATGCATTTTCGTGAGGACCTACCTAAATCAGTTCATCAATGTAATAAAGTTATCAAGCAAAATTAGCAGTTTATAAGCACACATGTATTAATCAATCAACTTGGGGTTGTTTATCTGAAAGAGTCGGTCAACGTGTCAATCAGCTTGGTTTGCTACATTTCGTAGAGCAGTTGGGCTGCGTGTGGCAATACTAGGAAACAGGCAGGCACATAGCTTACTTGGGTGTTTCCAGAGATAGTGGCGGAGATGACAAGGAAGCCACGCTCGGAGAGGGGACCTTGGGAGAGCAGCGCCTGCAGCAGCATGCGGTGCTGGCCATGTACAAGATGAACTTCGTCTTCACCACCATCCTCTGCCACGGGCCCTCATAGATGCGAGCGAGAGCTCGTTGCCCGCCACCACTGTGCGTGGGATAGAGAGAGGTGGGCCCCACGCGGGCAAGACCGCGCGCCCTGAGCCCCGCGCGCCGCACCACCGCTAGTAGGGCCACGCCCCGGACCGTGCGCCAAGGGGAAGAGGCGGCGCGGGTGGGCCTCACGTGGCCTCGGAGATAGGGCTGCCGCCTCTCCTGCCCAGGGCCGGCCGCGCCGGCCAAGGGCTGGCCACGCCGGAGCACGCTGCTGCCTGGCCGCGAGCCGCCTCAAGTAGGCTGCCTGCGCAGGGGAGCTACCCGGCTGCGGGCCGCAGTAGCAGGCCACGCCCGCCCTGGGAGCAGAGCAGGCAAGGGCCACGGCAGGTTGTGCCACGCTAGGAGGACTCGAAGAGAGAGGGGAGAGCGGCGGGTGCGGATGCTGCTGAGAAGAGAGAACAGAACGAGGGCATTAGGGTTTCCCTTGCTTTTATATGGATTCGTTTTCAGCCGACCAGATCTCTGCCATCCATCTCAAATCAATGGCTCTGAGCATCCAAAGCCTTAATAGGCTAGCGGGTTTTGTGGCCCAAAAGCAGAAGTTAGGCCCAAGCCCAGGTTAGGAACCTGAAAAGCCCAACCAATTTAAAATTTTAATTAAAAAATATGAGACACTCGAATTGAACTCATTTTAAAAACTGTAAAAAAAATAAAGTTGTATAACTCATCAAGAGCTACAACTTTTATTTTGGCAAAAAAAAGAAAACAAACTTGCTCCTCCTAGGCTTTGATGAACAAGTGCGATTTCTCATTTTAATCTCTAGCAAAAATTTGTAACTAATATTTCTCCCACATACGAACTCCAAATTAGACGGTTCTTTTTCCTAAAATTTTCTAAAATCATGCTCTATCAAGTTATTTTGGTTTTCTTTTCATTCTACTTTGTTTGAATAGTTTGAAAGTTAAAATTTTGAAATTTTAGAAGAACAAATAAAATTTAAGATAATAACTTATTTCAAAGGAAAAAAATTGCCAACGACAAAGTTGCAGAAAATATTTAGACATACAACTTTTATTCTAATCATTTCACTTGCGATGTTTTTGAACAATTTGAAATTTGTAACACAAAAAATAAAAAAAAGTAAAATAAAAATAGAAAACCTCTCCACCAAAATTTGGCCGAAGGCCCACTCTCCCTCTCTCTTCCAGCCCGTGCTCTCCCTCCCAACCCCGAGGCCCAGCTCTCCTATTGGCCCATATCCTTTCATCCCCAGCACCCCAGAATATTAGGCCCAACAAAGCGGTTATTGCTAATAAGCTCTGGGAAGAACCTCATGTACCACTTAGATAGCAAGGGTGTAATGGTATGACTTCATTGTCCCAAATGTGAGGTGTGGGGTTCAATCCCAACTTCCAACGATCTTTTGTGCTATTTTTATTATTCTTGGTAAAATTAGGAATAAATAAATATCCGAAATAATTCTAAAATACACAAAGCCATAAGGGGCATATTGATAATGCAATTATTTTGCTATTTTTATTTTTTTTTTGGTAAAATCAGGAATAAATTATTAAATGTCCAAAATAATTCTAAAATACACAAAGCCATAACGGGCATATTGGTAGTGCAATTATGTTTTTAGTTGTGAGGAATTGGGTTCAATCCGCTTGTACTTCAATTTTTTTTGCTATTTTAATTCTATTTTCTCGTCGTGGCATATAGTATTAATTTTTATCCCTCCAGTCGTCCATGTCACTAGAGTCGCACCGCCCACGTCGCCATCCACAGTCCACGTCGTTTTGTGCTTCAATTTGATGTTTCTTCTCAACTATCATAGATAACTACATAGACAACTACACAGGAAAGCTACAGCCATCAGTGGCCCCTGCTACTGGCCAACTGAAACCGTCACCACAAAACCGTCATGAATCATTTATGTCATGACAGTTTCAGAAACCGTCACCACAAAACCGTCATGGATCAACAGGATTCTTGTAGTGATCCTTCTCTCTATTAGGCTTGAACACACCACTATCAACCGCGTTTCGAGCATAAGCAAATCTTTGGGCTGCTCTTTCTAGTTTCTCGCCAAAAACTAGCTTTCCGGTCTCTAGGTCCAGTCTTCCCCCATGTCTGAAAAACCAATACTTGGCGCTATCAGGCCAATTGATTGATTCTGGTTGAATCACCTTGGTAAGAATCTCTTATTCTAATTTTTTCCACTTAGGAATGGCACTCCTGTAACCACCTGATCCCATGTAATGGTGGTATGTCTTCTGTCGGGCATTCTGTTGGTTCCTTCTAACCCGTTCCTCACCCTCTTCTGTGGTCTTGAACTACATGAAATCATCCCAAAATGGCCTTAACTTGACGTAGGCCTTACTGTTGAAATCTGGGGTCAAGTTCTTCTTAATAAATGCGTGGTACAATTTCTTCTTCCAACACTGGAATTGTGTGGCCATCTTCTTCATAGTCGAGGTCCTAATTTTCTCCATCAAATCTTCATCATCTGTATCTAGCGTGAAATGTTGAAGGATATCATTCCAAACTAGTGCCTTGTCATGATCAGAGACAAAACTAATATGAGGAGCCTTTCTTTTGTTTTCATTCACGAGCACTAATCGGGATCCTGTCCCTTACAAGGTACCCACAGTGACTAACAAATTCCTGTGCATATTGTCCAAGTGGTTTGCCTGTAGCTATGTCAAACTGTGAGAAGATGAAGCGGCCCTCCAACGGCTTTTTCGGGCCTCGTACATTTCTACTCTTTCCCACTATTGTTGTCGATCCAGAGGGCAACATATATGTTGAAGAAAAGATTAAATAAATATATTTACACAAATGAGAAATTTTTTAAATTTCATGTATACATAAGATTGTAGATAGACCTCGCCAGCATTATCTTGCTCATCTTCAAAATCAGCAATGTATTGGCTCCCGTCATCTATGTCCTAATTGTTGCCATCACCTTCGAGGTCAGCATATTGATTGCTGCCGCTATTGATAATATCCATCATGGCTTGATCATCCGGGTCCTCCATTTCCGCAAATATCATGTAGGATTTAATTGAAGTTACATGGAATATGAAAAAGATCAATATACAAGTCCTAAACCCTAAGTGTGTTCATATGAAAACTCTAAACCCTAAGTCGAGACCAGATTAGGGTTTCGTGGTTGGATTAGGGTTTCGTGACCGGATTAGGGTTTCGTATCTAATTGCGGTGTTTGGGTCGAGATTGGATTGGTGTTTCACTATATATACACCAAACAAAGCCATGTCTTATAAGAGAAAACCATTTGCAAAGTTCTTTGTTACTTTGTCATCCATTATTGGCCAATACATCATGCATATATACTAGCATTTCATTATTTTAGGTGATCAAAAACTTGACACATTATGCGACGAGCTAGCAAACATGCGGCACTATTGGGTTTCGTGACCGGATTAGGGTTTCGTATCTTGTGGCGGTGGTTGGGTCAAGATCGGATTAGGGACGAGATCGGATTACTAGGTCGTGATAGGATTAGGGTTTTGTCGGCTTATGCAAAAACATATCCCTCAGCTCGATGGCCAGACACAATACGCACGATCAACTCGGCTCGATGGCCGGTCACAATACACACGATCAACTCAGCTCGATGGCCGGTCACAATGGTTGCTCACCGTTGTCTTCGAGAGTACGGGCGCGGGTGGTCGTGGCAGCGTGCACGGGGTCGCCGGCGGGCCGAGTGGGATCGCCTGCGCGTGTGCTGCTCGGGCTGCGGCGGCGCCCGACAGGGCTACAGCGGCGGCCTGCCGGGCTGTTGTGGCGGTCGACCAGGCTGCTGTCTGGCGGCTGGCCTGGCTGCTGCGGCAGCTGGCCGGGATGCTGCTGTGGCGGCCGACCGGGCACGCGCTCCTCGGGGCTGGCGGCACGAGCTCCTCGGAGCCGGCCGCGATTTCGTCGGGGCCGGGCGGCGCGATGACCTCCGGCGGCACGGCGCGCCAAACCTCGGGGGCGGACAGCCTCCGGCGGGCGGGAGGGCTCCTCGGGCGGCGTGGGGTCCTCGGCAGGCGCGGGCTCCTCGGGCGGTGGCGGCGACGCGAGATCCTCAGCCGGCGCGGGCTCTAGAAGCAGCGGCGCAGGTGCGAGCTCTCCTCCGGCGGGCAGCCGCGGCTCCTCGGGAAATGGCGGTGTGGGTGCGGGCGGACGGTCGCAGGTGCGCGACAGAGAAATTAATTGACGTCCAAAGAGAGAGAAAAAAATAGATAACCATAGAAATGGTATTTCAATTGGTTAGAAAAAATAAGAAAATATGATGAAAATATGTGAAGTCACATTTATTATATAATACCTCAAATACATAATATTAAACATCACTAGCATTATCAAGCAGGAACATTAGTGAATTTCTTCTTGACGTATGTCCCTTGGTTATGATCATGTCGTAACCATGGAGTGTCCTCAGCATTTAGCAGGATGCTAGGGTCTTTGTGCGCTTTGAAGGGTTGGATTCGCTCCTCTCTTTCATAATCTTCTGACATGTCTGATTTGTCCTCAATTCCCACAATGTTTCTTTTCCCCGAAAGAACTATGTAGCGCTTTGGCTCATTGATTGATTTGTCATCGTTTTTCCCTCTCTTTGGTTTTGTAGACATGTCTTTCACATAGAACACCTGATTCACATCAGCAGCAAGGACGAATGGTTCGTCATTGTACCCAATATTGTTGAGGTCCACTGTTGTCAATCCATACTCCTTGTCGATTGTTACCCCGCCTCCGGTCATCTTCACCCATTGGCACCGGAACAAAGGAACTTTAAAATTAGGTGCTTAGTCTAGTTCCCAAATCTCCTGTATGGGACCATAATATGTTTTCCTATCTCCATTCGGGTCTATGGCATCTATGCGGACACCACTATTTTAGTTGGTGCTTCTTTTATCTTGGGCTTCGGTGTCAAATGTATTTCCATTTATCTCGTACCCTTTGTACGTGAGGATGTGCCACGATGGTTGTCTAGCTAACAAATACTGTTGCTCATCAATATTTTTATCACCCTGAAATTCTTTTCGCCACCAACTGCGAAAAGTTTCCATGTGTTAACGTCTAATCCAAGCTTCATTCTTCCCTAGAAATTGGGATCGTAGGAACTCCTTGTGTATCTCGAGATATGGATCCACCACGGAGGAGCTTTGAAGAACTGTGTAGTGCGCTTTATTGAAATAATCATCCTCCGCACCGACATATGTTTTATTCCCTAGTGTTCCCTTTCCACTTAGTCTCCCCTCGTGTCACGATTCAGGAACACCAATCAGGTCAAGATCTGGAATAAAGTCAACACAGAACTCAATGACCTCCTCTATCCCGTACCCCTTAGCAATGCTTCCTTCTGGCCAAGCACGCTGAACATATTTTTTTCAGTACGTCTATGAACCTCTCAAAGGGGAACATGTTGTGTAAGAACACAGGACCAAGAATACTAATCTCTTTGACCAGGTGAACTAGGAGGTGTGTCATAATATTAAAGAACGATGGAGCTAACTCAAAGCTGACAAGACATTGAACCACATCATTCTGTAGAGTAGCTAGTTTCATTAGATTGATTGCCTTCTGAGAAATTGCATTGAGGAATGCACATAGCTTCACAGTGGCTAGACGTACATGTGGAGGTAGAATTCCTCTTAAAGCAACTGGAAGCAATTGCGTCATAAGTACGTGGCAGTCATGGGACTTTAAGTTTAGGAATTTCTTCTCTGGCACATTTATTATACCCTTTATATTGGACGAGAATCCAGATGGGACCTTGATGCTGTTTAGGCACTCAAACATGGTTTCCTTCTCTTCGTTTCTAAGAGTGTAACTAGCAGGTCCTAAGTAATGGCGTCCATCATCTGTCTTCTTTGAATGCAAGTTATCTCGTTCTTTCATGCGCTGCAAGTCCTGTCGTGCTTCAAGTGAATCTTTAGACTTCCCATACGCACCCATGAAGCCTAGAAGGTTCACACAAAGATTCTTTGTCAAGTGTATCACGTCGATTGCGTGGTGGACCTCTAGAACTTTCCAGTTGGGTAGCTCCCAAAATATTGACTTCTTCTTCCCCATAGGTGCACGTCCATTAGCGTCTTTGGGAACAGGTTCACTGCCCGGTCCCTTTCCAAAGACTACTTTCACATTCTTGACCATATCAAGTACATCTTCTCCAGTTCTATTGCGAGGCTTTGTCTTTTTCTCACATGTACCTTTAAAATGCTTGCATTTCTTTCTAAATGGGTGATTCGCAGGAAGAAATCGACGATGGCTAAGGTACACGATCTTTCGACATTTTTTTCAAATATATGCTGTCAATTTCATCAAAACAATGTGTGCAAGCTTTATATCCCTTACTTGTCTGTCTCGAAAGATTAGTTAGAGCAGGCCAATCATTGATTGTTAAGAACAACAATGCTCGCAGGTCAAAGTGTTCCTGTGTATCCTCATCCCACACACGTACACCTGGTTTGTTCCATAAAAGTAGAAGTTCCTCAACTAATGGACTCAAATACACATCGATGTCATTGCCAGGTTGCTTCGGGCCTTAGATGAGCACCAGCATCATAAGGAACTTCCGCTTCATGCATAACCATGGAGGAAGGTTGTAGATACATAGAGTAACAGGCCAAGTGCTATGACTACTGCTCTGCTCCCCAAAAGGATTCATACCATCTGTACTTAAAGCGAACCTTAAGTTTCTTGCGTCATTTGCAAACTCTGGGAATTCTCTGTCTATTGCTCTCCACTGGGACCCATCAGCAGGATGTCTCAACATATTATCTACCTTACGGTCTTCCTTGTGCCATCGCAATAACTTTGCATGATCTTTGTTTCTGAACAAACGTTTCAAGCGTGGTATTATAGGAGCATACCACATAACCTTGGCAGGGATTTTCTTCCTGAGACAATCTTCGCCCTCAACATCGTCAGGGTCATCTCACCTGATCTTATACCGCGACGCATGATATACTGGGCATTCATCCAAATTCTAATTGTTGCCACGGTACAGGATACAATCATTAGGACATGCATGTATCTTCTGCATTTCTAATCATAAAGGGCAGACGGCCTATTTTGCTTCGTACATAGTGCTGGGCAATTCATTTCCCTTCGGAAGCATATTTTTTTGGATCTTCAGTAATTGACCAAATCCCTTGTCGGATAGACCATTCGTTGCCTTCCATTGTAACAGCTCGAGTATTGTACCCAACTTTTTTTGCCCGCCATCGGTATTCGGGTATAGCAATTTCCTGTGATCCTCTAGCATGCGGTCAAACCTGGTCTTCTCTTTTTCACTTTCGCATTCTCTTTTCGCATCACAAATGGCTTCACCAAGAGCATCATCATCAGTGAGTGTGTCTTCTACCCCTGCCGCTTCTTCTTCAACTTCCCCTATTGTTGTATCATCAAAGGCACCGTATTGAACAATAATGTCGTCGTCAGGCTCCAATTGTTTTTCTTCACCTTCTTCCATTATAACCCCGCTCTCTCCGTGCTTGGTCCAACAAATATAGTTTGGCATGAAACCCGACTTTAACAAGTGTGAGTGAAGACTTCTTGAGCAAGAATATTCCTTTAAATTGTTACACAGGGCACATGGGCAGTACATGAAACAATCCCGCTTGTTTGCCTCGGCCACTTTTAAGAAATAATGCACGCCCTCAATGAACTCTTAGAAGCGCCGATAGGCATTATACATCCAATGACGTGTCATGACTTCATTAAATGACATATGACATAATTAAATTTGTCATTCTTCAAACAAATAAAATTAATAAATACCCAAAATTCTATAAATCTCTAATGTTCCTAAACACGTATTAAATGAAATTTCTAATTTTCCTAAACACTTATTATATACCCAAAGTATGTAAATATGTAACGTTCCTAAACACGTATTAAATGAAATTTCTAATTTTCCTAAACACTTATTATCTACCCAAAGTATAGAAATCTCTAATTTTCCTAAACACATATTAAATGAAATTTCTAATTTTCCAAAACACTTATTATCTACCCAATATATATAAATCTCTAATTTTCCCAAACACGTATTAAATGAAATTTCTAAATTTCCTAAACACTTATTATACACCCAAATTATAAAAATCTCTAATTTTTCAAAACACGTATTAAATGAAATTTATAAATTTCCTAAACACTTATTATATACCCAAATTATAAAAATCTCTAATTATGCTAAACACGTATTAAATGAAATTTTTAAATTTCCTAAACACTTATTATATACCCAAATTATAAAAATTTCTAATTTTTTTAAACACGTATTAAATGTAATTAATAAAATATCCTAACATTCTCTATTTCTCAAACTTAACAATGTAAGGTGTATAATAGCAATGAAAGGTGTATACTTGTTTTAATTAAATAATTTTAGCCTCCTTTAACAAAATATACAAACTATCAAGTGATTGTTGCTTAAAATGGCGTAGAAATCATAAAATGAAAAAAGCAAATATATATACTTAAAATGACGTATGATACTACTAAAACATGAGAGGATGAAACTATTCACCATTAATGAAGTCGATGGCGGAGTAAAGATCTTGAGATTGATCAATGGTCGGAGATGAGAGAGCAACAATTCAAACAAGCAAGAACACCGCAAGAACAGAGCAAGAGCTGTCTACTCGGGCTCGGGCTGGAGAGGGAAGAAGGTGGTTTAAATAGGGAGGGTGACATTTAGTCCCGGTCAAAACTAAAAACCAAGACTAAAGCTCAACATTTAGTCCCGGTTTATGTTACCAACCGAGACTAAATGTTTAGTCTCGGTTGGTAACACAAACCGGGACTAAAGGTTGAGGTTTAGTCCCGGTTTGTAACACGGACCGGGACGAGAAGTCCCTTCTGCAAAAGTCTGACACCATAGCCGTTGGGCGCGAGACTTTTAGTCCTAGTCGATGTTACAAATCGGGACTAAAGATCTTTTTGGTCTCGAACATAAAATTTGCTGAGACTATTGTGTATTTTTGGCATCGATCAAAGGCCTGTTCTGTAGTAGTGCAAGAGTATCTATGGTCGGTCGAGCAGAGGCGGACAGGGTTCAGCGATGGCCTTTAAGCTCCAGACAACATTCTGTCTAACATCAGTACAGATTGCACACAGGAGTGTGTTAACAACTGGCCTCCTTAATTAATCCTCGTCTCCCATGCGTGAAATTTCGTGGACCCATCGATCTTAGCTCAATCGTTATTATTTATAGCTGGCACAGAAAAACCTTGGAACAAAGCCAAAAAAAGATGTTGGATTTGGTGGATTTTTGTGCACTGATAGATCCTGCAGGCCCTTGCTTGGCTAACAGCCAACTATATATTGCGCTGTCCTCATACGCCTGCATGGATACCAATGCAATTAGCCGATCTAACAGTATAAACACGTTCACATATTTCCATGTTAATCTATCACCTCCTTAACACTTGTCTGTCGTTCATGTTCATGTTCGCTTTTGTGCCTTATTGTGTTTCCTTTATGTGTACTTTAAACTCTGTTTTTTTAATTTATCACCAGTAGGGGCACTGTTTAATGTCAAAAAAATATATACACGACGAAACCGGAGCAAGACTGTCTACTGCTACACTGGGAATAATGGATGGCCTTGTTTCGGATGAGTTGGTGGTGGCGTTTGTGTGTAGTTCTGATGTGTTGTAAACTTGTTTATACACTCAAATGTAAAATGCTCTGATCTCTGTGTTTTATTCCCTTGAGCATACTCAGCCAGCAATACCAATGCTCTGATCCGAATTCGAGGTGTGCTCGTGCTACTCGCCGGGAAGTTTGGATTTTGGAACAGAATGTTGGGTCCTCGGGGGTTACAAGGGGCGTCCCTCGTATACTGCTGCATGGATTATGCCGTCACTTGGAGCTCGGAACCAACAGACATTGCGTATGCGTATGCATGATGCAGGCGTCAGAATTCCGATAAATTAATCCATGTACGAGTACCTCGAACTGGAAATGGAACTTACTGTTTATATATATATATATATATGTGTGTGTGTGTGTGTGTGTGTGCGCGCGCGCGCGCGTCAAGCACCTTCGATCGATCTCATTGGCACAAATTGAAAACGGCCGGGAAAGGAGAGTCGTTATTATACTATATATCCATGTTCGAAGCCATGCCAAAGTACACTTCGTCATCATCAAGTGGTGCGATGACAGCGGCGGCGGTGGCCTTGTTGCACCTCATCATCTTCTCGCTGTCGCTGGCGGGCACCTGCGACGGCGACGACCTAATAACGCTGGGGCTGCCGGGCTGCACGACCCGGTGTGGGAACGTGAGCGTGCCGTACCCGTTCGGCATCGAGCCGGGGTGCTACCTCAACGGCTTCAAGGTCACCTGCAACGCCACCGGCTACGCGACGCCACGGCTGGTGTTCTTCCTCGGCGCCGACCAGTACGTGGTCACCAACATCTTGCTCGACGGCTCCACCATGACCTTCCGGCCGCGCCGGCAAGTCATGGCACCGCTGCTGGCGACCGGGCCATCAGCCGCCGACGTGAACTGGACCGGCGCCGAGAACCGCACGGGCTGCCACTTCTACTCCCACCGCCTGACGCTGGACTGGGAGCTGGGGTCCAAGGCGATGGCCGGCCGGCCGCGGCACGCCGTCCGGCTTGGGAACGAGACGTGCCCTAAGGATCTGGGCAGCCACACCTGCCACAGCAGCTTCAGCACCTGCAAGACCAGCAACACCACGTACCGGTGGTTCAAGTATACCACCGGCTACGTGTGTACATGTAACACCGGGTTCTATGGCAACCCTTACCTCCCCAACGGATGCCAAGGTAAACTTTAATTTGTGTGCACAACTGTACATATCCATGTACTCCCCTCCGTTGTAAATTGTAATTCTCGTTTGACTTTTTTAAACCAATAGTTTAAGCACTCGTCTTATTAAAAAAAATTATGTAAACATAGTGAAATTTAAGCCATTCTTGAAGATCTATCGTTAATAAAGCAAGTTAAGAAAAGAAATGATATTTTGCGTAAAATTTTAAATAAGACGAGTGGTCAAACTTAAGGTAAAAAAAACCAAACGAGTTATAATTTGGAATTGAGGGATAGGAGTTTGTCTTCTTTTTTTTTTCATCTGCATGTGTACTGTATATACAAGTTTACCCTGGATAAGATGTCCTCGTCGCTGCTTGTCATTAGATATCGATGAGTGCAACAATCCGAATAAATGCTATGCCAAATATTGTACAAATTTGCCTGGAAGCTATTTATGCCAGTGTCCCAACGGAACCAGTGGCAACCCAAGAGTTCAAAACGGTTGCATGAGCCCACCAGCTGGTACAAGTACAAATAATACAGGTAACACATATGCTCAAGCTCTCTAATTAACTTCTTTTTAATTAGCAGAGTCTTGAAATAGCTATAGACTTCTAATTAGCTATAGTTTTATGTCACACGTGCCAAAATAGATGTAGGCTTTCAGAATTTACTATTTAACAGTAAATTGACAATTTTGTGTCACCCTCAGGGTTAATTATTGGCCTAGGTGTTGGAAGTGGTGCGATGCTGATATTTCTTGTCATAGGCATGACATTAATAATCCGTAAAATCAAGATAGAAAGGAAGAAAAGGTTGAGATTAGGATTCTATAACCAAAATCGTGGTCAATTGCTGCAACAATTGCTACCTCAAAGAGCAGGCATAGCCGAAAGAATGATTGTTATTACTTTGGAAGAACTAGAGAAGGCAACTAACAACTTTGACAAAACTCGTGAACTTGGCGATGGAGGGCATGGAACAGTGTACAAGGGAATATTATCGAGCCTGCATGTTGTGGCAATTAAGAAGTCCAAAATAGTGATACAAAGAGAAATCGATGAGTTCATAAATGAGGTTGCTATCCTTTCCCAGATAAACCATAGAAATATTGTGAAGCTTCAGGGGTGTTGTCTTGAGACAGAAGTTCCTCTGCTTGTCTATGAGTTCATTTCCAATGGCACCCTTTACAACCACCTTCATGTTGAAAATTCAAAACCGCTGTCATGGAGAGATAGACTAAGGATTGCAGTTGAAACCGCAAGGGCTCTTGCTTATCTTCACTCACTCACTTCAATGCCAATAATCCATAGGGATGTCAAGTCTCCTAATATACTTCTAGATGATAATTTAACTGCGAAGTTGTCAGACTTCGGAGCTTCAAGGTACATTCCTATTGATCAAAGTGGCCTAAATACTACTGTGCAAGGAACTTTTGGGTACTTGGATCCTATGTACCATAGCACGGGACACCTTACAGAGAAGAGTGACGTCTACAGCTTTGGTGTGCTTTTGATTGAACTACTTACTAGAAAGAAGCCTGTTTCATATAGATCCATAGAAGGACATAGCCTTGTGTATCGGTTTGTCACTCTACTGTCGAAAGGAAGATTATTTCGGATAATGGATCCACAAGTTGTCAAGGAGGGGAATGGAGAAGTTGTTGACATAGCTCTATTGGCAGCAATATGTGTGAAGCACGAAAGTAAGGACCGGCCGACAATGAGACAAGTGGAAATGACACTAGAAAGTATTTATGCAGCAAAGGAGTATGTTTCGAGTAACATGACAGATGATCAATGGTCCGAGGAGATGACAAATGTGGACGCTACTATGTATACAAACTGGGATTGAATTGAAGAGGTCCATGTGTGTTTGACATGGTAATAGATCAGATTATTGCTTCCTTTGTAAGTTCAATACGTGGTGTTAATGGTAGAACATGATAATAATTTAGAATATAATAATATATATAAGCAATTTCAGATATTTTCTACAATGGCTTGGGTAACTTTTTCATGATATTTTAATTTTATTAATTACAAAGGCGGATAATATAGATTCAAATTTATGTGTTACTATATATTATTTTTCGCGATCGCATAGGTGGGTCACTTCCAATATAGCAAAGGCGATGACTAATTAAGATACAACTTTAGGGATTAGTAGTTTATATAATTTCTAGGGTGGGTCACTCAGATAAAAATAAGGGGATTTTTTGGGATGTTTTGGTAATTGCAGATGGTGGTAATTTGTAGATATGGATTTTGTGATAACTATTCTAAAGCATCTCAAAGAGTGTTTATAAAACTCACTGCCTAAATCATCATCGTTTGGAAAGTAATTTGAGTAAAATTCATTTTCTATAATAACTATGTACCCTCTAATAGCCTTTCTAGCTATTTCTGGTGCGCACCCTAGAGAGTTATCCTCGATCTCCATCTTTGGCTAACAAGAAATCGGTAATAGAGCATGTGTATATTTGGAGATCCATTTAAAAAGGTTATTTGAGGGTATTGTCACTGAGACGTAACTAAAATTAAGGAACCCCCCCCCCCCCCCCCCCCCCCGCGCTCCCAATGGGCAACTCGGGGGGCACCTCGCCGCCAGCGCCGTAGCCCCTCCTCCACTCCACCAACCTGGGCCTTTCTGGCGAGTTCGCCGGCCGGCGGGCCGGATCCGGGCCTGCCATGGCCGGATCCACCCTCTCCTTCACCGGATCTACAGCTTCCTCACGTGATGTGCCTCTCCCCCGTGCGGTTGGGCATGCTGCATGCCCGCTCCCATCCGTCGTCGCCTGCTGCTGGTGTGGCCATGCTGCGGCCAGAGATGGGGCGCCTCCCCTTGCCTCTGGTCACCGCCGCGGCTACTGCGCTCGCGCCCTCGCGTCTGGGGCCTGTGGTGGCTGCTTTGGGCCGTGGCCTCCCCAACTGGTGCGTGGACGCGGCCGTGGCCAGCTTGCCACGGGTGCCGCGTCTGTTGTGTTCTGGCTACCGGCGACCTGCCTGCAAGTGCGGTGGCGGGGTGGCGCTGCTCTGGTCTGGGCACCTGTGCCAGCGGCATCCGGCGCTTGCCGTCCGTGTCGCTGCAGCAGGTTCCATGACTGGCCTGCATCTAGACTTACAGATTCTGGGTGAAAACCTTGCTTCGTTCCTTGAGGCCGGCGGCGGTGGCGCAAATAACGCCATCTACCATCTTGAAGGCGTCGTCGAAGTATCTGTTCGTCAGGGGCAGGTTCGGGGCGAAAGTCCTATCAGGTGCTTCTTCCAGCGATGTTGGCGTCTGTGGATGTCGACACCCTTCCTGAAGGCATCGCTGAAGAACTGTCGCTGCCCATCTCCCGCTACCCTCGCCGAAGATGCTCCTACCTTCTCCCACTATGCCTGTGCGTGCTTATTGCTTCGCTTTGCAAGGGTTCGTCCAACCTGATGGGTGTGCCGTAGTCGCTCTTTTTTTCACAGCGGATACTTTGCTGCTGTCTCCTTCTCGGATGGATACTTTGCCATCGTTGTTGCTCTGGTGGATGCTTTGCCACCGATACTGCTTGGGCTCCGCCATGTGCGTGATGTCCCTCTACTGGCGGATACTTTGCCACCAATGTCGCTAGGGCTCCGCCATGTGCGTGACGCCCCTTTTCTGGTGGATACTTTGCCACATCCTCTCTGTCGGATACTTTGCCACCATGCTGCTTGTGCGGATACTTTGCCGCAGTGGTTCTTCGGTGGATGCTTTGCCACCACGGCTTCACCTATCATGTTGGCACCCTTGCGTCGATGAATCTCAGTTTGCACGAATAGTGGATTAGGTTTAGAGATGGTGGTTGGTGTGGAGGGTTCTCCCCGCTTATTTTTCTTGCTGTGTGTTTGTGTTTGTGGGATTGTATTGGTAATCTTAGGATTACTTGCGCGTCCTTTGTAAACTTTCCCCCTTCTTCTTAATGAAGCACGTGCCAATGCACGCTTTCGAAAAAAAAGGGTATTGTCACTAAAATGTCTATCCCTGTGAACTAGGAAGGATATAAAATGTCTTTTTGGCAGTTGCTCTTAAAGTATCGGAGATAGGAAATTTTCTATTTCCTTTATTCTAAATTCTAAGTTGTTTTGACTTTTTGGTACATTAATTTTGCTATATATCTAGATATAAATATAGAAAAATGGGTGCGTCAAAAAAAATTAAGTGGCTTCTAATTAAGATTGGATGGAGTAGAAAACGGAATTAAGATATAGTCTATGCCAAGGACAGCCGGCGCTGATTTTTCATGATTTCTTTTTTCTTTCTTTCTTTTTTTTTTTTGAGAATCGAGTGAGTTTATCTTTTTTTTTTTTTGTAAGTGTGTCCCATGCGAATTAATTATAATAATATAGAAATCTGATTATTAGCAAATAGTAATAATAGTAAGACTGATGATGTAGATATTTCTGGATTGAAACTTCCACGTGGGCACCATCTATCGGGCTGGTGGACAAATGGTCGTGACTGGTGGCACGTAGCCCTGCGAGGCATGAGATGGATATATCGAAAATAGTGGGACCTCCGCTATCGTCGTCCACCTCCTGGAAGACGACAAGAAGTTGACGATGGGGCGGCTGGCTGGCCGCGAGGAAGCACGGCACAGTATGCGTGTTGGGTCATGGGCGTTCCCTTTCCAGGTCTCTCTCGGTGGTTGTCGGCACCTACTCCGACCGAGAGACCCTCTGCCGGTCTATCTGTGGACTTTGAGACTTTCCATCGAGTCTTGTCTCTCACAGTCAGAAAAGAGTACAGTACAGTACTCCCATCCCATCCTTCAATTCTTCTCTGTCATCTGTCAGTTTGTAGAGCCCCCCTGTCACTGCCACGACGCGTTTACGACGATGCTTGACGCCATCTGCTTGCAATCCGCAACATCTTTGGTTCATTGGCTTGGGTCTTTTTTTTTAACAAAATGCCCACTCACAAGATAAGCAACCAAATTAAAACAAATGGCTTCAAGGTATGTGGGCTTTCGTCTATCATTTTAGTTTTGGAACTGTTAGTGCTCGAACGTTCGATGGACCAGGATTTCGGCGGACGTCCATCCACACATGCCTGACACATCCAGCAGACGTGCGCAGGGGCCAGCCACGTCAACTTGCGCCCACTGTATGGCCACGCTATCCCGCTCTCCGCATGAAATCGGAGCCACATGTACGGGCCCACGTGTCCCTTGTCCCCTCCCTGCTCCTGTTGTCGACGACGTAGTCCAGGACGGCCATGGCGCCAGGCATCTGCTCGACTGCTCCCCTCCGCCTCGTTCCCAGTGCCTGGACGCCCAACCTGCGAACGCTGCCCTGGTTTGGGCAAAACCACCCACACGTAGCGAGCTCCCACTGGAAGGCCTTCTCTAACACACACCTGACCATAGGGCCAGCAACCGCACCATTGGATCCCACATGGCTCATCTCGCACGCCACACCACCCGATGGTGACCCACGGTGGCACAATAGTAGCAGCAACAAGTGCTCCCCCGTGATCTAGATTTGAAACATCCAAATGTAACATTTGCAACATACATCTAAAATAGATGAACCAGTTGAAACATATACTTGAAACATGCATGTATAGCTATAGCAACGTAAACAACATTAGATATACTATTGCAACATCGATCCAGATGAAATACTTACAACATATATTCGAAACAAATGAAACACTTATAACATGAGAAAACATACGTTCGAAACACATGAAACATTTACAACATGAGAAAACAGATGAAACATTTAGAACGGATGATTGCAACATGCATGTATAGCCATTGAAACATGTGTAACATACCCTAATCTACATTTGCAACATCTATATAGGACAAATGCAACATACCTCTAAAATATTTGGAACAATTCAAACATAACATAGGGGAAAAGACCAAGCCTGGCACCTTGGCGCCACTGCCACTGGGTGGGGGAGCCCAGTTGCCAGGGTGAGAAAGGGTGCCGTCGAGGGTGGGAAGGGCGCCGTCGGGCTGGATGGGAGCTACCGACACCCTTGCAACACCTCCACACCACCTCCAAGGATGTCGCTAGAGGCAAGTGGATCTTGATCATGCTCCATGGATCTCGCGCGGTGTGTGGGGGAGGGTCATCGAATCCGAGGTTGTTGGGGGCTCCCAGTAGGGGAGGACAGCAGGTGGGAGGAAAGGGGAGTCGCCGAGGTGTATGGACGAAATCGTTGGGGTGGGAAAGGGCGCGCGCTGGAGTAGGTGAGGCGCTGGTAGCAACAATGGAGGGTGCGGGTGGTGTACTTGAAAGAGGGATGGGAGGGGGCGAGAACCGAGCGAACCAGCTGATCAGGATTAGCACAGTGGAGGTATATAGAGGAGATGAGTGCTGGAGGTGTGTTTGACATGTTGAGACATGACCAAACGTATGGTAAACAACATTTTCATTTTAGTTTCGACCAATTCAACCTCCATGTGCTATCTAAACGGTGTTGGGAACAGGATGGAGAAATCGTCCCCCCATCCCTATCCCTCCAAGACCTGACGAGGATAACAATTTTTTTTGGTTTTCATCTTCACGGAGAGAAAAATCTCCTCATCTCTATTCCCTAGTGGATGAATTCTCCATGAAAAGTCGGATATCGCCCAAGTATTCATTGCCATCTTCTAGTGTTGGTCCTTTTCGGGATGGACGGAGCCATGGTGATGCCTGCCCTACTAAACCTGGGTGACCTATCACAGCTTTGCTTCCATCCAATTGTTGCTCATTGTTGCACTGATCTTAGTTTCGGTTGTGTACCATTCAAGTAATATCAAAGTTTTAAACAGTCAATAGGAAGGTCCAATCATAGTTATAAGACCTCCTAAGGTGCTAATCGAAACGCGTCGTTTGTTGTATGCTTAAATTCTTCTTAATTATAATGATATGCAAATTTTTTGCGTATTCGAGAAAAAAAAATTCCTGATCGTTGCTACTCCATCTGTCTCATAAAGATGGATGTTGTAGAGTTCATCACGCAGATCAATTCTGAGGTTAAAAATACTTGTATACCCAATTTGAAAATGATGACTCTGCTACGCTTTTGATTAACAGAGACAAAATGTATTTTCACAATAAACATTTTATTTTAAAAATAAAATGTTGAAATGCTGTCTATAAATCTAGTCATACAAGATTATTTGAAGAAGAAAATTATTTCTCAATCGTTTTGGGACCGCAAGGAAATCAAAGGACGTGCTGCTGACCCCTGCACTGTCGCTGTCTTATATTAAATCACTTTGGGTGTGGCCTGCCTTCATCTCGACGTATCGTAGGGTCTAAGCTAATTAAGCATCACTGGATGGGGATTGGCCTAGGCGCCTAGCTGATTGCTCAATTGTTTTTTAATGATCGATTGCTTCGTTTTGGTGCTCTTTGTCGTCTCTTGGATGGATTGGCACTGTTGCAGCACCGGACGATCAATGGTCACACACACCAAGTAGATTATTAACAATAATTAATGAATGAGAATGGATGGATCACCAGCATGTAGTTAAACTACTGATCGTTTTATCTTTCTTACGGCAGCAAACGAAATCGATTCGTAAGAGACAATCTATACTAATGCTAGGAGCAACGAGCTACAGTGTAAGCTAGTACAAGAGAGCGTCGTCCCACGACTCCAAGGTCGGGAAGCCGCCGCCGGCGGCGCCGCCGTAGCTCGCGCCTCCGGCTCCGAGTCTCACACCAACAGCAACACCGCCACCGGAATCCACCTCCGACGCCGGCGCCGTCGTCGTCGTCCGGACGGAGCCGGACCCGCCGCCGATGCCGAGCAGGAGCGCCGACGTGTCCAGCGTCGGAAGCAGTGTCGTCAGCGCGCAGGTCGGCAACGCGGCGCGGGAGCTCGCCGGGCGGTAGAGGGTGTTCGTCGCCTCGTGCGGCCGCGGCGGCAGGTCGTCGGCGCCCGTCACCTGGTGCACCATGCGCCGGAAGCTGGCGGGGTCCGTGCTGATGTACGTGGTGGGCACCTTCCGCGACGGGCGCGGGCGGCGCCTGCTGGACGACGGCCGGCGGGCGGCACCGGGGCGGAGGTTGTGGTGGTTGTTGTTGCCCGCCGCCTGGTGCTGCTGCTGCTGCTGGTGGTGGTGGGTGGCCACGGGTACGGGCACGGCGGGGTTCCATGGCGGCGGTGTGATGGTGGAGCCGGCGGAGGAGGACGAGTGAGTGGAGTCCATGGTGTGCACGGCGGCGGTGGCCGCCATGAGCATCCTGCCGGAGGTGCACGACGGCGAGATGAGCAGAGCAAAGCAGGTGTTTATTTGGAGACAGGGAAGAAAGGCCGCGCTGTGCGGCGGGTTATATGGGCTGGGAGATGGAGGTGAGGGCCCACCCATCTGGACCCACGCTGATGGTGAGAGAGAGAGAGAGAGAGAGATTTGACTTTGGAATGAACTCGGAATTTTAGGTAGTGAAGTGTGACCGAGTCACTGAATTTCTTCGAACACAATTTCTATCAACCCGTAATAGACTATTGGATTTGGATCTGATATAAGTGTAACAAAGTTCATGCCAAATATCTATGGTTCGCCTATCTATTGCCTATCTATTCTCTCTCTCTTGTTTAAATCGACATTTGTACAAACAAATACTTGATCGAAGTTGCACCTAAGGGGGTGTTTAGCAATGCTCGGTTCACGTTTTTCTAGCTCTATTCCGCGAACTCCACCATGAAGCAACTTCACCGTGGAGTTTGTGGAGCGGTGGTACTGTTTAGCACACAGTTCTACTCTAGTTCTATGAATAAATGGTTTTCATGCAAAAGGCTCATTATACCCCTGATTGAAATTGCTATAATTCGAGTACAAATAATTATCCATAGGTAAGCGCAACAACTATACCCAAACACGAGCTCATCCGGAATATAGTCATCGTCTTGGACCTCCAAGCCATCCATTGTAGCGGCACTGGAGACCTGGAAGAGGACCGGGAGGAGTAGGGCTGAAGGGTTATTACCTTTGAGTTGAGTTGTGCACGCTTTAGCCTTGAAGTTGAAGACGAATTAATCCTAGGCTCTGTTAGGATTTACTATTTGATAATATATAGTTAACTGTCTAATAAGTTATTATCTAATTTAGTCTGGCTAGTAGGATAATATAAATATTCAACTAACAATTAGTTAGACTATTATCTATACATATTTGAATTCATAAGAGATAGATAACTACTATTATCTAAGTTCATGCGACCAAATCAAATTATATTAGTTGAATCTAGGGGTGGATTCAGGCCCCGGGCTAGGGGGTGTAGTCCAAATTTCCTACAAATAGATCTTTTAAAAGCATGTGGAAAACGACGTGCACATGCGGTTCACTTAACCGAACCGCCAGTAGAAATACTCGATCGTCCGACAAGCGAAGCTGCTTGTACAAATAATTTACGTAGCGTCTGCGTAGAGTTTTTCTGTACCGGTGTTTATAGCCTGTAAAAATGTCTAACGTTTAGCCTAATATGGCCCTCTCCCGTAGCAAGTCGAAGCAAGCCTTTATTTATTGGAATGGCCTGCTCGATCGATCGGTCAAATAATGTGATGGACGACCACACGCGCGGCCTGCCCACCTTTTCCTGATTTGGAAGAAGGGTGGTCACGCGTGCATGCGTACACACACAGCATGGCCTGTGCGGCAAAACCATGCACGCACGAAAACACACCATTGGCCACCTAAATAAAAATTCCACATACTAACCATGAGTACTCCCAACATATAATATCCTTTCTTAACCAGGGAAGAATCCCGGCCTGGATAGGCCTTCATGTACTGTTCAGCATGACGTCAGCTGATGTCATCAGTTTTTTTTCCTACCCACCCCCAAAATTTTTCACGGGTTTTTTCCCATCCAAATTTTTCCACTGGGTGCTTTTTTAAGTTTTTCTTTTGCGGTCCAGTTTTTTTCACCGGGTGTGTCGTTCAACACCGACGGGTCAGTAGCGCGTATTTTTTTTCCCGTCTAGATTTTTTCACTGGATCCGCCGTTTAGCGCCAGCGCAGTGGTGTCGCACCTACACTGAGATATTTTTTGGGGTTTCCCTTTTGCCGTTCATATTTCTCCACCGGGTACGCCGTTCAGCACCACCGCGTCGGTAGCGCACATTTTTTCCCGTCCAGATTTTTTCACCACATCCGCAGCACCGACGCGGCGGTAGCACGCCTAACATGCTTTTTGCTACCCACCCTCACAATTTTTCACCGGTTCTTTCTTTTTTTTTTGCTATCCAAATTTTTCTACTGGGTGTTTTTTTAGTTTTTCTTTTGCGTTCTAGATTTCTTCACCAGGTGTGTCGTTCAACACCAAAGGGTCGGTACAACGCATTTTTTCCTATCTAGATTTTTTTCACCGGGTCCGCCGTTTAGCGCCAACGTGATGGTGCCGCGCGCTACCGTGCGGTGTTTTTTGGTTTTCCTTTTACCGTCCATATTTTTTCACCGGGTACGTCGTTCAGCAACAACGCATCGGTACCGCATATTTTTTTTCTCATCCTTATTTTTTCACCGGATCCGCTATTTAGCACCGGCATGATGGTAGCGCGCCTACCGTGCTAGTATACTATAAACGAAATTAAAATGCATATCCGGGGGAGTCCGGAAAGGAATGGAATGCGACGACGTGTACAGAGTTCAGCGCATATGCATTTTGAATTTTTGAGTGACGGCCCCTTGCCAGTTGCATTGCTAGCTGCTTCCGTCGTACCGATCGATGATATATACAGATATGCATAGTGTGACAACTTGAAAGCCAAAACTTTGCCTTTATATATTGTGATTATATTAATTCAATTCACCAGTCATCATATATATGATGAAAGCCATGTCTTTGACTTTATTATACGAGTATATTTACGTTGCATTGTAGTATTAGCTCGTTTACACACTACAAATTTGTGAACGATGACTAGCTCGCCACGGTATAATTGCTTCAATATAAGTTCTAGAGTACGACTTGATTTTGCAGCCCTTGACCTCGAGTCAAACGGTCAAAGTATGCTTACGCAGCTTTCAATGGTTGTGGTAGACAAGACAACTAGGCAAGAGCCACCATCCTCTCTCCAAATAGGAGGAAACTCTCTCTTTTTTTTTCCAGAGGCAGCTCCATTAGAAATTGTCTAACTAGTTTCTGGGATGCTCCACCTCTAAATTTTGATTTTCAAAGGTGGTTACAAATGCCTTTAGCTCTATTTTTAGAGGCGGTTGATGTAACCGATCGTCTTGGTACTCTAGAAATTTGTTTTTGTTGGTGGGTTATAATGTGACCTGCCTCTTAATGGTTTCGGACTATTCCTTCGATTAAATGCTACATATATATAGTGGTGTCTGTTTTTTCATGAACAAAAAAAAAAAGGAATCCTTAAATCAATTACCAAAGTAAGTCAACTTTATTTAGATGATGGCGGTATAGTGTAGAGTACATGCATGTCCCTTTTACCACGGCCCAACACGTTATTGTTATTATTATTATTACATTGATTGATCCCGCGCTCTTGCTTTGAGAGCGACTGCACCTAGCTTTAGAGCGTGTGTGAAATTGGTTTGGTACGACGACTTGACACTTTGGGTCAGTGTCAATGGATTTTGCGGCTTGCTTGACCCTGTCAGAGATCAAAGTACTACCCTTCATCCCAAAATAAGTGTCATTTTAGGATTTTGATTATCTCCTTTTGGTCATTCGTCTTATTCAAAAATTTTATGAAAAAATTAATTATTTTAGTATGAAATAATTCATTATTAGAAGTACTCTAATCTTGATTTATTTATTTTTATATTTTCGCAATTTTTTTAATAAGACGAATGGTCAAACATCGATTTCAAAAAGTCAAAAACAACATTTATTTTGGGACAAAGGGAGTGCGTAGTACGCACGCACTGCCGTACTAGGGTCTCTGACTGTTTCATTGAGATTAGCTACTCCCTCCGTCCCCCCAAAGACTGCAATTCTTGGACTGGGTGGAGGTACCAAGGAGTAATAGGAAATTACAAAAATGCCCTCAAAAAGAGGTCTGTGCATAACTGTACTTCAAATTACAGGTGTCAATATAAGGAGACATAACATGTCTTGTGGCTATAAGTATCCACACGTGTCATTACAAAATGAGCTCCCTTAAACGGTCTGTATCAAAGAGAAGCTTCTGGGGCCATGCAATGCCCACGATTACAAAATTTGAATTGAGCGCCAAAACTTCTTCCCGCCTGTGTCGTCTCTCAGCTCCCCCATATAAGAACAACACGCACACACGATTGAGTAACAACTCCATTTGCCTGCAAGTTTTTTTCATCACCAGCCATGCCCATAGATTTAAACAAGCTACTACCACATACACAAGAAGAATCCTTACCTGACTTGAATGAAGAACCAGCACAGGAGCAAGAAGAGGAAGATCAAGTTTATCTCCAGGTCCATCTCCAAGGTGCTCAGCCCTTACATGACCTCAATGAAGGACCAGCACTTGAGCAAGATGAGGAAGGTCAAGTTCATGTCCAAGTACACCACCAGCAAGGTCAGCCCTTACCTAACCTAAATGAAGAACCAACACATGAGCCAGATGAGGAAGATCAAGTTTATGTACAAGTACATCTCCAACAAGGTCAGCCCTTTCTTAACTTGAATGAAGAACCAGCACATGAGTATGATGAGGAAGGTCAAGTTCATGTGCAATTCCATCTCCAACAACACCAGCCCTTATCTGAACTAAATGAAGCACCTGCACATCATCAAGAAGAAATAGATCATCTCCAGGAAGGTCAGTCCCAACATCTCATGGAAGATGGACATGCTGGTATGTATGGAATAGATCTCAATGTTGATGCTTCCATGGGAGAACAACAACCTTCTACAGGTGACCCTTTTCTCCTAACTGCATATGTACATCAACAAGAACATTCTCATTATGATTTCACCTAACTTGACTTATTAACTATTATATGCCTCACCTCGTTCCATCATTGCAGTTCTAAATTGTCAACATGAGCATGATCAAGAGGAATGGCTCCGCTTTGATGGCCTAGAAGAATGTCAACCGAACTATCAAGGTTCTGTTCAGCAACAAGAGATGCAACAATTTATCAGTAAGCTTTTAATCACCACAAGTTTTTCATTTGTATTTGAACAATGCTGACAGTCTTTGGAGATAAATGACATGTACAAAGGAAAAGATGTTCTTCAAATAGTTGCACTTGTGCTAGCAGACACATGCATGTCTAATCCTAGTTAGTAGTATTAAACATTATGTACATTTTACTAATTCCGCAACATATAAGTAATAGCAGACTGATTGTACATTTTAACAGAATAATACTAAAAGCACAGAGACCCCTCAAATATATTGTAAACCTGTTCTCAATTTTTTTATTATGTGAAATTCCACAATTTAGCAGATTAATTCTCTTCTTAGTTAAATTAAATGAATGTGTATCAATTCACTTACAGTAACTCAAGATGCAAAATTTTTGTAGGCATGATGGACGAAGACATGCTTGACTATGGTCTGCACACTGATGGTGTGGAGGTAGACTTCGACGAAGATGAGTTGGCTAGCTTGGAGCTTGAACAAGATGGTTACACAAATGATTGTAGTGCACATCAGTATAGAAATCTAACAGATGATCAACGTCAACAAATATACGAAGCATTGCTAGCAAGAAGTAATCGGGAAAGACTACAAAAGCAGAGTACAACTATAGTTTCTCAAATGTTTCAAGTAAGTAGGTATAAAGTGCAACGCATCTGGCAGAGAGCAAAGCAATGCCAATCACAAGGGAGGCCAGTAGATGTTAGATCAAGGAAGCCCAAAAACTGCGGTCGCGAAAGGGTACAATTAGATCTATCTGAGGTTCTAAACATTCCCTTGCGTCACAGGACCACTATTCGTTCTCTAGCAAAAATCATCGGTATCAACAAGAGCACTGTACATAGGTGGTTCAAGCAAGGGCTCCTACGACGCCATTCCAGCACACTAAAGCCTCTGTTGACGGAAGAAAACAAGAAAGAGAGGCTACGATGGTGTCTTTCTATGTTAGATGAGCGGACACTGCCACACGCACCCAAGTTCAAAGAAATGTATAACATCATTCACATCGATGAGAAATGGTACAACACCACATCAAAACATAAGAAATATTACATGCTTCCAGGTGAGGATGACCCACACAGGACTGTGCGAAACAAGAATCGTATTGGCAAAGTTATGTTCTTGTCAGCAGTATCAAGACCCATCTTTGATGATGTGGGTAATTGTATTTTCGATGGGAAGCTAGGAGTGTGGGCATTTGTTACAAAGGTATACCATACATTTTTTTCACACTATATAATCAAATTTTGATACTCATTTGTGATCCTTATTTGATTTTATTTGTTGTAGGAAGGAGCAAAAAAAAGAAGCCGTAACAGAGGGAGGGGTACCCAAGTCACCAAGCCCATCAATGTGAATCGAGATACTATGAGGTCTTATCTAATTGGTAAAGTCCTAAAAGCTATTATTGAACGTTGGCCACGTGAACTTGCTGGTACAACCATTTATATACAACAAGATAATGCTCCTTCACATGTGCAAGCAAACGATGAAGATTTTGCTATTGCTGTGGCACATTCAGGGCTGCACATACAACTCATCAACCAACCTGCGAATTCCCCAGATTTGAATGTGCTAGACCTAGGATTCTTTGCTTCTCTTCAATCCAAAACCAATGACACTGTCTCTACAACCTTGGATGATCTGATCTCAAATGTAGAAAAGAAATTTGCCAACTACGATCCAAGTACTTTGAATCAGGTTTTTTTAACACTACAAGGGTGTTTGATTGAGGTGATGAAAGATGGTGGAGGAAATAGATACAAAGTTCCTCACATGGACAAAGATCGGCTAGAGGCCCTGGGCATGCTTCCTAAAAGCCTCAGTTGTGACCGCCAACTCTATGAGAATGTGTTGGCATCATTGGGCATATGAGTATTTTGCTATTACTGTAATTATATACTTTGTGTGGTGTTTGCTACTGCTGTAATTATATAGCTTATGTGGGAACATGAATATTGGGCATATGAGTATTTTGCTACTGCTGTAATTATATATACTTTATGTGAGTTGGTACTACTGTAATTATGTACCTATGTGTGCACATGAGTATTTTGCTGTTACTATTGTTATATATTTATGACATACTCTCAATGTTTGTTTTCATATAAATGAAACAACAGTTGAGATGTTATCACCATTACAAATAAAGGGTGTTAGAATGACTTTGCACCCATTGAACGCAACATATTCTATAAGCAACAAGAACAAACATGGCTTATCTCTAGTGTGATAGGAACAACTAATTTAAGTAACTAAATAGTCCATTAATACTTTAAACATTTTTGTAAACAAAAGCTACAGTTCATCATGATACATTCATACCTGAACACCCTATTGACACCCTAATTACTACTTTCAACATTTGTTTTACACAAAAGCAGAAGTGCCTCACACCTAATGACCTAAACACTATGTACAACAGTTCATCATACTAGATCAAATACATTCCCCACATGAAAAGCAGTTTTTCATCAGACTGACAACAAAAGGACTCCATCACACATCGGACATGAACATAAAAGAGTAATATATGAACTAGGAATGGATGGGACGGAAGCAAATAGGCACCAGAATCTTGTACATGCTGACAAAGACGCCATGGTAGATGGGATCCATGTGCGCAAGCACCTCCTTCAAGGCTTCAGGCACATCAGGATCCACCTCTACTTTGGAAGCCAACACCGAAGAACCCTTCGCGGATAGATCATTGCCGACAGTCTCGTTGTTGGCCACCACCATACCACCTTCAACTGAGACATTGCGGCCACCAGCCCCGCTCGTTGTCTCCTTAACGCCTGGAGCCTCTTCCGCCACCATGTCTGCAGCCCCTTCCAGCACCACGCACGGAGCCCCTTCCACAGCCTCTATGGCCGCGACCCTGCCGTCCTCCTCAACCTCCATCTCGGAGTCTTCATCCTCGGAGTCAGGGACATATAGTACACCTTTGGAGTTGACGCGTATGCCGGGTCGTCGCATGCGACGGGCTGGCTCACGGTCGCCGGCACAACCTCCGACACGGATGCTACAACTCGAGCCGCGACGTTTATGGCACCTGCCACCAGCCATGTGCCGTCAAGGAGGAGAACTGGAAGGGGGGGAGAGGAACGGGGAAGGAGATCGATGAGATCTGGATCGACACTGGTGGGGGGAATGAGGCCTGTGCCAGGAGTAGTATCCGGAGAAGACGATGTGGTACTGCGGTAGTAGAAAGGAACGAGTGGAGGAGAAGGAATGCGATTTTTTTTATTGAACGAGACGACTGGATGAGAAGGCTCCGTTCTTTTTTTAATATAAAACCGAGGCACATGCGGCTTCTGGAGTAGTCTACGCATGCGTGAGGATAGGAGATGGACTTTTTGCTCCGTACACTGAGTAGGTTTCAGCTAAACTTTAGCATTCTTTGGGAGAAAAAATTGGAACTGCAGGAGTACCCGCAATCTTCAAGCACAAGACCTGATTTACTGGTCTTCGGTCAGATCTTTTGGACTGCGTCTCTGCTTTCCTTGCACGCACTTTGGCACTGTCCTTTCACTTTCTCATTCACTTCTTTTTTAAAAAAAACTTTTTTGTATTGAGTATTGACTAAGCTTGCTCCCTTGTTACTTACGTTTTAATAGATCATATCATATAGCTTTTTGTAGGATGGGCTGAATGGCTGAAGCCATGAAAATCTCGGAAAAATCTAACATGCGATCCAATGTCTTTAAATCCTTTTTCTATATATATAGAATCCTACTCGGCTACTCCCTTCATTACAAAATTATAAGATATTTTATCTTTTCTGGATACCTTACTTTTAGTATATATTTAGACATAGGGGTATCTAAGTGTATAGAAAAGCCTATATATCTAAAATAATTCAAAATGTAATAGAGAGTATATATTTTCCACATGTTTTATTTCTAGGAAAGTTTCGACACTCTAAATGTATAATTTAGCATATTATAAGACTTAGCGTTACAAAGATATGGTCTCGATGTGGCAAAGACGACTGTGGCTAATTAATACTACGATTGATCTTATGAGTGCATGTATAACATTCTATATGAATGATAATAGATTGCACATCAATCACACTATCATCATTAATTCCCAAGGATTTCTTCCTAAAAATGCTCAGCTGGACCACTCAAAAAATTAAGCTGAGCTGAGGTGAGACGGCAGGCATTCTTCTTCTTTATGAAAAAAGCATCAGGACCTGCACTATACCCGGCCGATAGGTATGGGAAAATATCCTTGTTTGCTCTCGCCAGCAAAGGAGATGAAGTGAATTGAAAGGAGAGGAGGCAAGAATGTGACAGGTGACGTTGTTTTGTTCATCTTTATTTGTTGGGTGGAAGTGGAACCTGCTTTTGGACTCATTCAGCTTCGTCGTGGCATCAAGCCTGTTCATCTGGCTGATTTTCATTTACTGCTGTGTAAGAATACTATTGTTTTATGACTGAAAAGTAACACTGATTTTGGCTGATAAGCTCAAGCGAGCAGGGGATGATGACTCGCTCCTGTTGTAATAGGCAATCAGCCATGAGTTCCATTTGTCTTAAAAAGAATACAACTCTGGATATTGAGGTCTATATAAATGTTCATTCAGATTCATAATATTTAAATTTACAGTTTTTTTAGTACAGAGGAAGTATATAGTGGTGAACACTGCTTTTGTTCTCTGTGTGTGTGTATTTTTTCGCGATGAGCATCTTTTGATCACTCCTTTAGCTGCTGCTGTCTCCTTTAGCTTTTTTCATTGTGAGACGAACTTGCTAGCATTGGTGATATATGTTGGGTCTTCTTAGAATGTTTAGCTGACTGAACGACGAAAGGGCAGCCAAACAGACACTGCATGCTGATGCTGCTTCAGTTGCGCTAGGTTTTGTTCTACGGTGTAACTCTTGGAATCACTGGAAGCCAGCTATTAGCTTCCTTTGAGATTATTATTAGCAAAACTTCCGCTTTGCTGCACAAATTATTCATTCAAAAATAAGAAAAATAATAACAAAGGGTCGACACGACAAGCAAACAGAAAAGGATTCAGCCCGATCCAACACGATCTCCGGCCCAAAATAAAAATCGACGGTGGGCCTATTCCTATTTCCCACGATGAGAATGAACACCGACCGGCCCAAAATAGACCTGGCAAATGGATCGGACCTAGACAAAACCCAGTTGGACTTTTATTTGGACTTCATTGGATTTGGACCCGACTTAGATTCTGTTGTGTGGATCCAAAAAAAAAAGAAGTTAGATAATCCAAATTCTATTGGACATCCGTTCGGCCGCCGGCGGCCACGGTGCGGGCTCTCTCGCCGCCGGCTCCGTCGGTCTCGCGCCGTGGCCTTCTTCGCGTCCTCCTACCGCCAGCACGTCCCACAGCTGCTGCTGCTGCTGCTGCTGCTCTCCAGGTAGGCAAGGGCCTACCGAGGCTGTCAGGGCGAGCGCCTTCCATCCACCGGCCGGCTCTTGCAGCGAGGTGTCTGCGGTTCGCCGGGCTGGGCGCTCGTGCCGGTGAAGCAAGTACAGATCGTCGGCATCTGCATCCTCCATCTCGATTTGAAGGTCCAGGTCCGTATGTATGCTTGCTGCCCTCAAGTAGCCCCGTATCGTACACCTTACCTTACCTTAGCATAGCTCCAGCCAGCCATGTCCCAAGGTCGTTTGTAGTTTCCTGTTAACCGTAGTACCAATCTCTAATGTTGACTTCGTGTGGATTCTATTCTAGTGGTGCAATCCATCTCAGAGATGTGATGCATAGAGATTGAAGCACCTAAGCAATCTATTTCCTCTGAATACGTTCAGTTTCAGTTATGTCATGTGATGTGATGTGATGCAAATAGATTGAAACGCCTGGTAGTCCATTTCCTCTCAATACATTCAGTTTTAGTCTGCTTGGAAGTTGGCATGCCGCAGGAAAAAAAAAAAAAACCTGCAGAGTAGAAAGTGAGTTGCATGCCAACTGAACTGTACCTTTTTTTTAGAAAAAGGAACTAGACTGTACCTACTCGAATCAAAGAAGAAAGTGAAGTTCCTAGTCCACCTGGAATTGGGGCTGCCTCATCATAATTCTGAATCTTGAAGGCAGACAAACAAATGCAATCCCCCTGGGTCTTTCGGAAGCCACATCTGCACACCATTTTTGCATGCATGTGACTGCAGGAGGTGGCTTGCCTTGTCTCTCGTCCCAATTTCTCCAGAACCTTGAGCTGTAACCATTTTTTACTGCAGAAAATTCTCATTCCATGCAAAGAGATTGTGCTGGTTTCGTTTAACATTGAAGCAAGAAAATAGCATATATGTGAGGTGCTATTTGGGCAACAAATTTTTTTGTTTTATGAAATTTCTAGCATCATATATGCAATAGTCCATTTGTATTAAAAATTTGTATCGTGTTTATTTTCTTTCGGCGCCTGTCTACTCTCTGTCACCAGAAATAGACTAAACCTCTGAATACTATGCTTGCAGATTTTATTATTTGCTTCCAATTGTAATCCTGCATGACATAGCACTATTGTTTTGGGAATGCCTGTGACTCTGCGTTCTGATCACATGCTTTTCTATGAATAGGTCAACTGAAAGGATGCCTAATAGCAAAAATTTGGCACTACTTCATGAGGGAGCTGATGAAGTCGTACAGAATTCAGGCCGCGGAAGCAGGAGGAGGTCTCCAATATGGAACCATTTTCAAGAGTTACCAAATGAAGGAAAAACAATCTGCATCCATTGCAGATCAAAATTGGCTTATCATCAAGGTCTTGGAATATCACATCTAAGGAACCATATTACAACTGCCTGCAAAGAAATTCCTCCAGATATTGATCGTAGTTCGATTTTTCCAAAGGGTATGTCTAGTCTAGATGTTCGCAGTTCTGTATTGGATCCAAAGCTACTCAGGGATTTCATGACTAAATTTTGGATCACAGCAAATATTTCCTTCAAAAAGATAGAAAATGGGTTTTTTAAGAGGATGATGAAATTAGTCCACCCAAGCCTTGAAGTTCATGATCGACAGACACTCGATAGCGATTACATGTCAGTGTATCGAGAAGAGAAGAAAAAGATTGTAGATGGGTTTTCCAATATAGATTCTTGTGTTAGCTTCACTTCAGATATGTGGATGTCAGCCCAGAATCTTGGATACATATGTTTGACTGCACATTTTATAGACGAAGAGTTTAATTTGCACAAGCATCTCATCAATTTTAAACAAATTCCTCATCCTCATAATGTTGATGCAATTCATAGTACTATCATGGATTGCCTTCATGAGTGGGATCTGTCCAACAGAGCTTTTCTTTTACTCTCGATAATGTGTAACACCCTAAAATTTGCTTTTATTAAAATAGGGACAAATTAATTTATTTATGCAATTGTTTGACATATTAACCTAGCAAATAATAACTTTTAATAATTAAAATAAATTATAGGATTTAGAAACATGATTTGTTGCATCCATACTGCTCGATGATATTTTTGTTTGATTTGCACTTTTTTTTAGATTTGAAAATATTCAAATGTATTTGGAAACCTCCCATCTTCCTTTTTCGCCCGCTTGGGCAGAAGGCCGCCCGAGCGTCGGCAGACCGCCCCATCTTCCTCGCGCAGGCGCCTTTCTCCTTTGGCTGCCATGCGGGGCCTGCTGCTCAGAGTCGTCCCCTTCCTTCCTCTGGAGTCCGAGCAGGACTCAATGTCCAACCGACCGCCGCCGGAATTTTCGGACGAGTCCGTCCAGAGCACGCCTCCACCGGCCCGTAAAAGGAAGCCGCGACCCTCGCCCCTCCCCTCCTACTGGCACTGACGCGTCGGGCCACGGCACAGCGCCGTCCCCTTCCTCCGGACAGAGCCCGAACCGAGCACGACTGCCGCCTCCGACCGTATCCTAACCACCGAATCTCCCGAAGTCCGGATCTCCTACGCCTCCCTCGCGCCCCTATATAGGTCGGCCGAGCTCTGCCGTCCCTCCCCACAAGTTCCCAAGCAAGCCACGCCCTCCAATCTTGCCCTAACCGCCGCCCCGAGCTCCGCCGTCGCCCCGAGCTCCGCCTCCGCCGTCGATTTCTCCTCGGGAAGACTTCTCCGTCGAAATTAGTTGTTCTCCAAGCTTCGCAGCAAGGTCAGGAACCTTCCCGACCCCTTCTCCCTCGGTTGTGTGCACTATAGCCGTGATGCCGAGCTTCGCCGCCGCCATAGTTCCGCTACCTAGCTCGCCGCATCCTCCCCGAGCTACCTCTGTGGCAACCGAAACCATAGATAGGTTCGGCTTGAACTCCTCTTGCTTCCCGACCAGATCCCGAGGTGTGCCGAGCTTCCTAGCCCCGAAAACGCCGTCTCTGGTCACCTTGCCGGCGAGGAATCGGCCGGGCGCCGCCCGACTCCGGCGACCAGAGCCGCCCCTCTTTTCCCGAGCTACCTGCGCCGTCCACGGCCGATCCAACGGCTCACAGTGGGAGATACCTTTTCGACCGGTACTTTTGCAAAAGAGCCCCTGAGCTTTTTAATGTTGTAACCCGCGATCCTTTGGCGTATTTCTCTGCTTACGCTTTCCTATTTAGAAAACGTATTTCCTCGGTTTTAATTCAAAAGGCGTTTTCAATATTTACAGATTTGCCACTCAGTTTATTTCGGCCATATTTTATTCGTTTTAGCTCCGATTTGATCCGTTCAAGTCTCGTTAGATTCGTAATTTTGTAATCTATCTAATGATGCTACTGTTACTCATGTTTTCAACTTTTAAATTTCGAGATTAGATTTAATCTATTATTTTATTAAAGTAAAACTTGTTTATTTCATAACTTTCCCGTTTGAACTCCAATTTTCGTGATCTTTATATCGTTGGAATCGTAGCGACGCGTAGATTATTTTTATACACTTTTAAATCTGTTTTTCCACTGTTGGTATACTGTTTCTAATATAGATCTTGTTTGCTTCGTGTATGATTGCCTTGGTGATTGTGTGGTGATTTTATGATCGAGTTCAGACGGTGAGCAATACGTTGGTGATCAAGAGTACACGGAGGATCCAAGTTCTCCAGAGCACTTTGATCAAGGCAAGTATAGCATGGACCATCCTTGTTGCCTATTCACCTTAATCACTAAATTCATGATGTATGTGTCTACCTTGGCAACCATAGTGTTTATTCCTAGCTTTTGATCACTTGATCCTTGTTACCTATGAGATTGCATTTGAGTAGTGATGCTAGCGCTTGATGATGCCATGATCTTATGAACTTGAATAATTAATTATGAGATAAAGATTAAAAGATGCTTTTTAGTAACATGGACTAAGGACTTAACTGTAAGTATGACATCGGGACTTACAGCGCAACCATGAGGGTCATATGGCTCTGACTTTAGTCAAGTATGAAGTTACTTTCTATTATGTTGTTAATCTTGAAAGGTTCCTTGCCGAGCTGGTTGTTTTGCGGCTCCTGTCTTTGTGTGTACTGCTGCGTGTATGTGCCACTAGAAGGAGGGCTCTACCACCCCTTGCCATTGCGCCTGGATTGATTAGTGGCATGTTAGGAAGGCTTTTGAAAGACTTCATAGTGTACCCTGCCGCACTTCCTTGGTGAGGTGACATGGGAGTCATGACCCTTGGCATATGGGAATCACGACTTATGGTGAAAGTGTGCAACCTCTGCAGAGTGTAAAACTGATATATCAGCCGCGCTCACGGTCACGAGCGGCCTTGGACGTCTTACAGGAACTTAACTAATTTAATATTGATTTATTTGAAGTTTCTGTTGATGTTTATTCCATATTAATTATCATGTTTATATGATCATGTAAATCTTGTTCCTTGGTATAATCTATTGCTACTACTCAATTTGCTAAAATGTGATCAACTAAAAGCAACCGCTGTCAAACCAGTGTCTTGTCTTATTTGAGCCTCATAAACCCATGTTATTCTTGTTGAGTACGACATGTACTTACGCTTGCTTTATTTTTCATATTTGGATTAAAATCTCGGATGGGTAACAGATAACTATGATGATTCTTCTGAGAATTACTAGGATTGTGGTTCACCAGTCAACTACTTCCCTGTGAATTGGAGCTTCCGCGAGAGATTATAATTATTAGACCGCTGCTATTTATGTAAAGACTCTGTGATATTATTCGTTATATATTGAACCTTGTGATGGTACTATGTAATTTGTCGCTTATGTGTGTGATTGATCTCTGGGCGCACATAAGTTGGTTCATTCAATTTTATCCTTAAAATTGGGTGTGACATAATGCCACGTCAAATGTTCGTACAAAAGCTAAAAGAAACTCATTGGAGACATATGCCCTTTCAAGGTGGCGATCTTAATGTAAGGTGTGCAGCTCACATTCTGAACTTGATTGTCCAAGATGCAATGGAAATCATACAGAATATCATTGAGTCTGTTAGGAATGTCATTAAGCATATTTCATCATCTAGCTCTCGGCTACAGATTTTCAATACCATTCCACATCAATTTAATCTTCGACCTAAGAAGGGATTCACCCTAGATGTTCCTACAAGGTGGAACTCTACTAATGACATGCTTGAAGAAGCCCTTGAGCAATGTTTTCAGGTCGTTCGATTAATCGCGATTAGTCGTCCTGGTCGGTCAGGAGTGCTCGATTAGAGGATCCGACTCGATTAGGTCGACCAGAAACCTGGTCATCCGATTAGTCGTCGACTAATCGCGATTAATCGTCCGATTAGGACACGGACGACCAGGTTTTGCTCTGTTTTTGGGCCTGTTTAACAGGGCGGATATGTGGACTACTAGCCATTCATCTTGGCCTGTTAGGATTAGAACATATAGCAAGAAAGTCACCAGCTGAACACTAATGCAGCCTTGATGCTTCCTTTTTTGCGTATAATATAGTGTATGTATAGAGGTATATATATATAGGTCGACCAGCTGATATACCTGGACGACCAGGGTCGATTAACCGACCTGGTCGACGATTAATCACGATTAGTCGCTTGGTCGGTTCCAGGTCGACCAGGATCGACCGGCCGACCTGAAAACATTGCCCTTGAGTATAAGGATGCCTTGAACCACTATGCAAATCTGCAGAACATTTAGGGACCCAACCTTAAGCAATGGAACTTGGCAGATAGAGTGTGCAAATTTTTGAAAACTTTTGCTGATGCAACCATAGTCTTCTCATAGCATAATTCTCCAAGTTCTCATAGGTATGTTGAAGAGGTTTGGGGGATAAGAGAACTACTTGTCGGTGCTAGTTTTAGCGGGCGCTAACACCGGCTAGTAACTTGTGTTTTGCGGTTGAGGTTTCGGATGGTGTGCAAGGAGAAACACGAGAGATTTATACTGGTTCAGGCCAAGAGGGCCCTACGTCCAGTGGAGGGGCGAGTCATGTTGCCTTGCACCGAGGTGCTTGTAGTAGGGGATTATAAGCTGAGTCGAGAGAGGGAGAGTATCCCAAGTCTCTTGTGCGAGGAAGAGGATGCTTTCGTTTTCGTGTAGCTGTGTTGTGTGTATGTTGGTGTCGTGAGCTTCGTGTCTCTCTTTGTGACTGGCCTCCGCCCTCCCTTTTATAGTTACAAGGGAGAAGCTAGAGTTATATGTGGTGACTTATGATGACGATACTTCGGCATGGTGGGAGCAGAGGTGATTAGTGGCTATCGTCAGCCATGCCATCGTCTTGGCGCTTCGGCGATATGGCTTCGGTCATTCGACTGATCTTCCACTGTTCGATCGTTGAGTTCCAAGGTGGCACAATGTATGGGACGTGGCTTGCTGCGTGGCGGTGCGTCATGGCGTCGCGTCCGGTCCTGCACAGTGCAAGAGAAGACTTGTTGACTTTCAAAGATTGACTCCCGAGGCTCGGGAGCCTTCTTTGCCGTCGGGAGCGTGACGGGACTGGTCATTAGGGGTGTCCTCCTTCGGGCGTGTTTTCCTCTCATGCGCGATACCTTCCTGAGGGGCGAACGGTCCTGTTGCCACATTGCCCATACTCTCGGGTCAGCGGGACAGCCGTCACCTCTCCCGTCCCTGCGAGGCTTGTGCGTTATGGGCAGGAGCTGTCGCTGTCGTAGTTGGAGAATCTCTTCGTTAGCAAGGGGCGTCATCCGGTTGACTGTCCTTAGACGGAGTGGGAAGAATGGAACCGTCGTATCGGTCTCCGAAGGAGGTATGGCAGTGGGTACGGAGGGCGTGCACGAGCGGGGTGCCGTCGCCTCGCGACGTCTAGTCAGTGGGGCCGCGCCTGTAAAGTGGTCAGAGGGGTCCCTTGCGGTCCAAGATTGCCCTGCTGACGTTGATTGTGCATTGGATGCCTTTAGAGGGATCGCGCTCGAGGAGGATGAAGAGGCTCGGGTGAATTGGAGATTTAGCACCCGAGGGTGCCGTTGTCCCGAGCCCTCTCGTGGAGGCTCGGGCGAATCGGAGATTTGGCGTCCGCGGGTGCCGCTGTCCCGAGCCCTCTGGTCGAGGCTCGGGCGAATCGAAGATTTGGCGTCCGAGGGTGCCGTCCGGCCTTACGGGAGGCCACTTTGGGCCTTCACGCGCGTAGCTTTCGTGGGCATCGGCTGGCCTTATTTGGGCCAGGCTGCGCTGAGATTGCTCGTTTTTGCGTTGAAGTTGGGTACCCCATACTTTGGTACCCGACACTACTCCTTGATGAAAAAAACATAAGTGATAAATTCTTGAAGGTCTTGTGTGATGACATGAAGTCAAAGTTTGATAAATATTGGTATGAACCTAACAAAATCCTTTTGGTTGCATCGTTGTTAGACCCACGGTACAAGTTAGTCTTTTTGAAGTATTGTCTCATGAAAGTTTATGGAGAGAAAGTGGCTGATAGTAAACCAAATGATGCTCTTATTTGGTTTAAAGCATATTATTCTCGTTACGAAAGCATGCCACAAAGTAGTTCTCAGAGTAATGTTTCTTCATTGCCCGAAGCGGGTGGTTCGGTTAGTACGTTTTCTGTGTTATCTGGAAAACGCAAACTGGGGTTGGAATTTGAGTTGTTTAGGCACCAAAGAATGCCACATCACTCAACAAGGGCAGAAGTTGACACTTACCTAGATGAACCATTGGTTCCTTCAAGGGAGGGTGAAGAATTTGATGTGCTCGAGTGGTGGAAAAGAAACCGAGATCAATATCCTATACTAGCTAAGATGTCTCGTGACTTTTTGGCCATTCCATTGTCAACTGTGGCCTCTGAATCGACATTCAACACTGCTGGCATAATAATTGACAAATATCGCAATTCCCTAAGTTGAGAAACTGTGGAAGCACTCATATGCGCAAAAGATTGGCTCAAACAGTAACTCTCAGATGATGAAGATGATGGTAAACATTTTTTTCAGATATGCAATTAACATTTGATGATATGTCTAGTTATGACCCCTTTGTATGATTAGGTATATTTTTCATGTTTATTTTGTCTCGTTACTTCTGTGAAAATAAATGTGTTCATAGCAGGGACAAGCAGCAGACGTCTTTCGCTCTAAATATTATGTTCGTGTTTTAATTTCTTACAGTATGTCCTGTATGCTCTTCTTGACTAGAAATAGATTTTTTGTTAGCTTCCAACTATTATACTTCATATATCATAGCACCTACTTTTGGGAATGTTTGTGAGCGACTTTTTGTTTTGTGCAGGAACTGTGACTGAAGTGACTACTGCTCGAGTTTCTCACCGCTGAACATGAACAATGAGGACAAGGCAGAGTTTCAGAAATCTTCTACTGTACTATTCTGGGATACGCTGCTGCACATGTATGTATAATCTGGTTCGATCAAATAACTATTACCAAATGGAAACTGTGTTCACGGTTCACTGAATTCCACAGAACATCATGGATTGGAAGAAAGGGATGTCAGCTCACGGAGACGTCATGTTTCCAGTGATGAACAGAGGAAGAGATCAGGAAAAGGAAAAGTCATTAACTGGGTGTCCTTTTTCTAGAATATAACCAATACCACAATGACCTTTGGTTATTGTAATCACCTCAAAACATGTGGTTACTGAAAGTCGTACAAGCGTACTTCCATCCATCCCTTTTTCTCCGGCATCATTTTTTGAAACAATTCTTGAGCTCTAGTATTTTTCTACTCTGCTTGCTAACCTGGAGGAGATGACAGCCATCATCCTGTCACAATACTACCATTTCTGTTGATTAGTTTGACCCAGATACACTTGTGGAGTTCAGAGTGAATTTATTAGTGTGGATGCAGTTGGTGCTGCTTTTTTGGGGGTTTAACCCTCCTATTGATTCTGACATATACAGCATGAGTCAGTCAAATTTTCCGTGCTGATACGCCCATTGTAATAATTCTTTACAAATGAGTAAATCAAATTTGTAAAAAAAAAAACGATGTTCCCAGTCTGGCATGGCATTGTTTATAAATTTGCACATCAAGGCTGTGTTCGGTGAAGCTGAAGTGCTATAGATAAGCGCTGAAGTACTGTAGAAGTGCTGAAATCTTGTGAGAGAAAAATACTGCTGAAGTGCTAAAAAATAAGCGCTTATAAGCGCTTATACCCTCAACCGAACGCAGCCCAAATTGGCCCACGTACCATGGATCGATCGAGTATATAAAAAGCCAGCAGAGGCAGGGTAGGCATGGATTCATTGCTGTCCCTGCACGCCCCACCACTACCCCTACTCTACCCCACAAGAAAAGAGAAGCTGACCGCATGGTGCAGAATGATTGTGTACTATCTGAAAGCTCGTTGAAATTTCTTTTTCTTTTTCTTTTTTTATGTTTCCTTTTTAGTTTTTACCCATTATATACGTAAATAAATCTACAATAAATAAATTAACGTGTTCGTTTGTGTTTATCAGCTTTTTTTACCCATAAAATAATATTTTTCTCTCATAATAAATTAGCACCTGTAAAAATCAGTTGTTTCTTTTTCAGCCGGCGGAACAGCTTGCGTTCTTGCTGAACAACTTGAAAGTTCTTCTTCTTCTGGATGAAGGTAAGCCTATTTAGATTCACTCATTTTGCAAAATGAATTACTGTAGCAATGTACTAATTTTTATAATAAGTGTCTAATCATACCTCAAGTAGGCTTAAAAAATTCGTCTCATAACATTTTACAAAACTGTCAAATTAGTTTTAGTTTCCATCAACATTTACTGTACCATGTATGTGTCTAAAAATTAATGTGATGAAACTTTTTATATTTTGTGGTGAACTAAAGAGGGCCTAAATGATCTGGGTTGAGGTTGATGATGGCTGGCATCAATTTCAGTGAGCAGTCCTGCACAGTTCTTAAGACTGTATACTGTACGGTATAGTATGGTATGGTCCCAACTCTTGTGAAAGGGGCGTTTAGTTGCCGAAAAGTGTGAAAAATATATTATAGATTTATAGCACGTAGAGAATTTTTTTCAATAAATGTTTAATCATAAACTAAGTAAATTTAAAAGAATCGTTTCGAGAAAGTCAGGTAAACTATGTAAATATATAAGAGCTGCTACTTCATTTAATACTCTATGTATACGTAAAGGACAATCGATGTGATAGGAAATCTATAAACTTTTTTGAACTAAATATGGTCCGAAGAGGTATGGTGCAGGAGCCAGGTGCCCAGGTCAGAAGAAGAGGCGAGCACGACAGACAGCTACGACTGGAGAGAGAGGGAGGATCAATTCTCAATGGCTGGCTGGCTGGCTGGCTGGCTGATGCCATGATTGCGCAACTTTCCCTTTCCCCCGCACCGCAGGCATCGCCGGCACCAGGTCGTCGCTCGCTGCCTTTCCGTGCCGGCCGGCCAAAAGCATTTCTGCCGGTGCCGGAGGCGTGGAGGCGTGGTGCTGCTTCCTGCTTGCCTCCGCCTGTCCTAATACTGTTTCGTGACTCGCTAATCAGTAAAAAGAACAAGCTGCTAGTAGAGTAGAGGAAAAAGAAGACACACTGCACTGTAGCTTCGTGCTGTTTTGCTTTGCTTTGCTTTTATTCCCCTTCCTTGTTCCAGCACCAGCTCATCCCCATTCCCCACCCCCCTCGCTTGCTTTCCCCACCCGCCAAACCCATCGCCTGTTGCTGCATCCGTCCGAGGCATTTCTCAAGGCAGGAAGCCAAGAACAAGTTCTTCGCCTGTCGCCTCGTTGCTGAGTGAGGTGCGCGCCTGCTGCCGTTTCTCCTCTTGGTTCCAACCGATTCTTTTTCTTGCGCTGTCTGTGCTGCTCTTTTTTTTTTCCATTTCTTTTCTTTTCTTTTCTTTTCTTTTCCTCGTAGGCCATAGCCATTGTTGGTTGGATCCTTCTGCAGATGAAGTCTCATGCTTCATGTCCTCCTAAGTTCTTCCTTTCCTTCTGTATATACAGTAGATTTCATTCATAGAGACGGTTTGATCTGCAAAAGTGCAAATCCCCGTAGCGGTTGCTTCTTTTACCTGTTATTGGTAGTACCATCTTACTGCTAGTTTCCTTTTCTCATTTCATTTGGCCTGGTCTTGTTCTACGCATGTATACTTTACATAGTGGTGCTATTAGTGGCCAGTTTTGTTTAGAAATCAGTGAAATTAGTTTTTTTTTTTACATAAGGTTGGTGATTGTGAAATAATTGGTATAAAATCCGATAAACTTAGTTTATTTTCTTTTTTAAAAAATAATAATAAAGGAATAACAATCTTGCCTCTGCATCAACTTAGTTTATTTTCAGTGATATGCCCGTCCTTTTTAACTTTCTTCCTCTCTGCACATTACTACCCAGCCTAGTTTCAGTGTCATTGGACAGCATTTCAATACTGATCTGCCTCCCTTTCTGTGTTCCCAGTTTAGATCTGCAATCCCATCCCAGGGCTGAATCCAAGTCAAGAGGGACAAAGATGGCACTTGATGCAAGCAACATTCTGCTGCACATCAAGAGGACACTGCATTCTTCTGTCAGGCTTGCCTACCAATCTGCTTCTGAGTATCCTGTGGCACTCGGCGTCGGCATGCTGCTGCTGTTCCTCCACAGACTCTGCCCGTCTCTGTTCACTCTCCTGCTGTCCTCGTCCCCGGTCTTCCTGCTAACTGCACTTCTTCTTGGAGCGCTGCTGAGTTACGGGGAGCCAAGTGCTCCAGTGATCGGAGAGGACCTGAAGACATCGTCTGCTGAATCCAAAATATCCATCACCGAATGTTCAGTGGTTGAGGAGGTTCAGAATGTCGCCGTCACCCACGTGTCAAGGAGTTTTTTTGAGAGCTCAATTGTCTGCATCGAGGAAACGGCTACTGATAGCGTCTTCCATGATACCCACCGTGATGAGGACAGTAGTATCACATCTGTGTCTGCGGATGCCGTTCGCTGCGCAGAAGCTTCTGAACTTGCCAAGAATGAAGTTGTTATCGTGGAAAGAGAGGAGCGTGTCAAGGAAATCTGCAACAAGGTTGAGCAGCAGTTTTTTAAGAGCAGCGCTGCTGAAGGTGTTTCGATTGAAGAGGACAAAACTTCTGAAGGTGTTCAGCTTGATGCTCAGTGTGATCGGGGGAATGTGGCATCTATGTCCACTGATGCTGTTCTTCGTGCTGAATCTTGTGGGTTTGACAAGAATAATGGTATCATTGCTGAAAGAGAGGAAGAGGAGCATGTTAAGGAAATCTGCAAGCAGGTTGCCCCGCCGCAACAGATTGAAAGCACCGTTACAGAGAGGTGTCACTATGAAGTGAGCAGTCAGTATCAGTTCGGTGAACTCATGAGCTCATGTTGGCAACCTGTTATACGACAGGATCCTTGTTCTGATTCTGAGTCTGATCTTACTGAAAGCTCTTCTGATGCATCGATCACTGACATTATACCTATGCTCGATGAACTGAACCCACCTGTAGACTTGGGTTCTGGTCATCCTTCCTCAGGCTTCAGAGACAACCTGAACACTGGCTCATCAGATGAAAATGAAGATGGCGAGGAGGAGGAGGAGGAGGAGGATAACAACCTTAGCTCAGATGAAGATGGAGAAGAAGAAAAGAGAGATGACGAAAGTAGCTGGAAGGGATTTGTGGATCCAGACCCTTTGGATACTGATAAGAATGGGAATTTGGAGAGTCTGATGGCGCAGCGAAGAGCAAAGAATGTTCTGAAGTTTGAACTTGACAGGAGGTTAATGGACATGCAGGCCGCTGATGCAGTTCAGAAAATGGAGGAGGCGTCGCGGTTCCATGTTCAGGTGCCCTCCATTTCTACACCAAGGCCCGGTCCTTCAAGTGAATCAGAGGATACAGTGGAGTTACCACAGATTCCTGATTCAGCGCCGTCTGTTCTGCTTCCCTGGAGGAAACCATTTGATGTTCCGTTTGACCAAATTGTGGACCGCGAGAGCCGTTTTCAGGAAACTTGGACTCCTCGCTCAGGCTTTTCATCAGCACAGGGTAGGAGGCGTGACAGCTTGTATGTGAGGCAGTCTACTTATATGCGACATCACAACGGAATAAAGCCAGAGAAGTCTGAATTCAGTGGAAAAGATGCTGGTGACAATCACTCAGAAAGCGATTCTGAGCAACCACTTGGCAACAATGGCAAGTTATTTGGCTCACTGGAACCACACATTGGTGATGAGATCAAAATACTAAGCACGGCAATTTCAGATGTGTGTGTGCTAGAAGCAAATCATGGAATTATTGAAGGTACTGATTCCATCAATGGCGCAGATCCACTTTATATCCAAAAATCAATGCCCAGCACGTCAGATGTGAATGATTATTCATTTTCTGCAGGTAATATGGGTCACTCATTTTTCAGATTATGTAGCTGTGCAGATTATGTATTGTATTTGCAGTATTTACTCAAGTAGAGCTGATGTCATGCACGCAGGTAATGAGCAATCGGTATTTTGTTTTCTATCTGAAGAACACAATACTATGGAGGAACATATGGTTGAAGTTGAAGAAGAAGAAGACTCCATGAGTGAAGTCAACTCACTGTTCAAGTGCCGGATGGAGGAAGTGCTAGTGCAGTCCATTTCAGAGTCCGGTATAGGCCAACCCTTGACGGTTCAGCTCGAGCATGAGCTTAGTGATTCTTTACTACGCGCAGAGCCTGCAATACCTTTGATTGAACTTGAAGTGAGATCAATAGAAGAGCTGAACTCACAATTTGCCCAGCTCAACGGAGAAGCGTCATTCGCATGCGCTGCTTCTGTCTCCGGTTGCGATCATGAGCAGCCGATCCAAGAAAGACCAAGTGAAGCATTGCTTGTGGAAAATGGGGACCATTCTTCAGACTGCTCGTTTGATGACGGTCTGGTGGCTGTGAAGGTCGTCGAAGGTGACGGTGAAGGTGAACCAAAGGAGGAGGTGGTGCTGACTGAAGACGGTGGGCTTCCTGTTGTAGAAGCAAGCTCGGTTGAGGAGATGAGCTCACTGTTCAGGCAACTAGAAGCAGCAGCTGGGCCAGCACTGATGCCTGCTGGTGGTAGCTCATCGGAGAACATGTTTGTTGGTCAACACACTGGAGAGACAGAGACTGATTATTGTGTGCTAGCTCCTGATGCAAAACCTGCTGCTTGGGAAGATACCAACCCTACTTATGTGCAGGCAAGCATCGACGGCGGTGACAAGATGAAGGTTCCTGCAGATGGCGAAGCAATCCTGGACGATTCAGCCGCAGTAAACTCAGGACCGTGTGCTAAGGAAGATGGCACATCTGGATCCAATGGCAGCAAAGTATTTGAGGCCAAAGAATCACTTGAAAGCGCTTAATAATCTAGTCTTACCGAAGCACAGTCAGCTGGCAGCTGATCAACATATACAATGTGGGAGTGATGTTTGATCACAGGGGTGCACGGTGCAGCTGGTGGCCTAGCTGAATCCTGAAGGTGGTGGATGGGAGACAATACACCATCGTCTCTTGTCAGATGTAAATTTTCTGATCTTCGGAGAGAATGGAGTGCGCATGTCATTCCATCAAAAAAATGGAGTGCGCATGTCATTCCATCAAAAAAATGGAGTGCGCATGTCTATGTCGATATGTTTTTTTTTTTTTTTTGTCTGTCTGTTTGGTTGTTTAATTCGTCTGTCCATACCTCTTCCTTTTCTTTTCTTTTCTTTTTTTTTTTTCTCTCCTTGGAGTTGGATGGACAAAATAGGGTGATTGATGCAGTTTAGTAGTAGTAGCACGGATCACTGGCTGTTTCATGTGCCGAGTGCAGAGTTTCGATACACGGATGGATTCTCTTCGTTTGTTTCATTTTCATTCATGTGTTTACTAATGGGAACTGCTGACTATGTAAGCTCAATGGTTACAAGAAGAAGAAGAAGACTGGAGAGGGTAGTTCGTTTGCGCCTTGGATGAGGGTATGGAAAGGTCACCTCCTCGAAGTACAGGTGAACCGCGTGCAGAGTGGGTGGCTGTCTGAACTCTGAAGGTTTGGTATGTAGACCTATGAAATGTAATGTAATGTAACCGACAGCTCTGGGTAGTTGAAATAAACATGCCTGAACATTGCATATAGAGAGACTAGGACTGCAAATGTATACAAGAGTAAATATTTATTATTGGGACTGTACTAGCAATGCGATGCGTTCGCGTGTATATGTGTATTCGTCTACGCGTTTTCGCGTTTCTGCTGCAGGCTTTCTTGTGGTTTTGAACAAGCTTTGGTTTTGGTTGGCAACAATTGTGCGCTACCTAACACCAGCCGGAAATGCGAAAGAAAAATAGCCTTGTGGCCGGAGAGCACGTACGCAATCGGACAAATGTATACAGCAGTGTTAGCCAGCCTGAAACAGAAACTGAAACTGTCGTTGGGTTCAAGGAGACACCAAGACTGGGTTGGTAGCGTTGCCTTAGCCTCCAAATGGACACAGATGACTGAAAGGGAAACGGTGGATAACACTAACAACACCTTGCAGCAGGCTGGCGCTGCAGATTAGCAGTTACCTGGACGTGGACAAGCATAAACAGACAAGGAAGAGGATATACTCAGAGCACATAGATATGGATTAGGTAGGATTAACTAGGTAGTTCGCGGCCGGTTAGGTGTATAGAATTATTAATCCATCCTATTCCTAGGATATATGCTAATAATGTGTACTCTGTTTCTGACTACTGAAGGATGATATTTCTGCACTCTGTTTCTGACCTCTTTATCTTAGATGGTTCTCTCTCTCTCTCTCTCTCTCTCTCATGTTTTTTTTGGTTTCAGCAGGCCATGTATGAAAATATACCTCATTATCTTAAAAGAAAGGATTAAGTTTACTTTTGGCTCTCAACTTTTGCCTTTATCTAATTTTAACCCCCAAACTATGAAACCGTCTAACTTTGACACCTCAACTATCAAAACCATTTAATTTTGATCCCAGAGCTATCGAAAACCACTCTAACTCGTCTCAGGGGTCAAAATTGAATGGTTTTGATAGTTGAAGTGCCAAAGTTAGACATAACCAAGAGTTGAGGGGCCAAAAATAAACTTATCAACTAATTTAGTTTTAAAATATTTATGAAAAAATAGATGTGTCAATATATATTTATATGTATTACCTACACATCATTTGATTTTTTTTGTTGTAAATAAGAACCCGAAATTCTTTAAAATGTAATCTATATATTTGAAGTTCTCGTATTTTATTTTTAAAAAAATTATTCATATTATTCATCCTAACTTAGATTGGGAAATGATGAAAAACCAAATTTATGAATCTCAATGAGATATACAATTCTATAATTGGTCACCTTTTCATTTGAAATCTACTACATTAATTTCATATTATTCGGCAAACCATGACAAAATGTTTAAATATTTATCAATAAGTAAATCTAAATTTATTATTTTTTGATAAATATTTACAATAAATTAGATATTTATATGTAATATTTTAATACATATAAATACTTACTTATAAATGATGTGTAGGTAATATTTTATACATATAAATATTTATTGATAAGTCTATTTTTTTATAAATATTTAAAAACTAAATTAGATTATTAAGTCTATTTTTAGCCCCTCAACTCTTTCTTATGTCTACTTTTAGCACTTCAACTATCAAAACCATTCAATTTTCACTCCTGAGGCAATTTGGAGTGGTTTTGGATGGCTCTAGGGTCAAAATTAAACGGTTTTGATAATTGAGATGCTAAAAGTAGAGGGTTTTATAGTTCAGTGTTAAAATTAGACAAAGACAAGCGTTGAGGAGTCAAAAGTGAACTTAATCCTAAAAGAAAATATGTTTGAAAACGTTATTGCCTTCTGCATAGTTTGAAATTTGAAGTTATTACAGCAACAGCGATTCGGAATTTTCATTTCAGATTTTTTTTTCTCTCTAAACATTTCACTGTTTAGTTAATTAAATATGGGCGTCACTTAATGAATGACATTGGCGCTTGTTACACACATCAAACCTGGATGGACTAACAACAAAAACGAATATAAACTGATGGGAGTCATTTCCTCAAGGCAGTGCCTCTCATCTCATCTGGTTGGTGGGTGGGTGTGAACCAAATTGAAGGAGCACAAGTTGACCGCCCGGCTATGGCTACCCAAAAAAGGCCACTGTCACGGGCCTATTTGCCCATAGTGACACGCATTAGTTAGCATATAGCATAGCAAGCGGAAACCTAACCTGTAGTCTGTACTCTTCTGGCGTGCACTCGTCGGTGATAAAATATGCTGATATTTTTTTTAAAAAAAAAAGAAAGAAAGAAAGAAAACGAGTGTTAGGAGTGGGTACGTGTACGTAGGCATAGGCATGCATGTTTCACAATAGAGAAACAAGGTCTACCGTATTCGTTCTTTTTATATACTCTATCTATAAAGAAAAAAGAGATGAGGAAGAGCGGCAGTGTGGAACCTTCTCTTCTCTGGCTCAATCCTGCTGTCTTCCATTGCATTGTCCTTCCTCGAGCTCCGTCATTATTAATTAAAAAAAAACTGTCATGATCAAATCACAACAGCTCCCTGCATAGAAAATTGGGAAGAACAGCACCTGGTCTCGAGAATTATGAATTATTTAATCCATTTAATTTTTTTAAACTTAAAGCCGCGATGTCTGAAGAGCGCGTGCGCGTGGAATGAATGACCGTTTCCCTCGTGTCCCTTTCTTCTTCGTCGTCATCGTCGGGCACCGAGCGGCCTCCATTGCTCCATCGCCGCCCCCTCACTCCTCCATAAAACGACCAGCGCATCGTTCACTCCCACGCCTCGCCTCATCAGTCACCCTCGTCTCCACGACAGCAGAGCTCAGCTCACAACCACCCTGCTGCAGCTCCAGCTCCAGGTCCACTCCACCACCGTGCCATGGCCGACCGCGTCCACCCGGCGCCACCGCCGCCGCCGCTCTCCGCCTCCTCCCCGCCCCAGCAGCGGCAGCAGCAGCAGGCCCACGAGGAGACGACGGAGGAGCCGCACCCGTCGTTCGCGCGCCCGGCGGCGCCGCCACCGGGGACGTACATCGTGCAGGTGCCCAAGGACCAGGTGCTGCGCGTGCCGCCGCCGGACCGGGCGCGGCGGTTCAAGAAGCTGTCGCGCCGCCCGGCGCGGCGCCGCGCGTTCCGCCGCGCCTGCTGCTGCGCCTGCGCCGCCGCGCTCCTGGCCGTCGCCCTCGCCGCGCTCTTCGTCGGCGCCGTCTACCTCGCCTACCGCCCGCGCGCGCCGGCCTTCTCCGTCGCCTCCCTCTCCATCCGCGGCCTCGACGCCGCCTCCCTCGCCCGCTCGTCGTCGTCGTCGTCCAACACCTCCACCCTCTCCCCTCGGCTCGACGCCGCCGTGCGCGCGGACAACGCGCGCAACAAGAAGGTGGGCATCGAGTACCGCGGCGGCGGGGACGTGACGGTGTCCTACAACCCCGGCGGCGGCGGCGGCGGCGGCGTGGTGCGGCTGGCGTCGGGCCCGTGGCCGGCGTTCCGGCAGGCGGCGAGGAACGTGACGGCGTTCGCGGTGGCCATGGCGGGGCAGGGCGTGCGGCTGACGGAGGAGCAGGCGGCGCAGATAGCCAGGGAGCAGGCCGCCGGCGCCGTGCCGCTGCTGGTGGAGGCCGCCGTGCCCGTCAGGCTCCGCTTCGGCGGCGTGCTCCGCACCTGGACCGTCCCCGTCAGGGCGCGCTGCGACGTCTCCGTCGACAGGCTCGACGGCGACGACGTCGTCGCTGTTAACCAAGGGTGCAGCGTCAAGGTCAAGCCGCTCTGGTGGTGGTGGTGATTTGTGCTGGTCGTCGTCGCCGGCCGCCGGCTGAGCCCGCCGATCCAACGGCTAGTGATCAGTTACTAGCAACGGTGTGCATTGAGCTCGGTTGTTACTGCTGTATTTACTACTGTAGTAGTACTTGTCTGTGAAGATAAATTGATTTATAGGAATTTTTGAGGGTATTTAATTTGGATTTCATGTTAATTAATGCAGACAGTAATTGTAATTCAGGAGTATACTGTAACTTCCTCTCTTTTTTTCGTTGATGTATTATATTGTACAAAAGGAGGAGGAAATAACCGAAGCATTTCGCTGTGTGTCCTTAGGGGGCTGTTGTGAATGTGATTGTGAAGATGGAGGAAATTTTGAGTTCAGTCACCGTTGATGTAACTCTCTGTTAAAGCGTAGTGGCACTTGCATCGCTCTGTACGTAGTCTGTAGCCAAGTCAGTCAGCTCTTACTAATCCTAGTGTAGTTCTTGTCTTGCTTGTGCTGTCACCAACTTAGTACCAAGTCGCCTTGCTTGGCGTTTTATTGTGAAATTTCAAAACAAAGCTATCTTTTATTGTAAATTGCAAGTTGGGCTGCAAATGATATTGCTATGTAAGAATAGTAGCATATGATTGTTTGTGATAACCAAGAGAATAGTGCCCGAGCGGCTGTTTGTCCGTGTCTCCGTGGCCCTGTGTTGGGGTGTGTCGCATATAGGCAACAAAACCTGTTTTGGATTCTTCTCATCTTCTGTCACAAAGTAATTTTGCATGGACTCACGAGCAATTATTTTGTTTCATGTCTCCTCATTTATGTTTCTAGATAAATTTAATACGAAAGTATATCTAATGGTACTTATTTTGTTTCATGAGTAGTAGTACCTTTTTATATAATTTTAGCTAAAATTTAAACTATTTGACTCCTCAAAATATGAGAACTGTATTTTTTTTATGGACAGAGGCAGTATCTTACTTCCTCCACTTGCAAATATGGATTCGTCATTTAAGTTTATCCAAAGTCAAAACTCTACATTTTGTCATTTTTCTTTATTTATGGAAATGCTAGCCTGTATCTTAGCACTTAAGGCTCAAAAATCAACTGGCCCAACGCCAGCGATGAATGATGAACCATTCAACAAAAGGAGCGTTTTCATACATGTACATGTACCCATCACCTACTGATTTAGCCCAAACTGGACTTTTGCTACCGTGTCAGCACTGCGTCATCGTGGATTGTTAAACCTGTCTGTCAATCAATCAAAGAAAAAAAATTAGTGCAACGCGAGATTGATGCAATTTAAATGTCTCTATTTTAAAAACTACACAAAAATAATAATAATACTATTAGAATTGTATTAAAAATATCTATTTTGTGGTTATGATTTTATATATCACATAAATAACATTATTAATGGAGAATTGTCTTCTCTGCCCTCAGAAAAAAAAAGGAGGAACTGCCTGTAAAAAAACTTATCCTAATAACGAAATGAAATCAGCAATTATATTGTTAACTGGAAGACTTATTTTTTTCTTGTCGCATTGTGAGCTGGCTCTAGCTAGCTTTAGTTGCATCAGCAAAATTAATGTAAGCGGAGCACGTCAAGCAAGAAACTCCAGGGATAAAAAAAAAAAAAAAACAGCTGTTCTGCATTCATTTCATAAACTAGGTCAGACGCCATTGTTCAGCCTGGAGTGATGTTCATACCAATCTCGAAGAGAGGTCCATTTGATTTGATTTGATTGCGATTCGTATGTGTGTTGTGTCTAGTCAGGTGGGAAGATAGCAAGGGCCCTACCTGTTAATCAGTCACGAAACAATATTTTTCTTTCAAAAAAATCAGCATCAACCAAAATTAGCGCTTATTTTCAGTCTAAACAAAAACTGCTCGGTGCCATTTGTACTAAGTTCTTCAAATAATGTCTTTAATCTGACTAGGGCTTGGACAGTTGGACCATTTCAAATCAACAGGGCAGTTGTGTTTTTGAAGCTGTAGGCTAGAGCCTTATTGCTTGCCAGCGAGGAAATTCAGTTCTGCGGTTTGGTTGGGGCTAGAAGCTAGTTCAGAAGAGATGATTTTAACCTTTTCTTTCTAGGTTATTTTTTGGGTGTGTGGTTTTACAGGGGCTCACACAAGCGGATCTTCCTTGAATTTGTTCTAGCTCCGCCCCTGTGGTTTTGTATGTAACTCTTTTAGATATTTGAGAAAAAAAAATTCAGACTGAGCTAGTTATGGTTGGCCTTGATCAGGAAGTTGGGAAGCCAGTAATTTCTAAAAGCTAGGAAGAGTAACAACGAAGAAAAAGAAAAGGAGTGAACAAATATCAACATGAACACGACGTCAACAAGCAGCATGCCCCCATTCGTGGCTCAAGCTCCTTTTTTTTCACTAAAATATATGATCTCAACTGCCAAACAAGAGTAGTACCTAGAATTGGCTTCACATAGACTTCCTCGGAAAAGCATAGATCAATCTAAGCTTATATTAAATCAAACTTTTTTTTAGTACTGTTCTGACTAGCAACAACTCTAGAAAAAAAAATATATATAGCATCTTCAATAAAAAAATAGTATCCATAACGAGAATATAGCAAGTGAATACTGTGGTAGTGTGGTTGCAGTCTTGCAGATGCAACTGGTGAACATAATAAGTTTATGTTATTATTATTAGTACAAAAGCAATTGGAGAGGAAACGTTTTGCTGTGTCAGTGACAGTGTTACTAGAGCTTCCGTGAATCTGACTGATACCGGAGAAAAATTTTCAGTTAAAGTCACCATTGACGACGTCAGTAGCTGTTGAAATGTGTACTTGTACTGTCTCCCGATGTCGGTCAGCTCCGTAGGTGTACTAATGCTTCGCTTTCTTTCGTTTTCCAGCAACTTATCGCCGAGTCGTGACATGCTGCTTTGGTTTTGCTCGCGTTTTCAGAGTAATAGTTGACTTTCTACAACTGCACTGACGAAAAAAGATGGCAGCACATACGACCAGAAAACCGTATAGTGTTGTCACACAGTTTCTTGCCTTGTCTCTGAAGAACAAAGAAGCAAGCAACACAGAAGATCAAAACAGCATGCCTGAATCCAGAACTAACAAGTGACAAGGACACAAGGTAATGCCTTGATCAAGCTTTTTAGTGCCTTATTATGTTCACTAATCCCAAACGAGTACCAGCAAAAGATTGGCTCTACCAGTGTAGGTTGATCTGATACTGTCACAGGACAGAAAATAAGCTCTACGAGTTTGTAGAGGCTACACATACTGCGCCACAACTAGAAGTCGCAGCAGCCTTCCCTCACCCCCAAAAGGACCATATACTACCACCAGGTGCCACCATCAACCATACGTACGTACACGACAAAAGAGAGCCTGCAATCTCACTACCTATCATCCATGGGCCTGCACCATCACTTCTTCCTTCCTTTGGAAGCTCTGGCTGCCTTGGAAGCTCCTGCAGAAGACACCTCTTGAGCGGCTTCGACTGCTTCGGCTTTTGCTCTTCTCACTCTCAGCGTCCTCGCCCTCCTAGGAACCGCCGCCATTAATGGTCCTGCATTATGAATATCTTCCACCAGTTCAGCTTTCACTCCCTTGCGGCTCTTCCTCACCAGTTCAGCTTTCACTCCCTTGCGGCTCTTCCTTGAATGCTCGTTTGCATCATCATCACCATCGACTTCGCCCTCCTGACGGGGCCATTCAGTGCTACAGCCAGGACAGGCTCTTGAAGCCTACATATGCGAACAACATAGCAAACCTTGGCTTCAAAAACGGTCATTAGTGTAACTGTGTGGACTAATAACTAGGCAGCTACCTTGCGCTGTGAGAATTTCTTCTTCAGACAGTACTCATGAATCCTTATGTTGCATCTCTCGTTAGGGCAACTTGAAGCCTTTTATGAACATAGACAATAATCATGGCAACATGAAAGGGTTATACAGTGAATTAGAAACATGAACAAGGCAAGTGAGAACCACATAGCCATTGCATATCAGTACCTTGATACAAGCTTCATTGCAGACAACGCATGATGGGATATCATTCCCACGGAACCAGCTTCGAAGATCAAGAAATGATCTGATGCCAAGACCAATCTTGCCTGTGGAGGTGTATGATAGCCAATGATCCCTTACCAGTTCATTAATAGTTTTCTCTTTCTGGCTCAGTTTGAAGTCCGTAATGCAAGATGGAAGGCGCGATTGGCTGCTCTGTGAACCCCGGCTGCTCTGTGAACCCCCATCTAAAATTATGACCTGGGAACAGAGCAGTCAGCAACTCATGATACCACGTCACAATTCATAATCAAGATTGGCAGTCAGTACTCAGTAGGCATAGTGCTCCCATACCATGCAACAAAGAGCACCAAGAAGTGCATGACATGCTACAATTATGTGAAACTATTGTAGCCTTACCTAATTGCTTGTGAAGCAAAATTATTTCAAGGTACTCCAAGAACATGACCACTTAGCACAGGTAGATATTATATAAGACTATGTGTGGTGAATCAATACATGAAAACCTATGAATCATGTGCCCAGAATGATTGTACAACAAACCTGGTCGTCAAGCCGCACATTGAGAGCATCAATACTGGTTATGGTCCCATCATTTCCAGCTTCCTGAACAATCGCTTCTAACTGCCACAAGAACCATTGATGGTACAGTTACATGAGCATATAAGAAGTTGACACTTGACACAGCATACATAGTGTCAGATTGAACTATGCAAAGCAAGCTATCACATACCAGACCCTTGTAGTATGCAACTTGTGGCACAGAATACTTTGTTCCGAGCATCGATTCTTCATCGGCAATGTTATTAACTACTCCGTAGTACATCGTTCCATCATACTGGTTCATGCATGCTCGCAACTCAAACTGCAGGTATGCTAACTCCTTGTTGATCTTGAGAAGTGTATCGTTGAGCAGCTGCTGATAAGTAGCTGCAAGCCATGGGATGTGATATTAAGTGACTGCAGAAAAGAAGCTTGGGCAAAACTGAATTCAGTTAGGTTTAATCCCCTAAAACTCAGTAAAGAACAGTTGCATAACCTGTCCTACATATATACAGTTCAGCCAATCAACCAGAGTACCAGAACTCGTCCAAAATGCAAAACAACTCTGAATGAGGATCATTTTTTCAGGGCAAAATAACTTTGGGTCCATGTCATCTAAAGTTATCATTTGATAATCAGATGGCAGATGACGTGAGCATGAAGCGATTGTGACAGGCTTATTGTTTGACCATCCATGAAACAGTAAAGTCTGAGAGCAAAGAGCAGTGTCCACTTTTACTACAAGAGGGTACATGCATGGCACTATGGCAGTACTCAAATGGTGGGTTTTTACAGCAACTAGGAATAACAACAGCAGGATCAGACTTGTAAAGGCCACAGCATCCCATAACGAAACTAGGATGCAACCAACCATGCTTTTATTTGGATTTCATCCGAACCCACCAATTATAGACAGCTAAAGATCCATATACCGCATTCTTTCTGGAGAAAAAGCACTAGCGACAGAGCAGGTTGGGTTGCTAGAGGAGCATTTCTCCGAGTAATTTTTGTGGCAATGGCAAGTAGAGATAAGTTTGGTCCCTGTCGGCCAAATCCTCACTTACCTAGTCTTCCATAACTTGGTCCTAGATACAAACACATGTACATGGTTTTGGCCCATCAACCAGACCTCAGCCAAAACCATGTTTCTTCGAAATTTCTAAAATGAAGTGTTGTGGGGACCTTCCCCACAGTTTTTGCCTTAAAAAAAAAAAGACCTTAGCCAAAACACAGATAACTGGAACTCTTCTTGTATCCAGGGCAAAATAAAGTTGGGTTCACAGTCAGGTAAGGTTATTGTTAAAGACAGTGATTTTGAATTTATGACATGCTTATTGTTTGATCATCAGAAGGAAAAACGGCAAAGCATGGAAGCAAAGATCAGTATCCATTGTAATGCCATCAGATTCTAGAGTATACATGCACATGCACGTCAGTATACTACGAAAAGGTAGTAATAATAGACAAGAACAATAAAAAAAGCAGGATCGGAGACATGAACAGCAGGCAGTGCGTGGAGCCACAAAAGTAGGATGATACAGCATACAGCCAACCACGCTACGCTAGTTAGTATTCAGATTCCATGAAAACCCACCGATTATTAGACGCCTAGTAAAGATGGATGCTACACCACGTACACTCCCAAAGGAAAAGCAGTTGGGCACAGCAGTCCGGTTAATCAGCTAGAGGAGCATTTCGACGAGCAGCTGGGCCGTGGAGGAGCAGGCGGAATGGCGTACCGGGGTTCTTGCCGGAGACGGCGGCGAAGACGGCGCGGAAGTCGCGGTCGGGTAGCGGGCCCCTGGTGAGCAGCGCCTGCAGCAGGGTGTGGTGCCGCCACGACAGCGGCGCCATGGCCCCCTCTCGCTCGCTCGCTCGGTCGGCAACGCGAATCGGTGGACCTAGACTACTCCGCCGCGATTTTTGTGGGATTTTTGAGAGTGGGAGGGATGAGGAGAGAAGGAGCGGAAGCGATTTTTGTGGGATTTTTGGGCGGTGGGCTGAGTTTTCGCGGGAAGAGCGAAAAGAAGAGCGGGTAGCCGCAGGGAGGATGAACCAGAGGGGAAAATGGTCTTTTTCGTTTTTTTCGATCTTTTTTTCAGTTTTCGTCTTCACATAGAATCTAAATACAAGAGAAGCCGGCGCGGCCTCACCTCGGCCACGGTAGCGAAATTGATATGCACCATTTGATTGCTGACGAAGAGTGCTGCTACTCTGGAGTGTCTTCTAGGCCAAATATATACTGCTCTCTTCTCCTCTCCAAAACCCTAGATCTACTGTTTCTTTCTCTCTCACCCTCTCCTCTCTTGTGGCGGCGCGGCGAGAACGACTCCCCTAGGTGGCGCGTGTGCGTCCCCTAGGCGAGGAGGCTCGGCGGTGCTGTGCGTGCAGGCCCCTACCGCGGCGGTGCGGGACGGCGGTGCAGGGCGAGCGGCAGGATGCGCAGGAACGCGCCTCCCGGCCAGCGACGGCGTAGCGCGTGCAGCCTAGCACGACAGTATGGGCCGGCTGTGCGGGGCGAGCGGCCCCTCTGCGTGGGTGCACCCCAACCCCTCCCACGGCGGTGTGGGCCGGCGCGCCTCCATGCGGGTTGAGCACGCCCCCGGCCTGGCGGCGGGGGTGCGCTCCACCCCCTCCCCACGACGTGGCACGGTGGTGCTTGCCGGCACGCCCCTGGCCACGGGCGAGCTGTACTCTCGCTCGTCCGCATACGCCTCATCTCTCCCTCCTCCGGCAAAGTCTAGGGTTGGCCCCGGTCGCGTGCGTCCGGAGACGGCGCCGCAACCTCTAGCGAGGTAGGTCCGGGTGTGGTTGCCTGCCCTCCCGCGGTGGCCTCCTCTAGCGCGGCGGTGCGCTAGAGCCCCGATAGTCGGCGCAGCCACGGGCCGGCGTGAAAGCCTCAGCCCGCGGCTGTGACTGCTGCGGCGCCCGCAGAGGTCCGCAGGTTGGCGGCCTCCGTCGACATCTTGCTGCCGCTCGCCTCACATCATGTAAGTACCCCCTCTCCTCCTCTCCCATGTCTCTTCCATCCTCTTGCTTGCACCTGGCCTGGTATCGTGCCGCTGCGTCTGTCGTGTTCGAGTAGTCGCGTGAGCACGCACGCGTCGTAATTGATCCCGTGCCGCTGGCGAACGAGCCGGTTACTGTTTGTGAAAATGTCTCCGTCTCGGTGTCTGTGAGAGAGGATGCACGATGGGAAGCCTATCTGATTTGGGGATTGCTAATGCTTTTTTCGGATTTATCAGCCGGCAGAAGCCAATGCTTTTTGCAAACTTTGCGATTAGATACTCCCCCGAGGTGATGCATAATATTTACATTGGCCTGTATCATGTCTGCTGTCATTGTCAGATATGCTCCTTTATGCTTGCAGCATTTGAAAATAATAAGAGCCTGCTATCTCCGTATCTGCACCTAATTCATCAATAGGGATGATCTGCATGAACAATGATTCATTGATTCATGTGTGCAGCAATAATTTTCTTTCAATTTGTAGTCTGTGATATGTATTTTTATTACCTACAGTGCTGAATGTTTTTGTCAAAGAATACAACGGCAATGAGTCTTCTGTTATTGTTCGGTTGTATGGACCAAATACGGACTTAGTGATTGATCGGAGAAGGGAGTTGCAGGTGAGAATCTGAATGGTGTATATATGCTTTCAATAGAAGCAGGGCTTTTACCTTTGGTCTAAAAAAGAATGAGTCATATGAGATTGCGTTACCTATAGTATTCCACAATAAGTGGTATGAGAATGTCTTAGGACCATACTTTTTGAATTTCTATCGTTAATTTGAAATATTGCTTTAGAAAATGAAAGGTGTGTTCTCCATTAAGTGCATTTAGATGTTGGTTGTGAAATTGCTTCGGCCTTACTTCTCTGAAGATTTTAAAGCGTTTTAGGTAAGGCCTATTTGAAAAGCTGCTTATAAGAAGCAAATGGAAACTGGTGTTTTATGCAAAGCTAGATGAGACTGAATTGAGTGTTTCAGTTCTTATATGCTCCTTATCAGCTCATTTGTAGTCTAGAAACTAATATCTATGCAATGAAGTAGTTTTTTTTAAAAAAAAACTAATGTCAAATAAAGCCATTAGTTGAATCAGCCTAAACATCAGTTCTAGAGGCAGAAAACTTGCCACCATCGATGCCTATACCTTGACGGAAAAATTAGCTTTGCATCAATAAACCAGGAAAGCGAAGATGGTTCAGCTATGCATCAATTGCATCTTGAAAAGATGGTGTTGATATTATCTATGTTAGGCTATCTTCCATCAATTTTGTTTTGCTTTGCTCACTGTCCCGTACCTAATAATTTCATTTTAGGTTCTTTAGAGCTGAATCATATTCTGAGCTGTGCCTAGGCACAATAGACAGGTTGATAATGTTAATTCCGTCTCAATAAGAAGAATCCCATACCCAAGTTCTGCCTTTAGATAGTTTAATGTGGCAATTGATGCCCATAACATGCTGTGGTGTATGCTGATGTTGTTTGTTGTTTCCCCTCCTACAGCCATATTCCTGTCAATATTTTGGTTCCTGAAAAGTAACTATCTCATTCTTTTGGCCTGTGTTGCTTGCTAAAAACAATCCCTATAGCTAATGTGTACTCTTTAGTCACATGTCTGGATAACACGTTGAAGAGATTTCTCACCTTTCATTTATATTGATGTGCAGACCAGTCATTGTTATATTGATTGCTTGTGCATTTTCCCTTTTGATTAGACCTGGCTGTTTTATCCCCTACCACTATGCGAGTTCTGCTCAAGATATAAGGCTCATATAGTTGCTCATGACACAGGCCACTGGAACCACATTGGCTTCGCTTATCCAACCACACTGAATATGTCGCTCATTTGTTCCAGTGGTTGCATCTATGTAAGTTTCTTCTCTGTTCCCTCTTCTCTCTTTATACAACTATTCTATTTGTGACTTGGCCGTTTAGCACATGTATCACAGTTAGAGAAACTAAGAATAAGTTATCATAGTTATCTCCTAATCCTAATTAGTGAACTGAACTATCTTTATTTGTTCCCTGCAAACTGCAAGTACACCGACTGCAGAAAAGAAAGTATATGTATGGGAAGTGCAGAACTGGCTTCAGCTTTTTTTTGCATGTTAACTTTTCAATTGTTTGGTTGTTTGGTAGCATGAACTATCTATGATAGAAGCAAAAATACGGGATTTATTTGATTAATGCTTTATTCCATAAAGTTTATAGCTACATTATTTTGATTAATGCTTGCCCTTTTATCAGATTTGTTCCACCAAATGTCGTTTTTACATTATCTTTTTATTGTGTAGGAAGCAGTTAGAAATTATTATTTGTTATAAGGTAGCTAATTATCAGTACATGTCTCTGTGTTTAGTTTTTCGTGATGGATATAAGGGAATAACTGCATTTGGGTAGTAAATTATAGTACCTAATATGTTTTTATTCTTTAACCATGATTTTAGATAAACTCTGAGGCTTGCTACTTTATACATGATTCCTTTAATTTCCATATTTATCTTTTGATTAGATAGGAATATTAACATGCTAAACCAGTTGTGTTGTAGATGGGTTCCTCTGTTTATAGTAACTGAATGTTTCTAATTAAAGCTGAGATGAGAACCTTACATTTGGTTTCTTTGTACAGAAACAATGCCATTAATGGGTTATGATCAGCATGTGTATCCATCCAATAAATTTATCTATACTAGGAATATTTAATTTCTATGGATATAATATGATATCTTATAATATCGTTCATTGATTTTTCGTACCCTGAACCCTACCTGTCTGACCAGCTTTGCGTTGTTCTGGTTGTCAATCTATCGTTGGCCGGCACTGGTCGTTGTCGATCTGCTATTGGCTTGGAGTACAATGGCCTCAGCTGCAGCACCCAAATGTCCGCGTCTGCCTCCCCCATCAGAAGAAAGGGAGGGTCTTTTTCTCCATGGCATCCTCGCTTTTTCTCCCGTTTTCTCTCCAATGTGCGCTCTCCCTTACAAACTCCTGGGCCTGTAATACCTCTGGTATTACAATTTAAATAATCTGCCATGTCATCATATTTAAATTTAAGCATCTGCATGTGATTGTGCTTAGGGCCTAGAGTGATTTGATTTTAGCTAAAGTATTGATTGGGTAATTAAATCCTTAATCATAGTTCAAAAATAAAAATTAAATAGAGATCAAATTAAACCCTAAAGTTGACCTAAAACCACAATTCAAAATCTATATGGAATATGGGAAAAGTGTCTTAATAAAAGTTGTAGAATTTTTAAAATAAAACAACTTTTATTTTTGGAGATTTTGAAGTTATGTTATAAAAATTCAAATTAAACTCAAATTACTATATTAAAATTTACATTTGAAACTTCAATTTCAAAAACATTAAGAATCTTCAAAAACTTCCTAAATATAAGTTGTCAAGCTCTCTGATTAGGACAACTTTCATGTTTACCAATTTTCAAGTTGTTGAGAAGAATCAAAAGTAATTTTAAAATTTCAGTTTAAAATTCAAACCCTACTTTTACCCCTTTTTCTGTAATTTGAAATTTTGGCCGAATTTGAAATTGGTGTCAAAAGCAAAAATGATCTACACGAAATTCTCTACAACTTTTGCATTCACCACTTCCTCGGATTCGGGATTCGGGCTGGATCAGATCCAATTTGAATCAAATAGCATTTGACCTATACGGCCTAGTACTGTAGCAGGGAGGGGTCCCCCTGTTCATCTTCCACGTCGCGCGCGCGTGCCGTCCGACCGGCGTGGGTGAGCAGAGCCGTTGTCAAGCAGCCGAGAGGGGGGCCCCGGACCCAGCCGAGCTTATCCTCTCCCTTGCCCGGCCTATAAATCACCACCGCACCGTCCCGTCCTCATTTCTCTCAACCGCGGCCATTTTCGAGCTCGTCGGCGTCCGGCAAAATTCGCCGTGCTCCGTCCTCCTTCACCACCTCCATCTTCCAGTCAGTTAGCCTGTTCCCTTGCGCATCGTCTGGTGCCTTTGGTGTGGGCTGTAGTGTCTCGGTCGACCGGGAACGCGGTCGTCATCCCCGCGTCCGACCGGAGCGCCGCCGAGCGTGTTCGGCCGTGTCTAGCTCTCCGTGGTGAGTTTCTTCTCCTTAGGTCCCGTGTTGTGGATTCCTTAACCCCTATTGAACCTTTTGCGTACGGTGATTTCCGCTCTGGTGCCGTAGGGTCGTCGGAACGGGAAGATTGTTTCCGGTGAACGCCGCCGACCCGCCGCCGCCGTCACGCTCGTCGATTCACGCCACTCCAGTCCCAACCCGCCTCCGGTTTGGCCTTCTGGTGAGACCCCGAACCTCCCTAGCCATTTTTCTTGCTAACCGATCGTGTCTTGGTGGGTGGAACGGTACCGCCGTGCCGCCGTGCCACCGCGGTCCGCCATGGGCGAGAGCGAGCTCGCCGGAGGCGGTAGGGCGTAAGATGTGCTAGTAGAGTGGCCGGCTAGGGTCTAGGGGGAGTCGTAGTGTCATTGGGTTCACCGTTGGGATCGCCGGCGGCGAGGTCCGCGCCGTGCCATTCGCGCGCGCGCGGGAGCGCCCGACCGGAGGTAGGGGACGACCCTGACAGGGGTGTCCCGCCTGTCAGCGGTCGAGAGAGTGAGGGAGAGGGCGCGCGCGGGGGCTGACGGCTGGGGTCGGTCTGTCAGTGACCCGGCGCGGGGGCGAGCGCGCGCGGGCACATGCGGGCCGTGCTGGGCCTGCGCACGATTGCGGGCCGGCTCGGTGGCGCGCGCGCGGCCGTGGTCTGGGCCATGCTGGGCCGAATGGCCGTTTCTCTTTTTCCAGCGATTTTCTATTTGCTTTTTCATTTTAATTAAAATGAATAGTGCTAAGTTTTGATCTTTTTGTGTGGATTAATATACTGCACCAAAAATTATAAAAATATTTCTAGATACTCTCTGTGATGTGTAGAATTTAATAAAAATATTAAATGCATGATTCGAGTGTTTTCTGTAATAACTAAAAATCAGCACATTAAATGATAAAAGGAACTTTGATGATTTTTAATAATTTCTGTGATGTTCCAAAAATCATGAAATTTATTGTGTCACTGTTTGGTACTAAAATCTATCTGTTGGTGCATTTTGACATCAAATGGAAATAGTTAAATATTTATTAAATTATATGTTGGTTTAAATGATAATATTAGGAATAGTAAATGGAATGATTATTGATTGGTGTGATTTTTGGATTGATTGAGATTCTAGGTCAATCACCTTTATGACCTAGAGCAGTATGAATTAGATTATTCATGTCTAGCTAAGGTAGGGTCTTATTCACATATGTGGTTTATTGGTTACTAAATTTCATCTGTCATTTCATGCATTCATGCATTTATTATTGCACACGTGTAGTGACCGAGAATCCGGAGATAAAGTCCGAGGGTTCATCTGAGGAGACTACTCAGGAAGTTGTACAAGGATTTGATATTTGTGGAACTGACCCGGATCCGACACTCTACGCAATCCAAGACAAGCCCCGGTGCATTCAGCCCCTCCTTGTTATTTAAAAATATTTATCACTTGAGTTAATCTACTGCATTAGGTTATTAGGAGTTGAGTGATAACCTATTGATGCATTACCTTTCCTTGACCACCTATTATACCTAAGACCCTGAGTTATTTAAAAGTATTGAAAAATGCTTAGTCATGCTTAATGATAGAATTGCAAAAATGCTATTTTGAAAACTGTGATAATATGAAACAAATGAATCACTTCATGGGATTGGTCATGTCCTTGTTGGTTGGCAGTGTGCCTGGCTAGTTCATTGTCAACCACATGGAGGGGTTGTTCCGTTTGGTCGACCATCTGTTGGGTTAGAGTCCCAGCGATCCTCGCCATCGGAAAGGGATGTGAAAACCGGGTAGTTACCAGTGTACTTGGGTTAGAGTCCCAATGCATGGTTTCTAACGAAAAAATATTAGGGACCGTTCGTTGTCAGGCCTGCTGTGATCAAGACTTTGCAACTAGCCACATACTACGGAAAGCCTCTGACTCCGGTGGCTCTACTGCTGGAACCGACAACCACGCACTGGGAGTGGAGAGATGGCGAGAGTAGCGTGTACCCTCGTGGCCGTCGTGCCTGGAGACGAGAGGAGTACTGTGCTCTCGGGTGGCGCAGGACCGGTTCCGGGGTATGAAAAGCCGTGGTAGGCGGGGTTGGCATATGCAAGCTTAAGTGCTACATATGCAGTGTGGATAAGGATCCCCAGCTGGGTATTAATCTATTCGAATCGTCGTTGCTCCTCAGATATGGAGACTTGATCCTCACACCTACAGTGAATAGTGGTTCGGAACTAGGATTGTTTTTGAATGGATTAAGCAAATGAAAGAATGTTGATATATGCGAAAGTACTAGGAGAAATGGATAATGATGGACAGTATTATTAAAATAAAATATTGAGATAGGAATAGTAATGCTTTTCCGCAAAATTTTTGAACTCTTGGTAAGGCCTTACCTTGACTTCCCCTCAGCCTGCATTCCTGAGTCTAATCTTACACTTTTAGTCGGGTAAGTCTTGCGGAGTACCCCATGTACTCAGGGTTTGTTAACCCCGTTGCAGGAGAGCAGCAGGAGACTGAAGTTTGTCTCGCTCCGTGCTGCGTCACCATTGTCCAGGAGAGTGAAGAAGACTAAGGTTAAGCCTTTGGGCAGGGTTCGTGTAATCTTAAACTATCTGTCGTACGGTTGTTCCAAACACTACTGCTACTCTTTCAAATTTATGGTCTGTAATAACTGCATTTAATTTTATTCGAGCACTGGTCTGTAATATTAAGTACTATTTACTCTTCCGTAATTTCTACTCTGATGTATTTTATTATGAAATGTTGTAATTCTGTAATGGCTTCACAATGGGATCCTGTCGGAGATAACGGGTGCTTATGTAGCCCGGCAGAGCCCGCCTAGGTCATATGGAACACGGGTCCGGCTGTCAGATGTCATTAGTGACGTTGACAGGTGCCTGTGGGCCACGTGATTTAGGCGGTTCTGTTACAGCTGGTATCAGAGCGTTCCATTGTTAAATCATTACAGGTTACCTTTCAAAAACTTCAAAATGTTTTGGATCATAAAAACTTAAACTGCTATTTTGAGTCCAAACTGCTTACAATCTTACCTTACTCAGTAGTTCTCATCTTGTTCTGTAATTTATCTTATTATGGTTATGGTAGCAGGTGGAACAATATTATTAACACTAGCCCTATGTTTAAACTAATTATGCTTTGATTTGTATTGCATTGTTTAAAATTCGTAAGTACGTGCATGCATCATGATAATCACCCATGTTAATAACTTTCTCCTTAAAAGTGGGTATATGGGTTAAGAATTATCACACCTATTCTTGCTAGCCTAGTATATCCTCATTAATTCAAACTTACCTTTCCAGCTGGCACGAACTAGGTTAACAGCGCGCAAGATGACTGGTCCTCGTGGAGTTCCGCGTCACCAGTTAGCACCCCGCGGCAGTGACGAGGCGTCCGGCAGCCGTCCACCCCGCCGCAGCCGCAAGGAATTGAAGAAAGAAATCAAGGAGCTGCACCGTGAGATAAGCCTCATGAGGGAGGACTTCCAAGTGGCCCGGGCTGATCATTACCGGGATGTGAGGACCAACAGAGACCTACGGCGGGAGATCGACCGCCTGACTCGAGAGGGAAGAAGCTTTGGAGCAAGTTGGCGCGGCACGTGATCGGGTTGAGGAGCTGGAGGGGTACATTGAGAACCTTGAGTGGAACAACGGGATGCTGCACGAGGAAGTGCATAGGCTGAACGATCAGCTTAACCCGATTCTGATTCCTCGAGAGGAGGAGCCTGAGGAGGGTGTGGTCATAGGACCCGATGATGAGTATTATGACAGTGAGACTTCAGAGGACGGTTACCTTGAGGCAGCCGACCCAATGGAGGATGTAGTCGTCGAGGAGGACGAGGAGGAGGAGGTTGTCGTTATCGACTAAGCTAGTCGTAGGACTAGTGGGTTTAGTCTTCTGTATCCGAGTATTGTAATCGTAGTGTCAAGAACCATAGCCTGGGCGGAACTTGTTGTGATTCGTGTGGGTTGAACCTTGTTAAATTCGGTGTTCTAAGTTGTAATGCTACTATATTTTAATTATGCAATGTGAGTCTTTAGTGGTTGTTTTAAAATAGATGGTCAACACTCGCTCAAATGGTGCTGGTACTTCTGACGAAGGAGCTGCTCCCTATCCACCACCCATTCCACCAACCTTAGCAGATGCCATCGCGGCCCTGGCTAATGCAGCCAACGCTATGGCTCAAAACCGAGAAAACCGTGGCGGGCGTCGAGGCCGCCGCGAAGATGAGGAAACCACCTATGTAGACTTCACTGAAACCCGTCCACCAGTATTCACAAAAGCCGAAGAACCTTTGGAGGCCGATGACTGGCTTCGTACTATGGAGCAGAAATTCAGTTTGATCCGCTGCACGGAAATCCAAAAGCCACTATTCGCGGCTCAGCAGCTGCGTGGTCCGGCCAGTGCCTGGTACGCCAACCTGTTGTCTGCACAGCCCGAGGGGCATCAGCTTACTTGGGCAGAGTTCCGCGAAGCTTTCCGAGCACATTACATCCCAGCAGGTGTAATGAAGATTAAACTAGACCAGTTCTTAGCTCTGCAACAGAAAGATTCTTCTGTGATGCAATATGTGAACCAATTCAACCATCTTGCCCAGTATGCTCCTGAACACACCAATATCGATCAAAAGAAGAAAGATTGCTTTGTTAGGGGCCTAAACTTCAAGATCCAGCGTAGCTTAGCTAACAACCTCAACTGCTCTTATCACGAAGCTGTAAACAGTGCCATTGCTTACGAGGAAAGTGATCGTAAGCATCAGGATAAGAAGAAGAAAAAGAAGTCAGGCTTTTCTAGCGGTCAAAAACGCCAGAAGATCATCTATCATCCTACACACCACAATCGCCCCGCTTACCCTCAGCAGCAAGTCGTGGTACGCACCGCGGCTACCTCCCATACCTCGAATCAACAGAACACCACTCAGCCGAATGCCCCAGGCATTCGTATCAATACCCCTCAGACCACATATAATCATCCTTGCTACAACTGTGGCAAATTGGGACATTGGGCTCGTGACTGTCCATATCCCAAGAAGTACAATCAAAATGCCCAGAAGGGTCCTGGACAGCAGCAACAGCAGCATCAGAATCAGCACCGTGGTCAGCAGCACCAGGTTCAGAAGGTCAAGCTTGTCAAGAAGGCTGGACACGTCTATTATACTCATGTGGATGACATCCCTGCAGGAGAGCCCGTCATGATGGGTAGGTTTCCTGTCGCCAGTCACCCCCGCTATTACACTTTTTGATTCTGGTGCATCACATTCATTCATCAATCGTACATTTGTGGTAAAACATGAGATTCCAATTGGAGAAATAAAGGAAAACTTCCTTATACATTCGCCCGGAGGGCGTATAAATACTAAGGAGGTAGTGCATCGAGTACCTATCGAATTGGGCGGGCATATATTCCCAACCACCATGATAGTACTCAAGGATCAGGACATAGATGTCATATTATGTATGAATTAGATGTATCAGCACAAGGCACTGATAGATGTGCTGAATAGGACCATAAAGGTCAGCATACCTGGTAGTCAATCAACTTCTTATCCAACTACCACTACTCGTGAGAATGATTGAAAAGACAGTACAGAGATTGTGTGCCACCTCAGTTCAAGAGATCCAAAATATTCCGGTAGTTTGTGAATTTCCGAATGTATTTCCTGATGATCTACCCGGTCTGTCACCTGACCGTGATGTAGAGTTCGCTATTGAGTTGAAGCCAGGAACTGCACCTATATCCCGCAGAGCCTATAGGATGCCTCCCAAGGAATTGGCTGAGCTTAAAATTCAACTGCAAGATCTGCTTGATAAGGGTTTCATCAGATCAAGTTCATCTCCTTGGGGTTGTCCTGCTATATTCGTGAAAAAGAAGGACAAGTCACTCAGACTCTGTGTCGATTATCGCCCACTCAACGAGGTCACCATTAAAAATAAATACCCTTTGCCTCGCATTGACCTACTCTTTGACCAGCTAGCTGGAGCCAAGGTCTTTTCCAAAATTGACCTTAGGTCTGGTTACCACCAAATAAAGATCCGTCCTGAGGATATTCCTAAAACAGCATTCACCACCAGATACGGCCTTTATGAGTATTTGGTTATGTCTTTTGGCCTAACCAATGCACCTGCCTATTTCATGTACCTCATGAACTCTGTTTTCATGCCCGAACTTGACAAGTTTGTAGTCGTGTTCATCGATGACATCCTTGTTTATTCTAAAACCCCTGATGAACATGCCAACCAGCTCCGTATTGTCCTGACCCGTTTGAGAGAGCACCAACTATATGCCAAGTTTAGCAAATGTGAGTTTTGGCTAGATCGAGTTCCTTTTCTCGGACACATTTTATCAGCTGAAGGTGTATCCGTGGATCCAAGCAAGGTGGAAGAAATCTTGAACTGGAAGCCACCAACCACAGTCCATCAAGTCCGTAGTTTTATGGGCATGGCAGGATATTACCGACGGTTTATCCCAGACTTCTCCAGAATAGCCAAGCCCATTACCATCCTGTTGAAGAATCAGGTCAAGTTCATCTGGTCGCCAGAATGTGAAAAGGCATTTCAAACCTTGAAAAAGTTGTTGACCACTACACCAGTACTGGCCCAACCAGATATAGAAAAGCCCTTTGATGTGTACTGCGATGCTTCTGGTACCGGACTTGGTTGTGTCTTGATGCAAGAAGGAAGAGTCATTGCTTATGCCTCACGGCAACTCAAGCGTCATGAGGAGAATTATCCCACTCATGATTTGGAGTTAGCAGCTATGGTACATGCCTTAAAGATATGGCGTCACTATTTGCTGGGCAGTACCTGTAATGTATATACAGATCACAAGAGTCTGAAATACATTTTCACTCAAGAAGAGTTGAACATGAGACAGCGAAGATGGCTCGAGCTAATCAAGGATTATGATATTGAAGTACATTACCACCCTGGCAAGGCGAATGTGGTCGCCGATGCACTCAGTCGTAAGGTGCACTGCAATTGTTTGACAGTCAAGCCGTATGGTATGTCCTTGTGCTATGAGTTAGAAAAATTAGGGGTAGAAATAATTCCACAAGGCAGTCTGACAAATATTAGTATTGAAACACCCGTCCGGGATGAGGTTGTTGCCGCTCAGCGAAAAAGTAATGGAATCAAGCACATCAAGGAAAAGGTTCAAGCTGGCAAGGCAGATTGTTTCCGGATTGATGATGATGGTGTCGTGTGGTTCAAGGATCGTCTGGTAGTTCCAAAGGTGCCGGAGTTGCGACAAAAGATCCTTGATGAAGCACATTTGACGAGATTTTTCATCCATCCTGGCAGCAACAAGATGTATCAGGATTTGAGGCAAAAGTTCTGGTGAACAAAGATGAAGATAGAGATTGCCCAGTATGTCGCAAGATGTGACACGTGTCAGAAGGTGAAAGCTGTTCACATGAGGCCTGGAGGAGAATTGCAACCATTGCCTGTCCCTGCATGGAAGTAAGAAGATATCAGCATGGACTTCATTGTGGGATTACCCAAGACTTCAAGAGGTTTTGATTCCATCTGGGTTATTGTGGATCGCCTCACCAAGTAAGCTCATTTTCTACCTGTCAAGAAGAAGTACAGGGCACTGGCATATGCAAAGCTTTATATTGAGAACTTGGTGAAGTTACATGGTGTACCAAGGACTATCGTTTCTGATCGAGGTACCCAGTTCGTCTACAAGTTTTGGCGAGCTTTCCACAAGTCCTTAGGTACAAAGCTTTTGCATAGCACTGCCTACCATCCACAGACGGATGGGCAGACGGAAAGAGTCAATCAAGTATTGAAGGATATGTTGAGGGCTTGTGCGCTCAATTACCCTGACAAGTGGGATGATTGTCTGGCATTGGCAGAATTCTCGTACAACAACAGTTATCAAGAAAGCATCAAGATGGCTCCATTTGAGGCAGTCTACGGTCGAAGGTGCCGAACCTCATTAAATTGGTCTGAACCTGGAGAAAGATAGTTTTATGGCGTGGATTTGGTCAATGAAGCCGAAGAAAAGGTTAAGCAGATCCAAGAAAATTTGAAAGTAGCACAGTCTCGGCAGAAAAGTTATGCCGATAAAAGGCGTCGACCTTTGGCATTCAAGATAGGAGACTATGTGTATTTGAAGGTATCGCCAATGAAAGGAGTCAGTCGATTTGGCGTTAAAGGCAAGTTGGCCCCGCGTTATGTTGGACCTTTCTTAATCATAGAGCGCGTGGGAAAAGTAGCTTATAAGCTGCAGTTGCCAGAGCATCTTTCGGAGATACACAATGTATTCCATGTGTCACAGCTCAAGAAATGTCTTCGAGTACCTGATCAAGTCGTCGAAGTGGATGGAGTGGAACTTGAACCTGAGCTGACATACTCGGAGTATCCTATTCGAGTCTTGGACATAAAAGATCGTGTCATGCGAAGGAATACAACCAGATGGTACAAAATCCAGTGGAGTGCACATTCCGAAGAAGAAGCCACTTGGGAATCGGAAGATTACCTCGCAGAGAATTTCCCTGAGTTCTTTGTTACCTTGTAGAATGTAAACTTTTTAGTCTCGATATATGTAAACGTTCTTCTGTTTTTAGTAGATAATTTAGAATTAGTTAAGTTGAGACCTGTTCTTGTCCATTACTTGGTTTCAATTAATTTTTTTTCTATTAAATCTCGGGACGAGATTTCTTTTAGGGGGGAAGACTGTAATACCTCTGGTATTACAATTTAAATAATCTGCCATGTCATCATATTTAAATTTAAGCATCTGCATGTGATTGTGCTTAGGGCCTAGAGTGATTTGATTTTAGCTAAAGTATTGATTGGGTAATTAAATCCTTAATCATAGTTCAAAAATAAAAATTAAATAGAGATCAAATTAAACCCTAAAGTTGACCTAAAACCACAATTCAAAATCTATATGGAATATGGGAAAAGTGTCTTAATAAAAGTTGTAGAGTTTTTAAAATGAAACAACTTTTATTTTTGGAGATTTTGAAGTTATGTTATAAAAATTCAAATTAAACTCAAATTACTATATTAAAATTTACATTTGAAACTTCAATTTCAAAAACATTAAGAATATTCAAAAACTTCCTAAATATAAGTTGTCAAGCTCTCTGATTAGGACAACTTTCATGTTTACTAATTTTCAAGTTGTTGAGAAGAATCAAAAGTAATTTTAAAATTTCAGTTTGAAATTTAAACCCTACTTTTACCCCTTTTTCTGTAATTTGAAATTTTGGCCGAATTTGAAATTGGTGTCAAAAGCAAAAATGATCTACACAAAATTCTCTACAACTTTTGTATTCACCACTTCCTCGGATTCGGGCTGGATCAGATCCAATTTGAATCAAATAGCATTTGACCTATACGACCTAGTACTGTAGCAGGGAGGGGTCCCCCTGTTCATCTTCCACGTCGCGCGCGCGTGCCGCGCGCGGCGCCGGGCGCCGTCCGGCCGGCGTGGGTGAGCAGAGCCGTTGTCAAGCAGCCGAGAGGGGGGCCCCGGACCCAGCCGAGCTTATCCTCTCCCTTGCCCGGCCTATAAATCACCACCGCACCGTCCCGTCCTCATTTCTCTCAACCGCGGCCATTTTCGAGCTCGTCGGCGTCCGGCAAAATTCGTCGTGCTCCGTCCTCCTTCACCACCTCCATCTTCTAGTCAGTTAGCCTGTTCCCTTGTGCATCGTCTGGTGCCTTTGGTGTGGGCTGTAGTGTCTCGGTCGACCGGGAACGCGGTCGTCGTCCCCGCGTCCGACCGGAGCGCCGCCGAGCGTCTTCGGCCGTGTCTAGCTCTCCGTGGTGAGTTTCTTCTCCTTAGGTCCCGTGTTGTGGATTCCTTAACCCCTATTGAACCTTTTGCGTACGGTGATTTCCGCTCTGGTGCCGTAGGGTCGTCGGAACGGGAAGATTGTTTCCGGTGAACGCCGCCGACCCGCCGCCGCCGTCACGCTCGTCGATTCACGCCACTCCAGTCCCAACCCGCCTCCGGTTTGGCCTTCTGGTGAGACCCCGAACCTCCCTAGCCATTTTTCTTGCTAACCGATCGTGTCTTGGTGGGTGGAACGGTACCGCCGTGCCGCCGTGCCACCGCGGTCCGCCATGGGCGAGAGCGAGCTCGCCGGAGGCGGTAGGGCGTAAGATGTGCTAGTAGAGTGGCCGGCTAGGGTCTAGGGGGAGTCGTAGTGTCATTGGGTTCACCGTTGGGATCGCCGGCGGCGAGGTCCGCGCCGTGCCATTCGCGCGCGCGCGGGAGCGCCCGACCGGAGGTAGGGGACGACCCTGACAGGGGTGTCCCGCCTGTCAGCGGTCGAGAGAGTGAGGGAGAGGGCGCGCGCGGGGGCTGACGGCTGGGGTCGGTCTGTCAGTGACCCGGCGCGGGGGGCGAGCGCGCGCGGGCACATGCGGGCCGTGCTGGGCCTGCGCACGATTGCGGGCCGGCTCGGTGGCGCGCGCGCGGCCGTGGTCTGGGCCATGCTGGGCCGAATGGCCGTTTCTCTTTTTCCAGCGATTTTCTATTTGCTTTTTCATTTTAATTAAAATGAATAGTGCTAAGTTTTGATCTTTTTGTGTGGATTAATATACTGCACCAAAAATTATAAAAATATTTCTAGATACTCTCTGTGATGTGTAGAATTTAATAAAAATATTAAATGCATGATTCGAGTGTTTTCTGTAATAACTAAAAATCAGCACATTAAATGATAAAAGGAACTTTGATGATTTTTAATAATTTCTGTGATGTTCCAAAAATCATGAAATTTATTGTGTCACTGTTTGGTACTAAAATCTATCTGTTGGTGCATTTTGACATCAAATGGAAATAGTTAAATATTTATTAAATTATATGTTGGTTTAAATGATAATATTAGGAATAGTAAATGGAATGATTGTTGATTGGTGTGATTTTTGGATTGATTGAGATTCTAGGTCAATCACCTTTATGACCTAGGGCAGTATGAATTAGATTATTCATGTCTAGCTAAGGTAGGGTCTTATTCACATATGTGGTTTATTGGTTACTAAATTTCATCTGTCATTTCATGCATTCATGCATTTATTATTGCACACGTGTAGTGACCGAGAATCCGGAGATAAAGTCCGAGGGTCCATCTGAGGAGACTACTCAGGAAGTTGTACAAGGATTTGATATTTGTGGAACTGAACCGGATCCGACACTCTACGCAATCCAAGACAAGCCCCGGTGCATTCAGCCCCTCCTTGTTATTTAAAAATATTTATCACTTGAGTTAATCTACTGCATTAGGTTATTAGGAGTTGAGTGATAACCTATTGATGCATTACCTTTCCTTGACCACCTATTATACCTAAGACCCTGAGTTATTTAAAAGTATTGAAAAATGCTTAGTCATGCTTAATGATAGAATTGCAAAAATGCTATTTTGAAAACTGTGATAATATGAAACAAATGAATCACTTCATGGGATTGGTCATGTCCTTGTTGGTTGGCAGTGTGCCTGGCTAGTTCATTGTCAACCACATGGAGGGGTTGTTCCGTTTGGTCGACCATCTGTTGGGTTAGAGTCCCAGCGATCCTCGCCATCGGAAAGGGATGTGAAAACCGGGTAGTTACCAGTGTACTTGGGTTAGAGTCCCAATGCATGGTTTCTAACGAAAAAATATTAGGGACCGTTCGTTGTCAGGCCTGCTGTGATCAAGACTTTGCAACTAGCCACATACTACGGAAAGCCTCTGACTCCGGTGGCTCTACTGCTGGAACCGACAACCACGCACTGGGAGTGGAGAGATGGCGAGAGTAGCGTGTACCCTCGTGGCCGTCGTGCCTGGAGACGAGAGGAGTACTGTGCTCTCGGGTGGCGCAGGACCGGTTCCGGGGTATGAAAAGCCGTGGTAGGCGGGGTTGGCATATGCAAGCTTAAGTGCTACATATGCAGTGTGGATAAGGATCCCCAGCTGGGTATTAATCTATTCGAATCGTCGTTGCTCCTCAGATATGGAGACTTGATCCTCACACCTACAGTGAATAGTGGTTCGGAACTAGGATTGTTTTTGAATGGATTAAGCAAATGAAAGAATGTTGATATATGCGAAAGTACTAGGAGAAATGGATAATGATGGACAGTATTATTAAAATAAAATATTGAGATAGGAATAGTAATGCTTTTCCGCAAAATTTTTGAACTCTTGGTAAGGCCTTACCTTGACTTCCCCTCAGCCTGCATTCCTGAGTCTAATCTTACACTTTTAGTCGGGTAAGTCTTGCGGAGTACCCCATGTACTCAGGGTTTGTTAACCCCGTTGCAGGAGAGCAGCAGGAGACTGAAGTTTGTCTCGCTCCGTGCTGCGTCACCATTGTCCAGGAGAGTGAAGAAGACTAAGGTTAAGCCTTTGGGCAGGGTTCGTGTAATCTTAAACTATCTGTCGTACGGTTGTTCCAAACACTACTGCTACTCTTTCAAATTTATGGTCTGTAATAACTGCATTTAATTTTATTCGAGCACTGGTCTGTAATATTAAGTACTATTTACTCTTCCGCAATTTCTACTCTGATGTATTTTATTATGAAATGTTGTAATTCTGTAATGGCTTCACAATGGGATCCTGTCGGAGATAACGGGTGCTTATGTAGCCCGGCAGAGCCCGCCTAGGTCATATGGAACACGGGTCCGGCTGTCAGATGTCATTAGTGACGTTGACAGGTGCCTGTGGGCCACGTGATTTAGGCGGTTCTGTTACAGCTGGTATCAGAGCGTTCCATTGTTAAATCATTACAGGTTACCTTTCAAAAACTTCAAAATGTTTTGGATCATAAAAACTTAAACTGCTATTTTGAGTCCAAACTGCTTACAATCTTACCTTACTCAGTAGTTCTCATCTTGTTCTGTAATTTATCTTATTATGGTTATGGTAGCAGGTGGAACAACATTATTAACACTAGCCCTATGTTTAAACTAATTATGCTTTGATTTGTATTGCATTGTTTAAAATTCGTAAGTACGTGCATGCATCATGATAATCACCCATGTTAATAACTTTCTCCTTAAAAGTGGGTATATGGGTTAAGAATTATCACACCTATTCTTGCTAGCCTAGTATATCCTCATTAATTCAAACTTACCTTTCCAGCTGGCACGAACTAGGTTAACAGCGCGCAAGATGACTGGTCCTCGTGGAGTTCCGCGTCACCAGTTAGCACCCCGCGGCAGTGACGAGGCGTCCGGCAGCCGTCCACCCCGCCGCAGCCGCAAGGAATTGAAGAAAGAAATCAAGGAGCTGCACCGTGAGATAAGCCTCATGAGGGAGGACTTCCAAGTGGCCCGGGCTGATCATTACCGGGATGTGAGGACCAACAGAGACCTACGGCGGGAGATCGACCGCCTGACTCGAGAGGGAAGAAGCTTTGGAGCAAGTTGGCGCGGCACGTGATCGGGTTGAGGAGCTGGAGGGGTACATTGAGAACCTTGAGTGGAACAACGGGATGCTGCACGAGGAAGTGCATAGGCTGAACGATCAGCTTAACCCGATTCTGATTCCTCGAGAGGAGGAGCCTGAGGAGGGTGTGGTCATAGGACCCGATGATGAGTATTATGACAGTGAGACTTCAGAGGACGGTTACCTTGAGGCAGCCGACCCAATGGAGGATGTAGTCGTCGAGGAGGACGAGGAGGAGGAGGTTGTCGTTATCGACTAAGCTAGTCGTAGGACTAGTGGGTTTAGTCTTCTGTATCCGAGTATTGTAATCGTAGTGTCAAGAACCATAGCCTGGGCGGAACTTGTTGTGATTCGTGTGGGTTGAACCTTGTTAAATTCGGTGTTCTAAGTTGTAATGCTACTATATTTTAATTATGCAATGTGAGTCTTTAGTGGTTGTTTTAAAATAGATGGTCAACACTCGCTCAAATGGTGCTGGTACTTCTGACGAAGGAGCTGCTCCCTATCCACCACCCATTCCACCAACCTTAGCAGATGCCATCGCGGCCCTGGCTAATGCAGCCAACGCTATGGCTCAAAACCGAGAAAACCGTGGCGGGCGTCGAGGCCGCCGCGAAGATGAGGAAACCACCTATGTAGACTTCACTGAAACCCGTCCACCAGTATTCACAAAAGCCGAAGAACCTTTGGAGGCCGATGACTGGCTTCGTACTATGGAGCAGAAATTCAGTTTGATCCGCTGCACGGAAATCCAAAAGCCACTATTCGCGGCTCAGCAGCTGCGTGGTCCGGCCAGTGCCTGGTACGCCAACCTGTTGTCTGCACAGCCCGAGGGGCATCAGCTTACTTGGGCAGAGTTCCGCGAAGCTTTCCGAGCACATTACATCCCAGCAGGTGTAATGAAGATTAAACTAGACCAGTTCTTAGCTCTGCAACAGAAAGATTCTTCTGTGATGCAATATGTGAACCAATTCAACCATCTTGCCCAGTATGCTCCTGAACACACCAATATCGATCAAAAGAAGAAAGATTGCTTTGTTAGGGGCCTAAACTTCAAGATCCAGCGTAGCTTAGCTAACAACCTCAACTGCTCTTATCACGAAGCTGTAAACAGTGCCATTGCTTACGAGGAAAGTGATCGTAAGCATCAGGATGAAGAAGAAGAAAAAGAAGTCAGGCTTTTCTAGCGGTCAAAAACGCCAGAAGATCATCTATCATCCTACACACCACAATCGCCCCGCTTACCCTCAGCAGCAAGTCGTGGTACGCACCGCGGCTACCTCCCATACCTCGAATCAACAGAACACCACTCAGCCGAATGCCCCAGGCATTCGTATCAATACCCCTCAGACCACATATAATCATCCTTGCTACAACTGTGGCAAATTGGGACATTGGGCTCGTGACTGTCCATATCCCAAGAAGTACAATCAAAATGCCCAGAAGGGTCCTGGACAGCAGCAACAGCAGCATCAGAATCAGCACCGTGGTCAGCAGCACCAGGTTCAGAAGGTCAAGCTTGTCAAGAAGGCTGGACACGTCTATTATACTCATGTGGATGACATCCCTGCAGGAGAGCCCGTCATGATGGGTAGGTTTCCTGTCGCCAGTCACCCCCGCTATTACACTTTTTGATTCTGGTGCATCACATTCATTCATCAATCGTACATTTGTGGTAAAACATGAGATTCCAATTGGAGAAATAAAGGAAAACTTCCTTATACATTCGCCCGGAGGGCGTATAAATACTAAGGAGGTAGTGCATCGAGTACCTATCGAATTGGGCGGGCATATATTCCCAACCACCATGATAGTACTCAAGGATCAGGACATAGATGTCATATTATGTATGAATTAGATGTATCAGCACAAGGCACTGATAGATGTGCTGAATAGGACCATAAAGGTCAGCATACCTGGTAGTCAATCAACTTCTTATCCAACTACCACTACTCGTGAGAATGATTGAAAAGACAGTACAGAGATTGTGTGCCACCTCAGTTCAAGAGATCCAAAATATTCCGGTAGTTTGTGAATTTCCGAATGTATTTCCTGATGATCTACCCGGTCTGTCACCTGACCGTGATGTAGAGTTCGCTATTGAGTTGAAGCCAGGAACTGCACCTATATCCCGCAGAGCCTATAGGATGCCTCCCAAGGAATTGGCTGAGCTTAAAATTCAACTGCAAGATCTGCTTGATAAGGGTTTCATCAGATCAAGTTCATCTCCTTGGGGTTGTCCTGCTATATTCGTGAAAAAGAAGGACAAGTCACTCAGACTCTGTGTCGATTATCGCCCACTCAACGAGGTCACCATTAAAAATAAATACCCTTTGCCTCGCATTGACCTACTCTTTGACCAGCTAGCTGGAGCCAAGGTCTTTTCCAAAATTGACCTTAGGTCTGGTTACCACCAAATAAAGATCCGTCCTGAGGATATTCCTAAAACAGCATTCACCACCAGATACGGCCTTTATGAGTATTTGGTTATGTCTTTTGGCCTAACCAATGCACCTGCCTATTTCATGTACCTCATGAACTCTGTTTTCATGCCCGAACTTGACAAGTTTGTAGTCGTGTTCATCGATGACATCCTTGTTTATTCTAAAACCCCTGATGAACATGCCAACCAGCTCCGTATTGTCCTGACCCGTTTGAGAGAGCACCAACTATATGCCAAGTTTAGCAAATGTGAGTTTTGGCTAGATCGAGTTCCTTTTCTCGGACACATTTTATCAGCTGAAGGTGTATCCGTGGATCCAAGCAAGGTGGAAGAAATCTTGAACTGGAAGCCACCAACCACAGTCCATCAAGTCCGTAGTTTTATGGGCATGGCAGGATATTACCGACGGTTTATCCCAGACTTCTCCAGAATAGCCAAGCCCATTACCATCCTGTTGAAGAATCAGGTCAAGTTCATCTGGTCGCCAGAATGTGAAAAGGCATTTCAAACCTTGAAAAAGTTGTTGACCACTACACCAGTACTGGCCCAACCAGATATAGAAAAGCCCTTTGATGTGTACTGCGATGCTTCTGGTACCGGACTTGGTTGTGTCTTGATGCAAGAAGGAAGAGTCATTGCTTATGCCTCACGGCAACTCAAGCGTCATGAGGAGAATTATCCCACTCATGATTTGGAGTTAGCAGCTATGGTACATGCCTTAAAGATATGGCGTCACTATTTGCTGGGCAGTACCTGTAATGTATATACAGATCACAAGAGTCTGAAATACATTTTCACTCAAGAAGAGTTGAACATGAGACAGCGAAGATGGCTCGAGCTAATCAAGGATTATGATATTGAAGTACATTACCACCCTGGCAAGGCGAATGTGGTCGCCGATGCACTCAGTCGTAAGGTGCACTGCAATTGTTTGACAGTCAAGCCGTATGGTATGTCCTTGTGCTATGAGTTAGAAAAATTAGGGGTAGAAATAATTCCACAAGGCAGTCTGACAAATATTAGTATTGAAACACCCGTCCGGGATGAGGTTGTTGCCGCTCAGCGAAAAAGTAATGGAATCAAGCACATCAAGGAAAAGGTTCAAGCTGGCAAGGCAGATTGTTTCCGGATTGATGATGATGGTGTCGTGTGGTTCAAGGATCGTCTGGTAGTTCCAAAGGTGCCGGAGTTGCGACAAAAGATCCTTGATGAAGCACATTTGACGAGATTTTTCATCCATCCTGGCAGCAACAAGATGTATCAGGATTTGAGGCAAAAGTTCTGGTGAACAAAGATGAAGATAGAGATTGCCCAGTATGTCGCAAGATGTGACACGTGTCAGAAGGTGAAAGCTGTTCACATGAGGCCTGGAGGAGAATTGCAACCATTGCCTGTCCCTGCATGGAAGTAAGAAGATATCAGCATGGACTTCATTGTGGGATTACCCAAGACTTCAAGAGGTTTTGATTCCATCTGGGTTATTGTGGATCGCCTCACCAAGTAAGCTCATTTTCTACCTGTCAAGAAGAAGTACAGGGCACTGGCATATGCAAAGCTTTATATTGAGAACTTGGTGAAGTTACATGGTGTACCAAGGACTATCGTTTCTGATCGAGGTACCCAGTTCGTCTACAAGTTTTGGCGAGCTTTCCACAAGTCCTTAGGTACAAAGCTTTTGCATAGCACTGCCTACCATCCACAGACGGATGGGCAGACGGAAAGAGTCAATCAAGTATTGAAGGATATGTTGAGGGCTTGTGCGCTCAATTACCCTGACAAGTGGGATGATTGTCTGGCATTGGCAGAATTCTCGTACAACAACAGTTATCAAGAAAGCATCAAGATGGCTCCATTTGAGGCAGTCTACGGTCGAAGGTGCCGAACCTCATTAAATTGGTCTGAACCTGGAGAAAGATAGTTTTATGGCGTGGATTTGGTCAATGAAGCCGAAGAAAAGGTTAAGCAGATCCAAGAAAATTTGAAAGTAGCACAGTCTCGGCAGAAAAGTTATGCCGATAAAAGGCGTCGACCTTTGGCATTCAAGATAGGAGACTATGTGTATTTGAAGGTATCGCCAATGAAAGGAGTCAGTCGATTTGGCGTTAAAGGCAAGTTGGCCCCGCGTTATGTTGGACCTTTCTTAATCATAGAGCGCGTGGGAAAAGTAGCTTATAAGCTGCAGTTGCCAGAGCATCTTTCGGAGATACACAATGTATTCCATGTGTCACAGCTCAAGAAATGTCTTCGAGTACCTGATCAAGTCGTCGAAGTGGATGGAGTGGAACTTGAACCTGAGCTGACATACTCGGAGTATCCTATTCGAGTCTTGGACATAAAAGATCGTGTCATGCGAAGGAATACAACCAGATGGTACAAAATCCAGTGGAGTGCACATTCCGAAGAAGAAGCCACTTGGGAATCGGAAGATTACCTCGCAGAGAATTTCCCTGAGTTCTTTGTTACCTTGTAGAATGTAAACTTTTTAGTCTCGATATATGTAAACGTTCTTCTGTTTTTAGTAGATAATTTAGAATTAGTTAAGTTGAGACCTGTTCTTGTCCATTACTTGGTTTCAATTAATTTTTTTTCTATTAAATCTCGGGACGAGATTTCTTTTAGGGGGGAAGACTGTAATACCTCTGGTATTACAATTTAAATAATCTGCCATGTCATCATATTTAAATTTAAGCATCTGCATGTGATTGTGCTTAGGGCCTAGAGTGATTTGATTTTAGCTAAAGTATTGATTGGGTAATTAAATCCTTAATCATAGTTCAAAAATAAAAATTAAATAGAGATCAAATTAAACCCTAAAGTTGACCTAAAACCACAATTCAAAATCTATATGGAATATGGGAAAAGTGTCTTAATAAAAGTTGTAGAGTTTTTAAAATGAAACAACTTTTATTTTTGGAGATTTTGAAGTTATGTTATAAAAATTCAAATTAAACTCAAATTACTATATTAAAATTTACATTTGAAACTTCAATTTCAAAAACATTAAGAATATTCAAAAACTTCCTAAATATAAGTTGTCAAGCTCTCTGATTAGGACAACTTTCATGTTTACTAATTTTCAAGTTGTTGAGAAGAATCAAAAGTAATTTTAAAATTTCAGTTTGAAATTTAAACCCTACTTTTACCCCTTTTTCTGTAATTTGAAATTTTGGCCGAATTTGAAATTGGTGTCAAAAGCAAAAATGATCTACACAAAATTCTCTACAACTTTTGTATTCACCACTTCCTCGGATTCGGGCTGGATCAGATCCAATTTGAATCAAATAGCATTTGACCTATACGACCTAGTACTGTAGCAGGGAGGGGTCCCCCTGTTCATCTTCCACGTCGCGCGCGCGTGCCGCGCGCGGCGCCGGGCGCCGTCCGGCCGGCGTGGGTGAGCAGAGCCGTTGTCAAGCAGCCGAGAGGGGGGCCCCGGACCCAGCCGAGCTTATCCTCTCCCTTGCCCGGCCTATAAATCACCACCGCACCGTCCCGTCCTCATTTCTCTCAACCGCGGCCATTTTCGAGCTCGTCGGCGTCCGGCAAAATTCGTCGTGCTCCGTCCTCCTTCACCACCTCCATCTTCTAGTCAGTTAGCCTGTTCCCTTGTGCATCGTCTGGTGCCTTTGGTGTGGGCTGTAGTGTCTCGGTCGACCGGGAACGCGGTCGTCGTCCCCGCGTCCGACCGGAGCGCCGCCGAGCGTCTTCGGCCGTGTCTAGCTCTCCGTGGTGAGTTTCTTCTCCTTAGGTCCCGTGTTGTGGATTCCTTAACCCCTATTGAACCTTTTGCGTACGGTGATTTCCGCTCTGGTGCCGTAGGGTCGTCGGAACGGGAAGATTGTTTCCGGTGAACGCCGCCGACCCGCCGCCGCCGTCACGCTCGTCGATTCACGCCACTCCAGTCCCAACCCGCCTCCGGTTTGGCCTTCTGGTGAGACCCCCGAACCTCCCTAGCCATTTTTCTTGCTAACCGATCGTGTCTTGGTGGGTGGAACGGTACCGCCGTGCCGCCGTGCCACCGCGGTCCGCCATGGGCGAGAGCGAGCTCGCCGGAGGCGGTAGGGCGTAAGATGTGCTAGTAGAGTGGCCGGCTAGGGTCTAGGGGGAGTCGTAGTGTCATTGGGTTCACCGTTGGGATCGCCGGCGGCGAGGTCCGCGCCGTGCCATTCGCGCGCGCGCGGGAGCGCCCGACCGGAGGTAGGGGACGACCCTGACAGGGGTGTCCCGCCTGTCAGCGGTCGAGAGAGTGAGGGAGAGGGCGCGCGCGGGGGCTGACGGCTGGGGTCGGTCTGTCAGTGACCCGGCGCGGGGGCGAGCGCGCGCGGGCACATGCGGGCCGTGCTGGGCCTGCGCACGATTGCGGGCCGGCTCGGTGGCGCGCGCGCGGCCGTGGTCTGGGCCATGCTGGGCCGAATGGCCGTTTCTCTTTTTCCAGCGATTTTCTATTTGCTTTTTCATTTTAATTAAAATGAATAGTGCTAAGTTTTGATCTTTTTGTGTGGATTAATATACTGCACCAAAAATTATAAAAATATTTCTAGATACTCTCTGTGATGTGTAGAATTTAATAAAAATATTAAATGCATGATTCGAGTGTTTTCTGTAATAACTAAAAATCAGCACATTAAATGATAAAAGGAACTTTGATGATTTTTAATAATTTCTGTGATGTTCCAAAAATCATGAAATTTATTGTGTCACTGTTTGGTACTAAAATCTATCTGTTGGTGCATTTTGACATCAAATGGAAATAGTTAAATATTTATTAAATTATATGTTGGTTTAAATGATAATATTAGGAATAGTAAATGGAATGATTGTTGATTGGTGTGATTTTTGGATTGATTGAGATTCTAGGTCAATCACCTTTATGACCTAGGGCAGTATGAATTAGATTATTCATGTCTAGCTAAGGTAGGGTCTTATTCACATATGTGGTTTATTGGTTACTAAATTTCATCTGTCATTTCATGCATTCATGCATTTATTATTGCACACGTGTAGTGACCGAGAATCCGGAGATAAAGTCCGAGGGTCCATCTGAGGAGACTACTCAGGAAGTTGTACAAGGATTTGATATTTGTGGAACTGAACCGGATCCGACACTCTACGCAATCCAAGACAAGCCCCGGTGCATTCAGCCCCTCCTTGTTATTTAAAAATATTTATCACTTGAGTTAATCTACTGCATTAGGTTATTAGGAGTTGAGTGATAACCTATTGATGCATTACCTTTCCTTGACCACCTATTATACCTAAGACCCTGAGTTATTTAAAAGTATTGAAAAATGCTTAGTCATGCTTAATGATAGAATTGCAAAAATGCTATTTTGAAAACTGTGATAATATGAAACAAATGAATCACTTCATGGGATTGGTCATGTCCTTGTTGGTTGGCAGTGTGCCTGGCTAGTTCATTGTCAACCACATGGAGGGGTTGTTCCGTTTGGTCGACCATCTGTTGGGTTAGAGTCCCAGCGATCCTCGCCATCGGAAAGGGATGTGAAAACCGGGTAGTTACCAGTGTACTTGGGTTAGAGTCCCAATGCATGGTTTCTAACGAAAAAATATTAGGGACCGTTCGTTGTCAGGCCTGCTGTGATCAAGACTTTGCAACTAGCCACATACTACGGAAAGCCTCTGACTCCGGTGGCTCTACTGCTGGAACCGACAACCACGCACTGGGAGTGGAGAGATGGCGAGAGTAGCGTGTACCCTCGTGGCCGTCGTGCCTGGAGACGAGAGGAGTACTGTGCTCTCGGGTGGCGCAGGACCGGTTCCGGGGTATGAAAAGCCGTGGTAGGCGGGGTTGGCATATGCAAGCTTAAGTGCTACATATGCAGTGTGGATAAGGATCCCCAGCTGGGTATTAATCTATTCGAATCGTCGTTGCTCCTCAGATATGGAGACTTGATCCTCACACCTACAGTGAATAGTGGTTCGGAACTAGGATTGTTTTGAATGGATTAAGCAAATGAAAGAATGTTGATATATGCGAAAGTACTAGGAGAAATGGATAATGATGGACAGTATTATTAAAATAAAATATTGAGATAGGAATAGTAATGCTTTTCCGCAAAATTTTTGAACTCTTGGTAAGGCCTTACCTTGACTTCCCCTCAGCCTGCATTCCTGAGTCTAATCTTACACTTTTAGTCGGGTAAGTCTTGCGGAGTACCCCATGTACTCAGGGTTTGTTAACCCCGTTGCAGGAGAGCAGCAGGAGACTGAAGTTTGTCTCGCTCCGTGCTGCGTCACCATTGTCCAGGAGAGTGAAGAAGACTAAGGTTAAGCCTTTGGGCAGGGTTCGTGTAATCTTAAACTATCTGTCGTACGGTTGTTCCAAACACTACTGCTACTCTTTCAAATTTATGGTCTGTAATAACTGCATTTAATTTTATTCGAGCACTGGTCTGTAATATTAAGTACTATTTACTCTTCCGCAATTTCTACTCTGATGTATTTTATTATGAAATGTTGTAATTCTGTAATGGCTTCACAATGGGATCCTGTCGGAGATAACGGGTGCTTATGTAGCCCGGCAGAGCCCGCCTAGGTCATATGGAACACGGGTCCGGCTGTCAGATGTCATTAGTGACGTTGACAGGTGCCTGTGGGCCACGTGATTTAGGCGGTTCTGTTACAGCTGGTATCAGAGCGTTCCATTGTTAAATCATTACAGGTTACCTTTCAAAAACTTCAAAATGTTTTGGATCATAAAAACTTAAACTGCTATTTTGAGTCCAAACTGCTTACAATCTTACCTTACTCAGTAGTTCTCATCTTGTTCTGTAATTTATCTTATTATGGTTATGGTAGCAGGTGGAACAACATTATTAACACTAGCCCTATGTTTAAACTAATTATGCTTTGATTTGTATTGCATTGTTTAAAATTCGTAAGTACGTGCATGCATCATGATAATCACCCATGTTAATAACTTTCTCCTTAAAAGTGGGTATATGGGTTAAGAATTATCACACCTATTCTTGCTAGCCTAGTATATCCTCATTAATTCAAACTTACCTTTCCAGCTGGCACGAACTAGGTTAACAGCGCGCAAGATGACTGGTCCTCGTGGAGTTCCGCGTCACCAGTTAGCACCCCGCGGCAGTGACGAGGCGTCCGGCAGCCGTCCACCCCGCCGCAGCCGCAAGGAATTGAAGAAAGAAATCAAGGAGCTGCACCGTGAGATAAGCCTCATGAGGGAGGACTTCCAAGTGGCCCGGGCTGATCATTACCGGGATGTGAGGACCAACAGAGACCTACGGCGGGAGATCGACCGCCTGACTCGAGAGGGAAGAAGCTTTGGAGCAAGTTGGCGCGGCACGTGATCGGGTTGAGGAGCTGGAGGGGTACATTGAGAACCTTGAGTGGAACAACGGGATGCTGCACGAGGAAGTGCATAGGCTGAACGATCAGCTTAACCCGATTCTGATTCCTCGAGAGGAGGAGCCTGAGGAGGGTGTGGTCATAGGACCCGATGATGAGTATTATGACAGTGAGACTTCAGAGGACGGTTACCTTGAGGCAGCCGACCCAATGGAGGATGTAGTCGTCGAGGAGGACGAGGAGGAGGAGGTTGTCGTTATCGACTAAGCTAGTCGTAGGACTAGTGGGTTTAGTCTTCTGTATCCGAGTATTGTAATCGTAGTGTCAAGAACCATAGCCTGGGCGGAACTTGTTGTGATTCGTGTGGGTTGAACCTTGTTAAATTCGGTGTTCTAAGTTGTAATGCTACTATATTTTAATTATGCAATGTGAGTCTTTAGTGGTTGTTTTAAAATAGATGGTCAACACTCGCTCAAATGGTGCTGGTACTTCTGACGAAGGAGCTGCTCCCTATCCACCACCCATTCCACCAACCTTAGCAGATGCCATCGCGGCCCTGGCTAATGCAGCCAACGCTATGGCTCAAAACCGAGAAAACCGTGGCGGGCGTCGAGGCCGCCGCGAAGATGAGGAAACCACCTATGTAGACTTCACTGAAACCCGTCCACCAGTATTCACAAAAGCCGAAGAACCTTTGGAGGCCGATGACTGGCTTCGTACTATGGAGCAGAAATTCAGTTTGATCCGCTGCACGGAAATCCAAAAGCCACTATTCGCGGCTCAGCAGCTGCGTGGTCCGGCCAGTGCCTGGTACGCCAACCTGTTGTCTGCACAGCCCGAGGGGCATCAGCTTACTTGGGCAGAGTTCCGCGAAGCTTTCCGAGCACATTACATCCCAGCAGGTGTAATGAAGATTAAACTAGACCAGTTCTTAGCTCTGCAACAGAAAGATTCTTCTGTGATGCAATATGTGAACCAATTCAACCATCTTGCCCAGTATGCTCCTGAACACACCAATATCGATCAAAAGAAGAAAGATTGCTTTGTTAGGGGCCTAAACTTCAAGATCCAGCGTAGCTTAGCTAACAACCTCAACTGCTCTTATCACGAAGCTGTAAACAGTGCCATTGCTTACGAGGAAAGTGATCGTAAGCATCAGGATGAGAAGAAGAAAAAGAAGTCAGGCTTTTCTAGCGGTCAAAAACGCCAGAAGATCATCTATCATCCTACACACCACAATCGCCCCGCTTACCCTCAGCAGCAAGTCGTGGTACGCACCGCGGCTACCTCCCATACCTCGAATCAACAGAACACCACTCAGCCGAATGCCCCAGGCATTCGTATCAATACCCCTCAGACCACATATAATCATCCTTGCTACAACTGTGGCAAATTGGGACATTGGGCTCGTGACTGTCCATATCCCAAGAAGTACAATCAAAATGCCCAGAAGGGTCCTGGACAGCAGCAACAGCAGCATCAGAATCAGCACCGTGGTCAGCAGCACCAGGTTCAGAAGGTCAAGCTTGTCAAGAAGGCTGGACACGTCTATTATACTCATGTGGATGACATCCCTGCAGGAGAGCCCGTCATGATGGGTAGGTTTCCTGTCGCCAGTCACCCCCGCTATTACACTTTTTGATTCTGGTGCATCACATTCATTCATCAATCGTACATTTGTGGTAAAACATGAGATTCCAATTGGAGAAATAAAGGAAAACTTCCTTATACATTCGCCCGGAGGGCGTATAAATACTAAGGAGGTAGTGCATCGAGTACCTATCGAATTGGGCGGGCATATATTCCCAACCACCATGATAGTACTCAAGGATCAGGACATAGATGTCATATTATGTATGAATTAGATGTATCAGCACAAGGCACTGATAGATGTGCTGAATAGGACCATAAAGGTCAGCATACCTGGTAGTCAATCAACTTCTTATCCAACTACCACTACTCGTGAGAATGATTGAAAAGACAGTACAGAGATTGTGTGCCACCTCAGTTCAAGAGATCCAAAATATTCCGGTAGTTTGTGAATTTCCGAATGTATTTCCTGATGATCTACCCGGTCTGTCACCTGACCGTGATGTAGAGTTCGCTATTGAGTTGAAGCCAGGAACTGCACCTATATCCCGCAGAGCCTATAGGATGCCTCCCAAGGAATTGGCTGAGCTTAAAATTCAACTGCAAGATCTGCTTGATAAGGGTTTCATCAGATCAAGTTCATCTCCTTGGGGTTGTCCTGCTATATTCGTGAAAAAGAAGGACAAGTCACTCAGACTCTGTGTCGATTATCGCCCACTCAACGAGGTCACCATTAAAAATAAATACCCTTTGCCTCGCATTGACCTACTCTTTGACCAGCTAGCTGGAGCCAAGGTCTTTTCCAAAATTGACCTTAGGTCTGGTTACCACCAAATAAAGATCCGTCCTGAGGATATTCCTAAAACAGCATTCACCACCAGATACGGCCTTTATGAGTATTTGGTTATGTCTTTTGGCCTAACCAATGCACCTGCCTATTTCATGTACCTCATGAACTCTGTTTTCATGCCCGAACTTGACAAGTTTGTAGTCGTGTTCATCGATGACATCCTTGTTTATTCTAAAACCCCTGATGAACATGCCAACCAGCTCCGTATTGTCCTGACCCGTTTGAGAGAGCACCAACTATATGCCAAGTTTAGCAAATGTGAGTTTTGGCTAGATCGAGTTCCTTTTCTCGGACACATTTTATCAGCTGAAGGTGTATCCGTGGATCCAAGCAAGGTGGAAGAAATCTTGAACTGGAAGCCACCAACCACAGTCCATCAAGTCCGTAGTTTTATGGGCATGGCAGGATATTACCGACGGTTTATCCCAGACTTCTCCAGAATAGCCAAGCCCATTACCATCCTGTTGAAGAATCAGGTCAAGTTCATCTGGTCGCCAGAATGTGAAAAGGCATTTCAAACCTTGAAAAAGTTGTTGACCACTACACCAGTACTGGCCCAACCAGATATAGAAAAGCCCTTTGATGTGTACTGCGATGCTTCTGGTACCGGACTTGGTTGTGTCTTGATGCAAGAAGGAAGAGTCATTGCTTATGCCTCACGGCAACTCAAGCGTCATGAGGAGAATTATCCCACTCATGATTTGGAGTTAGCAGCTATGGTACATGCCTTAAAGATATGGCGTCACTATTTGCTGGGCAGTACCTGTAATGTATATACAGATCACAAGAGTCTGAAATACATTTTCACTCAAGAAGAGTTGAACATGAGACAGCGAAGATGGCTCGAGCTAATCAAGGATTATGATATTGAAGTACATTACCACCCTGGCAAGGCGAATGTGGTCGCCGATGCACTCAGTCGTAAGGTGCACTGCAATTGTTTGACAGTCAAGCCGTATGGTATGTCCTTGTGCTATGAGTTAGAAAAATTAGGGGTAGAAATAATTCCACAAGGCAGTCTGACAAATATTAGTATTGAAACACCCGTCCGGGATGAGGTTGTTGCCGCTCAGCGAAAAAGTAATGGAATCAAGCACATCAAGGAAAAGGTTCAAGCTGGCAAGGCAGATTGTTTCCGGATTGATGATGATGGTGTCGTGTGGTTCAAGGATCGTCTGGTAGTTCCAAAGGTGCCGGAGTTGCGACAAAAGATCCTTGATGAAGCACATTTGACGAGATTTTTCATCCATCCTGGCAGCAACAAGATGTATCAGGATTTGAGGCAAAAGTTCTGGTGAACAAAGATGAAGATAGAGATTGCCCAGTATGTCGCAAGATGTGACACGTGTCAGAAGGTGAAAGCTGTTCACATGAGGCCTGGAGGAGAATTGCAACCATTGCCTGTCCCTGCATGGAAGTAAGAAGATATCAGCATGGACTTCATTGTGGGATTACCCAAGACTTCAAGAGGTTTTGATTCCATCTGGGTTATTGTGGATCGCCTCACCAAGTAAGCTCATTTTCTACCTGTCAAGAAGAAGTACAGGGCACTGGCATATGCAAAGCTTTATATTGAGAACTTGGTGAAGTTACATGGTGTACCAAGGACTATCGTTTCTGATCGAGGTACCCAGTTCGTCTACAAGTTTTGGCGAGCTTTCCACAAGTCCTTAGGTACAAAGCTTTTGCATAGCACTGCCTACCATCCACAGACGGATGGGCAGACGGAAAGAGTCAATCAAGTATTGAAGGATATGTTGAGGGCTTGTGCGCTCAATTACCCTGACAAGTGGGATGATTGTCTGGCATTGGCAGAATTCTCGTACAACAACAGTTATCAAGAAAGCATCAAGATGGCTCCATTTGAGGCAGTCTACGGTCGAAGGTGCCGAACCTCATTAAATTGGTCTGAACCTGGAGAAAGATAGTTTTATGGCGTGGATTTGGTCAATGAAGCCGAAGAAAAGGTTAAGCAGATCCAAGAAAATTTGAAAGTAGCACAGTCTCGGCAGAAAAGTTATGCCGATAAAAGGCGTCGACCTTTGGCATTCAAGATAGGAGACTATGTGTATTTGAAGGTATCGCCAATGAAAGGAGTCAGTCGATTTGGCGTTAAAGGCAAGTTGGCCCCGCGTTATGTTGGACCTTTCTTAATCATAGAGCGCGTGGGAAAAGTAGCTTATAAGCTGCAGTTGCCAGAGCATCTTTCGGAGATACACAATGTATTCCATGTGTCACAGCTCAAGAAATGTCTTCGAGTACCTGATCAAGTCGTCGAAGTGGATGGAGTGGAACTTGAACCTGAGCTGACATACTCGGAGTATCCTATTCGAGTCTTGGACATAAAAGATCGTGTCATGCGAAGGAATACAACCAGATGGTACAAAATCCAGTGGAGTGCACATTCCGAAGAAGAAGCCACTTGGGAATCGGAAGATTACCTCGCAGAGAATTTCCCTGAGTTCTTTGTTACCTTGTAGAATGTAAACTTTTTAGTCTCGATATATGTAAACGTTCTTCTGTTTTTAGTAGATAATTTAGAATTAGTTAAGTTGAGACCTGTTCTTGTCCATTACTTGGTTTCAATTAATTTTTTTTCTATTAAATCTCGGGACGAGATTTCTTTTAGGGGGGAAGACTGTAATACCTCTGGTATTACAATTTAAATAATCTGCCATGTCATCATATTTAAATTTAAGCATCTGCATGTGATTGTGCTTAGGGCCTAGAGTGATTTGATTTTAGCTAAAGTATTGATTGGGTAATTAAATCCTTAATCATAGTTCAAAAATAAAAATTAAATAGAGATCAAATTAAACCCTAAAGTTGACCTAAAACCACAATTCAAAATCTATATGGAATATGGGAAAAGTGTCTTAATAAAAGTTGTAGAGTTTTTAAAATGAAACAACTTTTATTTTTGGAGATTTTGAAGTTATGTTATAAAAATTCAAATTAAACTCAAATTACTATATTAAAATTTACATTTGAAACTTCAATTTCAAAAACATTAAGAATATTCAAAAACTTCCTAAATATAAGTTGTCAAGCTCTCTGATTAGGACAACTTTCATGTTTACTAATTTTCAAGTTGTTGAGAAGAATCAAAAGTAATTTTAAAATTTCAGTTTGAAATTTAAACCCTACTTTTACCCCTTTTTCTGTAATTTGAAATTTTGGCCGAATTTGAAATTGGTGTCAAAAGCAAAAATGATCTACACAAAATTCTCTACAACTTTTGTATTCACCACTTCCTCGGATTCGGGCTGGATCAGATCCAATTTGAATCAAATAGCATTTGACCTATACGACCTAGTACTGTAGCAGGGAGGGGTCCCCCTGTTCATCTTCCACGTCGCGCGCGCGTGCCGCGCGCGGCGCCGGGCGCCGTCCGGCCGGCGTGGGTGAGCAGAGCCGTTGTCAAGCAGCCGAGAGGGGGGCCCCGGACCCAGCCGAGCTTATCCTCTCCCTTGCCCGGCCTATAAATCACCACCGCACCGTCCCGTCCTCATTTCTCTCAACCGCGGCCATTTTCGAGCTCGTCGGCGTCCGGCAAAATTCGTCGTGCTCCGTCCTCCTTCACCACCTCCATCTTCTAGTCAGTTAGCCTGTTCCCTTGTGCATCGTCTGGTGCCTTTGGTGTGGGCTGTAGTGTCTCGGTCGACCGGGAACGCGGTCGTCGTCCCCGCGTCCGACCGGAGCGCCGCCGAGCGTCTTCGGCCGTGTCTAGCTCTCCGTGGTGAGTTTCTTCTCCTTAGGTCCCGTGTTGTGGATTCCTTAACCCCTATTGAACCTTTTGCGTACGGTGATTTCCGCTCTGGTGCCGTAGGGTCGTCGGAACGGGAAGATTGTTTCCGGTGAACGCCGCCGACCCGCCGCCGCCGTCACGCTCGTCGATTCACGCCACTCCAATCCCAACCCGCCTCCGGTTTGGCCTTCTGGTGAGACCCCGAACCTCCCTAGCCATTTTTCTTGCTAACCGATCGTGTCTTGGTGGGTGGAACGGTACCGCCGTGCCGCCGTGCCACCGCGGTCCGCCATGGGCGAGAGCGAGCTCGCCGGAGGCGGTAGGGCGTAAGATGTGCTAGTAGAGTGGCCGGCTAGGGTCTAGGGGGAGTCGTAGTGTCATTGGGTTTCACCGTTGGGATCGCCGGCGGCGAGGTCCGCGCAGTGCCATTCGCGCCGCGCGCGGGAGCGCCCGACCGGAGGTAGGGGACGACCCTGACAGGGGTGTCCCGCCTGTCAGCGGTCGAGAGAGTGAGGGAGAGGGCGCGCGCGGGGGCTGACGGCTGGGTCGGTCTGTCAGTGACCCGGCGCGGGGGCGAGCGCGCGCGGGCACATGCGGGCCGTTGCTGGGCCTGCGCACGATTGCGGGCCGGCTCGGTGGCGCGCGCGCGGCCGTGGTCTGGCCATGCTGGGCCGAATGGCCGTTTCTCTTTTTCCAGCGATTTTCTATTTGCTTTTTCATTTTAATTAAAATGAATAGTGCTAAGTTTTGATCTTTTTGTGTGGATTAATATACTGCACCAAAAATTATAAAAATATTTCTAGATACTCTCTGTGATGTGTAGAATTTAATAAAAATATTAAATGCATGATTCGAGTGTTTTCTGTAATAACTAAAAATCAGCACATTAAATGATAAAAGGAACTTTGATGATTTTTAATAATTTCTGTGATGTTCCAAAAATCATGAAATTTATTGTGTCACTGTTTGGTACTAAAATCTATCTGTTGGTGCATTTTGACATCAAATGGAAATAGTTAAATATTTATTAAATTATATGTTGGTTTAAATGATAATATTAGGAATAGTAAATGGAATGATTGTTGATTGGTGTGATTTTTGGATTGATTGAGATTCTAGGTCAATCACCTTTATGACCTAGGGCAGTATGAATTAGATTATTCATGTCTAGCTAAGGTAGGGTCTTATTCACATATGTGGTTTATTGGTTACTAAATTTCATCTGTCATTTCATGCATTCATGCATTTATTATTGCACACGTGTAGTGACCGAGAATCCGGAGATAAAGTCCGAGGGTCCATCTGAGGAGACTACTCAGGAAGTTGTACAAGGATTTGATATTTGTGGAACTGACCCGGATCCGACACTCTACGCAATCCAAGACAAGCCCCGGTGCATTCAGCCCCTCCTTGTTATTTAAAAATATTTATCACTTGAGTTAATCTACTGCATTAGGTTATTAGGAGTTGAGTGATAACCTATTGATGCATTACCTTTCCTTGACCACCTATTATACCTAAGACCCTGAGTTATTTAAAAGTATTGAAAAATGCTTAGTCATGCTTAATGATAGAATTGCAAAAATGCTATTTTGAAAACTGTGATAATATGAAACAAATGAATCACTTCATGGGATTGGTCATGTCCTTGTTGGTTGGCAGTGTGCCTGGCTAGTTCATTGTCAACCACATGGAGGGGTTGTTCCGTTTGGTCGACCATCTGTTGGGTTAGAGTCCCAGCGATCCTCGCCATCGGAAAGGGATGTGAAAACCGGGGTAGTTACCAGTGTACTTGGGTTAGAGTCCCAATGCATGGTTTCTAACGAAAAAATATTAGGGACCGTTCGTTGTCAGGCCTGCTGTGATCAAGACTTTGCAACTAGCCACATACTACGGAAAGCCTCTGACTCCGGTGGCTCTACTGCTGGAACCGACAACCACGCACTGGGAGTGGAGAGATGGCGAGAGTAGCGTGTACCCTCGTGGCCGTCGTGCCTGGAGACGAGAGGAGTACTGTGCTCTCGGGTGGCGCAGGACCGGTTCCGGGGTATGAAAAGCCGTGGTAGGCGGGGTTGGCATATGCAAGCTTAAGTGCTACATATGCAGTGTGGATAAGGATCCCCAGCTGGGTATTAATCTATTCGAATCGTCGTTGCTCCTCAGATATGGAGACTTGATCCTCACACCTACAGTGAATAGTGGTTCGGAACTAGGATTGTTTTTGAATGGATTAAGCAAATGAAAGAATGTTGATATATGCGAAAGTACTAGGAGAAATGGATAATGATGGACAGTATTATTAAAATAAAATATTGAGATAGGAATAGTAATGCTTTTCCGCAAAATTTTTGAACTCTTGGTAAGGCCTTACCTTGACTTCCCCTCAGCCTGCATTCCTGAGTCTAATCTTACACTTTTAGTCGGGTAAGTCTTGCGGAGTACCCCATGTACTCAGGGTTTGTTAACCCCGTTGCAGGAGAGCAGCAGGAGACTGAAGTTTGTCTCGCTCCGTGCTGCGTCACCATTGTCCAGAAGAGTGAAGAAGACTAAGGTTAAGCCTTTGGGCAGGGTTCGTGTAATCTTAAACTATCTGTCGTACGGTTGTTCCAAACACTACTGCTACTCTTTCAAATTTATGGTCTGTAATAACTGCATTTAATTTTATTCGAGCACTGGTCTGTAATATTAAGTACTATTTACTCTTCCGCAATTTCTACTCTGATGTATTTTATTATGAAATGTTGTAATTCTGTAATGGCTTCACAATGGGATCCTGTCGGAGATAACGGGTGCTTATGTAGCCCGGCAGAGCCCGCCTAGGTCATATGGAACACGGGTCCGGCTGTCAGATGTCATTAGTGACGTTGACAGGTGCCTGTGGGCCACGTGATTTAGGCGGTTCTGTTACAGCTGGTATCAGAGCGTTCCATTGTTAAATCATTACAGGTTACCTTTCAAAAACTTCAAAATGTTTTGGATCATAAAAACTTAAACTGCTATTTTGAGTCCAAACTGCTTACAATCTTACCTTACTCAGTAGTTCTCATCTTGTTCTGTAATTTATCTTATTATGGTTATGGTAGCAGGTGGAACAACATTATTAACACTAGCCCTATGTTTAAACTAATTATGCTTTGATTTGTATTGCATTGTTTAAAATTCGTAAGTACGTGCATGCATCATGATAATCACCCATGTTAATAACTTTCTCCTTAAAAGTGGGTATATGGGTTAAGAATTATCACACCTATTCTTGCTAGCCTAGTATATCCTCATTAATTCAAACTTACCTTTCCAGCTGGCACGAACTAGGTTAACAGCGCGCAAGATGACTGGTCCTCGTGGAGTTCCGCGTCACCAGTTAGCACCCCGCGGCAGTGACGAGGCGTCCGGCAGCCGTCCACCCCGCCGCAGCCGCAAGGAATTGAAGAAAGAAATCAAGGAGCTGCACCGTGAGATAAGCCTCATGAGGGAGGACTTCCAAGTGGCCCGGGCTGATCATTACCGGGATGTGAGGACCAACAGAGACCTACGGCGGGAGATCGACCGCCTGACTCGAGAGGGAAGAAGCTTTGGAGCAAGTTGGCGCGGCACGTGATCGGGTTGAGGAGCTGGAGGGGTACATTGAGAACCTTGAGTGGAACAACGGGATGCTGCACGAGGAAGTGCATAGGCTGAACGATCAGCTTAACCCGATTCTGATTCCTCGAGAGGAGGAGCCTGAGGAGGGTGTGGTCATAGGACCCGGTGATGAGTATTATGACAGTGAGACTTCAGAGGACGGTTACCTTGAGGCAGCCGACCCAATGGAGGATGTAGTCGTCGAGGAGGACGAGGAGGAGGAGGTTGTCGTTATCGACTAAGCTAGTCGTAGGACTAGTGGGTTTAGTCTTCTGTATCCGAGTATTGTAATCGTAGTGTCAAGAACCATAGCCTGGGCGGAACTTGTTGTGATTCGTGTGGGTTGAACCTTGTTAAATTCGGTGTTCTAAGTTGTAATGCTACTATATTTTAATTATGCAATGTGAGTCTTTAGTGGTTGTTTTAAAATAGATGGTCAACACTCGCTCAAATGGTGCTGGTACTTCTGACGAAGGAGCTGCTCCCTATCCACCACCCATTCCACCAACCTTAGCAGATGCCATCGCGGCCCTGGCTAATGCAGCCAACGCTATGGCTCAAAACCGAGAAAACCGTGGCGGGCGTCGAGGCCGCCGCGAAGATGAGGAAACCACCTATGTAGACTTCACTGAAACCCGTCCACCAGTATTCACAAAAGCCGAAGAACCTTTGGAGGCCGATGACTGGCTTCGTACTATGGAGCAGAAATTCAGTTTGATCCGCTGCACGGAAATCCAAAAGCCACTATTCGCGGCTCAGCAGCTGCGTGGTCCGGCCAGTGCCTGGTACGCCAACCTGTTGTCTGCACAGCCCGAGGGGCATCAGCTTACTTGGGCAGAGTTCCGCGAAGCTTTCCGAGCACATTACATCCCAGCAGGTGTAATGAAGATTAAACTAGACCAGTTCTTAGCTCTGCAACAGAAAGATTCTTCTGTGATGCAATATGTGAACCAATTCAACCATCTTGCCCAGTATGCTCCTGAACACACCAATATCGATCAAAAGAAGAAAGATTGCTTTGTTAGGGGCCTAAACTTCAAGATCCAGCGTAGCTTAGCTAACAACCTCAACTGCTCTTATCACGAAGCTGTAAACAGTGCCATTGCTTACGAGGAAAGTGATCGTAAGCATCAGGATGAGAAGAAGAAAAAGAAGTCAGGCTTTTCTAGCGGTCAAAAACGCCAGAAGATCATCTATCATCCTACACACCACAATCGCCCCGCTTACCCTCAGCAGCAAGTCGTGGTACGCACCGCGGCTACCTCCCATACCTCGAATCAACAGAACACCACTCAGCCGAATGCCCCAGGCATTCGTATCAATACCCCTCAGACCACATATAATCATCCTTGCTACAACTGTGGCAAATTGGGACATTGGGCTCGTGACTGTCCATATCCCAAGAAGTACAATCAAAATGCCCAGAAGGGTCCTGGACAGCAGCAACAGCAGCATCAGAATCAGCACCGTGGTCAGCAGCACCAGGTTCAGAAGGTCAAGCTTGTCAAGAAGGCTGGACACGTCTATTATACTCATGTGGATGACATCCCTGCAGGAGAGCCCGTCATGATGGGTAGGTTTCCTGTCGCCAGTCACCCCCGCTATTACACTTTTTGATTCTGGTGCATCACATTCATTCATCAATCGTACATTTGTGGTAAAACATGAGATTCCAATTGGAGAAATAAAGGAAAACTTCCTTATACATTCGCCCGGAGGGCGTATAAATACTAAGGAGGTAGTGCATCGAGTACCTATCGAATTGGGCGGGCATATATTCCCAACCACCATGATAGTACTCAAGGATCAGGACATAGATGTCATATTATGTATGAATTAGATGTATCAGCACAAGGCACTGATAGATGTGCTGAATAGGACCATAAAGGTCAGCATACCTGGTAGTCAATCAACTTCTTATCCAACTACCACTACTCGTGAGAATGATTGAAAAGACAGTACAGAGATTGTGTGCCACCTCAGTTCAAGAGATCCAAAATATTCCGGTAGTTTGTGAATTTCCGAATGTATTTCCTGATGATCTACCCGGTCTGTCACCTGACCGTGATGTAGAGTTCGCTATTGAGTTGAAGCCAGGAACTGCACCTATATCCCGCAGAGCCTATAGGATGCCTCCCAAGGAATTGGCTGAGCTTAAAATTCAACTGCAAGATCTGCTTGATAAGGGTTTCATCAGATCAAGTTCATCTCCTTGGGGTTGTCCTGCTATATTCGTGAAAAAGAAGGACAAGTCACTCAGACTCTGTGTCGATTATCGCCCACTCAACGAGGTCACCATTAAAAATAAATACCCTTTGCCTCGCATTGACCTACTCTTTGACCAGCTAGCTGGAGCCAAGGTCTTTTCCAAAATTGACCTTAGGTCTGGTTACCACCAAATAAAGATCCGTCCTGAGGATATTCCTAAAACAGCATTCACCACCAGATACGGCCTTTATGAGTATTTGGTTATGTCTTTTGGCCTAACCAATGCACCTGCCTATTTCATGTACCTCATGAACTCTGTTTTCATGCCCGAACTTGACAAGTTTGTAGTCGTGTTCATCGATGACATCCTTGTTTATTCTAAAACCCCTGATGAACATGCCAACCAGCTCCGTATTGTCCTGACCCGTTTGAGAGAGCACCAACTATATGCCAAGTTTAGCAAATGTGAGTTTTGGCTAGATCGAGTTCCTTTTCTCGGACACATTTTATCAGCTGAAGGTGTATCCGTGGATCCAAGCAAGGTGGAAGAAATCTTGAACTGGAAGCCACCAACCACAGTCCATCAAGTCCGTAGTTTTATGGGCATGGCAGGATATTACCGACGGTTTATCCCAGACTTCTCCAGAATAGCCAAGCCCATTACCATCCTGTTGAAGAATCAGGTCAAGTTCATCTGGTCGCCAGAATGTGAAAAGGCATTTCAAACCTTGAAAAAGTTGTTGACCACTACACCAGTACTGGCCCAACCAGATATAGAAAAGCCCTTTGATGTGTACTGCGATGCTTCTGGTACCGGACTTGGTTGTGTCTTGATGCAAGAAGGAAGAGTCATTGCTTATGCCTCACGGCAACTCAAGCGTCATGAGGAGAATTATCCCACTCATGATTTGGAGTTAGCAGCTATGGTACATGCCTTAAAGATATGGCGTCACTATTTGCTGGGCAGTACCTGTAATGTATATACAGATCACAAGAGTCTGAAATACATTTTCACTCAAGAAGAGTTGAACATGAGACAGCGAAGATGGCTCGAGCTAATCAAGGATTATGATATTGAAGTACATTACCACCCTGGCAAGGCGAATGTGGTCGCCGATGCACTCAGTCGTAAGGTGCACTGCAATTGTTTGACAGTCAAGCCGTATGGTATGTCCTTGTGCTATGAGTTAGAAAAATTAGGGGTAGAAATAATTCCACAAGGCAGTCTGACAAATATTAGTATTGAAACACCCGTCCGGGATGAGGTTGTTGCCGCTCAGCGAAAAAGTAATGGAATCAAGCACATCAAGGAAAAGGTTCAAGCTGGCAAGGCAGATTGTTTCCGGATTGATGATGATGGTGTCGTGTGGTTCAAGGATCGTCTGGTAGTTCCAAAGGTGCCGGAGTTGCGACAAAAGATCCTTGATGAAGCACATTTGACGAGATTTTTCATCCATCCTGGCAGCAACAAGATGTATCAGGATTTGAGGCAAAAGTTCTGGTGAACAAAGATGAAGATAGAGATTGCCCAGTATGTCGCAAGATGTGACACGTGTCAGAAGGTGAAAGCTGTTCACATGAGGCCTGGAGGAGAATTGCAACCATTGCCTGTCCCTGCATGGAAGTAAGAAGATATCAGCATGGACTTCATTGTGGGATTACCCAAGACTTCAAGAGGTTTTGATTCCATCTGGGTTATTGTGGATCGCCTCACCAAGTAAGCTCATTTTCTACCTGTCAAGAAGAAGTACAGGGCACTGGCATATGCAAAGCTTTATATTGAGAACTTGGTGAAGTTACATGGTGTACCAAGGACTATCGTTTCTGATCGAGGTACCCAGTTCGTCTACAAGTTTTGGCGAGCTTTCCACAAGTCCTTAGGTACAAAGCTTTTGCATAGCACTGCCTACCATCCACAGACGGATGGGCAGACGGAAAGAGTCAATCAAGTATTGAAGGATATGTTGAGGGCTTGTGCGCTCAATTACCCGCATTGGCAGAATTCTCGTACAACAACAGTTATCAAGAAAGCATCAAGATGGCTCCATTTGAGGCAGTCTACGGTCGAAGGTGCCGAACCTCATTAAATTGGTCTGAACCTGGAGAAAGATAGTTTTATGGCGTGGATTTGGTCAATGAAGCCGAAGAAAAGGTTAAGCAGATCCAAGAAAATTTGAAAGTAGCACAGTCTCGGCAGAAAAGTTATGCCGATAAAAGGCGTCGACCTTTGGCATTCAAGATAGGAGACTATGTGTATTTGAAGGTATCGCCAATGAAAGGAGTCAGTCGATTTGGCGTTAAAGGCAAGTTGGCCCCGCGTTATGTTGGACCTTTCTTAATCATAGAGCGCGTGGGAAAAGTAGCTTATAAGCTGCAGTTGCCAGAGCATCTTTCGGAGATACACAATGTATTCCATGTGTCACAGCTCAAGAAATGTCTTCGAGTACCTGATCAAGTCGTCGAAGTGGATGGAGTGGAACTTGAACCTGAGCTGACATACTCGGAGTATCCTATTCGAGTCTTGGACATAAAAGATCGTGTCATGCGAAGGAATACAACCAGATGGTACAAAATCCAGTGGAGTGCACATTCCGAAGAAGAAGCCACTTGGGAATCGGAAGATTACCTCGCAGAGAATTTCCCTGAGTTCTTTGTTACCTTGTAGAATGTAAACTTTTTAGTCTCGATATATGTAAACGTTCTTCTGTTTTTAGTAGATAATTTAGAATTAGTTAAGTTGAGACCTGTTCTTGTCCATTACTTGGTTTCAATTAATTTTTTTTCTATTAAATCTCGGGACGAGATTTCTTTTAGGGGGGAAGACTGTAATACCTCTGGTATTACAATTTAAATAATCTGCCATGTCATCATATTTAAATTTAAGCATCTGCATGTGATTGTGCTTAGGGCCTAGAGTGATTTGATTTTAGCTAAAGTATTGATTGGGTAATTAAATCCTTAATCATAGTTCAAAAATAAAAATTAAATAGAGATCAAATTAAACCCTAAAGTTGACCTAAAACCACAATTCAAAATCTATATGGAATATGGGAAAAGTGTCTTAATAAAAGTTGTAGAGTTTTTAAAATGAAACAACTTTTATTTTTGGAGATTTTGAAGTTATGTTATAAAAATTCAAATTAAACTCAAATTACTATATTAAAATTTACATTTGAAACTTCAATTTCAAAAACATTAAGAATATTCAAAAACTTCCTAAATATAAGTTGTCAAGCTCTCTGATTAGGACAACTTTCATGTTTACTAATTTTCAAGTTGTTGAGAAGAATCAAAAGTAATTTTAAAATTTCAGTTTGAAATTTAAACCCTACTTTTACCCCTTTTTCTGTAATTTGAAATTTTGGCCGAATTTGAAATTGGTGTCAAAAGCAAAAATGATCTACACAAAATTCTCTACAACTTTTGTATTCACCACTTCCTCGGATTCGGGCTGGATCAGATCCAATTTGAATCAAATAGCATTTGACCTATACGACCTAGTACTGTAGCAGGGAGGGGTCCTCCTGTTCATCTTCCACGTCGCGCGCGCGTGCCGCGCGCGGCGCCGGGCGCCGTCCGGCCGGCGTGGGTGAGCAGAGCCGTTGTCAAGCAGCCGAGAGGGGGGCCCCGGACCCAGCCGAGCTTATCCTCTCCCTTGCCCGGCCTATAAATCACCACCGCACCGTCCCGTCCTCATTTCTCTCAACCGCGGCCATTTTCGAGCTCGTCGGCGTCCGGCAAAATTCGTCGTGCTCCGTCCTCCTTCACCACCTCCATCTTCTAGTCAGTTAGCCTGTTCCCTTGTGCATCGTCTGGTGCCTTTGGTGTGGGCTGTAGTGTCTCGGTCGACCGGGAACGCGGTCGTCGTCCCCGCGTCCGACCGGAGCGCCGCCGAGCGTCTTCGGCCGTGTCTAGCTCTCCGTGGTGAGTTTCTTCTCCTTAGGTCCCGTGTTGTGGATTCCTTAACCCCTATTGAACCTTTTGCGTACGGTGATTTCCGCTCTGGTGCCGTAGGGTCGTCGGAACGGGAAGATTGTTTCCGGTGAACGCCGCCGACCCGCCGCCGCCGTCACGCTCGTCGATTCACGCCACTCCAGTCCCAACCCGCCTCCGGTTTGGCCTTCTGGTGAGACCCCGAACCTCCCTAGCCATTTTTCTTGCTAACCGATCGTGTCTTGGTGGGTGGAACGGTACCGCCGTGCCGCCGTGCCACCGCGGTCCGCCATGGGCGAGAGCGAGCTCGCCGGAGGCGGTAGGGCGTAAGATGTGCTAGTAGAGTGGCCGGCTAGGGTCTAGGGGGAGTCGTAGTGTCATTGGGTTCACCGTTGGGATCGCCGGCGGCGAGGTCCGCGCCGTGCCATTCGCGCGCGCGCGGGAGCGCCCGACCGGAGGTAGGGGACGACCCTGACAGGGGTGTCCCGCCTGTCAGCGGTCGAGAGAGTGAGGGAGAGGGCGCGCGCGGGGGCTGACGGCTGGGGTCGGTCTGTCAGTGACCCGGCGCGGGGGCGAGCGCGCGCGGGCACATGCGGGCCGTGCTGGGCCTGCGCACGATTGCGGGCCGGCTCGGTGGCGCGCGCGCGGCCGTGGTCTGGGCCATGCTGGGCCGAATGGCCGTTTCTCTTTTTCCAGCGATTTTCTATTTGCTTTTTCATTTTAATTAAAATGAATAGTGCTAAGTTTTGATCTTTTTGTGTGGATTAATATACTGCACCAAAAATTATAAAAATATTTCTAGATACTCTCTGTGATGTGTAGAATTTAATAAAAATATTAAATGCATGATTCGAGTGTTTTCTGTAATAACTAAAAATCAGCACATTAAATGATAAAAGGAACTTTGATGATTTTTAATAATTTCTGTGATGTTCCAAAAATCATGAAATTTATTGTGTCACTGTTTGGTACTAAAATCTATCTGTTGGTGCATTTTGACATCAAATGGAAATAGTTAAATATTTATTAAATTATATGTTGGTTTAAATGATAATATTAGGAATAGTAAATGGAATGATTATTGATTGGTGTGATTTTTGGATTGATTGAGATTCTAGGTCAATCACCTTTATGACCTAGGGCAGTATGAATTAGATTATTCATGTCTAGCTAAGGTAGGGTCTTATTCACATATGTGGTTTATTGGTTACTAAATTTCATCTGTCATTTCATGCATTCATGCATTTATTATTGCACACGTGTAGTGACCGAGAATCCGGAGATAAAGTCCGAGGGTCCATCTGAGGAGACTACTCAGGAAGTTGTACAAGGATTTGATATTTGTGGAACTGACCCGGATCCGACACTCTACGCAATCCAAGACAAGCCCCGGTGCATTCAGCCCCTCCTTGTTATTTAAAAATATTTATCACTTGAGTTAATCTACTGCATTAGGTTATTAGGAGTTGAGTGATAACCTATTGATGCATTACCTTTCCTTGACCACCTATTATACCTAAGACCCTGAGTTATTTAAAAGTATTGAAAAATGCTTAGTCATGCTTAATGATAGAATTGCAAAAATGCTATTTTGAAAACTGTGATAATATGAAACAAATGAATCACTTCATGGGATTGGTCATGTCCTTGTTGGTTGGCAGTGTGCCTGGCTAGTTCATTGTCAACCACATGGAGGGGTTGTTCCGTTTGGTCGACCATCTGTTGGGTTAGAGTCCCAGCGATCCTCGCCATCGGAAAGGGACATGAAAACCGGGTAGTTACCAGTGTACTTGGGTTAGAGTCCCAATGCATGGTTTCTAACGAAAAAATATTAGGGACCGTTCGTTGTCAGGCCTGCTGTGATCAAGACTTTGCAACTAGCCACATACTACGGAAAGCCTCTGACTCCGGTGGCTCTACTGCTGGAACCGACAACCACGCACTGGGAGTGGAGAGATGGCGAGAGTAGCGTGTACCCAAGTCTCCGATTCGCCCGAGCCTCCTCGGGACAGCACTCCTCGGCGCCCAAGTCTCCGATTCGCCCGAGCCTCGCCCGAGCCTCCTCGGGAGAGCGGCATCCACGGCGCCAAAGTCTCCGACTCGCCCGAGTCTGCTCGGGAAGAGATCGGGAGAGCGGCCCGAGCGCCCGAGCCTCCTCGGGAGAGCTCGGGAGAGCGGCATCCTCGGCGCCCAAACCTCCGATTCGCCCGAGTCTCCTCGGGAAGAGCTCGGGAGAGCGGCCCAAGTCTCCGACTCGCCTGAGTCTTCTCGGGAAGAGCTCGGGAGAGCAGCCCGAGCGCCCGAGCCTCCTGGGGAGAGCTCGGGAGAGCGGCATCCTCGGCGCCCAAACCTCCGATTCGCCCGAGCCTCCTCGGGAGAGCTCGGGCGAGCGGCACCCACGGCGCCCAAATCTCCGACTCGCCCGAGTCTCCTCGGGAGAGCTCGGGAGAGCGGCCCGAGCGCCCGAGCCTCCCCGGGAGAGCTCGGGAGAGCGGCACCTCGGCGCCCCAAATCTCCGATTCGCCCGAGCTTCCCTATCCCCCTCGAGCGCAAACTCGCAAAGGCATCCAAGGCGCAGGTGATGTCAGCGGAGCAATCTTGGACCGCAAGAGATCTCTCTGACCACTTTACAAGCACTGTCCCGTCAGGCGAGACTCTCGACGCGACTGTGCTTCGCACGCCCCTGACGGCCATTCCACCTGTCCTCCACGGTATGGTCTACGGTGCGCCGCCCCGTTTTCCGCCGGGACCTATCAACTCCGACTGTGACAGTCCAAGCGCCTGACGACGGGCTACGCAAAAACTGGAAAAGCGCCTACTGCGCTGTCCACTCGAAAGGACGAGCACGCCTTCCATCCGGGCCGACATGACATAGTCAGACGACTGTTCCCACCTTGGAACCCACCAAGATCGAGCGAATCACGACAGCCATGCCCCGGAGACGCGAAGAAAAGGCAGTAGCTGCATAGTCAAACGGGAAACAGCAACTTCTCACTGTAAAATACGTAGCTGCCCCTGCCTCTCCCTTGCGACTATAAAAGGGAGAGCAGAGGCCAGCTTTAGACAGAGGACGAGGATGGAGGACGACGGAGAAGTTCTAAGTTCTCACCCACACAAACGTACCCGTAGCAAACGACTTGTAAACACTTAGACACACAAGAGACCTGGGAGCGCTTCCCTCTCTCGCCTAGCTTGTAACCCCCTACTACAAGCACCCCGGTGCAAGGCAACACGACTCTCCTCTCCACTGGACGTAGGGCTTGCTTGGCCTGAACCAGTATAATCCCTGTGTTCCCCCTTGCACACCATCCGTAGCCTCAACCGCAAAACACATATTTACTAGCCGGTGTTAACCCCGCCAAAATTAGCACCGACAGTTGACGCGCCAGGTAGGGGCCTTTTGCGTGTTGATCCCGGTTGCGGATGGCAGCCAACGTCCCTGCGCTTCCTGCTGGCGCGGTGCTCCGGTTCGGGCCACTGTCCTCGGCCTCGAGATGAACCTCCGCCCAACCTGAGCCCCGGGCCATCATCATCCTGACCCCGGCCCAGCAGGTGGCTGGGAAAGGGACCCCGGCGACACCGCCACCCGTTTCAGGGAAACAGAGGGAACGCCACGCGCCGCTCCCGCCGAACTAGGCGGGGGAAGCGCATCCGCGTCAACCCGACCAATCCGGTGCCCCCGTGCGAGACACCGCCTCTACGATCATCACCAGCGCAACGCTAGTAGCTCGAGCAGCTAAGTCACAGTTACCCTTAAGATTTCAAGCTTTGTTCATATTTGTGGTCTCGGAATCGACAAATAAGCGTTCTTTAATTATCACGAATTTTGAGATTTAAACCGAAACCTCCCTTACGTCCGAACCTCTCCAGCACTCTTGAAAAAATCCGTGAAACCCGAACAGGCAAGAGAACACCCTTAGGGCATGGCTGGCCGAGCCGCGAGACCGCCTACGCCTCCGGGCTACGGCACCTCCACTCACCACCCATCGTCCGATGGGTGACTTACGCTTGAGGCAATTTCATGGAGTTTTTCAAGTACGGGACGAGGGGTGGACGCTTGGGGACCGACGATCTAATTTTTTCTGCGCCTTTTTTATCGCTTTTTCGAAAATTCCGCGCCGAACTCCTTTCTGCACTCTAGCAAAACTTGTGAGATCCAAAGAAGTAAAAGGACACTCTTAGGGCAGGGCTGGCCGAGCCATGAGATCGCCTACGCCTCCGGGCTACGGCACCTCCACTCACCACCCTCCGCCCGAGGGTCAACTTGCGCTCCAGAAAGATTTCGCGAATTTTTGCCTGAGTGCGAGAAGAGAGACGGGCGTTTGGGAAATTTAGTAAAAAACGATCTCACTCGAGCCTTCTGTGAGATACCTAGCTGTGTGCGCGACAAAGTGGGAACCCCTCGGGTCGGACTGGCACAGCTCTGGCTCTGTCTACACCACCGAGGCTACGGCATCCCTAAAAATGCTAGGTCCTCAACTTTCATCACAAAGGTTACTTTTTACAAGGGCACTATGGCCCGCTTCTTCTTCACGGCAGGTTCAGAGGAGGGAGCTCGACCTCGGCTTGGAAGAGACCGGCCATCACCACGCACGCAAACCGCCTCGACTGAGCCGAACCGTCGCGTCCGTCAGGCTTCGCGCCTCAAAAGGTGAGCCAAATCATTACAACCGCGCGCCTCGATTCCACCTACGTTTTCTCAACGAAGAAACCCCGGGCTCGAGCGCCCGTTACGTTCCCAGGGGATCGAAGACTGGCCCTCCGAGGCTCGAACAGTCGCCCTAGGAAAATCGAGTTAGGGACAGCTAGTGGATGGGTCACGAAAACGGCCAGTATCCCGACGCCCGGAACGTCACAAGGGACATCCCATGCTGTGTCCAAGTCCCAGTAGCGAGTCGGTTACGTGGAATCCCTCCGTGGGAGGCATCATGCCCTAGGGACCCATCGAAGGGACCCGACATCCACTAACTGACCCTCGGGAAATAATTGGAGTGTGCTCAGGCCACTAGCCGACCCTTAACGAATAGGACACGGACCTCTACTTGGACCAACCCGTTTGTAGCTCACCGGAAATGCCGACTCGTTCCCCAGCGGGGAAGTCGAGCAGGACCAAACCTTCCTCTTCTCGAAAAAAGAGCGTGAAGATCGAATTAAAAAAGACAGGGAAGGACCCGATCGATCTCCGATACGAAAACAGAGGCTCGGAAACTTGCCCTGCACCTTGGAAAGACCACCGAACGATCTCCCACACGGTGGGAGGCTCGGGGGCTCCGCTTCCAAGGAAACAACCCACCTAAATAAATCGAAAAACACCCGAGGACTAACGAACACGATTCTAAGCCTTTGAAGGGATATATCATCCCTCAAAGCCTCGGGGGCTATACCCGGCGGGTGCGCTCGCGCGCACCCCCCGGAAAAAACAACCCACACTTTATCTTTTTTGACAGGAAGAACCAGCGTGAACCTGTGGAGGAGTGCCTTCACTCCGCCACAGGCTCGGGGGCTACTGTCGGTTACCAAAGTTAGGGGTACCCAACTTCGATGCAAAAACGCTCATTCCCAACTTGGCCTGGCCCAAGTAAGGCCAGTGGAAGCCCACGAAGGCCGCGTCTACAGAGGCCCACGACATCATTCCACTAATGACAGCCTCCTCGGGAGAGCTCGCTCCGATTCGCCCGAGCCTGCTCGGGAGAGCTCGGGAGAGCGGCGTCCCCAGCGCCCAAACCTCCGATTCGCCCGAGCCTCCTCGGCAGAGCTCGGGAGAGCGGCGTCCTCGGCGCCCAAGTCTCCGATTCGCCCGAGCCTCCTCGGGACAGCACTCCCCGGCGCCCAAACCTCCGATTCGCCCGAGCCTCCTCGGGAGAGCGGCGTCCTCGGCGCCCAAGCCTCCGATTCGCCCGAGCCTCCTCGGGACAGCACTCCTCGGCGCCCAAGTCTCCGATTCGCCCGAGCCTCCTCGGGAGAGCTCGGGAGAGCGGCATCCTGGGCGCCCAAGTCTCCGATTCGCCCGAGCCTCCTCGGGACAGCACTCCTCGGCGCCCAAGTCTCCGATTCGCCCGAGCCTCGCCCGAGCCTCCTCGGGAGAGCTCGGGAGAGCAGCATCCTGGGCGCCCAAGTCTCCGATTCGCCCGAGCCTCCTCGGGAGAGCTCGGGAGGCGGCGTCCTCGGCGCCCAAGTCTTCGATTCGCCCGAGCCTCCTCGGGACAGCACTCCTCGGCGCCCAAGTCTCCGATTCGCCCGAGCCTCGCCCTGAGCCTCCTCGGGAGAGCTCGGGAGAGCGGCATCCACGGCGCCAAAGTCTCCGACTCGCCCGAGTCTGCTCGGGAAGAGCTCGGGAGAGCGGCCCGAGCGCCCGAGCCTCCTCGGGAGAGCTCGGGAGAGCGGCATCCTCGGCGCCCAAACCTCCGATTCGCCCGAGTCTCCTCGGGAAGAGCTCGGGAGAGCGGCCCAATTCTCCGACTCGCCCGAGTCTTCTCGGGAAGAGCTCGGGAGAGCAGCCCGAGCGGCATCCTCGGCGCCTAAACCTCCGATTCGCCCGAGCCTCCTCGGGAGAGCTCGGGCGAGCGGCACCCACGGCGCCCAAATCTCCGACTCGCCCGAGTCTCCTCGGGAGAGCTCGGGAGAGCGGCCGGAGCGCCCGAGCCTCCCCGGGAGAGCTCGGGAGAGCGGCACCTCGGCGCCCCAAATCTCCGATTCGCCCGAGCTTCCCTATCCCCCTCGAGCGCAAACTCGCAAAGGCATCCAAGGCGCAGGTGATGTCAGCGGAGCAATCTTGGACCGCAAGAGATCTCTCTGACCACTTTACAAGCACTGTCCCGTCAGGCGAGACTCTCGACGCGACTGTGCTTCGCACGCCCCTGACGGCCATTCCACCTGTCCTCCACGGTATGGTCTACGGTGCACCGCCCCGTTTTCCGCCGGGACCTATCAACTCCGACTGTGACAGTCCAAGCGCCTGACGACGGGCTACGCAAGAACAGGAAAAGCGCCTACTGCGCTGTCCACTCGAAAGGACGAGCACGCCTTCCATCCAGGCCGACATGACATAGTCAGACGACTGTTCCCACCTTGGAACCCACCAAGATCGAGCGAATCACGACAGCCATGCCCCGGAGACGCGGAGAAAAGGCAGTAGCTGCATAGTCAAACGGGGAACAGCAACTCCTCACTGTAAAATACGTAGCTGCCCCTGCCTCTCCCTTGCGACTATAAAAGGGAGAGCAGAGGCCAGCTTTAGACAGAGGACGAGGATGGAGGACGACGGAGAAGTTCTAAGTTCTCACCCACACAAACGCACCCGTAGCAAACGACTTGTAAACACTTAGACACACAAGAGACCTGGGAGCGCTTCCCTCTCTCGCCTAGCTTGTAACCCCCTACTACAAGCACCCCGGTGCAAGGCAACACGACTCTCCTCTCCACTGGACGTAGGGCTTGCTTGGCCTGAACCAGTATAATCCCTGTGTTCCCCCTTGCACACCATCCATAGCCTCAACCGCAAAACACATATTTACTAGCCGGTGTTAACCCCGCCAAAATTAGCACCGACAGCGGGGTTGGCATATGCAAGCTTAAGTGCTACATATGCAGTGTGGATAGGGATCCCCAGCTGAGTATTAATCGATTGGAATCGTCGTTGCTCCTCGGATATGGAGACTTGATCCTCACACCTACAGTGAATAGTGGTTCGGAACTAGGATTGTTTTTTAATGGATTAAGCAAATGAAAGAATGTTGATATATGCGAAAGTACTAGGAGAAATGGATAATGATGGATAGTATTATTAAAATAAAATATTGAGGTAGGAATAGTAATGCTTTTCCGCAAAATTCTTGAACTCTTGCTAAGGCCTTACCTTGACTTCCCCTCAGTCTGCATTGCTGAGTCTAATCTTACACTTTTAGTCGGGTAAGTCTTGCGGAGTACCCCATGTACTCAGAGTTTGTTAACCCCGTTGCAGGAGAGCAGCAGGAGACTAAAGTTTGTCTCGCTCCGTGCTGCGTCACCATTGTCCAGGAGAGTGAAGAAGACTAAGGTTAAGCCTTTGGGCAGGGTTCGTGTAATCTTAAACTATCTGTCGTACGGTTGTTCCAAACACTACTGCTACTCTTTCAAATTTATGGTCTGTAATAACTGCATTTAATTTTATTCGAGCACTGGTCTGTAATATTAAGTACTATTTACTCTTCCGCAATTTCTACTCTGATGTATTTTATTATGAAATGTTGTAATTCTGTAATGGCTTCACAATGGGATCCTGTCGGAGATAACGGGTGCTTATGTAGCCCGGCAGAGCCCGCCTAGGTCATATGGAACACGGGTCTGGCTGTCAGATGTCATTAGTGACGTTGACAGATGCCTGTGGGACCACGTGATTTAGGCGGTTCTGTTACAGGGCCAGACACGTGTGGACCTGGCTCGCCGGCCTTCATCGTTGGAGGAGCCCCACACCTGTGCATATTGTAACACCTCCGGTGTTACGGTTGATTAAACTGTCATGTCATCATGTTTAATTTTTCTATCATTGCATTTTGCCTGTGCCTTAGGGTTAGAGTGATTTGCTTGATTGTGTTTGTGAATGATTGTGCAATAAACCCTTAACTAAAATCAATTATTAAATAAAAAGAAAAATCCAATTTGAACCTTATCTTGGCCCTAAAACCCTAAATAAAAAACTATAAGGAATCTGAGTTGGGTGCCTTAATAAAAGTTGTAAATATTTTAAAATGAAGTAACTTTTATTTTGGGATATTTTGAGGTCGTGTTGAAAATATTTGAATTAAGCTCAAAACAGTGCTTTAAGATTCGAATTTGAAAATGCACTTCAAAAATTTTTGAGAATCTGATAAAACTTCCTTAACAAGAGTTTTAGATCTCTCTGAGATGCACAACTTTTATTTTGACCAATTTTGAAGTTCTTTTATAAAAATTTGATTTAACCTTGAAATACTAGTTCAAAATTTTAAATTGAAATGCTATTTTCAAAAATATCAATAATTTGGCAAAACTTCCTTAATAGGAGTTGTAAAGCTCAGAGAGTAGAGCAACTTTTATTTTGGGCATTTTTCAAGTTCTTGAGAAAAATAAAAAGTAATTTCAAAAACTTGTTTTGAAATTTCAAAACCCCTTTTACCCCTTTTACTGTAGTTTCAAAACTAATTCGAATTTGGAATTGGTTCCAAAACCAAAGTTGTGTAGAATTCATAACACTACAACTTTTATTTTGGCACAAATTCGAGTGCTTACTCAGAATCTAGAGCAATTCATCAAAAACAGTAGGAAGAGGAGTTAACTCGCTACAGTGATTCGCCCCCTCTCTCTGTTCTTGAACAGAGACGGCAGCCGACCGCGCCGCGCGCGTGCCGCGCCTCCCGTGCCGGCCGGCCGAGTGCCCCCTCCTCGCATCCAAGGTTGTCGGGGACACCACGTCGCCTTGGACCATCCCTGTCCCCTCTCCCCGAGCCCTTAAAGGCGACGAGCCCCCCCCCATCTCGTTTTCCTCCGTTCGGTAACCGGCGACCGCCTTGCCGTTCTTGATCAAATTCGCGACCCACAAGCCACCGCCGTCCAAATTGCTTTGCACACTGCCCCTTTACTCTCTTGCGCCTCGTCTGGACCCCTTGGTGTGCACCGTTGCGTCTTGGTCAAGCCCCAGTCCGTGTCGTCGTCCTCGCGGCCAGCCGGAGCGCCACCGCAAGCCAAGTCGTCGTGCCGAGGCCGCTCGGGTGAGCTCTGAACCCTGAGCCATTGTGTTCTAGCCTCTGTGTGACCGACCGGTCCTCATGCTCGCGACGGTTTCCCCTCTGGTTCCCTAGGGCCGCCAGAACGTGGAGGTTGCCATCGGAGGGTGCCGCCGCCGTGCTGCTCGACATCGGAGTCCGCGTTCTGCACCGCCTCTGTCTTGGCCTACTACCGGTCTAGAACCGTGGTGAGCTCCCGCGCCTCCCCGAACCTTTTCCCTGAACACTACCGCACCATTACGACCGGGTCGAGTTGGCCGCGCCGCCGCGTCCGCCATGAGTGGGCTCAAGCTCGCTGGAGGCGTGTAGTCCTCTGGCCATGCATGATAGGCTGTCCGCTAGGTCTTGGGGTGCGTTGTGGTACGCTCGGTTTCGTCTCGGAGATCGCCGGCGGCGAGCTTCGCGTCGGGCCGCCGCGTCGTGCCGGCGTGCGCGCGCGGGAGCGTGGCCGAGAGGAGGAAGAAGGAGCCGGCTGGGCCGTGCCAGGCTTTTGGGCCGGCCCAGTCAGGGCGCAGGTGAGAGCGGGGAGAGGCAGGGAGAGCGTGGGCCGGTCTGCGGCCGTTGGGCTGCCGTGGGCCGGATCGTTTTTCCTTTTCCCAGTGAATTTCGAATGCCTTTCCCATTTTTAATTATTTGAATAGTTCTGTCTTTTGTTATTTATGTATAAATAAATCTGGTGCTCCAAAAAGTATGAAAATATTTGTGTATGCTCTCTGTGATATGTAGTATTTGCTAAAAATATAATATAGTGTGTTCCAGTACTTTTTGCCTGGTGTATAAATCAGTAGATTAATTAATAAATGAAAGTTTGTTGATTTTTAATTAAATATAGGTTGATCCAAAAATCATGAAAATTATTGTGGTACTATTTTAGATCAATATCTTGCTGTTGGTAATTTTTGGGGCCAATTTGAATTAGTGTAATCATATGTTATTATAAGCCTAATTAGAAGAATTAAATAAAAGGTTTAATGCAATATGAATCTTTATTGGATTTTGGTAATTTCTATCTAGCCTCAAAATTCATAAAATTCATTTGTGCATTGTTTTAGGCTAATACCTAACTGAATAAAAAGTTTGGGCTCAAATGGAGACAGTTCATTTATTTATTAAATTGTGATCTATAAATAATTAATAGAATAAATGAGGAACCCTTATCCTTTAGGAGTAGTGTGAACTTTTGAAGTTAATTGTGGGCCTTGGAAAAAAAAAAAAAACCACTATTGTTCCTTGGTATTTTGATTACCTTTATAGTTGTAGCCCATGGGTTAGAGGGTAATTAAAATGTTTATTGCAAACGTTCGTTAGTGGGTCCATGGATGTTGCCTCGATTATCTCTTGGATACAACTTCATGGGTAAAAATGGAATAGTTAAACATGTTTCTTGTAATAAGGTAATGGTAATCCCTCCTCATATCAACATAGAATAAATCATTTCAGGTGATAATTAAACGAAACCCTAGTTGTTAATAAAACAAATTAGTTTTGTTGGCTTGCAACTTTACCGTGAAGGAAAGTTGTACTCAAGGCGTTGATTGATTTATTACTGCATGTCTATTCCATGTCATTTACATCGCATTCATACATTCATTCGCATACGTGTAGTGAACGTGTGGTGATTATTGTCAAGAGCCCAGTCCCGGGTGCGGTTTTCACTCGGTGATCGCGGGTATTCTCGGTGGTTGATTTCCGGATATTATCTACTTCGAGCAACAGGCAAGCCCCGGTGCATTAACCCTTCTGTTATAAAATCTTTATAATTCGAGTAATCTACTGCATTAAGTTAATAGGAGTTGATTGCTACCTATCCTAGATGCATTGCCCCACTATTATTACCCTGAAACCTATTTTAAATAAAATGGTTTGAAAAATGCTTAGACCTGCTTAAATAATTTAGTTCTTGCAAAATTGCTATTTTCTGAGCTGTGATGATATACTCCCTTAAACTATGGAATATGGAATATAAAAACCTCTGTCCGCTTCAGTGGTCGTGCATTAGGCCAATGTACGAACATTGACGGAAGGGTGAATGTGTTTCGCCGGGTGTTGTGCTTTTGGGACGGCATTTCCCATGACTTAGTATCCGGCAGGCACGACTTTGGAAAAGATGTAGGGACCGTTCGTTGTAGGAGTGCTGGATCGAGATGAACAGCCTAGCCACATACCAATGCGGAAAGCCTAGAGTTCGGTAGCGCTATTGCTGGAACCGACAACCACGCACTGGGAGTGGAGAGATGGCGAGAGTAGCTTGTACCCACGTGGCCGGCGTGCCTGGAGATGAGTGGAGTACTGTGCTCTCGGGTGGCGCAGGACCGGTTCCGGGATAGCAAAGCCGTAACGACGGGTTGGTATATGTATGCCGGCGTGCTGCATATACAGTGTGGTTAGAATCCCCAGCTGGGTACTTTCTGGATTCGAATCGACGTGCTCCTCGGTTAATGGAGACTCAATCCACTTTCCTACCCCGAAAAGTGGTTCAGAACTAGGTGTTTTCTGAATAAATGAAGTAATTGAAAGAATGATGATTTATGAGTCTGAATATTGGAACTATGAATATAATTATGATAATGATCAAATAAAATATTGGATAGGATAGTAATGCTTTTCTGCAAACTCCTTATCCTCTGCTAGCCTTACCCATATCCTTGCATTCCTGAGTCTCATCTTACACCTTTAGTCGGGTAAGTCTTGCGGAGTACCCCAAGTACTCAGGGTTTGTTAACCCCTGTTGCAGGTGCGCCGAGAGTTCAAGTCTGCTTGGGACCGTGCCGGGTGTTGGATCGTGCACGGGTGAAGATGCGTTTATGGTACAACCCTTGGGCCAGGGTATAGTTGTAGACTGCTGCTCCACTACGAAACTTTGGTTTGGGTAATGTAACTTATATTTGTAAATCTATAGATATGTAATACTTCCGCATCTTGTACTCTGATTCAGATTATTTTTGTAAACTGTTGTAATACTTGCAAAGTCTTTACAATGAGATCCTCGGGGAAAATCAGGGTTTCCTAGGAAGCCCGGCAGGCCACCTAGGTCAATGGAAACTCGTGCACAGTAACCGGATGTCCTTAGGGACGATGATGGTGCACGTGGGCCCTGTGATTAAGGCGGTTCTGTCACAGTTGGTATCAGAGCTTCTCATTGTAAAGTACTTGCAGTGTTACTTTCCAAAAGCTTCAAAATGATTTCGAATAAATGAAATCAACGGGGTAGTTGGCACCAGTTGCTTCTAAACTTCCCTCATTCATTCTCTAAAGTCCTTTCCTAATTCTTTCTATAGAATTGCAGTTAGATTTTAGGTCTAGTAGTGGATTAGCACCTTAAGTATGCCTTATGTTCTAAAATGTTGAGTGCTTGTCACTCTAATATTATATTTACGTGAATATATGAGTATATCGGAGTATTCTAATTCGCGTTGGAACGTTCATGCATCATGACATCACAACTATTAATAATCCCCCATAGCGATGTTTTAAAAATAAAACGGGTCTCAAACATATCCATTAGAATGAAATCTTACCCTTCTTCTAGACAGATGGATTCACAAAGCCCTGTTGCGGGAATGGATGACTTCTTGGCAACGTTTGGAACACCCACACTGTTGTGGCAGCTACTGCAAGAAGTGGGTTACTTAGAGCCGCCCAAGTACCACTGGTCCTACACTGTTCTCCTTGGTCGTCCGTGTTGTGAAGTGTCTCTCCAGGTACCTGCTTGTACCGCTGTTCCGTTTTGGCCAGTTTGGAATGCCAAGGCGGAAGGAATGACTCCCTGGGAAGGAGCCCAGGCAGCTGCATTGGAAATATTAAGGAAGATTAGCTCTAGGTGTCAGACAGAGGTCAGCGCCTCAGCTCCAAGTACGCTTTCGTCAGAGGTACCAGGAAGTTGGGGTATTCTGCAGCGACAAATCCAACAACTGGAAGGAGGTTCTGTGCAACCAGATCCTATATTAGTAGCCACTGCACGAGCTATGCTAGCTGTACTCAATCTGCATCTGACTCGTGAGCAAGGACGAGAACAGTGGCGTGAGCTCTACTCTGAATGCTATACTGCACTCAAGAGTACAGAACTAAAGGAGAAAGAGGCTAGTCAGGAAGCCTTAAAGTGGAAAGAGGCTACTCAAATCAGTAATGCAGAAAAGATCGGCCTCGAAGTTCATATAGAAGCGCTTGAAGCACAACAGCAAGCAGACAAGCGCCGCATAGCGGAGCTGGTGAGTCAGGTGGATAGCCTTCACCTGCAGACTGGACTTCTCGTCCAGCAATGTGAGGAAGCCCATTCTTATGCTGTCATGGCAAGAGAAGGCCTTAGAGAGACAATTGGATATTTGCAGCATCAGGATGCGATGTTTTGGGGCCTGCACAACACTTATCAACAACAACTTCAGGCAGCTCATCAGAATATCGTGGAATTGCAGCGTGAGGTGCAGATGCTCCATGCCATGAATGATCCAATGCCTGTTGCTGCAGCTGATAGCCAAGAAGAGTCTAGTTCAGCAGAAAATGCAGACGAAGAATTAGTGGGAGCAGCAAATGACTCAGAATCCAGAGTGGTGAGTGATCAGATTGATTAGTGATGAAGTTAGTTGGTTTCTTCAACTCAGTGTCATGTTAGGTTAACCCTTGGTTAAGCGCCTTTTGTAACGAAGCTCTAAGTCAATAAGAAACTGGAGTCAAGGTAGTTTCCTGTTTGAAGTAGAACCACCTAAGCTAGTAGTCCAGGTTAATTATTGTGTAAACCTTGCTTACCCGAACCTTGTTAAATTATGTTGCTTTATGGTAATTTTCTTCTTATGGTTAATGAGTGGTAGGTGTATTAAAAATATGGTGAATCTTGCTAACATGAAGTTTTTATCAATCCTTGTTCATCTCACTCCAATAGCTCCAAGATTTTGAGAAGGTTTTGGATGCACTCCTTTACTCTGCCAGTCAAACTTCGAACTGTAGCTAATCCTATGTTCCTTGAGATCAATTCAATTGAAAGTTTATCTTTTCCTTTTGAAGATCCTATTACTTCTTTTAAAAGCTATTGTGGTTGTAGTCTCTCGGATGTTGTAATCCATGACCACGATGCAGCGTCGAAATCTGGGGTCTCTTATGGGTCGCAACCATGGGAGTTACTGCCGGACGCTCGCTGTTATCAAGGTTAATAGTTATAATCCTGGCCTACAATTAATGCGCTTTCACTCCCTGCCTATACTCTTCCACCAAACACATGTTTGTTTCTAAGTGTTAAAAACCTACTCTAAGATTCACATTTAGTATCTTAGAATTTTAAAAATTTCTAATCGTGCAATTATCTTAATCTGAACCGATAAAACAGCGGGAACCGATTTGGAAATGGTAACTGAAATCCATTCACTTGGAAATGGCACCTACGATCTACTGAGGATTCCTTGTTGTTTATGAATTCCTGATTAACTTGGAACCTACAAAAATCTATTTCTTTAAAATTTTGTGATGCCCTCGCATTCATCCCACTGCCTAGTCCAAAACTCGATCTTAATTCTTGATATCCACCTATGCATGTGTCATGCCCTGATTCGGCACATACCACTCTCTTGAATTCGACGTATTATCCCAATCTTTATAGTTTGTGTCATATAGTAGTGCCATAACCTAAGACCATGGTGCCGCGTCGAAACCTAGGGTCTCTCGTGTGCCATGGCCACACGAGGTTCCACTAGGCACGTGCGGGTATCACGGACGAAGGTTCTGATCTGCTATACTTTCACAACGAATAAAGCTCTAATCGATTTGGTTTGGTGAAACATGACCTACGATTGAGATACAATATAGCAACCTAAGGTCTCTCGTAACTTCACTACTTGAGATTTTGAAGGTATATGCTCGTGTCAATATCGGTGATCATATTTCATCATATTCGCAATCACCTTACTTTTCTCCTTGCTATGGTCACCTTAATTGTGTTCTATAATGGTAACTCGAACCGTGACTGTGGTGCCGTGCTAAACTTGGATCTTCTGTGGACTGCAGCCACATAAGAGTTCGATAGGGTATGCACTGGTATCGTAGTCGGCACTCCTGAACCATTGTAGCTCGCAATTAATGTGTCATCAGTTCATTACCTCCTTGAAATCTCTTTGAGGGTTGCAATTGACTTGTATAAACTCTATGTACTTCTAGTACCACTTTTGAAAAACCATTTCAACTTAAGTAATAACGAGGGTGTTTGTTATAGTGAAAAATTAAAGTGAAATGCAAAAACCACCTTGCAGTGAATTATTTGGGTATATTTGATAATGGTGTTAAGGTTATCGACTGATGGTGCCGCACCGCAACCGAGAGTTTCTCTTGTTTTATACAGGAGTAGCTACTTGACCCACGCTGGTATCGCCACTCTTAACCTGCACTCATTATGAAATCCCACTCAGCTAGCATTCCTCATAGGTGTGTTATTTTGGAAGAATTAAGGTTTAAGGTTATAGTGTTGAGAGACAACTGATTAGGTTAAATAGAATCTTCATTATAAATGGGAGGCTAAGTGTGAGTTAGAAGCATGTCGACTTCGGTGTCTGAACCCTCATGAGTGTGCAAAGTGTGTTTCATAAGTCACCCCTTAGGAAGTGTCAACAAGAATCTGCACAAGATGTTGACTTGATAAGAGTGAATTGGACCAGGTCTGACACACTCCGAGCATTTGTTAGCTGCGCAAGAGCGTGATTTATATATCACCCTGGAGAAGTGCCTTCAAGAATCAGATCAAGAAAGAAAGTTTAACCAGCTCCAACAGACATTGGGAATCCAATATGAGTCCAAGCTAGGAAGATTGTGTTACTCAACAAACCGCAACAAGATTGTACAAGGTGCAATGTAGCGAGTATGCAGGTGAAGAAGTTACCAAGGAAATCAGAAACATTCTTATCTGGAGGCTTTCCTAAAACTTTTCCTATGCTTTTTCCTTTCTAATTCTATAGGTGAAAACCCTAATTGAATGTTAGTCAAGGTAGAATATGTATACTTGACATATTTTCTTTTCCATTACTTTGTATAAAAACAGTTTTACCTGTCGAATCTCGGGACGAGATTTCTTTTAGGGGGGAAGGTTGTAACACCTCCGGTGTTACGGTTGATTAAACTGTCATGTCATCATGTTTAATTTTTCTATCATTGCATTTTGCCTGTGCCTTAGGGTTAGAGTGATTTGCTTGATTGTGTTTGTGAATGATTGTGCAATAAACCCTTAACTAAAATCAATTATTAAATAAAAAGAAAAATCCAATTTGAACCTTATCTTGGCCCTAAAACCCTAAATAAAAAACTATAAGGAATCTGAGTTGGGTGCCTTAATAAAAGTTGTAAATATTTTAAAATGAAGTAACTTTTATTTTGGGATATTTTGAGGTCGTGTTGAAAATATTTGAATTAAGCTCAAAACAGTGCTTTAAGATTCGAATTTGAAAATGCACTTCAAAAATTTTTGAGAATCTGATAAAACTTCCTTAACAAGAGTTTTAGATCTCTCTGAGATGCACAACTTTTATTTTGACCAATTTTGAAGTTCTTTTATAAAAATTTGATTTAACCTTGAAATACTAGTTCAAAATTTTAAATTGAAATGCTATTTTCAAAAATATCAATAATTTGGCAAAACTTCCTTAATAGGAGTTGTAAAGCTCAGAGAGTAGAGCAACTTTTATTTTGGGCATTTTTCAAGTTCTTGAGAAAAATAAAAAGTAATTTCAAAAACTTGTTTTGAAATTTCAAAACCCCTTTTACCCCTTTTACTGTAGTTTCAAAACTAATTCGAATTTGGAATTGGTTCCAAAACCAAAGTTGTGTAGAATTCATAACACTACAACTTTTATTTTGGCACAAATTCGAGTGCTTACTCAGAATCTAGAGCAATTCATCAAAAACAGTAGGAAGAGGAGTTAACTCGCTACAGTGATTCGCCCCCTCTCTCTGTTCTTGAACAGAGACGGCAGCCGACCGCGCCGCGCGCGTGCCGCGCCTCCCGTGCCGGCCGGCCGAGTGCCCCCTCCTCGCATCCAAGGTTGTCGGGGACACCACGTCGCCTTGGACCATCCCTGTCCCCTCTCCCCGAGCCCTTAAAGGCGACGAGCCCCCCCCATCTCGTTTTCCTCCGTTCGGTAACCGGCGACCGCCTTGCCGTTCTTGATCAAATTCGCGACCCACAAGCCACCGCCGTCCAAATTGCTTTGCACACTGCCCCTTTACTCTCTTGCGCCTCGTCTGGACCCCTTGGTGTGCACCGTTGCGTCTTGGTCAAGCCCCAGTCCGTGTCGTCTTCCTCGCGGCCGGCCGGAGCGCCACCGCAAGCCAAGTCGTCGTGCCGAGGCCGCTCGGGTGAGCTCTGAACCCTGAGCCATTGTGTTCTAGCCTCTGTGTGACCGACCGGTCCTCATGCTCGCGACGGTTTCCCCTCTGGTTCCCTAGGGCCGCCAGAACGTGGAGGTTGCCATCGGAGGGTGCCGCCGCCGTGCTGCTCGACATCGGAGTCCGCGTTCTGCACCGCCTCTGTCTTGGCCTACTACCGGTCTAGAACCGTGGTGAGCTCCCGCGCCTCCCCGAACCTTTTCCCTGAACACTACCGCACCATTACGACCGGGTCGAGTTGGCCGCGCCGCCGCGTCCGCCATGAGTGGGCTCAAGCTCGCTGGAGGCGTGTAGTCCTCTGGCCATGCATGATAGGCTGTCCGCTAGGTCTTGGGGTGCGTTGTGGTACGCTCGGTTTCGTCTCGGAGATCGCCGGCGGCGAGCTTCGCGTCGGGCCGCCGCGTCGTGCCGGCGTGCGCGCGCGGGAGCGTGGCCGAGAGGAGGAAGAAGGAGCCGGCTGGGCCGTGCCAGGCTTTTGGGCCGGCCCAGTCAGGGCGCAGGTGAGAGCGGGGAGAGGCAGGGAGAGCGTGGGCCGGTCTGCGGCCGTTGGGCTGCCGTGGGCCGGATCGTTTTTCCTTTTCCCAGTGAATTTCGAATGCCTTTCCCATTTTTAATTATTTGAATAGTTCTGTCTTTTGTTATTTATGTATAAATAAATCTGGTGCTCCAAAAAGTATGAAAATATTTGTGTATGCTCTCTGTGATATGTAGTATTTGCTAAAAATATAATATAGTGTGTTCCAGTACTTTTTGCCTGGTGTATAAATCAGTAGATTAATTAATAAATGAAAGTTTGTTGATTTTTAATTAAATATAGGTTGATCCAAAAATCATGAAAATTATTGTGGTACTATTTTAGATCAATATCTTGCTGTTGGTAATTTTTGGGGCCAATTTGAATTAGTGTAATCATATGTTATTATAAGCCTAATTAGAAGAATTAAATAAAAGGTTTAATGCAATATGAATCTTTATTGGATTTTGGTAATTTCTATCTAGCCTCAAAATTCATAAAATTCATTTGTGCATTGTTTTAGGCTAATACCTAACTGAATAAAAAGTTTGGGCTCAAATGGAGACAGTTCATTTATTTATTAAATTGTGATCTATAAATAATTAATAGAATAAATGAGGAACCCTTATCCTTTAGGAGTAGTGTGAACTTTTGAAGTTAATTGTGGGCCTTGGAAAAAAAAAAAAAACCACTATTGTTCCTTGGTATTTTGATTACCTTTATAGTTGTAGCCCATGGGTTAGAGGGTAATTAAAATGTTTATTGCAAACGTTCGTTAGTGGGTCCATGGATGTTGCCTCGATTATCTCTTGGATACAACTTCATGGGTAAAAATGGAATAGTTAAACATGTTTCTTGTAATAAGGTAATGGTAATCCCTCCTCATATCAACATAGAATAAATCATTTCAGGTGATAATTAAACGAAACCCTAGTTGTTAATAAAACAAATTAGTTTTGTTGGCTTGCAACTTTACCGTGAAGGAAAGTTGTACTCAAGGCGTTGATTGATTTATTACTGCATGTCTATTCCATGTCATTTACATCGCATTCATACATTCATTCGCATACGTGTAGTGAACGTGTGGTGATTATTGTCAAGAGCCCAGTCCCGGGTGCGGTTTTCACTCGGTGATCGCGGGTATTCTCGGTGGTTGATTTCCGGATATTATCTACTTCGAGCAACAGGCAAGCCCCGGTGCATTAACCCTTCTGTTATAAAATCTTTATAATTCGAGTAATCTACTGCATTAAGTTAATAGGAGTTGATTGCTACCTATCCAGATGCATTGCCCCACTATTATTACCCTGAAACCTATTTTAAATAAAATGGTTTGAAAAATGCTTAGACCTGCTTAAATAATTTAGTTCTTGCAAAATTGCTATTTTCTGAGCTGTGATGATATACTCCCTTAAACTATGGAATATGGAATATAAAAACCTCTGTCCGCTTCAGTGGTCGTGCATTAGGCCAATGTACGAACATTGACGGAAGGGTGAATGTGTTTCGCCGGGTGTTGTGCTTTTGGGACGGCATTTCCCATGACTTAGTATCCGGCAGGCACGACTTTGGAAAAGATGTAGGGACCGTTCGTTGTAGGAGTGCTGGATCGAGATGAACAGCCTAGCCACATACCAATGCGGAAAGCCTAGAGTTCGGTAGCGCTATTGCTGGAACCGACAACCACGCACTGGGAGTGGAGAGATGGCGAGAGTAGCTTGTACCCACGTGGCCGGCGTGCCTGGAGATGAGTGGAGTACTGTGCTCTCGGGTGGCGCAGGACCGGTTCCGGGATAGCAAAGCCGTAACGACGGGTTGGTATATGTATGCCGGCGTGCTGCATATACAGTGTGGTTAGAATCCCCAGCTGGGTACTTTCTGGATTCGAATCGACGTGCTCCTCGGTTAATGGAGACTCAATCCACTTTCCTACCCCGAAAAGTGGTTCAGAACTAGGTGTTTTCTGAATAAATGAAGTAATTGAAAGAATGATGATTTATGAGTCTGAATATTGGAACTATGAATATAATTATGATAATGATCAAATAAAATATTGGATAGGATAGTAATGCTTTTCTGCAAACTCCTTATCCTCTGCTAGCCTTACCCATATCCTTGCATTCCTGAGTCTCATCTTACACCTTTAGTCGGGTAAGTCTTGCGGAGTACCCCAAGTACTCAGGGTTTGTTAACCCCTGTTGCAGGTGCGCCGAGAGTTCAAGTCTGCTTGGGACCGTGCCGGGTGTTGGATCGTGCACGGGTGAAGATGCGTTTATGGTACAACCCTTGGGCCAGGGTATAGTTGTAGACTGCTGCTCCACTACGAAACTTTGGTTTGGGTAATGTAACTTATATTTGTAAATCTATAGATATGTAATACTTCCGCATCTTGTACTCTGATTCAGATTATTTTTGTAAACTGTTGTAATACTTGCAAAGTCTTTACAATGAGATCCTCGGGGAAAATCAGGGTTTCCTAGGAAGCCCGGCAGGCCACCTAGGTCAATGGAAACTCGTGCACAGTAACCGGATGTCCTTAGGGACGATGATGGTGCACGTGGGCCCTGTGATTAAGGCGGTTCTGTCACACATATGGTCCGTTGCGCATGGCGGAGTTGCACCTTGCCCCCTTCCCTTAGCTCTTGTCTCCTTCCCCTATGAGGCCCTTGGCGCCTGCCGCTCTAATACTTTTAAAAATATGCCGATCATGCGTGAAATTACTGAATACTTCATTATACAGTGATGATTAATTGTTTCATACTGAGGTTTTGGGGTTGTGCAATGATGAGCTTTTTCAACACCGAAACAATGGAATTGTGCGATGTGCGGTGATTACTGATTAGTACTTATTTCATCTTTCCATGATTCTTGCTGTTTGCACTGGTTTTGCGATGACTATGGCATTATATCTTACCGGTTCCCTTTTGCTTGTGTTGTTTTATTTTGTTTTCGTTAGTTGCGACAGTTTATGTGTTTGTTACTGGTTATAGGTCCATTGTCAATGGTGTTTTTGCTTGACATAATTTGTTGGTTCTATTACTGAGCACACCCTATTGCCAATGATGTATTTGTTCCTATCCATCTCTCTCCACTTTCTTGTATGTCCGCTTTCTTACAGGCTTAGTATTGCAGCGCTAATATCTCCAACTGGTAATGTTTGACAAAACTAATATAGTGCATGCATGTAGGATCAGTAACCTTTGGCAGCTACCTATTGTGCATAATTTTCTTAATTTGTTGAACGTCTACAGGAAGCATGGAGATAGTGAAAGAGATAGGAATGAGCACATCTTGGCTACTTACAGTTATTATTTTTTTCTCTTATCAGGTTCCGGCTGTTATCAAGGTGGATAGGAAAGGGCTATTCGCTCTTGCTGCTGGATTGTCTGGACACTGTCCATTAGCAGCAGCAGTGCCATTAGATGTTCCTGTCTGTTTACCTTCTGCCTGCAAAATTAACTAGTGTTTATTGAATCATAGTGGGTGTGCTGGTACATGTGGTTCCATTCTGATAGATTCTTAGTAGACATTGTAGACTGTTGGTATTGATCTCACAAAGATTATAATGTTCTCCATTTTTTTAGGTCATGGTTCAGGAAAGAGTGTTTATAGTGTGCATTTAATTTATCTGATCAACTAATGTGTCAAGCACTCGAGCATTATCTATAAGTTGATTAGTACTGCTATTATTTGCTTGTACAAAGCTATTTTAGAAGAACAATAGCCTGTGACTTTTGTCTATGCCATTATGTGGCTAGGTATAGGTGTTATTTGAACACCTTCTATGGCTCATGTAATAATATGTATATTGTCTTTGAACATTATGTGGCTGTTCGTTTTGTTCCTCCTTTCTCTGAAGCACTACGTGTTATTCCTTTTTTTTTTATCATTAGGTTTGTTAGATACAATGATGGTCCTAACCCGCGCGCATGGGCGCGTGCAATTTACTAGTAGAATACAAGAGAAGATGCTGCAGGTGTGGGTGGCCGTGTGCTCACATGGGCTGGGTCGTATAGCCGACCGAATGTTCTTCTTAACGGGACATATCAATGGGGGCTGGGCTTGGTATCATTGGCCCATCATCACCCACGATTGACGACGTCTTTTCCATGGGACGGAAGTTACATACCAGGCTAGTAGTAGGAGGATATTTTCGTTCGCGCTGCTCGGGGTTTTTCACTTTGACCTGCACCCGCATGCGGTCCACACGTGCAGTGCATGTGCAGCCACATACGGACACGGCACGGGCACCACATCCAAAGGCTGAGGCAACTCGTACGTACGTGGCACGCGCGCCTCCACCTCTCCTCCATGGCCGTGCCGTCCTCCGCCACCGCCACCGCCAGCGTCGCGGCGTTCTTGCTCCGCCACCGCCAGCGACGACCGCCGGCGCCGTCACTGCAGCTAATAAGCCTCGTCCAGTACGGCCGCGGCCGCGCGAGCTCCGACCTCCGGTGCCGCCGCCGGCTGCTCACGGCGCGAGGCGAGCGGCCGTCCGCCGACGACGAGGACGACGAGGAGCAGGCGGCGGGTGGCGGGTACGGGTCGTTCGAGGCGGCGGTGGCGCTGTTCAACCGCGGGGAGTACCACGCGTGCCACGACGTGGTGGAGGAGCTCTGGTACGGCGCCGACGACCCCGCCCGCACCCTCCTCCACGGCCTCCTCCAGTGCGCCGTCGGCTTCCACCACCTCTTCAACCAGGTTCAACGACGACGACGACGAATTCTTCTGAATTAATAATTTAACATCGCCAGTGCAATTGTGTGCAACGACGTCGACGATCCAATTGCTCGCTCGCTCGATCGCGATACGAGATGACGATCTCGGCCTATGTACGTACGTGTGCAGAACCACCGCGGCGCGATGATGGAGCTCGGCGAGGGCCTCTGCAAGCTCCGCAAGCTGCAGCTAGACGGCAACGGCGACAGCAGCGGCGGCGGCGGCCCTTTCTCCAGCTTCCGGGACGAGGTCGCCGCCGTGCTGCAGTTCCTCTACCGCACCCAGAAGGAGCTCGCCGCATGTACGTCTCCATCGTCGACCGACGTGTGCGCTAAACTAATTCAAGCTGAATCCAAAGTGCTTGCATAACTGAATTACTAATAATTAGCTGTTTGTTTCATTTCATTGACACTCGATCGATCAGGCACAGATGAGATGTGCTTGACCATGGACGGCTCGCCGAGCTCGTACCAGCTGCTCGGCAACTTCGCCGCCGGCCAGCAACTCTACCGGCTCGAACTGGAAGCGGAGGAGGGCGGAGCTTGTTCCAGCATACTGTTCTCTGCACCCAACAGCGTCGTCGTCGTCGGCGGCGGCGGCGCTGCTACTCACCCTCAGCAGAGAGTGAAGCTTCCAACGCTGCGTGCCACGGAGCAGCATCTGACAGCGCTTCAGTGTACATACGAATACACGTAGCTACTACAGTACTACCCTAGCATGTGGTGGAGAAGATACATTTATCTCCTGATGTAGTCCAGTTGCGTGCAAAGTTAAGAATAAAATTCTATCCAGACTTTGGGTCGTCTGTCTCGGATCTTAAACCTAGCAGGATTGGATTGTATTGTAACCCCGTCCATCCCACAAAATTGTTCATTTCTTAGCTTTCTGAGTTCGTCTCATATAAGGGGTTTACTCACTCTTGTTGTTATTATATTATAAAGTAATAATGATCCAGCCGAGCAGAGTACTTCCTAAAATAAGTGATTGGCCAGGGGGCTTACGTTTCAAACACTAGTGTACTTAAATACACTAGTGTACACTTAACTTCTACTAGTCATTAAATACACTAGTGTACTTAGTTGCTGTCGTCACTTTTCTGGTCAAACTTTAGATGATCTGACTTGAGGCAACTCTACGAGCTGATTTAAATTTCAGGACAAAGGGAGCACATGCACACAATTAGGATGTATTGATAATTACCATGGCATGCCTCTTTGCCATGCCATTAGGTTACTATCAAGGGAGTTGAGGTTGAGGCTTCGAACCGTGTGGAACGACGCTTGATTCATAGGCCCAATTCCACCGAACCGTTGACACCCACACACAGGTTATTAGCCACCACAGAGCTTCCAAGGCTCTCAGTGCAACTATCATGGGAAACCACAAGCCGGAGTCGATTAGTTAGGAGAGAGCCATTTCAAGGAAGAAGAATAAGAAGTTGGCGGTGGCATAGTTGTTGCCTGTTGTTGGTGAGCGCCATCGTGGATGTACAACGGTGAAAGGGGTTTACCCACACCTAAAACTCTAAAAAGCTCTGTCACTTCTAGATGCCTCCATATTATTTTCTGTTTATAGATCTAAGTAAAGACAACATGCTTGACAGTCATATGCACCATGGATGGGAAGGGAAGATGCAAGAACAAACAAATAAATAAGAGAGAGAGAGAAGGGGGAGGGTAACGACAATGATGACCCTCCCTTACCGTTCCATTGGCAAATTCAACACAAAGCAGAAACCTTAAATTCTAGTATTGTTATGGATGCATATGGAGGATTTTTTGCATCAAGTTATATCCTATATAGGTCTCCTCAACCAAGCAACCAATACTATAACCTCGATGTCCATTTGTAAAAGAAAGTCACCTAGGGTTGTATGCATGTCAATTTTGGTCAAATTTTTTTAAGCTTGACTAAGTATGTAAAAATGAACAATAATTGTGTCTTCAAATAAGGTTATCATATTCAACCATATTTATCATAACAATATATTAAATCATGTTTATTATACATCATAATTATTAATAATTTATTGCATATATTTGGATTTTTTTACAAAAATAAAAATAATTCTCAATTCTCATTGCATAGGTACAGTCTAATACAGTCAATCATCCAGCAAAGAATAATAATAAAAAAAGGCCTGCCAAAATAATTTTTTTTTTTCATTTTTATACCGTTTTCTCAGTCTCACGCGCAAAATACGCTGGAAAAGAAAAGGGGGGAAACCAGCAGAGAGAAAAAACACAGCCACCCCCACTCCCCACCAAAACCACCAGCACGCCGCGCCGCCGCTGCCCTCTTCTCCAATCCGCCCCCCGTTCCCCCGCCGCCCTTCCCTATCCTCGCCGCGGAAGACGGCGCGGCGCGCGTAGCTAGCAGTGCCGGCGCACGCGCGTCGAATAAGGGTTGGATTTGGCTCTTCGTCTCCCCCCATCCTTTCGGTCCTTCCCCTTCGCCTCGTCCGCGGCGGCAAGCTTAAGCTCAGGAACTCGCTCGCTACCGAGGTATGCATCCCCCACCCCCCGGCCTAAAAACTCCGAGCTCCAATCTCCCACCACAACCCCGAGATTTCTGTTTTTTTTCCCTGTATTTTTTTTTTCCTGAATTTTTGGCCGCAAAATTAGCTTGAGCTTGCTTTCGCAGGACTACAAATTTCTCTAGGGGATTTGGCGTGTCCGCGAAGGAGCCGGATTAGTTAGAGGCTTCGTGATGGCGGGCGCGAAGGCGGATGACCCGGAAACGGGAGACGGTGGCGGGGCCGGTGGTGGTGGTGGTGGTGGTGGTGGCGGCAGCGGCGGCGGCGGCGGCGGCGGCTCCTTCAGCGAGCAGAGGCTGATTGATAAGCTCAACAGGCTCAACAACTCAGCCACGAGCATTCAAAGTATCCTTTCTTCCGTGTTTACTTTCCAGCACGCTCTAAAATTTGGTAGCCTACATACTCTCTTGCAAATTGCAATGCCTGTGCGTATAACTGGCTAGGAGATCTAAGTACAGGTACAGCTGTCTTGTTCTGTTCTGCATAGTGCTTATTGTGTTTTTAGCTTGGTACATAGGAATGAAATACAAATCCACTTGTGTAGTGTATCAATATTACAGTATGATTTACATTACCCTACTTCCTGACAGTTCTCTTGACTCTAGAGTCTTTCTCGTGGAGTTTATTCGAGAAAGATAGTTCTCGGGCCTGTTTGGATCTCATGAATCGAAACTAATATCTAGAAAACGCTTCTCATTTCATTATAACCAAACAGGGCCTTATTGTAAATGCAAATGAATCATGGTACATGTTTTGGATTTCGAATTAGCTTTGTGCTGCACTTGAATTTATGTGTTTCTGTCCTTGGACATAAGTGCGTAGAAACTAGCACCGCACATGCTCAAAAGATAACATAGGCTACCATCTCCTTTTATGATTAGTACAGTTTACTGTTACCATTGCCATTAATGCCCTTTTTCTTTTTTACTTCTTTATTCTCTTTATTATTATTGGTGGCTCCTCTTGGGTTTGAACTCTGGCCCGCCCCAACTTTCTGGGGACTAAACGGCTTTGTTTTTGCTGTCGTTACTGGCAACGCTAGGTTTCTATTCTCTATAATGATGAATTTTCATTGTCTTTTGAGGCTGTTCCCTTATGAAATAGAACTCCTAAAACTGCGCATTGTATCTATTGGCAGTCACTAGAGTATAATTGCAAACTAGTTTTCAAGTTAGAACAGAATGACTAAACTTTAGCTCCTAGCTATGCAGCAAGGACATGGATATGGATTTGTGTATACATCATTTTTAAAAAAGAACCCAATACATGGATACGTTTTAGTATTTTTAATAAATAAATATAGATAAATAATAAAGCATATTGAAAATCTAAAAGCAGCAGCAGCAGCCAAGGCTTGCATGCTTGTAATTGTGCTATTTTGTTCATCTAGCCAACGTTCCAACAACCAAGCTTGCCAAGCATCTCCATCCAATCCTCAAAATCTAATTAAGAATGTATAGGTGTTTAGTGCAGAAGTACAACTAGTTAACTCAAGTGAAGTTATATCATAATGCTGCATCTATATATTATCAAAGATCTGTAGACAAATTAAACCAAAAGGGGATTAGAGGTAGGGGAAAGGGGAAAGTTCACTGAGGTAGCCTAACTGCTGACCATGGCCAGCAAGCAATACACAACATTCTGGTGGTAGCAACTGAGCAGGATCTGTAGCATGGTCATCACGTGTGGCCAACCGGTCACTGTTCTCGTACCATGGCCGCCTAGCACGAGCGCAACCGTCACCCACCTTCTGCAGTACCATGACACGCTGTAGCTCGTCTGCGAGGATCTCACTGCCCTCGCCTCTACAGGAACTGTGGTGGAGTGGAGGATCTCCTCACCGTCACCGTCGCTCGGCCATGGAGGAGCTCTTGCATGTGGACGTGCCGTGGCGGCTATGTAGGGTTATGGGAGAAGAGAGGCAGCATGTGTGGGGATTGGGGGAGTCAGGAGTTATGCAATAAGCTGTTGATGGGATGGGCTGTATCGTACCGATGTATCAAAGATGCTTGACGTATCCATGAAGAGTATACAAATTATTGTTGATTTATTTTTTACGGATGCTTCGCGGATACGTATCCAACGCGTATCCATGTAATATCCGTATCGGATACGTATCTGATACAGGATATGTCCCTGTTTTGGCGCATCGGAACATAGGCTAGTAAATGATGTGGCATATAATTGTTCTGCTCACCTAATATGGTAAACTAAACAGGATAGCAGAAATGTCTCAACAAGCAAGAGATATCTCTTGCTGTTATTTACGCACTAGTATGGTAGTAACTGGTGAGCCCTTTTTGCTTTTGGTTTGCTGCTTGCACTTTATGTTATTCTGATGTTCTTTTGTTACCTGTTCCATGTTCAAACTAAATCGCGTTAGCATATTATTGCACTGAAAAGGGTATTGCCAATACTACTTCACCTTTTACATAATGGCCATATATATATGTTCGCTTTGAGCCAACTAACCAGTGAACTAGTGAAGTGAAGACATATCCTACACCTTAACTCCTTATTAATTAAACAAATCCTGCAACCCCTACTTTTGGAGTTCGAAGGTGCAGTGCAGTATTAGCATGCCACATGTCACTCTCTATAAATTTTTTTCTCGAACACGTAGGTGAGCATCACTCTCTATTAATTGATAAAAAAGGAGAATCATATGATTGTTTCAATATCATTGTGCTTGCTTCTGCGTGAGGAATCCATGCCGTATATTGTTATATACAACTCCATCTCTACGCAAGTTACTGTGAGATATACTGTGCCTGCATATATTGTTCTATGACATACTAATTATTAGTACCCTGTAGAACGAAATAATCTCAATCCTCATTAAATTTCCATGCTTACACTCTGCTTAATTTGGTGTTCACCACTACATGTCTAAACCATTAGGTTAAGTGACCAATGCTGCTTTTTTTTTTTATTTTTTTTTACCTCAAAACATGTTCTGTTTCTAGAGAATAGAGATGTAATATAATTACATTATCAAATTATGAGGAGATGGCTGAAACTGTGGACCACTTTTTTAGTGGGAGCCTTCATGGTAGGAAGTTTTAATTTTACAGTGATGGAACCTTTATTAACCTAGGAACTGTGTTCCCCTTTTTCTTCATGGTTGTGCTCTCAATTCTGTGGTTTATATATCTTGTGTGCCTTAAGTATGTCTTTCTACTATATAGTTTGATTTAGTCCTGGTTCCTTGAGTAGTAAATGACCACATTGTCTATTTATTTTGACATTTCCTGTCTGTTAATGATGTTAAGTTTTTCTCTGAAGTCTGAATTTCATTTTTTTTTTCATATGTAAGTTTGCATATAGAGATAGTGGTTCTTCTTTTTATTTTCCTTAATTCTTATGCAGCACTTTCACAATGGTGCATTTTTCACCGCAAGAGGGCCAAAAGGGTTGTAGACACATGGGAAAAACAGTTTACTAGTGCAAGGGAGGAGAAGAAAATATCATTTCTATATCTGTCAAATGATATCCTGCAAAACAGCAAACGCAAGGGATCAGACTATGTGGATGAGTTTTGGAGGGTTCTACCTAGATCCCTGAAGCATGTCTATGAAAATGGGGGAGAAGAAGGGAAGAAGCTGGTGACGAGATTGGTACGCTTATTTTTTTTTCACCGTTATGTGATTAATCCTTTGCATTGAAGAAGCACCTTTATTCTAGAATTGTCCTAGAACCTTGTCCAATAATGCAGGAGGATTTGTACCATCATGCTACTACAGTACCATTGGATCAATGATCATCCTTAGTTTATTTGATATAACAAACTGTTGGAGTTATATGCTTTTGCTGCTTTATTTTATGCAACTATCGTTTTTACTCCCTGGTACACTTATCGTGATTCCAGGTATTTGTTTGCTTTGATGTTTTTTAGGAAACAGTTATAGTCATAGTTTGCTTATATCTTCATCAATACTCTGTTAGGAAAATTCCTAGCCATACTGTGACTAGATTAATTACGAAATAACTGATGGAATTCTGATGTCATCTTTTTTTTTTTTTTTGCAAGTTGAAGATAAGTAAGCTAAATCTTTCTATCTTGTTATTCTTTTTTGGAACCACAGATATTAATCTGGGACGACCGTAAAGTTTTTGGGACCCGTATTGAAAGTATGAAAAATGATATTCTTGGTGACAACCCTCCTATAGTGGACAACAATGGGAGTAGTTTAAATCCTAGCTCTAATCCCACTTCTAATTCCAAAGCTGCACGGAAGGATTCTGGTACAATAGTAAAAGTAAGTTGCTTATTATCCTGGGTGAATCTGATTTCTGGCATATTGAATTGAATATGAGAGCACCACCTTATTGTTGACTTTTACTGTAGAAACTCACTGTTGGCGGGATGCCTGAAAAGATTGTGTCTTCATACCAATCCGTGCTTGATCAGCATTTTGATGAAGACACAACTTTAAACAAATGTAAGACTACTGTGGGCCTTTTGGAGAGGATAAATAAAGATATTAACGATACTAGCATCAGCGGTAAGGGTTTTGCTTGCTCACTGGTTATTCAAAGTTGTGATCTGCTGTTGAAGAAAGTTTGACTACATTCTGATGTGTTCTCCTATTTTATTCTCTATGTTTCTTAATAAGGTAATCAGCCAGCATCATCATTGATCTCTGACCTTCAAGAACAGGAGATGACCCTAAAAAGGTGCATCGAACAACTCGAAAGTGCAGATATGGCAAGGACATCACTGATCAATCAATTGAAAGAAGCTCTCAGCGAACAGGTTTTGAGGATTTTCATTATCTTCCCAACGTTCCATCTCAATTACATACCTTGTGCTGTTTAGAACTATATGTTTTTCTTCTTTATAACAGGAGTCGAAGTCAGCAGTTCTTCGTGATCAATTGCAAGTAAGAATTTTTCTTTGTATCTTATTGCATGTTGTTGTCCTTTTCATCTGTTGTTATTCCTTGTAAAATCACATCCTCACTAAGTCACTATGATGCTTATCTACCTTGTCCCATTTACTCCTTTAATCTTTTTTATAGTTCTGGACAGTGAACGCCATTCTTTTATCTTGGTACTGCTTGAGATGTCCCATGATGTGGACATAATCATCAAACTATAGCATCATATTGATGAATGCACCCACATGTTCAGGATGAATTGTGTGATAAAATAATTAGAAATAGAGGCAGGACATGCACAGATTACAGGGAAACTCTAGCATGATACTACTCTAGCATAATTTTTCTTTGCAGTTGAATGCTGATCAATTGTGGTTGCTGGGTATGTGGCTGCTGCACATATATGTCCATGATCATAATTCATATCAGCTTAGTGCGCGTTATGTTAAAGACAGTTTTTTTGTGTGCTGTTATGGGGAACCTAAGTACATCAAAATCTTACCTACATAACCACAGTTGCGGGTAGTGGATATGGGTAGACCTACAAGTAGAGAATGAACCTTTATTATATTATTATCCACATAGTCCCCGCCTTGCAAGTGGGCCCACCTGTGCGGTTGGTCCATTCAATTTGCACAAAGCAGCTCAGGATTATCTCCCACAAGTTTCATTTGAGCTCCGAAAATTTATGGTGTCAACACAGGTTGAAATTCCAAGTACTAAACTATTTGTCTTTTAGACTTGATTCATTTTCTTCATGCTCATGGAGCCTGCTTGTGCATTTAGCCCCTCCAATCTCCGCAAAGATCCTCTATAGTATTTAATGGCGAAATAGTCAAATTCGTCCTTGAACTATCGCCGAAAGCTCAGTTTAGTCCCTGAACTATGAAAACGGCCGTTTTAGTCCTCAAACTTTCACAGCCGGCTCAATTTCGTCCCTAAACTATGAAAACGACCGTTCTCGTCCTCAAACTTTCGAAGCCGGCTCAATTTCGTCCTTAAACTATGAAAACGACCGTTCTCGTCCTCAAACTTTCGCAGCCGGCTCAATTTCGTCTCTGGTCCGATGTGGAGCGCCACGCTGGCTCGTCTCGTCATCGCCTAGTCAGTTAGAATCAGTTTTTGAAAGCCTGCAACTGATTTATTCTTATTCCAACTGGTTGCAACTAGTTGTAACTCTTCAATACAACATTGTAGATCTCAATAAAATCTACAAATTTTTAGTTTTAATTTTTTTTATTTAAGGATGTTAAGATGCTCAAAAAGTTAATATAAAATTTTAGCACCATAATAATTACCTGCTGCTGCTTGTAATTAATATAGAAGTTAATATAAAATTTTAGCACCATAATATGAACTTTTTGAGTATCTTAATGTTCTCAAATAAAAAACATTAAAACTAGAAAGTTGTAGATCTTCTCGAGATCTACAATTTTTATGAAAAAATCATCTTCATCCCATTTTGTATTGAAGAGTTACAACTAGTTGCGACAAGTTGGAATAAGAATAAATCAGTTACAGGCTTTCGAAAACTGATTCCAGCTGATTGGGTGATGACGAGACAAGCCAACGTGGCGCTCCACATCGGACCAGAGACGAAATTGAGCCGGCTGCGAAAGTTTGAGGACGAGAACGGTCGTTTTTATAGTTTAAGGACGAAATTGAGCCGGCTGCGAAAGTTTGAGGACGAGAACGGTCATTTTCATAGTTTAGGGACGAAATTGAGCCGGCTGTGAAAGTTTGAGGACTAAAACGGCCGTTTTTATAGTTCAGGGACTAACCTGAGCTTTCGGCGATAGTTCAAGGACGAATTTGACTATTCCGCCGTATTTAATCATGTCTGACACATTTTAATTGATCTTGTAGAAATCTATGGTGTGAACGTGAGCCAAGTATACTGAATGTTAGATGTATTATGACTCTTTGTACCTCGTCATTGTATAAGGGAGTTTTGTGCATATTTGTTAATACATCTACCTACATATATTTGAGCCTGGAGCTCTCATAAATCATAATGAATACAAGTTCTATTCATGACCTGGTACAGACTACAGAGCCAAACTAGGGTTAGGTTTCTTCTCGATCTGCCCTATATGATTTTGTTTTCACCCCATGCGTCCACTGCTGCCATTCTTCGTTGCATTTGCTGTTGCACGACTTGTTGCTCGTTCACCCCTCACATCGAAATCAGTGCTGGCATGTGTCTCCTCGGTCTGTTCAGCTCATTGTCTGCGTGATTTGCTATAGGGGTTCTCTCGTCTGATTCTTTGTGACTGCCTGCTTTCTTGGTCTGCTGGATTTACTCGTCTATTCAGCGCGTCCCTGCAGCACATGCAGCCTCGATTTCATCTTACACGACTGTCCGCCTGTGTGTACGCGGGTTGTGCATTCTTGCTAGATTTAATACAGTGGATAATATTAAACTTTTACTGAACTGTGTGGATATGGGTAAATCACCCTATATTCTAATGGGTTTGTAGATTGGTAGAATGATCCAGTTGCAGGAGATGCTGTGGCGCATGTTAGTGTGTTAGAGAACTTCGTGTTTAGGTTAATAGAGCCGTCCCCCCCAGTTGTGCTTAGCTACCACCCCACCCTGTGAGGCAGGATTGGGAAGGGACTGGGAAGGCAGATAGGTAATTCTTACTTGATCAATTATTGAGAGGCATTTTACAGTGCTGATCCTGACTATTGAAACTGTAGAGAAACACCGCACACCCTAATCAGGGGGGGTGACCTTCATTATATAGCCTAATAGGCTAGGGTTACAATGTACAAGGCCAATGGGCCGTACGCCCAATATGGGCTGTTACAATATATTCTAACACCCTCCCTCAGTCTAAGCGGGAGTGTCACGAACACAAAGACTGGACCTAAAGTCAGTGAACAACTGTACAGGTAACCCTTTGGTCATAATGTCCGCGAACTGATGAGATGATGGAACATGGAGCACCCGAACCTGTCCCAAAGCAACCTTCTCACGGACGAAGTGAATATCTATCTCAATATGCTTCGTGCGACGATGATGAACTGGATTGGCGGTCATGTAGACAGCACTGACATTGTCGCAGTAGACAATCATCGCCGAAGAGATGGGTGCGTGGAGCTCCTGGAGTAACTGACGAAGCCAACAAGTCTCAGCCACAGCGTGCGCAACAGCACGATACTCAGCCTCCGCACTCGAACGAGAAACCGTAGTTTGTCGTTTGGAGGACCAAGAGACTAAGTTGTCGCCGAGGAAGACACAGTAGCCTGAAGTGGAGCGCCGAGAGTCGGGACAACCAGCCCAATCAGCATCGGAGTAGGCGGTCAAGCTGGTGATGCTGCCTGTGCCGATGTGAAGCCCAGTGGAGAGACTGCCCTTAACATACCGCAAGACACGCTTGAGCATCGCAAGATGAGGCTCGCGCGGGTCGTGCATGAAGAGGCAAACCTGCTGAACTGCATAAGCGAGGTCCGGACGAGTCAGCGTGAGATACTGTAGCGCACCGGCGAGGCTGCGGTACTGAGTGGCATCCGCCACCGGTGCGCCTTCTGTAGCAGAGAGCTTGGCATGAGTGTCAACAGGAGTCGCCGTTGAATGACACTCAGCCATGCCGGCGCGCTGGAGCAGATCCACAGCGTACTGGCGCTGCGACAGGAAGAGACCACCAGCAGAACGCGTGACAGAGATCCCGAGGAAGTGATGAAGGTCCCCGAGATCTGTCATAGCGAACTCGGAATGAAGGAGCTCGGTGATGCGACGAAGAAGCGGAGTCGACGAGGCTGTCAGAATGATGTCGTCGACGTAGAGCAGCAAGTAGGCGATGTCGGCACCCGCTTTGTAAACAAAGAGGGACGTGTCGGAGGTCGAAGCAGTGAAGCCGGACCGCTGAATGAAGCCGGAGAACCGCTGGTGCCACGCCCTGGGCGCCTGCTTGAGTCCGTACAAGGACTTTTGCAGGAGACAGACGTGGTCGGGAGCCGCCGGGTCGACGAAGCCGGGCGGCTGCTGGCAGTAGACGGTCTCGTTCAGATGGCCGTGAAGAAAAGCGTTCTTCACGTCCAGCTGATGTATCGGCCAGGAGCGAGAGACGGCGATGCTGAGGACGACCCGGATGGTGGCCGGTTTGACAACCGGGCTGAACGTCTCGTCGTAGTCGATGCCGTACCGCTGCGAGAAGCCACGAACAACCCATCTGGCTTTATGGCGAGCCAGAGAGCCGTCAGCATTATACTTGTGCTTGAATACCCACTTGCCGGTGATGATGTTGGCACGAGGCGGTCGAGGAACAAGACGCCAGGTGCCATTGTCCACAAGCGCCTTGTATTCTTCAGTCATTGCCGCGCGCCAATTAGCATCTGCGAGCGCGGCACGAGTGTTGCCTGGCAGCGGAGAAGCCAGGTTGGAGGTCGAGGCGTTGAAGCCATACCGCTGCATGGGCGGCGGCAGTGAACCCGTCTGGGAACGAGTCTCCCGCACAGGAGGCTCTGGAGGCGGGACTGCTGCTGCCTGCGGCGCTGGGGCCGAGGGCACCTCCGGCTGCTGCTGCGCCGTCGGCGCCTCCGGCTGTGGCTGAGGAGTCGGTGGCGGACGCGGACGACGAGTGTAGTGGACGCCGAACCGCTGCCGATCAGCTGCAACGGCGGGGGCACATGCCGGTGTAGGAGAAGCCGAGGGTGCAGGCGTGTCCGGCCGGAGCGCCTGGGGCAGCCTGTAGGCAGCACCATGCCACAGGATGGCAGGGTCCAGCCCGATGGGGTCGCCGGCATCGTCTGTGGCAGCCGAGGCAGGCGCAGCTGAGACCCGTGAGTGCCGAACGTCTGACGTAGACGGGGCAGGCGCGGGAAGTATATCCTGTATCAAAAAATCAAGAGAATCCGGTCGGGGCTTGGAAGCCGCAAACGGAAAGTGAGTCTCATCAAAAACAACGTGGCGAGAGATGATGATCTTGCGAGTAGAAAGATCAAGACACCGGTAGCCCTTCTGGGAAGGAGGGTAACCGAGGAAGACACAAGCTGCTGAGCGAGGAGATAATTTATGGGGAGTCGTGGCACTAAGGTTCGGATAGCACAGGCAACCGAAAACTCGGAGGATGGAGTAGTCTGGCATTTTACGGTGAAGGAGATGATAGGGAATACCATTATGTATGGACGATGATGGCTGCCGGTTGATCAGAAACACAGCAGTGGAAAGAGCTTCGACCCAGTAGGATGGAGGCATGGCGGCATGAAACAGAAGCGTGCGAACAGCGTTGTTCAGTGTGCGAAGCATCCGCTCAGCTTTGCCGTTCTGGGCGGATGTGTAGGGGCACGAGGTGCGAAGTAGGATGCCGCGGCTAGCTAGGAAGGTAGCGGTGGCATTGTTGATGAACTCGGTGCCATTATCCGCCTGAAAACAGCGCACAGGAAAACTGAACTGTGTGTGAGCGTAAGCAACAAACTGGACAATATGTGCATGAACTTCTGATTTATGGCGAAGAGGAAACATCCAACAATAATGTGTATAATCATCAACTATGACAAGATAAAATTTATAGCCAGAAATACTCAAAACTGGAGAGGTCCAGACATCACAGTGAACAAGTTCAAAGGGAGCTGATGTACTAGAAACCGAACTAGCGAATGGCAGCCTAGCGTGCTTGCCAAGCTGGCAGGCATGACAAATATGGCGAGCTGCTTTATTACACTGGATAGCTGATAGCTTATTTAGAGTGTTGACGACGGCGGGTGCAGGATGCCCAAGGCGGGAGTGCCATAACTCTGGGGAGACGACGGCGACATGGCAGCGAGGTGGCATGTGATGTGGAATGGTGTAGAGATCCCCATTGCTATTGCACCGAAGGAGGACCGTCTTGGTCTGCAGATCCTTAACAGAAAAACCATAGGCGTCAAACTCAATGGAACAGTTATTGTCGCGAGTAAGCTGTTGAACAGATAACAGATTACGAGTGAGTTGGGGAGCGACAAGAACATTATCAAGACGAAAAGGACGATCAGCTATTTGAATAACAGAAGTGCCACGACTATGAATGGGAATTGATTGACCGTTGCCGACCATAATGGAGGACGGTGGCGATGGGAGATGGGAAAGTAAAATACCGTCATTGGAGGACATGTGAGATGTCGCTCCGCTGTCCATGACCCAGGGTGTAGCCCCACCCTGGATTGCCATCTGGTTGAGGGCAGCAATCAAGCTTGCCGAGTCCCAGCTGCCCAGAGGCCCGTATGCCGAGGGACCGCCGGCAGTGGAGAACTGCGGAGACGCGAAGGCGGTGTGTGCCTGTGGAGGAGGCACAGGTGGCGCACCCCACTGCTGCTGCTGCTGCTGGGGAGGCCACGGAGCAGCCCAAGGGTTGTAGCAAACCCAGGGGCCGGCCGGCTGACGCCCGCCGAAACTGCCGCCTTGCTGCTGGTTGCGGCCACCGCCGCTAGTGCCACCTTGCTGCTGGTGGCGCCCACCGCCGCCACTGCCACTGCCGCCGTTGCCACCACGGCCGCCCTTGCCCTTGCCACCCTTGCCCTTGCCACCACCCCCACGAGTGGTGGGTGCAGAGGGAGTGGACGGGCAGGACGGTGAAGAGCAGGAGGAGGTGGTGGAGGCGGCAAGGGCTGAAGCTGAGGACTCTTTGCCCTCAGTGCCAAGGCGGAGTTCCTTGACGCGGAGCATGTTGACGGCAGACTTGAAGTCGGGAAGCGGCGATGTGTTGGAGATGATGTCGGCGGTGTTGGCGAAGCGGGAGTTGAGACCGCGCAGCAAGTTGAGCACGAGTTGCGCGGGGGAGACGGTGTGACCGACCTCCCGAAGGGCATCAGCGGTGCGCTTCATCTGCTGGGCGTAGGCGTCGATGGATAGGTCGCCCTGGGACAGGTTGTGGAACTCCTGCTCAAGGACGACGGCGCGCGACTCCTTGTTCGCCTGGAACAGGGCCTCGATGGAGACGTACAGAGCGCGTGCATCCTGATCGGGCTCCATAGCGAGGTCGAGGACGGCGTCATCGACGGAGCCGTACATCCAGCCGCGGATGCATGCGTCAGGCTGAGACCACAAGGGGTCAGCCGGGCGCGCGGCCTCCGTGCCATCGATGTGTCCGAGCAGCCCGTACTTGCCGCAGAGGGCGGTGAAGAACGCCTTCCACTTGGAGTAGTTTGGGCGCTCGAGGCTGAGCGCGATGGGGACGTGCTGCTTCACGTTGACGGAGGCATAGGCGGCGAAGAAGGGGGCGGCAAGAGAATCCCCCATGGTGCCGGACGACTGGGAGCCGATGGCGCCGGTTGTGGAGGAGGAACTCGACGACGACGTCATGATCGCGGTACAGGGCGGCGGCACGATCCGCGCGGCGGCCCGGAGCGGCGATCGCACGCGCGGCCTTGGAGGCGGCGCGAGGCGGGGCGGCGGTGCGAGAGAAGTCGCGCGGCGGCCTGGGGCGGCGGCCTGCAGCGCGCGGCCAAGGAGGCGGCGCGGCTTACGAAGGCGGCGGCGCGATTGCACGCGGCCTGGTTGCGACTGAAGGTGGCGACGGCGGCGCGGCCTGACTAAAGGCAGGGGCGCGGCGGCTTGGTGGTGCGGTGGCGCACGCGCTAGGGCAGGGCGCACGGGCAGAGGAGAAGCGGAAGCGAAGAAAAAAAAAAAGGAAACCCCAGAAATTAGGGCCCCGGGACTCGTGATACCATGTAGAGAAACACCGCACACCCTAATCAGGGGGGGTGACCTTCATTATATAGCCTAATAGGCTAGGGTTACAATGTACAAGGCCAATGGGCCGTACGCCCAATATGGGCTGTTACAATATATTCTAACAGAAACTAGGGCTCTGGTCAGGGTTGTACGTACTGGGAGGGTTTTACACCTCACCCCCTCTCCTTTATGTACTTTTTTATTTTTTTTAGGTAATTTATGTACCTTTTCTTTTAATGAAATGACACACAACTCACCTGTGTTATTTGATAGAGAAAAAAACTATGGTTCGGCTCACACTAGAAAGCAAATCAATCACGAGATAGCTTTCTAAGTAGTAAGTAACAAAAGATAACTATCAATGTAACAACTCAAATCTTATTAAATACTCAATCACGAGAAAGCTCAGACTAGCTCAGACTAGGGTTGGCTTGAATAACTATCAATGTAACAACACAAATCTTATTAAACACTAGAAGGCAAATCAATCACGAGATAGCTCAGACTAGGCTTGGCTTGAATAAGATATGGTCTACCGACTGCCTTCTTGCAGTGGAGATACCCCACCTGATATTTACTCTGTACTCTATCAAATAGTGTGCGCATACTTGTGTGGCTAATGTTTACCCAATAGCATCCTTATCGAGATTGGTGGAAATTGTTAAAAATCAGATCACCATCGTGTCTTACTGTCTTCTACCATTTTTTCTTCACATAAATCTTGATACTTTGGAGGGCAAAGATTTATATTATACATGTTCAAGTGGTTTTGTGTTTTCCCTGATCCCCCTCCTGGCCTCCCCACCCATGTTTCTTTTTTGCAGCCTACCCCAACTTGCTTGGGACTGAAAGGCTATGTTGTTGTATGTTTCTTTTTTGTAGTCTCATGAAATTCCTTTCATTTATAGATTTTATATAAACTTCCTTAGCGTTCACTGAAATTTGTTGTGCCTATATATAGCATGAAATATTCAACATCATGAGTTTGATATAAACAGCCTTATTTCCTGTTGCTGCTCCTCAATTAACTTGTTGAAATTTATCTGTGAGGTCACAATTACTTTCTTTAATATTGGTAGATCTCTCACTGTTTTCTATATTGGTGTCTTTTATGCAACTTTAGTCATGCTTTAGCCATTTTATGATTGTAACATGATGTCTTGCTAATCTCTAATCTAATTATCAAAACAGGTTGCTCAAGCAGAGGCTCAACGTGTCGCCCAACTTAGAGAACAACTGGCCCATTTCCTTGTCACCAGTGTTGCACAATCTACTTCTAGTCCGCTCATGATTACTCCACCAGAGCAAACTTCGGCTATAATGCAGGGTTCTGGAGTAAGATCGACACCGCCCTTGTCACAACCATTGAATCCTGCAGCTTCACTTCCCCCTACAGTCAGTCCAGTGGGTGATGAGTCCAAGAGAACGGCAGCAGCTATGGCGGATAAGCTTGCATCTTTGTCAGCACCTGTGCAGGTGCTGACCTCCATTCTCTCATCTTTTGCTGCTGAGCAAGCTGCTTCCATAAATGGCGGATCGCCTTCTGGAGAATTCTCTGGAGGGCCACCAGGTTTCCAGATTGATAAGAGGCCTAGGCTTGAGAAAACAGTGCAGGCTGCTGACATGGGTGCTCCTCCTTTTTTTGGGCAAGCGCCACAGGCGCAACAACAGATTGGAGCAGTGCCTACTTCTCTTGGAGGCACGCATCCACCAACTCCAGGCCCATTCCCACCCCCTCCACCATTGCCATCTCTATTGCCACCGCTCCTACAACAGTTTGGTCAAAATACTGGAGGAATGCTTGGAATGGGAGGACCTTTTGGGATGATGCCTGGCTCTATGCCACCTCCGCCTCCTTTGACCAACATTCTTCCATCTGGTTTTCCGGGACCAAGTGGGCCACCTCCTCCACCTCCACTTCCACCAGCACAGAGCCAGACCCAGCAGCAGCAACAGTCTCCTCAGGCGCCACAGCAATCACCAACATCAGCTGGGTTCTTTCAATCATCAGGCATGGGGTTCTTTCCGCCTGTGCAGGTGCAGCAATCTCCGTCTGCCCAACGACAGTGATTCAACTGTGGCTATGGCATTCATGGGCTTTAAAGGCAGCACCTTGTGTTAACTTTGTACATTAAACAGTATTCACCGAGTATCAAGCTTAAATGTGGCTGGTCCTGCAAGCGAGGCAGGGCCAATGGCACAAACTAGAAGATTGTAGAATAGTCATGTGTCTTATGTTATGTATAACTGTTCCTTTTTTGTCTGAGGAGTTCTCACTCTTCCTAGTGATGTGAAGTAGCTAGACTCTTTTTTTTTTTCCCGTTTGCATTGATCCCCCGAGGCAACAGAAAGTGAGTTTGGAAAACTGGCGCTTAAGAGTTGCCAACTGATGGAACAGTTTTAGAGCTGAAAAAGTTGTAGAACTTACTGATCATAGTCTCCTAGATATGAGAGGTGAACTGCAAATATTTTCCATGCTGTTTAAATTTGTTGGTTATTATTGTTGCACCTTCCTGTTTGGGTTTAAAATTGCTGATTTCCTTCACCTAGTTCTTGTTAAAGATGTTTTTGATTAGTTACTCTGCCCTCCAACTTCACAAGTTGCTGTTGAGGCTGGAGCTGGAAGTATACTTCCTTTGTCTTAAAAATTGGGTGCCCAAATGATGAAAAATGAATACCATGCACAAATTGATCTGGTTCTGCCAACAGCAAGCAGATCGAAGCTACAGATCATAGTGTAGCACTAGCTAGGAAATGCCTGCTAATATAACAGCAAGCGGCCTATCAAGTTAGTTTTTCTTCTTGTCTACACAAGATGAGGAGAGACACAAGGCTGATCACTACAGTCTAATTGCTATAGCTACAAGAGAGAAGGAATCAGAGAATTGATTCAAGGAAACAAAATCAAGTGATACTAAGCTGAAGCTGTAGCAGCAGTTTCTTCTGGTTCCGGTGCTGGAATCAGGACTGCTGCTAATTAATTCTGCCTGGGGTTGTATCTGCTCGGCGGCGCTGTCTTGGTGCTGGCGTTGAACTCCACGTTGGGCTTCGCCGTCGTCGGCGTCGGCGTCAGCGTCGCTGTCCGATGGTCCTTGACATCGAAGGTGTTGGTGGCCATGGCGACCGCCGCCGCCGCCGGTGGCGGTCGCAGCAGCCTCCTGGTGGTGGTCGTGGCAGCTGCAGTGGCCGCACGACGCTGCGGCCAGCCTTGTTGCGATGACGTCGACGTCGACACCGCAGCATTGCTGTCCTCGCCACCGCCGCCCGGACGCAGGGTCGTCGACGACGCCGTCACACTGCTGCTGCTGCTGCTGCTGAGGAGGAGGAGGAGGAGGTGGAGCAGGATCACGGCGCTCCTGGCCGCGCTGCAGTGGTATTGCTGCTTCATCTGCAGAGCCTTGAGCCTTGAGCTGTGTGTGACTTGGCAGTTACTAGAGAGCAGGAGCAGGAGCAGGTGTGTTGCAGTTGGAGGAGTAGATCTTGGACTTGCAGAGCTACAGCTTCTTAGTGTAAGTAACCGCTGGTTGTGTATATATACATATCGTGGCCCTGCATTGCTGCAGTGCATTACGATTAGTATAGTAGTACTAACATGGCTGGGAGTGGAGGAAGAAGCACGCTGCTTCCACTTCCACTTCCACGAGTTGGAACGTGCAGGTAACATGGATGGATGCTACGTGCTCTCCTCCATATCTTGTGTGGACTCGAGCATATGGCCGAGCTGTGTGAGCATGCATGCTGCCCTGTGATCTGCATCACTTCATCCTTGTTCTTCCTTGCAGATGAAAGAAAATATATATGTATGTATATACACACACTAGTTTTTGGTTCTCTTTGACTGAGCTGCTGGTCTGATCAGATGGTTCCAGAATTAGTTCAGGCATCCTCCGCGTACCCTGCCGTCCTTCATTCTTTCGTTCGTTCTCTCAGAAATCACACAATATTGCCGTCAGGTTAGGTCAGGTCAGGGGTGGTTATTGAAATCAGACGATATATTTCCGTCAGGTTCAGGTTATCTTATCTGGTCAAATGCATAGTATGGTCACCAGTACCTCGGAGCTAGTCCTAAACGCCGACCATGTGAAGTGAAGTTCATCTGAATTTGTGACCACTATTTGAACATATCCGGCGCCGCATGTTAGTATTATATTATACTATACAAACCTCGACAAGTTCCTTTCAATTCAGTTATATATTTCAGTAGTTTAGCTAGCTAGCCGCGCAGTGTCATGCATGTGATCAAATCACACATTCGTTTCTTGGACTAGCTAGAGTTATGATAAATGCATGAGAACGAATCTTGTTCGGTTAGTTGCGTTGCGTGATCGAACAACAATAATGGCATCAACAAGCTTCGGATTCAGATCCGTTTGCGATGTACGGCCAGTAGGTCACACACGGATCACAAGCAGATAGAATGCTCCTTCCTTTTGGACAGTGCACACTACATCATTTCCAATATAAATTCAGTGGTTCGATATGGTCTTCCAAGGAAGAAAAAAAAAGAACATGGATTTAGTTCCTAACAGTATAAGCTAATTAATTAAATTCTTTAGCTCTGAAATAAAGTTGGTTATGCCACTGATGAGCTGATGACTGGCCTCGCATGAACTGCTACAAGTGAGTGCATGCAAACATGCTTGTGAAAATTCTGTGATAGAGCCAGTTTGTCTAGAGTAGTAAACAAAGCATTATGCCAACTAACGAATTGCTACAAGTGCATGCGTCTCCACATGGAAGAGGAGTTGGCCAAGGACCATCTGTCCCCCTTAGTCGTCCACCGCTTAATTTGACCGGCCACGGCCGGCTTTATATCGACTAATTGTTGCATTGCATTTGCCGATCTCCTTCTTCTTTGCTAGTCCTCTACAAGCAATCATTGAGACGTTGTCAGTTCGTTCTTGGCCGTTTTGCTCTTGGACCACAGCGGTAGATGGCATAGACTGTGTCGTGCAGCGAGCAAGTAACATGGGGAACTTGCAGTGCTTGGAGCCTGCTTGGACTTACCACTACGACCGCTCTACATATGCAGTGGACACTGGTATAGAAACATGTACCAGTCCCGGTTCCGAACCTCCTTTGTCCTTGTTCCCATAATCGGGGCTACGAAATCCAGACTAAAGGTCATCCTCTTTTAGTCCCTATTCCTATAGAACTAAAGGTATTTATTACATAAAAAATGATGTCTTTTGATCCTGGCTGGTTCTGACAATCGAGACTACAAAGTTGGGATTAAAGGTCACTCTTTTTATTCATGGTTTCTGTAGCTGAGACTAAAGATGTTTATTACATTAAAAACTTATGCCTTTTGTTCTCGGTTGTGGGTCTAAAAAAAGTGACCTTTAGTCCCAGTATAGAAACCGAGACTAAAAGGAGTGACTTTTAATCCTAATTTTGTAGTTCTAGCGCACAAGTGGGACTACGAATCTGGACTAAACATCCCTTTTAGTTCTAGTTTCTATAGCCTTTTTATTATGTAAAAAATGGTTCCTATAGCTGTGAAAAATAGGTCAATGTGATACCCTTTGGGGTTCATGGTTCCGTGTTATATGTAGTGGGAAGAGCACCTACTGTAGCTTATACAAGGAGGCACGATTACAACAAATTAGATCTCGTATATCTAACTATCTTGTTACAATAAACCATATAATACAATGAACCTACACTTATGGTATTGACATCAATATACTATCGTTTAACACCCTCTCTTAATCTCAGCCACTTCTAAGGTTGAGATTGTCTATAAACTATCGTAGCTTAACAACAGTCAGAGGTTTGGTAAAACCAGGTTGAGATTGTCTCTAAACTATCGTTTAGCGCCGTAGCTTAACAACAGTCAGAGGTTTGGTAAAACCATTAGCTATCTGATCTCCGGAGTGAACGAATAAATTCTCCAACAATTTTTTGAGCTACTCTCTCTTACAAGATGAAAGTCTGTCTCTATTTGTTTAGCCCTTGCGTGGAAAATAGGATTCGAAGAGAGATAGGTTGCTACAAGATTGTCACACTAGAGCCGTGCCTTGGGAGGATGAGGAACTCCAGTTTTGTAAATAATTTCTGAACCCATAGCATCTCATTAGTTGCATTGGCGTACTCAGCCTCTGTACTTTTATCAAAAATAATGTTGGTTGCTTTCTGGCCATCCAAGACACAAGATTATCACCAAAGAACACAACAAAGCCACTTATAGACCTTCGATCATGAACACAATATGCCCAGTCTGCATCGAAGAATGCGCTAACCAACATTGACTTAGACTTTTGAATTCTAAGTCCAAGATTAACTGTTCCACATATATACATATCAAGACACACGATTATCACCAAGGAACACACCAAAGCCACTTGTAAACCTTCGATCATCAAGACAGCATGCCCACTCTGTTTCGGAGAATGCACTAACCAAAATTAACTTAGACTTTCCAATTCTAAGTCCAAGATTAATTGTTTCACATATAATTATTTTTATTATGAAATGATTCATTATTAGAAGTACTTTAATCTTGATTTGTTTTTTTATATTTTTGTAATTTTTTTGAATAAGACGAATGGTCAAATGTTGATTTCAAAAAGTCAAAAACGATATTTTGGAACGGAGAGAGTAGAAATTGACAAGCCTTGTTTATGGTAATTAAAAGATATATCCGGTCTAGTTAACGTCAGGTACTGCAATGCTTCTACTAGACTTATGTATCTCCTATAGCTTCATCTGCACAAGTTTCTCGCCATACTCTATACTGTAGCAGACATGGATGTTAGAAGAAAAAAAAATCAATACATCGCTATTTGATTTGCACACGCCCGAGAGAATAGTGCTTTTCTATGAACTAGTATATTACCCGTGGTAACACTACGATGACGTTTAGACAAGGCTGCAGTCCCAACTATTCACTCATTCCAGTTCCACTTGATTTCTTGCTATTATCAAGGAATACATGGCAGTCACAAATACAATTATGACATATGCATGGAGCTCTCTTTTTGTTTGCATCCTAAATATGCCAAAATATTCAGTACTCGGGATGCAATTGTAAATATATGTGATTGTACCCTGAAAAAAAGTAATGTGCACAATGGTAGAACTGACACTGACACACTAAAATTTCTTGTAAATTAAAGAAGTTCATAGCCATGACATTTTACTAACTCACGTAAATTAAGAGGTTCATAGCCATGATATTGGCTGCACAAACTGTCACATATGCATCCTCCACAGGCAACAACACGAGCGATCAGAGAAAGCAGGAAACCCAACTGAATCAAATCGAATCAGAACGAACCGGATCCTGTTGGTACTCGTCGTCTTAGGATTGTCAAGAGATTTACACTGATTTTAAGAAAGCAGTAAGAGGTTTACACGCTGGAGATGCCGGTTTCAGACGATAGAAGTACACAAGCACACTCAACAGACTCACACATTTTTTTTGTTGCAATTTTTTTGGTACATAATATTTTGACTCCTCAGCGGGACGATGCATATTTAGGTGTATCCAAAATGAACTGTTAAGATCCATCTGCCGCCCCTTCCTCATCCATCTGCTTCCACCTGCACGCCAGCAGCGGAGAAGAGAAGAGTAGAGGAGCACCTCGACGCTGCGCAGCCTAGGAGGATTCGGTTTCCTCTTGGATTCGTTGGATTAGGAACTCCCCGGAAGAACCGCGATCCCTGTTCCAGACAAGTTCCAGCCACGGCGCGGCTTCTGTATATGCGCGCGTCTCCTATCGTCTATTTATCCCGTCCGACACTGGCAATTCGATGAGTTTTCCAATCTTTAAACCCAACCCCATATTGCGATCCTCTATCGACCGGATTTGGGATCGCCGTGGAACGAAAGCCGTCGTCTCTAGATTGATTGGCGATCGATCGCCGGAGGACGGCCACTTCGATCGCCGTGCACTTAGCTAGCTTCGAGATATGGGGTTTTCCGGAACGAAGCGCAAAGAAGCCCCCTTTGCTTCGCCCGCCGCCTGCGCTGCCCGTCCTCCCAAGTGCTCATCTCCGACTGCTGCGGCGGCGGCGATGGAGGTGCGGAGTGACTGGGCGTCACTCCTGCCGGCGGAACTGACGCAGCTCATCGCCGACCGCGTCCTAGCCGTCGACGTGGTGGACTACATCTCGATGCGCGCCGTGTGCGCGCGGTGGCGAGCGTCGACGGCGACCCCGCGGGACCCAACGCTCCGCGACGCGCGCCTCCGGCCCCGGGGCTGGGTGGCGCTGTGCGACGGCGACGGCGTGCGCCCCGCCGACGCGTGCGAGGTGGCGTTCCTCTCCACCGCGACGGGCAGGCGCGTCCGCGTCCGCCTGCCCGAGGAGCTCGGCGGCCACCGCATCGTCGGCTTCACCGACGGCCTCCTCATCCTGCTCGACAAGCGGACCACCGCCGTCCGCGTCCTCCACCCCTTCACCCGCGCCGCCGTCGACCTCCCGCCCATCGCCCACGTCGTCGCCTGCATGGCCAAGGTCAGGGACCGCGCCTGGGTGAGAGCCGCCGTGTGCACGTCCTCCAGCTCCGCCATCGCCGTCGTCGCCTGGTTCCCCACCTCAGCCGGGGTCGTCGTCGCCGAGGCTGGCGGCTCCCCGTACTGGTCCATCGTGGACCACCGCCTCCAGCTTGGCTCAGCCGTCTCCTTCCAAGGCCGGCTCTACGCCGTCATCAGGAACTCGCTGCAGATTCAGCAGATCTATCCTAAATGTCTCCACCCTCGCATTGCTCGGATCCCAGGAACGTATCTCCACACGACTGAACCCAATTTCTTGTTCCTCGTCGAGTCTGCTGCGCGCCTGCTACTTGTTCTCCGCAATTATTCTCATGACAATCCCAGACCGGCGAGGAGGTATTCCTTGTTCGAGGTTCTTGGCGTAGCTGAGGCTGATGAGCAGAGCGAGCTTGCTCCGGTGAGCAGCCTTGGCGATCGAGCTCTGTTTCTCGGCAATGACCGCTGCCTGTCTGTGTCTGCAAACAACCTGCCTTCCATCACCGGTGATGCCATTTACTTCAACCCTGAAGGTGGTAAATATCCTATTCGTATGTACTCTGTCAGCGGCGTCACATGCGATGAATTATCGACGCAATCCATCATCCATGACGGCACATACAGCATCCGACCCTCTGTGCGCCCCTTCACACTAGCAGATCAGCTCTTTACCTTTTGCAGCCATCGTTGTTGGTAAGGAGGTTCTTGATCAACCTCAGGAACTGTCACACGAATTGTTTGTGTGACACTCTAATGTGCTAACTCTTCTTTGTTTTGTCATTGTTTGTAATATATTCAAATTATTGATCTGCCTTTTCTCTTGCTGCAGGTCAAGGGGGCTCATGTTTCATGAATACCACTGCATACCAAGCTCTTGGAAGGATTTGGCCAAGAAACACAGAGTCCAAGACCGCGAAGTTCAGTTTCCAAGTCGGTGATGATTGAAGTCCACGCTGAAAATGTGGCCTCAGTCCAACCTCTTCCGTTTGTTAGTTCTTTTTCATGTTTATTGCTACAATTTATATAAAGATTGAATATAAACAATTAATGATGCACTGATTTCCTCCTGAAGTAGGTTTAGCTGCTGATGCAATGACAATCTGGCTTTCTGGCTCCTGCTTAATGAATACCGTGCACAGTGCACGTTCGAGAAAAAAAACAATCTGGCTTTCTGCTATATCTATCTTATCTATTAGTTTTAGTCGTTTCAATCATCCAGTTCCAGTTATTTGATTTTTTGTTTAATTCACTTGCTAGTTCTTGTATAGTTTCAAAATGTTTCTTAAGTATTTGACAAATGGTTGTATTCTCTTGCCTGATTTTTCCTTCCCCATCGATAAAGTGCGGAAGAAATAATCGCAGAGCTTCATGGACTTGAAGCTATTAGGCTAAAGAAGATAGGATTTGCGTTTATACGCTTCCCAGGTCTTTCTTTATTAGTTTGGTCGTATATGTTGTGCGTGTCGACAGTTATCTTACATGACTCAATCATATCCACGAAAATCTGTGGAGACTGAAAAATCAGGTATGGAGATATAACGGCAGAAGACTTGACGATTCATCAAAAATGCTGCTGGTGAAATTCAAACTGGACTTTCACTTTCTCAGATTTAAAAACAATTCACTTTCCATATGTTAGTTTTGATCCTAGAATTCTGAACTAGATTTTCAAGTCTTGATGGTTTCTCTTCTTTACATTGGTTTTGGGGAGATTGATCTGTGTCATGGAAAAAGTTGTGTTCGCTATGTACCCAAGGAGTCAGTCACAGCTCATAATGGCAAGATGATGACGGCTTGCTAGAAGGCCTGATGTAGTGTTGCTTTGCCAGTGTAGCTTTGTTACAAACTTACAGATTTTTTATATAGCAGACACTAAGTTCTAATAACATTGTCTAATAATCTTATATAATTAGATATGTTTATATCTTAAAATGACTTTCTTACACATTAACAAATGAGATAAATACACATTAACGAGACACTAATGAAAATATAATTAAAAGTGTAAATATAAATCTAATTGTATTTAAATAGTTAATTTTTATTATCTTTAAATTAAGACATTGTCTAATAATCTTATATAATTAGATATGTTTATATCTTAAAATGACTTTCTTACACATTAACAAATGAGATAAATACACATTAACGAGACACTAATGAAAATATAATTAAAAGTGTAAATATAAATCTAACTGTATTTAAATAGTTAATTTTTATTATCTTTAAATTAAGAATGAACTAGTTATGTTTTAGAAATAGGCCGCAATAGTGGACTGTTATATTAATATTAGCCGCTATAGCGGCTTGTTATGTCAAATAGCGGGCGCTAAGTTACAACTTGCTATATGTCTATATCCAAGCCGTTACGTCTTAGTGGTAGCCGTAAGGGGTCGCTACCGCTATTGTGGCCGCTATAGCGGACGTCACAAACTCTATTTAGTACATTGCATTACGGCTGTAGCGGTCTATGCTGATGAGGTCTGGTGGCTCTCACGGATACTTTGCCGCGTGTGTCCGACCGATGCTTTGCCGTCGTGGTCGTTCGGGCGGATGCTTTGCCGCTGTGTTGTGGCCGTTCGGGCGGATGCTTTGCCGCCGTGCCTACTCTGGCGGATGCTTTACTGCCGTTCTCTCGTCGATTCTTGGTGAATGCTTTGCCACCGTGGTCTCATCTTGTCTGTTGGTAACCTTGTATGGATGTATTTTTCTCTTGCAGGTTTAGTCAGTTAGGTTTGCGGTGGAGGGTGTCTTCTTTTCGTTTTTTTTTCTACTCTTTGTTGTGTGTGTTTGTGTTTTTGGGTTTCCGTTGGTAACCCTTTGTATTCGTGTTTTAGCCTTTCTTTTGGCCCTTTCTCTTAATGAAAAACGGGTACAAGACCCGATCCACAAAGATGAGGTCTGGTGGTGGAGTCCGGTTAAAGATTTTGCATACGTTTTTATGCTACAACACAAGTGCATAGTATCATCCTTGCCGCTAGTCTAGGTTTTGAAAGGGTACAATTTTAAAACGGACAACCAAGAGCTAAGCTAGGCCCTGTTTAAATACCATGCCAATTTCAATGCAACTAGTCACATTAATGTTGCGTCATATGTATGGAGTATTAAATATAGACGAAATATTTGTATATTTGTATAGTTTGCATATACATCACAAGATGAATCTTTTAAACCTACTTAAATTGCACACTTATTAGAAAAAATTCCCCATTGCTACAGTGGCAAAATTCTAAATTTTAACTGCATCTAAACGCAGCCCTAGTGAAGCTTTGGGAGATGAGAGAGCTACATCGATCGTGTATTTCTCCAATCATTAGGGAAATTAGAGAGAGCTCATTGATAATTTTACTAATTTTTCTCTGATGTGTGTTCATATATCATGTAAGACTGTCTTTAACAGTTGATTGCCAAAACCGCAACTCATTCTCCCATTTAGGCTATGTTCGCTAAACCTTAAAACCGCTTATTTTTCAGCTCTTCTACAGTACTTTTCTCTCACACCAAATCAGAATTTTCAGCACTTTTCAGCTTTAGCGAACAGAGCCTTAGCTTCTGCACAGGAGATGGGTCATTGACCCAAATCCTTGCCTCTCCAACAGAAAAGGCAACACATCCTGTGCTGAACGTTGCCTCGCCTCCTCCTCCTCCTCGTCGTTGGGCCCTGCGTCGTCGTCTCCGGCGAGCTTCCACCCTCGTGCGGCCTCCTTCCCTCCCTTTGGTGTTCCCTGCCTCGCCATCGTCGTCAGCCCCCTCGCTGGTGAGCTACGTCCCAGCACGGCCTCCCTCCGTCCCTCCCAGATCCGGCGAGGCAGCTTCGCCGGCGGCCCTGGAGCTGCTCCCCTGGTACCGCCCGCCTCGCTCCGTGCCTCGCCGTCGTCGTTGGGCCCCTCACCGGTGAGCTCCCTCCCCGGCCTCCCTCCCTTCCTTCCAGGCTCCCTCCCACGGCCAGACCCGCCTACCTTCCTACCTCGCCGTCGTCGTCGGGCCGCCCTCGCCGGTGAGCTCCCTCCCCTGCACAGCTTCCCTCCCTTCCTCCCAGATCCCATCGCCGGCGGCTCCACCACGGCGATGTCGCCTCGCCCACCCAGCACCCCGACCCCACCACCACGAGCGCCGGACGCTTTGCGTCTCGGAGAAAGAGGATGCAAATATGCGCCTCGGTTGGCCTCCTACCCAAAATGCATACCGGCTTTGCATCTTCTGTTGGAGCCAGTTTTCATCACCCATTTGCACTGTGTACTATCTATTTTAGGTTTGGGTCTCACTTTGCATGAGCTGTTGGAGACAGCCTAACCATTTTGCCCATGCTCTAGTGAAACGAGTGTCAGATAGCATCACCTTGCATTTGCTAATTTGCTGATCAAAGATTGTAACCATGTTGATACAAGAATCACCGGCATGAAAAAAGTGCATAGTATTTAATATAGACTAACACCAATAATGCAAACTACCAATCATATACTCTCGTTGCTTTTGTCTTGTCTTACTGGAAAGTAAAGAAACAAGAACCAAGCGAGTCTAACTCAAACCAGTATCACTTGATTACTAGATCGTCGAACAGTATGGTCGTTTGGATAGTGAAAAATTTCAAAACAGCTAATAATCCTTGATTTGTCAAGTCGGTGGTTAAGCTAAGCTCACCCTACTTTAAACTACACATAGCATCCATCACATATGTCTTTTGTGTAACAAATTAAACTTGGCAAAAGGATCCGTCCCATAAAACACACTACACTACTCCAGCAGATTAGAGTAGATATTATTATTATTATATATCGATGGCATTTCCATCTTGTCCTACATGGATATATTGTTGCTGCTGCTTCTGCTGTCGTCGGAGAAATCAATGATAGAAAGCAACTGGAAACATGTATAACGATGGTCCCTGGACAGTTATGCCTTAGTTATCAACGACAACGACAAATTCTATGATTTATTAGTGCAGGGGAAAACAAGCATATGGAATAAATTTACTATGGTAGTAGACTAGTCGTAATACAAAACTAACAAGAGCTGGCTGTTCTGATCTTTAATAAAAAAAAACTTTATTCTTATTTCAGTTCCATTATAAAGTAAAATAATTTAGGAGGAACTGCAGAACAAAAGATGGGTACGTAGCTCAATTGTCGAGTAGACTATGTTAAGGTTTAGTGTGCAGTTCCTCACAAACCCCAACAAAAATATTCTACTTTATTATTTATATCTACAAATTAACTATACAAAGTAGTACTATAGAGCAAAACTAAACCAAAGTTTGTGCTATCAAATAAAACTATATTTTATTTATATTGACTGAGAGACAAGACGAAAAAATAGATTGTAGTAAAGAATGACAACAATAAGTTGAGGGATGTGGCTTAATTATTAGTAAAGCATTAATACAGTTAAGGCTTTCAATAAGCATTATTAGGATGATAAAAGGTACGGCTTTCAATTCCTCACATAGATCTTTTTCTCTTTTATTCTATCAAGAAATACACTACAAAATAATTTATACATAGCACAAAAAATATAGCTCAATTAGTGTCCTCATGATGTACAGTTACTGGTTTGAAATTATATTTTCCAGAAATCATCAAAATGGGGATGTAGCTCAAATGGTAGAGCGCTCGCTTTGCATGCGAGAGGCACGGGGTTCGATCCCCCGCATCTCCAATTTTTTTGTTTTTTTTTGTTTGCCCTTCTTCCTCTCCCCCGCCGGCAACCTGGCCCACACGTCATCCTCAGCCAGGCACACACCCGCCCGCCATTATCAGCAGGACAGCAGCAGCTTCGACTTCTCCCGCCGCTCCCTCCCTTGTTTTCGCATTTCCCTCCATCCCTGCTCGCCCGCCGCTTCGTTTCCCCGCCGCGCCGAATCGGTCAACCGCCGGCGCACGCGGATGGCGTCGGCGGCGTTCAAGTCCACCACGCGCCGCGGCGTCCACGCCACCTCGACCTCCACCAGCTCCTCCCGCTCCGACCCGCCGCCGTGCCCGCGCCGCACCCGCTCGCGCTCCGTCAGCGCGGCGCCCCGCCGCCGCGCCTCCGCCGCCCACGAGGACCACTACACCAACACGCGCACCAACCCGCTCTTCGACGCCGGGGCCTCCCCGTCCGCCTCGCCGCCACCTCCGCCGCCGGGACCGGGAGCGGCTGCTTGTACTGGTGGAGCTAGCTCCGCCCGCGGGCTTGCGGCGGGGCGTGGTGAGCCGCGGCTCAAGGGTGGCGGAGGGAGGGCGCGGTCGGCCTCCGTCGCGCCGCCGCAGCGGCGGCACACGCCGTCGGCGGCGGAGGAGGACTCTGCTGGCGATGTCCGCGGGAGGCGGACTTCGCGAGCGCGGTCGGTGGCCGACGACGCACGCACCTGCACCTACCGGGGCTCTGAGGTCAGTGTCAATTCTCTGCTTCACGTTTCACCCCGGAAATTGCGTGTCAAGAAAAGCTCCCGCTTTATAATCAATCTTGTGCTGCAAACTTTCCATTTTTTTCCCTTTCTATTTATGGTCGGTGAAAGCAGTATACCCTGTGGTGTGGATATGCAGACTAATTAATCTGACACTCGATCCGCATTCTCTCCTGCCTGACTGACGACACCAGGGAATGCCAATTAATCTCAAGTCTTTTGTCTTGCTACATCTGACAGACCGATGCAGAAACCAGGGATGTGGCGAGGAAATCGCAGTCATGGAGGAGCCGGCATTCGGTTCCTGAGGTATCTCGATTCTGGTTTTGAATGTCTTAGATGGTTTATGTGTATGTATGCTGTGTGAGATAACTATATGTGCTTCAGAGGAACTTGTGTTCTCATACGTTTACGCACCTCGCAGGGCAAGCATCGGGGAACTGATGCAAGTTCATCCCAGGGGTCAACAACTCGAGCGGTAGGTTAAATAGTTCTTGTAGGGCCCCTCTGGAATGTGGGAAAAGCATTACTTTTGAACATTTACTTATTTGTTTGAGTACACAGCATGATCTCTTTCAATAAATATTGTCAGGTTGAAAATGTGTTTTTTTAGAAATATTGGGCTAGTCCTGCTTTCTCTTTGTAAAGGAGAAAGGTTGCCTTTATTTCCAGCTTTTTCTTTGAATTTTACTTTACTGTTTTTGATGTTTCTAAAAAAATGCAGTTTTTCTCTACTATATTCTGTCTAGATCTTTTATTCATATTTTATTCCCTTGTGCTAAGTTGTTAGTGACTCTACTACTCTTCTGACCATTAGAACATTTGGCAGCAGAACCATTCAACTGTCCCAGTGGATCCAGTTCTGGAAATTCCTCCCGAGTTCGATCCAGATTGTGCTGAGTTTATCTCTGACATAAGTGATTATGTGACAGAATATGGAAAGAAAGATGTTGTGGAAATACCTATTGATTTTGACACAGATGCTGCTGAGATGGTTTCTGAGTCTAGGAACACTGCAGCAAAACAGCATTGGGAACAAATGGAAATTTCTCTCGAGTTTGATACAGATGCTTCTGAGCTGGTTTCAGACATATGGCACCATGGAGCAAATCAGCAACGGGGGCAATTGGAAGCTCCTCTTGAGTTTGATCCTGACACCTCTGAGCTGGCTCCTGACATAACAGAATATACATTAAAACTCAAACAGGTCTGATAACTGTTGTGCCAACTGTATCATGCCTTTAGTTAACTGTAGTCACCAACTATAATCTTTTACTGCTGGATTGCAGTCACATGAACGTGCTCGAAAGCTAAGGGCAGATCTGGCAGTAGAAGAACAGCGGGAACAAGAACTGAGCAGAATGCTGAAGGGCATAGTGACAGTTCCAAACTTTACTGAGACACATAAAAAACGGCCAAGAAGAAAGGTAATAGATCTACTATTCCAGAAAGCAATAGAACCCATTTATATGTTTCATCTAGAGATTGGTTTGTGTTGATAATGCGCAATCTTGATCTGACCTGTTATATCTGCTTTGGGATTATTTCAGAGTAGCATAGAAAGACTGAAAGTGTCAAGGCATTTAGCTGAAGAGGCAATGAATTATTTTGAGGAATGTGTTTCTATTTCAACAATGGATAGCACTGAGTTCTCATCACCTGAGGACCCTCAACCAAATTCAGTTGTGAATGTCCCACCAAAGAGCGATAGTAGATTTCTCCACAAAGGGAGATCAATCTTTCAAGAACCCCACACTCCAGCTGATCAAAATGGTCATCAAGAGGTTAGTGAATTAAATTTTCTCTCTGTTTGGAGTTTTGTAGTTCAAGTCTGCTCATTGAGGTCCTTTTAATATGCTCTGGACTGATGTTTATGCATAGTAGTATGACCCTGTACCAAGACTCAGAAGTATTCTTGGAATATGTTGTGCATCCTTATTTCTTGATATGATCTCCAGCAAATTAAGTTTTCTGGATCATGAGGGGGCACTGCAAGGTCTCAATATTATATTCATAAGAAGCTCTTTATATTTCTCCCTTTTTTTGGAAAAAGGGAAATGTAAACACCACTTTAGTTAATTTTGGATACAAACATGCTGTTTCTTACCTAGCTTATAGTGGTCCCATGAGATATAAATAGTACCTGAGCTGCAGGTCATCCTGAAAACCATATATACTACTGTAATATACTGTGTTATGCATCGATTGGTTGTCATAAATCAAAATATCATCCATCATAATTGTCAGCCTTCTCTTGTATGATGTATAGATTTATAGGATACAGTCACCTTCAATCATCCTTGCCATCTTGTTAGAATGCATTTTTTATGTGTCTGACATTCTCCCAGGAATCTGACAAGCAAACTCAATGCTCAATTAGTGCAACTGGATCTGATGTGTCTGACAGTGTTATCTTTAGTCACATAAATGGTGCTGGTTTGAAAATTAGGAACATCTCCAGTGATGATCCTGATGGCTTTGACACTCCACGGAGCAGAAGTTCTTGTTTCTCTTTCACCCATGAGCCAGTAAAAAAGGTTGAAAACTGTGATGTTCGGCAATACCTTGGGAATTTTGGAAGGGGAAACAGTAGAGAGCTAAAAGAGACAAGGCCAAGTTATTTTGCTGATGACTATGCCTCACAGAGAGTTAATCCAGACTTACTAAAGGATAGGGTGACCTTTCAGAATCGAATAGAGTATGGAGGGCTCGTTATATGTAACACTAGAACATTCTGACAATGAACGGAGCCAAAGAAGTTAAGTATGTCATGTTGTAATTATAAAGAGACTAGCATTGTGCAATTATTTGTGCAGTGGACATAGTAGTCCAGCTGTTTCTTCTTTTTCTTGGAAATGTGATTTTTTTGGTGACTGATATAACCTTTTATCACGTTTCTCTGCTAATCATGCATGCCATTTTATTTATTTGGGATTAGTTTGCACCATAATTGTTCATTATGTTTGGGCAGTTGACGCAAGAATTGTTCAGGTTGAGAATGCCATGGGCACTTTTTTAATCATTAAATCTCTGTCTTCGACAGTGTTTGTTAATTGTTTATCAACATTGCTAAGTCAATGCATGATATTACCGATGTTTTGTCTGTTGTGACAGCATGCCATGCTATCATCGTTTCCAGAGCAGACACACATGCATCACCTTGATTGAGTATCATATTGTCTAGCGAGGTGTAGATTTCATATAGCATCGACTCGATTTCCGATTTCAATTCTAGATTTGCATTCTGCTCAAGAAACGATCTAGAGGGAAAACAGAAAGAAAAAATGTGAAGTTGCAGATGCAAGGTGTTAGGTGTTAGTAGATTTTGTTCCGATCTTTCATTATCGGAACATCATTATGATTAGATTTTTTTTTTAAAAAAAAGAATCATGCAAAGTACAGTAATCTTCCAAGTAACGTGTATTGCTTCGACCTTTTTTTGTTTGGGTATAGTCGTGATATGCATGACTCGTGTGAAAAGATGACAAGAAATAATATCAAATAATCATAGTAAATATGTATTCCTGGCATCTCCGTGCAGTCTATTTTCTATTTCTATTAACAAATAAAACTATAAAATCATGTATAATGTGAAGGAAAACAAAAGTCGGGGTTGTAGTTTTTTTCGATATATAACAGGGTACAACGTAGACACTCAACAACACGCACACACTCCGGTAGAGTGTTAACCTAAGCATAAATATAAAGGTATATTGATTTTAGTTCTTCGCTCTGCAATAAAATTATTTTTTTATCATATTGACGGATAATAAAACTTATAATCCTATCCAAGAATGATAAAGTATGGGGTTTGATTCCTCATGTCTCTATTTTTTTTTTCTTTTGTCATATTGACACATAATAAAACAATTTAGCACATCTCATTAAAAACAATTTCCTTGTACCATATTGATAGATAAAATCATAAATATAAAATGATAATAATACAAATATAAGTTGGGGATGTAGCTCAACTGATAGAGCGTTAATCTATGCATGATAAAGGTACGGGGTTCAACTCCTCGCATCTCCATCTTGTTATTTCTTTTTCAAAAAAACTAAATGAAATATATATGGTGAAAAAAAATGTACGAGGTTCAACTCCTCGTGTCTACATCTTTTTTGGGGCCATGGACCAAACACCGGGTCCAATGTTAGTTCCAATCAAATGGCTTAATTAATTTCTATCTACATCTCTACCTTAATGATAATATTAAAGAATGAAATATTTCTTTCAACCCGTTTTTTATCCTGTTTTATAACTTTCCAAAATGTCCTTATGCCTATCGTAATAAGTTCCATGCAACCCTCATGATCGTTTGGTAGTATAATAAGTTAATAACTAATAACTCGTTGCTTCGCTACTCTTAAAAAGACTAATTTACAATGACTAATTTTTGGTGCATTCTCTCTTCTGAAGCAAAGTGTTCCTGAAAATATCAAAGGTGTAATGGAGGTGCCTGCCCCCAGACGTCCGTGAGCTCCGTCCGGACGCGTGCGCAGACAGGCCAAACCAGCCTCCCACCCGCGTACAGGTCAATCAGCCCCCACCTGCGCAAGCACATGCATGTATGGTTTTCGAAATTTAAAAAGATAAACTAAGCATAATTAAAATTCGATTGGACCATCGTGTTTGTTACAATTAATTCTTCAAAACAAGACCCCACGTGAATATATTTTGATAAAAAAATTTAACATATACAATATTCCGATATATTTTTGCAACATTCATACGAAACATCTGCAACATACTTCTAAAAACTATTGAAACACTGAATACGTACTTTTGCAACATACATGTTTCACCCCGCTGTGAAGCAAGAAGGAGATAAGAAAGATGAGCACGCGGGTAGAGGGACGATGACGGCTGCGAGGTCGCGTTGGCTGGGATGGAGAATGGTCGCCGCCGGTGACAGACGTCCCAATCCGATCGATAGGCATGAAACATGAATCTGAAATACTCTGCAATACCAGATCTAATTTTGAAACATTCAGATCCAACACTTGCAATATATATATATATATATATAACACAACTGAAACACTTAAAACATATGTATCAAACATTTGAAAAACACATGAAAAATACTTAAAAATTATTTTACAAATATATGCAACATTCGGGTACAACAATTGTAACAATACATGTGAAAACATATGAAACATATAGATAAACATTTGTAAAATTTATTTTAAAAAACAAGATGAAACATTAGAAACGTACCTTTAAAACATACGTCTATAAAAGATGAAACATTTTAAGTAACGCTTGCAATATGCATCTGAAACCATTATAACATTGTCAATCTACTTTTACGACATACATACAAGAAATAAAAAATATATAAACATTTTAAAATAAAAAGATAAGGAAAATAGAAAAAATAAAAAAAAGAATAAAAACGAAAAAGAAAATAAAAACGAAAAAGAAAAAAAAGACGCGCTGCGCGGGGGCCGAGCGGGGGACGCGCGCGCGCGGAGGCGCGTCCGGCCCACGTCCGGACGACCGGGGTGGAGCATTTCCGAAGGTGTAAAGGTTACAATTACAACAAATCACTATTGTACCAGTGGACAGCTGAAACTAAAGGATCCAAACAATTAGGAATCCAACTCTAAAATGCCTCTTGGTTGGGATAAACGTTCTTGGATTGTAGTATCCCACACCATCCAAAAGTTACATTAGATTTTGGGATTCTAATAGTTCGTGAGTAGTTCTAAAATCTCGTCAAATTGAGGTGGAGATTTTTTTTTTTTTTTAACTAGGGGATGTTTTAGTTCCCGGCTTCACTCAGCCACACCGTGGGGAGATTTGTTGCGCCACAACTATGACAGATTGACAGCAATATACTCTCTCCGTCTCTTTATATGCATCATTCTCGCTTCCTAAAAGTCAAACAAATTTAATTTTGACCAAATATATACCAGCAAATTTTAATGTTTATGCTACACAATTAGTATCGTTAGATAGATCTGTTTTCATATAAATTTATTTGAAGATACAAAATTACTAATATTTTATATAAACTTAGTTAAAATAGAGAAAGTTTGACCCGCATGTTTCACATAATGACAAATATAAAGATACATGTACAGTACTCTAGGGAGATTTGTGGCTACCAAGTACCAACCAAACAACAAGAGCAATAACTGTGGTAGCCTTGATTGCGATGGTGGCTTAGGGCATCCCTAAGGCTATCTCCAACAAGAGAGGCATATGGAGACCTAAATCCCAAAATAGGTCTTTGATGGTACCTGTTTCAGCCTCCAACAGAATAGCCATTTGAGGGACCCATTTTGAGTCTTTAGAGAGATGCAACCTAAATTTGAGTATTCTCTTTCCTCGAAACCCTATTTGCAGAGAGATTCATTTTTGGGTGGTGTTGTTGAAGGACTAAAAATGGGTATTGAATCTTTTCACTATAGCGCAATCTAAACATGAAATGGGTATCAGATTTTGGGTGTTGTTGTTGGAGATAGTCTAACAAGGATCAAATAGGTAGTCCATGAAATGCATGCTACAGGTAAGATGAGGACGGAGCAGCGCGACTGAGTACTAAGTACTAACTAGTATCGCACGTTTTTTTCGCAAAACAGTCACTTAATTAGCTGACGATTTTTCCACTGTTATTGTGGACGCCCTTACGCCTGGGAAACAAACATCCCCTGAATTCTAAGAATCCAAAAAGTTTAAAATGGGTCTTAAGATTGCACATTGAATAGTTTGTGAGCACTGAGCGGGCAGGTCTCTCCCATCACATAGCTATGTGACTGTCACAACTCATAGGCTGCGGAATGTATAGCACCGCCGTCCTCTTGCATGCATTCCCTCATGCCGCACTCGGCCTCGCTGCCGGGTAGCATTGTGTGCAGCCACAAGCAAATAAAGGCGAATCAGGAAACTCAATTTTTTTCTTGTTTAGGATGCCAAGCATTTTTAAAAAAAAGTAGTTCAATTCCAAATTTTATGTGTAAATCTGAGTGCCACGTGAGCATGATAAGCGTGGTAACGATGACGCACAACGAACTCTGTCATCCTTTGTGGTTCGATGATGTATGTTAATCCTTGTTCTACTATAGGTTGCCATGCTTAAATTTAATTCTCATCATTTTCTATTCAAACTAGGTCAATCTCTTTTTTTTAGTATACGACGTACGCATGATTAAAGATTAGAATGGCAAGTTTCGAATAATCCAGCTGTCTTGGTACGGGAACGACAGGCTTTGTCATCTCAAATTAATTTGGCAGGCAAAGGTAGATGAGAGACGAGGTTAACTACTAAACCAAACTCTCCATGCAGTACAAGCAACACGCACGCACGCATATATGTTTACGATTTTTTTCAATATTCAACAAGAAAATTTGCCTTTGCTATCGTCGGAGCCATTATTCCGTACGTGCAGACTTTCTTATGCGTCTTGCTAGCCACGTTTCACATGATCGATGGAGCATTTGCATTCGAGGCCTGCAGATTGGCCATTAACAATGGTGTGTTGTTTCAGTTCGTCTGAATGACTGAATGAGAATGATGAGCACTTGATAGTTGTGCGGTCCTTCGTATTTCAGGAGCCTGCTGGTGAATTGAATCCAACGGGACAAACCCCAGTATTGTCGCATCATCGTCTGAGATTTTTTGCTGTTTGTTAGCACGCACGTACAGGTGTCCACGACGAGACGAGGCAGTGCAGTTCAGATTTTTATACTCGTTGCTGCTCTGTTTGGACAGCGGGAGAGGACCGACCGCTGGGACGCTGGTAACTGTTAGCAGACAAGAATGCAAAAGGAAAATTTGATCCGCGCCTCTTCGTTTTGCTCACACGTCACACGGCTTCAGAGCTGCCACCTCATTTCCACGCCACCAGCTCATAAATAAATACTTCCTCCGTCTCAAGTAGAACCTCTACTTCAAATAACAAAGAACGTATTTAATTTCAGACACCTAAAATATAGAAAATGTGTATTGTTAGGTTAGTCTAGCTATGACAGTGTTAGCAGGGGCGGAGCTTGGTTCAAACCAAGCTGGGCCATGGCCCCTCCTTCCCAATACAATTGCCACTTGATAAACAGTAATTTTTACTGTTCATAGATGGTTAGACTCAATTACTAAAGAATGGCCCCTGCTGCTTGTTTGATTAAGCTCCGCCACTTAGTGTTAGGTTCGTTTAATCTCTCTTTAGCGTTCAATAGAAGCACGTTGTATTTCGTTTATCTCTCTTTCTTCATTACAATGATACATAAATCGTTTACGTATTCGAGAAAAAAAAACAAAAAAGACGTAAACTCAATTAGTACATTATACATTTTTATTATTATTAGGGTGTCATGGCAAATTTAGGGACGCAGGCGGACGCAAGCTCAATTAGGAAAGAAATGCATGGTTATATTCGTTGCATTGCATCGCCAAATAATATTGTTTTATTTGTTGCGTCTCTTTGCTGAAAATATGAATAGTTATTATAAAATACTAAATCAATTGTAGTGCATAAACTAAGTACAATTATGGCATTTAGCTCAGGATGTAATATAATGCATTTCTATAGGTATGGTTTAATTTTCACATCTCCAAAGTAAATAGTTTTTTTTTCTTTTTTCACGTGCCTTTGCTAATGATTATATGATTTAATACTTGCAAAATTAGTGACAGTACAAAACAAAATAGTACTCTCTCCGTCCACAAAACATGCAACTATGAGTTGCGTGCCAGAAAAAGTAGTTCACGCTTGACCAAGTTTTTAGCAAATAGTATTTGTATTTAAGTCTCTAAATTAATATATTATAAAAATAAATTTCATAATGAATCTAATGGTGTTTATTAGATATTATAAATATTTATAATTTTTTATTCTATAATTGGTCAAAGTTGACATACTAAAATATGCTATTGTGTTAAAGTTGCATGTTTTTTTTGAGGGAGAGAGTAGTTGGGAAAGTTGTCAGTAGATCAGAGCACTATTCAAATTTGAACACATGAAGTGACATGGGGTTCAATTTGCAACAACTTAACGTACGTCGTGGTGTTTTGCTGTCGACCATGCACTTACGTTGATCAAAATTTCAGAGGGGACATATTCATTCATATTCTCATCAGTCATCACATTCCGATCCTATCCCTTATGCTTGCTTATTCAGGTGTAAAAACATAGAGTGCTGCTGATTGCTCCATGTCAGTCATATTCTAAGATTTGGGCTCCCATTGCCAATAATCCCCACAAAAGTTGCAGGTTTGACTTGTGCCATCTTGTATATGCCATACTATATACCATGACCACTTCCATCTCAGTCAGGAGGGTTATTGGAACTATTGGTGGTACGGTGACGAAATTCTTTTAGTTTAGTACACTCTTCATGCCTCTTGCAGCTGCTGTATGATGTGCATGCAGGTAACTTGCAGGCAAGCTAGCAGAAGCAGTGCACACATGTTGCTGCATATATTCATATACTATATAATAAATAACGGTGCAGAGAGAGATAGAGGTTAGGTTATTAGATAGAAAGGTTTGGAATTTCCTTGTCGTGGCTGCAGAATCCGGCGACCTAATCATAACGTACAGTTTAATTTTCATTCACTTGACCAAATGCAACTCCATCAATGCAAGCAACGACGACGATCGATCGAGAGCAGCAGAAAACTAATTAAAGTAGCTGGGAAACGAGGTGTTACGGTTGGCTACTAAACCAAACACGCACTCGATCTACTGCATTATATTGTGGTGCAAGCAACGGGATGTGATTAGAGCCTGCTTATTGTCTGACTAATTCAGAGCCGATCGATCTAGGACGATGATCATACGTACCCAATGCGATTTTTCACGGGAGATATGAATGCGAGTGCGTCCAGGTCGGCGTCATGGTGATTTTCACGGGGTTGGGGATTCTTTTTTTCCGCCCAATTTTCCCATGGAGCGCGACCATATGTTCCACATGAAAACTGACCCGAGGCCGTCAGGCTAGTTGCTTACAGTTGTCTGAATTCGACGGAACACGTTCTGTACCTGTACTTGCCAACCGTACCGTACCTAGCTTGGGTGGTGGCTGCATCAAAGCATATTCCACAAATCACAGATGTGCTATGATTAATTCGCGGTGAATTCGGTGCAGCTAGCGGCCACACGTCTGATCATATTCATATCCCCTAGCTTTAGCCTGCGATGAGGATCGTCTTGCATTGCTATCATCAGCTTACTAGTAGTACTTGTCGTTCCAAATTATTTAGGTTGTTTTCGTCAAGCATCCTCTAATTTTGAGTCCTCTAAGTTTGATCAAAGACACCAGGTTAAACATTAGATTCGTGTACGGATCGGAAGCATCTGCAGAGGCATTGTTTGCAAGTGTCTTAATTTTTTTTAGAAAAGCGGCAAAAGCTTTACTGGATTTTTATTAGACGGGTAAAAGGAAAAAAGAGAGACTACAAAAAGATTACAATATGGCGTGTACTACTCAAACTACTCTGGGCCAGACTACTAAGAAAAACTGGAAAGCAAAAACGGAAGAAAAACACACTTCGCCCACAGAGAAAACAAGGAAGAAAAACAAACTCCTAAACATGTCTAAACACCAGCTCAAACTGTTGGATGTCATCTTTGCATAAAAAAGCTACTTGTCGTTCATGAAGTGCTTTCTGCTGAAATGTTCTTCTATTCCTTTCCTTCCACACATTCCACCAAAAATAAATCATAATGCCATCTATCCTCTTCCTTTGTCTCTTTTCAAACTTTGCTCGGCATTTTCTCCAATAGTTAGATAATGAACCATTTGTCCCCACTGAATTCAGAATAGTTAGTTGAAACCATTGTGTTACGTAGTTCCATACTTGCTTCGTAAATGTGCAATCCTTGCAAAGGTGGGTTGGTGTTTCAGGTTCGAGTTCACAAAGTTTTCAATGAGATCGTGCGTCCAATTACGTTTTGCCAGATTATTAGCCGTCGGTATTTTTTTTGTGGGGTCGTGAGTCCACAAAGTGTCTTAATTTTGTTTTGCTGCTATTATTATTACCAAGGAAAATGAAACATAATAGGCGTACCTAGCATGTTATGTGCTGCAACCCTGTGGCCATGTTTTCAGGGCATGGCTTAATTGGAAGGACATGAGTTCCCTACTGTTGAACATGGCAAATATATTTGCTATAGGGGGGTTGGTTTTACTAAGCCCACCGGGGAAGAAACAAGAATTCTCTTCATCAAGAAAGAAAATGTTGAGATTCCTTCCTACAAGACCGGCAAGGATTTCTGGATAGATCAAGTGGAAAGAGGTGGGAAAGATTCCTTTACCAGGACACGCGCAATTGGAAGAACAAGAGTGTCCGAGATGAAGTGACGAAGCTTAATTTTGTTGGGTGATCACAAAAGGTGGTGATTGAGTATCCTAACAAGAAGGGGAGCTGGTTAAGTTTGGCAAATCTAGGTATTTCCTTTGGAATAATGGAAGGCCGAGTGTCTATCTTTGTTGTCGGAGCAATTTTGTATTTGTTGCTTTGATGATAAAAGGGACAAAAAGCTCGTTGAGATGGCTGGGTGGTTCATTGCAAAAGTATTTTAAGTGGACTCTTTTTTAGTTTAAAATAAAATAACTTGATTTGGAATGATTCGCCATCGGTCGGTTAAGCTCACTATGAAGTTGAGCCTTAAACAATTTAGCAGATTATGATAAATAAGATTATACTAATTTTTTTTAAAAAAAAGCTTGGGAAAAAAACTATAGTTGGCTTGATGTCCCGACCTACGGGTGTGAAACCTACCTGAATGTTGTAAATAAAACCTTTTTTTGTCTTTGCGTAATTCTAACTAGGGTATATAAGACTCTAAAACTCAAAAGAAACTAAATCAATAAAAAGGCAGTGAAATGACACATATCCCTAGATGTCCAAGATCGGCGCACTCTCTGTTCGCGGAACAGAGCTGCATCTGCATGCGAACAAAACAAACAATGAAACCGAAATGCGAGAGTGAACTTGGAACGAACTTATGAGTTGTACGCTTGCTAAGAAGGCACGTGCGTGCTTACGTTTGGGTCCATTAGCTAGTTCTTAATAACTAGGTAGTTAATATAGCTCATAAATATTAGCTAGCTAACTATAAAGGAGCTGTTTGGTTACAGCAGAGGTAACGCAACTGGAATGGAATCAAAGCTACAAACGTTACCGCCAGCCATAACATTTGAACTACTTTTGTTTCCATCTACGTTACTGCCGTATGAACCAAACGGCTCCTTAGTTTTCTATTAGCTGGTTTGGTCCAATCAGTAAAAATAATTGTTAGGTATTTGGTTAATAACAAATTGGAGAATTAGTTGGACCCATTTGACCTAATCTAAAGAAGGTAATTATACTAACAACTAATTAGTAGCTCTAGGGATCCAAACGGTGACCTTATTTTCCAAGTTTAAGTTGAGTGACACTAGTACAGTACGCGAAATTCCCTTTGCCCCCGAATAAATCAATTCCTAGAATTAGTATTAGTCAAACATAGGTTTGACTAACTCTATAGAAAAGAAGAACATCTTAGCACATTATAAAAATATATACCCTATGGGCATATCTAATGATAATAATTTGATGTCATAAATCTTAGCAGATTTTTCTAAAAATTTGATCAAAGTTTTTATTTTTTTAAAAAAAATAACTTAAGTTATTTATTTAGGGACAGGGAGTACAACTAGATGATAGATGGTTTGTTACGAGGCATAGGAATTTCACACGAGAACACGGTGAGTCTAAGGTTTTTGTTTGAATCAAAAGGAAATTCAGGTAAAACAGTTTAGTTTTATATATACATAAGTAAAAAAAATCATTATATATTATTGGATATAATAAGACAAAAAAAATGGAGTTTCTTTTCAAAGAGTGCTTTATCGTTTTCTCAGGCACGGTCCATTCTCCCTCCCTCCCTCCGGTGAAAGCCAACAAGAACTGACGCGGGGTGATTGAATTTTGATGATTAATCTTCTTGGCTGCTTCTCGCTTGTATACGTACCTACACATGGAACTACTCTGCTCTGCTTCGACAGGTGTCGCCGCCGCCGCCGCCGCCGCCGCAGAGAGAGAGCATAAGCCGCAGCCAGCAGAGAAGACACAGCCCAGGCCCGCCCGCCCGCCTTGGGACTGCAAGCTTGGCGGCGCCGTCGCCGGCGCCGGCGTTCGGACACGGGCACACGGCGCGTCGTCCACCATGTGTTTGTTAATTTGCTGCTGCTGCTGCTGACGCAACCTGCCATTGCCATTGTTATTGCAACAAGGACGAGGTGGTCGAGGTTGGCAGTCCGTGTCCGTCCACCTGTCACCTGCCTCCTCACGGGCGCGTGCCACGTAGGCGACCTTGCCAGGCGAGCATGAGCGCTGCAGAGCTCCTCAACGGACGAACGAGGAAAAAAAAAATGGCAGTTGGCAGAGGAGGAGGCAACAAAAACCCCGCCCCCACCGCCACCGCTCTTCTATAAAGACCCTTCTCTTTCTCCTCCCCCCGCCTCGCCTCGCCTCGCCGCCAGATTCGCTCGCCACCGTCTCTTTCTCTCTCCTCTCTCCCCTGCACCACCACCGCCAGTCAGTCCACCACCACCGCGGCACCGCCGGCGTTGATGACCATGGAGAGATCTCAACAGCAGAAGCAGCAGGAGCAGTGTCCGCCGCCGCAGCCATCGTCGCCGTCGTCGTCGTCGACGTCGTCGGTGTCGGCGGACACCGTCCTCGTGCCTCCGGGAAAGAGGCGGAGGGCGGCGACGGCGGCCAAGGCCAAGACTGGTGCCAACGCCAAGAAGCCTAAGAGGGCACGCAAGGACCCCGCCGCCGCCGCCGCTGATCCTCCTCCTCCTCCTCCCGCCGCCGCCGGGAAGAGGAGCTCCGTCTACAGGGGAGTCACCAGGTACGCGTCTCTCCGTCGCATGCATGCCTTCCCTTCCCTTCCCCCCGCCCGCCGGCTCCCTCCTCCCGATCCCATTCCCGCCGCCCGCGGATCCTACCTGCATTGCCGCAAAGCTCGCTTCTTCCTCTCCACACAGCCACCGGAGTTCCGATCCCATCTCCTCTACCGGCGGCTGCGCTTCCTCCCACCTCCGATCATCTTGGACCGCGAACGAAATCTTCAGCTGCATGTCACATCCGCCGCCGCCAGTGCATGTTCTTCTTCCATCGCTCGTCAATCCAATCCAACATGCCGCGGCGGCCGTCTCCTCTGCTCCGTAGCCCAGTCTGTGGAGAGCCGTCTCTGTCGACTGTCGCCCCTGCTCCTGCTCCATTTCCACGCATCAATTCCAGGGCAGTCAAGTCGCCCAGTCAGAGGAAGGAAAAAAAAAAGGAAACAAAAAAAAAAAACATGTCGCTTTCTGATTCTTCAATTCCGATCGCTAGGAAGTAGGAAAAGTAGGTTCATCTGTATTACGGCCATCATCTTGTCTTGTCGTGCTCGGTTTCTTCAGTTTTTTCTAATTTCTCTCAGCATGTATGTATACTTCGGCGAGTGGCGTACAAGTATGAAAGATTGGAAATTTTTAATTGCTTCTGCTGCTCACCAACATTCATGCTTACGCGTCGCGCTGCATGTCAACACTGAACAGGCACAGGTGGACGGGCAGGTTCGAGGCGCATCTCTGGGACAAGCACTGCCTCACCGCGCTCACGAACAAGAAGAAAGGAAGGCAAGGTGTGTGTGCTGTGCTCTGCTGTGCTCCTATTTCTTTCTGAATTCTGTGTATCATCCAGAATTCATCCACACTTTGTTATTAGTATATTACTCTGAAGTAAGATGGAAATACTGTTGTGTTCCTCATTATGATGATGATGAAAAATGAGCCATTTTTTTTTTTCATCTTGTTCGGTATTATATTTTCTCATCTCAAAAGAGGAACAAAACCAATCTTAATACGAGGATTGAACAGTCATGGTGGTAATTCTACCATTTAAAAAAAAAAACCAATACTTGGAACCCAACTGTCTGAGGTCCTTTGTCCTGTGCGTGCAAGGATCCTGACGCATCCGCCTCCCAGTAGCACAGTACAGCGAGCCTTTTTTTTGTCTTTTCAAAAGTGCACCGAATTTCTTAAGGCTGACATTCTGATCAGGCTTTGTTTATCTCCTTTTTTTTTCTCTCTTCTGCGATCTCTGTGGGGGTCCTCGCCGGTGATCTGCATCTGGCTGTGACCTACTGCTGACTGCATCCCTCAATAGTCTATCTGGGTAAGTCCCACAACAAGCCCTCCTCACAAATACATCCACCCCCGTCTTGCTTTGCTTGCCAGATTTTTCATGTTACTTGTCGCCAGATCCTGCTGTGATCTTCGTCCTTGTCTTAATTTGGTCAATTATACATACATGATCTGCAGGGGCGTATGACAGCGAGGAGGCAGCTGCTCGTGCCTATGACCTTGCAGCTCTCAAGTACTGGGGTCCTGAGACTCAGCTCAACTTCCCTGTAAGTTCCTGCACTGCTCCTAGGAACACTGTCGGCCCTGCTTGTACTCTGTCTCTGAACAATCGTCTGTTCCTTATATATGCACATAAAAGGCAAGAATTGGCATTGTTTGCACCAAATATAAGTTAGTGTTCCGGTTCCCCCATTTAATTAGCACAAGAGCCAGCCAGGTTTTTATGTATCCTGTATCCTGTTCATGCATGGAAAAAAAAAAGCATTGTGCATAGCCAAGGAACACAGAGGAAGGGACTGAAGAGGAGATGGATTCTTTTTTTATTATTAATTTGCTGAAATATTTTATGAACAAGACACAAGACAGACAGCTGCTAGTAACAAATGGAGGTGACACTGAGCAATGAGCTCACAACCCCTGTCGGCTTGTTACAACTACTCCATTAATGTGTGGTCGTAAGCAAGCAAAGCAGGAGTAGTAACTGGCCGTCAAAGTTTGTTTGCGTTTCCTATGCATGCATGTTGACAGTACTAGTACTCTTGTTTAGTATTACTACTACTAATAAGCATGGTGATTTGACTGATGCAGGTGGAGGATTACTCCAGCGAGATGCCGGAGATGGAGGGCGTGTCCCGGGAGGAGTACCTGGCCTCCCTCCGCCGCAGGAGCAGCGGCTTCTCGAGGGGCGTCTCCAAGTACAGAGGCGTAGCCAGGTGCTTACTCCCTAGTAGTATTAATCTATTACTTAATACTAATCTTGATTTGAACACCTACACCTTGATTTGATCACGTAGTGTTAGATTAAACTCTCTCATTAGTAACTAGCTGCTACTAGTAGGATCTCACCATTCATGTAGGTGTACTCTGCTAGCTAGCTCAATCAGCAAATGCACTGATCATGGAACACACCTGGCAAGAAGCTGTGCTGTGCATCTCCAAGTGATGGGTGGGGTCTAGGCTGCACAGTGACTCACACCGGTGTTCTCTAGTTGGGTGACACGGCACAAGATGAGGTCCACCTGTAACGTCACAGCCATGCATAACCTGGGCCTGTGACACGTCACACACGCCAAGCATGCATGCATGACTCATCACTCACCAGGCATTGTGTTGTGCGCCTAGAAGAATTAAAATGCCAGCTCTGAACTGCATGCATCACACATACGACTTATTTTTTTTGAAACCAGGGCATCACTCATTCTTCAGAGATGCATCATGCCTTCAATTTATTTGGTTTATGTAAGCTAAAGGAATGAAAATTTTGATGTTCTTGTTGCTTTCATGGTCCAGGCATCACCACAACGGGAGGTGGGAGGCACGGATTGGGCGAGTCTTTGGGAACAAGTACCTCTACTTGGGAACATTTGGTATGGATGGATGGACCAAGTGTACTATATTCCTCAATGATATCTATAGTTTCATGCTCTTTGCACTTCTTTTAACAAGTCAGTTTATGCCAGTATTTAAGTGCAACTCTTGTTCGTTGTGGAATTGTCCTACTTACTGCAAGGGCCACCTAACTTTAACCAGTTTTTATGAAGGTTGATCAACCTAACTTCTACACAATTGAATGGCTCGTATTTCTTAGTTTCCCTTTAATGCAGGCTTGGCCATTCCCTTACTATATTGCCCCTACTCAGACATGGTGATCCTAACTGCAATGTCTCTTTTTCTATTAAAAAAAGCAAAGATAAACCCTGGATCTGATCATCCATCAAATCAGATCATACTACAGGAGCATAACACAGATGCACTTTCCCTGCCCAAAAATATTGTCCCTTTCTTGACTGTCAAGATCAAGACCATGAGACCAAGATACTACTGTCCTGTGAGCAATCCCCAGACGACTGATCCTCAACAGTCCAACTTGCCCTAAAAATTAGTGGCAAACTGTTGGCTAATTACCAGCCAAAACTGCATGACCCTCCAAGCTCATGTGACAAGCACGTGATGGGAGTAGTCACCACTCACCTGCCAGCCACTGCAGTGGCAGTAATAATATGATGGTGCCTAGGGATCTTCAATTCCTCAGCACTGCCGACCTTTTCTCTTTCTTTTTTTTTTTCACTTGTCTGGGTGACTCAGCAATAGCAGCCAGTGATCTCTTCACGTGCATCAAGCATGCCCTGTGTCAAAACTAGATCAAGATTCAAGATCCAGGCCACAGGTTTGCTTTCACCTCTATTACCATCAAAAAAGGAAAGTGACAGGAAAACACAAAGGTTAACTAGTTGCACTGAGATTGGACATGTCTAGTGACTGGCACATGTGCAAGCAAGCAGCCACCGTCCATTCAGATTAGTCATTAGTGAACGGCCATTGTCTGCAATTCAGTATCTCCAATTAAGCATATATATAATCCTGCCCGAACAACAGAAATACAAACTTACCAGAATCTTTCACCAAATATTTTGTCTTACTTTTTAGAGGCACTGCTGTACTCTGAGAACAAATTTTGGAGTCTCTCAAGATATTAGCTAAGCATCATGTCTAAACTAACGTTTTATCCACTCATTCAGACAGACTTACTTTTCGCTCTCTTCTGCAGACACTCAAGAAGAGGCAGCCAAGGCATATGATCTTGCGGCCATTGAATACCGAGGTGTCAATGCTGTAACCAACTTCGACATCAGCTGCTACCTGGACCACCCACTGTTCCTGGCGCAGCTCCAACAGGAACCACAGGTGGTGCCAGCACTCAACCAAGAAGCTCAACCTGATCAGAGCGAAACTGAAACTACAGCCCAAGAGTCTGTGTCAAGCGAAGCGAAGACACCGGATGACAATGCAGAACCTGATGAGAATGCAGAGCCTGATGACATCGCGGAGCCCCTCATCACAATCGATGACAGCATCGAAGAGAGCTTATGGAGCCCTTGCATGGATTATGAGCTAGACACGATGTCAAGATCTAACTTTGGCAGCTCAATCAATCTGAGCGAGTGGTTCACTGATGCAGACTTCGACAGCAACATGGGATTCCTGTTCGATGGGTGTTCTGCAGTTGATGGAGGAAGCAAAGATGGTGTAGGTCTGGCAGATTTCAGTTGGTTTGAAACAGGTGATGGTCAGCTGAAGGATGTTCATTCAGATATGGAAGAGGGAATACAACCTCCAACAATGATCAGTGTGTGCAATTGATTCTGAAACCTATGCGTGGCGTGCGTGCCTATGTGAGATATCCAAGGAGGTTTTCACTTTTCAGGTGTCCTGTCTTGGGTATACTTGGTTTGTCCAATGCCACAGTGCCATTGCTGCAAAGCAGCTGAACTTATTGTAGAAAGCACATGGCAGCTTGGCATTAGACAATTGTGTTGACGTTCCTTAATTCTTTGAATTTTCTGCAGGCAATTGACTAACCTTAAGGGTTTGTCACTGTCTCACTTAGCCTAGATTGAACTAATGACATCCTGAATCTAAAGTAGCTTGTGCAGTATTACAGTCTTAATGGCAATGCAGCATAGATTTGTTTGTTGGAACAGTTTAGAAGGCTGTAACCCTAGTAGCTCCAGATTAAGGAATAGTTTGTTTGCCCCTAATATATTTTTTTGAAACAAAATTTCCCCTTCTATATTTAGTCTGAGGAGGAAAAAAACACGGTCTTTTTTTTCTCCATACATAGGACACGCTTTCAGAAGCAGATAATTTACCTTAAGACATTTAGGACAATTACATAACTCGTCTCATGCAATGTCACATAGTATTTTTGCTTACGTGGAGAAAAGAGAGAGGTGAGAAAGAAAAAGATTATTGTCTTGCGAAACAACCACCTCATAACCTAATATTTAGAACTATAAAACAATTATTCTACCATTGTATGAGTTATTGCCATGCAACTCATGATTCTACATAGTCTACGCATAAATTAAGGAATTTTGGATCGCTATGAGATAACTTAAAAAATAACCTTTGTATACAAAGTCTATTGAATCGTCTTAAAATAACGTGATATTATATAAACCATCGATGAGACAACATCAATGTATCACCAATGTATTTGCTCGTAGAAATAATTTGTCACGGGTTGCCCAGAAAATAAAAAGATGTCTGAAAGTCTTAGGGTTTTCTTTTCGGTATTATATATGATCTGTAGCTTTAAACTAGGACGGCACGACCAATATACACCAGCATCACATCTTTTGATGTCAGGAGTTTCTTTTCAAGGCATCATACATGAACATACGCAATGTCACATCTTCAACATCCAGTGAAAGAATGGGCAACAAATTTAAACAACCTATTGACATCTAAAATGTATCTCTTTTCCTGCGAAGTACTAACGGCGCTACCTTTTCAGCATTCTGAATGATGGCATGTCTTGAATGCGAGAAATACCTCCCATAGTAAGCTCTTGCTCTAACTTAACCCGTGTGGACTTCAGAACCTCCTGATAAATTGGACATAAAGATAGTCAACTCAAGCTAGACGATGACATGGAAAACCATTAGCATGCATAAATTATTGTCCTAGTAAAGAATGCTCACATTGAATTCCATATAAGTAGCTCGCCTTGCAAGCCATTGAGAATCAAGCACCTGAAATGCTACACAGAAAAGGTTATCGAAAGCCACATTATCATCTTCGAGTAGTTGAACAAAGTGAACACCAGCTTTTGTTCTCATCTTTCCTACAAAGAGGTATAAAACATAAGACTTCGTTCTCCATAGATTTCCTGCTTATGAATTAAAATCTAAAGGTGCTGCGAAGGGAAAATGAATCTGAATGCTACTGAAATATTTTAGTAATGGTTGCATTCAATCACCTGACTGTAAATCCAACATTTGAACTAACATATAGGATATGTTTACGCCGCCTACTGCAAAAGGATACTCCCATTCAGCTCTCCTACCATTGGCCTTATGCAGTAGCCTGTGAAAGGAATCCTGCATGTAAAATCAACTACAGAGCATTAAACACAATTGACTCACCCACTAACGGACGATTTGTAGAGTAAGTGCCCAGGATGAATAGAAACATACTGGGTAATTTCTGGCAAAGTATATCAGATTCTCCAAGGACATGAACCCAGCTGCCCTGCAAGCACAGGATAGTTTAAAATCAAATCATACAGCTCAAGTCATATCAACATAATGCGTGATAATTTATCAAGAAACCATCACTGAGGAACTGAACCTAAAATCTGTTGACGGATCCGAGTTCTGCCAGCCCATCTCCTTCCAGAGATCTGACTTCAGAGGAGGAAGTTGTCTGTTAGGGTAAGCCAATCTCCAAAGTTCTTTCAGGGCATCCTGTAACAGAAAAAAAGATGTTATTTCTTTTGAATCACAATGCCTTTATCAATCACGAATATCACATACCAAATTCAGTTAAATTTATTCCATTCTTCCCAGGGATAAAATTGGCATTCATTTGATAAGAAAAGAGATGCCATAAAGGTAAACTGTATACAGAATGAGAACCTGATGCTTGACAGAGGAGCAGTCATATGGCACATCTAGCCTTTGTCTCAACAATCTTAACCTTTCTTCCTACAAAGTGAAGCTGTGAAGTATCAAAGACCATAACACAACATCATAACAAAGTTGGGCAATGTAAACAGAACTTTGGCAATCCAGAAGGAAACCAAGATTTAAAGCTGCTCTCCAAAAGGTCAAACTAAGGGAAAAAGGATTCATTCAATTTCCTTTATAAACACACATGTCAGCAAGAAGAAAATCAACTGAAAGAAATTAACAACACATGACATGGATACACCGACAGTTGTCTTCACAACTGAGGTAAACAAACATGAACATCTCTTTCTGCACGCATCTAAAAAGAGATAGATGCAGAGGTAACCAAAGGTGTTTACTTTAAGCACCAATCAACCAATCCAAGATCTTAAAGCTTATATTGACTATAAGGGGAATATGATCATTTATTCTCGTACTAATATCACATTTCTACTAACACTAAAAACAAAATGTTGATGATAAGAGACTGCATGCTTCCAATGAAATGACTCCCTTCCCTTGTTGTTGTATAGTAGTAGTTCAAATGAAAATAAGACTTCTGCAAGCACCACCGTACCTGTAATGGACTGAGATTAATTGGAACTGTCTGTCCGTTTTGTGAACTTTTGGAAGTAGAACAGCAACCAAAGAGTCTTGCTAGAAAAGATCCAAATTCAGAAAGAACATTTACTGCAAGTGAAAAGAGGAGCTTTTTTAGAACACTGGAACATCAGAATGGCAGGGATAATAGTAGTAAGCACAGCGTATAACTCAGAAAAGAAGAGCAGAGGTAAATTTCAACAGAAACAATACGTAATTGTTATAGTAGAGGATCTTCTATACTGAATCAAACACTAAGGGAAAAAAAATGTGAGACAAGTAGATGTTTCCAGAAACAGAATTACCAGCAATACCCAAGTGATATAACCCATAATAGTTGACCAATGATGACGAATTATTCAAGAGCACTGTAGGAGTAGGTTATTTGATATATATATAGGAAAACAATATAACATCTAGCTCATCGTGGATTAAGGCTTCATGAAAAGTACCTATGTTTCTTGCAGATTGAGCAACAAACGTTGCTAGAAGATGTGCCCAACGAAGGCACTCCTGTCTCGTCCCATCCAACAAGCCTGACCGTGTAATAGGCTCATATATCTACAAACAGATAAAAGGAAGTGCTTGTTCAGAAGGCATGAACCAAAAGTTGGTCAACGGCCCTAACTTTTCAGGAGAAGCTACGAACCTTGGATTTCTCTTCCTGAGGAGTATTTCCTAGAAGAGGTTCTGTTATAGGAGGATCTGATAGTGTTGTATCCATTTGTTTCCCCTCTGTTTTATCAGTCTCAGCGCTACTGCAAGGCCTTCGTTTTATAGCTTTCGAGGCCATCCTAGCCGGTTGTATAAATCATGCCTGCTGTTGAGAGGAAGATATCACAAACGCGTCTCACTAGTAGAAGAATATATACATTGAAAACAGAAAGCTGACCAATAGATAATGAGCAAGACCAAACTAACTACCGAATATGCTCTTGGTCCACAACGATCCCAGGAATAGCTTTATTTGGAAGAGGTAAAAAGCAGAGAATGCTGACATACAAAACTGGACGGTTCCCAGCAAAGGACAAATCGAATAAACAAAATCCAAAGAGAAATCTCCTAACGAAATACAGTGAAGCGAGTCAAAACCAGCAAATTGAACCCAGCGTGCTGCACAACTAGAGCCTGGAGCACGCAATCTACGCCCAAGCCCAACTAATCAAAAAACGCTGGAAGCAAATTCTCACTGATTCGCAGCCACTTGCCTTGCCCAACCCCAACAAGGCCACACACAACCTACATACATGGAAACAAAATCCAAAATTTGGGCGCTTTTCGTCATATGGAAGGTGGTTTCTGTGGATGGAATCTTGGGAAAGGTCGCATCCACCAACATATCCAATCCAAGCCAGCCAGTCCGCATGGAATTTTCTTCCAAGAAAAGAAAGAAAAGAGGGGAGGAACAGGCAGCGGCATTCCCTCAGACCTCGATTCGCTTACCTCGCCGATCGAGAGACCGAAGCTGCGTTCGCCGCCCGATTTCCAGTCTCCGCGCTTCTCTTTCCGGCGAGGTGGAGAGGACAGAGGAGGGTGCCTGGGCGTCAGAGATTCAGAGATCCCTCACCCTGCACAGCACGGCACGGCATCTGCTTCTCACACGGTATTTTTCGTTTACTTCAGGGGTGTTCCTGCAAATATGTTTGCGAGACACAGTACCTACTACAGGGCCCCACCTGAGGGAGGCGAGCGCACTGGGACCCACCTGTCAGTCGTTACACGAATTCCATTTGGACGACCTCGCCAGCAACCGGTTCGCGCCACAACGCCGCACGCATGGCGCTCCTCCTCCTCCTCCTGCTCCGCTTCGCCGCTGCCGCCGGCGCTGGGCCGCCTCGCTCCCCGGCCACCGCGCTCTTCGTGCTGGGCGACTCCACGGTGGGCTGCGCGGCGACGATGGCGAGCGGCATTATTCTGCCGCTGAACCTGACCACCACCGCCGCCGCCGCAGCCACGCTCTCCGGCGGGCCGTGCCTCTTCTTCCCCGCAGAACGGCGCCGCCTCCCGGACCTCCTCGCGGCCAGGATGGGCCTCCCTTCGCCGCCCCCGATCTCCGCGCTCAACGGCACCGCGTCCGCCGCCGCGCGGGGCGTCAACTTCGGCGGCGGCGGCGGCGGCGGGCAGCTGTTCTACTACGGCAGCAGCGAGCGCGGGTCGCCGTCTTTTTCGTCGGTGTTCCGCGTTGGCGCCGCCGTCGGGCAGCAGGTCCGCCTCGCCTCCGAGACGCTGCAGCTGCTGCAGCTCGAGGCCGCCGCGCCGGGCTCGTCGTCGTCTTCCTCGTCCGCCCCGCCCACCGCCGCGGTGTTCGTCCTGTCCTTCGGGACCGACGCCTACGCGCGCTTGCTCGCGCGCGGGCCCGCCGACGCCGACGCCGCCGCGCCCAAGCACGGCCGCCGCGGCTTCGCCCGCCTCCTCGCCGACCGCGTCGCGCGCGCCGTCTCGGAGCTGTACGAGGCCGGCGTGCGGAGGGTGGCGGTGATGGGGGTGCCGCCGCTGGGGTGCGCGCCGCGCGTCATGTGGGAGCGGATCCCGGCACCGGCACGCGGCGGCGGCTGCGTGGAGGAGGCGAACGAGCTCATCGATGGGTACAACGGCCCGGCTCGCGGAAAGGCTGGAGGAACTGCGGCGGCGGCTCGCCGGCGCCGACATTGTCTTCTGCGACGTGTACAAGGGGATGATGGAGATCATCTCCAGTCCAGGCAAGTACGGTAATAACCTTCACATCTCCTACTCACTTATACTTCGTTATTATCAATAATGTGGTATCATTTGTGCTAATCTTCAATGGTGCTCTGCAAACCAAAGAAATTAATAATTTGCTGTCATCGAGGATGTGCGAAAAAAATAAATCAAATAAACGAAACCACATTCTGCATTTTTCCAGGTGTTAACTTTTATTTCACAAGGTTTTTTCCTTTTATTATCCATAGCTAATTCATACGGAAGTCAGGAAAGTGGGGTGTTAAAATGAATAGTGACATACTAGTAAACTAGTTTGTTCTACACTTGTTGTATTAGCCTATTATAGCCTTCTAACTTCCGAGTTACCCTGTACTCTGTAGCATGCATGCTCTCAAGTCTCAAGTTCCAATGCTCATGATGCACAATGGCAGCTAATGCTGTGCTAAGTGATAGTAGTTAGCTGGGTTTGGATGATCATAAGAATTGTAGCCGATTTTGAATACTGCATGTGGTCTCTTGCTGACCAATTAGCTGGGTGCTAATTGAAGCACTCGCTGCATGTCTGAAACTCTGAAAGAGATGCAGCCTTTTTTAATGGTCAGAAATTAATCTGTCAACATTTGCTTAATCGAAAAACAAAGAAATAACAATGAAATGGTTCTTTATCTGATGTTATTGCAGAAACCTTAACGGTTCTATACTCCTGTGATTCAGAAATCTTACGAGTTCAGACTTGATAGCTTCACTATATATTACACTTACTAGAGGTCTAGAGCTCTCTTCAGAAAATGGTAATCTTGGTATCTTTCTCTCCTTCAAAGAAATTAAATCATTGAACATAATACAAAAAAAAAAGTTAGTAACAACAAGTACCGAATTGTCCAAGCAATTACGTACCCTGATGATTGATGCCATGATGAGATCTAAAAACCTGATAAAAATAGATAAGGGCTAAAAAAACTCTGAAACAGCAGGTGGGCCTCGGCCCATTAACACCCTAAGCAAGGGTGTAAGCCCACACAACCCAGCCTTGACTGCTGAGGTTTCAATAATATTTCCTGCTACTGCTCCTGCAAAACGTGCTCAAAACTCTCTAGCACTTTTTGTCTTTATCACAAAAAAAAAATTGCCTTTTCCCTCTTGTGGTCACCACGACCATTTTTGTCCACAAATTTGTGCTATCATTATGGACATACAAAGCCATACAAATCCCATGTTTCCCCGAGAAAATATCCGAACGTGAGAATGATTGGTTTGTTTTGTCATCGAAAAAAAAGGGGCCAATTCCCTGTATGCCATCAAAACTTATAAATATCCTTTACGTGCCATCAGAAATTCTACATTCCCCTATGAGCCATCAATACTAATTTTATGATCACCACTGTCGTCATATCACGGTTAGTTGACTGTTAAGTGATGAGATAAAAAAGAGACACATCCCTTACATGCCATTTCAGTATATACGTGCTGACCAAAATAGACATGCACAATTGAACACAACACTACAACCATACATAACTTGCATTCAAGCATCATTTTTAAGCAGCCATCGCTGTCCATAGAAGCATATTTACAAGCAGCCACTGCTGTCCATACTAGTAAGCAAAGATGTCCATTACAGCATCATTTTCAAACATCTAAACAGCCATATATGCAGCCACAAAAACATAGTGATAGCAGATAGTAGCCCACATAGACCAACCAAAATAACAGGTCTCACAAAGACCAAGCAAAATAGAAGTACCCTCTTGCAAGTGAACTGCATCAGCTAAAAATTGAGGTCTGGGAGCTTTCTCTTACTCCTAGTATGTGAGGCAGGGCTACTCCTTTGAGGGGTTTTGCTTCTAGTACACATAGCTGGACTTTCAAGTGGGACTAGAACTTCTGTCTTCTTTTTCCTCCCTACTGCCTTGTTCTTTTTCTTCTCTACTGCCTTCACCTTCCCTTTAGCCTTTTTCTTTTCTGTAGCCATGGAGGTGGTAGGAGGTGGCGTAGTTTGACCTGAAGAAAACAAGGAGAACTCAAGGGAAAGTGGCTCAGGTTGGTTTGAGCCCTTTCCAGACCTGCCCAAGAGTTGTATACTTTAGGATAATATCAATATCGAAGTTGTAAAAATTATATGTGAGCACTAGAATCAAAATACCTTAGAGAGTTTCCGGAGCTTAAACTAACTGAGGTAGCTTGACTGTAATAGAAAAGAATGCAGGTTATCACAAAAATTCCAGAATCTAATCAAACAAAAACAAATAGAGAATGTAAGTTTACAGATTCATATCTAGCAAGAAAAAATATTTTTTTAGGTGTTGGGTCTACAGGGACTATGCTGCTCTCAGTTGTTGGTTCAATGAGTTTCTTCCTGTTCTTTGGAGGACCCCTATGTTCCATTATCAACATGAAAATAGAGATACCTATTCAGTTTGAAATAGATGACAAGTGCAATCGTAAGGAAAATATCAGAATGCTTACTTCATAGCTTGCATTGCTGCTATATGTCTTCAGGATCACCATTTTTGCAATTATTAAAGCTGTTGTCCCAACTACCAAATAATTGTGTAAGTGCCAAATCCCTACCTGCATATACTCTCTCGTAGGGCAGTTCTACCTTGTGCTTGTCCTTTACCCTCCTCTGTAATTCTTTAGCTTCTACAGTTGCATCCTCCATGAGCCAATCCCTCACTTGCTCACATATCCAAAAATTAGTTGCATTCTTTACTTGCTTACTTATTATTGCACTAGTACAACTATGTGCACGCCGATTCTTCTTCACCTAGCATGACACAAGAATTAATGCAAACATGTTATAATAATTGTGAAACAGACAGCAAGAACGATATTGGAGTAGAAGCATGTAGCTACCTTGATTGTAATGTTGTCCTTCATGGTTGAAGCATGTAGTCTCCATCTACACCCTTCTTCTTCCTTCCTTGAACAATAGGCCCTCAGTCTACCTGGGTCATTCTTTTCAGTGTTAAACTCAAATTCATGTTTGATTGCATGTTGTGATATTGCCAATCTAAATTCAATGATGTTGGGGTATATGCTTCCCTACTCTCATTGGAGGGTCTTCTTTGTCATAAGCTACAATTGGAATAGGTGGCAGAGGATCAGCTCCTATTAACCCATCCTCTTCTGTGTACTCCTCATCAGACTGAGACTCAGAATCAGACTCATAATCAGATTCAGATTCCTTGCCCTCTCTAGTTTTCTTATGATCAAGTAAATACAAGCCTTCATCATCAACGCCCACATGTTCATTATGTGGTTCAGGATTTGCAAGATAACTATCATAGTCATCATCATCATCTGACTCAGATGGAGGATTAGTGAAATGGCTTGCTGTAGGCTCAGGGGGTTGGTCTGGCAACATAGGAATTGTTCTAGGATCAGTGGAGAGGCTTGTTGTAGCTAGAGATGAAGAAACCAGAGATGGTGTGTATAGGATATCGTCTGAATGTAAAGCTTCATTATCTGGTTCAAGAGTGTGGGACTCGTTGGGCTCGGTGTATGCAATAGTCAAGTTGACTATCTTGCCATGAACATGCTTGCTAAACATTTTAAGTAGGCCCTGGTCTGTTGTGACTTTTGGGAATGTTTTCTGGGCACCATTGTAGTTAAAAAAAAAAAAAAAAAAAAAAAAAAGGGCACAATCTCATTATATCCATGAGGGTAGTGATCAACAATTTCTTCGACAAGGTCATAGATCAGAATCCATGACCTTAGTGCATCTAAAGCATGAAAACTCCTTCCTACGCTTTTTAGGATTGCCAACAAGTCTGATTTTGAGTAAGTAACTTGACTTAGGGTCCATCCTGTGAACGAGCGGACCATCAAATGTATTTTCAACAATTTAAATTATTTTCCCTAATTGCAATCAGAAAAATGTAGAAGGAAAAGTATAGCAACTGTTCTTACCCTTCTAAAAGCCAAGAAATGTCACTGCCTTGTGGAGGCATATCACCATGCCTCTTGGGCTACTCATCTTCAGATCATCAGCTGACAGTGGAAGACCAGTGTTAGGCATAGAAAGTCAAGATTAGGTGTACATGCTTACACATATTGAACCAAAGCATTATCTTGTTACACTGACGTCAACCATCAGTTCATTTGCAAGAAACCAAAGACGAACTAGTAGTCTAGCACTAGAGGACTAGAACACCAACCTGTGGGTCGTGCGGGCCGCCTGCTCGGAGCTTGGTGCTGGCTCGCCCGCTCAGTCGGCGAGTCGCGCAGGACGCAGGCGCAGGGCCGTCCCGCCCGCTGGCCGCCGCTCGCCGGCCTGCCCGCCGCTGCCGCGTGCACACCCCTGCTTGCCACGGCGTCGCCACGGCTCGTTGCCCACCGCCCGCTCTGGCTCGCCCGCACCTCGCCGCTAGCCGGCCTGCCCGCCGCCACCGCGCGAACGCCCCTGCTTGCTGCGGCGCCGCCGCGGCTCGCTGGCCACTGCCCACTCTGGCTCGCCCGCGCGCCGCCGCTCGCCCGCCCGTTCTGGCTCGCTCGCACGCAGGCGCAGACGCGCAGCCGCGCAGGGGAGGGAGCGCCGCCGCTGTGCGCCCGTGCCGCGCAGGGGAGGCAGCCGCCAGGAGCCCAAGACTCGATCTAGGGTTTCATATGGTGTAGAGTTTTTTATTTTTTTTTATCGGGCGGACGCTCAGCTGGGAGATTGGCCTCACCTTTTTCTCTCGATCCCTTTTCCTGCCGTGAGGGGTAGAAAACTTAACGGCGTTATAACGTTTACTACTCAATATTCAATTTAGTGGCATACAAGGGATCATAAATTTATACTGATGGCTCTCAAGGATCACATAATTCCTGATGACAAGTAAGGGATAGTTGTAGATTTTAATGGCACATAGGGGATTTTCTTAAAAAAAAAAAAGACATGATGTGAGATCGATGGATGTTGGTGAGTGAGAGTGACCAATCACAAAAGCAAGTGTAGTCTAGTACGCTAGCTAGTTCTTTTTAGTAGAAGATGTTCACACGAATTGTTTTCATGTTTTTTTTTCAAATTTATTTACTCTAAAATCTAACGATCGTTATTATTTAAGTGATAACATACATTATCATTGATAAAGAAACGTCTGTGAAAACAACTTTATCGGTCTTAAGATCTTTGTACTTGAACTTTTTTATTAGAAATTCTTCTTCCTGGAAATAAAACATGTGCTTGTCAAGCATGTGAGTAATACAAGTGGATGGCACTGCAACTACTTTGGCATGCACACTGATGAAAACTAAAATCATGATCGATAATAAACTATTTTAGTTTTCATTTGTGTCTTTTTGGACCCACCACTATCTAGCTAGGGTGTTCTTTGTGTCGTCTTCACACCTTTGTTATAGGGGTTTGTAGGGTTAAGCCTAGTAATAATATGAGTATGATTCTTAGCCTCAAAGTCAAAAAGGGCTGATGATCGAATTCTGTACGTATGCCCAACAAATAAAGAGCATGTGACTTGCTTGTGAGCCGTGCCGCCGTGGTCCATTATTTCCTAGCTACTATACTACAAGCGCTGGATCCAGAGAAACGGGTCCGGAGGGGCTAAATTTAAATATACCAGTGAGAAACAGAATTAGGAGGGGCTAAATTAATAATAGAAGGCAAGAAATCTTACTAGTTGTACACTAAAACTAACCGTGCAAAACATGCTTAGAACTCTATCTGGCACTAGGAATAATTCGCCACAATTACTCCTCCATCGAAAAATAAGTACGGCTATGGTGTTTGGACCATCAAATTTTCTTAAATTTAACTGAACTTATAGTAAATATCAGTAAAATTCGTATCTCCAAATAAGTTTATTATAAAATACATTATATTCAATGATCTATGTAATATTAATGATATAAATTATATACATAGTACTATAAATATCAACAATTTCTTATGTATATCTGATTAAAGTTAAAGGTGATTAACTACTCTAGAAGCTAGAACGACACCCACTTTGTTTATTTGGGAGCTACTCCTGGTAGAACGTACTATACATTAGTACGTTTTTTTCTTGTTCTTTTTCCCTCTCTACTAGCTGACAAACTGTCACAGTACCCACTTGCATCCTTGGACAAAAACCTGTCCCTTGTGCCTGTGCTTGTGTCGCTGAAAAGGTAGGAGGCGACGTGACGCACGCAGCACCTAATAAGCAAGAGAGAACAAGCGATCGATCGCTAATTTTATTTGCTGACAATCAGGGAAACCGACATGCATGTATTGTAGTCTGTAGACCATATTGCAGTGTCGTTGTGTTTGTTCCATTTGCGAGATGCATGCTAGAGCTAATAATATACTTACAATAATGTAAACTGACGGCCGGTGCGGTTGCTTGGCTGCATGCTGCCGATCGACCAATCCAAAAACTCGGGGGGTTTGTTTATGCATGTTTTTTTTTTTTTGAGCATGTTTGTTTCTGCATGTTCGGCGCGCGTGATATGTAACGAAAGGAGTGCAGTGATTATTAATTCCCTCTCATTTGTTTGCGTTGCGTTGCGGCATGCATCCAAATTGAATATGACATGCTTCTGGCTTGATCTGGTTATTCTCCGGCTGGCTGCCTTCAATCAGGAAAACAACATATATACGTTGCATCTGTTCGAAAAACACGCACACATCTCGATCAGATGCTCTCTCTGACTCTCTCCAATCTCGACCAGATGTTGATGATAGTACTGTATATTTACGATACTCTCTCCATCTGTTCCAAAATAAATGTCATTTTCACTCTCCCGAGAAATCAGAGATTTTTTTGGTTTTGACCAAATATATATACTAAAATATTATTATCTATAATATATAATTAGTATCATTAGGTAGATCGTTGAATATACGTATTTATTTGAAGATATAAGTATTATACGTATTTTATACAAACTCAGTCAAAGTTGAGAAAATTTTGACTAGCACGTATCCCATAACGACCTCTGTTTTGGGACGGATGGAGTATGTGTAGTTCTGTGTGTATATGGAAGTTGCTATGTCTTAGTTGCCTAAATTCTAAGCTTATGGCACAACTAACTAGCCAGTAAAATTAAAAGAATAATGTATACTCCATCCGTTTTAAATTATATAAGTCGCTCTAATTTTTTTTCGAGACTCATAGCATCTTATTAAGTTTAAACAATATTACAGAGAGAGTTACATCTATTATGACATCAAATATAATAGGTATAATATATATGAGAATATAACTAATAAAGAACCTAATGATACTTATTTGGTTTTCAAATATTTATTATTTTATTATATATATTTGGTCAAACTTGATATGTTCTGATTCTCGAAAAAATAGGAACAACTTATAATTCGACATGGAGCAACATGAGACAATGCAATTTTATTTTTCTATAAACCATACAATGACGAAATTTATGTTACCATAACAACTCAAAAAAAAAAAAATCAGACACCTCACACCTGACGTATAGATTGCAGGAGAAGTGAAACTTCTGAAGTGTACATGTATACACAATATAGTAATGTGTACAACATGTACTGAAAGTGGAATGGTTGCCAAATTGAACCAAGTCTTATTAGTTGAAGTATTAGGTTAGAGCATCTCCAACGGTTTCGCAAATGGTCTTTACATTCTTGTTTTTGTAAAAAAGTCTAAAAATTTCCTATCCAACGGTTTTGCAAATGGTCTTTGCATTTTTATTAACTTGGCAAAATCATGGAATGAGTAGGCATATATGCAAACCTCGTCTGCGCTTGGCATCGCCGGTCCTCACGCGATTTCCGTCCCCCGCGCGTGGGAAAAAAAATATGTGGGTCCACAAATTTCTTTTTTTTGCTAAGTGAATAATGCAAAACCCGTTGAAGATTGACTATTTTTAGCTTTGTCATATTCGTTTGAAACTTGGCAAACTCTCAATTTTGTCAAACAAAATATGCAAAGTCGTTGGAGATGCTCTTAGATAGGGAGTATAGGTACTTAATTACTACTACTTTGTGGCAATGCATGATGCATGCATGGTGGTGTGTGGTGTGACCGTGAGAGTAGCCTGTAAGTGCTTGTGTGCGTAATTACGTGAATGATGATGCGCATGTGTGCGTATAGGATTCGAGGAAACGAGGGAGGCGTGCTGCGGCGTGGGCCCACTGAGGGCGACGGTGGGGTGCGTCAGCAGGGCGATGGCGTGCGCCACGCCGGAGCGCCACCTCTGGTGGGACCTCTACACCCCCACCCAGGCCGCCGACGCCCTCATCGCCAACTGGTCCTGGTCGTCGTCGTCGTCAGACTCCGGCGGCATCTGCGGCCCCATCTCTATGCAGCAGCTGGCTGGGTTGTCATCGTCGAAGGTGTAGGATTAAGTCAGTGTTGTCAGTGGAGAGTTTCATAGGTCATATCACGTAGAATCAAAACTTGGATGAAATGTTTAGTTTGATCAGCTTTAAATTTCATGACTTAGATAAAAGCTTTTTTATTTTTTTTAAATACACTATTATGTCATCATCAAATATTTTTACGTGGCAATATGGCGAGAGTTTCATGACATTAGTTTTTAAGAATATCCTGTCATGTAGAATGAAATGAAACTTGATAAAATGTTCAATCTCAATATAAAATTTCTACCTAGTTTGATCAGTTTTAAATTTCATGACTTGGATGAAACCTATTTTCTCTCTCTTTTTAAATACACTATCATGTTATTAGATATACTTATGTGATAACCTATATATTTAATACAAATAAAAAACGCAGTTGAAATTTACAATGAGACTTTTCTTAGGCTATCCACACTCGTCATACTCTAAATTCATCCTCTAAAAGAAATATTCCATCTTGGTCATCGTGATTCTTTACTCTATACTAATTTCTCCCGCACTCATCCATACTCTATATCTCTATTCTATATTTCTTTTTCAATTTTTTATTCCCCACCACCCTCCCTCTCCACTCTCTCTCGCCTCCCTCCCCTCTCTTCTCTCTCCTCGCTCTCGCCCCATCCGCCTAGCACGACGGCGACGGCGGGCGCGGCCCTGCGGCCCCGGCGAGCGCGGCCCCTCCTCCCTCTCCTCCGGCGGCCCCTCCTCCTTCTCTAGCCGGCGGAGCTCGCGACGGCCTCCTCCTTGCTCCCTCCGGCGGCCTCTCCTCTTGCTCCCTCCGGCGAGCTCGGGACAGGAACGCCCGGGCCCTGCGGGCCCCGCCAGGCGCCACGTCGGGCATAGCGGGCGCCTTTTCCCTGCGCCAGGGATACCGCGCGAGCGGGCTCCCGCTACGATAGCGCACGCTTTCACATACCGCGCTGCGGCGATTTGGGACCTGGAGGATGGCGTAGCGTTTTGGATGCAGTACCCAGTGCAGTCAGCCTTAGGAGGAACCCACTCGTGTCATCCGTTCATACGCATGCAAGCGTGGTACACGCCTTGAAGCGTGCGTATAAGCAACGGCTACCTAAAAGGTAGTATCTTCCTACAGATTCCACCAACATGCTGGTCCTGCAGTTTTGTAGTTTGTACTCCCTCCGTCTCATATTAGATGACGCTATAGAAAGCGTATGGGTCAAATTTTTTCAACTTTGACTAGATTTATAGAAAATATGTATAATATTTTTATTTTCAAATAAATTTGTTAAAAAACTAGATTTAAAGATCTTTCCAATGATACTAGTTGTGTACGTTCGATATGAATACTTTTTAATATAAAATTAGTCAAAGTTAAAAAACCTGACTTCTCGGAAAGCGAGAATAACATCTATTTTGGGACGGAGGGAGTACATAGTATTGGAGTATCTAACTGAGATGAGGATGGGGGTTGGAGGTGTTAAAAAGTGGTAATAGGCACATAACACACTGCACGGCACACAACCCCACGTCATAGCTGCCAAAAAAAGTGGTGATGGCAATTCTTACAGGACAGCAGCAGTAGGCATCGGGGGAGGGGAGGATTGCCTGTTTTTGATGGAGGAGGGGGGGAGGGGGGTTTGATGTGAAACTTTAGAACTATGCTAAGTACCACATTGACATGGATGTCACGTACGGAGGAGAATGGGGTGAATGGAGATTCACGACGTCTATATGATGAACCGCAAACAGACCCTAAGGATCCAACATAGTAGACATTAAGACTGCCTCCAACAGTCCTCACCCATATAGGAGATGCATTCTTCAGTTTGGGTCACACAAGACAAAAGGGTCACAAACCCAAACTTCTCGGTCTCCAACAGCCGACCCAGAAGGGGCGTGCGCCGCTTCGCTTCCCTATCCGCCGAGCGCGGCCCGCCTCCTTGCAGCGCTGCCTGCTTCCCTCCCCACCGTGCGCCACCGCCTCCCCACCTTCCTCTCCCCTCCCTTCCCCATTCTACTACCTCGCAGGGAGCCAAAGGAATCTCCACAGGTAGCCATGGACGCGGTCGAGGCGAGTAGCAGTAGCGCGTCCTCCTCCGCAGAGTTCGAGTTCTAGCCACTCCACCCCAACACCGCGGCCTTGCCCTCCTGCGCCGACGAGCTCTTCGCTGGGAGGCTATTCCTCCCGCTCCCTTTTCTTCCACCGAAGCTCGGCCGTCGGCGGGTCCGAATCTGGCTTGTCCAAGCCGCCCCCGCCCCCAAGGAAGGTTAGCAGCGCGCCGTGCTCCCTCTCCGGCCGATTGGGCATGGCGGCGCCCCTTTTCCCGCCCCTGGCCAGCTTGACCAACCACCGGTGCTCCCTCTCCGGTCGATTGCCCCCCATAGCGTCGCAAATCTCGGGTAGGTGGGCTTCTCCTTCCACAGTGCTCTGCTGATTTGGGTCGAGGAGAGAGGAGACGCTTATTTGTGTTCCCTTTCTTCATCGATGCAAAATGGCTATCCTGTTTGGCTATGTTGTTGGAGAGCGTTTTTCACCGGTGCATCCCCTATTTTGGGTACAGGTAGCCTAATGGGTGTTCTCTTGGAGATAGTGTAAGATCACTGATTTTTATTGCGATTAGACCATGGTTGTTGGAGGGTGATTTCAATGTGAGATCTTGTGTATACAACGGCTAGCTAAAAGCTACTAACCTTTTGGGGGAAAAAAGGGACAAAAAGACTAAAAGGGAGTACCTAGCTAGATGCCACCAGCATACAGGTCCTGCTGTCACTTTTGTAGTTTGTACTACCATGTGTGACCAGACGACCGGGTGGGGGGGCGGGGTAGAAGTAGCGATGCACACGACCACACGTGCTGTGTTAGCTGGTTAGCTAGCTGCCAAGAAAAAAAAAAGGGTGATGGCAATTCTTACAGGACAACAATAATGTACAGGACAACAATAATGTAGGAGGCATCTGGCCTAAATTCGTGACACGTATGCATGCACATAAAGCATCCAAAGACTGAGGCTTACTTTCGATTTTAGGAACGATAGAAGGGAGGAAAAGGAAAAACATGTGAATAGAATAGGATGCGTGTGCAAAACAACGAAATAAAAAACATAGGAATTTTTCATATCCAGATGTTTGGATAGACAAAGGAGAAGCACAGGAATCTCAAAAGATTTTTAGAAGCATTAGTGATTACTTTCCTAATCAACCTAATTTATTCTATTCCAATCTCATCATTAGACACAACATGTTCTTATAAAACCATTATTCGCTACAGCGACGTCAACCCGCTACCAATCCGCTATTCGCAATCCGCAAAAGATACCCACAGCTGCCTCACAAGTAAGGACTATTTTCGACCAAATTAAGTTTAACAGATTTGAGCTAGGTCGAACTAGCATTTCCGGTGAAGTGGAGTGGATCCGGGCGATGACCAACTCTCATCAACTTTTTATTCGTCGTGCTCGCTCGAGATCCACTCGAGCACGCAAGGATTAAAATAAAACTAGTCCAATAATCAAACCGAAGTTTGAACATACATAATCGTAATTCAGGAATCCCATGGCCGGCCTCTCCGAGCGGCGCGCGCGGGGCTCTAGCATTGATCTTATTTAGGATCCCATCTTATTTTATTTTTTATGTTTCTGTCGGCCATCGATCTTGCATGTCGTGGCCAGAGCGGTTGTGGTGGAGCAGGTAATAAAATTAGCTGAAAACGTACTCTGCTACCTAACGTGCCTCCAGCTAATTTTATTAGGTAGCATGGAAACACCATCATGGTCAATGACACGATCGAGATCGGCGGCCTCGATCGTGCCTGAATGGAGTTGAAAAATTTAAGCCCTGTACGTGTAGCCTAATAAGTAGCCCCCGTGCCGTCTCCGTCTCTTTTTATGTGTATTTTTTACTTTTCGAGAATTCAAACATAATTAACTTTTAATTTTTTTTTCTGAAAACATACAATGACACGTGTTTCATTAAGAAAACTTAGAAGTTTTACATGTCTAATACATCACGGCGAGGTGCTATGAGCGATAGAGTTAAACATAGCACAAAAGGCACCACTAGACGATGGAAAAGAAACTAAAAGTGCGACCGAAGATCTTGTGATGTTTAGTGAATTTTTGTTCAAGACATCTGCGTCGTCGTCCGCCTGCCTTCCACAAGCAGCGGATATGGGGAAACATATTTAACATTAACTAAATATATTAAAAAATACTAATGTTTCTTGTACGTAACTAGTATAATTTATTGGATAGATCTTCAAATTTATGTTGATAATAAATTTATCTAAAGATACGTACGCCGTTAATGTTTTCTATAAATCTAGTTAAAATTAAAAAAAATAACCGACGTATATTCTGCGGCGACACTTAATAAGCGATAGAGGAAGTATATACGAGTGCTGAATGATGATTATAACTATATAACAATAATGATTGTGGCTGTGTTCGGTGAAGCTGAAGTGCTGTAGATAAGCGCTGAAGTGCTATAGAAGTGCTGAAATCTTGTGAGAGAAAAATACTGCTGAAGTGCTGAAAAATAAGCGCTTATAAGCGCTTATACCCTCAACCGAACGCAGCCTGTATCAACAATCGATCTAGAGATCGAGGTGACATGATGAGGACCCACGTACAGTAATCAACAGCCGGCACCACAAATAGCAATCAAGTGTTTCACATGTATATCTAGGGAAACAGGTTAGAAGAGAATAACAGTTAATAGTACAAGCCCCTGCCTCTGAGAGGGTCCATCTCCATGTGCGTGCTACGGTGGCTGCAGGAAAACGAAAATCTCAGCGGCCGGCCGTGCGGCGTGTTCCACGGGGGCGGCCGGATCCCATCGACCGCACGCCGGGGCGTTTGTGTAATTGTACATGAGTACTACTACCGTCAACGCGCGAATGATCACTGCATAAAAAAAAGAGAGAGCGACCGATTAGACATCTGGCAGCTTTTCTTTCTTTTTTTTTTGGAAAAAAATGCTTTCGTAACTCTCTTTTATTTCTGGAAAGCTGCAAAAGCAACGAGCAACCGAGCAAATGGCAAAAACCCCACATCTCTTTTTCTTGGAAAATGATAATTTATCCACTGTAATTAAGGGCTAAGACTAGGGCTATAGCTATAGTGGCCCTAGTGCTAGGTCCGTCACTGATGGCCGCTCCATGAAAGCACCTTGTATTTCTTTGTTTCCATAACTCCCATGCCACCAAGGCGACCCGTTTAGATTCTAGTTGTAGCTGTAATTCTGCACTGTAGCACGTTTATTTGTATTTGACAATTTTTGTCCATTCATGGTCTAAGTAGGCTCAAAAAATTCGTCTCGTGATGTACATGTAAAAAGTATAAACATGCAAATATTTCGTCTACATTTAATACTCCATGCATATGCCACAATGTTGATGTGACTAGTTACAATTGTAATTTACAGTGAATCTAAATAGGGCACTCCCCTGTCTCACTAGGTTCACCAGGCGGTCCACGACTCGAGGCACTCCGGCAGGTGATGTGTCTCGTGCAGCGCGAACTTGCCATCACACCTCCTGCTGCTGCTGCGAGAACAAACATGAGCTAATGATATGATCAACTGTTTGCCGGCTGCTAGTCATAGAGGAAGCAAAGTTCATTAGTGTTGAGCCCGTGTCGACGTCTTCTGTTAGCAGTCCATCGCCTTCTTCGCGATGATAATCATATGAATAGCTTTGCCCTGTGGGGCGCCCAAGTCGCCCAGATGAGGTCGCAATAAACGAGCAACAGGTGGAACGTTTTGGCAAATTTTTTTAAAAGAAAGTTATAAAGTTATACAAATATCTGACTTATACACATAATAATATTGTAAATGACATAAATAGTAGCTCGTTTGCATTTCAATATTTTTTTCTTTAATAATAATATTGTGCAGTGGACAGGCCTCTGAGCTGAGGGCCCATCTCCATGTGCGTACGTGGTGGGCGCTGCAGTGACCACGTACCGTACGGAGCATAATGTACACTATGTTCGTCGGTAGCTTACTCCATGTCATACGTTTTTTTTTTCGCGATCAGGGCATGTAATACGTACTCCTACGCACATGACTACCGTGCATGAGAGTGACGAGGCGGGATCGATGCCCATGCAAAAAGTTGATAAGTTCCAGCCGATTGGGCCCCGTTTAGATCTCAGTTGCACTGTAGCATGTTCGTTTGTATTTGATAACTTTTGTCTAATCATGGTCTAAGTAGGCTTAAAAGATTCATCTCGTGATGTATATGTAAAAAGTATAAACATGCAAACATTTCATCTATATTTAATATAAATGTTCTATACTAAACGGGGCCACAGGTGAAGCCAAACCAATTTCAAGCAGGAACCGTAGCAAGCTGTGATAAAGCATGTGCCCCGTCGTACCCTCCCTGCCTACCAACACACAGTCCGCGACCGAGGGCAATCTCGTCCGTCCGTCCACTCCTCGGTCCTCCTTCGGCCCGCCCAACACGAGGCCCGGCCCACGGCCCGAACCACACCTACCAACCTCCCCCTCCCCTCCGTTAAATCCGGATCCCGAATCCCGAATCCCGATCCCCGCGCAGATCCGGAGCGCCCTTTTGGGTTTTGGCCCTTGGCAATTTGGCATTGCATCGCCCCAGTATATAATTCATACCAACGCTCCTCTTCACGGCTAGTCTTCTTCTTCCCTCTTCGTCGTCGTCGTCTTCTTCTCAGAGCTAGCTAGTCTTCTTCTCACGGCGGCGGCGGGGAGATGAGCAGCAACGGCGGGAGAGGAGGAGGAGGAGGATGGGGGGAGCAGCAGCAGGATAACAAGGTGCCACTGCTGGAGCCACGAGCGCCGGCGCTGGGGGAGCACGAGCACGGGAGCGGCGGCGTGGGGAATAAGGTGGAGGAGGAGGAGGCGGAGTGGTCGGCGCTGCCGCTGCGGCGGCGGGCGTGGGAGGAGAACAAGAAGCTGTGGGTGGTGGCGGGGCCCTCCATCTTCACGCGCTTCTCCTCCTTCGGCGTCACCGTCATCAGCCAGGCCTTCGTCGGCCACATCGGCGCCACCGAGCTCGCCGCCTACGCCCTCGTCTCCACCGTCCTCATGAGGTTCAGCAACGGCATCCTGGTACGTGATACTATTACTACAGTATTATTATCTAGTACTAGTACTACTACACATGTTCTTCATCCTCACCTTCCAGATCCATCCAGTTCTTCGGAGCTCGGCAATAATGGCAGGACAAGCTAGCTAGCTACTGTACCTAGCTAGATCTGCAAATCATGCGTCATACTAATACTATAGCAGGAGCTTATTACCTGATTTTCATATATATTCATATATACAAGCATCAACATACACCGTTTATATATTATCGATCTCATTTCGTGCATCAACATATATACATAATAGTAACTAATTTCTTACTCTCATCTGATTTCGTACACACACTTGTACTCCGTATCTACTACATACTGCCATTTTCCTATGGGCAAATGTATAGGGGGATCCTATGTATGTATAAAATATGTACATATACATATACTACGTAGGATCGAGGAAGTTAGTCAACGACTCTCTCTCTTTTTTTTATTATTATTATTGTTATTCTTTGCGAGGTGCAGGCGACTTAATCAAAGCACGCCTAGTCTTCTTCTTGCCTGAATTTGCATTCAATAATGTACTGTATTACTGTAGTACTTGCGTCATAAACAGTGCATATGGGACAAGGACTACACCACCTATCACAGTCTTTTTAATTTGGCAACCAGTGACACACACACACACACACAGAGGAGAGGAAGAGCATCCATCATGCTCGTGTTCATGTCTACTGCAACGAACGCCAAGCCTACTACCATACTGTTGTCTCACATGCATCGATCCATCGATCTTACGAGTTGAATAAGCTCAACCAAAATCAATGCTTTTTAACAGCGAAGAGGCTGTGTAATGTCCTCCGTACTCTGGTCCACACGGTCGACTTGAAGATCTTCACCCATATTTCAGGACCACAAACCCGGCGCACTTGCACGTGAAACACGGCAGCAGAGAGAGAGGCGTTCGTTGAATAGGTTGTTAGCTGGTCGCGTTTTGGTTGCCTCCGTTGTTAGCTAGTCAACGACTCTCTTTTTTTTTCATTATTATATTCTTTGCGAGGTGCAGGCGACTTGATCAAAGCACACCTAGTCTGAAGTCTAGGCACACTCCCTGCTGCTAATCTTCTTCTTGCCTCCATTTGCATTCAATAATGTACTTTATTACTATAGTACTAGCGTCATAAACAGTACTGCATGGGACAAGGACGACACCACCGATCACATGCTTTTTAATTTGGCAACTAGTGAGAGTAATGTGACACACACACACACACGCACACAGGAGAGGAAGAGCATCCATCATGAACTCCAAAAAAAGAGCATGAGCATCCATCATGCTCGTGTTCGTGTCTACTGTAACCTTCAGCAACGAACGCCAAGCCTACCATGCTCACATGCATCGATCCATCTTATATTACGAGTTGAATAAGCTCAAACAAAATCAATGCCTTTTAGGCTCTGCTCGCTTCAGCTAAACAACACTTATTTTTTCAGTTCTGAAACAGTATTTTCCTCTCACAACAAATCAATTTTAGCCAAAATCAGCTTAGCTTTTTAGCTCCAGCGAACAGAGCCTTAATCGTGTTTCTTTCTCACAGCAGATCAACATCAGTCAAGATCAGTTTTTTTTTTTTTTTACTCCAGCGAAGAGCCTGCGTAATGTCCTTTGTACTCTGGTCCACACGGTCGACTTGAAGATCGTCACCCATATTTTCAGGACCACAAACCCTGCACCTGCACGTGCAACACGGCAGCGGAGAGGCGTTCGTTGAATAGGTGGTTCGTTGGTCGCGTTTTGGTTGCCTCCGTTAAATTCTCCCGGCGCGTGGTGTCCGCGAAGAAAATGCCGAGGTGTTTCACTTTCACCCGTCGTCGTCGTCATCGATCATTGCCAGGTCACCTCGCCAAAAGACATGGTAGAAAATGCATGGACGCCGTCTCCATTCTCCAATGCCTTTACTTGCACGACTTTCTTTTCCTCCACATACCCAAGATGAACAAATCTCCAATCCTCTTGTGCCGGCGCTCGTGCAGCAGCGCATCATCACTTCATCACACTGATGTCAATTTTTTTTGGAAAGAATCCTGATGCCAACCAGCACAATCAACAGTCTACATTATACCAAAAAAGCTTTTATATATATATATATATATATATATATATATATATATATATATATATATATATATATATATAATCTTAATTAATTACCGCTGTCATGAACGATTGATGACGAGAACCGGTTGCAAAAAAATGCAATGCAGCTGGGGATGGCGAGCGCGCTGGAGACGCTGTGCGGGCAGTCATACGGGGCGAAGCAGTACCACATGCTGGGGATCTACCTGCAGCGGTCCTGGATCATCCTCTTCGCCTGCGCCGTCGTGCTGACGCCGGTGTACCTCTTCACGTCGCCGCTGCTGGTGGCGCTGGGGCAGGACGCGGAGATCTCCGCCGTCGCGGGGACCATCGCGCTGTGGTACATCCCGGTGATGTTCTCCTACGTCTGGTCCTTCACGCTGCAGATGTACCTGCAGGCGCAGAGCAAGAACGCCATCATCACCTACCTCTCGCTCCTCAACCTGGTGCTCCACCTCGGCCTCTCCTGGCTCATGGCCGTCAAGCTCCAGCTCGGCCTCGCCGGCCTCATGGGATCCATGGTCATCGCCATGTGGATCCCTGTGTTTGGACAGCTCGCATTCGTCTTCTTCGGCGGTTGCCCTCTCACCTGGACGGGGTTCTCCTCTGCTGCGTTTGCTGACCTCGGTGCCATCGTCAAGCTCTCGCTCTCCTCTGGGATCATGCTCTGGTAGGTAATTAAGCAGCAGCAGCAGCAGCAGCAGCAGCAGCAGCATTCTTTTCTTTTTCTTTCGTTTTTGATTGAGTGTAATACATTAATTATTACTACATATTCAGTATTGCTCTGCTCTTGCCTTTACAGCTTGGAACTGTGGTACAACACCGTATTGGTGCTCCTGACAGGGTACATGAAGAATGCAGAGGTTGCAATCGACGCCCTTTCAATATGGTAATAATACTATCCATTATTTATTCAGTAAGCTTTTGTCCTTTCCACTCCATCATAACTGGCTGCCATGCTATCTCCTTCCTGTTTGGATCTTGTCTCACTACATCTTGGAGTCATCTCACCAGTCACCAGATCTTGGAATATAGCGTCCATAATTCAGTTTGGGATCCAAACAATTCAACTTCTGTTACCATCTACTAGTATAAGTTGGCTCTCTCTAGCTTTTACAAGCTTGTGCCTGTTCAAAGCTCTAGCTGATCCAAAAGGGGAGCGGCTTTTTGCTCTATATTTTTTACAAATCCACAGGCCAAAAGGCTCTTGCATGTTGCAACCCGGGCCCTAAACAGTGTGGTTTCTGAAATGTGCAGCCTTAATATCAACGGTTGGGAGATGATGATTTCTATCGGCTTTTTGGCTGCAACAGGGTAAGGCACTTTACCTTTTACCTTTTCATTCGGTAATAAGTAATATCTACTTTCAGTGATTTTGATATGAATGCAACACATATATGTATTCTTCAGAGTGCGAGTGGCAAATGAGCTTGGAGCAGGAAGCGCAAGAAAGGCAAAGTTTGCCATTTACAACGTGGTCATACAATCTTTCTTGATCGGATTCGTGCTCTTTGTGCTCTTCCTCTTCTTCCGTGGAGGCCTTGCCTACATATTTACTGACAACCAAGCAGTAGCCAAGGCAGTCGCCGACCTTTCGCCTCTGCTTGCCTTCTCCATATTGCTCAACAGTGTTCAGCCAGTGCTATCAGGTATCCTTCCTTCTAAGCTCTACTGAATGACACCATGTTTTGTTGTTGACACCAAAATAAATAACCATTGTTATCATCGAATCGATAGGTGTTGCCGTCGGCGCAGGCTGGCAAAGCGTAGTCGCCTATGTCAACGTTACTTCGTACTACCTCATCGGCATCCCTCTTGGAGCAGTCCTGGGCTATGTGCTGGGGCTTCATGTAGAGGTAATTAATATTCTTTGGTGTTTAATTACCTTACCATTGTGGAACTCTTAGAAGAAGAATGTTTGCTTTTAGTCCTTATACCACCTCTCCATGGTTGTTCATCGTCGTAGGGCATTTGGATTGGCATGCTGCTCGGAACACTAGTCCAAACTCTTGTGCTTGTCGTCATAACAATGAAGACCGACTGGGAAAATCAGGTTTGCCTTGAACTCACTGTTTCCTCAGTATTATTTTAGCAAACTAGCAATCAATGTTATCTGCAGTCTTCATCGAAAATACTGTATGTGGACACAGATACAGTAGCTACAATAAGCGCACAGCTTTGTATTTGAGAAAAAGCGCACAGCTTTTCAAATCACCTCTAACAACCCTTCTATCCCTACACCTGCAGGTGGCGGTTGCTCAGGATAGACTGAAGAGATGGTACATGGAAGAGAACAGAAGACTTCAGGGGTTGAGGGGAAACTCTTAATTAAAACCGGCCCTCAGGCATCTGCATCCGTTAAAGTGTCTGCTCGGCATCCGATCGAGACCCTTTTTGGGCAGAAGAAACATGCATGTATCTCTAATTTTCCATTCACCGTCTCACAAGAGCGAAACGAGGGAGCTCTTGCCCAGGATTACTGATCCTCAAGCCGATCGAGGCCGATCGAGCAACTGAAAGTGGTTGTCAGCAGCGGTAGAAAATTATTAAGCTATTGTTTGGAGGATGTGCGTGCGTGCAGTGCAGCCTCGATCGATCTCCCTCTGTTGGCTTGCTTAGTGCAGAGTTTTGGGTCAGGTTTGGTTAATTTTGGGCAGTGCGGTTGTGGTGTGTTGGGGATGTAATTTGCTTCTGTGCTACGTTTGCATACAAAATAATAAATCATCTGGGCATGTGTTGCACACAATTAAGCATGCATTTGGGGGGATGTGTGTTGGGCATGTGGTGGTGCATGCGTGTCTCGTTGAGGCATCTCATTCTTGTTTTCTAATTCTAGCACTAGTCTAGGAGTATCTTCTTGACTGAAATACCTAGTAGTTGTTACGGCTACTGCCTTGCAATTAATCTAGGGAACTCGAACAGAATCGATTTCCTGCATTAGTTTGCGGAACTAATTAACAAGTGCGCGACATATATACCACCGATGCAGAATGAGCCAAGCAAAATCGAATGTGGAATCAAGTCACAAAAAAATAAAAAATCGAATGTGGATTGTGGAATCGGAGGACAAGAACCTCTGAAACTGAAGCCATCGCTGCTGGGTGGATGACATGTCGGGCCCGCAGGCCAGAGAGAGACGGGCTTTTACTGTGCGTGCTGGGCAAGCCGTGAAGCCTCTGACCGGTGGGCCCCGCCCGTCCCATGTCCGTTGTCCGTGGAGATTGGGGACAAATGGTGGGAGGGCTCCATTTGAATTGAATTCGGGAGGCAGCGGCAGGCAACATCCGCCGCTCGAGTCTACCAACCGGAGCGGAGCCATGGCCGCCGCCGCCGCCGCCGCCGCGGAGCAAGAGCAGGAGCAGGAGAAGGAGCTGCTCTCGTCGGTGGTGGACGACATCCGCTCCTACTCCGGGTCCGACCCGCTGCGCCCGTGGCTCCGGTACGGCGCCACCCCTCGCCCGCCGCTCCTTCCCGTTCCGTGCTCTCGTCTCGAAGCAGTTTCGTCCCTGCGTATTGCGCGCCCGACCGATGACGGATTGACTGATGACGCCCTCTCCCCCGCTGTTGCTTTGCTTGCTAGGGGGATGCGGAAGATGGAGCGGGCGCTGCCGCCGGCGACGCTGCGGGAGAAGCTGCCCAGGTTCCTGCAGAAGTGCGCGCAGGAGTTCCAGGGCGACGTGCGCTACCGCGACGACCCGCGATACCTCCGCGTCTGGATCCAGCTGGTCAATGCTCTCTCTGTTTGCCCGTGCGCTTCCATCTTCATTCTGGGTCATCGGTTCAGGGCTTTTGGAGGGCTTTCACTTTTCAGAGTGGCCTAGCTCGCCCCTGAATCTGCACTGGTTCAGTTGACATTTTGGGGGGTTTAGTTGGCATCTCTTCCTGTCTGATGTACGGATTGCACAGTACATTTTTTGTTTGCACATAGTGTGCATTGCGTCATTATCACACGAGGAATGCTGGAAACTCTTGGCAACACCGCAATAGGCTCACTGCAACTATTCCTGTAGATTACATCATAGTGGAACAAGACACGTTGCTCTTGAGGAAATGGCTCAAGCATATATACCATTCTCCATTTGGCTTTGAAGCCCCTGTTACAAAAGACATTTACTCTGTTCGGCTGGCTGTCAGCACCAGCCAGCCATTCTGCAGTGTTTTTCTCTCAGAACAATCAGCCAGCCAGCCGTACCGTACCAGCCAGCCGAACAGAGTGATTGTCTTGCTGAGTTTAATTTCTTAACCATGTAGATGGACTATGTGACGGATGCGAAGCCATTGCTCAAGAAGATGGAGCGGAATGGAATAGGCCTCAAGAGAGCTTCATTTTATATGGCTTATGCTCTGTATTATGAGAAGCACAAGAGGTTCAATGACGCAGAGAAGATGTATTGTTTGGGAATTCAGAAGTAAGCCTTACAGTCTCATTTTTTTATACCATCTCCTCCTACTACAATTGCTATTTATCGTGTGAGCTTGGCTCCCATTAGGCCTTGTTTGGATGTGCATATATCTTTTTCAATCCACATATGTTGAAGTGGATTGGAGTGGAATTAAGCTAAGTTCCATTCCAATCCACCCCAACACGTGTGGATTGAAGTAAATACACATGCATCCAAACAAGGCCTTTGCTGAATATTGCATGTACTTTCATCATCTGGAACTCGGCACATCTCAGACCCACCTACCGTGAATAAGTTAGTAGTTACTTGGTCTCTTTCCTAGATATTCTTATTTTTCTGAGATACACTATGTAACCTCATGGCCAACCTGAATGATTCTACTAAGAAACAGTTGCACATGGTTTGCAACACTTAACAATTGAGAAAAATTAAGGCAGAAGGATCGCTAATGCTCCATGTTAAAAATTTGTTTTCAGTACATATAGTGCCTTCAAGAGTCAAGCTAGTTACTTACTCAAGTGATTAATTCTCAGTACATAGTGCCTTCAAAAGTCAAGCTAGTTACTTATTCAAGTGATTAATAGCCTTGCAGAGCCTATTGGAGAGTTGCAAAAGGCACATGAACAGTTTCTTCTTCGCCTAGAATCATACAAGAGGAAAGATAAGGTATACTTCTCAATTATGTATTACAACAGTTTATATCATGGTCAGTGTTGGGTTTGTTGACCTCCTTTTTTATTTGTGCCCTTTAGCTGCAGGAAAGAATGCCTAGGAAAGCCCAGTCAAGTGCTACATTGATGAACCAAGTTGAAGGTAGGCCTGTGAAAAAAGGTTATACAAATCAGTTCCTGGTGTAAACATATGTTGTCTTTGCCACTTCTCTCTATTAAAAGTTTATTAATCAATCTTCCCCAAAATGAAGAAACAAAATTCTTCTTGTGGTTCCTTATGTCAAACCTTTCTTTTCTCAACACATTTTCTAATTTAATTGAAGTGTAAATATAGATGGTGATTTGTTCCATGTTACCGTACTTACTTTTGAATATGTTGCAGGTGAAAGCAGAAACTGTAAAGAACTGAAATCCAGTACAATGCAAAAGTCAAGAAGCAGTTCCAATCCCTCAGTTGGTCATTATCCTCCGTTAGGACCTGCTAAAGTGGGTACACTATGCAGAGGCAACTCAGGAGCTAAAAAGAATTTGTCCCGTTGTAATAGTGATGATACTGTAGTTGTACGGTTTATAGGCTCTGCATTGGTCGGGAAGTCAGAAACTGAAGATGCCTGCCATCATGGCTTAGTTGAACCAACTATAAACACTAAGGAGGCTATGGATGCCATCAATAGCATGTTTTTGGAGCCAGTGGAACCTGAGACAATGCTCAAGAGACGATCCAAACCTAAGAAACCACATTATGATCAGCAGGGAAGTGCATTTGGAATCTTTGTTGATGAAGATGAACCTAAAGGTAATCCAAGTGTGCTTCACAACAACAGCATGAAGCAAGACCATCAAATATTCAGTCAGCAAACAGGAGGGTTTGCGATATTTGTTGATGAGGATAGTCCTGATGGCAACGACCAAAATGTGAGGCAAAACAAGAACTCTAAGGAAAACGTGAAGTTAAATCAGGTAACCAGTGCATTTGAAATCTATGTTGATGAAAATGAGGCTAATGGCAATGTTCAGAATGCCACATGCCACGAGAAGGATAGTTGTCCTCCAAGACCATTGTGTGATTCATCTAAGCATCGAGGCGAAAGTGACTTCCAAAAGCCATTTGTTGGAGGATTTGCGATATCGCCAGATGATGAAGATGAACATTGTGAGAACGGTGACGGTATGAAGATGGGTTCTAGAACTGTGCAGCCCACTAATGGTAATAATACTTTGCTCTGTCCAGTTCGAGATGATTCAGGAACACGATATCATGAATGTTCTCATCCTGTGAGTTCTGGGCTTGGAGAAGACACTGTCATTCATAGATTTGTTGGATCCACGACTGATGATGAACCTAAGGTGGAAAATGCATGCCACCATGGGTTAGTTGATCCAACTGTCAATCTAAAGGAGGCTATGGATGATATAAATAATATGTTTGGGAGACCACTGAACTTCAAGGGGGACAGAACAAAGCGGAAAGCCAATGCACTGTCAGATAGAAAAACAGCTCCAGCTTCTGGTTTCTCCATATTAGCTGATGAGGACCTAAAAGAAAACCCTACCAGCAAAGCCAATCAGAACAATTCTTGCAAATTTGATGCTGAGGATGGTCTATTTGAGCCAACAATCACCACCCGTGACGTCATGGCAGAGATCAATGATATGTTTGGAATGCCACTGGACTTCTAATATTAGAGGGAACTGAATAACTCACGCATGTCCCCCCTTACCTTTTCACTTTTCCCTTGTGAAATATGCAGGTGAGCATTTTCTTAAGTTTTTGTTGGAATGTTTACAATTCATGTCTATTACTACTGCAAAGCTAGAAAATATTGTTTTGTCAGTGGGAAATCAAACATAAAGATGACGTTCAGTTGTTGACTGTGCTGTCAATTAACATTTATCGTAGTGGGGGCTCAGAAATCTACATTAGTTTCACATGAATCTACTGATGCCCTGAGTTTTGATGTGCTTGAAAAATGCTTTTCACTATGTCTCCAGATCCCTCCCAATCTGACTTTGCTTGTCACCGACTCAGAAAAGTTTACAAATTCATTGGTTCTCTTGGCGCAGGGAGAGATATGCACCAGACATTTCTATGTCAGGAGAGCTTGCTACATGGGTGATTCAGGGCGAAGAAACTGGCAACGATTGCACTGCTGCTGGAGCCTGGACCTGTTGCTGGTGCAAATTGAACGGCATGGTCTTTTCCATCCAGAGATGGGAATGGTTAGCATCCCAACCTCATTAGCACCAATCAATTGATCGCTGGTGTGGTGTCATATATTGCTGTCGTTGGCTGAAATGTTGGCTCAAGATTCCATTTTCCAGTTCAAAATGTTGAGACTTGTACTGTTCTGCAAAACTTGCTGCTCTGCCTATTTGATGTTTGAAATCCTAGTGCTTTTTTTCTGGATTATGCACACACCTGCCTGTGAATTGTGATGGTCGTATGCCTTCGTTTGGAGAATTTGGTATATACTTTGTTGTCTAATCTGATGAAGCAACAGTTAAAACTTTCCATGGAAATTGAAAATCTTGCAGATGTTGAGATAGAAAACAAAAACACGACATTGCATTTAATAATAATACTAATTGCCATCAGGTAAGTCACAGTATGTATCTATCCAAGTTAAACAGGCCATGGAAGAACAGGTTTGAGGAAGACTGGACAATGAAGATACACCCCTCCGCCGGGCGCCGGCACGCCCTCCTCCCTCACCACAGGCTGCCCCTCCAGCGTCTCGGCGATGGCGTCGACCGCCGGGGCGATGGCGGCCCACGGCAGCATTGCGCCGTCCAGCCTCTCGTAGGCGTCTGCCGGGGACGGCGAGCACGATGCACCCCGGCTGCTGCTGCTGCTGGCCGTCGGGGCTCGCAGCTTACATGACGCCCCTGGCGGTGGAGGAATGTGACAGCGGCAGAAGCGGCGAGGTTGCTACATTGGCCGGCCCAGCGCCGCCGCCGGTCGCCATCCCATCTGCTCCATCTGTGGAGCCCGGGAGTGTTATCTGGTGAGTCCGTGAGTCTCATCTCAACCGCACGTTTACAAATTTGTAACAAATTAGCAATATTTGTGAACTTGAATTTGAAATTATCGATCATGGAACAAATAATCGAATTGACTGCGGCCAACATTCCCAACAAAATTCTAGAATCTCGAATCTTTGACCAACAGTAGCCACTACTCGTTTGCAGTTCCTGGCTATGGTTTTGCTCAGTTAGTCTTAAAAGTTTTTGGCTGTAAATCACAACCTCATGCTGTCTTGGGGCCTTTTATATCTACTTCTGCTTAATAATGAATACCGCGCCAAGGCACGTTCGAGAAAAAGGTTCCTGGCTATGGTGAATGCTGAGTGGGAGGACATGAACAATCAACGTTGTAGTACATATGTAAGTAAAATGGCGGTCTCGAGGAGACATGACCTCAGTGCCTCGTCGTTTTGTAGGATAAAGACAAGGACAACGAAATCAAAACAGTGAGGTTCTATCTTTCTCTCCCTATTGAAAAGAACTTGCGGTTTCTCAATTATCAGTGTTAATAATTGTACCAACCAACAAAAGTTGGAATTAATAGCTATTTTCAAAAATCGAATAACTTTTCTTCATCAATAAACAAACGCATCAGCTACAGTTTGTTGGCCCAGGCATAGTAATGTTCATGTAGGCAAATCCTACCATCCCATCCCCGTGAAAATTGATCAATGGAGATGATCCATAAAGTACAGCTCTTCAACTATACAACCTACCTCAAGGCTATAATAGCCTCCAAATGCCTGCGCTGACTAATGCTGTTTGCTGCATGACGTGTCATTCTGCATTTCCACTCATAGATTATACGTATCATCATGTTGTTTCCAACATATGCTTCAGTTATGATGTTCAAGCATTTCATAATCGTACTTTGAGTGTTGTAAAATAAAGCAGTTTAACTGATTACTGACTGTTACCATGGTGTGCATTAATGCAGTGCTAACATGACCATGCTTACAAAGAAGAGGACTGGTGTCCCATCATGTCAGCGTCATCAATCGACCTGTAGAAATGGCACCTACCATGTCCTCTTTCCCTGAAATAAAAAGGAAAAAAAAAAAGTATGGCTGCCGACTCTTACAGATCACTAACTTACTAGCACTGCGCGGACATGTCATTCTCTGACTTCCTATACTGAAAACAGTGAGATAGGCAACATGACAAGGACATATATAGCTAGAGAAATAGAGAGAAGCAGACACACTAATAAATTATATAAGTGAAGCATTACTATGTTATTCCATTAGAAAGCTTCAACCACTCACTCACAATGAGTACCACACCCTCAGTGTCGCAGAATCTTGCTCAGATGGCAGAAACAAGTAGGGATGAAACACACGGTCACCACATTGAGACTGGCATATATGTTCCTTCAGTGCCATCTACAGGAATGCAGATGTAACCCCTGCGCTTTCTTCACTATTGTGCTTCATGCAACCGTACACTTGGCCCAGGGGTTGACATCTACATCTACAAGTATGTTTCTTGGCTTTGCATTTGTACCTAGGTAGATATTTGTCGATAAAGCTACAACTCTTTTCCTGATTTTCCGGTTATTATGATCAGTTTTAAACTTTTAATCAAGTTATCTTTTGATCTGCAATTGCTACATTGGTTCTTAATGTTTGTGATGTTTGTTCATGCAATGATGTTTAATCAAGTTACTTTTCAGAACATGTGTTGGTTCTTCAATTTTGCCATGTTCTGTTCATAAAAGGAGGTTTGATCAGGTTACTTTTCGTAAAAAAGAATTCCATTCTTTGTAAGAAATGCTACTCCACTTAGGTATCAATTCATTTCAAATTGTAAGTCGTTTTAGGTTTGTCCTAAGTTAAATCTGCCTAGCTTTAACCAGCAAGTTTACACAAAAATTATTAACACCTACAATATCAAATAAAAATATTACTATGATTTGTCAAAACTAGAGAAGTTTGACTTAAGACAAAGCTAAAATGACTTACCATTTGGAACAGATGGGGTATTTCTATTTTGCCTCAGCCGTGGAGTTAAAGATTTTGTTTCTTACTTGTGTTTGATTACTTAATGCTGCAGGGGAGAGAGCGCTTTCTGCAGCACTGAATGCCGTGAAAAAGGGATGAGGATCGACCACGCTCAAAGCAACCCTTGGTCTTAAAAATTGTGCATTGATATCTTGCAACAAATAAACGATTTGAATTTGTGTTAGAGAAAGTAAAACATGGTACTCCATATATATATATATATATATATATATATATATATATATATATATATATATATATATATATATATTTATTTATTTATTTATTTATGGACTATGTCGACCGTATGAAATGAAAATGCCAGTTTTGTGTTCAATGAAATTACAATTAATGTGTTTCTTGAGTTGGCACTTGGTTCGCAACATGGAAAACAATAAACCAACAGATATGTAGTGTTTGGGCATTACAGTAGCAGCAATTAGTGAACACTGAAGTGCTCAATGATCTTGGCACCAAATGAGAGCCTTCCATGCTTGTATAGATTTAACAAGTTGGCAGTCATGTATGGACAGAGTACAGAGATACATATGACTGCATTTTTTTTTATTTTTAAATAGAGAAACATCAGTTAAGTTATTACAACTGTGTTACTAGCTTCGTCAACCCTGACACAAATTAAATCAAATGAATCACAGCCCATAGAATCAAGATATGGCATCAGTCCTGTACTTCTGTACTTGTGGTCTTGGGAATGGGAACAATCTTGATTCTCGAAATAACAATGAACAAACGATGTGTGGTGTAGATGATCATTTTCAGTTAGTCTTCCTGAGTCTCTAGACTGGTTTGCCATACACTATGGATGATACTGATCAGCTAGCACTATGGTCAACACACACCACCTACTAGCTAGTCAGTCCCAAGCACTTGAGGACACGCTTCCAATCGCCTCCTCCCCTGCATGCAATGCATATCTCCTGATCTCAACACTTCAGCAATGCACACAATGTTTCAATTACTCGGAACAAGCATCGCAGCACTTGCATGTTGTAACTGAACTTGAGCAAAATAATGCATGCTGCATTCCCTGCACTTGCTATCTGCTTTGCTACTACTTGGGGGCGAGCAGGAGCTCCTCCGCGCCAACTTTCATGTTGGGGCCTGAGGCGAACTTGACAAGCCTGTTGTCGGGGACCGCGGCCTCGACGATGAACACGCCGCAAACTGGGCGGTGGTCGGAGAACTTGGACTCGCCGCGGATGTAGGAGAGCTGCACTATCCCTTCGCCGTGCCAGAGGATGCGGTCGCACCTGAAAAAAAAAAAAGAGAAAAAGTTTGGTCATCATCAAGCACGCTACTGAACTGAACATTTCTGAAACCACACATGATCATCTGCAGTGATGGAGGGAGGGATTGTTTCTGTTGTCGGAATTAAGTCAGAAGGGAAGGTGAAGGTTGTTCACTCACCATGCCGGCGTCCTCCTCTTCTTCTTGGACGACGAAGACACGTCCTCGCTGGCGTAGGTGTCGGAGTTCCACGAGTACTTGTACGTCGGCGCGAAGAAGATCTTGCCCTCGTTCCACCCTCTGAAGACCCCGCTCTCCCTTTCTGTCTTGAGCTGCTTACTCAGCACAGTTAATTGGGATCTCAATTTCATCAAAATGCATGGCATATCGATGACACACACTTGCATTGCATTGCATTGCATTGCAAGTAGAGCTCTGACAGTTTGTCAGTGCAAGAAATCATCATATGAACTTGTTGGGTTTGAATTGCGCTGTAACCTACACTACACCTACCTGATCCTTCTCGAAGAGAGCGGCCCAGTCGTTGGCCTGGACGAGCTTCTTGGCTTCCGTGTAGCTGAGAGCAATCCGGTAGTTGAGATCGCCCAGCCAGATGACACGGTCGTGGTCGAGGATCCGCTCGGGGATCCGGCGGCCGGAGCGCCTGCAGAGGCGGCGGAACTGCGTGTTCTTGAGGATCTCCACCACGTCGGAGTTGCGCCTCAGCTCGTCGCCTTCCTTCTCCCCCGACGCCAGGTGGCTGCACACGAAGCACAGGCTCGTCTGGTGCAGCGACATGCTCACTGAGATGCACCCCTGCAGCAGCAGTTGCACAAGCAAAACATCACGACGACGACGACGGCGGCGGCGGCGGCGGCGGCGGCGGCGACGGCGGAGGCGATGGCGGCGTGGCGATGGCAATGGCGGGCTGACCTTGTTGCCGAGGTAGCCCATGATGCCGCGGCCGACGCAGGAGAAGCGGACATGGCCGACGTGGGGGACGAGGCCGCGCCGGACCCACACCGTCGCGAACAGCCCCACCATCTGCTTGCACGCCACCAGGCAGTACATCTCGCGAAGGCCCGCCGCCCCGGCGGCGGCGGTGGCGGCGGGGCTCTTCATCATCACGTCGGACGCCGCGAAGCTGCTGGCCCGGACGTCCTCGTCGTCCTCGTCCTCCGCCTCGTCGTCGTCCGACGACGTCGTGTCGTCGCCCTCGACGGCGGCGCTCGAGCTCCTGCCGCCGCCGCCGCCGCAGCCCATCAGGCAGCGCGCCCTGCAATACGGCGGCATCCTCCGCGGCGGCGGCCGGTGGTGGTGGAGGTCCGACGACGACGACGGGCACGTGCACGCCTTGAGCCGCCGCCCGCGGGTGATGGCGGCGCGCGGGATCTCCCTGTTGGAAGACTTGTGGAACCCGGACGGGTCTAGCGGGCTCGAGCTCGGCGTCTGGAGAGCCGCCGCCGCCGCCGCCACCGGGGACGCCGCCGCCGTGTCCAGTGACCGGCTGAACGAGTAGCTGCTTCTGGCTGACGCTTCCGGCGCGGCGGCGGAGGCGTCGGACGGCGGCGATGATGGCCGGTTCAGCGCCTGGTTGATGAGCGCCAGCCATCTCGACGCCGGCTCGTTGTCCTCGATCACCAGGACGTTGCCGGCGTTCAGGGGGACCACTTCTTGGAACCTGCATTATGTTTGTTGGTTCCAATTTCATGGCGGGAAAAAAGGTCCTACTTCAACCAAGTTAAAAACTGCTTCAAACTTCAAAGTAAATAAAACTAACTGTGGTTGATGGTACTTATATCAGTGTCTATGGATTAAAATTTCAGTTTTTCCATGTTACATTACTCCATGAAACTAAAAATTGTAATCTTGGTTGTTAGATTAATATGTGGTTTGAGTTATACTACAGTAATTGACTTTCCAGTATGATGAGTAGACAGCTAACTAGACAGCTGACATTGTTAGTTGATAGGTAACTGTCAGTGACTCATTGGAATAAGAACTTAGATGTGCAGGATAACCACAAGGAAAAATAGCGACTGATTTGCATGATGGGAACATCAAGATCAGAACTTTAAACGTTCTGAAATCTCTTGTGGTTCTGGAAACATGAAAATGACAATGATTTAAGCCGAAAAGCAAGCACACGTCTCAGAGACTGTGATGTGTGCAGATGTGATGTTTCAAGATATGCATTGTGATTATGTAGAAGATACTGAAGTCTCAATTGGATAAGATAATGCCAATAATGATAATGGCAATAATGCAGTTATTGTGATGCTTAATTTGAGCATACCCTAGCACATAAATGTCTGAGTAGTCATCAGAAGGCAGGAAATCATTCAGATTTAGATCCCTGTCCGGGGTCTTTCCGGCGACGTTCCATGTAGCTGCAAATACCCTATGAAAAGAGCAATGCAAGGCAGAACAAAATATCACAATTTGAGCTAATTAAAATAAGAGTATATAAAAGGAAAGGTAGAGCTATTGGAAACTACTAGTGACTTGACTGACGACCATACTATATGCTCACCTGAAAGCTTCCATATGAGTACTACTGGCTGTTGCAGGAGAACCGAAACCGCTGAATTTTAGACTTCTGCTTTCTATTTGGAAAAAGATGAAGTTAGAAAATGGAAAGGAAAACTTCGCTTAGATTTCAAGGTCAAAAGAGTTTGATAAAACATGTAAAGCTAGAAACTAATTAATGACTGAATGTAGAAGAGTTGAATTAATGGAGCAGAATGGGATAGATACGTACCGGAAAGACTTTTGAAGAAGGATGATGATGATGCTGACGGGGAAGCCACTGACGACCGTTCTGGGGACTCCTTCAAATCAACTGAAAAAACAACAGTATTTTTCTGAATTTGACTGAAATTACAACAGTAATTCATACAATACATTTTTATATAACAAAAGATTTGTGAGGCAGGCAATATATAAATTTTTCTTATCAACATGGATTACTCGAGAGGGAGAAAAAATGGTTGCTCCGCTGTTAGTTAGAAAGGATTTGGGATTTGGTAAAAACCTGTGGAGTCAATGCAGTATCCTGTGGTGCTATGTCTTGGTGAGGCATTCCCACCTTTTGTTCCATGGAGTTTTGGAAAGAGAAACTGGAAAGGGGAGACAAAAAAGATAAGAAAAATTGTCAAAAGGTAAACTGACTAGTATTTGAAGTTTTGGCCGCAGGGACTACAAAAGATGCTACCTTCTTCTTCCTTCTGCTGGTACTCTTGTCCATGTCTGAACTCAGTTTAATTTCTGCAACCAGCTTCAAACGAACAACTCATATAACAGAGACAACGCCTGCAGAAGGTTTTCAGTACAAGTCAGGTGGGTTGGTAGGTACAAGTTTCAGCTTTACACGAAACCAAGCAGAAGAGTCTAGTGATGAAAATAGGAAATCGAAGGTAGCCACAAGGGTTTCAAAGACTTGTTCTTCTGGACAAAGACTGATGCGAAAAAAAAAAAATCAAGAAAGTGAAAATGCACCAGCAGCTCGTTGGAAACATTACTTTGAACAGTAATATGAACCTAACTGGATATAAGAATCTTATCAGTTCACCAAACAGAATAGTGTTTGTCTTCTGCAAGATACCTCCAGAATAGATGAGAAAAAAATTGAAAAATTCAATAACAGTAAACAGCAAATGGAGTACTAGACATCTCTACAAAAGGGGATTAATTTTGCCACAAATACGTCATGAATTTTTAAAAACTTTTTATCAAATGCGGAATTGACAATGACGAGTAATGCATGGTCTATCATCAAAGGAAAAATCTACTTGTCGGATATGGGTCTCATTCAAATTTAATTTAATTTGTAGCAGTGATCCGGTCGGTCCAATGGAACAGTAGCAGTTGACCAATCAGACAAGTTTAAAACAGCTATGGGAAGTTCCAAATGGTGGATACAGGTACTGCCGCTGCTACTACTGCCATCAGCATGTCATTAAGAAGTTTTGAATCTTGAGAAGCATTGTTTAACATGCTGGCGAAAATGAAACAAACCACAGAAAAACTCATATATAAAACCAGTGGACAAGAGACAATAGGACAACGATTCTCGTATGTTTGCACAAGCATAGGAATATTCGAATAATAGGATATACCTAATTCGTTGGTAGATGCAAATGGCCATTGCAGGGAACGCGTATGTACCATTTCCAGATTTCCTTTTCGGTACAATCAATCGACGAATGAAACAAAAGAGAGAGGAAAGGAAGAGTCTGGAGGAGAAGATCTTACATGATGGGGAGCAGCTGGATAGCTTTGCCTTGGGAGGCATGCATGAGCATGAGAAGGGGATGAATGGCCAGAGGAGGGGGGGGGGGGGGGGGGGGGGGGGGAAAGACACTTCAGAAAATACTAGGGTTTGACAAGCTGTCTCCACTATGCAAGGAAGCAAAGAAAGTTGCCAAGAACTGAATAAACTAACTAACCTAGCTATATATATAAGCCGTAGCTAGCAGGCTGTCAACAAGTCCATATATCGTGCTGTATTTTAACAAATAAAAAGGGTTTGTAATTAGGATCCACTAGGCTAGGCTAGAGTTTAGCTAGCTAACATTTTAAAGTTATTTGAATAGCTAAAGTTTTTCCTAGCTGGAGCGTTTGGATGCTCCAGCTACTCAGCTAGACTTTAGCCGAATTTAGCTTGTTGAAGTAGCTAAACTCAACTGAACTAAAGTTCGTTTTATCCTTAGCAGCTAAATTTAGCCAGCTAAAGTTTAGTTGGCGGATCCAAACCGACCCAAACTCCTTTCTAGATCCAAAAGAGCATCGATCAAAAAGAGGGGCAATGGTTGTTGGTTGTTCTAGGAACCACCACCGGAGAAGCAAAGGTTGCCAGGAATAGTTAATGAAATGGCTGGAAAGGCTTTATTTGAAACAGCTTGTTATTTGAATGAAGGGCTGGAATGGAACAGCTAGCGCAGCAGTGAATGCAGAAACCTCCATAACAGTTTTTCATCAGATGCAGACAGGAGGAACAGGCCAAAGCTGAACAACAACATGCTTCAATTTTATGTCGTTCATCGTAATAATAGTAGTGAAGTTGGCAAACGTACACGGAAATCGAGGCAGCCGTTTTCTGGGCTTAGAAGCGTCCAAAAACAAATCAAATCAAAACAAACGGACGCAGACGCAGAGGCTGAGGCTGAGGCTCCAAGAAAAGATGATTTGACCGAAGATTTGTTGTTTTCCTCTGGACTTTTAATTGGAGTTGGCAATGATGAATGAACTTCATCGGAATGAGCTAGCAGGTGAATATATTATATTATATTACTGGTAAATTGAGAGGAGGCAGGCAGGGGGGCGAAGATAACATAGGGAGAAAAGTTGTAATAATGATTGTTTTGTGAGCAATGAAGAAATAGAAGGGGAAAAAACTCTCCTTTTGTATAGGTTAAAACAAAATGAAATGAAAATATGAAATAATGTGGGGAGCCAGCCAAAATGCATAAAAATGCATTTTCAGTGTAAAAGCAGGAGCTCTCTGCGAACATGCATGAAATTAAAATGAAAGCACGGATAAGCAAAGGATGCATGTGTGCTAACATAGAAAGATCAGAGCTGAGAGGGAAGAGGAGAAGATCGTGGAGAAGATCCAATCGAGCTAAGCAACGAAGGAAACTAATTAAGAGGCTGCTCATCATCCGTCGCTGCGCATGATGATGGAAGTTGTAGAAAAGAAAGGAATGAGACGACGAATGGTGGTTACCTGCTCATCATCATGCAGGCTGGATGACAGTGATAGCTGCTGCCTCCATGGAGCGCGACTGATGATGATGGCCGGAACGAGAGAACGACGAGGAGAGCTGGCCGGCGGGCGGTCGGTCGGTCGGCCGGCGTGCCTCGTGCGACGTGCGCGCGTGTGGTTGCCAAATGGAGACTGGAGAGAGGGAGATGGGGAGAAAGAAATTAAAGGGAGGATTAGGAAGCTAGGGAATGGCCGTTTGAACGAAAGGGAAACAAACAGGTGGCCGGCCGGTTAAGAAGCAAGCAAGCAAGTGGTGGCCTGGTGGTTCTTCAAAGAGGAAAAAAAAAAAAGGGCGCGTGGTGGTGGTTTGGAAACCGCCGGCGATGGAGACGTACGGCGATATATGCGTGGCGTGGCGGCGTCGTCGTGGTTGGTTGGTGACGACGGCGAGGGAGGGAGGTCTGTCAGGTTGTTGACGACGTGGGTGCGTGCCTGCCTCGGTCAACTACAACTGGAAGGAGAGCCTGAAATCTGCCTCCGATGCTGAGCTCCTGTTGTCACCCTGTCCCTGTCCCCTGCGCCGCCCGCAACGGCTGCTTCGTGCTCGGCAATCTATACGGAATGCGCTGCAGCAGGTGCATGATCCATCTCGCCTGCAGACTGCAGTGACATGCTCATGCTCATCTTGGACCGCAAGACCACCATGCAATGCTCCCTAGCTTTGACTTCCTGTTTGGTGGTTTACTTTATGTGCTACTGCATAGTGGCTTTGACCACAACAGAAGACTATCAGACGGGCAATATATATATATATTTTCATCTGAGCCTCACTTTGCGCGTCTTCATGTCATAGAAACCATCTATAATGTCATCCGTTGTGAATTGCAGTGCAAATTCTTTCTCGATATAAATTACCAAACAATCTCTCAAAAATGCATCTTCCATTTCATTTCGAAGCCTTGTCTTGACAAGCTTCATTGCAGAAAATGCTCGTTCTGATGTTGCAGTTGAAACCGGAAGAGTAAGGACAAGTCGAATTAACCTATAAATTAAACAAGAAATGCAACTTGTTATTTTTGAATAGTAGGAAATAGGCAAATAGTATACCTGTCAATCAAATAATAGTCCTCTGATTTGTTTGTTTCTACAAGCCGACGACAAAGATCACCTACACTTGTTAAATTTGAAACTTTGGATTGGTAGGCACATCAAGCTCATAATGTTGTAATTGACATCTCAATTTAATCATGTCTTGCTCTGAAAAGTCAGCTGGATAAAACTTTGAAGCTAAAGTACATACATCATCAATCTTGAATGATCTGAAAGAATCTTGAGGATCCAAACTAGTACACAAAATGAGAAGCTCGGTTGCTTGTTCACCGAACCTAGAATTTAGCTCTTGCATTTGCTGATCAATTGCAACTATGAAAACATCATATCTATAGTGATGCTCAACTGTGGTCTCACTACTAGAACGAGATCGAATATAATCAGTATAAAACCCATCCATATCTGGAACAGTAATACCTTGTTTACCACAAAAGGTTGTCCCTTCTTCAAGAAGTTTGCTCCAACCATGATCCCTTAGATTCTGAATCAATCTTTTTGTGGTGGCAACATCATCCATAGCATTTACAATATCTTGAGATTTCTGTTGCAACTTTCTGCAAAGAATATTCTAACCAAGGAAAACAAAAGACTGCATCTTTTGCAGGTGAATATTCTAACCAAGGAAAAGCACTGAACCAGTGAGATTGAAACCTGCGTGGATGATTTGCTGGACCAGAAGCAGGATATATGTCCATGTGGAACTGATAAGGGCCATGCATAATGTATACTTTGCGAACTTGATCTCTTTCATTAGCCTGATACTCCCAAATTTGCCGACGTAAGCCCGGATCTCGTTCAACTATCAAAATGCTGGCCTCAGCATTAACCCTTTGAACTTTTGGTGCTGGTTCCCTCGGTGCTCCTTCAGTAGTCCTCTTCTCCAGAGTTGGGGGTTTCCTCTTGCTCTTGGACAGCTGCATCTAACTGAGATTGAGGGCAGACAACTGGTGAATTATCTTGCTCGCATCAATTGCTAGATGCCTTCTTGAAAAATGAATCAATTGTCCTTTTGGGGGGCATTATTTTCTACCTGAAAAACATGCACGAGCACGGATGTATCATCGGAATAGAATGATTAAAAAAATAGAAATCCTATAAAGTATAAACTAATACTATTCTTACTTTGGAACTTGCCGCTTGCGTATTGCAATTTGCAAACTGGATGGATGTGCAATGAATCAGTGATGCAGTGAACACCTTGCGTCCTTGCCTGAGCCCCTGACGACCTGATAGCTGATCGAGATGAGCCCCTGACGACCTGATCGCTGATCGAGATCGAGATTGGCTTGGCGCAGGGAAGTGGAACAGTCCAACTCCAACAGATGCGATGCGAGTAGAAGTCGAGGCGGCGCGCGTGATGCTGCGAGCCTGCGACGTTTCACGTTTCTGGACTCTTGATTACGCTAATTACTTTGCTTAATGGGCTGGACCACTGGATTACTGAGGGGGGTCCAAAAAAACTTGCCGCACGGCGCGGCACTGCGCCCCCCCCCCCCATCAGCCGCGCCCCCCCCCCCCCCAATCAGGCATATAGCCTGTGTTTTATTAAGCAGAAGAGAGTGGTCAATAGACCTGCACATATATATATATATATCTTCTTTTTTTTTTACTAACTGCTTCCTCTCTGTCCAGAAATACAACTAGCAATTCTAGGATCAAAAATAACTCTCGCTTGAGCCAACGACTCCGGCTTGTTGATGGTATTCGACAGCCTTTCGGGCTCTCTTCGATGCTGCTTAGAGCAAGTATAATAAGAGTAAGTCGGCTAAATGCTAACGCGGAGGAGAGAAGGGTGAAGAGAGAAGAAGCGGGCTGTAATCTTGCAGCCGGCTAAGCACATGAACCAAGAAACTCTATGAGAGGGACAAGTGGACCATATATTAACTGCGAAAGGCTGACTATACGAGTGGCTTGAGAGAAAGGACTGTATCACAAGGTGGTTTGTGAAGCCGACGATTGGGCCCAGCCATAGGGGGGGGGGGGTTGTTCAGGACGCTCTCGGTTGTTTGTCCGCTTTGGTCGCATAACACAGCTGCTATGTGATCATTTAACTCTGTATCCAGTAGTTAGGTGAGCCTGTGTTTGGTTACCCTGATGTCTCCTCGTCATCAAGGTTGAACCATGTTGTTTTCAGAAGCTATTTCCCTCCTAATGAAACACTAGTGAATAAAAAATAACATGTCTAACAACACAAACCACTTGTCTATCATTAATTGGAGTTTGGTTGTTAAACTATTTAATTTCCTAGTAGCTAGTAACATATACTTAAAATGGGCATACATGCATGCGTGCATGTCATTGATTTCGGTTACTAATATAATTAGCCATGCATTGTGCACGATATGATGTTTAAAAGGCAAGCTTTGATGGGGGTGTAAAAGGTATATGCACGTATGCATGGATGCGGTTAGGTATACCTATACTCTTATTTGTGTAGCTACCCCACCCTCTCACATTTCACTGTTCGAGTATTGTTGCCATAACAGTATCATGTCGATCTACAGTAAAACCTGATACAAGGAGTAACAAAATCAGGTCTCATGAATAGTAAATGCTCGTTATGAACAGTTCATGCCCGTTAACAAATAATAGTGGATATTATAAACAGTTCAAGCCTGGTTCAAACAGTAACAGGTCCAAACCCGTTCACAACAGTAACAGAACCATGCATTTGCACGGGTCCTGCTAATATACCTTACAATTGGGGGAAAAAAATTTAACCTTCATAGTACCTCGTATTCCAGGCGGCCGCAGCACGTACTTTGGCTATTGCACGAAGAGTAAATTCCACTAGCGATCTTCAAATTTGATCTAAGTTTGTATTCAGGTTCTGGCATTCAAGCTACACATTCGATAATTTTATAAACTTGTCTTGAGCTCTCATCCTGGTTATGGTACTTGCAAATTACACTTTTGACCCTCTAAACTTGTCTCGTGTTCTATCTATGTCCCGGTGTTTGAAAATTACACACTCGGGGTCCCTACAATCCTCATCTTGGCCTCGGCACCATGGTGAGGTGGAGCTGGAGTGAATCAAGTGGAATCAAGAAGGACCATGGCGACAAATTAAAGGCTCAATTGACGTGGCGGTAGTGCAATGACGACAACTTTGTCAAGAGGCGTAGCAGGTCCTAGAAAATAGGTTTGCACATACCCCTCCTGAGCTTTTGGTGTATGTCTCATCCCCAGTGCGCTACACCACTGTGGGTGGATGAACCCGGTGCAAGTGCAATAGTGTGTGACTGCACGAGTGTGGTGGTCACATCACATGCAACACAATGTGGTGGACCAAATAGTACAATAATATAAGTTTACAGAGCTGAGGATGTATTTTTAAGTGTCGGGGTCTAGATGGGAATAAAATACTCGAACAAAAGCTTGGAACATGTTTGAGGACGTCCGGTGACATGTATCTGAGAACAAAATACTCTTGTATGGATGAATATACCCAAAGTGCATCATCATTGCATATACATGCATGCATGCTCGGATGCTCCCAAATCTCAGATACGTGGGGCACGATGGGACCACTGCCTGATCAATCCACTTTTGAGAGCACGCATGTGCTAGTACACAGGAATCAAATTCGCTCATCTGGTTTAGTTGCAAAAAATTTGCAAAATTTTCACTGTAGCACGCGTAGTATCTTTTGCAATAAGTGTCCAATCATGATCCAAGTAGACTTAAAAGATTCATCTAATAATTTACACGTAAACTGTATAAATATGCAAAAATTTCGTCTATATTTAATGCTCCATGCATGTGCTGCAAAATTGATGTGACGGAAAATTTGGAGTTTTGAGGAGGAACTAAACAAGGCCTGAATGTATATTGGTATAGTAGTGCGGCCAATCCAAAGGTAGCATCATTATTATTTGCGGTCAAATGACGATGGAGTTCCTGCGTCCTAATATACGGGGAGGTTTTGTCTTAACTAATCTCGTCCGTCTGATTACAAATCAATAGATGGTGCATGATAGTATCATCAGCTTATATTATTCCGCAGTGGTACTAATAAGCAAGCAAGCGCGCATGAAACATGCATGCATATACCAAATCAACAAAAGACCCAAGGTTGTTCAATTCACGCGCGTACACCAAACAAAATGATAACTTTGTTATTTCAGCAATAAGTATAGTTTGTGCGTTATAAACATATTTTCATCAGCAAAAGTTGTACAAAACATATTTTGACCACTAACTATATTTTTTTTAGAGTTGGGTTATAGACCCCGGCCTTTCAATTACTCAAAAGACCAAAATCCGTTAGGTAGTATTATGGATGAAAATGGTACGGATATTTATCCGACCGTCCGTTCGATCGAATCTGTTTAGAGGTGTTCAGATATCTCCGTATCCGAGTCCGGATATTCAATATCCGATACCGTATCCGTATCCGAATACTCAAGTCGTATATTTATGATATCGACATCCAATCGTATCCTATCCGGCATGGCTAACACTATCCGTATTCGAATCCGAATCCGACCAAAAATATAAAAACAAATGTGATATCCGTTCATATCCGATCCGTTTTCATCCCTACATAGTATCATCCCAAATTTAAACGTCCACCCGGACTAACAAATTACATCAACAAAAAGCAAACTCTCCCAACAAGTCAGCAACCTAAAACTGAAAAGAAAACTCTCCAAAGATTACATCAAAGCTGAATCCAGGGACTTCCACCACGGAACACTTTGCAGCTGCCTTGCACTAGCAACCGGGGCCATCGTGTGATTCTAGTCAACAACATCATTGATGCTTTTCACCATTTTCAGCCCGTGCATCTGTTCAAGTCTAGCAACTAGAGAACTCTCCCAGCTGCGGCTTTGATCTTGTTCATAATCCCCAATAGGTCATCTTTCTTGTTTTCCAGACATAGAATACTCCAGTTCTCCTGAAAAGCAACATTTCCATGCTCTTCCACCCAGTGTTCTGAAAACAAAGGTCATTCCTAAGTTTCCAAATAGACCAAATTAAAGTACCACTGAGGAAACCATGTTAATAATCAAATACTTCTTATTACTCAACCAAAACTTGCCTATTTCTACCATGCCAGAACCTAACTGAAACCAGTAATGTCTGAAACAATAGACCAACATTGCTTAGCAGCTACACAATCCAAAAAAAAACAAAAACAAACATGTAACACAGATTCTTTTTCGGAACAGAAAAGACAACAATCATCTTCTACTTTCTTGCGTTTAGCCAAATTATCTCTGGTCACTAACTATATATTATTCCTCTTACAATGTGGTGTTGATATGTTGATCTCATGAGAGATTTGGAAGTCGAGCAGCCCCTTTCGGACGATCACAGCAAGCACCAAGCTGAGCAATGGGTGTATGCTGGCATGGTCAAAGACCTCAATCGTTGTCTTCCTAGACCACTTGAGCCGGTAGTATGTTTCTCCCGAGAAAGCAGTGGCTGATCCAGCAACTAGACCCTATGGGGCTAGCTAGTAGAAGTTGTGGGAACAAGCCATATATGCTATAGTAAAGTACCATTGATTTTGACAAAACCTGTGGGGCCAAGTGGCCCCACAACCACTGCTTGCGTCCGCCACTACGAGAAAGTCGAAGGGAGGGCTTGTTTTAGCAAATATGTTGGGTTGATTTTGTAAACTCTTGTACCTAGTACAATGGTGCACAAATCTTTTGTGTATTTAAGAACAAAAGAAGAATCATACCATTTCAGATGCATTTGGGTACAGAGCTGGCGGAACCAGGGGGCAGCCCACCCCCAAACACAGTAAAAGTTTTTTTAATACATGCAAAAAAGTTCATTTGGACAACACAAAAAGTTATCAGTTTACCCATTTATGATGACAAATTTGCGATTTTTTGTTAGGAATACTAAATACATATCTAAAAGCATTGAAAAAAAATTAAAGAGACATACATTTGGTGTATATATTTATCACATGATGAGGTGTCATGGTTTTATCCGGTCTCCCTTAATCAAAAGTTCTGGCAGTGGTCTCAACTAGCGGCCTTGCTCTAAAGCTAACTGCACCGGGTACGCTATCGGTATCCTCCAGTACCGGACAGCGTACCCGGGCAACTGCACCGCAGTTCGCAACCGCGTCCTGGGAGCGCGCGGCTCCGGTAGACTTCGCGTATGGGAGCGATTTTAGGGTAGGAAGACTGGGGTAGGACGCAGGGCCCAGCCGTGCTCAGGAAAGAGAGGAGAGAATACGGCGCGGGTCCCACGTGTTCAACTAACTAAAAAATGTTATAATTTACAAACCAAAATTCCAAATTAAATTCCGATTACACCATTAAATTCGTTTCAATAAATCCTTTAAAATAAGATGTCACATGGATACATTTAGATAATTTTTTCAGACATGTGGGCCCTACTGTGGATAGAGGATGATATAGAGGATGTATTGGTGCGAGAGAAAGCGATATAGAGGAGAGAATCTCGATGATCAAGACGGAATATTTTTTTTTAAGAATAAATTTAGAGTACGACGAGTGCGGATAGCCTAAGGACTTATTATCATTTCAGGCCCATATGATAATTATCTTACTTCGCCTCGACCGAGCTGGGCACTCTTATTTGGGCCGGGCCTCATTTTCTGCACTTCTCTTGTTTCCCTATTTCCTTTCCGCACTAACACGACAAATCATCTTCTGGACCTCTCTCCCTACCTCCACTCTGTGACACGACGAGTTTGGTTGGTTGCACTGCCAAGATCGCAAAGAACCTATCCTAATCTTGCACATCACTACGGTCTGATCGAGAAAAAGGCATACTTCGGTGATGTATCCAGGGCCTATTAATTTTGTAAGAAAAATCAGCGTCAGTAACAAACTGAGCATCATCTTAACTCTTGCTCAAACCATCCTCGAGGCCAGCACGGTTGCTCACACGTGACAGATATCAAACAACAAATGTCCAAGAAAGACGTCATTTACAATACATACTTAAGGGAAAAGGAACACCGGCCGTAAACGGACGTTAAATTGAGTATCCTCTGTGTTGATGGCTAGAACAAAATTAAAATCCCAAGACATGAAGCTATACAAATCAAGATCAGTCCAACACTGGGCTTATTTTTCCTCACAGAACAAAAGCTCCTGTGTATCGGCAGGGGTACACGCACACACACACCACTCGTGCAGGTCAGTATGTTCCATCCAGGCAGCTCTTGGCAACACTAAGCTCCTGGAAGCGTAGGTGCAACGCAAACAGTCCTCTGTTGCTTCTTCAGTGGTAGAGCCTGTCCAAATCGTCTTTGAATTTGGTCTTTACCTGCTCCCTCTTCAGTTTAAGCGCCGCCGTCACCAGCCCGGACTCCGGCGTCCACGGCTCAGGCAACAGCACGATCTTCGCTGGCACCTCAAATTTCTCTAGCCTTGCTGATTTTGCGGCCTGCGCAATCAGAGCATGTCACCTTACATGATACCTTTCTAAAACTATAGAAAATGGACCACATAGGCTATAATCCACCGTTGCAACATAAGCAAAAACCTAGCATGACTAACATGTGGACAGTACGTTCCCACCATGGTAAAAAGATTTCAAGGCGCATGATAGTTGCTAGCTTGCTACTGGTACTAGAAAAGGCAAACCAGCAAACACTTGAACTTTTGAAATGCAAAATTGTGCCTCTGCAAACCAAAGAGGCACTCTTCCTTTGGCACAGCAACTCTGTTGGAATAATTTCTAGTCATGTAAAACTCCGTCAGTTAAGTAATGGCTAACCTTTGATAGTGATTGCTGAACCTCCTTAATTGCTTGATCATTTTGGCAAAGCTCTTCAAAGCCATTATATTTTATCCCAGAATTTTCAGCCCACTTCTCCAAGGCCTGGTGTGCTGGAACAACCAGGGCAACACAATAATTGTGAAAAGGATCAGCATAGACCATGATGTTGTCCACATAACTGCTTGTTGCTAGAGCTGATTCAACCTGCAAAGAGAAGATAAGTCACTCTTCTACAAAATATATTCACTGTAGGAGGCCTTTTCTAAAGAACCAAACCTTGCCAAGAGACACATATTCTCCGTGCTGAAGCTTTACTATATCTTTCTTCCTGTCAATAATCTCAAGGCACCCATCAGGATGGAACTGACCAATATCACCAGTGTAAAACCAGCGTATGCCTCTCTCATCAACCTGTAGGTCATATGAAAGTGAAAACTAAGGCTATAATATTCTGGACTTCTAATATAGTCTTACCTTGTATACTTCATTCGTCTTTGCTTCATTGTTGAAATAACCTTTTGTTATACTGTGTCCACCAACCACGACCTCTCCTCTCGGCATCGGAGAATCAGAAATCTTATAACCACCTTCTTCCCAAGAAACAAGCTACATTGGTTCGACAAAAAAAAAAGAACATATTTCAGATAATCAAGGCCTGGACATGCTGGTAAGAGAACAATCTTTCAGGAAAATGGAAGTGTTCAGTGTACTCGTTAGGGAATCAAAATCAGATAAATGGTTGGGGGCAAGTATTTAATGGGAAAGTTTGAGCACTCCTTTGAACAAATTAAAATTCTAAGCTGTGGTTGATAAAGTGGATCCAGAGAAGGTGCCAGGCATGACACTCCCAGACATGCTTAAATCTATCACTCATTCTTTTTAATTCAGGTTTCACCTGCTACATCTGCCACATGAATATCAACTACATTTGTTAACAGATCCAGCAAACATCAAATTCATAAACACAAACCTTGACATAGCAGCAAGGAAGTGGTGGACCAACACGACCCACGCTTGTGTCATCCCATTCACTGAAAGCTGCTCCAGCACAAGTTTCAGTCAATCCATAGCCTTGACCCACTGGGACACTGCACCAACAATTAAGTAACATATCAGGACAAGAAACAAAGAAAACACCTTACCTTATCAGGAATGTTCATAGGCTACATATGTGATTGGATATAGAAAGTTCCATTGGTTAGTATTCTTCAGTTTATCACCTTTGAATTGGCAAGGAAATCCAGAATAATAATAGCTCTAGGTATTTAAGAATGAACTAACTAATCAAATTGATAATGACTGAGAATCAGGATAACATGGACCTGGACCCAATATGAGCATCTCAAATCTGTCATTTGTGTACATTCAACGAGAACACTGGTCAAGAGCTTTTATAAGCAAACTATGATTGCAAATTCAGTCTAACAATCCTTGGTCAAATGCATGGGAATAAATTTACAGCTGCTACGAACCAAGATCACTCAGTAACTATGCTTAAGAGTTTCTCGTATAGCAACTAGTTGAATATTCTGAGCCTAGCGCCGTATAGAATCTCAACAACATAAACGTTTCACCCCCCAAAAAAAACAAGAATCAACGATATACTGTTCCATAACTAAGAATCATATTAACTAAGAATCATATTATACCATCCATTCGATCAGCTAAGATAATAAATTGTAATTTGAGATAAGCAGGGCAGAAGACATTACCCTAGACATATATTCATAAATCTTTGTGTGTCACTTGATAGAGGTGCACCACCACAAAGAACAAATCTTACACGTCCTCCAAGCATTGCCCGTATTGGTTTATAAATGATGGTATCCCATATCATCCTCTCTGGTGCCCAAGATCCAAACCAACTCCCCTCGATTGCTGCAAGATTTCGCTTATATGCAAAATCAAACAGCTTTTTTGTCAAGCCACCCTTCTCACCAACCTGGAAAGAAAAATAGAAACGAAAATTTTCACAATGAAAATAATTGATTGCTTACTCCTGATCCCACGTGATTAATGCCATTGAAGGCAGTTAATTATGTGTTATTGAAAATCATTGTGCAAATCTAATTCCAAGAAGCATGGTTGTTTGTATGGCATGTGGCCGTATATAACTGGCCTGGAAACCCTACCACATGAAACAAAGGATATACAAAAGGGAGGTAATCAGAATCTAAAGCTTGCTCAAGTTATGTGCTGCTTTTATCAACTGAGCATAGTTGTATTGTATCACAAAGAACTGAGCAGTGAGCACAAGGGGATCACTATACAAAGGAGCGTTTACACAAAGCACTCCACACTAGGTTATAATTAACATATACATAGAATATCCTAATGGCAATAATGCTAGTCAGTGGCATTTGGTGAAAAATAAATTCAGGAAATAAACTCACTTTCTTAAACACTGCATCTCTGATACGATCCAAAATTGCAGGAACTGAAATCATAAGAGTAGGATTCAGTACAGAAACATCTCCTTTTGTCCCCTTCTTTATCTTGTTCGATGTGTCAGTCATAGTCAATGCTGAACCATATCCAATGGCAGTACCAGAAGCTAACATGACAGTCTGGATTGAAAACATTACATCATTAAAGATTGTGACAACTCTCGTAAAACTACATGTATATGAATCATAATATATATCACCTCTGCTGCTAGTTCAAAGACATGAGCCAATGGAAGGTAAGCCAGATAAACATCATTCGTGCCAAGGTTTGGGACTATTGACATGACTGCTGCAGTGGTGGCCACCATGTTGCCATGTGTGATCATTACACCCTACAACAAAATGAATAACTAAATTGCAGGAGAGAAAAACACCTGGCAAATCAATGATTTCAGCGATAAAAATCATAGGAAGAAACTAAGCCCCTAACATGCTACAATATAACTAACTAGTCAATGTCGCATGATAAACTCCAGAAAACTATCTTATGCATTTTAGTGCACTTACACCAGAGTTTGACATCTATGCATATTTTAGAAGCAACGCCAAGTGAAAGCTTTATCCACTATAATTTTTTCAGTGTCAATTATCATCTGTGCATTAAACAAAAAAATTGCTGCAGTGATCATTAAGATGTGGCTCATTTGTCCCACATCACCCTTAATGGCCCAATGGGTCCTGCCACTATAGATTCTGTATCAAGCAAGGACACTCATATACATCCAAACAAATATTGGGACCAACTGTGGGTTCTTTTTTTTTTTATTCAGCACCAGTCGCCATTTATCTTTTTTATTCATGTCCATGCAAATTTACAAGATTATGAATGCATAAGAAATTGCAAAGTCTTTGATCAATGGTGTACCTTGGGAAGTCCAGTACTTCCGCTTGTATACATGATAACTGCAGTATCAGAGCTTGAAGGTAACCTTGCATCAACATGAGATGTCTTGCCTAGCTCCTCTACTTCAGTGAAAGACAATGCTGTCAGATGCTTCACTTGGTTCAGTGTCTCAGGCTCGACAGGTTCATCCTCAATATAGATAATATGCCTAAGACTTTGCAATTTAGAGCTGATTGCAGGTATCTTCTTAAGTTGCTTCGAATCACATATCAGAGTCGAAACCTGTGTCTGAAATTCAACAGAAGAGTATTTAAGATGTGTGACCAAATGAATTGCTGCTCATTCCAATATGAAGAGTACAGACAAATGCAATTGCATACAGGTAGAGTCATCCAAGGAAAGATACCCCCCCCCCACCCCTCCTAAAAAAAAAAAACCCTGTATCACAGTGCACCAAATCCACATTACCTCGTTTAGTGAATGCACCAATGCATCCTCACCAAGAGATGCATAGATTGTTACAACCGTTAAATTTTGTCGGAAACATCCCTAAAAGAAAAAAAGATGATACTACAGTCAGAGAGCTTCACAAGTTACGACAGATGTTCTGATACAATGGCATGCATGGTATGATTACCTGAGCAGCAATAATCCACTCAGCTCTTGTATCAGAGAAGATAGCAGCATGACTATCTAGGTCGTGGCCCATCTTGACAAGTCCGGAAGCAAAATTGCATGCGCGATTAAATGCCTCGACGTAGGTATCCCATTCATATTCACCAAGGTGTAGTTTCTCAAACTTCCTACCATCAGAAGATTCCAAAAATTCCCTCTTAATTAGCTTTCTCATGCCAAGACACCTCCGTCGAGAGTACTTTTTGCTGGCCATCTCAAACAGAGCAGCCATTGTAGTGGCGCCCTCCCATGGGACTTCAACTAAGGAGGAAAATCTACTGTTCCGCATGGCAAATCCCTCCTCTCCACCCACATCAGCTCGCACCGCCCTTTGCTTGGTCTTCTTGCCAAACATCATGGAAAGCAAGACAGGAGTAATTACAGCCAGAAGCAGAGCGATGACAACTCCATTCACACCATACTCTTTCAACAGTGGTATGTCACTTGTAGCGATTCTTTTTAGAAAGGACATGCTGGAATTGTCATCACTAACTTCTCCCATGGTTTTCCACTATATCTAGAGCATCGACAGTAACTTGACAAATTTGGCTGCATAAAAGTAACCACAGGGTTATGCATGTTGGCATGTTATAAAAGTAAAAACTCTGATGCAATTGAATTTGTACATAACAACATTGAGTGAGTGCAACATGGGTGGTGATCCATGATGGGGATATTACCATAGGTACCACAACACTAGGCAGCATAATGGAAAGGGGAAAAGGCGTTATTCTAACCACTACAAAAATTTAACCACATTCGGGTGGCATCAATGAGCTCAGCATCTGAGTGGCTCTAGATTCAGAGTTAGCTCTATGTCAAAGCAAGAACCTTCCAAAGCTCAGTAATATAATATGCAATGTGCAGAGTTGGATGATTGAAACATACGAGGTATGACGAGCAGGACAGAGCACAATTATCTTAGGGGGTGTTTGGTTCCAGAGACTAAAGTTTAAAAGGTTTCACATCGGATGTTTGACTATATTTTAGGAGCATTCAGTGTCGACTATTTATAAAACCAATCACATTGATGTAGGCTGACGAGTGCATTAATGCAAATTAATCTCATTAGCAAATGTTTACTGTAGCACCACATTGTCAAATCTATTTAGGTTTAAAAAAGAGTAAAGTGCACCAGCGGTCCCTAAACTTGCGCTGTTGTGTCACCCCGGTCCTTAAACTCTCAAATCGACCGTTTAGGTCCTTAAACTTGTCCATCTGTGTCATCCCGATCCCTAAACTTATAAATCACCCATATAGGTCCTCAAACTTGTTTAGTTGTGTCATTCCAGTCCCTAAACTTGTTCGGCTGTGTCATCTGGGTCCAAACAGGGCGATCTAAAAACTTGATATCAAAAAATAATTTATAACTTTTTCATATGAACCCGAATGAAGACAAACTTTATATCAAAATTGTAGCCCTCAACACGATCTACAACTTTGTAGTTAAAAAAAATTTATTTGAAGTCGTTTAATATTCCAAAATATTACTGTAAGTTTACAGATTTTAAAATTTAAAATTAAATTTTGGGACCCTAAACAGTTTTAATTAAAAACTTTTCAACTACAAATTTGTAGATCGCATCGAGGGCTACAATTTTAATATAAAGTTCGTCTTCATTCGACTTCGTATGAAAAAGTTATGAATTATTTTTTTATATTAAGTTTTTAAATCGCCCTGTTTGGACCCAGATGACACAGCCGAATAAGTTTAGGGACTGGGATGACACAACTCAACAAGTTTGAGGACCTAAACGGATGATTTGCAAGTTTAGGGACCGGAGTGACACAGCCGAACAAGTTTAGGGACCGAGATGACACAGATGGACAAGTTTAAGGACCTAAACGGTCGATTTGAGAGTTTAGGGACCGGGATAACACAGCGGCACAAGTTTAGGGACCGCTAGTGTACTTTACTCTTTAAAAAATACGTCTTGCAAAATAGTGTCCGCCTGTGAAATTGGTTTTTTAATTAGTCTATATTTAATACTCAAAAATAGTGTTCAAACATCCGATGTGATAGGACTAAAGTTTAGCCGGGGAAACCACACACCCCCCATATGGAAAGCTCATGCAGAAAACAAAATCAAAGTGTTCGCTTGGATCCTAGTACAGGAAAAAATCTTAACGGCAGATAACCTGGAGAAGAGGGGATGGCCTCATCAAGATCATTGTGCCCTCTGCAACGGGCCTATGGAAACTTGCCCCCATCTTTCTATTTTTTGCCCTTTCGCCAAGGCACTGTGGAGGCAGGTTTTATCATGGGAGCACTTCGATGCGCAGCTGTTATGTCTCACTCATGGCCAAAATAGCCTAAAATCATGGTGGGAAGAAGCCGTGGCCAATATTGCAAAATCAGAAAAAAAGACACTTCAATGGAATGGTGATTTACACGCTATGGAACATATGTAAAGAGAGAAATAGGAGAATTTTCAACTACGCTCATGAGTCGGCTTTGCAGGTAGCCTCAAGGGTAAAAGATATTGAGCAAAGGAAAAGGGCTTTATCGTGGGGAGGGGTCAATTTCGCCAAAAGTGCTGTGTAATCTCTTTTTGTTTTTTGTTGGGACACCCCCCCCCCCCCCCACACACACTTTTTCTGTATTTCTCTCTGTGCATAAACTTTCTCTCCTATCTTAATTGAAGGGCAGAGCTCCTGCCATTTCGTTCAAAAAAAAAAAAAAGAAAATCGCAGCTTGCTTTACTCTAGGTGAAGCACTGAAGCTGCCCAGGGCATCATGACGGACAGGGAGTCAGGAAGTCACAATGACACAAGTAGCATGGTTTTGATGGCGAAAGACTAGAGGCACGTGTAACATCAATAGACCTAAATTTTAACAGAGTTGGAATAATTTCAAGTTTCAACAGGGGTATGTCACTTGTAGCAATTATTTTCAGAATCGACATGTCTGAATTATCATCAGTGACTTTCTCCCATGATTTTCTGCTATATCTAGAGCACTGACAGTAATTTACTGCATACTGTAAAGACTATAGTAACCACAGGGTTATGGGTGTTACCGTGTTAGGACGTATGGAAGTAACAAAGGTGATGCACTTGACATTGCTGCATAACAACATCGAGGCAGTGCAACATGAGTAACGACCCATCATGGGGAACTAGTACCGTGGGGGTACCAGTACCTCGCCACTAGGCAGAATAACCAATTGGGAAAGGGTGGGTGATCTCCAAATTCGACATGGGTCTATCTGCTCAGCATATGAGCATCGATGGTTTAGACTTGGCGCTACGCCAAAGCAAGAACCTTTGAAAGGGCAGCTATTAAAGCAATGCGCAGAGTCGGACGAATGAGACAAGTGCAAGGAAGGTGGGCTGGCGTGTAGAATCAGTCAGCCGCTGATGCGGATGACAGGACGGCGTTAGAAAAATCGCAGCTTGCTTTACACTTGACTTGGTTATAGTAAGTATAAAAGAAGAAGCAACGAAATTGACCAGGAGATGATGGTGGGCATTGAGGTTCGTGAGGATAGCTAGATATCGTACTACAGGATAGATACAGTACTAGCTAGTGAGTAAAACAAGAGGCATTTTTTAAAAGAGGAAAATGCACCTCCGGTCCCTCAACTTGGCTCAACGTGTCATCTAGGTCCCTGAACTTTCAAAGTGATATCTGTGGGTCCCTAAAGTTGGCAAAAGGTGTCATTTAGGTCCCAAACTTTCAAAGTGATCACCGCAGGTCCCTAAACTTGACACAGGGTGTCATCCAGGTCCCAAACACTGTAGATAATTCCAGCACCGAATTTTAAAAAAAGAAAATCTAATTTTGGGTACTGTAGCTACAATCTATAAAATATTCCAAAAATTGTATTTTTTTCATACGATCTCCGATGAAGATGCGCTTTATATAAAAATTGTAGTTTGCGACGAGATCTACAACTTTCTAGTTTCGAGTTTTTTAATTTGAGGTGGTTAAGACGCTCAAAAAAATTAAACAAAATTTTTCAGCAGTATATTAATCACGTACAAGCGCGTGTCGCCTTGGAAAAATCATATCTTTCTTATATACTATCAAATTGAGATACTTTTTATACAAAAGTTGTAGCGTTCGACGAGATTTACAACTTTCTAGTTTTAACTTTTTTAATTTGAGATCGTTAAGATTCTTAAAAAAAATTAAAACGCTAATTTTGGTTCTTGCACAGTGATTTTGTATTTTAAATTTTTTGAGAATCTTAACGACTTCAAATTAAAAGAGTTAAAACTAGAAAGTTGTAGACCTCGTCGAACGCTACAACTTTTGTATAAAAAGTATCTCAATTTGATAGTATATAAGAAAGATATGATTTTTCCAAGGCGACACGCGCTTGTACGTGATTAATATACTGCTGAAAAATTTTGTTTAATTTTTTTGAGCGTCTTAACCACCTCAAATTAAAAAACTCGAAACTAGAAAGTTGTAGATCTCGTCGTAAACTACAATTTTTATATAAAGCGCATCTTCATCGGAGATCGTATGAAAAAAATACAATTTTTGGAATATTTTATAGATTGTAGCTACGGTACCTAAAATTAGATTTTCTTTTTTTAAAATTCGGTGCTGGAATTATCTACAGTGTTTGGGACCTGGATGACACCCTGTGTCAAGTTTAGGGACCTGCGGTGATCACTTTAAAAGTTTGGGACATAAATGACACCTTTTGCCAACTTTAGGGACCCACAGATATCACTTTGAATGTTCAGGGACCTAGATGACACGTTGAGCCAAGTTGAGGAACCGGAGGTGTATTTTCCTCTTTTTAAAAATGAAACGAACAGGCGTGACCTCCGGAATGGGTTTCTCCCAGGGAGCATGCGATTTGGCGCTGTGGCGGAGCATGGCGCGGTTGATAGATACATAAAAACGAAGGGCATGTGATGTGAGGCCGAGGAGACGTGGCACGTTGCTGGTGGTGCACTGTGACGACTGATGCGCGGCAGCATAGGCAGAGCAGCAGGGCAGGCCAACGCCTGAAGCCCTGAACGCCGCAACCGCAACAGGGGAAGAAACAAATTAACAAATTCAAATCGGAGGTTGTTGGGTTGGGTTACTACAGTGAGGCCGCTCGCTCGCTGAGGACGACGGAAACAGACGGGCGGGGTTGTCTCACTCACTCCCTCCCTCCCACAGATCAGAACCGGACGAGCAAAAAGGCGGCGGATCCCTTACCGAGAAGGTTGGGGGAGAAGAAGAAGACGAGGCCTCCGATCGCTCCGCGACGACGTGCGGTGGTCCGACTCGGCTCTGCAGTGCAGACAGACGGGATCAGATCAGCGCAGAGGTGGGGGTGGGGAACCAGAGCAGGGGATGGGGAGGGAGAGAACAGAGAAGGGAAGGGCCGGAGCTGAGCCCGGCGAGGCGCCTCACCTGCGCTGCGCCGCGGCGAGCGGGAGGGGGTCGATCGGTCGGGGGCCGTTGGCCGGATCTGCGGTGGCGACGACGCGATGCGAGGGGGTGGGGGCTCGAGAATGGATGGAAGAAGCAGAGGCAGGCCGTGGAGTGGGAATGGTGGTGGTTGCGTGGCCACCGTGTGTGTGGGGCCCGCTGCTACTGGAGTCTGAAAGTGGAAGGAAAGGAAAGGAAGGGACCAAAGAGAAGCGCCGGACCACGTGGGCTCGCGTGGACTCTTCTCGGAGCAACTCCAGGCCACCTGGGCCCGCGTGGACTCTTCTATGTACCTGCCACGGCGCCACGTGTTCCCATATTCAAAAAGTGATATCCAAACGTTACTATATTTAGACTGGTATGTTCGTTTCAACTTATCGCGTTTATTTTCAGTTCTAAAATAGTATTTTCTCTCATAATAAATCAGCATCAGTTAAAATCAGTGCAGGTTATCAGCTCCAGCAAACAGAGCCTTACATGCTCGACGGTTAGAATTTTAGTTACTGGTGTACGTTTGCTAACTTTTACAATAAATATTTAATCATAGTTTAAGAGATTCAAAAGATTCGTCTTGTAATTTAGATTCAAACTGTGTAATTAGTTTCTTTTTTAATCGACATTTAGACGACAGAAAACGTTTCGGATTCTCAGGTGAATTACTAGACTGCCAAACACCCAAATAGGTGACAGAAACGTTTTGGATTCTCAGGGAAACGTTTCTTATTTTTTACTAGGGATGAGAATCACCAAACAAGTGTTTCGCTCTGATTCTAGTTCATTTAAAGGAGAATCTTGATCACCGGTCAAACGTTTCACTGATTCTTACCAAGCGTTTCTGGGGAGAATCTGAATTCAAAACGTTTCTTGAAGAATCTAGATCCCTACCGAACGGGCTCTTAACTTTTCATGCATACGTTCAAACATTCGATGTGACGGAAAAGTTAGGTGGGCAGCTAACAAACCTTTGGTAATAAATTAATAATGCACATATTGAACCCATATCTGACTAGGCTAGAACTAATTTTTGTTTGATAACAATTAGCAACCTAATATCTAAATAGGTCCTAAGTCGTTTTGTTTTTATATACATATATTTTACTATGCCTAAATGGGCACCTGATCAATGGCACCTTTGCTTTATTATACCTAAATGGGCACCTATGCAAGAATATTAAATTAATATATCGGTGGCCAAGACGAGAAAAGCCGTGTTAGCCGACTGTCCCCTTGAGTAACAAGCTTTTATTTTTCAGCCACAGAACAATACTTTTTTCGCTCAATAAATTAGCACGACCTAAAATCAACGCTTATTTTCAGCTCAAACAAAATCGCCATGGCTGAGTTCAATAAAGAAGCTAAGCTATTATATAGAGGAGAATCCATTAAGTGCAAGAGAAAACTAATAATAATAAATATTGAAATAAATAAGAACTAGGTGGGGGATCAGAGCCTCCGTATAGAAATGATAAGTATATTCTAATCAGAGAACTGTGAAGTTTTGAAAAGTTTAACTAACAATTAGTAAAATTATAACTTGTATAAATAATTTGTGTTCATAGTCAAAATACATCTAACATGACATATTTTTTTAGTAATTGGTGATATATTGTAATAGAATTTAAGGTACAAACGTTTTGTTCAATTATTCCTTTATCAAAACACACTTATCACTTCGAATGTTGTAGCATAAATAATTTATTTATAAAAAGATAAACATGTACCGTAACCACACATGCATTGGTGTGTTCTCTTTAAACTGTTCCGCTAAAATGCTAAATCCCGTCCAAACTCGAAGTCTTGAAACCTCGTCCAAATTTGAAGCAAGGAAACCATTGGAAATTCTCAAAGCTCTGAGCCGAAACCCAACTGGCCCAGCAAAACCGTCCTCCTTTCACTTGACCACTTTGTTCAATTTCACTGGATTTCATCGCTGGGCCAAAAATCCATCCACCTGGGCCAAAAGGGCCAACAAGCGACCCATGCAAAGACTAGAAGGCGCCACCACCCTTGCTGTCGCTGACAAGGGTGGCCCCATGAGTCAGGCTCTGTATCCAGAGAGGAGGAGGCAGCGTACCCGTTGGATAGGACTCCGACGCTCCAGATCAAAGGGAGACCAGGTCAACGCAGCGGTCAACCAAGATAACACCGGTCAGCGCTAGCTACTTTGCAGTTGCCGAAATTGACAGTTTTTGCGGATTTTGCTGATTCGTGTAAGAATTTTAGCAACCCGCAGCTTAAAACCTGCTATTTCTATGCTAAAATGACCATGGAAACATGTTTACGGGCACATTTTTATGTTTCAAATCCAAACTTAGCGATTCTTGTGCTCACGGGCTGGTAGCTATAATCCAATTGTTTAAAATGTTTTGATTTTTATCAATTGTTTACATTTAATAATACCAACATTTTCTGAGAAAATTGCAAAAAGCTACACGAAACTTAGACACATCTATATCTATACCTATGACTATTTTTGGTATATCTATATATGCATAACATTTTCTGAAAGAATATTGCCATCTTGATACGGTTCCATGGCAAGGTTGAGATTGTTGGCAAGGTTGAGATTGTCATTGGCGATACTGCCATATAGTATAGCCAGCTGTGCTTGCAAGGTGTCGATTTGCAGCTTAGATGGGATTGGTGGGACAAGCCGCCATGCCATCCATATGTTGAGGGCTAGAGACAACCCTAAATGGGAAGATGTTAGTGTTGGGCACCGAGCTAACCTGAGTTGGATAATTCAAAAAATTGCTACCATAGTTTACCCTGAAATAGTTCTACCTGAAATTTAGGTACATTCGGTTCGGGTTTCACACAATATACCGGTTGACGCCGAATCGGGTCTCCACACCAGCAGGTGCTAGATCGCACGAGTCTTCTTGGTCGTCGGGACGACTGGTAACTGCAGCAGAGAACGTTGATGGTCGATGTAGCGTCCGTCCTTCGTCGAAAACTCCCGAACACCTATCAGAAAGATCCGTGTCACACCCGGTTTTTAAGGATAAAACCAGATGCACACCATATGTGAGCCCAGGAAGTCAAATCACACATATGCCTATAAATATGAGGTAATATCAAAGGACAATGTAAAAAAAATACATAACGTAATAATATAGAGAATATGACCTAAAGTAACAACAGCGGAAAGACACTCCGATCTTCAGGTGTAGACACCCAACATCACAGGGACAAAACTGACTGGTTAATCACAAGCGTAACACCTTCAAACTCTAGCAATCTGATAACTACCTAAGGTGTGGGGAAAATAGTAAGGGTGCGTTCATGTCGAACTCCGCAAATATAGCAATAAGGTAGTATAGATCACATAAACTCATGATCAATGTAACATAAATAATGTAGAGCATATAACGGTAAAAATGAGCATGTTAGCAATCAAAAGTCACCATCTTAATTGTAAAGATTCCAAGGCCGCTCGTGTCCTTGAGCAAGGCTAGTATACCAGTTTAATAAACTCTGCGCAGAGGTGTACACTTTCACTGTGAGCCGTGATTTACCCTTTTGCCCGAGGTGATTAACCTCTTAGCCCACTACCAAGGAAGGCCAACAGGGTTCACTATGAAGTCTTTCAAAGGTTTGTCTAACAAGTTAGGGCCGCTAGGTTTTAATAGTCAGTCTGTGTGATACAATCAGTCTAGGGATCCACAGTCTGCTTATCCTCATTTGCGCCATAAGGGTAACCTCTAACAAACTAGAAAAGGTCCTCATACTGAGTTAAAACCAGAGCCATGTAGCCCTCACAGTTGTACTGTCAGTCCCAGAGGTTCTCTTACAGATAATTCCTCAAATTGTTAAGAATGACTTTTTATCGTTTAATGCCAAAATATTAATCAAGTCACAAGATCATGATCATAGAAATACAACCCAAACTATACTTGCCTTAATTTTATAGCCTTTTTGTCCAAACCTTTGTAGAATCGCTTCTTGATCACCATGTAATTCTCACCGCCTAGGCATGACAAAAAAGCACAACACAAGCATGGACATACAGACATGACATGCAAATAGAGCTAAATTAGAACAATACACCAATCGATAAAAATAGAAGTTGAAAATATTATAAATGTATTCTGCGTATTGCTACGAACACATGAGCACAAAAATCACTCTAATCAGGTTTAAAACGTGAAAGTTATACTAAAATAAGATTCAAAAGAATTTTTGTAAATAATTCAAACTCAAATTTGAGTTTAAACTGAATTAAAACGAATTTCCTACTCGGGTTGGACGGCGTTCCTATTTTCCAAAAGTGAAGGGCCTAAAGCATAAATTATTTATACCAAATATAGCAACAAAAATTAAATTATAAGTTTATAAAATAAAACTTGGCTGAGAACCAGGACAGAATTATGCATAGACTGCAAGGTGTAGATCATAAGGTATATAAGACTCTTGAAATAGTAGAGAGATAAATGAAAAATTCAGAGGCTAAAATTTAAAACGGCGTGCACTATTCTATGGTCCAGGTCCATGAACCATGGACCAAAGAGGTGCTGTCAGAGAGGTCCACCATGGACCGTGTCCACGAGGAAGGTGTATTTGGATAGTATTTTTGGATTTATTTTCTTGAAGGAAAATGGCCACAAATTTGGATGATGTCAGCGTGACATCAACAATGACATCATCATCAAGCTAATAAGCAAAGGGTTTTTTGGATTGCTGCCATTACAATTTCTCGTGTTTTGAAGATTGCCATTGCTATTCGTCTAATTGGAAACTTGCCATTACAATTTTCGATACCTCCCATCCTTGCCCTGATCTACGGCTCCAGCGTATCCAGGCCCACTGTCAGGCTACGTATTTGCGTATGGGACCATATTGCCCCTCCCCTCTTCTATCTCTCTCTATTCAGCTCCCAGCACTCTTGCCTCTCTCTTCTCCTAAACCAAACCCTAACTCCCAGCTCTGTCCCCGACGAATCGAGGCTTCATCGGCGGCGGCGAGTTGACTCGTCACTGGCGGCGACGATTGGAGGCTGCTTCGACTGGGGAGAAGAACCCTAACCTCGCTGGAGGCGATGGAGGCACTTTGATGATGGGAAGCACAGGACTCGCGCCTCCGTGCGCGCCCACTGGGGCAGCGGCGATGGAGGACAACTGCAGCAGGTACCCACCCTCCATCCTTCGTCTCGTGTTGGTCTAGTCAGTTAGGCACGCCCTATAGACTTTGATTTGGGGATGGATTTTACTGCTTGTTAGGGATCGGATGTTTGCGCTAGAGGTTAAAGTTGAAGGTTTCGTCTATAAAGACTCCAGCGGTAGAAAATCATATACAAAAGGCCGAGTGTTTAAGTGGGAGGTGGAGTATGGCTCACTGACACTAGATTTGCTGTTGAAACATCTGGCCACCAAGTTGAATCTGTGTATTAACCAGACAGCTACTGTGTGGTTCTTTGACAAAAGATTGAATGAGGACGTCAGACTAACCAATGAGCTACAAATTATCGATATGTTTCAAATGTATGAGGAGGAGATGACATGCCATGTTTTAGTATTTGTATTCGACAGTTCAACTTGTTCAGAACATGACTTTGATGAACTGGAGCCTCTATGTGTGGTTCCTCCTGATAATGCTGCTGAGTTAGGCACTCATGATGCTAACATGCCTAAACAACCCAGTAGTGGTGGTACGCAGCCATCAACAATGCCAACTGCTGCTCCTGATAATCCAGAAGCAGATGATGAGCTAGGACCAGATAGAGAGGCAGTTAGAGAGCCAGATATCTTTGATAACCTAGAAGAATATGTGGGAGTTGACGATGAGGCTATGTATGATGGAGTGCCACAGGCAACTTAGTTTGCACAACCACATCCATTTGACAATGCTAACTCTAATGCTACTGCTGATGAACCTGATGATTTTCTCAATGTTGAGGCAGAGGTGGATGATGCTGATCCTCTGGAGATCAATGTATTGCATGACCCTGAGAACCCAAAAATTGTGAAGGGGGAGTTGTTTCCTGATATCCTTGCATTCAGGAAAGCAATAAGACATTATGCTGTGAAGGCTGGGTTTGAGTTTGCTACTGCTGGTTACAAATCTGACAAGACAAGGTTCATAGCAAAGTGTGCTGCAGAGGGATGCCCTTGGCGCATACATGCCTCCACCATTTTCGATAAGAAAACTGTACAGGTATATGACTAGTCTCCTTTGTGTGACTAGTCTCCTTTGTGATGTATCATTTTCTGTGTTAACTTTTGCTGATTGTTCATGTATCATTGTTTGTTGGCATGTTGTAGATCAAAGTGTTGCTTGTAGACCACTATTGTGCTACTACCAAGCTTGTAGTAGGAAAAATGGCCACTCAGGGCTGGTGTGCAGACAGGCTTGGAGATTGGGTTAAGAAGTACCTAACAGTAGGAGCAAATGATGCAAAGAATAAATTGGAGGATGACTTTGGAATCAAGCTGAAGTACTCAAAAGCTTGGTCTGGTTTGAAGTTAGTCTTGGACCAAATTCATGGTAAGTATGAGGAAAGCTTTCAGTTGCTGTTCAATTGGGCTGCACAACTGGAAATTAGTTCTCTTGGAAGTAGAGTCCAAATAGAGTTAGAGAAAATTGGAAACAAGAATAGGTTCAAGAGGATTTTTGTTGCTTTGAAGCCATGTATTGATGGATTCCTAGCTGGCTGTAGACCCTTTGTTGGTGTAGATGCATCTTTTCTTAATGGCAAGTATACTGGGCAGCTGGCTTCAGCAACAGGAGTTGATGGCCACAATTGGTTGTATCATATTGCATTTGGTGTGTTTGAGTCAGAGACTGAGGACAACTGGGTGTGGTTCTTAGAGAATTTGCACACTGTCATAGGTGACCCTCCAGGCCTAGTGTTATGCTCAGATGCTTGTAAAGGGTTAGAGAAAGCTGTGGGGGCTGTTTTCCCACAAGCTGAAAATAGGGAGTGCACAAGGCACATGTATAATAACTTCATGAAACACTACTCAGGGGACGTCTTCACTGACCACCTATATCCTGCTGCAAGAAGCTACACAGAAGGCATGTTCAAGTGGCATATGAAGAAAATCTATGAGTTTGCTCCAGATGCAATTGACTACCTTCAAGAGCATCATTCTAGGATATGGTACAGAAGTGGCTTCTCTGAGGAAAGTAAATGTGATTACTTAACTAACAATGTCTCTGAGAGCTTCAATGCTCAGATTAGGGAGTTCAAAGGACTTCATCTCCATGAGTTAGTTGACAGGATTAGAGAGGTTATAATGGAGAAAAGGTACATAAGAAAGAAGATTGCACAGAAATAGGGAGATGGAGTCATACCTGGTGTGATGAAGGACTTAAACCTCATAAGCAAGAATCTCAAAATTGTGAAGGTGAAAGTCAGTGATGATGACTTTGCAGAGGTGACACTGCTAGATGACTGGAATAACCAGAAAAGGCACACCGTGGACTAAAAAACAACAAGTGCTCATGCAGAGAATGGCAGGTAACTGGCAAGCCATGCAAGCATGCCTTGGCATGGATATTGTCCAACAGAGGGCTGCAGATAGCTGATTATGTTCATGATTATTACTCAGTTGCAAGGTTCAAAGCAGCTTATGAAGGTAGAGTGGAGCCAATGCCAGACAGATCCCAATGGCCACAAATTGATCTTGGGTTCAAGGTGTATCCACCTTTGCTGGGAAGAGCACCTGGTAGGCCAAAGGTTCAATGGCAGAGAGGATGCCTAGAGAAAAGGGCCACTATGAAGAAAGTGAGATGTAAGAGGTGTCGAGGATTTGGGCACTTTGCTAAGACATGCAAGCTAGATATGGTTGGAGAGGATGGTGAAACTACTCCAACAAAGAAAAGGTAAGCTTCATCACTTTGAATTTTGCACTTGTATAAGACATTTTCAAGTTATTCACTGTATTTTTCATTTATAGGAAGAGAACATCTGTGGTTGATGATGCTGGACCATCAACTGTGAAGAAAAAGAAGGCAGCAAAGAAGAAAAAGACTCCTAAGAAGAAAAAGACACCTTTAAGAAGAAACAGAAGAAGGATGCAGTTGCTCCTCCACCAAGGGTAGTCAGAAGCTTGAAGGACCTGATTTCTGGTGATGGACAGTGAGCCTGATGGGGGCTGAAGCTATTTTGGTGACTTCACTGTGAACTTGATTGGTCTCTGATGATTGAAAAGAATAAGCTTGTTATGCTTTTGTGTATGTGCCTATCATGGCCTGTGAACCTGATTGTCTGGTAGACAGTAAGCCTGATGCTTATGCTTGTTCTTCTATCCTGGTGTGTGTAATGCTTGTAAACTTGAACAAGCTAGTTGCTTCAATTTTTGGATCCCTGTAATGCTTGTAAACTTGAACAAGCTAGTTGCTTGAATTTGTCAGTTATGCTATTGTTTGCCAAAATTCAGTGAGTCAATTCAGTGATGTGTGATCTGTGACTCTCTGTGATCAGTGATCTGTGATACGTTGTGATCTGTGATACTATGTGATCTGCCAAAATTCAGTTTGCACAAAGCATACATACACAGATCACATACATTCCAAGCGGCACAATTACACAAAACATCAAATTGATTGGGTTCCATACATAAATTCCAGGCAATACACTAGCTATTACCATCAGTCAAAGGGTTCCATACATAGATTCGATTACAATTTTTCACCTAATTTAACACAAATACATGAACACAGATGGTACCTAATTGACTACTTCCAGTACTCCATCAGAAGGCAACCCAAAGCTACACCTACACAAACTGCTGCTACCACAACATAATCAGTTTTCGACCTCTGCACTTGCAGCTTTAGCTCCCACAACTCAGAGACTGCATTGTCAACTTTTTGCTTCAGTGCATCCACCTCTTGCTTCATGTCAGCAATGCGGTCAACAGAACCACCTCCACTGCTTCCATACCTGGGAGGGATCGGCTTCTTCCACTGAGATGGGCGCTGGTCTGGGTTGCGTAAGTATGCAACATATTGCGCCTCCGACATGATGATGCCGCAGGTTGTGTCGTCATCCTGCGTCCCATTAAACCCTAGCTGCATCAACACCCACCAAGAACTCCAAATTTCTCATGATTTGGACATAAATTGACTTACTTTGATGTTGTTCGGGCACTTCATGAAGCTTTGGCCACACGTATCCCGCTGCTTGCTTACGATCCAAACGAGCTGGACGTGGCAATCCGGGCACTCCACGAGCGGGGACAGCGCCGCGCTCTGCGACGAGCTGGATCCGGCAGCTAGCGGCCGGTAAAACTGGCTGACGCTCATCCTCGACAAGGGAGGTAGGCGTCGGCGGCGAACGCAGCAAGGGCAAGCTGGCAGCGACGGGAATGGCGTCGGGTAGAATGAGGACGAAGAAGGGAGATGTGGGTGCATCTCAGTGAACGAACAGAGCGAGATAGAAGAGGGAAGGGGCAATACGGTCCCATATGAAAATACGTAGCCTGACAGTAGGCCTGGATACGCCGGAGCCGTAGATCAGAGCAAGGATGGGAGGTATCGAAAATTGTAATGGCAAGTTTCCAATTAGACGAATAGTAATGGCAATCTTCAAAACACGAGAAATTGTAATGGCAGCAATCAAAAAACCCATAAGCAAACCAGGACACGGACGACAGCTAGCTCTCGTGCGTTTGCATTGCCGGAACAGGATTGCTCAATCGACGGTGGCGCTGTGTTGTGCATCTGCGTGCGTGCACACGATGAGAGGAGCGCAAGGATGACGCTGCTCTCCTGCTCAGCTAGGAGTGCTTGGGATGGGAGGGGTCGCTGGTACATGTCGCGGGGAGAGGTGACGCCATGGCCGGCTCCACCGAGCTCACCGGAGCAATGCCAAACGGGGATTCCGGTTGCTAGAACCTCAATCGACCGCACCAACATGACGAGAAAGGCACCGCGAACTCTCTGGTGCTATCGGCATGGACGGGACAGCGTCGGGGTGATGGTCCCCGCGGCGGCGCCATTAGTACCTATGGCCGGAGCTCGCGATTGCAGCGATACAGAGCACAAAAGATGAAATTGATTGCTCGGGGAGCAAAAGGGAGATACCGCGCGTCCAATTGAGTGGTTATCAGCCGCGAGGAAGGCTTCACGATGGCCGGCGACGTGCTGTGGCGGACCGGAGAGAGAAAACACCGACGGTGAGCATGAAACTGTGGAATTTGTGATCAAAACAAGACGGGAAAGGTACCCATGGTCGAGGTGAGGCTTCGCGAAGCTCCAGGGAACATTTTCGATGACGATTTATGCTCGGAGTTGGAAGTTTGTCGGCGACAGTGTGTGCTTGCGGCCTGGGAATGAAAGGAGAAACGAGGGACTCGGTTGCGGGCTTTATAGGCCCAAAGGCGGGATGGTGAGGGGTCGTGGGTGCTCCACCCACTCGAGGAGGGCGAGCGGAGTGGCCATCAAGCCTCCTGCGGCGGCCGTTATCGAGAGAGGAAAGAACGGCGACGCCCAGCTTCTCAGCTGGAGGAAGGAGAAAAGACCACGGTCGCTGACGCGTGGCCCTGCGGGGTGAGACAGAGAGGGAGCGGGGCGCTGCTCTGCAGCTGTGCGGGCTGGCGTTGCGCAGGCCCACTGGGCCACGGCCTGCTTGCGTGCAAGCGTGCGCGCGAGAAGGGAGGGAGGAGCTGGGCCAGCTCGGGCTGGCAGGGGCGGCCCACGCGCAAGAAAGAAGGAAGGAGGGAGTGGGAGAGCTTGCTGGGCTGGGCTAAAAGGAGAGAAGGGTGAGGGAGAAAAGAAATTGCTTTTTATTTCTTTTCACAACCAAATCAAGTCAAATTTAAGTAAAGTTTTGAAAATATTTTCACCCCACTAGCCCAACATTCAAATAAAATTAGATGCTCCACCATGAGTGCAACAAATGTGTTTCTATAACCTACATTTGTTATTTACTAAAAAATTAATATTTGTCCTAGGTTAAAAGCAAGGTAAAATAAATTAAGTGCTCAATTTAAATTTTCAAAATTTTTGAGAAAATCATTTATTTCGCTGTTTAAATTACAAAATCATAATTAAACCTTGAGAAATTTTAGGAAAATTCTAAAATTATTTATTTTGTTTAGTGTTTTCTATGCATAACCCAAAATAGAAATTTTAGAGTGTGACAATCCGCCGGAGAGATGCATGTGGAGGTTACCTCAGGAACCGCGGAGGCTGCCTAGAGCGCCGACGCGAAGAGTCGAGCCGAACAGCAAGATAAGGGGGTGAACCACCGAAAAGCCTACTTTGTAGATGTGTTTTGACGATTGGATGGTTGAGATCCCAATCGACCATGATCCTCTCATATATAGAGGGGGGTGGTTTTATCCCAGTAGGAAACCTCTCCAAGGCTTATTTTTCAAGTTTCCCAAGAGTTTGGAAGAGTTCGGTTCGGAATCCAAAAGGTTAGATCCGAACAGGGTCATTAACTAGGTCCGTCGGAACTTCCGGTGCATGTCGGAACTTTCGAAACGTCGGAAGTTCCGACCTAAGTCGGAAGTTCCGACATAGGGACGACCCCGGACACTCAAATAGTTTTTTTCAGCATTCTCGGAAGTTTTGGAGGTCCGAACTTCCAACTTGGGTTGGAACTTCCGACATGAGCGCATGTTTGTGAGGGCATAACTCCTTCATTCGGACACCAAATGAGGCAAACCATATATGTTTTTCGATCAGCTCGACGAGACGAATGCGATGGTGAAGTCCGTTTTACATTTTGGCAACTTCATAGAAATGAACATTTTTGGTTGTCAACATTATGCCCCCTGTTTTCAGGTGAACAACGCATATGAACCTGAAAACGCAAGTAAAACCAAACAGCAAAGATACTCAATCCAACGGCTGTTTAGTGACTAAGGGCGATGTATACATCGACCATTTTTTTATTCTAAGGGCGATACATGTATCGGCCATTGTTTCGAGAGCACTTAGGAGTTACACGAAGATATTGATACGATTGTCCATCGGTCTCAATGACACGGGCACAAAACCCTTTTTAGTGACGCTAATAAAGTCAGCGCCAGATAATTCACGATCGGATAAACAAGCAATACCATCATACCCCCGAGCGAAGGAGCATCGGCCGCAGCAACGGAGGTCGATGAATCAGCATGGATGACTTCAACTTGGTCTCCCACCCATTGAATTAAAAACTGGTGTAAACTAGATGGAACACAGCGATTGGCATGAATCCAATCGCGACCAAGGATGAGACTATGACTACCTTGCACCTCGGCAACGAAGAATGCTGTAGCCAATGTCTTGCTTCCGATAATCAACTCCATCGTCGCAACTCCCAAAACTGGAATTGGCTTGATGACTCCAACTCCGCTGATCGTTATATTGGTCTTTACCAATTCTTTGTCCGTGCCGCCGAGCTTCTTGTAGAGAGAATGCGGCATCAAGTTGACAATAGCACCGGTATCCACCAACATGTCATGAACCGGCATGCCGTTAATGAGCCCCGTGATATACAATGGCCGAAAATGATTAATAGAATCCTCCAGCTTATTAAATACGACATCTTCAACGACGAAGCAAAACTGAGCCGTCACTGAACCTTCGCCTTCATCGATTACATAATAATCGGAAGATAAGTAGACAACATTAAGCTCTGCGCGCGGCGGCATCGGCTCATAATCCACCATCTCCTCATCTTCTTCTGTGTCTCCAGAGCCTGAAATAACAGAGAAAACAATAGCAGAGACGGCATCCACCAGAATTGGATCGGCAACGGTGGCAGCAGGCAAAGCCGCAAAACTCGGCTTGGCCGGCTTCTGGGCAACCCGGCTTGGCCGGCTTCTGGGCAACTCAGCTTGGCCGGTTCTGACCCGGCCTGGCCGGGTTCTGCGACCCGCGCGGATTCCGCCTCTGGAATATCCTTATCTCCAGCAACCTTCTCTGTGGGTCTTGCAAAGCACGCTAGATCAGTTCCCTTCGCTGTTTGTGAAAAAATTGGATGCGAAGCATTGAAGACCTCCTCCCACATCTTTTCCAATTTCTCCCTCTTTTGTTGAGTTTGGCGCGCTCGCTGCAACTTCCGTTGTTATGTCTTGCTCATTCCCGGCGGGCACCACTTTGGTTGCAAATATTTGGGATCTACCGGCTTCTTCTCCACAACCTTAGCGGCAACCTCGTGGGTGGCGGAAGACGGGCCCTCAATCCTTATTGGCTCGTCATTGTTGACAATTGGCACTTCTTGTGATCCAATAAGAATTGTCGCCGAAGGCATCTCCTTCGGCAGTGGCTCAATAGGAGTGGTGGGAACAATGATAGACTCCACGGCCCTCTTAGGTACATAGACTTGTCGCGTCAGAGCCTTCTCTTTCCTATCACCAATTAAGAGCTTCGCCAGCGGCGGCAGAAGCGAGGAACCTAGCTCAATCGGCAGAAGCGAGGATTCATCGGTTGATGTTGCATGAGCAAGGGGTATGGCACCAAAACCCTGTTGGGTCCCCAATGTGGATGAGGTGGAGGATGAGGACCCCAACGAGAGACGCGAGGATGAACAACCTCTTGCCGGAGTCGTCGCCGAAGCCACCGTCATCTTCTTCGGTTGCTCCTCTCGCTTTGACGATGTAGACTCTCCTTTTTTAATGGCCGATCCTGAGAATTGGCCTTTTGTCGCCGGTATTTTTCCATGAGTCGGTCAAACGTGCAAAGCTCCTTGGGGACAAATTTTCCCTTATTTGAATTTGCATTCGTCTTCCAAGTACCAATCTCTGGACGCTTTGGGACGAATGTCTTGATCGCCTGGACCCCACCAGCACCAGCAACCTCGGAGATACCAGGGGAGGATGAGGCACCGCTTTCGACAATCCTGGCCAAGCTGACTCCAGCACGGCCTGGCCGGGTCTTCGCTACAGCTGGCCTGGCCGCCTCCTGTAGCCGGCTTGGCCGGGTTGCCGACTGGGCCAGTTTCTGGACCCGGCCTGGCCGGCCTCTGCTTTGCGGCCGTGGCCTCCCAATGTCGTTGCCTGGACAAGTATGGTGCTGAACCTGCAGAGATCTTTAATTTGGTTTTGCCATCTTCATCCTTTTCAAGCACCACTCGACGCCCCGAAAATTTTTTGGTTCCTCGCGTGGTTCGCCGATGATCACGTTCTTGCCTATCGTGGAATCGGCTTGCTCTGGACAAATCAAGATAGCAGGCTCTCCCTTCTCGATGACGTTCACCGGAGAAGGAACCTTGTCAACCATATCGATTTTAGGCACTGAAAGGATCAATACGGCTTGCTTTCTAAAAATGAGTTTACCATGTTGAAGATAATTGCAAACCAGGAGGTATAATGATAACTTCTCCTGAACTGGTCTCTGTCGACGCGGGACCGACCGTGGTACCCGTCGGCCCCCCTTACCAAAACCAGAGCAAAGCGTACGACCTAGAGTCGGACAACCCTGGTGGACTCAGTTAGAAAGTCTCTCTTGTGGTGTTAGAGTAGGATATGTCTAGTCGAGTCCGACCAGGACAGGACGTAGCTCTCGGCCCCTTGGAACTATAAAAGCGGGCCGAGAGTACCCGGCGAGGGGAAGTTCACTACAGATTATTCTGTACACCAAAACCATCAGATAATAGAATCCAACGCAAAGGCGCACGCCGACTGGACGTGGGGCTGTTACTCAACTACGAGGGCCTGAACTAGTATAAATCGTTTGTCTTCACGTTCGCCGCCGAGTTCCAGAGTTCACCGAAGCCCAAACAAAACTATCCCGGGTACCCCCGTGGCAGGCTATCGGTCGTAAAACACCGACAGCTGACGCGCCAGGTAGGGGCTTTCGGCGAGTTCATCATCGAGAAATTGGCGGACCTCACCAACATGGAAGATGCATCCAAGACAACTCCCGTTTTCGGCTCACGGGTCTGTGAAATCGACAACAAAGGCAAGATCCAGGGTCGTCTACAAGAGGAGAAAACCGAAGGAAGGTTAAACAGCTCGATAGACATAGATAGACAAGATGTGGAGAGTCCAGAAATTTTTAATCTAATCAGCAACATCGGCAGTCTAAGCATCCACAACGGAGGAAGAACCCACTACAAGGAGTCGGCGAGTTCTTTCCCGTTAGGTCTCGACAACTCGGCCAAGACAATCCAGAAACTCATGACAGCTCGGCAAGATTTCAGCTTACCACTGAGAGGGGCACAAGAAGGCTTGATGATGACGGTTACGCCTCAAGGTTGTACTATTCACTGGCCAGAATAAGAATACAATCCCATCATGAGGTTACCATATCAGGAAGGGATAGAACTCAGTGAGTCTGATGAATCTGAGGAAGAACACGTTCAAGAAGTGTTAACAATCCAACGACCAAGATCAACACTCCAACTACCTCAAGCGCCAGACATCAATTCATTTGACGAAACCGAGTCGGGTATATCTGCTGACGAGCCAAGTAGAGAAGAGGAAACCGAAGAGCAGAGAACAACCCAGGAGAGAAGGAACAAACTAAAACAAGGAAGACGGAAGAGAGCAATACAAATAAAAGAAACATGGATGAAGTTCAAGAAAGAGCTCGAAGACTACAAAAGAAAGAAAGCAGAAAGAGAAATAAAAGAAAGAGCAGAAAAGGAGAAGAACCAAGGAACAATAAGCGCCAAAATCCAAGAGCTAATCGAAGAAATCAGAGCCACTCCAGGTCTCGACGAAGAACATAGAAGACTCAAAGAAGCCCTCCAGACCGCTCAAAGATGGAAGAACAAATCAAACAGTCCACCAAAAAACGGAGGGCCAAACACAAGGAAACCGATGCTCGAAAGACTAGGACACACCGAGAGCATCAACCAGACTGAACAAAGAACTCGAGACAACCGCAAAAGCACGGAGAAAGCAAGGCCTCAGGTTTCAACAACCCAACGCAGTCCATCCCCACAATCAAAATACAAGGAAGGGAATGGAGAAACAGAACACGCAAGAACTTCGACAATAGGGGTAACCAGGCAAACAGCTCATGAAGACAGGAAGTATGAAGCACCAGACAGATTCCCATGCTTTGCAAGTAGACTACTCTCCATCAAGTTACCGCACAAATTCAAACCATCAAATCACTCAAAATATGATGGAAAGACAGAGCCCAAGCAGTGGTTAAGGATATACTCTCAGTCAATTGAACTAGCAGGAGTAAACGATGACATCAAGACTCTTTTCTTTCCAATGGCATTAGAAGCTATGCCACTGCAATGGTTCGATAAACTCAAGCCAAGATCAATAAGAAACTGGGAAGACCTGCATCGAGCGTTTTGCGAGAACTTTGCAGGTATTATAACACATCCAATCACGCAAGCCGAGTTGAAAGGACTAAAGCAGAGACATGGAGAAAGCCTAAGAGAGTTTTATCGACGATTTGGGGAATTAAGAGCCCAAGTACACGACATCACAGAAAGAGAAGTAATTGAAGCCTTTTCATACGAAATTCTAGCAAGATGGCAGTTCCATGACTTCTGCAAAGAGAACCCACGGACAAATGAGGAATTCAAGAACTTAGTTGAAAGGATGATAGCAGCAGAAGAAAAAACGAGAGAAAGGTTCCCTGATCGACGAGACAACCCAGATAGAAGACATAACAACCCAGACAGGAGACATAACAACCCGGATAATAGGCACCACAACACGGATTACAAACGGCATAGTTACAATGATCGATACAACAGAAAACGAGGACTGGATAACATGATAGCTATGGCAGACAAAAGCAAGAAAGCATATAGACCAAAGAGATACGACGACGCAAAAAGAGCAAAGGACATTGAAACAATGCAATGCATCTACCATCCAAACTCAAATCATATAATGGGAAACTGTTACACCTTTCAATATTATATGAAGAAGAACTCCAGAAGCACAAAAAAGAAAGATGAAGACAAAAGAGATGAAGGCAAGTCGCACGAAGAAGGGTTCTAGGAATCCAACGGAACAGTAGCAGTCATCTTCTCAGGCGTGCCAGGATCAAGAAGTAAACAACAAAACAAACTGGCTCTCAGGCAAATAATGGCAGCAGAACCCGCAACGCCCAGATACCTCAACTGGTCTCAATATCCGATACAATTCACTAGAGAAGATCAATGGACCAGCATAGGAAATGCAGAACACTACCCCCTAGTTTTAAACCCAACAATCGCCGGGTTAACTGTAACCAAAGTATTGATAGACGGAGGAGCAGGTCTCAATATAATTTTCTCAGAAACTTTGAAGAAGATGGGCTTAAATCTAACAGGTCTGATAACTCCTACAAGTGTACCATTTTATGGTATAGTACCAGGAAAAGCAGCACTGCCGTTGGGACAAGCTACTCTACCAGTGACATTTGGGAGCCCAACAAACTACAGAACTGAGCTGATCAAGTTTGAAGTAGTCGACTTTGAATCATCTTATCATGCTATCTTAGGGAGACCAGCAATTGCTAAATTCATGGCAATACCACACTACCCATATTTGATTCTCAAGATGCCTGGACTACATGGAGTTCTAACCTTAAGAGGTGATTTAAAGAGGGCTTTCGACTGTGACGTTCAAGCAATTCAAATTGCAGAAAAAGCTCAAGAAGCCATGGGAAAACAAGAGATATCAGAAGAACTGCAAAAAATCAATCAAGAAGAACTCGAGATACCAGCACAGAAACAATCCATATTAACTCCGCCCAAGGAAGACGACATCAAGCACATTGACCTCGCAACAGGAGATCCCACGAAGACCGCCATCATAAGTGCTCACCTCAGCAAAAAATAGGAACTCGCGCTCACCAACTTTCTCCGAGAAAACAAAGATATATTCGCATGGAAACCAGCAGACATGCCTAGTGTCCCGAGAAAGTTGGCTGAGCACAACATCGATGTAGTCAAAGGCACAAAGCCGGTAAAGCAAAGATTGAGAAGATTTGCACTAGACAAGAAGGAAGCAATAAAGAAAGAAATCACAAAACTTTTAGCAGCTGGATTCATCAAAGAAATCCTGCACCCAGATTGGTTGGCTAACTCAGTCCTCATGCAGAAAAAGAGACTGGAGAATGGCGCATGTGCGTCAACTACACAGATTTGAACAAACATTGCCCAAAGGACCCTTTCGGGCTCCCACGGATTGACCAGATTGTGGATTCAACAGCAGGATCATCATTACTATCCTTCTTGGATTGTTACTCCGGATATCACCAAATATCTCTAAGAGGAAAATCAAAGCAAGACCTCCTTTATTACGCTATTTGGAGCGTACTGCTACAAAACAATGCCATTCGGACTAAAGAATGTAGGAGCAACCTACCAGAGGGCAATTCAAACTTGCTTGGATAAGCAGATAGGAGATAATGCGGAAGCTTATGTCGACGATGTCTTGGTCAAAACAAGGAACCCATATACACTGATTGAAGACTTGGAACAGACCTTCAGAAATCTGAAAAGGTGGAACTGGAAGCTAAACCCGAAGAAATGTGTGTTTGGGGTGCCTTCAGGACAACTACTAGGTTTTCTCGTAAGCAACCGAGGGATCGAGGCTAGCACGAAGCAGATAAGGGCAATAACAGAGATGAAACCACCCAGCAATGTCAAATGCGTCCAAAAGCTAACAGGGTGCATGGCAGCACTAAATAGATTCATATCAAGACTAGGAGAAAGAGGATTACCGTTCTTTAAACTGCTAAAGAAGAAATGGAAATTCATGTGGACAGAGGAAGCCAACAAGGCATTTGAAGAACTAAAAAATTACCTCACGACATCTCTAGTACTTACACCTCCAAAGAAACATGAAGATCTCATGTTATATATAACAGCGACTAACCAGGTAGTCAGTACAACCATTATTGTGGAAAGAGAGGAAGAAGGAAAAGTCTACAAGGTACAGAGGCCAGTATATTACATCAGTGAAGTCCTATCGGAATAAAAAACAAGATATCCACACATACAGAAGGTACTCTACGCACTCCTAATTACATCAAAAAAGCTCAGACATTACTTTGAAGAAAACAAAGTTACAATAGTAACCGATCTACCGCTGGGAGATATATTACGAAACAAGGATGCCACAGGTCGAATATCAAAATGGGCAGTAGAGCTCGGAGCTTTGAACATAGAGTTCACTCCAAGGAAAGCTATCAAATCACAAGCTTTAACAGACTTCATAGCAGAATGGAGAGAGATACAATTACGACCAAGTGAGATCATACTTGATCATTGGAAAATGTACTTCGACGGATATCTAAAGCTTGGAGGAGCCAGAGCAGGTATCCTATTGATATCTCCTGAGGGAAGACAACTCAAATATGTCCTTCAGATACTATGGCAAGCAACCAACAATGAAACAGAATATGAGGCACTCATCCATGTCCTAAAAATAGCTACATCATTAGGAATTAAAAGGCTACCGGTTTACGGGGACTCAGCAGTGGTAATCAACCAAGTAAACAAAGACTGGAACTGCACAAAACAAAATATGGACGCCTATTGCATGGAAGTACGCAAGCTAGAGAAAAATTTTCAAGGGCTAGAAATCCATCATGTGTTAAGAGACCTGAACGTCGCGGCTGATATACTTGCAAAAATGGGATTAGACAGGGCAAAGGTGCCCTCAGGAGTATTTGTAGAAGAACTTTCTGCTCCATCAATAAAACAACTTGAACTACCACAAGAAAGGAATGAAGAGCTCGGAAAAGATTCAGAAGAAACTCTAAGAGGCATGGAAATTATGGCAATACAACAATAAAGCTTAGCATCCCAGGATTGGAGGCAGGTTTTCATTGATTACTTAAAAGAACACAAGCTACCAGAAGAGAAAGACAGAGCAACTCAAATCATTAGAAGAAGTCGAAACTATGTGCTTGTAGGAGACAAGCTATACAAAAGGGCAGCATCATCAGGCAAATGTGTTACTACCGCAGAAGGGAAAGAAATCTTAGAAGAAATACACGCAGGTTGTTGTGGGAATCACGCAGCTTCAAGGACACTAGTTGGAAAAGCCTTCCGAACTGGATACTATTGGCCAACAGCACTGAAAAGCGCAGAAGAACTCGTCAGAAAATGCAAGGGATGTCAAATGTTCGCAAGATAGGCACATGTACCAGCCCATAATTTGATATGCATACCACCAACCTAGCCTTTCTCATGCTGGGGGCTAGATCAAGTGGGGCCACTAAAGAAGGCAAAAAGAGGATTTGAGTACATTTACGTGGCAATTGACAAATTTACAAAGTAGATAGAATACAAGCCATTGGTCAAATACAGCGCAACCAAAGCTGTGGAATTCATACAAGAAATAATACACAGAATCGGCATGCCAAATAGACTAATCACAGACCTCAGGTCACCCTTTACGGCAGTAGAGTTCAATAGCTGGGCACAAGACTGTGGAATAAATATCGACTATGCATCAGTCACCCACCCACAAGCAAACGGACAAGTCGAGAGGGCCAATGGACTCATATTAGCTGGACTCAAACCAAGGTTGTATGAAGAACTCAAAGATTATGGAGCCAAATGGATAGAAGAACTACCCAAAGATAGCCTGGGGGCTAAGAACCCAAATCAGCAGGGCCACTGGGTACTCCCCTTTCTTCCTGGTCTACGGATCTGAAGCAGTCATACCAGTAGATTTAATATGGACATCACAAAAAATAGAGCAATACAACAAAGGAGAAGCCAAAGAAACAAGAAGACTAGAAATCGACAGCAACGAAGAAGTCAGAATAAATGCAACAGTACAGAATGCAAGATACCTACAAGGACTAAGACGATACTATGACAAGGGCACACACCCAAGGAAATTCCAACAAGGAGATCTAATTCTACGAAGAATACAAAAAGTAGATGGAAGGCATAAACTACTTAGTCCCTGGGAAGGACCATACATAATATCAAAGGTACTCAGACCTGGAACCTACGAGCTCATGGATGAAGATGGCAACATAATCAAGAATACTTGGCATGTCAGCCAACTCAAGAGATTCTATTCTTAAAAAAAAATCTCTCTCAGATCAGAGATGTAGAAGTTATTTTTCCGGGTGATAACCCGACGAGAATCAATAAACTATCCATTTGACACCAAAAAGAGCGATGACGAATACTTCCGGGTTGCTAAAGCAATACCGACGAGACTAAAGGAAAGGCAGACCGACTACTCGCCATGAGCTCATTCCGGATCGAGAATCCGATGAGAGTAATAGACTACTCGCCTATAAAGAGCCGTGTCCGGGCTGCAAGGCAGTCTCGATGAGAGTACATAGTACTCGCCCCAGTTACGAGCTCATTCCGGACTAGGACCCGATGAGAGTAATAGACTACTCGCCTTCTCCAAAGGTTATAACTGGGTTTCAACAAAAGAAGACCTTCTAAAGAACGAGTTCATTCCAGATCAGGGATCCGATGAGAGTAATAGACTACTCGACTTCTCCAAGAGCCATGTCTGGGCTGCAAGGCTGTCTCAATGAGAGTACATAGTACTCGCCCTAAGTTCCGGGCTAGGACCCGATGAGAGTAATAGACTACTCTCCTTCTCCAAGGGCCATAACTAGGTTTCAACAAAAGAAGACCTCCTGAAGAACGTGCTCATTCTGGATCAAGGATCCGATGAGAGTAATAGACTACTCGACTTCTCCAAGAGCCGTGTCCGAGCTGCAAGGCAGTCTCGATGAGAGTACATAGTACTCGTCCCAGTTACGAGCTCATTCTAGGCTGGGACCCGATGAGAGTAATAGACTACTCGCCTTCTCTAGGGGTCGTAACTGGATTTAACAAAAGAAGACCTCCTGAAGAACGAGCTCATTCCGGATCAGGGATCCAATGAGAGTAATAGACTACTCGACTTCTACAAGAGCCGTATCCGGGCCGCAAGGCAGTCTCGATGAGAGTACATAGTACTCGCCCTAGCTACGTGCTCATTCCAGGCTAGGACCCGATGAGAGTAATAGACTACTCGCCCTCTACAAGGGCCGTAGCTGGGTTACTTCCGGGTTGCTAAAGCAATACCGATGAGAGTAAAGGTAATGCAGACCGACTACTCACCACGAGCTCATTCCAGATCGAGAATCCGATGAGAGTAATAGACTACACGCCTATAAAGAGTCGTGTCCGGGCTGCAAGGCAGTCTTGATGAGAGTACATAGTACTCGCCCCAGTTACGAGCTCATTCCGGCCTGGGACCCGATGAGAGTAATAGACCACTCACCTTCTCCAAGGGCCATAACTGGATTTCAACAAAAGACCTCCTGAAAAACGAGCTCATTCCGGATCAGGGATCCGATGAGAGTAATAGACTACTCAACTTCTACAAGAGCTATATCCGGGCTGCAAGGCAGTCTCGATGAGAGTACATAGTACTCGCCCCAGCTACGAGTTCATTCCAGGCTGGGACCCAATGAGAGTAATAGACTACTCGCCCTCTACAAGGGCCATAGCTGGGTTACTTCTGGGTTGCTAAAGCAATACCGATGAGAATAAAGGTAATGCAGACCGACTACTCGCCACGAGCTCATTCCGGATCGAGAATCCGATGAGAGTAATAGGCTACTCGCCTATAAAGAGCCGTGTCCGGGCTGCAAGGCAGTCTCGATGAGAGTACATAGTACTCGCCCTAGTTACGAGCTCATTTCGGCCTGGGACCCGATAAGAGTAATAGAATACTCGCCTTCTCCAAGGGTCGTAACTGGGCTTCAGCAAAAGAAGACCTCCTGAAGAACGAGCTCATTCCGGATCAGGGATCCGATGAGAGTAATAGACTACTTGCCTTCTCCAAGAGCCGTGTCCGGGCTGCAAGGCAGTCTCGATGAGAGTACATAGTACTTGTCCCAGTTACGAGCTCATTCCAGGCTGGGACCCGATGAGAGTAATAGACTACTCACCTTCTCCAAGGGCCGTAACTGGGTTTCAACAAATGAAGACCTCCTGAAGAATGAGCTCATTCCGGATCAGGGATCCGATGAGAGTAATAGACTACTCGACTTCTCTAAGAGCCGTGTACGAACTGCAAGGCAGTCTCGATGAGAGTACATAGAACTCGCCCTAGTTACGAGCTCATTCTGGGCTGGGACCCGATGAGAGTAATAGACTACTCGCCTTCTCCAAGGGCCGTAACTGGGTTTCAACAAAAGAAGACCTTCTGAAGAACAAGCTCATTCTGGATCAGGGATCTGATGAGAGTAATAGACTATTCGACTTCTCCAAGAGCCGTGTCCGTGCTGCAAGGCAGTCGCGATGAGAGTACATAGTACTCTCCCTCATTCTGGGCTGGGACCCAATGAGAGTAATAGACTACTCGCCTTCTCCAAGGGCCGTAACTGGGTTTCAACAAAAAAAGACCTCCTGAAGAACAAGCTCATTCTGGATCAGGGATCCGATGAGAGTAATAGACTACTCAACTTCTTCAAGAGCCATGTCCGGGCTGCAAGGCAGTCTCGATGAGAGTACATAGTACTCGCCCTCATTCCGGGCTAGGACCCGATGAGAGTAATAGACTACTCACCTTCTCCAAGGGCCGTAACTGGCTTTCAACAAAAAAAGACCTCCTGAAGAACGAGCTCGTTCCGGATCAGGGATCCGATGAGAGTAATGGACTATTCGACTTCTCCAAGAGCCGTGTCCGGGCTGCAAGGCAGTCTCGATGAGAGTACATAGTACTCGCAGCTCATTCCGGGCTAGCACCCGATGAGAGTAATAGACTACCCGCCTTCTCCAAGGGCCATAACTAGGTTTCAACAAAAGAAAACCTCCTAAAAAACGAGCTCATTCCGGATCAAGGATCCGATGAGAGTAATAGACTACTCGACCAATCTCGATGAGAGTACATAGTACTTACCCCAATTACGAGCTCATTTCGGGCTGGGACCCGATGAAAGTAATAGACTACTCGCCTTCTTCAACAGCTGAAACTGGGTCTCGATCGATGAAGAACTACTGAAGGAAGGACGACACCACCCTTCAAGGCCAAAAAACCAAATCCCTTTCAAAATGAAGCAAGAACTAAAGATAGAAAATCAAATCATCACAGAAAGCTCAAAAACACATAAGGAGGAGTCTGCTATCACAAAAGTACGGTAAATTTACAACCCGCTAAGGGGCATCAGAAGGGCCAGTCACCTCATCATCAACAGGGGGCAAAGGTAGCGCAAGTTGATCAGTTAAGCGGCCAGCAACATCTTCCAAACCATCTCCAGCCCCTTCTGCGGCACTCCTTTGATCCTCATGAAGCGTAGTATCAAGGTTGTCCAAAGGAATGGTCAGAAAAAGAACCCGAATCCTTCCAAGCACGCTACCTATGCTACCACGAACAACATTTGTGATAAAGTTTTAGGTGATCAAAGGAAAAGCTGAAATCAAATCACCCCTAGTCAAGTTTTGATCTTCAGCAGCAATACGGACAACATTAGCAACCTTTTCAAAAGATTTCCAGAGGAGGTCAAGCTTCTTATTAGCAGTCGTCACCTGAGCATTGAGATCAGTAATGGTCTTCGAAGCCTGCACAAGATCACGATCAACTCCTCGCCGAATCAATCGAGCACGCGCGAGTTCTTCTTCAGCTTGAGATTTTACCTCTTCAGAACGGCTATGCTCAGTAGGAAGCGAAGCCTTCAAAGACTCTACCTCAGTTGCCAGCTTATCCTTCAACTGCGTGAGCTCTGAAGCAAAAATAACAGACAGTTAAATAGGGGAACATCCAAAAAAAAGATTGAATCAGAGAACTACCTGCACAGTTTTTTCGCATCTCGTCAAAGCTGACAGCAGCACTGCGGAGACGTATGCTCGACTCAACAAGATCAGCCTCAGCTTTTTCTCGAGCAGAAATGTCAGCAGAAAGACAATCCTTCAAACTTTGAATCTCCGAAGTCAACTTCCCTCCAACCTCAGCAGAACAGAACAAACCATCCTGGTCTCGGGAGAAACCCTACAAAGGAAAAGAAAAACATCAAGGAAAAGGCAACAACACCAAGGAAAGGAGAACAGAAAAACAACTCACTTTGATTTTTCTCCAAAATCCTCCCAACTCGCCACCAACTCAGAAATCTGATGGCAAGGATCGAACTTCAATAAAGCATCTCCTTCAAATTGCCGTCCATGTAAAGAAGTGGAGTCAAAACCCGAATACCTTCGCAGAGGAATAGCAATGGGGATAGGAGATTCTTGCTCAGTACCACAGTCCCGAGCTGTATCTGCACTGACAGTCCTCTTGGAGTCTGCAGGCTGGGAAGAACCCGCCCTAACAATGCATCACCTTTAGGAGCAGAAGAACCCAACAAAGGACCCGAAGAAGAAAGTGGAGAAAATCTGCAAAAATGAAGGATTAATAGAAAACTCAAACAAAAGAACCTAAAGAGAAACAAAGACCCTTACCCGATCAACTTTTTCCTAACTTCCCAGGAAGGGAAGCAATGGGAGGAGGTCGAGCAGAAAACAAATCAGTCACTTTTGACACAGTAGGAGGAGGAGTGACCATGGAATCTTGATCAACAGAGGTCTTCTTACTGAAAGCAAAATGGTAAATAAGAAAGAACACAGCAGAACAAAGAAATACAGAGGAGAACGAAGAAAAGAACTCACATCCGACGTATAAGATGAGTGGTATCCTCTTCATCCTCAGTTTCATCAAGAGGATGAATCACAGAGTCTAAAATAGCAACAAAATAGAAAGTCAAAAAACAACTACCCAAATGCAAAGAAAACAGAAAAGGCTCACCTATGAGAATGTTACCTGGGCAACAGAACTAGCAATCCGAGGTTTTTTAGCAAAAAAAGCAGAGGCCGAAGCAGAAAGCTCAGAAGTACTCGATCGCCTCCTACGACCAGATATAGATCCTATGCGGGGAGTATGCTCCACATATTTAGCTTCAGAACTCACAGAGAACCCAGGAATGAAATTGCACCCGAAGCATTACGAAGAATAGAAGCCGTACCCAGAGTAGCCACATTCTCTGAAGGAGGAGGATCAACAAAGTTTCGCCCAAGCTCCTGGAAAACAAAATAAGATATATGGTCAGCCCAAAATTCTAGAAGATTAAAAAGCAATAGTGAAGAGAAGCAAAACTTACAGTTGGGGGCGGATTGTCAGCAGAGTACTCGTCAACCCGGACAGGCAAAATAAGCACACCTTTAAGGATCCCCCTCAAACGCTCAAGAACTTGATCATCAGACAACTCAGTGTTGAGTAAACAACTGGAGTCATCAAGTCTAGTATACTCAAAGCCAAATTTATCCCTCTGCAAAAGAGGTTGAACTCGGCGACGAATGAAGCTAGCCACAATACCAAAACCTGTCAACCCTTGCTGTTTTAGAACCTGAAAGCTATTCAACAAGGGCTACAGCTTCGCCATATCACTGTCAGAAAGAAACTCCTTATCCCATCAAGGATTCTGCTCTGGGGCAACATCAGAATGAACAGCTAAGGCAGGAGGAGAGTTGATGGCGTAAAACTAGTAAGAACGCCACTCACGGACAGATTCAAGAAGGGTATAATAAAAAATTCGCTCTTCCGACCTTGGCGGAGCTAGATACAGCATCTAACAAGAACAGGGGCAACACCACCTTGATTGTTAGGCCTCAAGTGGAAGAAGTCGCGGAAGAGGGCAAGAGAGGGAGGAATCCCAAGGAAAACTTCACAGAAGTGAGCAAAGATAGACAGATGAAGAACCCCATTTGGAGACAACTGATACAGAGTAGTCCCGTAGTAATCAAGAAATCTACGGAAGAAGTTGGAAGAAGGAAGGCAGAGGCCGCACAGAATAAAGTGATAGAAAAGAACAATCATGTCACCCTGCGCCACAGGAACCCGGTGCTCGCCAGGGAGAACCCAGCCAGAGAGTTCTTTCGGATGAATACACCCGTTGGCCTCCAGGGTCTTTAGTTGAGACTCCTTGACCTTGGGCTCAGGCCAAATCTCCTCTGCAGCAACCATGGCAAAATACTCAGGATTGTTGATCTCCTCCTCTTGTTCTGCCTTCTCCTCACCGAAAGCAGAAGCCCCTTTCTTCGCACGGACCATGAAACGATGAAGAAGCCTAGATTTTTGGTGGTGGTGCAAGAACTAGGGATTACTGCAGTGGCGCAAGAACTAGGGTTTACGGCGGCGGCGTAAGAAAACTAGGGCTTGTCCTTTTCAACAGAAAGATGACAGCGGATGAAGGAAAAAAGAAAAATCACCCTATATTCTTAGAGAGATGGAGAAAAGCCCGATCATGCACAAAGGCCCATTTAAATGGCCCAACTAGAACAAAGAATGCCATGCAAGATGCGAGATTTCAGTCGGCAGCACCATCAGCTAGTCCGGTCCCAGAAAGAACCTTTGGATTATCACAAACAACTCACATTGAATCAAATATACAACCATAGACAAGCCAGGCAGCTTCAGTTACAAGCAACTCGGAAAAAAGACTGGGTACATATTGAAAGAACTCGAACCACCAGCTCACTTGATTTCAACATCAGAAATAGAACTCCCATCTCGATTATCTTGGACAATACAACTCACACCTCATTACAACAGCTCGGATGACATTTTTTGATACATACTAGCATTACAAACAAGTTAGACGAAGGATACATGTTCTGTTATACAAACAACTCAGGTGACATCATATTACAACTTTTCCTCAGAAGATACACCACAGGATGAAGCAAAGAAGCAGCTCGACACAAAGACAAAGTCCTAGTTCAACCACCCGAGTAACATATTAGCAGCTGAAGGAGAGATTGACGAACAACCTCTCCTACTGTCGGTGCTAGTTTTGGGGGGCGCTAGCACCGGCTAGTAACTTGTATTTTGCGGTTGAGGTTTCGGATGGTGTGCAAGGAGGAACACAAGAGGTTTATATTGGTTCAGGCCAAGAGGGCCCTACGTCCAGTGGAGAGGCGAGTCGTGTTGCCTTGCACCGGGGTGCTTGTTGTCACAGAACTGACCAATTTATACGAGCACAAGTACAACGATCGCATTTTTAATCGCAATCCAGTCGCACTTGAGCCAATACAAACCCGATAGTCCGGAAATCTCGAAGGATTTCAAACATTTCATACCCCAAGGATCATTCATTCAGCAATACCCGATCACATGACACATAAGTTCGCAACCGAATTTAAACATCAGAGTACAACATAGTCTTTTACACGAATATAGTAGTAGCGGAAGTCAACATAGTTTTACACCACAGGGTTCAAATACGAGTACCATAAAGAGACCATGTCACAGCATTCATACAACAACTAAGGATAGATAATGACCCTGCCCTCGGGTCTAGTTTTCTTCGCCCGCAGGGGTGAAGCAATTCCTGCAATACGCGTAGTAGACTACACCATCTGCAACAATGGGAATAAAACCCTGAGTACTCAATTGTACTCAGCTAGACTTACCCGACAGGGAGTAAATAAAAAGACTCTCAAGGATATGCAAGGCTTATTTGGTGGATCTCAGAGGGTAGCATCATTTTTGCATCAAAAGCATTACTACAGTAGATCCTCAACTTATTCATTTTAATTGTGATAAGCTTCGATTTCAGTTAAGCTATTTACTAAGATTAGCCACGATACTAAGCATTCACTGAATATTATAGCAATCAATAAAACCATATGATTTTCGATATCCACAGATATCAACCTCATCTCACCATAATCATTATGTTCAAGTTATTAGCCTCTACCTCATCAGAAGATCAGTTCAGTTTCTCACTAACCAGGAGAGATGGCGATTCGAATCGATTGTACCAGCTGGCAAATATGCCAATCACAAACCCTGTCAGCCGAGCCACTGGCTTCTTGGGTCACCGTTAAATCCTTCTGAGACGCAATATGTCGCGAGTTTGGCGGGGACCATATTCTCAGAGACCAACCCACTTCCAGGATGCATCAGGTCCTTGACCTGCCCTTGGTAAGATGGTGTCTCCGCACATACTTCCTACCTCCAGAATATGTTTGCCTAGTCGCACCAAGGCTCGGCTCAGAAAGAAATACTCGGCTTCGCGGTCAGAACGACTTATCTGGCCAGCTATGTGACGACGTCTTTCAATCTCAACTGATGTCTGGTGGCCTCAATCCTAGTCGGCCGCAAGCAGCATCGAAGACGGCATGACCTCAACCATGTCATGCGGCTCCCCGCTACCTAGCCTTGGTTCTCTCATTAGACACTGTGGCATGGTGGCACATATAGTCCATCATGTGGAATCCAACCCCCTCATCATTAGTAACCACCTCTGCTCGCGAAGGATAGGAAATCCCTCGACTTCTACCGGTCTAAGCATGGCTAAGCATAAGATCGAACCCATCCCCTTGTCTAGTAATAACTTCAGGATCAAGTATAAGTGGACAAGGTATAAATGCAACAACGGTATCATATCAACTCCTATACTTAAGTGCACAATCATACGATTTAATAATGACCAGTGGATTTGTAAAAAAGAGTAGGTGGAGACTTAGGGATGCTCCGGGGCTTGCCTTTCATAAGGTTAGTAGGTTGGTGATCAGGGCACTCTGGAAGTTCAGCCTCTTCTTCATGGCCTTCGGGAACCTCTGGCACTTCAATCTCCGGCGGAACTCCCTCCTCTGGTGGATCGAACTGCAACAGCGTCACTCCTCCCGGCGATCCTGTATGCATGATATGCATATATGAGACTGAGAATGCACATGAAATCCAAGATAGAGATGCACAAATTAACCCATGATATGCAATCAGTTTAACAATCCGCACTCATTTACTGAGTACGTGCATATTTCTTCTCTAGACAACCAACTCATACTCACCCTTCTTAAGCAAAGCATAGAACAATTTCTCGTCCCGGGTGAGAGGTTTATAACCTGCACTTAATAATTAACATGCATCAACTAACCTACCACAATCAACTTATAATTAACAAACGTGAGCAACATTATATAAACAAAACATTAACCTTGCTACCCTAAGCTCAAATGAGGATCAACTCCACTGTTTTAAACAAGTGATAATACTGAACATCACAGAAATGCATAAAAACACTTCCCAACCAAAAGATATTTGCTTAAAAACAATTAAACAAACCCTAGCCTATAACTGGACCTACTGTTTGCTGTGCCTAGAAAAATCCATAAAAATTACAGTAGCTATTACACATCCAAATTAGCCTGCTGACAAAATTTCAAGTCATTTGGACAAGTATAACAGGCTACACAAAAATAATAAACAACCAGCCTTTTAAGCATTGGAAAATACTTAACACAGTGAAAAGTATCAAACAACAGATTTCCCATTTTTCTTAGCTTCTTCACAACATAACATGGTTCAGAAAAAATATTCATGACCATATCCTTAACACATTAAGCATGGTGATTTTTGCAAGATTAAAGCATAAAAGGCACATTATATAAGACATTATACAAATTACAGTGCAACACCAGCAAACATATTTTTCTTAGATTCTACTTCCCTAAATAAGATTAATGCAAGTGGAATCACATTTTTAGCACATTCCTACAATTACTTATGCATTTATCAAGTTTTCAAGCAATTAACAATTTAAATATAACTGCACAGAAAAAGTATTCCAAAAATACATTTTATATTTTTCCTTGATAGAGCTCAGAAATACAAACATAACAAAATTTGGTTCACCCCAATTGGATACTCCTAACTCCAGATTTGAATTTTGGAAGATTTTACACAATTTCTGGAAATCAATTTCATAAATCATAAAATCCAAAACCGGCTTTAACTGCTACGCGCACCCGGCTCAGTGAACCAGAGGCGCACCCAGCCAGCTGACCAGCGGGCCCCGGGGTCAATCTGACCCCACGTGTCTGCGAGAGGGGCAGAGCCGCCGGCGCTGACCGGCGAGAGCTCGCCGACGGCGAGGTCTCCGGCGACACCACGAGCACCAACGGACTCCTGACGACGAGACGAACTCAGCGCACTAACTTTCGAGGCCTGTCCCCCACCGGAGCAAGCTCAACGGCGGCAATGGCGGACGGCGGCGGTCCGGCGAACTTGTGCCGGCCAATTCCGGCCTTCACCGGCGAAACCAACCCACGTTCCGTACTCCCTACACCCTAACGGAGCTCCGTGCTCGATGAATCGAACAGCGGTGCACGACAGCTTGCTCTAACCGCGCGCATGGCGACACGGTGGCGGGCGAAACTCCGGCGAGCTCGGGTTCCGGCAAAACTACGGCGAAATCAACCCGACCAACGACCTAGGCTAGATCTACGACTCACGAGGACACCACGACGAGAAAGAACTAGAAAGAACGGCTACGGCATTGCCCTCGTCGCGGCAACCCGAGAGCTCGGCGGTGCTCCGACGAGGTCACGGTGGCGAGAAGCTCGCTGGAGCTATACCTTAGCTCGACTGAGACTAGAAATGGGTCGAGGGTGTAGAGCAGAGAGTGGTGGAGCTGTGGTGGTGATGGAGCGGTCGGAGACGGCGCGGTGACGTCGGATTTTACCGCGGCGACGGCACGGCGGCGATGGCGACGGCGGAGGGGAAAAGAGGAGAGCAGAGAGGCGAGAGCGAGCGAGAGTGCGAGTGGAGCGTGCTGGGGGACAGGAAGGGGTGCCCTTTTCACCTTTGCAGGGCGACGGCAGGCGGGCGTGGCCCGACGTCGGCGTACGGTCGCCACTTGGTGCCGTTCGCCTGCGGCCGCACCAGCTGCTCGGCCGAATGCCGATTTGAATCGGCTCGATTCAGTTCTGAAAACCGACTGAAACCCGATCTTTGATGCGTCATATCTCGTGATCCAGTGCGTTTCAGCGAAAACTTCACTAATATGGATCAAAGAGCTACATGAGTAGATCATTTGGTATTAAGACACTTTACTCTAGATTGGCTTGGATTGAGAGATACAGGTCGATGAACATGGGTACACCGAAACTGAAAACCATTTTAGACTTAGGAAAAATTTTGAAACTTCAAAACAGCTCCAAATCTGCACTAATTCAACTTTTTGACCACCTTTCACCCATTGTCATGAGTTGACCCAAAAATAAAGTTTGTTGCTTATAAAATTATACACAACTTTGATTAAGGGTGCACTGACATGCAAAATCTCTAAAATACCCTTCTTGTTTGGTCAAACAGAATAGCTTTTAGAGGGCTCCCTAGTCAACTATGAGCTAGAGGGGTATTTTGGGGATTTCACCAACATGAACATTGTTCCAAATGTTATCCCAAACATGTCTAAAGCATTTAGAATAGTAAACAAGCATCACATTTTCATGTCAACACATTTAGCATGTTATGGACATATAAACAAACATATAGCAATAAAAGGGAATCAATTTAAATGAAATGATGATGATGCATGAAATGACATGATCTATGCTTGATGACATGCAAATGCAAGTGTGAAAATAGTAACTAACACTAGGGTGTTACAGCCCTTCCCCCCTTAAAAGAATCTCGTCCCCGAGATTAGAGTTAATTACCATTGTTTATAGAAAGAGGGATAGACTTACTTGAGGTAATCTTCTCGCTCCCAAGTCACATCCCAATGACTTTGGTTGTTCCACACCACCTTGTAGAACTTGATCACTCGACTACGGGTGATTCTTTCTTTGTAATCTATTACTTCAATAGGCTTTTCTTCGTAGGTCAAATCTGATTTCAACTTGATATCACCAAGATCCACTTGTTCTTCCGGTACTCGTAAACATTTCTTGAGTTGGGATACATGAAACACATTGAAGATAATGGACATGTGTGGTGGCAACCGTAACTTGTATGCTACTTTTCCACTTCTTTCCAGAATTTGAAAAGGACCTACAAACCTTGGAGCTAACTTTCGTTTCACTCCGAAGCGTTGTACGCCTTTCATAGGTGACACCTTCAAGTATACATAGTCACCCACTTCAAATTCCAATGGCCTTCTTCGCTTGTCCGCATAACTCTTTTGACGAGTCTGAGCGGCTTTGAGATGTATTTGAATGGTATGCACTCTCTCTTCGGCCTCTTTCACAAAGTCAATGCCGTAGTACCTCCTTTCGCCTGATTCAACACAATTGAGAGGAGTTCTACATTTGCGCCCATACAAAGCTTCAAAAGGAGCCATTTGAATACTCTCTTGATAGCTATTGTTGTATGAGAACTCGGCCAAAGGTAATCATTCTTCCCACGAACCTTTAGACGATAGAACACAAGCTCTCAACGTATCTTCGAGGATTTGGTTTACCATTTCAGTCTGATCAGAAGTTTGAGGATGGTAAGCTGAGCTGCGAACCAAATTGGTTCCCAAACACTTGTGTAGATGCTCCCAGAAGCGTGCAATAAATTGCGGGCCTCTGTCGGAAACTATCGTCCTCGGCACACCATGTAACCGAAGTATCTGGGCAAAGTAGAGCTGTGCCAACTGATGAGGACGATCTGTAGTTTGAACTGGTAAGAAATATGCAATCTTAGTCAATCGATCTACAATCACCCAAATAGAATCATGGCCTTTTTGCGTTAGAGGTAACCCAGATATGAAATCCATGGTTATCTCATCCCATTTCCAACCTTGAACTGGTAAAGGTTGCAATAGACCTGCTGGCTTAAGATGAATAGCCTTCACGCGACAACAGGTATCACACCTAGCCACATAGGCTGCAATTTCCTTCTTCATTTTGGTCCACCAGAACCTAGGTTTCAAGTCTTGATACATCTTACTACTACCAGGATGGATAGACAACTTGGACAAATGAGCCTCATCCATAATCTGATTTCTCAACTCACGGTCTTTTGGTACTACCAAGCGATCTTTGAACCACAATATACCTTTTTCATCAACTCGGAAATGAAGCATTTCTTGTTCTTTCATTTTTCTCTTGATATGATATATGCCAGGATCTGTTTTCTGACCTTCAATAATCTTGCTTTCCAAAGTACAACTGAGAGTAATATTTGTAACACCCTAGTGTTAGTTACTATTTTCACACTTGCATTTGCATGTCATCAAGCATAGATCATGTCATTTCATGCATCATCATCATTTCATTTGAATTGATTTCCTTTAATTGCTATATGTTTGTTTATATGTCCATAACATGCTAAATGTGTTGACATGCAAATGTGATGGTTGTTTACTGTTCCAAATGCTTTAGACATGTTTGGGATAACATTTGGAACATTGTTCATGTTGGTGAAATCCCCAAATTACCCCTCTAGCTCATAGTTGACTAGAGAGCCCTCTAAAAGCTATTCTGTTTGACCAAACAAGAAGGGCATTTTAGAGATTTTGCATGTCAGTGCACCCTTAATCAAAGTTGTGTAGAATTTTACAAGCAACAAACTTTATTTTTGGGTCAACTCATGAAAATGGGTGGAAGGCGGTCAAAAAGTTGAATTAGTGCAGTTTTGGAGCTGTTTTGAAGTTTCAAAATTTTCCTAAGTCCAAAACTGGTTTTCAGTTTCGGTGTAACCATGTTCATCGACCTGTATCTCTCAATCTAGGCCGATCTAGAGTAAAGTGTCTTAATACCAAATGATCTACTCATGTAGCTCTTCAATCCATATTAGTGAAGTTTTGGCTAACACTCACTGGATCACGAGTTATGGCTTGATCAAAATCGAGTTTTAGTCGGGTTCAGAGAAACTGAATCCAGCTGATTCAGCTCGGTAGCCGGTCGTCGCCGCGCGACCGCGTCAGACGCCGCGCGCCAGGTGGCGCCGTACGCCGCCGTTGGCCGCCGCGCCGGTCGGCTTTACAAAAGCGACACTCCACTCTGTCCCCCGCACGCTACTTTCAGTCTCACTCTCGCTCGCTCTCGCCTCTCTGCCCGCCGTTTTCCCCTCCGCCGTCGCCATTTCCGCCAAGCCGTCGCCGCGGTGAAATCCGCCGTCACCGCGCCGTCTCCGACCGCTCCATCTCCGCCAAAGTTTCACCTTGCTCCGCTCTATCTCCTCGACCCGTTGCCGACCTCAGCCGACCTAAGGTATAGCTCCAGCGAGCTTCTCGCCGCCGCGCCATTGCCGGAGCGCCGCTGAGCTCTCGGGTCGCCGCGACGAGGGCGATGCCGGGGTCGGCTTCTCTCTCCATTGCTCGTCTAAGAGTCTCCGTTAGCTGTAGATCTAGCCTAGGTCGTTGGTCGGGTCGGTCTCGCCGTAGGTTCGCCGGAACCCGAGCTCGCCGTGAACCCGCTCGCCGCCGTGCCGCCATGCGTGCTCGGTCAGTGAGCTCCCGTGCACAATAGTCCGATTCGTCGCACGCATAGGTCCGCTAGGGTTCCAGGGTCTCGGAACGGAGCTTAGCCGCGCGAGTAACGGCCGAAATCGGCCGGCGCAAGCTCGCCGGACCGCCGCCGTCCGCCATTGCCGCTGTCGAGCTTGCTCCGGTGGGGTACAACACTCGGCAGTTGGTCCATTGAGTTCACCTCGTTGCCACGAGTCGGTAGGTAGCCTCGGCGTCGCCGGAGACCTCGCCGTCGGCGAGCTCTCGCCGGCGGCTCTGCCCCTCTCTCTGACGCGTGGGGTCGGGTTGACCCCGGGGCCCGCGAGTCAGCCGTTCTGGTGCGTCTCTGGTTCACTGAGCCGGGTGCACGTAGCAGTTTCTATCAGGTTTGGGTTTTATGATTTATAAAATGAATTTCCAGAAAATGTGTAAAATCTTCCAAAATTCATATCTGGAGCTAGGAGTGTCCAATTGGGGTGAACCAAATTTTGTTATGTTTGTATTTCTGAGCTCTATCAAGGAAAAATATAAAATGTACTTTTGGAATACTTTTTCTGTGCAGTTATATTTAAATTGTTAATTGCTTGCAAACTTGATAAATGTATAAGTAATTGTAGGGATGTGCTAAAAATGTGATTCCACTTGCATTAATCTTGTTTAGGGAAGTAGAATCTAAGAAAAATATGTTTCCTAGTGTTGCACTGTTATTTATATGATGTCTAGTATAATGTGCCTTTTATGCTTTAATCTAGCAAAAATCACCATGCTTAATGTGTTAAGGATATGGTCATGAATATTTTTCTTGGACCATGTTATGTTGGGAAGAAGCTAAGAAAATTGGGAAATCTGTTGTTTGATACTTTTCACTGTGTTAAGTATTTTCCATTGCTTAAAAGGCTGGTTGTTTGTTATTTTTGTGTAGACTGTTATACTTGTCCAAATGACGTGAAATTTTTTCAATAGGCTAATCTGGATGTGTAATAGCTACTGTAATTTTTATGGATTTTTCTGGTCACAATAAATAGTAGGTCCAGTTATAAGCTAGGGTTGGTTTAATTGTTTTTAAGCAAGTATCTATTGGTGTGAAGTGTTTCATGCATTTCTGTGATGTTCCAGCATTGTCACCTGTTTTAAACAGTGAAGCTGATCCTAATTTGAGCTTAGGGCAGCAAGGTTAATGTTTTGTTTATATGATGTTGCTCGCGCTTGTTAATTATAAGTTGGTTGTGGTAGGTTAGTTGATGCATGTTAATTATTAAGTGCAGTCTGTAGACCTCTCACCCGGGACGAGAAATTGTTCTATGCTTTGCTTAAGAAGGGTGAGTATGAGTTGGTTGTCTAGAGAAGAAATATGCACGTACTCAGTAAATGAGTGTGGATTGTTAAACTGATTGCATATCATGGGTTAATTTGTGCATCTCTATTTTGCATTTCATGTGCATTCTCAGTTCTCATATATGCATATCATGCATACAGGATCGCCGGGAGGCGTGACGCTATTGCAGTTCGATCCACCGGAGGAGGGAGTTCCGCCGGAGATTGAAGTGCCAGAGGTTCCCGAAGGCCAGGAAGAAGAGGCTGAACTTCCAGAGTGCCCTGATCACCAACCTACTAACTTTGTGAAAGGCAAGCCCCGGAGCATCCCTAAGTCTCCACCTACTCTTTTTTACAAATGCACTGGTCTTTATTAAATCGTATGATTGTGCACTTAAGTATAGGAGTTGATATGATACCGTTGCTGCATTTATACCTTGTCCACTTATACTTGATCCTGAAGTTATTACTAGACAAGGGGATGGGTTCGATCTTATGCTTAGCCATGCTTAAACCGGTAGAAGTCGAGAGATTTCCTGTCCTTCGCGAGCATAGGTGGTTACTAATGATGATGGGGTTGGATTCCACATGATGGACTATATGTGCCACCATGCCACAGTGTCTAATGAGAGAACCAAGGCTGGGTAGCGGGGAACCGCATGACATGGTTGAGGTCATGCCGTCTTCGGTGCTGCTTGCGGCCGACTAGGACTGAGGCCACCAGACATCAGTTGAGATTGAAAGACGTCGTCACATAGCTGGCCAGATAAGTCGTTCTGACCGCGAAGCCGAGTATTTCTTTCTGAGCCGAGCCTTGGTGCGACTAGGCAGACATATTCTGGAGGTAGGAAGTATGTGCGGAGACACCATCTTACCAAGGGCAGGTCAAGGACCTGATGCATCCTGGAAGTGGGTTGGTCTCTGAGAATATGGTCCCCGCCAAACTCGCGACATATTGTGTCTCAGAAAGATTTAACGGTGGCCCAAGAAGCCAGTGGCTCGGCTGACAGGGTTTGTGATTGGCATATTTGTCAGCTGGTACAATCGATTCGAATCGCCATCTCTCCTGGTTAGTGAGAAACTGAACTGATCTTCTGGTGAGGTAGAGGCTAACAACTTGAACATAATGATTATGGTGAGATGAGGTTGATATCTGTGGATATCGGAAATCATATGGTTTTATTGATTGCTGTAATATTCAGTGAATGCTTAGTATAGTGGCTAATCTTAGTAAATAGCTTAACTGAAATCGAAGCTTATCACAATTAAAAAGAATAAGTTGAGGATCTACTGTAGCAATGCTTTTGATGCAAAAATGATGCTACCCTCTGAGCTCCACCAAATAAGCCTTGCATATCCTTGAGAGTCTTTTTATTTACTCCCTGTCGGGTAAGTCTACCTGAGTACAATTGAGTACTCAAGGTTTTATTCCCATTGTTGCAGATGGTGTAGTCTACTACGCGTATTGCAGGAATTGCTTCACCCCTGCGGGCGAAGAAGACTAGACCCGAGGGCAGGGTCATTATCTATCCTTAGATGTTGTAAGAATGCTGTGACAGGGTCATTTGATGGTACTCGTATTTGAACTCTGTGGTGTAAAACTATGTTGACTTTCGCTACTACTTTATTCGTGTAAAAGACTATGTTGTATTCTGATGTTTAAATTCGGTTGCGAACTTATGTGTCGTGTGATCAGGTATTGCTGAATGAATGATCCTTGGGGTATGAAATGTTTGAAATCCTTCGAGATTTCCGGACTACCGGGTTTATATTGGCTCAAGTGCGACTGGATTGCGATTAAAAAATGCGATTGTTGTACTTGTGCTCGTATAAATTGGTCGGTTCTGTGACAATATTATTCAACACCATCGGATGCACAAGATTGAATCCGTCTGCTAGCAAAGGCTGCAGTACATTGCAATGAGGCTTTCGGCTCAAAGCGTCGGCTACGACATTAGCCTTGCCCGGATGATAGTGTACTTCTAGATCATAGTCTTTGATCAACTCCAACCACCTTCTTTGCCTCAGGTTCAACTCCGGTTGAGTGAAAATGTACTTGAGACTCTTGTGATCGGAATAGATATGACATTTATGACCCATCAAATAGTGGCGCCAAATCTTCAATGCATGAACTACAGTGGCAAGTTCCAAATCATGAGTAGGATAGTTTTGCTCATGTTTTCTCAATTGACGCGAGGCATAAGCAATGACTCGGCCTTCTTGCATGAGAACACATCCTAACCCAGTGCCATAAGCATCGCCGTACACATCAAAAGGCTTTTCAATATCAGGTTGTGCAAGAACTGGAGTAGTGGTCAACAACATTCGCAAGGTGCGAAAAGCTGTTTCACACTCCTCACTCCACACAAACTTGGTATCTTTATGCAACAACTTGGTCATAGGTTTAGCTATCTTAGAGAAATCTTGGATAAAGCGGTGATAATACCCAGCTAATCCCAGAAAGCTATGAACCTCAGACACATTGGTAGGTGACTGCCAATCCAACACCTGCTGAACTTTTGACGGATCTACAGAAATACCTTCAGCAGATAAGATATGGCCCAGAAAAGGCACTTTAGTCAACCAAAACTCACACTTGCTTAACTTAGCATACAGCTTATGTTCCCTGAGTCTAGTCAAGACTATCCTCAAGTGTTCAGCATGATCCTCCATGTTTTCAGAGTACACCAGAATATCATCAATAAATACTACCACGAACTTATCCAACTCAGGCATGAATACCGAATTCATTAGGTACATGAAATGTGCAGGAGCATTGGTTAATCCAAAAGACATAACCAAATACTCATACAATCCATACCGAGTGGAGAAAGCCGTCTTGGGAATATCTTGTGGTCTGATCTTAATTTGATGATACCCAGATCTCAGATCAATCTTGGAGAAAACCTTAGCCTTGGATAATTGATTAAACAAGATATTAATACGAGGTAGAGGATACTTGTTCTTAATTGTCACAGCATTAAGTGGCCTGTAATCCACACACATACGCAAAGTTTCATCCTTCTTCTTAACAAAGATTGCAGGACAGCCCCACGGAGAAGAACTAGGACGAATAAACCCTTTGTCCAATAACTCCTGGAGTTGTTTCTTGAGTTCAGCTAATTCATGAGGAGGCATTCTATATGGCCTTTGAGAAATAGGTGCCGTACCGGGAATAAGTTCTATTGCAAACCCCACATCTCGATCAGGAGGAAGTCCAGGTAGATCATCAGGAAAGACATCAGGAAACTCACACACTACGGGGATGCTCTGAAGTGTTACGGCCTCAACTGAGAGAGAGACTAAAAAGATCTCCCGTACGGGGCAGATGAACCTGAAAAGTGCCTTCACCTTGGGGTTCCTTCAGTGTCAACATCCGGTTAGGGACGTCCAACACCGCACCCCGCTTGTCCATCCAACTAATCCCTAAAATAACATCCAGACTCAACCCTGGTAGCACAATAAGACTACTGATGAAAACCCGATTACCAATCTCAATGGTCACATTCCCGACACCATGACGCGTACAAATTTCAGCCCCAGCTGAAGTTATCTGGAAACTATGGCTCAACTCAACAATTGGTAATGCATGCTTTTGTGCAAATGCTTGACTCACGAAAGAATGCGATGATCCTGAGTCGAACAAAACAATAGCAGGATGCTGATTCACAGAAAAGATACCCGCAGTGACTGGTTCACCTTCCGGAAGCTCCTCAGCAGTAGTGTGATGCACACGACCCTGCCTGGGATGAGGACAATAGCGAGAGATATGCCCCTGCTGACCACAGTTGAAACAAGGCCCAAGACCTTGATTGGTTTTCGCTTGGGAAGTGTTGCTTGAAGGAACATTGTTCTTGTTCAAAGGCACTGTGAAACCTTTCTTGTAGCGCGGTGGTGCTGGCTGCTGCTTCTTGGGAGGAGGTCTGAATTTTGCTCTAGGAACAGCCGGACGGTAAGCAGGGCGATTTGCCACCGCACGACTAGCTGCTGGAGTCCTTGGTTGAGAAGAGCTTCCTTCAAAAGGTCTCTTGCCTCCCTTGGAAGCAGTGTGCAAGTTGTTCTGTTTCTCTTGGATATAAGCTTCACTGATAAACTCGTTGAAAGTTGTAGGAGCGTTGTTCGCCAGAGTCTTCATGAGCTTGGTACTAAGGCCTCTCTTGAAAGTTTCAATCTTCTTTTCATCAGTATCCACCATCCACGGAGCATACCTTGATAGATTATTAAAGGCATGATGATACTGAGTGAGGGTCTTGGTACCCTGAGTAATCTGCATGAACTCATTCACCTTCATCTTGATCAAGCCTGCTGGAATGAAATGTCCCCTGAAATCCTTGGTGAACTGCTCCCAGGTGATATCAGCGACCACAGGGTAGGCGGTCTTGCGATTGGCCCACCATATTCCAGCTTGGCCTTGCAGCAACATAGCAGCAAAGCTAGCCTTCATGGTTTCAGTCAATCGCAGCACAGAGAATGACTGCTCAATAGTGTTCAACCACTTATCCGCTTCCAGTGGTTCAACAGCCTGCTTGAATACCGGAGGCTTAGTGTCCATGAAGTCCTTATAGTTACTGTACTGGTCCTCACCATTTCCGCGGCGTCCATCTCGATAGCGATTGTGGTTGTTACTAGCAACCATCTGCTGCAGAATCGCTTGCTGAGTGTCCAAAAACTGAGCAAACATCTGCTCCTGGGTACGCGGTGGAGGAGGCAGTAACTCCTCATCCTCATGCTCATTCCCACCACCACTGGTTGACCCATGACGACGGGTATGAGGTGCCATCTGTAGCAATACACAACAACCATTGTTAGGTGTCAGTTATGCCCAAGAAAACTGAAAGATTATGCCCAGAAGATATCAGTAATCATTTTTGATAACCGACAAACGGCACAATAATTCAGTAATCATCACACAACCGCACAATAACAAGGCACAACCAAAAAGGGTTTCCAAACTGCATAAGTTACCATTACTTAATTAGTAGTTTGATGGTTCCAGCCCTGAACACACAGGGTTCTCATAGTACAAACCAGGTTCTACCCATTACATGACATTAAAGGTTTTTCCAATACAAAAGGGTGCCGATCATGGCAAGATCACTAGAAAGAGCCTAGTCATCGTGGTCACTGTCCATGCCGGACACGTCCCCACCATGGTCATCACTCTTGTCAATAGGCACGATCTCCTCGGGGTCTTCTTCCTCTTCTTCCTCACTTACTTCACCATCATCAGCTGCAACGAAGATCTCAGGAGCAAACTCCGCTGCACCCGGGGGATGAAACGGATCAACACGGTTGTTCAGACGATGAACATCCTGCTGCAACTCCCAAACCTGCTGCGACTAGTACGCAACTCCTGTAGAAACTCATCGCGCTGACGTGTCAAGCTCATATTGCGATTGTCAAGCTGGTGACGAAGATCTGCATTCTCCCTCTCAAGCACCTCGACACGGCGATCAGCTGCCAACAAAGCGCCAGTGCATCGTAACAACTCATTGCGACAGGCAGTGAGAGCTACCACCAAGTCATCTGAGCTACGACGAGCCATACATGCCCACTCTTCAGCTTCTAACTTCTTCTCTACAGCATCATGCAGGGCTTCAACGCACTTCATCCAACCATCCCTAGTGGAATAATGCATCCTCAGGACAGTAAACATAGCACTCATAGAAGCACCCGTGCTATGAGCACGCTCATCCCTGCCTCGCTCCAAAGAAGCTTGGCTTGACTGAGCCCACTCACCCTGAGAAGCATCCACCCTGGGAAAAACATTTGCTGGCCCCAAATCAGCTCTCTTGTTGAACCGGCTGCAAATATCCGTCAACACCTCGAAAGCTGCAAGCTGCGCACCATCCCATGGCGTCCTCATGTCAACTTCCACCTTTATTCCTGGAAATGACCAGCCCCTATCAAGCATAGGGATAGTCACCCAAACATCAAACCAAGGCTGCACCATGGTTTCCGCTGGCTTCCAGAAATACAGTGGTGGCTCTGCATATCCCACAGACTTCAACAACCTCCATAGCACAGTGGGTGTGCCAAACTGCTCCAGAAACTGACCACTCTGCGGCTCACCTTCAGCTGCCATCTGGTACATTACAATATCTTTCAGCATTTAGAATAAGATAGGGTAGCACAATTTTATCATAGGGAAGGAAATAGTACAAATAGCTTGAATTAATTTCATGATCATGATGCATGCACGTGCCAACGACCTCACACATAGTATATATTAACTAACGTTATAGTCGGTGGCATACCACGTGCTCTCATATACGTAACTAACCGTGCTATATATTTGGCGTGGTTAGTGTACCTGCAGAAGATTTATTTCAGCCCAATTTCCAATGTATGCATGGCAACAAGAAGCACTTTTTGCCGGAAATGTTCCCATGAACATTTGCGACCCCAAAAGTAATTTCTCCACCTTACTTCCATAAGTACACATATGGATCACATGTACTCACTTCCGTAATCATAACACTCACCATCGATCGACGGTTGTTCGATCTTACACTCACATCTCACCTTACCTTAGGTGACGTGCCACATTGACCCATAAGAAGCAATAAGAAACCGACAGTTCATAATTATCCGCACGATAAAACCAAATAAACCACAAATAGAAACATGGTGCAATTTCCCCCAAGTCAGTACTTACATAAGCCACCTAATTACCACATATATATATAGGGCTATAGGACTTGGTCATTGGTACTCATAAGTTTTGCAAACACTCGGTTTAAATCACCTATACACACTACCAGTTGGCAATTAGTTTGTAAAACTCAAAACTCTTTTAGTTTTCAAATAGTCAAGTGACGGTATGTGCTGAATTATGCTCTGGTACCAGCTGTCACCGAACCAACCAATTTATACGAGCACAAGTACAACGATCGCATTTTTAATCGCAATTCAGTCGCACTTGAGCCAATACAAACCCGGTAGTCCGGAAATCTCGAAGGATTTCAAACATTTCATACCCCATGGATCATTCATTCAGCAATACCCGATCACATGACACATAAGTTCGCAACCGAATTTAAACATCAGAGTACAACATAGTCTTTTACACGAATATAGTAGTAGCGGAAGTCAACATAGTTTTACACCACAGGGTTCAAATACGAGTACCATAAAGAGACCATGTCACAGCATTCTTACAACAACTAAGGATAGATAATGACCCTGCCCTCGGGTCTAGTCTTCTTCGCCCGCAGGGGTGAAGCAATTCCTGCAATACGCGTAGTAGACTACACCATCTGCAACAATAGGAATAAAACCCTGAGTACTCAATTGTACTCAGCTAGACTTACCCGACAGGGAGTAAATAAAAGGACTCTCAAGGATATGCAAGGCTTATTTGGTGGAGCTCAGAGGGTAGCATCATTTTTGCATCAAAAGCATTACTACAGTAGATCCTCAACTTATTCATTTTAATTGTGATAAGCTTCGATTTCAGTTAAGCTATTTACTAAGATTAGCCACGATACTAAGCATTCACTGAATATTATAGCAATCAATAAAACCATATGATTTTTGATATCCACAGATATCAACCTCATCTCACCATAATCATTATGTTCAAGTTATTAGCCTCTACCTCACCAGAAGATCAGTTCAGTTTCTCACTAACCAGGAGAGATGGCGATTCGAATCGATTGTACCAGCTGGCAAATATGCCAATCACAAACCCTGTCAGCCGAGCCACTGGCTTCTTGGGTCACCGTTAAATCCTTCTGAGACGCAATATGTCGCGAGTTTGGCGGGGACCATATTCTCAGAGACCAACCCACTTCTAGGATGCATCAGGTCCTTGACCTGCCCTTGGTAAGATGGTGTCTCCGCACATACTTCCTACCTCCAGAATATGTCTGCCTAGTCGCACCAAGGCTCGGCTCAGAAAGAAATACTCGGCTTCGCGGTCAGAACGACTTATCTGGCCAGCTATGTGGAGACGTCTTTCAATCTCAACTGATGTCTGGTGGCCTCAGTCCTAGTCGGCCGCAAGCAGCACCGAAGACGGCATGACCTCAACCATGTCATGCGGCTCCCCGCTACCTAGCCTTGATTCTCTCATTAGACACTGTGGCATGGTGGCACATATAGTCCATCATGTGGAACCCAACCCCATCATCATTAGTAACCACCTATGCTCGCGAAGGACAGGAAATCCCTCGACTTCTACCGGTCTAAGCATGGCTAAGCATAAGATCGAACCCATCCCTGGTCTAGTAATAATTGCAGGATCAAGTATAAGTGGACAAGGTATAAATGCAGCAACGGTATTATATCAACTCCTATACTTAAGTGCACAATCATACGATTTAATAAAGACCAGTGCATTTGTAAAAAGAGTAGGTGGAGACTTAGGGATGCTCCGAGGCTTGCCTTTTACAAAGTTAGTAGGTTGGTGATCAGGGCACTCTGGAAGTTCAGCCTCTTCTTCCTGGCCTTCGGGAACCTCTGGCACTTCAATCTCCGGCGGAACTCCCTCCTCCGGTGGATCGAACTGCAACAGCGTCACTCCTCCCGGCGATCCTGTATGCATGATATGCATATATGAGACTGAGAATGCACATGAAATGCAAGATAGAGATGCACAAATTAACCCATGATATGCAATCAGTTTAACAATCCGCACTCATTTACTGAGTACGTGCATATTTCTTCTCTAGATAGCCAACTCAGACTCACCCTTCTTAAGCAAAGCATAGAACAATTTCTCGTCCCGGGTGAGAGGTTTATAACCTGCACTTAATAATTAACATGCATCAACTAACCTACCACAATCAACTTATAATTAACAAGCGTGAGCAACATTATATAAACAAAACATTAACCTTGCTACCCTAAGCTCAAATGAGGATCAACTCCACTATTTTAAATAAGTGATAATACTGAACATCACAGAAATGCATAAAAACACTTCCCAACAAAAAGATATTTGCTTAAAAACAATTAAACAAACCCTAGCCTATAACTGGACCTACTGTTTGCTGTGCCCAGAAAAATCCATAAAAATTACAGTAGCTATTACACATCTAGATTAGCCTCCTGACAAAATTTCAAGTCATTTGGACAAGTATAAAAGGCTACACAAAAATAACAATCAACCAGCCTTTTAAGCAATGGAAAATACTTAACATAGTGAAAAGTATCAAACAACAGATTTCCCATTTTTCTTAGCTTCTTCACAACATAACATGGTTCAGGAAAAATATTCATGACCATATCCTTAACACATTAAGCATGGTGATTTTTGCAAGATTAAAGCATAAAAGGCACATTATACAAGACATTATACAAATAACAGTGCAACACCAGTAAACATATTTTTCCTAGATTCTACTTCCCTAAACAAGATTAATGCAAGTGGAATCACATTTTTAGTACATTCCTACAATTACTTATGCATTTATCAAGTTTGCAAGCAATTAACAATTTAAATATAACTGCACAGAAAAAGTATTCCAAAAATACATTTTATATTTTTCCTTGATAGAGCTCAGAAATACAAACATAACAAAATTTGGTTCACCCCAATTGGACACTTCTAACTCCAGATATGAATTTTGGAAGATTTTACACAATTTCTGGAAATCAATTTCATAAATCATAAAATTCAAAACCGGCTTTAACTGCTACGCGCACCCGGCTCAGTGAACCAGAGGTGCACCCAGCCAGCTGACCAGCGGGCTGTCACACCCAATTTTTAGGATAAAATGGGATGCATAATCTTATGTGCGTCCAGAGATCAGTCACACACATAAGCCAACAAATTACATAAATTGTATCATAACCAATGTTTAATACATAGCGAATAATATCAAATTCATTACACAGCGAAAAATAAAGATAACTCTCGCGGTAGCTCCATAGCACAGGGACGTCGACTGGTGAAGCACAAGTCTAGTAGTCCTCTGGGTAGTCCTCATCACTATCACCATCTGTTACCCATCCGGGATTTTTAATCGAGTATTGAAAAATAAACAAGCGTAAGTACATGTCGTACTCAACAAGACTAGCATGGGTTAATAAGGCTCAAAAGGTTGACACGGTTTTAACAGCAGGTTGCTTTTAATTAATCATCCTTTTAGGCAGTTGGATAGCAACAAATGAATAAGCCCATTTTCATGATCATAGTAAACATAATTAATGAGTAGCAATAAATAGATTTAGCAATAAGTAAGCATCACCTCAAAAGAATAACTACTCCGTAACACGTCCAAGGCCGCTCTTGACCGTGAGCTCGGCAAGTATACCAGTTTTACACTCTGCAGAGGTTGTGCACTTTCACTATGAGTCGTAATTCCCATTTGCTCGGGTTAATTACTCCCATAACACTACCAAGGTGAGTGAGCAGGGTTTCACTATGAAGTCTTTCAAAGAATTTCGCCTAACAAGTTAGGGCCGCTAGGAACCCGGCAAGCAGATGTAGAGCCCCCCTTCTTCGTGGCACAAGGTCACGCAGATTATACACACTCGGACAGGAGCCGCACTATACCCGAGTCGGCAGGTCCCATCACGCCTTTCGGTAACCTCTAACAAGCTAGAAAAGTGCCCATACTTGACTAAAACCAGAGCCATGTAGCCCTCATAGTTGCACTGTCAATCCCGGTGTCATACTTACAGATCATTATCAAAGGTGAAGGATTTTGAGCATCACAAAACTATGCTCGAATCCCCTAGTTCCCTGTTGCTAAAAAGGCATCTTTTAATCATATTGCATAATCAATTAATCAAGTTTACATAATCATGATTCCCAAAAGCGCACTAGCAACATTTACCATATGCATAATCCCATAGGTGGCAAGGAACAGGGTAACAATGCTAGGAAATAACTATGGTTAACAAGGAAGACATATGCAAATGCAATTATTTATTTGGTGAATAGGACAACAAGGATGATCCATACTAATACTTGCCTTGATCAGCAAACTCTTGGTGATCCGGGTTGTCGCAGTATTGATCTTGATCACCCACGTAAAGCTCACCGTCTATACTCGATCCATCATAACAACACACACGCATACAGGGGCAATCATGCATACAAACAAGAGTTTTCATTAGAACAGTACACCAACAGAGAGAAAATAAATTAAAAAGGTTATAAAACAAATCTACACGTTGCTACGATCACATTGACATAAAGTTTGCGCAAATCGGATTTAAAACGAGGAAGATATGAATTTTACAAGGTTTATAATAGAATAATAATAGATTAAATATAATCTTGAATTTTCAAAGTTGAAAATATATGAAACAGTGGTACCATCAGATAGATTATGAAATTACGAATCTAGCGCAATTTGAATCGTTCAAATCGGATCTAAAACAAGTAAATTATGATCAAATGAAGTTTAGTGGCAAATCTATAAATAATAGAAAACACATTTTCTAAATACCGGGAGAAAATACGTTTTCTAAATTGAAAAGCGCAAATCACAGAATACGCTAAGGGATCGCGGGTTTAGCATTAAAAACTGCAGAGGGTTATACGCTGGCCGAATCGGTATGGGCTGCTCTTCGGCCGTCCGATTCAAAATCGGCGGATCAAATTAAAAGAGAGGAGGGGTGGCGGTGCTCTCGGCCGGAAAACAGAGGCAGACGGCGGCGCCATGGCCGGAGGGCCGCCGGAGAAGGTGAACTCGGCCTTCGGTGCATGAAATAGGTCGGGAAGGGTACCCATAGATCGGGAAGAGCGTCGCAAGCTCACCTAGGGTAATGGGAAGGTCGGAAATCGACTCGGTGATAGCTCGCGGCGTGATCCGGCGGACGGTGGATCTCTGCAACGGCGGCGGAGGCGTGTCAGTGCACAAATCGAAGGGGGAAAGTGCTCGGGAACTTCACAAGATCACAGCGAAGCTCCTCAAAGGCTTACCGGGAGGAAATTGGTGGCGAATCGAGCTAATTGCTCGCGGCGGCGGCTGCTCGGTTCTCGTGGGAGCTCGGCAATGGTGGCGAGAAGAGGCGGCTAGGGTTAGGTGACGGCTATGGGGGGGTGTGGCGCTGCTTAAATACTCCCGAGGTGTGGCGTCAATCTCGGAGATTGAAACAAACTCGGCGAGCGGAGAAATCGGCTTCGGCCGTTTCTTCTCTGCTTCGGACTCTCGGCGCGGCGACGAACTCGGCTTCGGCCGTTTCTTTCTTGCCCGCGTCGGACTCTCGGCGAGCAGCAGAGGGAAACAGGGAAGGGGCTGTCCTGTGGGTCCACAGGTCGGTAGCACCGAGCGCTGGGGTCAGGCGGGCAGTCACGGCAGAGGGACGCTTCGCGCGCGCGTGCTCGGCCACGGCGGATGAACACGGCAGTGGCGTCTCTGTTCGCGCGGCGAGGGAGGTGTAGAAGGAAGGGCTGACCCGTGGGTCCCACTCGTCAGTCAGATGGGGTAAGGGGAAGGGAGGGAGCAGGTCGGCCGAGCTGTCCTCGGGCCATCCGACCTGGGCCTGGTGGGGCCAGGGAGTGGAAAACAGGCCAAGCTGCTGCTCAGGCCAGAAAGGAGAGGAGAAGGGCTCTGTTCTAATTCTTTTTTTTTCCATTTTCCAAAAGGATTTTCAAACTGGGTTTTGAAATATTTGAGAAATTCAAATAAGCTACAACAGTACAAAGAAGAAATGCTCCAGCATGAATGCATCATACATGTGTATGACCTAGGTTTGATTTTATATTTGAGAATAATTATTATTTCCCTATATTGGAATGATCAATTAATTGCACAATTAAATAAATTTCTACTATTTAAAAGAATACAATTTTTCGGGTGTTACAATTCTAACCCCCTTAAAAATAATCTCGTCCTCGAGATTCAGTTGGTGCTTACTCAAACAACTCCGGGTACTTTTCTCTGAGATCTTCCTCTCTTTCCCAAGTAGCTTCTTCCTCAGAGTACCGATGCCACTGCACCTTGTACATCTTTATAACTCGACTTCTTGTAACTCTTTCTGCGGTTTCCAAAATTTTCACTGGATGTTCCTCATAAGTGAGACCCTTCTTGAAAACTATTTCCTCGACAGGAACCTGCTCTTCCGGTACTCTCAAACACTTTCTCAACTGAGATATGTGGAACACATCATGCACACCGGACAAACTTTCCGGAAGTTCTAGCTGATATGCCACTTCCCCACGTCTCTCTAGGATCTTGAAAGGACCAATATACCTTGGTGCCAATTTTCCTTTGCTGTTGAACCTTTTTACACTTCTCATCGGGGACACTTTAAGATATACATAGTCTCCTACATTAAAAGCTAGTTCTCTTCTCCGTATATCCGCATAGCTCTTCTGTCTAGATTGTGCTATTCTCAAGTTCTCTCTTATTGTCTGGACTTGCTCCTCTGCGTCTCTCAACACATCCGGTCCAAACACTTGACTCTCTCCAGTTTGATTCCAAAACAAGGGTGTCCTGCACTTGCGTCCATACAATGCTTCGAAGGGTGCCATCTTGAGACTTTTCTGGTAACTATTATTATAAGAGAACTCCGCATACGGCAGACTTTTATCCCAACTCGTTCCATACTGTAAAGCACAAGCTCTCAACATATCTTCCAAAATCTGATTAATCCGTTCAGTTTGACCGTCAGTCTGAGGATGATATGCAGAACTGAAATTCAGCTTAGTACCTAGAGACTCATGTATCTTTTGCCAGAAATGTGAGGTGAATTGAGTGCCCCTATCAGACACAATTTTCTTTGGAACTCCATGCAGACACACTATTCTCTCCATATACAACTCTGCTAGTTTAGGACCTCCATAAGTGGTCTTGACTGGAAGGAAATGAGCTAGTTTAGTCAGTCGATCCACAATTACCCAGATTGAATCATAACCTCTCTAAGTACGTGGCAATCCAACTATGAAGTCCATACCGACTTCTTCCCACTTCCACTCAGGTATCTTTAGTGGTTGTAGCAATCCTGCAGGTCTCTGGTGTTCAGCTTTAACTCTCTGACAGGTATCACATATAGCCACATATTCTACTACATCACGCTTCAGTCCAACCCACCAATATTTTTCCTTCAGATCCAAATACATCTTGGTACTTTCTGGGTGTATAGAATATGCTGACTCATGAGCTTCACGCAGTATAGCGTCTCGGATAGATTTTACTTCAGGTACACAGAGTCTCTTCCCAAACCATAAGGTTCCATTCTCATCTAGCCTGAATCCGGGTGATTTTCCAACCACAATGTTCTCTGCTATTTCTTTGAGCTTCTCATCTTCCAACTGAGCCTTTCGTATCTCTTGCTCTAGTGTGGGTTCAACCTCCATCTCAACAGCATTGATCACAATTCCCAAGTTGAGACGCTCCATCTCTGCACACAACTCTGCTGGAATAGTGGTTGTTCGAATCTCATTAGCATAACTTTTCTACTAAGAGCATCGGCCACAACATTTGCTTTGCCTGGATGATAATGCAATTCCAGGTCATAATCCTTTATCAATTCCAGCCAACGACGTTGCCTCAAATTCAACTCTGACTGGGTGAAGATATACTTCAAGCTCTTATGATCTGTATAGATGTCACACTTATAACCAATTAGATAATGCCTCCATAACTTCAGAGCGTGAACCACAGCTGCTAGCTCCAAATCATGAGTAGGATAATTCAACTCATGCTTCCTCAACTGTCTCGATGCATATGCTACGACTCTTCCTTCTTGCATGAGAACACAACCAAGACCTAGGAGGGAAGCATCACAATAGATAGAGAACTTCTTACTCAGATCCGGCTAAACCAACACTGGGGCTGTTGTCAACCTCTTCTTCAATTCTTCAAAACTAGCTTGGCACTTCTCAGACCACACAAACTTGGCATTCTTCTCTAGCAAGGAAGTCATTGGCTTCGCAAGCTTGGAGAATCCTTCAATGAACCTTCGGTAGTAACCAGCTAAACCAAGAAAACTACGAATGCCAGTCACATCAGTTGGCGGCTTCCAATTCAACACGTCTGCCACCTTGCTTGGGTCTACAGAAATTCCACCATTGGACACAATATGTCCTAGAAAAGCAACTTCTCTCAACCAGAACTCGCACTTACTTCGCTTGGCATACAGCTTATGTTCCCTGAGCTTCTGCAAAACCAATGTCAGATGTTCGGCATGCTCTTCTTCATTCTTGGAGTAGATCAAGATATCATCAATGAACACCACAACAAACTTATCCAAGAATTCCATGAATACCTTGTTCATCAGATACATGAAGTAGGCAGGTGCATTAGTCAAACCAAAGGACATTACCGTATACTCATACAGTCCATACCGAGTAGTGAATGCAGTCTTAGGTATGTCAGAGTCACGAATCTTCAACTGATGATAACCTGAACGAAGATCAATCTTGGAAAACACACAAGCACCTCTCAACTGATCAAATAAGTCATCAATTCTAGGCAACGGATACTTGTTCTTAATGGTGACCTCATTCAGTGACCGATAATCAACACACATCCTTTGACTACCATCTTTCTTATCAACAAAAATAACCGGGGCTCCCCAAGGTGAAGAATTAGGACGAATGAAACCTTTTTCTGACAGTTCTTTGATTTGTTTCTTAAGTTCTTCTAATTCTTTAGCTCCCATTCTATATGGACGTTTAGCTATAGGTGCAGTACCAGGTAACAACTCAATGATAAATTCAATGTCACGGTCAGGCGGCATACCTGGCAACTCATCTGGAAACACATCTTTAAACTCATCCACCACTGAGTTATCCGGCTGCACTTCTTCTCTGAGCTGATGTACTGTGGCTTGTTGTTGCACTTGCAGAGCAACCTCAACTCGGACCTCATCTCCCTTTGGTGTAGTGACAGTTACAACCTTCTCCTTACTCCCTATGTTCATGTTGTATTTCTTCATCCAATCCATACCCAGGATAAGATCAATTCCGGCAGTATTTAGCACAGTAGGGGTTATCTCGAATTCTACCTCCCTTAATGAGACAGTAATCGGGAGACACTGAAGAGTAGCTTGCATAACACCACCCGGAGAAGAAACCATAATAGGATGTTTCATGACACTAAGGGGAATACCATGCTTTCTAACAAATGTGTGCGAAATGAAAGTATGCGAAGCACCAGAGTCAAAAAGAACTGTAGCGAGGATGGAATCGATATTGAACGTACCCATCATGACCTCTGGAGTCTCCTGTGCCGTATCAACCGACACATGGTTTACCTTCCCGGTGCGAGGTGGCACCCTCTACTGGTTGTTCTGCTTCTGGGAGGCTTGGGAATTCTGCTTCTCAGGACAATTGTAGGACAAGTGTCCTTCCTTGCCACAACGGAAACACTTGTTGGGGGCACCATTCTTCACTGGGATGTTGTTGGGAGCAGTCAGTTGTGGCGCCTGGTTACCACCTTGTTGCTGGTACTGGGAACGCTGCTGGTTCTGGGAACGTTGTTGATTCTGGAAATTGTTCTTGAATCCAGACTGTCCCTGGAAACGTTGTTGCTGCTGAGGCTGCTGCTGGTTGTTACGGAAGCGGCTGTTGCTTCCAGACGACTGCCCTTGAAACTTCCTCTTCTTCTTCTTCTCATCTATCTCACGGCGCTTGCTCTCGATGATCAAGGCTTTGTCCACCAACTGTTGGAAGTTGGCGAAAGTGTGGGAGAGTAACTGGTACTGGAGATGATTATTCAGTCCCTCCAAGAAGAGCTCTTGCTTCTTGGCATCATCTTCAACCTCTTTTGGTGCATACCGCGACAATTGGATGAACTTGTCACGGTACTCGGCAACTAGCATTCCTCCCTGCTTCAGAGAAAGAAACTCCTTCTTCTTCAGCTTCATCAACCCTGCAGGCACATGATGATTTTGGAACCCCTCACGGAATTGCCGCCAAGAGATGGGGTCGGCACGTCCAAAACGGAAAGACTCCCACCAATCCAGAGCAGCTCCCTGCAACTGCCCGGATGCATAGAGAACCTTCTCGACGTCGTTGCATTGGGCGATCTCCAGCTGCCTTTCTATTGCACGCAGCCAATCATCAGCTTGGAGAGGATCACTGGAATGATCGAAGGTGGGCGGGCGTCCCTTCAAGAATTCGCTTCTCTTGTCACGGGGTGGTGGAGGTGGGTTCCCATTGCCATTGTTTCGCTGCAGCAGTTGAATGTTCTGGGCCATCTGCTGCATCAGCTGTGTTTGCATCATCATCAGCTGCTCCATGTTAGGCTGTGGTGGAGGTGGTGGTGGATTAGCATTTTCTTCAGAGGTACCATCACCCCTTGGGTTCCTCCTGGTGTGGGCCATCTACTGTTCAAATCATTGAAGTGAGGTTTATAATTCTTTTCCATTATAATAACACTTAAAAGACTAGAATAGAAAATTCCGGGCGCGATCCAACAACGGCAGAGTAGAAAAACAGTCATATCTAGAATTCCCGAAGTCAAACAGAGACATGCTATACATGGTTGGAAAGCACGAGAAAATCTCTACAACTTTTATTCAGACCATCTCTCCAGATTCTGTCGTTAAGTTTATCAAAAATAGATTTGATTCGAAACTGTTTCAGAGTAACAGACAGCGCAGAAACTTTGACTTGTGACATTTGTTTCTCTCAAACCGTAACTGATATTGAGATGATTCTTGCGGCCAAAGAAAACTACAGAAGTCTAGTTTTTCACAAAAATTTCACGATTTTTGGCCGCATATAATTAAATAGGGAAAGAAAAATAACTAAGGCAGAGAGGTCTGAAAAACAGCACTGCTGGAAACTGAGATAATCAACCCAAACTATTATGCATTAATTCAAACCTATATAAAGAGATTTGCGGACATGCCCACAATCTCAGCACTCATTACAAACTCCAAATCAAGCATTGTTCACAAGGAAAAGCAATCTAGCACAAAAGTTCATAAGACACGAACTAGACTCGACTTGACTCAACTTGCGCTACTAGCGTCTTTTGCTACTAACTGGGGGTAACTCCTCTAGGGGTCAATGTCGGTGCGGGTGTGAGCATCTCCATGGTCTCCTCGGTTCCTTGGCGGCGATTCAGCTGGACACCTTGGTGATGGCGAGGGGGTCCAACACCGAGTTGCCTGTTCAACTCATCCACCGCCCGGCTGAGCTTGTAGTTAGCTTCAGTCCTGGTGTTCAGCTTATCCAGTGTCTGGTCCAAAAAGGTGTTGGTCTGGGCCAAACAATCCAAGGCAGCGTGGAGTCGGGTGTTCACTTCTCCAAGTGGACCGGCGATACTGCAGTTAGCTTGGCCACTCTGACGGCGGGGAAGGTAGCGGTGCATCTCCCACTTGATGATGTCCCAATTCTCGTGGCGGTGCACCATAAGAGCTTGTCGTGCGGCATCCTTGATGGCGGCAGCTTTGGAGAGTCGAATGGAGACAGCATAGTGGATATTCTTCACCTGGCTTCCCTCCTTGATGTACACCCTCGTCTCATAGTAGTCGGCGTAGTCAGGGTGCTTCCAGTGCTCCGTCTTGTACAGCACCGAGGCGTTGGGGTAGAAACGGCGCACCAAGTCAAGAAGCAGCGGGTGGTAGTAGTCATCACCATGATGATCATAGTGAATCATTCCCACCCAGGGTTTTCCACCTTGGTCTCCATCATCGTCGCCATCGTCATCGGGGTCGTCGGAGTCATCCGAGTTGCCTCCATCATCTTCGTCATCAGGGTCGCCAGCACAATCCTGGTCACCCTGAGGCTCCACCTTCTCGGGTTCATCTTTCTGAGGGTCCTCCATGGGTACGTCTTCAGAGCTGTCTTCCAAGGGCTCTTCACTGGGCTCCTCTGCGGGCACCTCCTGCTGGGGCTCCTCCACTGGTACGTCTTCCACGGGTACCTCTGGTCGGGAAACACGTCCGCCAGAGATGAAGCGCTGCAGGTACCTCTTAGGTGGCATGACACGCTTGCGAGCAGTGCGCTTAAGGTTGGCCATCTACAGGAATTAAGATTAAGTTAAAATTTTGCAATGGACAAGGGTAGGATATCAGCAAAAACTTGTAGCAAATTAATATAACAAGTAAAAAGAGATAATAAAGCTAAGGGCTATCCAGTGCTAACTAGGCTTGCGTCCTACTGTCAACACGGCTCTGATACCAATTTGTCACACCCAATTTTAAGGATAAAATGGGATGCATAATCTTATGTGCGCCCAGAGATCAGTCACACACATAAGCCAACAAATTACATAAATTATATCATAACCAATGTTTAATACATAGCGAATAATATCAAAGTCATTACACAGCAGAAAAATAAAGATAACTCTCGCGGTAGCTCCATAGCACAGGGACGTCGACTAGTGAAGCACAAGTCTAGTAGTCCTCTGGGTAGTCCTCATCACTATCACCATCTGTTACCCATCCGGGATTTTTAACCAAGTAATGAAAAATAAACAAGCGTAAGTACATGTCGTACTCAACAAGACTAGCATGGGTTAATGAGGCTCAAAAGGTTGACACGGTTTTAACAGCAGGTTGCTTTTAATTAATCATCCTTTTATGCAGTTGGATAGCAACAAATGGATAAGCCCATTATCATGATCATAGTAAACATAATTGATGAGTAGCAATAAATAGATTTAGCAATAAGTAAGCATCACCCCAAAAGATATCTACTCCGTAAGACGTCCAAGGCCGCTCTTGACCGTGAGCTCGGCTAGTATACCAGTTTTACACTCTGCAGAGGTTGTGCACTTTCACTATGAGCCGTGATTCCCATTTGCTCGGGTTAATTACTCCCATAACACTACCAAGGTGAGTGAGCAGGGTTTCACTATGAAGTCTTTCAAAGAACTTCGCCTAACAAGTTAGGGCCGGTAGGAACCCGGCAAGCAGATGTAGAGCCCCCCTTCTTCGTGGCACAAGGTCACGCAGATTATACACACTCGGACAGGAGCCGCACTATACCCGAGTCGGCAGGTCCCATCACGCCTTTCGGTAACCTCTAACAAGCTAGAAAAAGTGCCCATACTTGACTAAAACCAGAGCCATGTAGCCCTCATAGTTGCACTGTCAATCCCGGTGTCATACTTACAGATCATTATCAAAGGTGAAGGATTTTGAGCATCACAAAACTATGCTCGAATCCCCTAGTTCCCTATTGCTAAAAAGGCATCTTTTAATCATATTGCATAATCAATTAATCAAGTTTACATGATCATGATTCCCAAAAGCGCACTAGCAACATTTACCATATGCATAATCCCATAGGTGGCAAGGAACAGGGTAACAATGCTAGGAAATAACTATGGTTAACAAAGAAAACACATGCAAATGCAATTATTTATTTGGTGAATAGGACAACAAGGATGATCCATACTAATACTTTCCTTGATCAGCAAACTCCTGGTGATCCGGATTGTCGCAGTACTGATCTTGATCACCCACGTAAAGCTCACCGTCTATACTCGATCCATCATAACAACACACACGCGTACAGGGGCAATCATGCATACAAACAGGAGTTTTCATTAGAACAGTACACCAACAGAGAGAAAAATAAATTAAAAAGGTTATAAAACAAATCTACACGTTGCTACGATCACATCGATATAAAGTTTGCACAAATCGGATTTAAAACGAGGAAGATACGAATTTTACAAGATTTAAAATAGAATAGTAATAGATTAAATATAATCTCGAATTTTAAGAGTGGAAAATATATGAAACAGTGGTACCATCAGATAGATTATGAAATTACCAATTTAACGCAATTTGAATCGTTCAAATCGGAGCTAAAACGTGGAAATTATAAATGAAACAATTTTGAATTCAAATCTGAAAACACATTTTCATATATACCGAAAATAAATACGCCTTCAAACGTAATCTACTGAATACGCTAAGGGCTGCGGGCTAAGCATTAAAAACCGTAGGGGGTTATTCGCAAAAACGCCAGCCGAATCGGTATGGGCTGCTCTTCGGCCGTCCGATTCAAAATCGGCGAATCAGATTAAAAGAGAGGAGGTGTGGCGGTGCTCTCGGCCGGAAAACAGAGGCCGACGGCGGCGCCATGGCCGGAGGGCCGCCGGAGAAGGTGAACTCGGCCTTCGGTGCATGAAATAGGTCGGGAAGGGTACCCATAGATCGGGAAGAGCATCGCAAGCTCACCTAGGGTGATAGGAAGCTCGGAAATCGACTCGGGGATATCTCGCGGCGTGATCCGGCAGACGGTGGATCTCTGCAACGGCGGCGGAGGCGTGTCAGTGCACAAATCGAAGGGGGAAAGTGCTCGGGAACTTCACAAGATCACAGCGAAGCTCCTCAAAGGCTTACCGGGAGGAAATTGGTGGCGAATCGAGCTAATTGCTTGCGGCGGCGGCGGCTCGGTTCTCGCGGGAGCTCGGCAGTGGCGGCGAGAAGAGGCGGCTAGGGTTAGGTGACGGCTACGGGGGGGGGGGGGGGGGGGGGGGCGCTGCTTAAATACTCCCGAGGTGTGACGACAATCTCGGAGATTGAAACAAACTCGAATAGCGGAGAAATCGGCTTCGGCCGTTTCTTCTCTGCTTCGTACTCTCGGCGCGGCGACGAACTCGGCTTCGGCCGTTTTCTTTCTTGCCCGCGTCGGACTCTCGGCGAGCAGCAGAGGGAAACAGGGGAGGGGCTGTCCTGGGGGTCCCACTGGTCGGTAGCACCGAGCGCGGGGTCGGGCTGGCAGTCACGGCAGAGGGACGCTTCGTGCGCGCGTGCTCGGCCGCGGCGGATGAACACGGCAGCGGCGTCTCTGTTCGCGCGGCGAGGGAGGTGGAGAAGGAAGGGCTGACCCGTGGGTCCTGCTCGACAGTCAGAGGGGGTAAGGGGAAGGGAGGGAGCAGATCGGCCGAGCTGTCCTCGGGCCATCCGATCTGAGCCTGCTGGGGCCAGGAAATGGAAAACAGGCCAAGCTGCTGCTCGGGCCAGAAAGGAGAGGGGAAGGGCTCTGCTCTATTTCCTTTTTTCATTTTCCAAAAGGATTTTCATACTGGGTTTTGAAATATTTGAGAAATTCAAATAAGCTACAATAGTACAAAGAAGAAATGCTCCAGCATGAATGCATCTTACATGTGTATGACCTAGGTTTGATTTTATATTTGAGAAAAATTATTATTTCCCCGTATTGGAATGATCAATTAGTTGCACAATTAAATAAATTCCCACTATTTAAAAGAATGCAATTTTTCAGGTGTTACATAGCGTGGCAGCCTTTTCGTCGGAGGCAACACGCAGGGGATCTGAGCTGCGTCCAGAATCACCCCTTCGCCGTTCGCGCTGACGACCCAGGTGATGGATCCCACTGTGAAGATCTGGCCCGGCGTCGGGTGCTTGATGGAGCTTGAAAAAATCACCTTGTTCGCCATGGAATCAGGTGGCACACCCCCTACCTGGCGCGCCAGCTGTCGACGGAATACCGGCGATAGTCTACCGAGGGGTATGCCCGCGGTAGTAGATGAGACGGTGAGGGTGCGCCTGAGACGGACGAGGGAGCACAATTCGTGCGAGACAGAGATTTAGACAGGTTCAGGCCGCCACGAGGCGTAATACCCTATGTCCTATATGTTGCTGTGTTGTATTGCTAGTAGATTAGATGAATCGAGTAGATCCCCCTGCCCGCCTTATATAGTTCGGGGGGCAGGGTTACAAGTTGATCTTGCCATACATAACAGATTACAATCCTAGCCGATCTGGGAAACCAATCGGCTAGATCCTAGGAAAGCTATCTTCTTGCCCGCCAAGGACTCGGCGGATATACGCGATCTCCTGGAGATCGTATGGGCGACGCGTCCTTGGTAGCTCAGGCCTGTTCGATAGACTTGGGCCAAGTATGACTATGCGGGTATACGGGCTTATACCCCCACATCATGCGAGTCGTAGCGCCCGCCTCGATGGATGCTATAGCCGCGCGCGGCTCCGTCAGTCTTCCGTCGGCCGTGGGCCTGCAGAATGGCTCGGACGTCGACGTCCTTGCCAAGCCATTGGTGGACTGGTGGGGCCCTTGGAGCCTCGGGTCGAACCGAGGCTTCGCGCTCGTGGTGTGCTATGCCGCCACGCTGGTGACTTTCAACGCCACGGTGTCGCGACGCTGAGCTTTCTGCCTGGAGGACGGCTGCATCCTCCAGGAGGTCGTTGAGTTGATCTCTGAGCTGTCGTGCTTCCTCGGTGGAGGGCTTAGGTATGCTCCGGAGCAGCATCGCTGCTTCCGCGAGCCTTCGGCTTGCCCGGGGGCGGCCCCCGGCATCTCGGCCCCATCGTCAGCAACGATTCGGGCCTGAACATCTCGGGCTCGACGCCAAGCTGCTCCTCCATCGTTCCGCCGCTCGTCGCGCTCCAGCGTAGCTCGCAACTGGGTGAGGCGCAAGCGGTCCTCGTCCATCCGCGCCTCAAGCTCCCGAAGCTGCTCTAGCTCCGGGGTTTGAGGTGTGGGGCGAGATGTTCCTGCCCCCTGATCCAGCAGTGGGGCTGACCGTGCAGGCCGCAGGGCCGCTGGAGGGGGCGTGACTTGTTGGTGCTGGGGTTGCGATGGAGGGGGTACGTCGTCGTTGTCCCCCGAGTGGACGTCCTCCACCCGCCCCTCACCGGGGTGCATCAAGTTGTAGCACTCCCGAGCGGGGTCGATATAGGACTGGTCCGAGTTGGAGGTGACGCTCAGGGTATTCTCCTCTGAGTCGTTGGTGTGGGCGGTGAAGTCCACATTTGCCCAGAACTCGTCATCATCGTCGCTGTAGCTACGACGAGACAACGAGGTCCGGCCATAACGGTCCCACCCCTCCGAGTGTTCTTGAGGGGTGAGGTTGATGGTGGTATCCGTTTCCCCACCGCCATGCGTCCTGGCACTTTCCCCAGGGGATGACGGTGAGGATGCCACGTGGTCTCCCACGAGACTGTCCAGGCGCTCGAGGCGCTAGACTGGAGTGTTCGACAGTTCGTGCAATAATGCGCTAACTGCACGAACGTGGGCATCCATGGCGGTTTGGAGCCCAAAGAGGGACGACGGCGTCGTTCCCCTCCCCTGGTGAGGGTGGAGAGAAAGTTCGGCCGGCGTCGTGTTTCCGCTTTCGCTCGTCCTCCGGGCAATAAGTGGATACGTGACCACTGGTGCTGGAGATCCCGGGACAGCGGCTGGTGTAGCATTGGCTTCCCCCGTTGGGGGTGCCTGGTTGGCCGCACCTCCGGCGGCCGGAGCTGGTTGGCGCTGCTGCGCCTCCTCCTCCTGGTCCGTCGGGGGCGGCATGCAATGTTTCCCCTGTCCTCTGAGGCGGGTGGAAGCGTTGCATGGGTCCCTTCTCCGGCTGCCTGCTGGGCTGGAGCTGGGACGACAAGGACGCGGGGTCCGGTCGGGCGCAGGTTCATCTCGAGCCCTTGGCCGGTGGCCACGAACTCAAGAGTCCCGAACCGGAGCACCGCGCCAGCGGAAAGCGTGGTGGAGCTGGCTGCCATCCGAAACCTACACCAACACGCAAAAGACCCCTACCTGGTGCGCCAACTGTCGGTGCTAGTTTTGGTGGGCGCTAGCACCAGCTAGTAACTTGTGTTTTGCGGTTGAGGTTTCGGATTGTGTGCAAGGAGGAACACGAGAGGTTTATACTGGTTTAGGCCAAGAGGGCCCTACGTCAAGTGGAGAGGCGAGTCGTGTTGCCTTGCACCGGGGTGCTTGTAATAGGGGGTTACAAGCTAAGTCGAGAGAGGGAGAGAATCCCAAGTCTCTTGTGTGAGGAGGAGGATGCTTTCGTTTTCGTGTAGTTGTGTTGTGTGTATGTTGGTGTCGTGAGCTCCGTGTCTCTACTTATGACTGGCCTCCGCCCTCCCTTTTATAGTTACAAGGGAGAAGGTAGAGTTACATGCGGGGACTTATGATGACGATACTTTGGCATGGTGGGAGCAGAGGTGATTAGTGGCCATCGTCTTGGCGCTTCGGCGATATGGCTTCGGTCATTCGACTGATCTTCCACTGTTCGATCGTTGAGTTCCAAGGTGGCACAGTGTATGGGACGTGGTTTGCTGCGTGGCGGTGCTTCATGGCGTCGCGTCCGGTCCTGCACAGTGCAACGAGAAGACTGGTTGACTCTCAAAGATTGACTCCCGAGGCTCGGGAGCCTTCCTTGCCGTCGGGAGCGTGACGGGACCGGTCATTAGGGGTGTCCTCCTTTGGGCGTATTTTCCTCTCATGCACGGTACCTTCCCGAGGGGCGAACGGTCCTGTTGCTACATTGCCCATACTCTCGGGTCGGCGGGACAGCCGTCACCTGTCCCGTTCCTGCGAGGCTCGTGCGTTATGGGCAAGAGCTATCGCTGTCGTAGTTGGAGAATCTCTCCGTCAGCAAGGGGCGTCATCCGGTTGACTGTCCTTAGACGGAGTGGGAGGAGTGGAACCGTCGTATCAGTCTCGGAGGAGGTATGGCAGTGGGTACGGAGGGCGTGCATGAGCGGGGTGCCGTCGCCTCGCGGCGTCTAGTCAGTGGGGCCGTGCCTGTAAAGTGGTCAGAGGGGTCCCTTGCGGTCCAAGATTGCCCTGCTGACGTCGATTGCGCATTGGATGCCTTTAGAGGGATCGTGATCGAGGAGGATGAAGAGGCTCGGACGAATTAGAGATTTAGCGCCCGAGGGTGCCGCTGTCCCGAGCCCTCTCGTGGAGGCTCGGGCGAATCAGAGATTGGGCATCTGCGGGTGCCGCTATCCCGAGCGAATCGGAGGTTTGGCGCCCGAGGGTGTCGCCCGGCCTTACGGGAGGCCAATTTGGGCCTTCACGCGCGTAGCCTTCGTGGGCTTCGGCTAGCCTTATTTGGGCCAGGCTACGCTGAGGTTGCTCGTTTTTGCGTTGAAGTTGGGTACCCCATACTTTGGTACTATACACCTACCTACAAAGGAAGAACTCGGTATCATTCTACTCCAGCCTCCTATACCATCTCTAGCTTCTGACGAAGGGATCGCCAGCACTGAAGCAGAGCTTGTCACCAACGAAACCCTCCGACGTCATCGCCTCGAGCTACATCACAGCTAGTCGGGAGCATGAAGAACAGCCCTGGCAGCAACAATGCACAACCCGGTAGAGGCCTTGGAGGGATAGGAGGGTGGAGAGAAAGGGATTTGTGGCAGACAATTCGCAGCTCGGTGACGGATGGGTAACATCGGCCATCAGTCTACCTAAGGTTTTGGCAAAAACCAAACCCAGAGTAACCAGATGACCCAGAGTGAAGAAGAGCCCCATGAAGAACTTACATGGGATTATGAGATTGATTTTGCATCACAAGGTTTCTTCAAACTGCACCACCAAGCTGCAAATCCACCACTAACAATAGGACCAGCATACAATCGGTCCCTATCATAAGATTTCTTCAAACTACAGAAAGAACAGAAAAGCATCGTTGAGATGCCCGGGGGCTGCTCAACCTCACATACCAACAGAGCCATGAGTAAAAAGGATAGAAGAAAGAAAATAGAAGAAAGAGAAAGCTCAGATGAGTATAATGCGTATGAAGATTGGAGAAGACGAAGCTCGAGTATTTATAGGCCAAAACAAAAGTCCAATGGACCTAGTTCACAGAGCAATGCGAACGGGCACACAGAGCAATAAATCTTACATCATTTTCCAAAGGAGAAACTGACCACCAACCAGGCTGTAAATGAGGAAGGCAGACAGACCAGTCAAAGAACAATTTCCAAGAAAAGGAATATCCCAACAGACACGTGGATACAACAACTCAGCTCAGTAAATACAACTCGACAGGGTGCGCCAGCACTATGAGAAACAACGGCATCCCAAGGCCCAACGAACTCAGAAGCAGAAACTCAAGTAGCCGCAGTCCCGAGTTCACAAAGCTACGCAGCGCGTACAGCAAAACAGGCACCCGGGAAGAGATTCAGCTCCAAGTATAAGTTCAACAGCCCACGAGAAAACGCTGTCCAGTACCGGTCTTAGAACTGGCACTAGATGATATCGGGGAGTTTGCAGCAGCTACAGGGCCCAAGGACACCAAAATATCACAAGGTCTCTTCAAACTATGACCCTCACGGAGATGGGAAGAAGAACCCGGAGGTTGATCAGGATGATACAAAGGAATCATGACTGCAGGAAGATAAACAAAGCAGAAGACAATACAAGTGAAGACTCACAAATGGTCAGCCTTATATAGACAAACCAAGAAGACATAGAATCAACAAGGACAAAACAATAATTCATAAAGGACAGCCAGGACAAAACAATGAATCAAAAAGAGGACAGTAAGGACAAAGCAATGAATCAAAAAGAGGACAGAAAGGACAAGGCAATGATGCAAGACGAACAACATATTCAACAGAATATCCAAGACACGTATAAAGAGCAATAAAAGGTCACCAACAACTTCCCCAAGTGAAGGACAGCAACCCCAGAGAACCCACAAAGATGAAAAAGAACTTGACGGGCTCAGGGGCTACGCCCGAGACATCATAAAAAAGAACTCGACAGGCTCGGAGGCATAAAAAAGAACCCGACAGGCTCGGGGGCTACGCCCGAGAACCTCATCAGGAAGTACTCGACAGGTTCAGAAACAAGGGGGAGAACAATACTCAAGACCCTCCGACTTCTTTTTTACAAAACAAGCAGGAGGCTCGGGGGCTGCAGGGTACACATACGCTCAAAATTTTTTCTAGAAAACAGACCCTCCAACTTTTTTGTTCTAAACAAGCAAGAGGCTCGGGGGCTACACCCAATGGGTGCACTTTTTAGCGCACACCACTAGAAGAACTCAAGACAATTTCACGGCTTCTCTATAACTCAACCGTGACATGCTCGGGGGCTTGTCGACGCGGGACCGACTGGGGTACCCGCCGGCCCCCTTACCAAAACCAGAGCAACGAGTTCGACCTAGAGTCGGACAACCCTGGTGGACTCAGTTAGAAAGTCTCTCTTGTGGTGTTAGAGTAGGATATGTCTAGTCGAGTCCGACCAGGACAGGACATAGCTCTCGGCCCCTTGGAACTATAAAAGCGGGCCAAGAGTACCCGGCAAGGGACAAGTTCACTACAGATTATTCTGTACACCAAAACCATCAGATAATACAATCCAATGCAAAGGCGCACGCCAACTGGACGTAGGGCTGTTACTCGACTACGAGGGCCTGAACCAGTATAAATCGTTTGTCTTCGCATTCACCGCCGAGTTCCGGAGTTCACCGAAGCCGAACAAAACTATCCCGGGTACCCCCGTGGCAAGCTATCAGACGTAAAACATCGACAGTCTCACCGGTTTCAGGCGCCGATGGGACCAATACAATTTGCTCTCTAAAAATAACCTTGTCGTAATGATCATAATAAGCAGAAGACACACCCAGACCAGGAGGTATAGCAATAACTACTTCCGAATTGCCTTCATCGGTTTCAGGCGTCGAAGTGGCTAATTTAGATTGGTTAAATGCATCAAGTCTAGGCATAAACCTAACCCCAAAATCAGGAGAATCTTCATGCATTCCATATGATTTTACCTTAGATATGATGGTAGAATTGACGGTGCCCGCCATGTTGCTGTAGATGGGATCCGAATTTGCGCCTTCGTCCCCAGCGGAATCGCCAAAAAATGTGTTGACGCCGAATCGGGTGTCCACACCTGCAAGTGCTAGATTGCATGAATCTTCTTGGTCATCGGGACGATCGGTAACTGCAGTAGAGAACGTTGATGGTCGATGTAATGTCCGTCCTTCGCCGGAATACTCCCGAACACCTCTCGGAAAGATCCGCCGGAGAGATGCACGTGGAGGTTGCCCCAGGAACCGCGGAGGTTGCCTAGAGCGCCGACTAAACTCGCGGAGAGTCAAGCCGAACAGCAAGATAAGAGAGTGAACCACCAAAAAGTCTACTTTGTAGATTTATTTTGATGATTGGATGGTTGAGATCCCAATCGGCCATGATCCTCTCATATATATAGAGCGGGTGGTCTTATCCCAGTAGGAAACCTCTTCAAGGCTTATTTTTCAAGTTTCCCACGAGTTTGGAAGGGTTCGGTTCGGAATCCAAAAAGTTAGGTCCGAACAGGGTCTTTTACTGGGTCCGTCGAAACTTTCGGTGCATGTCGGAACTTCCGGGACGTCGGAAGTTCCGACATATGGATGACCCCGGACACTCCAATAGCTTTTTTCAGCATTCTCGGAAGTTCTGGGAGTCGGAACTTCCGACATCAGCGCATCTTTGTGAGGGCATAACTCCTTCATCCGGACACCAAATGAGGCAAACCATATATGTTTTTCGATTAGCTCGACGAGATGAACGCGATGGTGAAGTCTGTTTTACATTTTGACAACTTCATATAAATGGACATTTTTGTTGTCAACAATACCCAAAATTCACGAAAACAAACAATTTGACAGAATCACGTTCACATTTTAAAGCAATAAACAACAATATTTCAAATCACTTCATGTCTTCACATCAATTATCAAGCTATCATAAATCTATATTCAGGCATACCACATACCAAATAGTAGATTTACACAGCACTGAACCACTTAATGTCTTCATATGTGAAATGTAAGAGCAAATATTTTAGATATTTTGGGTAATCGAGGTACCGGAGAACATAACCCGAATTAAATTCGAGTTTTTGCCGTTACTACCCAAAATTATAATTGAGTATTTTGGGTTTTGGTACTTTCAGGTTCGAGGATTAGATATCGGATATTTTGCCCACCCCTTCTGCCGGTCCTGTTATGGTTCCTAGCCCCTCTTGATACCATGCTATGATCAAATATCAATAGTATCCAACATGTGTTGAGGATCAAGCTGCTGGTGTGGATGGAGGGAACTGTAGTGGTCCATATTTATAGAGAGTTATTATGAGCAAGTAGCTTGGCAATATATATGGAGAAGAAAGAGAAAGATATCAAATGCCGGTGGCCTGGTGGAGTGACCCTGTCACTATCAGATATTCGGTATGGACCAATGGTTTTGATTAGCCGAGACCTGTTGACGGCCTGCACTTAGCACTAGCAGTAGCAGGGGACCATTGACCCCCTGTCGCCGTCTTCCTTAATCCATCCCTAGTTCATCGCCACTAACTCAGAGGAATAATAGGACTATAGGAGTATATGCATCAATCGGGAACTTATACACTGCTATATACCATTGTTCGTGTACACGGCCATTTAGTCCATATAATACACCATGTAAACACTACATGATGGCTTACCATGTCCATTTAATCACCGTTTAGTCTATTTAAATAGAAGTTTAACCTAAATAGGAGTAAATAGCTAAGTGGCAGGTGATCGTTTAATCCGTTTTAAAATTTAGGCTAACATTATTGTTATATACATGTAAAACTCAATGAAAAATAACAATCCGTTCATAGAAAACAGCACAATAAAAAAAATCTTATTGCACTTCAAATATTTTTTTACACAAAGTACTACATACCATTGATCGACAAATTCTGAGGGTGTTTGGTAGTATGACGCCAGCTCTAGCTCCTTGTGGCTCCTATAGTCCTATTGTGAAGGCATGCCAAATGTTGGGTGCTGAAACGGCTTCAACAAAGGACTTCAGAGGAGACTTAAGTCGTTTTTTAGTTGAGGAGCTTGGAACCGTAAAAACATGATTTCTCCTGAACCTTCCTCATAAATTTGGCATAAGTTATAAATAAATTGCCACTAGAGTCATTTTGGCCGAACTGTTTCGACTCCACCAGACATAAACTTCTCTACAAGAGAAGATAGAGACAGAGCCCTTTCAGGAAGAGCCAAAGCCCTGCTAAACTAGTCATTAACGAGCCAAGATGGCTCCCCCTTAACAAACATATCGACACCTCTACTAATGACTAAACCTAGCTAGACATGAGCATTTTGTAGGCTAGACCAAAATAATCCCGCCTATGATCGTCTCACTGGGCAAGTCGGGCCTATTTTTTCAGATTCGGCACGGGCCGCTCACGGAGTTTATAGTGTAAAACAACTAAACTAATATTTCGGGTTGTGTTTAGCCTGAGAAAAATTTCTGGGCAACAAGATGTGTGCCAGCTCGTGTCCACTAAGGTCCGTGAGTAGGCTAAAACCCAGCGCTCTCGGGTCGGGCTGAGCCAGGCCTAATTTCCTACTATAACTGAAACTATTACTTGGTTCTCTTGTGCTACTCCATTCCACAAAGAGTGATCTTTTTTGGTTTTTGTACAGATTTAGGTTGAACTAAATTTACAGAGAAAAACATCAACATTTATAACATCAATAAATTTACAATGGAAATAATATATTTTCATATAAAACTTGGTTATACCCCTTCTGTTCTAAATTATAATTCATTTGACTTTTTTGACCTGAAGTTTGACCACTCTTCTTATTTAAAAATTTATGCAAAATATCAATTCTTTTATTATTGCTTGCTTTATTAATAAAAGTTCTTCAAAAATGATCTAAAATTGACTATGTTTGCATAATTTTTTAATAAAAGACCATAATGCTCTTGCCTTTTTTTCCCTACTCTATTCTTCCGTCGTCTCGACGTGCCAACGCACGCAACCCCTCTTCTGCGGTATACATTTGGGTACCCCCTCTTCTGCTTTCCCTGCCTCAATCCTTTCCCTGCCTCAGTTCCCAATTGGATGTACCCAAAATAAGGTTTAAAGAATTGAATTCAAAACTCAATTTTGAAAACTAATGAGAATTTGAAGAAAATATCTAAATAAAAGTTGTAGGTCTCATCATTTTCAGAAACTTTTATTTTAAAAGATTTTGAAGTTGTTATATAAAATTTTGATTTTTGAGTTTCTGTTCAAACTCCCCTTTAAATCCTTTTTGCCCCAAATTTCATATTTTAAAATCTGGGCATAATTTAAAAATAATTTCAAAAGCAAAGTTTTAGATCTTGAAATGATAAACAACTTTTATTTTAGAAAATTTTTCATGTTTTAAAATGAATTTGAAAGTAATTTTGAATAGAAAAAGGCGAGGGATTTCTACTGCTACAGTAGCCGTCGCTACAGTAACCGTTAGGAGTTAAAGGCAGAAGATGGTAGTGGCATGCATAGAATCTAAAAATATTTTCAATGGCATTCATATTCAAACCAAACATTCAGTGGCGAATCCGGAATTATGCAATCATTCGATAGCACACACAGAATTTTCTTTTTTTTACATAGTATTTTCCTCTCACAATAAATCAGAATCAGCTAAAAACAGTGCTTATTTTTATTATCAGTCAAAATCACGCTTATTTTTAGCTTCATCTATGTGAAGCTATTTTAAAAAAAAAAGGTGTTTTCCAGCTCGTAACAACCCATTAAACTGTTGAAGCTTTGCCACGAGGGTCTTATAGTAGTGTTGCTAGCTAGCCGCGAGAGTTTAGGGCGTTGGGCACTCCGTCCTGTCCAATTAAATGACGAAACGAGGGTAGTGTTGCTAGTTACGAGAGTTTAGGTCTTTTGGCACTCAGTCATGACTATTTAGGGGGTGTTTAAATGTAGGGGGTGTAAAGTTTCTATGTGTCACATCGGATGTTCATGATATGTCAGAAAGATTTTTCAGATATTAATAAAAAACTAATTATATAACTCAGTTGTAAACCTGAGACGAATTAATCAGTCATTAGCAAATGCTTATTATAGCACAACATCGTCAAATCATGAATTAATCTGGCTTAAAAGATTTATCTCGCAATTTACATACAATCTATGTAATTAGCTATTTTTTATATTTAATACTTTATACATATGTCTAAACATTTGATGTGATTGGCATAAAATTTTTACGATGAAAAATAAGCTGAGCCTTAAATGATGAAGTTACACACGCTTAGGAATGATTGGTGGGTCAAGTCGATTGTTTATATGGACTTATCGCTAATGGAGTATGGGTCCATGTCCCTTTTCCTTCATTTAATGGTCTGCCCCCCCTCCGTACACAGAGTGTCCTATGCTACTAATTATGGTGTAGTCACTGCATCCCATAAAAAGGGTTATTTTTGCCTCCCGAGAATAAAATTGTTTTTAATTTTGATTAAATATGCAAGAAAATATTTAATATTTATTAGATAGATCATTGAATATATTCTAAAAGTAAAAACATATTTTTATTACATACACAACTTAAACGCTCAAAGTTTACGCATACTCACCCTATGAAGTATTAACACTCACAAACCCAAATATCGTTAATATTTTGTATGAGGTAGTCAAATTTTAAAAAGTTTAACCGAACGTAGTCACAGTGACTTTTTGTAAGACAAAAGGGAGTGGCACCTTATAACATGGTATGCTATACTCTACGCATGATAAAATAGAGTAGTCGTAACATAAACCATATTATTAATTAAGGCTATGCATGTTTGGAATAGTTTGCAAAGTTGCTATTTTCTATTATCACAAAAGGATGTTGTGGAATAAAAGTAAAAAATAGCTTATTTCATATTCACCTACAACTACAACCAATGCGTTCCATCGTGCACGGATCTCCCATAAGCCCCCAAACAGAGGTGAGCGACAACACATGGAGAAAAAGGGACCGGCGCGTGAAACATCCTCGATTTTCCACGAAGGGAAAATCCACAGAATGAGTTATAATGCGATCAAACCAAAGTTTGATTCCATCACATTATCATATATTAGTTGAAATCATAGTCATACAGCGTATGATTACAAGCCTTACAAGTTTTACCTCATTAGAGGATACACCTATTACAGGGTTAATTTAGCAGAAGCGTATCTAGATGTCATCAGAGTTGGCGGAATATGTTGTCGAGTGAAAGCTCCTCCTTCACGGGTATCATCGGAGTTAATCTTGGCGCAGCATAGTCTTCATCTCCTGAACCAAACTTGAGCGTAGGCGCGAGACCTCCTAATCTTTCTTATCTCAATATCTCTATTAGTCAGATAATCTGCACACCGCCAGATATGTGCAGGCCATGGTCAGCACCGATGAGCTTTAGTGGAAAAGAGAAAACAAAGGATCTGACGATCCTAACATTTGGCTGTGGTTTGCATCCTAAGCGTATGCAAAGTAGTATCAAGTAATAATATCATAATAGCTTGTCAAGTTTTAACCCATATCATCAATTCCCATTAGTCTATCCCAAATCCATCATCCCACACATACACCACCTCACACACACCTCACGCTCAGTCGACAGGCCCAACTCCCTCTCGGGTCCTGTCTCAACGGCACACTGCCACACCGGGCACACTGCTGGACAATCATCAACCAGGGGAGAAAAGAATATCGCTCTCTACATTAGTCAGAGCTTCACAGGAAAGGTCCATAGCTGACGAATCGGCATATGTATCGATCGATCAACCATACACTCTGCAGAGGTTTTACCACTCACAAGATTAGCCATCATCGATGCTCTACAATCATCTAGGCAGAATTCCGGGTGCTTGCTTGCCTAGGTCGATGCCACCCTACCACTCAGCCCTGGGTAACTTCGGGCACGAACCGAAACGCTGAGACTGGGAGACGCAGTACCAGGCCCAATCAGTGGTACTGCGTATCTAGAACGGTTCAGCAATCCCAACATCCATCACCGCCCACCCTTATCACCTTTCAACCTAGCAGTAGTGGCACCGCCCTACCAAGTAGTCCAGCCGTTCCCCGCCCATCGAAGACGAGTGAGCAGTAAAGGATTCCTATGAACCTGGTACTAGTCCTTCCTAGGTTTGACCAAGCAGGCATCTTCTCTTAGGGGATACTCTCCTCGTGCCACCACGGCACCTCCATTCACAGGGTTTCAAACCACGCAGGCTATCCTTCCTGGAACCTCCTCATAAAGCCATTACCCGCCACAGGTATCTCTCGTGGTAATGCCCATATGCAACTCCCGGCAAGACTTGCTTGCACAGCTCGTCGTGTATCCCACTTGGTTGACTCGACCCTCACCACACACCCAAGACACACGCAGCACGCTCATAGTCCACCAATCTAGCATCCTAAGCCAAACCATTCCCATATGTTCACCACCAGCATCACATCACAGATATAATGCGAGTGGAGTTAATAAATATGGTGATGTAATCATGAAAGCAAGCAGTTAGATAGAAATATTTAAAAGAGCGTGAGCGCGAAGCTGAGTAGCATAGTAGAGTGGTTGCAAGCAGTGTAATAGTGGCTTAGGTAGTTGCATGCATCATATACTAGCAAAAGGAGTAAAGATAAAGCGCTAGCAATTCTATGCAATGTCTAATAGGATTCTCTAAAAGAAGGTGCTGCCATGACACCTGCGTTGTCGGGGAAGTAGTGGTATGAGCACTCCTCAGTTAGTATAGTCGTTCTGCTGGGCCACCTCCTCCAGGGTGACTTCACTCCACGGTTCCTGTCGTCGTCCATATTCTCCTCCTCTGGCGGGCCTCAGCCCGACCGTCGCTAATCCGGAAATGGCTACTCCGCGAAGCAATACAAGGCAAGAAAACACCCAATACTCCAAAAGACGATGGAACACGGGAAGATCCATAAATATTGGAGAAATAATAAAAGGTACCCGACTTGGCCCTCTTGGCGTATGTCCAATTTCATCGGGCCAAAGAAGAAATTAAGGGTAGGGTTTGCTATGCACAAGCTTGTGTCACGGCCAAGCCAATATGGCTTTATAATAAATGGTTTAGGCTTGAGCTGATCCATAGCAAACACCACGGCTCGCAATCTTTCGATCCGAACGCTACGGAGAAGACGGGGATCGGAGGACGGCCGACCAGAAGGGAAGAACAAGGAATTATCAACAATAAATATTGCACAAACTAGTGCAAGTGTTTAATCCACTTGTAGGGTACCAAGGCTGTGATTCAAACGGGCACAATCATACAAGTGCTTAAACACCAAGAATTCAAGAGAGAGCGAGGGGAGAGGGAGGAGCTAGCTAGGCATGTCCATATCATATTCTCAGTCACATCTTTAGTGAAGATGGTTTTAACTAGTCGATCGGGTCGACTCACATAGGTCCGAGATCTTGATATAGACCATAGCTTCGCTAATCTAAAAAGGGTTAGTCCGATCTTTGATCCAATCGCCATGAACAAGACGGGATCGAACAGAGCGGGCTATATGGAAACGAAGAGCGAGGAACATAATAACGCGGTGGTCAACTTCTTCCAACGCACACGCCACGGCATAGACAGGGCGTGAGAAGAGAGCGACCCCAGAAGAAACAAGTACTCAAACCACTCGTAGGGTACCACGACCTGGGTGCACTGGCACTAAGTCATCTCTCAGATTTGTAGCGGTGCGGTTGTCACCGCAGAATCAAAGAAATACAGCGGTCGCGGAGGGTACAAGCATACGAGGGCTTGGGCACGAAGAATCAAAGAACGGCACACGAGGTATAGCTCCATGGTCATGGCGAGGCGTGCTCGTGGCCACAAGCTACACCAACAAGAGGTCGAGTTACACCCGGCATTACGGTCATGGCAGGACGGATCCCACAATCGCAACGTCCGAACGAGGTACGATCCCTCAGCCGGCTCGAAGGCACGGCACACAGACAGACAACAAGAACAACCAGCAATAAGATCCAAAGACACGACCACGAGGCAAAACAACTCGACAAGACAGTGGAGTAGCACAATTCCATAGCTCGAAGATGGATAGATCCTGTATCACAGATACATGTACAAAGGGAGTGTAAGGATGGAATACAACAGATGCATGTACCGTGTAGGGTCGAGATGGCGGACTAGAGGGGGGTGAATAGTCCTTTATAACAACTAATCGCAGCGGAATAAAACCTAATCGGTTCTAGCGACAATTCACCCCTCTAACTAAGACTCTAAACACCTTGCCAAAGATCCTAGCGAGAAGCAAAGGTGCAAGTCTAGCTTGAGCTTCCCTAAACCGTTCTAGCGCAAGATCACACAAACCTAAGTGCTAGTACTTTAAGCACCGGGGAAACTTCTATTAATTAGCAAGCAAAAACGCACTAAGCACCTAAGCTCACTACTTGCTCAATGACAAGGATACACAATCCAAATCAAAGAGCGCAACTCACTTTAGCTACACAAACTAAGTGAGAACTACTTCTAAGCTACACAAGCTAAGAAGGTGAGTGGCAAGCTACACAAGCTAACCGGTCTCACAAGAGCAACTACAACTACACAAATAAAGTAATGCACAATATAAATAACTTGTGTAGAAGGGAGCAAACCACCGCGAAGGATGGGAAGATGTTGACGCGGTGATTTATTTCCCGGAGGTTCACTTGTCGCCACAAGCTACGTCCTCCGTTGAGACAAGCTCCAAGGTTGCCGTCGGTCCTCTTGCTAGTGGTGACCCGCAAGTCACACTCTCCCACGTGGAGTGCTTACCACAAGCTCTAGCACTTGACTCGGCCGGACCACTTGTCGCTCTTCACGTCTCGCTCTACTAGCGATGCTCTTTGTGATCTCCCGCGGGGTGAGCTCCAACCCCTCACAAAGCTTCTCCGGAGCTAAGCACAATCTTCTTGCTTGCTTCACGGAGCCACAAGCCACCAAGCCGTCTAGGAGGTGGCAACCTCCAAGAGTAACAAGCACCACCGGCTTGCAACACGATCACCTAGTGCCACACGATGCAATCTCTTAATGCAACGCACTATCGATCGATTACTCACTCCTCGAATGTGAATTCTATGAGCACAAGAGAGTTGGAGAGCACTAAGCCATGCACAAACAAGGGAGACACATTCCCAAGGTGCAAGACACATCCAACAGCCGGCCACAACCCTCTATTTATAGCCCTCAGCTCAAAAGAGCCGTTGCCAACTGAAAACGGCCGTCGGACCGACCGTCGGACCGAACCAGCGTGCCACCGTCGGACCAATGTCCACGGTCCGACGCTCCCGATAGCCGCCACGTGTCACTAGCCGTTTGAAGTCGAACGTTGGATCACAACGGCTAACTTTCCGCGCTTCAGCTCACCGTCGGACGGAACACCGTCGGACCAACGAACTCCACGGTCCGACGCTTCCAGAGAGCTTCCCGAGCGCTGAAAACCGTCGGACGGTCGTCCGACGCTCGCCGTCGGACTAAACCCAAGAGTCCGACGCTCTCAGAGCTCGCCACGTGTCAGCTCTCGCGCGATCTGCACCGTCGGACGCTCGGACAAAAGTCCGACGCCCACAAACTTCAGCGTCCGACGCTCACAGGCCAAACACCGTCGGACGCACGAGGATGGTCCGACGCTGTCACTGCAGACAGCGTCCGACGCTCGCACCACAGCACAGAAGACAAGGGCAGGCCGTCGGACCAAACCCATGGTCCGACGCCCCCTGGCCTTAGCGTCCGACGCTCTCGAGACTTCGCCGAAAACCTCCGAATCCTGCCTCGCAAGCTCGGCAGGAGGAAGAGAGAGAACCACACCCTCTCTACCTCACAACACCACCTCCAAACACTTTCACCTTTGCAAAAGTGCTAACACCAACAAGTGTACACCTCATGTGCATGTGTGTTAGCTTTTCACAAACATTTTTCAAAGGATTTTTCACTCTTTTCACCACGCCACTCGATCCTAGCAACGTATGCAAGTTAGATCACTCAGGTGGCACTAGATGACCGATATGCAAACAAGTTAGCCCCTCTTGATAGTACGGCCATCTATCCTAAATCCGGTCAAGCACTTCTCTACTCAACCTTAGACCGGTGAAATGGAAATGCCCTAGGTTATGCCTTTGCCTTGCGCTTTCCATTTCGATCACCGTCTTCATCACCGTCTCTGACACCATCGATGCCGGTGCAACACATGCACCAACACCTCATGAATGATATGATCCACTTCATATCATCATGTGGCTTTTGGTTCATCGATCCTTGACTTGCTTGCTCTTCACCGTTGCGTTGGTCCATCGGCGCCAAGCCATCACCCGACTTGCCCTTCACACTTGCAACCGGTCCGTCGACGCGAAGCCTCGTCTTGATCTTCTCCACCTAGCCACATGACTCCATGTCATGTCTCATGCGTTTAGCTCCTTCATCTCCATATGTGTGAGCTAAGCAACACTCAACACGCCATATCCACCTCCATGGCATAGTTGCTCACACACATGTACCTGTGGACTAATCACCTGTGTAATCAACACTTAGACACATATTAGTCCACCTAAGTTGTCATTCAATTACCAAAACCAAACAAGGACCTTTCACCGACATATCGTAAGGATAGGGTACAACATGGTGGACATGTGTATAGGAAATAAGAGAAAGGGCTCTTCAATAGTTCAGTGTCGTATATCAATTTGGCTTTCCAACGGTCGAACACCATCTATCGCTTGAGCTTACTAACAGTCTAGCATCTTCTAAGTGATTTAAAGATCTGGCAACGAAGCTACGGCACGAAGGCCGGACAGGGTCGGTGTCATAGGAAAGTGGTGAGGCTTGTTGCTACATGTTCCGGCTTCTCTCGGCCAGCTGCTGGAAGCTTCTGGCGGCTATGGATTGGCTGCGGCTAGCCGTGGCCTGCTGCTTGCTGGCCGTGGCTGGCCGGGCATGGCTGAGGCTGGCTGAACGAGGCTGTGGCTGCCCGAAGGCTGGCTAGAGGTGGCGCCAAGTGGCCGGGAGGTGGCGGAGCATGGCTAGGTTCCTAGCAAGGCATGAAAACACAGCACGAAGGCCGATGTCAATGGCAAGGTGTACACGACGGCGGTGCCCGTCGTGGCTGGGTATCTACAACACGCGGGAACGCCGTCGAGACGTCGGCACTCCGAGTGCATGCGACAGCGATGCCCGTCATAAGTATTCATGGTGCGTCATCCGGTTGGCTGGGTTTAGTCCAGTGTGTGTGAGTGTGTTGTGTCATGCCGGTGTCATCCGAGGCGTGAGTGCCACGAAAGGACACGGCAAATGCGCGAGTGCGCATCTTGCCTACTAACGTCAGCTCCACACGGTCGACGAGGCCCCTGCAGAAAACACGGCTCGAAGGCTGGACACATGGAGGGATCATCGGCCTTGGGCCAACAGCAGGTAGGTAGGGGGTGAAGGCGGAAGGTTCATCGGCATCTCACCGGCAGCAGGGGATGGAAGGGCCGGGTCTTTGGTCAGCTCACCGAGGGCTTGCGAACGGTAGGTCACTTGACGCGGGTCGGGCTTGTTGCCAGCAGTGCTTTTTGTGGTGAAGGCAAGGTTCGGTGAGATGCAGGTTATGGCCACCAAGGACGGAGCAATGCGGGTAGTCGCCTCCTGCAACGATGTGTAGCAGCGGCACGAAGGCCGGTCTTAGCATGGGCTGCAACAAGATGAAACCAAGGGAACTTGGGCGCTGGATGCTCACTGGTGGCGAGAAGGAACTCCAGCGAGGTTGTGGGCGCTGCTGCAGCGAAGTTCAGGTCACCGTTGTCAAGGAGATGGTGCTGCGAGTGGCGTCGTGGCTGGCTGGAGACGACGTCGGGGTCGGGCAGTAGGCGTCGACGACGTTGTGGACGCGGTTGACGTCGCAGTGAGGGGCAGCTTGCTGTGCGGGGTCGGAGACGTGGTGCAGAGGAGCTCCGTGACGTCGGTGACAGGGCTCGGCGTAGAGGGCGACGAGGGCGAGGCCGTCGAGGTGGTGGCGCTGCGTTCCGGCATGGTCACTGACACGACCGTGCAGCAGCTTGAACGGGGTCGGGGTGGACGGCGTCGTGGCTCAGGAACGGTGGTTGGCGCAGCTGCTGTCGAGGACGGGCCGATGACGGCGTGGTACCGCGCACGACGAGGATGAGCTCGACGCGGCATGGCGAGGTCGGGGACGGAGCAGTGCTGGTCGGAGTGACGAGCAGGTGGCCGGGGCGCGGCAGAGGAGGGCGGACACGGCATGGCCACGCAGCCAGCCGGGTCGACGTCGACCGGCTGCAGGAGGCCAGCCGCGGCGGCGTGAGGTCGTGGTGGAGTTGCTCCGGGCCGGCGGGGACGCGACGAGGCGTTGGTGGCAAGGTAGAGCGCGTTAGCGGCCACGGAGGCGGACATCTAGGGTTGGTGCAGGGGGCAAGCGAATGGGCCAGATGGGCCGCGGTGTGGCGCGGTGCTGGACCTGCAGGCCGCTTGCCGCACGCTGGGCCAGAGGGGCGTTGGGTGCTGTTTCATGCAGGTACTGGCTTGTGCCGGACCATTTCATGCTTCCGATTTTTGGAATGGTACAGCGAGCTAGCTGCTGCTTTACGTACTTGCACTTGCTGGTCATGGAGGAGTATCTATACGTGTAAGGAACAAACGGTGAGGGAGCTCGCCTGAGAACGAGCATGCTTCTGGTCTTACTCCAAATGGCGATCGCTTGAGAACAATGCACTATGTGCATGTGCTCCCCACGTAAATAACTAAGTGGGTACAGGAGCATGCACACGTGCACCTTGATGGCTAGGAAAGAAAAGGAGATAGGATTTTCTAGTTTACTCTAGTTATTTAAAGAACTCTTGCAACTAGTTCGGCGGATTGAGATGAGATCCAAAAAGAGTTTGGATGAAAGAAGAAAATAAGGAAATTTTCACTTTATGGATTATGGATTTGAAATGAGAACCGAGAGGAATTTTGGGAGGAATTCAAGAAAAAGAAGTGAGAAATTTAAGAGGGATAAAAGTGAAAAGTAGAAATAATTTATCCCTTTCATGATTATATGATTTTTGTTTTTAAGTTAGTGGCGGGGAATTGGTTAGGGACTTGTGACGAAAAGATGAAGAATTTTTCCATCTCTGAAAGGAATTTCAGAAAGAAGTTGTGGGATGTTCGTATAGGGACTAAAGGAAACTGCTATGGACTTGTGCTCTCCAAACATGAAACACAAAACTGACTCTCGCCACGTTCACACATCTACAATCAATTCTATATGAATGCAACGGTTCGTTAGTGGGTTAGTCTCGGTTTCGACCTAGAACTATATGCTTCACTCAATTGCATGAAAAATTTTAAAAAGTTCGGATTTTTGGTTATCGGAAAACCCGGGTTGTTACAGCGCGCGAGGTGCTGCCACTAGGCCGAGGCGAGGGTGCCATCGCTGCTGAGCTGGGCACGGGCAACCAAGCCACTGGGAGGGGCGCCACCACTGGGGCACGGGCTACGGCCAGGGGCACCGGATAGCATGGGAGCTCGTGGACAAGAGGTCGTGACCGATGACTTCAAGCGTCAGGAAGAAAAATAGTAAGAAGAAATTAGCAGCCACCGGCTCTAGCGCCCTCCGTGGCGTGGCCGTTGGGTACTTCAAACGACACACCATGGAGGCCGCAAGTTCCCGCTCCCATGTATTTGGCTGACCTCTAGCTCCAATTGTGCATGTGTAATGTGTTTGATTTAGTTATCTATGAAGCATCTAGGCCCTAGTAGTTTCGGTGATTAATGATAACGGAAGATTATTATGACTAACGTGTGTTTTGGAAAATAACATAGAGGTTAGGTCATAATAATATGCAGGTTCATGCCCTAGGATGGTGGAATTCGTTTCGGTTTTCAAAGGATGGACGATAAGGTCAAGATAGACCAGGTCTAGGTACCAATTGGTGTTGAGAGGCATCTAGAGTAGTTTAGGACTTTGTTTTCCCTTTAACCGTACTATTAAGAGGGGCATGGATGGATAGCTTGACATAGAGTAGGGTTGAAAAGTTTAGGTGTGATGCACACTTGTCAAACTGACCTCTAGGTGGCTGAGAGACCCTTGAGGGAGAGAGGATCAAACTTCGTTTTGGAAACTTTTTGATTCGGCGAAGTTTTGATCACTTTTAGGGCGTCGGACCCTGAGTAGACTGGTCGTCGGACCATTGCTCAGAGTCCGACGGCCACATGGCAACCCCTCGTTGCTTCTCACGCACTGGGGAGTGTCGGACTGTGTTTCAGGGAGGTCGTCGGACCATACCTGCTAGTCCGATGGTGCCAGAGAAAGAGAGAGAGGGCGTCGGACTACATGAATAGTACTGCGTCGGACCATTAGTTGTGAGAGTCCGACACTTCCAGAGAGTGTTCAGCAGGCCCAGAGAGCGTCGGACCATTGGCGAGCGTCCGACGCCCCTCTGACACAGTAACAGCTACATGCCGTGTGTGAGAGTGGGACTGAGCACTTTAGTCCGACGGTTACGACACAGTAGAGTCCGACGGTCTGCAGAAAGCTAAAAAATAGTACAAACGGCTAGTGTGGAGAAGGAGGGGTATTTATACTTCACCATCACCTTCATTCTAGCTCACTTACCCATTTGTTCAGCTGAAACAACCCTTGTGACATTGTGAGAAGCAAGAGCCTAGTGTAGTGAGTGATTTGAGCATCCAATTGAGAGCTTGCTACACTAGAGCAAGACCAAGAGTGATAAGTGTGCATCCATCCTTCTCTTTGGCCTTGTTCTTGGTCAAGTGAGAGTTTAGGCTTATTACTCTTGGTGATCGGCATCACCTAGACAGTTCGGTGGCGATCGGAGGCTTGTTGATCGCCCGGAGAGCTTGTGGGTGGCCCAAGTCAAGCTTGTGAGCGGTTGTAGGCGATTCACCGCACTGGAGAGGCAAAGAATCAGCCCGTAGAGAGCACTTGGTCCTTGCGAGGATCAAGGGGGAGCTACACCCTTGCATGGGTGCTCCAACGAGGACTAGTGGGGAGTGCCGACTCCCCGATACCTTGGGAAAAACTCGGCTTGCACTTTCTAACCCTTTACATTCCGTATTTACTTTCCGCACTTTCAATTCCTAGAGTAGAATGGCTTGAATAGGACTTGGCTCTAGGTTGCAAAACTTGTTTTAGGATAGAATCACAGTTGTGCACTTGTGTGGTGAAGTTGGGTTAAATTGCGATAAGTTGAATTGTATTTCGAAAAAATTACTAGAAGCCCAATTCACCCCCTCTTGGGCATCCTCGATCCTTTCAATTGGTATCGGAGCCTTGTGCTCACTAATTTGTCTTAACTGCCAAGAGAAGCATGTCCGGGGGTCACGATGGTCCCCCTCCCGTCTTTGACGGAAATGATTTTCCATATTGGAAAATTCGTATGGAGGCTTACCTTAAGGCGGTGGACCTTGGTGTTCACAAAGCCGCCACACAAGGTTACCCCAAACCTAAGCCCGACGCTACTCTCACACCCATTGAGGAGGAACACGAGAAGTGGAATGTTAAGGCTCGAAACATCATCTTTAGGGGCCTTAGCAAAGAGGTGTTCAGCTATGTGAGGAACCACAAAAACGCCCATGCACTATGGTCGGATATTTGTGCGCTCCATGGGGGAACTAAGAGTGAGTGTGAGTAATGCTACTACCTTGTCATGGACAAGCTCAATTCCTTCAAAATGCTTCCTAATGAAAGTGCTAATGACATGTATTCTCGATTGAATATCATTGTAGAGGAAGTGAATGGACTTGGGCTCACTCAATTCACTCCCGCCGAAGTTGCAAGGAGGATTCTCAATGCTCTTCCCATTGACAAGTATGGTCACATTGTCACTGTGCTTCATCAAGGGGATCTCTCCGGCGCAACACCCACTCAAATCTTGGGAAAGATCAATGCCCATGAAATGTACATGAAGATTACTTCCCAAGATGGCTCATCATCCAAGAAATGCACATTGAGCTCACTACTAGCTACAACAAGCTAAAAGAGGACTACACTCAAGTTAAAGTGAATCATGACAACCTTGTTTTAGCTTATGAATTACTCTCCGATGAAACACATGATGCTCCTAACCTTATTGTTAAGTGTGACATAGCAACATCATGTGATGACTTGGTTGATGAGATCATTGAGCGAGGTGCTAGTAACAAAGGCAAAGAAGTGGTGGTGGTCGATTGCCATGATGACTATATCAAGCTCAAGAATGAGAATGAGAATTTGAAAAAAGAGCTAGAGAGGCAATCAACCACCAACACTATCATCATTGAGTCGGTGCAATAAGATGATGAAGTTGACATGCTTAGAGAAGAAAACAAGATACTCAAGAGTGAAAAGTGTCAACTTGCAAGTCTATTGGAAGAAAACAAGAAGTTAAAGCAAGAGAAGAGCCATCTCACTATTGGTTTGCAAAAGTTCACAAGAGGGCAATATCTTCAAAGTGACCTTCTCATGAACACCGTAATGAAGATTGATAGGAGTGGGATTGGTTACATGGGTGAGAAGATGCAAAACATTAGAGCTCAAAATAGACTCAACAAAGCAAAGAACAAAGCCCAAGACCAAGCCAAAGAAATGCTTTGAATGTGGTCAAGAAGGACACTTTGCTCATGAGTGCAAGACACCACCACCACAACCTTTGCCCAAGCATGCTAGACCCTTTGCTTTTGATGCTCACTACATGCTTAGAAAGGATTCTAAGGGCAAAGTGAAAGTCATGTTCCTAGATCCCCCAAACAAGAATAGGCCTAGGCAATTGTGGGTGGCTAAAGCTTTGGTTGAGAAAGTCCGGGGCCCTTCTCAAGTGTGAGTCCCTAAACATCAAGCTTGATTTATTGTGTGTATGTGAACTACAAGACTGGTGGCTCTCATTGGGTGATTGATAGTGGTTGCACTCAACATATGACTGGTGATGCTCGTATGTTCACCTCACTTGAAGAGAATGTAGAAGACCAAGAAAAGATAACATTTGAATGTAGAAGACCAAGGAAAGATAACATTTGATGATAATTCTAAGAGCAAAGTGCAAGGGATTGGCAAAGTGGCTATCTCTAATGACCATTTTATTTCCAATGTGCTTTTAGTTGCTTACTGAGTTTCAACTTGCTATCCGTTGGGCAATTGTGTGATCTTGGCTTTCAATGTCTATTCACAAGTGAAGAAGTGGTTGTTTTCAAGAAAGATGATAATCAAGTTATATTCAAGGGCTTTCGCTACAATCATCTCTATCTAGTGGACTTCAACTCGGAAGATGCTAACTTGAAGACTTGTCTATTCACCAAGCAATCTCTTGGGTGGCTACGGCATAGAAGACTTGCTCATGTGGGGATAAGCACACTCAAGAAGCTATTGAAGAAGGAGATGGTGAGAGGATTGAAAGATGTGATATTTGAGAAGGACAAATTGTATAGTGCTTGTCAAGCCGGCAAGCAAGTGGCAAATACACATCCATCCAAGGCATTTGTATCAACCTCAAGGCCATTAGAGCTACTTCACATGGATCTATTTGGACTAACTTCTTATGCAAGTATTGGTGGCAAGATCTATTGCTTAGTGATTGTTGATGACTTTTCAAGATATACTTGGGTGTTCCTTCTTCATGATAAGACCGAAGTTGCCGCATCCTTCAAGAAGTTTGCCAAGAGAGGATCAAGAAGATTAGTGTTGACGGTAGTTATTGTATGATTTTTACCCATCAACCAATCATGAAAAAGGATATAATGAGAGCCACCACCTAGAATAGGGTTTAAACTGACACAATTCCACGAGTTTTGGTGAATCTATGTTTTTCAGGGACTATACAAGAAAAGAACCAAGAAGGACCCACAAGTCAGAGAAAAATATCAAATTCCATCGCGACGGTGGATCAAGAACATTCTAGAGAACTCCAGAGACATGCCTGCAAAAGCGGGGCCCACTTGGCAGTTAGAGGAGGTCGGCCGACCCTCCTGCCAGGTCGACCGACCTGTCAGAGAGAGCTTTCCGTGTCCGCTTCGACGTGGATTCTCCACCGCCTTTGAGGATCAATCTTCACCCTACGTTGAAGTCGGTTTGATCCAAGGGCTATGGTTCATCACTTTGGACTATATATACAGCCTAGACCCCCAGGGTTTCATATGATCTAAAGAGAAATCAATCTAGGTTTTCAGAAATCAACCGACATATTTAGAGAAAAGTAGAAACCCAAGACAGGATCTAGAGCCAAAGATCAAGTAGAAGATTAGCCTTGTAGTCTCTCTAGATTAGGGCTATTCCTATTCTAGAAGTGGTGTGGTAGAAGAGCTGGAGATAGTTGGAGGAGTTGCCGGCCTGTCGGTGACTGCTCTACGACTTGTACCCGCGGATTCAACTCCTTCTTTGGGCTTATTTCTAAAGATTTCTTTGAAGTTCAACTTCTAATCCAAGTGAGTAACATTGCTATTATTGTTCTTAAGGTTTAAGATTCTTTTGAGTGCTTTAGTCTTGGTAGTTCCTTGATTGAATTAGTAATTTATAGTTTAAGCGTGGTGCTTAGATTATATTTGCTCATAAATGCCCTATACTGTCCGGATTGGTGGTAGCTCGTGAGGGTGACCTAGCCTTGTTGAATCTTTCAAAGTCCACCTCCCGTCAGTAGGATCGTAGGTCTCTTTTACTAAGGAATTTATCCTTTGCTGGTGCTTTCCCATAGTAATTCCCCATTAATAACAATCATATCATATCTTGTGAGGATTAGAACTAGAAGCTTTAGCAATCTTCTTTATCACTCTATCTTCTCCGTCCTTGATAGCAACTCAGGTGTTAAGTCTAGATTCTAGTTATCCAGTTTTCTGTGTGGTAAAATATAAATAACGATACCTTGAAATACTACCGGGTGAAGTGCTACATCAGTATCTGTCTGCTTGCAGATAATCCTAGTGTTTATTTGTTTGAGTTATCTTGTACCAACAATTAGAAGTGACAATAGAAAAGAATTTGACAACACAAACATTGAAGTTTATTGTGATGAAGTTGGGATCAAGCATGAAGTGTCATCCACCTATACACCTCAATAAAATGGAGTTGTTGAAAGGAAGAACCGGACTTTGATCACCCTTGCAAGGATAATGCTCGATGAGTACAACACACCAGAGAGGTTTAGGGCGGAGGCAATCAACACCACATGCTATGCCTCCAACCGCCTATTCCCTCACCGGTTGCTAAAGAAGACCCTTCTATGAGCTACTCATTGGCAAGAAGCCGGATGTCTCATACTTCTAAGTGTTTGGTTGCCAATGCTACATCTACAAGAAGCGGCAACACCTATGAAAGTTTTAAAGACGTTGTGATATTAGCTTTCTTGTTGGTTACTCATTGAAGTCCAAAGCATATAGAGTATTCAACAATGCCACCGGCTTTGTTGAAGAAACATATGATGTGGAATTTGATGAATCTAATGGCTCTCAAGGAGAACATGAGAATCTTGATGATGTAGGTGAAGAACCATTGAGAAAGGCTATGAAGAATATGCCAACCGTGGACATCAAGCCAAAAGATGATAAATATGATGGTGATGATGTGCAAGTGATCAGTCAACCATCTTCATCACATGTGCCTCAAGATGATGAAGACATGGACGGGGTGGATCCACATGAAGACACCCATATCACCCAAGAACAAGTTGAGGCACAAGCACAAGATGTTGATGCTCCACAATCTCCACCTCAAGTGGTTGAAAGAAGAACTACTCCACTCCTACAAGCTCATCCACAAGATCTCATAATAGGGAGTCCTTAAAGGGGGTAATGACATGCTCTTAAAGACATTCTCAATTTATTGAACATCACTCTTTTGTCTCTTATATTGAGCCCACTAGCATAGAAGAAGCTCTACAAGATCCGGATTGGGTGAATGCCATGCATGAAGAACTCAACAACTTCACCCGCAATCAAGTTTGAACACTTGAAGAGCAACCAAAAAATGCAAGAGTCATTGGCACCAAGTGGGTGTTCCGCAACAATCAAGATGACAAGGGCAACATTGTGAGAAACAAGGCAAGGCTTGTGGCAAAAGGGTTCTCCCAAGTTGAAGGCTTGGATTTTGGGAAGACTTTTGCCCCGGTTACAAGATTGGAGGCCATTCGTATCCTACTTGCATATGCATCTAATCACAACCTAAAACTTTTTCAAATGGATGTGAAAAGTGTATTTTTGAATGACTATATAAATAAACTTGTCTATGTTTCGTAACCACCCGGGTTTGAAGACCCTAGATATTCTAATCATGTTTATAGGTTGTCCAAGGCGCTATATGGATGGAAGCAAGCCCCACGGGCTTGGTATGAGCGTCTTTGCGACTTCCTCATCAACAAGGGCTTCAAAATCGGCTTGGTTGATACCACATTCTTCACCAAGAAATATAACGGGCATATCTTCATTTGTCAAGTTTATGTTGATGATATTATCTTTGGTTCGACTATTGAAGATTTTTGCAAGGAATTTAGTGATATGATGTCCAAGGAGTTCGAGATGTCGATGATTGGTGAGCTCACATCATTCCTCAGCGTTCAAGTCAAGCAATTGAGGGAGGGTACATTCGTGTCACAAGATAAGTACACGAAGGACCTCCTCAAGCGCTTCAAGATGGAAAAATGCAAGCCCATCAAGACTCCCATGCCTATCAATGGATATCTCAACCCTGATGAGGGAGGTAATTCAGTTGACCAAACTCTCTATCGTTCTATGATCGGTAGTTTGTTGTACTTGACCGCATCTAGGCCCGACATCATGTTTATGTGTGTATGTGTGCGCGCTTTCAAGCTAACCCTAAGGAACCTCACCTAGTTGCGGTGAAAAGAATCCTTAGGTACCTAAAGCACACCCTAAGCATTGGCCTTTGGTATCCCAAAGGAGCTAACTTTACTCTTGTCGGCTATTCCGATTCGGATTATGCCGGTTGCAAGATTGACAGTAAAAGCACATCCAGAGGGTGCCATTTGCTTGGAAGATCACTAGTTTCTTGGTCCTCCAAGAAACAAAATAGTGTTGCCTTGTCAACAGCCGAAGCGGAATACATTGTCATGGGTGCTTGTTGCGCACAAATCCTTTACATGAAACAAACCCTACTTGACTATGGAATCAACTTAAAAAGGTACCTTTGTTGTGTGACAACAACAGTGCGGTAAAACTTGCTAATAACCCGGTTCAACACTCTCGCACAAAGTACATTGACATTCGTCATCATTTTCTTAGAGATCATGTTGCTAAAGGTGACATATCGTTTGAGGGAGTGAGAACGGATGATAACTTAGTGGACATCTTCACCAAATCATTAGATGAGGCAAGATTTTGCACACCAAGGAATGAACTCAATTGCTTTGATCTAAGCAACTTCACTAAAAGATAAACTTGTGCTGTCACTTGCATTGCATTGTAATATAAAACATATCTAATTTTGAATTGTACAAAGGGCTTGTCTAACTCGGTTAAGATAACCGCCCAAAAGCGTATGAAGAAGCTCACCCGAGGACAAACTTGACAAGCAACTAGTTTAACTCAATTGAACTTGCATTGCATTTGCATGGTTGTTGTTTTCTTGTTTCGTCATTTGGATTTCATTGCCTATTTTCATAGAAACTAGTTAAGCCTATGGCAAACTACTTTAAAATTCGAAGGTTTGAGAGAGTACATCTCATACTAGTTCCAACTATAGTGTTTATTTGACTCTTATTGGGGTTTGAACTTAGTTGGGAGAAAAGGTCGCGAAGAAACTTGAAGTTTTTCAGGGATTTTGGGCGTCGGACTGAGGAGTCGGACGCTGGCTTCCCAGCGTCGAACCAATGCCAGAGTCCGCCGGTCCCAAACCCTGTACAAGAATCTCGTCGGACCTTGACGTCGGACTGATCTTTTGGTTGCGTCGGACTATTTTTTCAGGGTACGATGGGGTGCTTTCACTGCTCGAAGAAGCGTCGAACCCTGGAGATAGTCCGACGAAAGGTGTCGGACAGTGTCCGACGGCTCTGGGAGCATTCTGGAGCTCTCTGGAATCGTCGGACCCTGGCAATCTTTGGTCCGACGCTCCTGCACAGTATCGTCCAATAGTCGGTTTGAAGGCGAGATCTAGTTCCTTTTCAGTCTCTGTCACGTGGGGCTCGCCACTTGCCTTCCTTCTTCCTCAGTCCGTCACGCCCGCTGCTCCCGTGCCGTACGCCGCGGTGCTCCTCGCCCCAACCCTAGCACCGCCGCGCGTGCTCGCCCTCGCCGCTCGGCTCGTCGGTGCCCTCGCCGCCGGTACCTATCCCCGGCGCCGCGCTCGCCTTTACTGCCCGCGCGTGTCCGCGCCCCTGCCTACACGTGGCCGCACCCTTTGCTCGCCGCCGTCGCCGAGGATCTTCGCCGGCTCCTTCTCCTCCTTTCCTTCGATTGGAGTCTTCCCGCCGGCGTTCTTGGCTTCCTCGAGGAGCCTCACCCTCGGCATTCTTCATTGGTGACCGAGGCCTTTGGCCTTGCTCCCGGCCGATGGTGAGCACCTCCACCTTGCTCGCCAGGTGTTCGCCAGAATGCCTCAATGGCATTTTTTGATTGTTTCTCTCTGTTTTTGATATGCAGCACCTGTTTGGCCTCCTGCAGGTTCTCTCTTGAGTAGAAGAGAGACTTTTGTGGCTTCTCGCCCAAGCTTGTGCCTCCTCTCACTAGGGTTTGTTCTCACCCATCTTCTATGAAACCCTAGTTCATCTTTCTTGTGCTCAGATCTTTTGATCCTTGTTTTTCACAGGTTGTGAGTTCTTGTGGTGTGACCTACGTATTTTGAGTGCTTATATTCTTACAGGGACTCCTTTTCTCACAGGTTGTTCATGCTATTCCATTTCTCATCTCGTTTGCTTGCTTCCAATAGGGTTTACTCATCTCTAGACATTATATGTGCTTATGTAAACCCTTCTATCCATCTCTTGCAGCAGGTTAGTGGTTTGAGGCAGTTGAGGCAGTGAATCCGGGGCCAAGCCCGTGGATATGGATTGAGGCCAAGCCTCTCGAATGACAGTTGGCAGTGATAGAGGATGAGGGATAGAGTGGTTTGTCTGTTTGACAGAGTTTGGAAGATATGGTTCGTTACAAGCAGGCCAGTCGCAGTCAGGATGGTATAGGTGGGGATGAGAGACCTCCCCCTCGTCCCCCGAGTCAGGATAAGGGGAAGAAACCAATGGTTGAGCCTAGTAAGAAGAAGAGGAAGAGATCACTGGACAGGGCCACTCGGTCGGCCATTGCAACAGCTTCAGCAGCAGAGAGAGCAGAGCAGGATCGCAGAGCTGCAGGGCTTCATATCAGTGATATTCACCTCGATTTCTCAGAATGTGAGTCAGAGCAGGCAGAGCCAAAGGTTCAGTCCCAGCAGCAGGAGCCGCCAACTTAGGGGGAGCAGGCTCAGGCACCTCCACCTCGTCGCTCGGGCCGCTCTCGTCCTCCAGTGCCACCCCGGTCCGCTGGTCTGAGACGCGGTGTCCGAGTACCCAGGACGCATGCTCCCACCCAGGCAGAGCCAGAGCCAGAGCCAGAGGTGCATTTGAATTTGCGGAACATTTCTACAACCAGTCAGAGACTGCAGCTTGTGCCACTAGAGAGGTGGTTCCCAAGTCAACGAGACCCAGAGCTTCAGACGGATGGTATACGCCGCTGCACGAGGACTTCTTGACAGCTCTTGTCACGGCAGAGATTGGTCTTCGGCAGCATAGGATTTGTCCCCTAGAGGACATAGTCCAGGCAGGTGGAGAGGAGATCGGGCCATATTTGACCTATCTACCTGGACTAGCTGACTTGCTCGGTTGCTCAGGATAGTACATCGAGTCATGGGTCCGTGAGTTCTATGCCTCTCTTTGGATCGACCCTGACCACGAGTACTTGCGGTTCACTTTTAGCGGAGAGCCTCAAAAGCTTTACACGAACACCATTTGAGAGAAGCTTCACCTTCTAGAGTCAACCACCAGGCTGCACAGTCTCTGCTTTGGCACGACAGACCCACCGAGGAGGGCACACAGAGGACTGACACCTGGGACAGCTCACATGGCCGACTGCTTCAGGCCACCATTTGGAGACGGCTCCCGTAGGACACCTTCGGAACTTCGTCCCGTCGTTTGTCTCTTGAACGACGTGATGAGGTGGACACTTCTACCGTGGGAGGGGTACAAGGAGGGTTTGACACACTTACAGGTTTGGCTCCTTCGTGCCCTGGTCCGACAGTCAGAGTTTGACATAGTTGACTTGTTGATCTGTGAGATGGAGGACACTATAGCAGAAGGGATTTGGTCTTGACGACAGTTGCCCTATGCACACTGGATCTGCTCCCTTCTTGTGCGTTCACTTTCCAGAGTCCAATCAGGTCTCCTGAGAGAGCTTCGGCAGTCTGACTCAGAGTTTCCCGTCTACAGGATGACTTCTATTAAAGATGGATGACCGTGCAACCGAGCACTTCACCAGGTCCAGAGAGCTCAGAGGTCAAGAGCAGAGATGGCTGAGATAGAGAGACAGGACGAGGCCATGAGGCACGTTGCTCACAGCGAGCTTGAGCAGTTACTAGTTGATGATGATCCTGTGGATGACTCCTCCTCAGACAGCTCAGATAGACTACCTGCCGATCCCTCGGTGACCTCGAGCTCACAACACTGAGGCCGGTGGCTCCAGCTCAGTTCCTCAGACTCCACAGACAGACCCAGGATTGCTTGCGATACTTTATAGTCTCTAGCAAACACAGCAGTAGCAAGCACAGGAGCAGGCCCACCAGGCTCAGCAGCAGGCCCGTCTAGCTAGAGAGCAGGTTGTAGCCCTTGCACAGATACAGCTCCGTCAGGACCAGTTCTAGCAGATGCTCATGATGCAGTTGCAGAGACAGCAGATGCAGCTGCAAACCTTTGGATTTATGGAGCATATTATCTGGCATACCGGAGCACCACCTTACCTAGCAGCTACTCCTCCGGTACAACAGGTCAGTCCAGCAGCCACAGCAACCTAGGTGACTCCAGCGATACAGTCCAGTGGACTTCAGGGTCAGGGCACAGCTCAGTTCTCCAGCCAGTTCACCACTCCGACACAACAGACCCAGCAGTGGTTTGCTTCTCCAGGCTTTGGATAGGGGTTCACTCCGATTCGCACCAGTTTCACACCTGACTTGGGTGGCCCCTCAGTGAGCAGGAGCTTGGGTGCTACCTTCAGTGAGATCACAGGCTTCCCTACACCTCCAGAGTTCAGAGAGCCTGTGCCTTCCTCCACTGCTCCTCCTGCCACTGGTACGACAGAGACGCTACCGTCCTCAGTTGCCTCCTCCGAGCACGTTGCCACTCCTACGAAGACTGAGCCGGTAGTAGCTACAGCACTTGAGTCACAAGGTTAGCAGGCAGTCCCTGAGGAGCAGACTGTTCCAGAGTCTGTTCTGATAGCACTTGAGGAGCCGGCACCTACAGAGACAGCTTCAACAGCTCCAGACACTCAGGCTGACCCGGTTACAGAGACAGTTGAGCCGACCCCAACCGCTTCTCCTTCACGCGCTTAGACAAAGGGTCAGTCAGCTCAGAGCTCCGAGTCTGACACTGACCCCTCGCTGTTTGAGATACTACCTCACTCTTCCGACCGTGACGCTGCAGCTTCTTCTCCACCTCCTGAGTCTTAGGTCTTTGGTGTTTGATGCCAAAGGGGGAGAGACAGCTCAGATTTAGGGGAGCGATGAGTGAGGGTTTTGGCTCTTACATGACTTTTGTTTGTGATATACTCATGCATCATGTTTACTTTTCATGCATTGGTGATATATGTGTGTTGAGACTTGACTTGTGACATGTGCTTGTGTTTCATGGTTATATATATATCATGTCACTTTGGTTCTCTCTTGGTTATGCTCATTGTCTTTGCTTCCGTACTTCACCCCGATCTTGAGCATAACACTTGTTACATGAGCTTATTTCATATCTTTTGAGTACTTGTGGTCTTGACTTGTATAAGCATGCATAACCCCTTTACTCTTATCGTCATATGCTTTTATGAGTCAAGCCTTTAAAAACCTCACTTCTTCCTAAATCTTATGAGGTTGTTGACATCAATCACCAAAAAGGGGGAGATTGAAGCATCTAGGCTATAGTGGTTTCGGTGATTAATGACAACGGAATATTATTATGACTAACGTGTGTTTTGCAGAATAACATAGAGGTTAGGTCCTAATAATATGCAGGTTCATGCCCTAGGATGGTGGAATTTGTTTCGGTTTTCAAAGGATGGACGACAAGGTCAAGGTAGATTAGGTCTAGGTGCCAATTGGTGTTGAGAGGCATCTAGAGTAGTTTAGGACTTTGTTTTCCCTTTAACCGTACTATTAAGAGGGGCATGGACGGGTAGCTTGATATAGAGTAGGGTTGAAGAGTTTAGATGTGATGCACACTTGTCAAACTTAGCTCTAGGTGGCTCAGAGAGACCCTTGAGAGAGAGGATCAAACTTTGTTTTGAAAAATTTTTGATTCGGCGAAGTTTTGATCACTTTTAGGGCGGCGGACCCTAAGTAGACTGGTCGTCGAACCATTGCTCAGAGTCCGAAGGCCACGTGGCAGCCCCTGGTTGCTTCTCACGCGCTGGGGAGCGTCGCACTGTGTTTCAGGGAGGTCGTCGGACCATACCTGCCAGTCCGACGGTGCCAGAGAAAGAGAGAGCGTCGGACTGTGTGAAAAGTACTGCGTCGGACCATTAGTTGTGAGAGTCCGACACTTCTAGAGAGTGTTCAGTAGGCTGAACGGTGGGCGTCGGACCATTGGCGAGCGTCCGACGCCCCTCTGACACAGTAACGGCTACATGCCGTGTGTGAGAGTCGGACTGAGCACTTTAGTCCGACGGTTACGCCACAGTAGAGTCCGATGGTCTGCAGAAAGCCAAAAAATAGTACAAACGGCTAGTGTGGAGAAGGAGGGGTATTTATACTTCACCATCACCTTCATTCTAGTTCTCTTGCCCATTTATTCAGGTGAAGCAACCCTTATGACTTTGTGAGAAGCAAGATCCTATTGTAGTCAGTGATTTGAGCATCCAATTGAGAGCTTGCTACACTAGAGCAAGATCGAGAGTGATAAGTGTGCATCCATCCTTCTCTTTGGCCTTATTCTTTGTCAAGTGAGAGTTTAGGCTTGTTACTCTTGGTGATCGGCATCACCTAGACGGTTCGGTGGCGATTGGAGGCTTGGTGATCATCCAGAGAGCTTGTGGATGGCCCAAGTCAAGCTTATGAGCGGTTATGGGCGATTCACCGCACCGAAGAGGCAAAGAATCAGCCCGTAGAGAGTATTTGGTCCTTGCGAGGATCAAGGGGGAGCTACACCCTTGCGTGCGTGCTCCAACGACGACTAGTGGGGAGTGCCGACTCCCGAATACCTCGGGAAAAACTCGGCTTGCACTTTCTATCCCTTTACATTCCGTATTTACTTTCCGCACTTTCAATTCCTAGAGTAGAATGGCTTGAATAGGACTTGCCTCTAGGTTGCAAAATTTGTTTATGATAGAATCACACTTGTGCACTTGTGGTGTGAAGTTGGGCTAAATTGCGATAGGTTGAATTGTATTTCGAAAAATTTACTAGAAGCCCAATTCACCCCTCCTCCTGGGCATCCTCGATCCTTTCAATCTAAGCTATGTTCAAATTAAATCTAGTTTGATAGAGTTCTTATATTAGAGTAGCTTTCAGGCTGAATCTAGAAAAAGCTTTGTTAAGCAGTTTTTCTATTGAGAAGTGATTTTCTTTGGTGATCCTGTGAAGTGATTTTCGGAGGGATTAGAGTTTTCAAAATAGGTCAAAATGGTTTGTTTATGAGATCAGAACAACTGCAAACCTATAGAAAGATCAAAAATGAATGAAGAGAGTACTCCCTCCATATAGAAAAAAATGATATTTTAAAAAAGGTCTTGTCAAACATTGGAAATATAAATCATGAATAATTTTTAAATTGTTGATTTTGAAAATATGAAAACTATATAAATAGATTTTGTCCTTAAATATATTTTCATAAAAGTACACATATATCACTTTTCAATAAATATTTTTATAGAAATATGAAGTCAAAGTCATACGTTAAAGACCGTGTCATTATCCTAAACCTCATCTTTTTCTTATACAAAGGGGTATAAACTAACACATGTGGTTTGACTTGCTTACACTTAGTTATGCTGTCTGAAGAAGACAGAGATCGAGGGACATAGGTACACACGGCCGGATCGGATCAGGAGGCGTGCTTGCATCACGCCTCATGAAGAAGGCCTTCCACAGTACGTAAACTAAACGCGTATTAAACGGGCACGTGCGTAGTATATGTTTTCATTCAGCATCATAAATACTGCTAGGAGAGAAGCTAGCGACGGGCTGAGATGGCCATCAATAATCAGGGGAACTATTAAAGCGTGTGTGTGTGTCTACGTGGAGCCCCAGCCTCCCACAAAAACAGAAGCCTACGCCATGGATGGCAGGACGGGGCCGGCATGGGTATTGGCTACCAGCAGTGCACAAGTACTGTGCATGGCCATGGCTATTGGGTACCGTCTCTGCACAAGTACTGATGTCGATCCGGTCCGGTTGGCAAGGTAGAGTGTGCACGCATCTTTAGCACGTGTTTGATATCTGGGATCAACTAGATTGAGTTAGATCGAACCCATTTTTTAAAAGGTTTTTAATTAGTTAACAGACCTTATGAGAATTGGGTTCACTTATTTCTCAAATTGCGAGAGCATTCACCCATCTCTGAGAGATGGTGGTGCTCCCTCGCTTATGTAAATAAAAAAAATTTGACCCACCACGTTGGAGTGTCACATGTGACATCATCGTAGAGCTGCCTTGAGTGCCAAGCACCATCACAGCTCCCTTACACTGGTACACAAATGGCCTTTGTTCCCGGTTAGGAAACCCCTTTAGCCCCGGTTTCCCAACCGGGAACAAGCTTCCGGGAGTAAATGTCACTCTTTTTAATCCCGAGTCCAGAACCGGGATTAAAAGTGGACCTTTAGTTTCGGTTTGAAACACAAACCGGGACTAAAAGGTCTGCAGCCCAGACCACGTGTCCTCGGGTCTGTGGAACCTTTTAGCCCCGGTTTGTATCAACAACCGGGACTAAAGCCTTCCTTTTTTTGTTTTTCGTGTTTTTTCAGTTCATTATTCGTTTTGTTTTTTAATTATGGTTTCGATTTAAAATTATCTATACACACACATATTACATATATATATGTACATATATATATTTTACATATATATGTAAAATATATATGTATATATATATTATATGTGTGTGTATCGGTTTTGACAAAGGGCACAATACGACATAAGACATATATATATATTACAAACTACATATATATATACATATACATATATACTAGAGAGTTTAACACTTTTTTCACTCCAAATTCCTCTCCAAAAGTTTTCACTCTAACATATATATATGCCCTTCGGTCATCTTCATCACCACCGTTGCCCGGCTTCCAAGATTCATTAGAGTCATTGTAAAATTCTTCGGATGAATTCAAACTTGATCATTAAGAAACCCTACTATGGTCTCTTGAATTGCCTTGAGCTCGTCTTTTACCAGGACCTTTTTCTTTAAATAATCAGTCTTCAAACAGAGTTAAAGGGAAAGGTATTAATATATATGATTATATATATATATATGTATATATACATTTGTGTGAGTTAATATGAGATCGATTTAACGTACTTTTAGCTTCTCCCGGTCAGTTCTGACTGAGTACACCCTCATGAACTCGCAGACATAGTATCCACAACCGTTATTCCCGGGTTGTTGCCGCAGAACCCACTTTACAAGACAAAAAAGATTGTCATCCGATCCGGACAATACATATATATAGATACATATATAACATGAATGGCCTTTAAGTATATATACTTACCATGTGTGGGATTATAGTCAGTGGTGCTTTGCAATGTTTGAGGTCGTATTTCTCAATGAATCTTTTCCAAACACTACCAATCAAAATAAAAATATCTAATGATCGATGTGAATATTTTCCAAACACTGCAATTGAAGAAGGTAAGGAGAAATAAATTACCTCTGAAAAATATCTATCATATCTTGGATTTGGTCCAGACTCTTTCTCATAGAATCTAAGATCTCCATGTGGCTTTGTTGAAGATCGATGACGATCAATATCCAATGATCGTTAAAGTTGTAGGGGAAGAGTATATGTTTCTTGCCGCGTTGCTTTGCTAAGAACTTCATGAGATTCTTCTCTGTGTCTTCTTTCCATGTTGGGTTGGGTGTAGGATGTTTGAATACAATATGTGGATCAATGAAACCAACTTCATTAGACCCTCTCTGTTTGCACATTTGCATCTCATAGCTGCATATATAGAGAGAGAGAGAGAGTAAGGATATATATATAGAGAGAGAGAGAGAGAAAGATTTGAATTGTAGAAAGAAAGTACACTTACAGACAATAGCAGCTCATTATTGTTTTGTCGAGGGAGTCCATGTGGCATAGTTGGTGTAATTTAGCAAAGTCAACAAACATAATATCATCGCCACGGAACCAATGTTGGTTTCTAATTCGGACAGAAATCCAAGACTCACCTCGTGTACATGCCCCAAGGTACCACTTGTTTAGCAAGTACATTTTCGTACCTAGTTGACTGAGGGTTTTTGGATTCCATAGACTCCGACCATGTTGATATTTCCTCCACTCGTCAACTACTTGCGCTTTCTCCACTTGCTCCCATCCAACCATTTGGGCAAGGTTCATACCAGTTTCCGTCATGAAAGCTTCAAACTCGTTCAAATTGACCTCACCAGGTACCTGGATGCTGTCCATAAATGAGCCATATTTCGGTATCTGATCACTAACAATTAGCGGGGGGATTGCTTGCTTGTCTTGTTTGCCGAGTTGCGGAACATCTTTCCCTGCCTTCTTCTGTTTGTCAATAGACTTCGTGAGAGAGCGGTCATAGTCCGATAGTGACAGGGGCTGTTTAGCTTCTCTCAACTTCTTCTCGTGCTCCATCCTTTTCTGCCTTAAAGCATCACGAGTTAGATAGTAGTAGGGTTGCGCTTTCTTTTTCTTCATCTCTTCTGTCTCCTTTGTTTTTCTTGTGAAAAAATCTGCGACTTGTTTTTTTCACCGTAATATCTAACTCCTCTTTAATCTTTTCACCGGGCAGTTTCTGAGGATTGGGTTGCTTTGTTTGCCTGGTGGCTTTCTTCTTTGCGGGCGAGGTTGGTTGCACCACCTGCGGTGGAGACCTCTTAGTAGATGGCTTGGTAGGTGGGGGAGGTGTTGGAAGTCGTGGCGGCGATGACGGCTTTGCTGTTGGTGGAGGTGATGGCGCCCTGCCTGGTGTAAACACATCTTCATACTCGCAGCCCAGAGCACTCTGATGGTCTAGGGAACGGATTATTGGACTTGGCCTTTGCTTCTGTTCTTCAGGACGAGGCGGCGGTGGCGCCCCTGAAATAATAATGTATCGCTTGCGCCATACAATGAATGTCTTCTCAGCTTCTCCTAGTGTCTTCTCCCCATCACCTCCTTCAATTTCAAGAGGCACATTACCAAAACCTTTGGTAACTCTATCCACCGAGACGCTAGCATATCCAGGTGGTATTCTTCTCCCATGGATAGTGGGTGTCTTGGTCGGGTCTACCGGGTTTACAATACCGGTAGCAACCATGACTGTGGAGTTCCCCTGTGCAATGTGCAGCTCACACGGCGTAAGTGGATTAGTGATATCATCCACGGGAAAGCGCAACGCTCCGTCATCTTCCTGATTTGGCACCTCAGTAGAAGCACAACTGCTTTTTGCAAGATTTTCTGGTTGGCTAACTCCTTCTGATGTATGTCTACTCAATGCTAATTCCAACTGCCTTACTATTTCCTCTTGCATTCTTGCTTCAAGTTGTTTCTCACGTTCATGAGACTGACGTAGCGCTTCACGTGACTCGAGAACATATTCTTCTAACTTGCGCATCCGCTCTGCCTCCTCTTCCTTCCTTCTTCGATGGCTTCTGTAGCTATCTTTGTCCTCAGGGAAACCATGTTCCCAAGTCACACCCGGTCCCAAGCCTCTGGTTCGGCCAGGGTGCTCAGCGGTACCAATGGCATATGTCAGTTCGTCCTTCTCTCTATTCGGCCTGAATACCCCTTTCTCTTTAGCGTGCATAATATATTGCAATCTTTCTGCTGCGTCTACAAGTTTCTGGCCATGAACTACCTTCCCGGTCTGCAGGTCAAGACTTCCCCCATGACCAAAAAACCATTGTTTCGCACGCACAGGCCATGCAGCTGATTCTGGTATGAGCCCCTTGGCTAAAATATCAGCTTCCAATTTTTTCCACTTGGGAATGGCAGAAGGGTAACCACCTGATCCCAAGTGATGGTGGTTTTCCTTTTTGCGAGCATTCTCAGTGTTCCTTCTGACCCGTGTCTCACCCTCTTTCGATAACTTGTACTGTACAAATTCATCCCAGTAGGGCCTACACTTTGTGATCGGACCAGTGGCTCGGTCAAAATCTGGCGTCTTGTTCTCCTTCACATATGTCTTGTAGAGACTTTTCTTCCAACTCTGAAACTGTGTGGCCATCTTTTTCATTGCCCAGCGCCTAACTAGCGACTTCAAGTCTTCGCTGTTGAACTCTGGATAATTATCCGTTTCTAGCGTGAAATGTTGAAGAATATCATTCCACACTAGATTCTTGTCAACATCAGAAATAAATCTGACATCAGGAGCACTAGGCTTTGCCTTCCATTCTCGTGCACTGATCGGGATCCTGTCCCTTACAAGGTATCCACAATGGTTCACGAATTTCTTTGCATGTGGTCCTAATGGTTCGCCCGTATCTGTGTTGAACTCTGTGATCACAAAGCGACCCTCTAATGGCTTCTTCGGGCCTCGGACTCCTTTGCTCTTGTCCGTAGATGTCTTCGTTCCAGATGGCTACAAAATTAAGTTAAGAAACAAATATTTAATAAGTATCGGTAACCACGCATATAATGATTTCGTAACCATGTGTTCGCAATAAATAAATACCTCGCCAGTAGTATTATCTGCAACATTGTCTTGCTGCACATTTCCATCATCCACTAAGTACTGACTCCCGTCGTCTTCTCCCTCCGGCCAGTGTTGACTGCCAGTGTTGATAATGTCCATTATTTCTTGTTCCATATTGGCTCTATCTCCGGCCATCTAGAGGAGAAAAATTATTAATGTTAATATTGCATGTGGAACAAAAGAGACAGAAAACCTAAACTAAAATAATTAAATTAATTAGTATAAGCTAATAACTAAACTAACTAGATAGAAAAACTAAACTAAAACTAATTTACAAATTAATTACTAATATATTAACCTAAACTAATCTAAAACTAATTTACTAACTAATTAACTAATTAAACTATCTAAACTAAACTAAATTAATTAACTAACTAAAAATAAAACAAACTAACTAAATGAAAAAAAACCGCTAGCGTATACCTCGGCTGTAGGGCGCGGCGCGCGCGGTGAGCAGAGGAGAGAGGGGCGGCGGCGGATCGCGCGTGGGGGCCGGCGTCGAGGCCCGCAGAGGGGCAGTCCGCGGCGGCGGCCGGCAACACGGAGGCTGCGTGCGGCGGTCGAGGAGGCGGACGGGCGCGCGGCGGTGGCGGGCCGGGCGTCGATCCCGCGCGAAGCGGTGGCGGGCCGGGCGTCGAGATCCTGCGCGAGGCGGTGGCGACCTCGAGCAGGTAAGGGCGGCGCGCGGGCGGGCGGGCGTCGCGCCGGCGGGGCACTGGCGGCCGGCGTCAGTTGGAGCGGTCCGAGAGGCGGCGGCGGCGTCGAGGGCGAACGGCGTGAAAAGAAGAAGTCCGATGGATCGAGGTTGAAGGCGAGTTCAATATATAGGTCGGGACTTTTAGTCCCGGGTATAATCCAAAACCGGGACCAAAAACTTTTAGTCCCGGTTCCAACCAGGAACCGGGACTAAAGCTCATACTTTTAGTCCCGGTTCTTGGTAGGAACCGGGACTAAAAAAGTTTTAGTCCCGGTTCCAACCAGGAACCGGGACTAAATCTCATACTTTTAGTCCCGGTTCTTGGTAGGAACCGAGACTAAAAGTGTGTTTTTTGGCGGGCCTGAAAATTTCGGCCCACCTTTAGTCCCAGTTACAGCCTACAACCGGGACTAAAAGTGAAATTTTCTGTTCACCTCCCGTCAACTGGATCATTTCTTTTTGTCTTACTTTATAATACTTATAAACCTTACTAATTCAATAGTAAATGGAAATGTTGACAAAAAATTTTTTAAAAAAAGTTCCTGCTTTATTTTACTGCATACTACACAGAAGAAAAATCTTTTACCTGTATTTCTTGATTTCTTTACAAATATTAATAGTAATATACGATAATAATCATTAATTCATTAATGCAAAAATGTAGTGCTCAACAAATATAAATAAAATGGTTGGTATTTGACAGAAAAGTTGTTTTCAATTTATTTTAACGTAAATTCATGGATTTAATGTCTCACAATTATTACATAATAACTAAATTCGCTCTAAGCAATCACAGTAGTGAACTTTTTTCAAATATATGTCCCTTGATCATAATCGACGTAGCCATGGGATGTCTTCATTGTTCAATAGGATGCTTGGGTCTTTGTTGACCATGAAGGGTGGGATTCGATCATCCTTCTCATAATCTTCTGATGTGTCTGTCTTATCTTCAATTCACACAATGTTTCTTTTTCCTGAAAGAACTATATAACGCTTTGGCTCATTGCTAAATGGGTTCTTATCGTTTTTCCCTCTTTTCGGTTTCGAAGACATGTCATTGACATAGAATACCTGGTTGACATCCTTGGCAAGTACAAATGGTTCGTCTTTGAACCCACTGTTATTGAGGTCCACTATTGTCATTCCATACTGGTTGTCCACTGTTACCCCGCCTCCGGACACCTTTACCCACTGGCACTTGAACAAAGGAACTTTAAAAGTAGGTCCATAGTCTAGTTCCCATATCTCCTCTATGCGGCCATAGTATGTTTGCTTAGTCCCGTTCGGGTCTGTGGCATCTATGCGGATACCACTATTTTGGTTGGTGCTCCTTTTATCTTGGGCTACTGTGTAGAATGTATTTCCATTTATCTCGTACCCTTTGTATGTGAGGATATGCCATGATGGTTGCCTAGCTAACAAATACAGTTGCTCCGGAATACTCTCATCACCCTGACATTCTTTTCGTAACCAACCGCTAAAAGATTCCATGTGATGGCGCGAAATCCAAGCTTCAGACTTGCCTGGAAACTGTGATAGTAGGAATTCCTTGTGTCTGTCCATATATGGCTCCACCAAGGTGGAGTTTTGCAGAACTGTGTAGTGTGCTTTATTGAAATAATCGTCACCCTGACCGATATATGTTTTCTTCCCTAGTGTCCCCTTTCCACTTAGCCTCCCCTCATGTCGTGATTCTGGAACACCAATTGGATCTAGATCAGGAATAAAGTCAACACAGAACTCAATGACCTCCTCGGTTCCGTAGCCCTTCGCGATGCTTCCTTCTGGCCGAGCACGGCTGTGAACGTATTTCTATAGGACTCCCATAAACCTCTCAAAGGGGAACATGTTGTGTAGGAACACAGGACCTAGAATAATAATCTCCTTGACCAGGTGAACTAGGAGGTGCGTCATGATATTGAAGAAGGATGGAGGGAAAACCAACTCGAAGCTGACAAGACACTGAACCACGTCATTCTGTAGCTTAGCAAGATCTAGAGGATTGATTGCCTTCTGAGAAATTGAGTTGAGGAATGCACATAGCTTCACGGTGGCTAAACGTACATTTGGAGGTAGAATTCCTCTTAATGCAATTGGAAGCAATTGTGTCATGAGCACGTGGCAGTCATGGGACTTTAAGTTTTGGAATTTCTTCTCTGGCACGTTTATTATACCTTTTATATTTGAAGAGTATCCGGATGGTACCTTGATGCTGTCTAGGCATTCAAACAGGCTCTCCTTCTCTTCTTTGCTAAGACTGTAACTAGCAGGTCCTAAGTATTGGCGTCCATCAGCTGCCTTCTCGTTCAAACGCTGCAGGTCCTCTCGTGCTTCAGGTGTGTCCTTGCTCTTCCCGTACACACCCATGAAGCCAAGCAGATTCACACAAAGATTCTTTGTTAGGTGCATCACGTCAATCGCATTGCGGACCTCTAGGACTTTCCAATATGGTAGCTCCCAAAATATGGACTTCTTCTTCCACATAGGTGCATGACCGCTAGCGTCGTTCGGAACGGGTTCACTGCCAGGTCCCTTTCCGAAGACTACTTTCACGTCCTTGACCATATCGAGTACGTCCTCACCGATGCGGTTGATAGGCTTGGACTTGTGGTCCGCCTTACCTTTAAAATGCTTGCCTTTCTTTCTTACAGGGTGATTCGCAGGCAGGAATCGATGATGCCCAAGGTAGACAACCTTTCTACATTTTTTCAAAAATATACCTTTAATGTCCGTGAAACAGTGCACACATGCATTATATCCCTTGTTCGACTGTCCTGAAAGATTACTTAGAGCAGGCCAATCATTGATTGTTATGAACAACAATGCACGGAGGTCAAAGTGCTCCTATTTGTGCTCATCCCAAACACGTATACCTGGTTTGTTCCACAAAAGCAGTAGTTCTTCAATTAGTGGCCTCAGGTACACATCGATATCATTGCCAGGCTGCCTTGGTCCTTGGATTAGCACGGGCATCATAATGAACTTTCTCTTCATGCATAACCATAGAGGGAGGTTGTAGATACATAGTGTAACAGGCCAAGTGCTATGACTACTATTCTGCTCCCCGAAAGGATTCATACCATCTGTGCTTAAAGCAAACCTTATGTTTCTTGCGTCCCCTGCAAAATCTGGGAACTATCGATCGATTGCTCTCCATTGAGACCCATCAGCCGGGTGTCTCAGCATATTGTCTATCTTACGGTCTTCTTTGTGCCACCGCATTAACTTTGCATGCTCTTTGTTTCTGAACAAACGTTTCAAGCGTGGTATTATAGGAGCATACCACATAACCTTGGCAGGGATTTTCTTTCTGGTTCTTTCATCCTCAACATCACCAGAGTCATCTCGCCTAATCTTATACCGTGATGCATGGCATACCGGGCAAGAATCCAACTCCTCGTACTCCTCGCCACGGTAGAGGATGCAATCATTAGGACATGCATGTATCTTTGTGATTTACAATCCCAGAGGGTAGACAACCTGTTTGGCTTCATAGGTAGTGGCTGGTAATTGGTTATCCTTTGGAAGCATCTTCTTTATTTTTGTAAGCAACTCCCCAAATCCCTTGTCGGATACACCATTCTTTGCCTTCCATTGCAACAACTCTAGTGTGCTACCCAATTTTTCTGTCCTACATCACAAGTTGGGTATAGCAACTTCTTGTGATCCTCTAGCATATGCTCAAACTTGATCTTCTCCTTTTCACTTTCGCATTCTCTCTTTGCATCGCAAATAGCCTGAGCAAGAACATCAACGGGATCATCTTGTGCTGGTACCTCTTCTTCAGCTTCCTCCATTGGAATATCATTGTCATAGTCAGCAATAGTGTCACCATCGTCCCATTGTTCTTCTTTGTCTTCTTCCATTATAACGCCTCTTTCTCCATGTTTGGTCTAGCAGATGTAGTTTGGCATGAAACCCGACTTGAACAAGTGAGAATGAAGAATCCTTGAGCAAGAATATTCCTTCAAATTCTTACATAGAGCACATGGGCAGCACATGAATCCATCCCGCTTGTTTGACTCGGCCACATTTAAGAAAATATGCACGCCCTCAATGAAATCTTTGGAGCGACGATCAGTGTTGTACATCCAATGCCGACTCATCTACATTACAAGACAAACGAACATATATCACAATACTGGACATAAATTAATTTATGGAAGCCTCGCTGCAATGTAGACAGTCACAACTAGCACTAAACTAATTAAACCTAAAATACACTTCAACAGCCTAAGCATATCACGACCGATCTCAACTAAAACAGACAAATCATTCGTCTGTTCAACATCAATGGTCTTCGTTCGCGGGCTCAGTGCCTCATCAGCTAGCTCATCACCCACCGCAGCCGCCTCTGCAAGAGTTCCAAACACGTGTTTGGCATACTCTTCTTCCTAGTACCACCCTAGACATCCACTGCCATCCCACTGAAATTAAGACAAAAATACATAAGTTTAGTAAAAAAATACATAATTTATTATATATAATCATCAAATGCGATGAAGTAACTCACATTACGATCCGGACACTTGTAGAAGATGCGCCCCTTGTTGGGACCCTCCTTCTTCACTCGAAACTCAAGCACATTCTTTTTCTTGCACTCGCCGCACTCAATGAGAGGGAGGTCTGGTCTCAGCCTCTTTTGAACCCGATGATAGGCCGACGACCCGGAAGCATTCGTCATCTACTCTTTACTCTCTAGACTCAAATTTGTACAGCACTTAAATTCCTAATAATGTATTTTAACAAGTAAAACAAAAAATAAAACTCCTAAAATTAAAATCACAAATATATACATACAACATTTGAGTAACAAATGTGAGCTATGCATATAAATCTTCCTTCAACCAAATATACAAACTATCAAGTGATTTTGAGCTTGAAATATAAATTATTGGAGAAACATCAAGTGATTTTGAGCTTTAAATATAAATTATTAGAGAAATATCAAGTGATTTTGACCTTGAAATACAAATTATTGGAGAAATAACCATAGAAATATCCTAATGATTAAACAAGAGAGAATAAAGATAGTAACCTTTGCAACCGTAGAATTGAAGAAGTTGGAGGAGTAACCTAACCAAAAGCTCCACACTTGAGCTGAGAAGAAGCAAGAACATGCACGAGCAGAGCAAGAACAGCATGAATGGCTCGGGGCCTCGGGCTCGGGGGAAGAAAAGGTTTAAATTGAAAGGGAGGAACATTAGTCCCAGTTTAGGCTACAAACCCGGGCTAAAAGTTAAGGTTTAGTCCCGGTTCTGCCCATAAACCGAGGTTAAACTTTTAGTCCCGATTGATGATCAAAACCGGGACTAAATATAGACTTTTAGTCCCGGTTTTGATCACCAACCGGGACTAAAAGCTCCCTAGCCGTTGCGAGCCGTTGGGAAGGAGGATTTAGTACCGGCTGCTATATCTAGCCGGGATTAAAGGTTTCTTTCTTCCCGGGTGCAAAAAATTCCGGTACTAAAGCCAAAATCGATAGTGGATCAAAAGTCTGCTCTCTACTAGTGTATATGATCATACTAGACCATCTATGATAGTATATTTGTCAAGTATGCATGCATACATCGAGTATGTGGTCATACTTATTTTATATACTATAGTAAATGGTATTTTCGTAATATATTAAAAAGTATAGGTTCCCTTAAAAAATTTTCGCATAGTGTTATCAATCTGGTACCTATGCCACTCCTTTGGCGAGGCACCGCCTCCACCTAAAGACCCTACAAGCCAAGGAAATTACACTTTGAGATCTAGTACAGAAGAGAGGACGACGGCATTGATCAGGAGGGAGCAAGAGATGTACAAATGTTCGAGTTACCAAGGTCTAACGATCCAACTGCACTTTTTTTGAGATTTCTTCAAAACTGACATAATCTTATTTATCATGTTCTCCTAAATTGTTTAAAACTTCACTTCAAACCGAGCTTAACGAGCCGAGCCAAAGTCAAAAATCGCTCAAATTAATCTAATTTTTTTAAATAAATGAGTTTAATCAGATCATTTTGTTAAGTAAGACACCAAGCTAGTTTCACGAGCCTTTTGTCTAGCCCTAGATTTGGAGTCTGTAATGCTCATCTCAAAAAATACTTGGATCAAATCTACCATGAAGAACATGAAACATCCAAATCAAATTTGCATCTCGAAGATGTCAACGAGAAGGTGCACCGAGATGCATTGTGGAGGCTTCCATTGCTTTTAGGTTGACCACTTGCCATCGGGTATCAACCCTCCTGTACATGTCCCTCCATCACTTGAGATCCCATCATCAGGTGGGATTAGGGTCAGTGATGACCGCAAGACCCAACCATCTTGTGTGTGTGTGTGTGTGTGTGTGTGTGTGTGTGTGTGGGTGGGTGGTGGTGGTGGGGGGGTGAGTGCTAGATTGCACGGTTGGATGGGGTGAAGACGATGACCGCGAGGTACCCCTGTGCATGCTCCTAGGATTGATGGAGGTGTTGACGATAGCGGCGGCCATCATGGCCTCGTCATCCTCAACCCTCATAGCGTTGAGCATGGGAGCCACTACCGTGTCGAGGATGTGAGGATCGAAGGCATTGCTAGGACACCGTTTGCAACACCATTAGAGCGAGGGAGACCAGTGTGGATGATGTAAGAGTGCAGTCATACATGGTGGACCATGGACTCGACAAAGGACACATCATTGTGATGACCATGATGGCCAAGGTGCCCAAAGGAAATGTACCATTATCCATTAGGGCATGGTATCAAAACGGGCCATGAGGAACGCCACCGACATGGTTAGGTGCAGTGAATAGAACTAGAAGGGTGGTGTTCTTCTTCGCCTTGTTCTTTAGAGCAAAGTGTTGATAACGTGTTAAAAATAAAATGAACAAATGGTTGAAAGAACTAGTGTTCTTATTGGTCTCATAAAGGTACTTATACATGTAAAAGGGTGTGTTGAAAAAAGGTACATCTTCATATATGAACATGCAACCGTTCACGGCACAGTTAGTTGCTAAAGGACATGTCCTTTTGGTGGCATATGTAATTGCTAATCATAACCTAATCTCTAGAATCAACCAATTATATATATCATCTCTTGAAAGGATATTTGTTAGTAAACATGTGTCATTTCACAACGCTAAGGGCCTGTTTAAATACAAGAGCTAATCAATGGTTATAAAAATTAGCCCAAATTAGTTCAGTGCATAAATAGGAGGACTAATATGTGGCCTTAATTTTTCAGATAAGTAGTTTTGAACTTGGAGTAGGTGTTAGCCAACTAACTAGCCAACCTTTGCTAACTTGAACTAATTTTTAATCTAAATAGTAAAAACCCTAATTACTTGCTAACTATTTTTTAGCAATCATCCATTTAATTCGCAAAAAAATGAAAATAAATCAAGCACATGCTAGCGAGCATACTCATTAATTAAGAGTGTTTGACCGATGAGACAAGAAAAATATTTGGGCCGACCGAGTTCTGATCCTGATGTGCCGTGGGAGGTAATATTTAATAATTGTTTTTTTAATTGGTAACAGGACATATCAGTTTCATCCACAGTTTAAATTTATTGCAGGGATGTGGCTGGATTACAGGGCACATTTGCGTTCCAATGCATGTGGGCCTAAGTTGCAAGTTGCCTCACGATTATGAGCGTGGGCCTACTGCATCACTTGATAAAAATCATGCGGGCCCATTTATTTACTTATTGTTAGGTCGACTAACAAAATCAAATGAGTATTAATAATTAATAAATCTTAGTCTTGTTCTAAAGATGTAACTAAGGTCCACAATATACTTATTGTTCATTGAAATTTTCATCCGTACTTTTTTTTTCGAGAATCAAAATATAAACTCACCCTGAATGAATATACGCACATATATCTTATTACCTCTCTATGAACACATTTGAAGGATTGAGATGATAAATCTTAACATTAACGAACTACACATGCGCCTCCATCCATACCATCATATGGCTAGCTAAAGTCGATGATGCACGAAACTATATGTTGCTCCTCTAATACGCAACTTTAGTTTAAGTACAGATTAATATGAATAGGAGAATAATGCATAAAGGTTAACAAAAGTAATAATATCTTTGTATACCAAAATCCAGTGATACTGTTTTTTGTGTGATTGTAAATTCAAAAAAAATTCTTATAAATCAACTAACAAAGTTGGAGAACACGGTTCCTGCACATATTTTAGATGTGATACGTTAACAAACGAACAAAATAGAGGCAGACAGAATATATAAGATTAGTGCATCTATTTGTACTTCCTCCTACTGAAAATGTACATCTAGGGATTGTCCTAGTTAAACTTCTTTTTAACTTTGACTAGCAATATCTACACAAAATGCACTATATCCTTAATCCAATGATTTATTATATTTTATAGAAACGTTTGTCATAATTAATTTAGTAATGACAACCTTGTATTTCACTCTATATACTATTTTAATTTTAAGTATACAATAGTTAATAAAGTAAAACAGTTTAGTATGTCATAAGGACAGGTAGTACTTATATTTCCACTAGGAGGAAATACAAAAACCTGCAAAAAAAAAAAGGGACATTTGTAGCTGTAACATATATATACATATAGGGCCCGTTTACTTCCCAATATTTTCCACTATTCCCCATCATATCAATTGTACTTTCCGTCTGCATGGAACATTAAATGAAGTAGCAGTTATTGCATGTTTGTACTTTATGCGTGGCTAGCTCGAGATGAATCTTTTGAGTCTACTCGGGTCATGATTGGACAAAAGTTATCATATACAAACGAAAGTGTTACAGTACAACTTTTCACCCTTTTCTCCACATTTTTCCCTGACTAAACGGGGCCATAGCTGTCATCCAAAGTAGTAGTATGGGGCAACCCATCATATGTACCACTCATGAGCAGAACAAAATGCCTTGACTCTTGAGTGAGCATAGATGTGCAAAGTCCAGGCAGCCAGCCTAGTAGCTTTAAATTTTACACAGTAGCAGCCAACAGTTCCACCAGGTAACCCTTGTGTTAATTAATGTGGGCCCAGCCGGCCGGGTCAATTTCAATCGTCCATGTGATGTCGTTGACAGATAGAGAAAGCATGCATGCAAAAACTACGGATGTACACATACTGTACCGCTAATAAGCGGCTAGCTATCTACTCTTTCGAGTCTCTATAGGATTGGTATTCATCAAACTTTCTTATTTTTAACTAGATTTATGTAAAATATTAGCAAAATTTGTATCTCTAAATAAGTTTATTATAAATATATATTTAAAGATATATCCAATTATACTAATTATGTAATATATATAAATATTAATACTTTGACTTTTTATGGACTGAGGGAGTAACTGTACATGAGTGGAAACTAAATAAACCATCAGATCAGAGCTAGCTAGGTTGCTTTGCTCAGGTAGCTGCTGGCAGCAAACTTAGGAGTAGGTAGTTGGTTGGTTAGTTAGATGATAGCAAGTGAAAAGGAGCTCACTCAGCTACTCACATTCACCCCTCGCACTATATATAACGAACCGAGCACGCACACTGCATGGGATCAGCTAGCTACATACTGTGCCACAGCTAGCTCACTCCAATCAGAACAGAAGCTACAGCTACAGCTTATTAGCTACATCCAGGCAGAGGGAGCTAGAAGCAGTTCGTGGCCATGGGCAGGCCGCCGTGCTGCGACAAGGAGGGGATCAAGAAGGGGCCATGGACGCCGGAGGAGGACATCATCCTGGTGTCGTACATCCAGGAGCACGGGCCGGGCAACTGGCGGTCGGTGCCCATCAACACGGGGCTGATGCGCTGCAGCAAGAGCTGCCGCCTCCGGTGGACCAACTACCTCCGGCCGGGCATCCGCCGCGGCAACTTCACCGCGCACGAGGAAGGCATCATCGTCCAACTCCAGTCCTTGCTCGGCAACAGGTGGGCCGCCATTGCCTCCTACCTCCCGCAGCGGACCGACAACGACATCAAGAACTACTGGAACACCCACCTCAAGAAGAAGCTCAAGAAGCACCAGGCCATCGGCGCCATCTTCGCGCCCCCGCCGCCGCTGGTGCCGGCATCCGCTGACTCCTCCTCCTCGTCCATCGTCATGTTCGCCGCCACCGTCGGCGGCGGCGGCCATGTCGACCACCACCGTGACATGCTCTCCGGCACCAATCCCCTCGTCGACAGCTACTGCAGCTACTACGCTCGCCCAGCAGGCTCCTGCAGCAGCAACGTTGTCAGCCCAGCCGATGTCGCCCAGCTCATCGCCCGGCGCTCGCCGTTCGCCGCCGCCGGCGATGGCGGCGGCGACAGCTCCCCCTCGTCCTACGCCTCCAGCATGGACAACATATCCAAGCTGCTCACCGGCTTCATGACGAAGCAGCAGCAGCAGCACAGTCCGCCGCCGTGCCCGGACCACGCTGCAGCTGCAGCTGCCGACATCAAGCCCTCGTTGGCCGCACAAGTCAACAATAGCCACGCTCTGCTGTCGGCGTCGTCGCCATTCCATCACATGTCCGCCGGCTCCGGGAGTGGCACGCCACCGCCACCTGCAGCCACGGCCTGCGGCTTCAACGACATGATGCCGCCGCCGGCGCCGCAGCAGGTGGCGCTGATGGGGCACGGCGATTACGACGACGACCCCAGCAGGCAGCCGTCCCCGCTGTCTCCGATCGAGAAGTGGCTGTTCGAAGAGGCTGCCGAGCAGGTTGGCGACCTCATGGATCTGTCTGAAGACTGCTGCTCATCAGTTCCAATGATGTTTTAGATCAAAAATACGAAGAAGAGAAGAGATCAATAATATACTATACATGACAGCCCAATATACATATCAGTTATTAGTTAGGTTATAATTTGTTGCTGCAAGCTACTGTTTTAGAAGAAATCTATTATATACTTACATGTATAAGTTGTTACAGTTACATATATGGATGCATGCATGAGAGTGTATAATGGTCAAAGTCAGACACCCCTGTGAGAGGGCCATCTTACTTACCCATCTATTAGGTATGTACACATACAAACAAACGTTACTTGTGGTAGATTTGACACTCCCGATCAAAGTCAGAAGAATAAGAGATAGCTACAGGATAGGAATAAGAGAGACTGAATGACATGCAGTAAGGATGTCAGCATGATGTAATTACGATCATCTGTATTTGATACTTTTCTTGTTATATATATATAATATATTCCATTTGGATCAGTGCACTGAACTTTTTAATTCTATCTGTCCATCACCGGTGAGATGCTTCTGGAATAATTCTTCCCTTTTTTAAGAAAAGAACAAACTAAATGTGGCTATAACTTAGGTCAGAAAAAAGCAGTGAAAGTTTATACCTGTGTTCCTAGCAAGCAAGCCAATAACAATGGTGTGGACTCTGCCAAGACTCCTTGCTGTACTTCTTTTCATTTGAACACTTATGAAATCTGAAATGCAGAACGGCAGCCCCCCCCCCCCCCCCCCCCCCCCCCCAAAAAAAAAAAGGAATGAATGAAGGGATGGAGTATAGACTTAATGTTTGCTAGATAGAATAAGCTGCAGAGAGGTGCAGTGGTCCCTAATGTAATGGCAAGTCTCTATCTGCAAGCAGATGGTCCCTAATCACATTCAGTGCAGAAAGAAAACCAATTGTCTTATATATATGTGCCCCCTATCCCCATCCCATCCATTTAACACGAATCTTTTCTTTTCTTTAATTTCATTTCAAGCCCTTAAATGCTTTCCATGGAAAATTGAACAAGTGTTAGGCCCTATTTGGTTGAGTGTTGTGGCTTTAGAAAAAGCTATTGTGGGCTTTTGAAAAAGTTACTGTGAGATGTAAACTGTGACAAAAGCCAAAGACCCTTTGGTTGATCAGCCATGGCTTCTGTAAAAACTGTAGACACTTGCAAGTAGACGAGCTTTTTACCTGTGTGCCATTACAAAAGTTTAAAATGACCTACGTTACCACTGAATTGAAAAAAAATTTCCTCTGTATCCTCGTATAAAATTTTCTTTACCTACATACCACTTCCGTCAATGAATCAATTTTTAAAAAATCATAACTTCTCCATACAACATCGGATAAAGACGATTTTTCTATGAAAATTGTAGAACTCGACGAGATCGACAACTTTCTAGTTTTGAGTTTTTTTATTTGAGGACGTTAAGATGCTCAAAAAAAATTAATTTAAGCTTTCAGCACTAAAATTAATTTTGAGCATCTTAATGTTCTCAAATTAAAAAACTCAAAACTAGAAAGTTGTAGATCTCGTCGAGCTCTACAATTTTTATATAAAAACCATCTTCATCCAATGTTGTATGGAGAAGTTATGATTTTTTTGAAAATTGAGTCATTGACGGAAGTGGCATGTAGGTAAAGAAAATTTTGTACGTGGGTACAGAGGAACTTTTTTTCAATTCAGTGATACGTTAGTCATTTTGAACTTTTATAATGGCACACAGGTAAAAAGCTCCAAGTAGACCCTGCGTGTCATCCTCACAACAGGTTCTTCTTCCTCTCACGAGCATCGGGATCGAGCAAAGCTGTGTCCATGGAGGGAGGCCGTGTCCACGGGCGACCGTGGCGAAGAGAGGCGCGAGTCCACAACTGCCATTGAGTTCCTACAATCAGCTCGTCGTGGGGGCACCTCTGCCGCTAGCCATGGTTGTGTCACCGGATCTTGGGCCGTCGACCATAGCTATCGGCTAGGGCGGGCTTTGCCACGCCCATGGAGGCTAGGCAAGGGAGGAGAGGACAGTCGCAGGAGAGGCCACAACCGAGCTCATGGCATGGTCGCGCGGCGGCGGCGAGGTCGCCAGGACGGCGAGTTCATGGGGAGGGACTAGTAGGGGCGCGTGGTGGAGTCAGAGGGGCAGCGGCCAACCTCCAGGGCTCGCTGTGCCGCCGCCTGGGGCTCGCCACACTGCCTCCCGGGCTTGCCACGGTGCCACCTGGGGAAGAAATCTTGATTGGGAGCCGGCTATGTGTCGTGACAGAAGGAAGGGAAAGTCGCGGACGAGGAAATGGAAGGAAAATAGAAGAAAGAAACAAACCGATACGCACATAATCAGTGACAGGTGGGTACGTAATTTTGCCTCAAAAGCAGCTGAAAGCAAGGTGAGAGGTGTTTTTTTTTATTGATGACTTGGTTTAAATCAGCTGTGGTTTTTCACCATTTGGTTAGCCTTTTGCATTTGCAAAAGCAAAAGCACGTTGAAAAGCCTAACCAAAGTGGGGCTTAGAGCATTATGCATCAGCTTTAAGTGAAAAATAACGAATATTTATGTAACAATCCATCAACATAAGTGGAAATGCAATTTGTATAGTTAGGTGCCAAACTAAGGGTCTGTTTGGGATTGCTCTAACTCTGGGTGGAGTAGCTTTGCTTCAGAACTTTAGGCGACGTGGAGCTATTTTTTGTCTAGAATATATAATCGATAGCAATTGCGAGTAATGTTTTCAAAACTTCTTATCTAAGTCTATTTTGGAAGGTTCTGGAACTAGGAATGAGGTGCTCCAGAAAAAAGAACTAAAACTCTAAGAACTTTGTGAAGTTATGCTGCTTTAGAGTTAGAGTGTTCGACTAGCTAAGCTAGCTCTAACCTAGAGTTAGACTCTAGAACCACGATAAACACACCCTAAATAAATCCTAAGGTACACGATACAACTAAGAGTGCAAGACATCAGTACACAGGGAACATTAGTATTCCATGATTGAGACAGCATCCGACGTGTCCTTCTCTAGTACACGTCCCTTTTATTTCATTTGCAGAAAACATAAACCTCTCCAACTATATTTTTCAAATATTAGGGCATGTTTAATTGTACTCATTTTGCAATATGAGTCACTGTAGCAACATGATAACTTTTACAATAAGTGTTCAATCATGATCTAAGTATACATAAAAATTCGTCTCATAACATTTTGAGAAGTTGTCAAATTAGTTTCAGTTTTTATCAATATTTAATGTCTCACGTATTTGTCCAAACATTAATGTGACAGAATTTTTTGTATTTGGTGGTGAATATAAATAGGGTCTAAAGGCGAAAGAGTTTTAAGCGCCTACAATGCACAACAGGCAAGCAGCCGAAAGAAAGCAGAGACGAGCTATTTCATACTACTTACTGACAGAAAAACGATAACAGCTAGAAACCAGGAACCGAGACAACATAGAAATATGAGGCCAGCGAGTGAACTTCACAAGTCAGTCAAGTATATTTCTTTTTATTTTAAAAAATGAACAATTCAAATGGTACTATATTAGATCCTTGGATGAGGGCAAAAAGCTCAGAGCAAAGTGTAAGAAGCCGATGACGGCTCAAGCTTTGATTGTTCTGCCTGTACAACGCCTACTCTGTCGCTGGAATCCTGATGTTGCACACCTGAGTACGAAACGGACTGAGAAAACTTATTGGTTCGGATATATGCAAGCCTCAGATCAGGTAGAGCTTGGACCAGAGATCATAACAGCATGTACTGTTCAAACTTTGTCCTGTATAAACCTCGAGAACATCCATCAGTCAGTCTCCCCAGTGTCTTAGGGTTCTCCTGTGCTCCAATACAAAATGCACGAACAATTCAGAAAAATGTGCATCAAAATGTGCAGGTATCTATGTTCATGCAAAATTTGAGGTGGAACAAAATTCTGTGCAAGCAGAAACAAAAAAAGAACACAAAAATCGGCATGCTTGTCGATCGTTCATAGTCTAACATGTTAAGTCCAGTCATAGTCTGAAAATGTTCTCAGAACAAAGTGTAAGCTGATGACGCCTCAAGCTTTGATTGTTCTGCCCGCAGCCCCTAGTCTGTCCCTGGAATCGGCCTGACAAAACTTCATTGGTTTAGATGTATGCATGCCTCAGATCAGGTCGAGCTGGACCAGAGATCATAAAAGTATATAGAGTACTGTTCAATTTTGTCCTGCATGTAGTAGCCACGGGAACATATCCAGTCAGTGTTCCCAGAGTCCCAGTGTCTCTACCGTGCTCCCAATGCAGTACAAAACTTCAGATCAAAATGTGAATGAATAATTCAGAAAAAAAACATGGATCGGTATATATGTTCATGCAGAATTTGAGGTGGAACAAAATTCTGTGCAGGGAGAAACAAAAAAAAAAACACAAAATTCAGCATGCATGGTCATAGTCTAAAATGTTAAGTCCAGTCATAGTCTAAGTAACTCATATCATTAAATCTTCAACCAAATGGAAGGAGGATGTCTACTGTCTGTGAGGCCAAAAATAGGCGAGTGAGGGCCGTCTGCATCAAGCCAGAAAAAAACAAAATCCTTGCACACTCTGTGGCGATTCAAACCGCGAATATATATGCAACAAACGCCGGACAGTTAAACTTGATCGACCTTCATCTGAATATATGTTGTATGGTTGAGGGAAGGCACACCCATAACCGTAAGAACTGCATGTTTAACTCATCTAAGCAAAAGCATCTGGCTAGTAACTACTATTCTACAGAGAGCATAATAAGCATCGACCAGAGGCATACATCTCATCCTTGGTATAGCCTTGAGCAGTCCCCTGGCCTTGAGTTCACACTTCACAGGAGGGACCAAGGCAGGCAGGACCATATGGCATTATTGCTCTTGCTCATGTAGTTGCATTACAATGGCACCAATGGAATGTGCCAGCATAACCAACCGCCAGGTAGGCTTTATAAGTATATACTATATGAAAGGTCAATTTATGTTACCTGTAGACGACAGAGACAAGCTCCACTGCCTTTCAGGAAACTTCTTTCAGCATAGCAATATAGCAATAGGCCGGGTGTGAGTTTCGTTGTCGAATAGCGTTTTACATTTCTGTTCTGAATTCTGAAAACAGGCAAAATCAGTCTTCGGTAATCGAACTGGAGCGATCTGAAAACAACCATTCCTCAGAATTTTGCAGTACATGCTGACAAGGCAGTTCAGTGAGTCTTGACCACTGATGGACCGGCGAACCGGTTCTAATAATTTCTGGACAGTTCTGAAGTCTCTTGTGCGAAGCTTATTATCATCAATACCAGCAGAAAATGAGTCTTTCTGTACAGGGCTAGGCTTCACCTGTTGTCTTCATGGAGACAGATCGAGGGAGGATGCATGGGTCCTTGTTCTCATGACGGCATGCATTGGTCATATGTGCAGATCGATGCACATTCCGTACCGAGCCGACAATCAGCACTTTGGCAGACATGAGTTCCCATCTCTTTTATTTCTGCACAAAGCATTCGCAATAGACTCGAAGCTGAACCTTTATTGTCATCAGCTTTCCCTAAATACCGATGATATACCCTCAGCCCTCAGGAGTACTCGTAAGAATACAATGCATCTGAAAGTGACACATTGAATAGTACAAGAACAGTGTCATCATGAGCTATTATTAATTGCTATTTAATAGGCAGATGACGACCTGAACAATGTTATGCATGAATAAGGATTTCAGTTAACTCAAAAGCAATTTCTAGTTATATTTGTAGAACGACTGAAGGGTTTATTGCGCGAATGTATAGTCTGATGACGAAAACAGCCATAAGCTTCAAAATACCTTTGACCAAAATGGTTTTTTAGTCAGTTATAACTTATAAGTAGCTCGATGTACAAAAAAAACTTCAAAAAACTACTTTAACTTAATGTATCGTGTAACAAAATCACATATTCTATTTTTTCTTTTTATTTTGTCAATCAAGCACAATTTTTCCTATTGGCTACATGAGTATCTTTATGTACATGTCTTACCCGTATATATCATATGTCTGTGTTATATCATATTCATGAGGGATCTAGTGATCTGGCAATGCCCCCATCCCTCACTAGAATATCATTACAACACTACCCTAGATTCTCTAATCAGTGTGCCAGTTCAAAAACCCGTATCATTGCCGGATTTAGAATCGGTACAACTAAAGCGGCAGTGACAACTCACTGCTGGTTTAAGAACCAACACAGATGTCGTTTCCAGAAATCCCATAATATAGGTTAAAAATTAAGTTTTTTTTAATACCAAGGAGGTCCCACCAGCTAGCCACATGACCTCCTGCATAAAAGACACTTATATCTAATAAAGATATTTATTCGCCTCATTCTATCTTCGTCTGGTTTTGAATTGAGTATTTGAGACCCTAAATGAATTCAAATAAAAAGTTATAAATTACAAAGTTTTATATAACTTTTTAAGATTTACAAATTTGGTTTTGATCATTTCTCGATCCGAGGTCATTTAAAAATTTTAAATTTCAAATTTGAGAAAATTCAGCCAGAATTTTCATAGGATAAATGATTTCAAATAAAAAAGTTGTCAACTATACAAAGTTGCATAACTTTTTGACTTCTACAACTTTTGTTTTGGTTGCTTCTCTATCCGAGATCTTTAATTACTACTACACATTCACTTATAAGTATGGAATATATGACTTGCGTTGGTACTAACTTCTATAAAATCTTGCGAATAATATATTGAGATATCATAACGACTTTATAATAAAAAAAAATTGAACTACAAAGTTAAATTTTCAAGATCTACAACTTTTGTTTTTGGCGCTTCTCCATCTAAGATCATTAACTATCATTATGCACTCACTTATAGACTTGTTTGTATTACTCTTAAAAATTTATGATGTAAATTTTGACATTCAAATGACCTCAAATCGAAAAAAGTTTAAACTCCATAGCTGTAGATCTCGAAAAGTATTATAACTTTTATATAAAGTTTATCTTCATCAGACATCATATGAGAAAATTATGATTTTTTTCGTGCAGCATATCAGTGTTGATTCAAGCCACGAACTGACAGATAGTATCCGATTTGTGGCTAAAACCGGCAGCGATGTGAATCAGTAGTAAAGATCCAAATATTAGTGCCGGTTGATCCTATCATTGTGGGTTTTAGCCACGAACCGGCAATGATATGCCGGAAGGTACTATTACTGTGGGTTTCTTAAAATCCGACGGTGATGGTGCCGACAGTGATGCCAAGATTTATAGTAGTGCAATGAATTGGGGCAATAGCATTCCAGATTCTGGAAGTTAAATGACCAAAAAGCTGAATCAATTATTTCTGCTGAGAATGCTGTGAGTTTAAGTGTTTAACCAGTCAGTCACAATATCTCCACCACGCACTACTAGAACAATCATCCAATATTGTTCTTAGTACTCGAGGCCAAGCTCTACCTCTAATTAAAGGAGATCTGTAAAGAGGGACCATTGCCAAAGCACGTGACGGAATCTTTAATTAACATGTTAAAGTCAAGGTTGCTAAAAAGAAAAGAACTATTGCAGAAATTTGCCACTAAAAGAGAAAGAGAAGCTATAGGAAAAGCAATACTGCAACAATAGTGTAGGGCATGGCATACAATACAATGGCTGTGTTCGGTGAAGCTGAAGTGCTGTAGATAAGCGCTGAAGTGCTGTAGAAGTGCTGAAATCTTGTGAGAGAAAAATACTGCTGAAGTGCTGAAAAATAAGCGCTTATAAGCGCTTATACCCTCAACCGAACGCAGCCAATATACAATACAAGAGAACACCTTGCAGCTTGTACTATTTAAGTAATGATTCAGAAGATTATCTCAGAAACACAACCTTTGGACAACATTTGACTTGTCCGTATCTTATTTTCTTATATTAGATCAGATGAAATTACATTTTTACAGCATAGTCATGAAACAGAGTTAGTAGCCACATCCCAACTACTAGGTACTAACCAGACTGCACCAAGAAGGCAAGGACCACCTCAGCGTCTTAGCCAGCCAATCCTTCTGCTCTGTCGTTGTGTAAGACCACCAAAGCCATTGCCTTCAACAAAGACTTACTAGTCCTACAACGACCAACTTATTATTCTGAGAACATTTTTTTAGGAAGATGCCATGAGAACATTAACAACCACCTCTCATCAAAATTTTGTAAGTTCCAGAAAATTAGTCTCCAGTTTTTATGTCACTGCTGGCATTGCATAAGCTGTGCTAAAATGTGGTAACTTCTACAGTACTCATTTAGGTTTCTAGCATACAAATTTATCATGGATAAGGCACCTGTACACACGGGAATCGGACCTCTGAAGAAACTTGAAATGTATCAGGAAAGGGAAGCGTAACAGGCTGTGCCAGCCGCAAGCTAGCAACCGAACGTCATCAGCCACCAGAAAACTGCAAAACGCCCATACACCAATCTGAAGCAAAAACTGCACACGCAGATTGCAACGCCTTCATGCTCTTATTGTCAGCTTAACTACTCTGTTCATGAGCACACATACTTTTACATAGGCTTTCTTGCCCAAAGATTCAGTAGGTGGAACACTGTCGCCTGGACGGCACAACCAACAGTCCAACAAAGATATATAAACCTCTATATAACCCCACTATGAATCCACCCAATCATTATTCATTGCCCGTTGTCTGTGTCCATATGCTATGCTTTTGTATGGTTTGTATGTCCCTAACTACAAAACGATGGGTAAGTGGCAGCTGTACTTCAACTTGGGATGCGAGCGGAACGCTTGCTGCAGAGCCGCAACCACAGCCACACCCTCAGAACAATTTGTCGCACATCAGGCACATGAACTGATCCATAGTCCATGGACAGCTAAAACCAAGGAGGGCAACACTGATGTGTCAACACCGCCGCACATTGGTGGTAGTGGAGTGGCTCACCCCAGGCACTCGTGCGCTGTTTCCAACTTGGCTGTGTACGCTAGAGGAAGAGCTTCCAACAATGAAGGAATTGGAAAGACTCGTTGTGATCTTCAGACTAGAACACTCCACAGGCTTCCACAATCTGTACAAGACATCAACACCCTAATTGAAGTTAGTACAGCATGAATTGCATGCATAAATATGCACAATGGAATCAGAGAACATATGGAATCCGTACCTATCTTGTATTATCATACCACTTTGCACTTTACCATCGATTTGTGTCATAAATTCAACTAACTAGTTGGCATTCTCTTATATTGTGCCCCAACGATGAATCAGAGAATTTTGGTTCGCCCTTGAGGGAAATCTCGTTGGAATGGAAGTGATCATAAATTCGATCCTAATAGCCGCTCCACGTTTGGTTGGTTCTTTGACTGGATCCATACTAACGTTGAGTCATGCTGACACCAACGGTGCATCTTCCTGCTCGCTAAAATTCTTTGATCTTCTCTGATTTGGTCTCTCAGTGGGTGCTGCTCACACATTCTGTGACAGATACTGTTGAGGATTGGTAATCAGTTCAAGGTCAAGCAGTGGGTTGAGTGACTCACTCAGCAGATTTGAAAAATAAACATTGCCTTCCATAGTCTCTGATCATGCAAGAGACATGGCGAATCGATGTACTGCACAAGAGATGTTTTGCAAATATGATGACAGACACCAAGATGTACATTTTCTAATCTGTTTATGATCATGGAGACTATAATATAACAGGCAGCTCATGATGACCTTGCAATACAAGTTCAATATCCTATGCTATCTGCATGTCTCTCGACATGAGCATTTGTGTACAGGCAAGTGCATTTTTTTTTATTCAAGCAGCCTAGGTCAGAAATAGAGCACAAATGGAACCAATAAAAAAATTGAACTATGGACAAAAAGGATAACTGACAATACAGTTCAGGCTTAGTTTGAATAGCCAGATCTTCTCTACTGGTTCTCCCCTAAAGATCTAGTGTCAAGATAAAGAGCATGATGGCTCTCAAGAAAAACTTAGCATTCAAAAAACAAAAAAAATCATAAACCATTGCTCTACTCAAGGTAAACTTAGCATAGCAGGTTCAGAACATATATAAACATAACATGTGATGTATAATTGGCAATTGCAGACATACATGAATGGTCAAAGTTATTTGGCTATTTGAGGAAAGCTGTACACCATACTGATTTTGTTGATTGAAATTTTCATCTCACATGAAAATCACCATTAACTGTAGTCACAACTCACAAGGCACCAAAAGCCATTGGTTTTTATGTTCTAATAAACTTCTTGTTTCTATTCCTACAGACAACTAAATTATAATTCCGAGTCATGTCTCCAAATTGTTTTGCCACCGAATTATTTCACTGAGATGTGGCTCAAAGAGTTATATAGCAGCCAAAAGAACTTTGCTACAAGCCAACAAGTCTATCAGATGAGAAATCATGTGTTTGTCAAAACAATTGCCAAACAATTTCTAAACTGATAAATGAGGGTCATCCTATTGCAGTAATAACAGGAACCCCTGTTAAGTGGAGAGTAAAGAAAAATTGTTGGATAGCACAATACTGCATATGAATAAAAACTGATGAGAAAGACATGCATTGATACTTGCAATCCAGAAATGAGTGGCGATTCTAAAAAAAGTTGGCTAATCTTTGGCAAGATGTAGTATCCCCTACCTTAAATTACTAGGCAGAAGAAATAACAAGTTCCACCTATGCAGCAGAACAGATTCTGTCATATCCTCATTTCAGATGTCTACTTAAACAATCTCAACATTCATGGCAGCCGTGCATCTTTAGTTCACAACTTTTGAAAGATCTTATCACTTTCTGGATATTTTTCACCTCCAGCTGCAAACTCATGAAAAGGCTCATTCAGCTCATCCAATCCAACTCAAGCCTGTTTCTTTTGAGACCCTGTGGAGTTTCATTACTTCTCTCACCTCCTGAGCATCATTCAAGCTATCAGATTTCATGTGTATTTTCGATAAAAGCACGGATGCTCCGTCATGATTAGGATCCAACTGCAAAATTTTCTTGGCAGCAAATGCGCCGAGCTTGAGATCACCATGCATCCAGCATGCTGCTAACAGAGATCCCCAGACAGGCACATTGGGCCCTAAGTGCATTGAGTCTATGAGATTAACTGCTTCTTGCATAAGTTTAGCCCTTCCTAGAAGATCCACCATACAGCCATAGTGCTCATGCTTGGGTTCAATCCTGTATTGTTGAACCATAGAGCTAAACAATGAACGGCCTTCATGAACTAGACCAGAATGACAACAAGCATAAAGTAAGTTAAGAAATGTCACCTCATTGGGTTCCACGCCTTCATTTCTCATCTGCTCAAACAGACATAAGGCAGATTTTCCATCACCGTGCATAGCAAAGGCAGTAATCATACTTGTCCAGGTGATGACATTCTTTTGAGGCATTTCATTGAAGATATTCAATGCAAGGTTAATACCCCCACATTTGGCGAACATATCAATAAGAGCATTGCAAATATGCAATATCTTATTCAACCCATTATTCTTAATGAAGGCATGAATCCATTTGGCTTTATCGAGGGAACCTAAATTAGCACATGCAGATATGACACTTAACATGGTAACTTCATCAGGCCTGGTACCACACTCTTGCATATCATTGAACAGACTCAATGCTTCATTAGGTTGGTTACTGTCAGCATATCCTGATATCATAGCACTCCAAGATACCACATCCTTCTTTGGCATTCCATCAAATATAGAGCGAGCAATCTCAACTTTTCTGTTCCTGGCGTACCCAGAAACCATGGCAGTTGATGATGCCAAGTCCTTCCTTGGCATCCCATTATATAGCTTTTCTGCCATCTCAATTTTCGCACAACTAGCATACAAATTTATGAGAGCACTACTGACGTGAGCGTTGATAAGAATATCTGACACCAACATGTACGAGTGGATGGCTCTCCCAGTTCCAAAATGCCTTATATGCGCACAAGCTGATAGAACATTAGCAAGGATCACTTGGTCTGGAAGAACTCCAGAATTCTTCATCTTAGCAAATAGAAGCAAAGCTTCTTTGTAGTTCCGAGTCTGACAATAACTGCCAATTGATATCAAAGAGGCCTATAACAGTTTGCATGAAAAATGAAACTGCCAAGTAGCATGTAGATCGGAGAATACATACTAGCAGCAAACAAATTATTTGTAAAGATGGTTGCATTAGACGGAATTTTGCTATCCATAGACTGAAAACATGGTAAACAGAGATCTTTGGAAAAAAAAAAACAAAATATTGGTAATCAGTATGCCATTTGCAAAGTATATGAATCATGGATAATGCACAGAGTATATTCTACTTTATTTAAGGTCCCTTGATTGCATCACCTTGCAAATTACCAAGTTAAATTAAAAATGGAGAAATCTGACAAGAAACACAGTTTTTCTAAAGGTTTTGGATAATACTTAATGCCTTCCAAATTTGCAAACAGAATTAGTATACTTCACAGACTGGCAGAGCTGATCTAAATCATATGATTGAATGTGAACCTAATTAACTTGGAACGCAGTATCTACTTGTTCCAATTTTGACATACAGTTGCAGAAACAAACATATTAGCTCAAACGATTATTATACCTATCAAGCATGACGCCCCAGGAGACGACGTCCCGCACGGCCATTCCGTCAAACACTGTGCGGGCATCCCCCACGCACCCGCACGCTGCATACGCCCCGACGAGCGCGGTTCCGACGAACCCATCGCCGAGTGACCCAACCCTGACCGCCAGCGCGTGCGCGCCCGCGACATACGCGTCAGCGCCCTCGCAGCGAGCGGCGGCGCGGAGCAGCGCCGGAAGCGCTCGGGGCCCCGGCGGGGCCAGGCCGGCGCGGCGGAGGCAGGCGCAGGCAGCGAGCACGAGGCGTGGGGTGGAGGCGGCTGCACGGATGGTGGCGAGGTGGGCCCGGTCGGGGTCCGGGTGGGTCGCCGGCAGCGACGGGATGGGGTGGCCGCGGCGGAGGAGGACCGCTCGGAGCTGACGCAGGTGATAGTGGTGCACGTGCGGGTTCATAGGTGCGCGTCTTGTTTGAGTCGTCCAATGGTAACCTTTAGATGGCCCTGGCCGACCCTCCTGCCCTCTTCGCTGCCGTGGACGCCGGAGAAGAAGGGCAGGGGCAGCCAGCGACCATCTCTCAGCAAGCAAGCGCAAGGAGCAGAGAGGCAGTCAGCACGAAGCACATTCCTACAATATTATGGTTGCACAGGCACCCGCCTGCCAATTAAAAACATGACATTTTCTATATACCACTGAAAAGTTAAAACTGACTCTAATACCATGATACTTTTCTTTTTTTTTTTTTTTTTACTTGTCATTCCGTTCAGTTTAGCCTCTAAGGCCCTCTTTGGATCAAAGGAATGTAAGAACATAGGAATAGAAAAAATATAGGATTTCTAAAAGATTACAACTGCAAAACATAAGATTAGAATCCATACGAAAAGATCACCAAATGGGTCTTTGGATGAGTATATGAAATTCAGAGGAACATGGGATCACCAAATGCATTGATCGTAGTTAACCAATTACTACTAGCATAAACCGCAGCCAAGCTCTGGCCAAGGAGAAGGCCATGTCACCGGCGTTTCGCGGCTGTCGGATCGGGCGAGTGGACGGCCCATATCTTGCGAGTCCCAGCTATTTTGTAAAAAAGCCCTCTATATTTTTAGAAATCAACCCGCAGTCTGATCCCTCTCACAGAAATATTTTTAAAAAACCCTCGGACTTTACAAAAATCAACCCGCAGTCCACGCCTCTTAATGGGCCGGCCTTCCTAAATGGGCCAAAAGCAACCCGTGAGCCTCTTCTCCTTTTTAATGGTTTAATCTTTTCTTTTAAAGTTAGAGATCTCTTAAAATTCATATAAAATCACAGAAAAATCATTAAAATACCAAATAAGTTTTGTTGAGTTTCTTATGACTAGATCTATGCATTAAACTTAAAATATCACATTTTTAGTGTATTTTATTAGGTATAGTTATAGATCTATACTTTTACGTGATTGATTAATTTGTGGTTTGTACCACATGTGAACTAAAAATAGCTCATCTGCCTTAACTCCAATATCATACACCCTTTCTTATAATCTTTGGTGGCCAATTAATTTAACGCTAACACGAAGTATAGAGCTTGAACATAAATTATAGCGTACACACTTATACATATAAAAAAAATACTTGAACGCATATTGTATATGATATTCCATACATCTGCATACGCGAGCACATCATGTCCCATACATAAATACTTCAAATTAATATATGCAAACAAAATAATATACTTGCACTATACGTGGTAAATATAACCTATAGACAATCACCAAAATCAACAGTTGCCAAATCCCAAAATTATATATCATTGCTTCATAAAAAAAGAATCAACCAATAGATCATAGCAACATAAATACATGACCAAATAGGTTCAAAATGGTAAACACTCCACATAGGCATGCGGCAACGCCGCGTGTTCCTTTCTAGTCCCCAGCTAAACACATGTACCAGCATGCACAGCAACAGGATCGATTTTTTAAGTCTACTGATATTCGTATATGTTGGTTTTACCAGGGCCCTAATCAATGAACTTGCCAGTCTTTTGCATCAATCCTATGCGCAAGCCCGCGAAACAATGAGGTTCGAATACATGTTTCTTTCCCACGACTCCTGTAAAATAGTAGGTTTTTATCAAAAAGGGTAGTTGGGTAAAGCAAACTCCCTCCTTGGACGAGCACGGACCTTAGTCAAGTAGAACCAGGTTGCGCTGCTTGATGCTCCGATCGAAAACAAATCAGTGGGGCCGTGCCGGTACGACGGAATATGCGTTAGAAAGGTCAATCCCTCCCCCCCTTTCTTTTTTTTAATGAAGAACCGAGCCGAACTTATAAAAAGCAACCCACCCGCTTCCATAAAACAATATCGTGGCAATGTAGACCTAAGTGGATTTATTGGATCCTGGGGAACCAGCACAAGTACGGTCGGCCTATAGAACGAGAATGTCGTGTCATCCAGCGGAGCTTAGAAGAAGGTGACTCGCGCAGACAGCTGACTCAGTATTCCTTTGAATTTTCTACCATGCTTTCCTATAACCAAATGCGTATACAATGCAAAATTCATAGGATTATTGAATTCTACGTTTCCCCCACGAATATCCTCCATTCCAAAGGCCCCCTAACGGTGTCAAAGGCCCCCACGAATATTCTAAAATACCTTCGAGTTTGAATGCGAAGAAAAATTCATTGTTCCTATGTGCCATTAACCCACAATACACATGCATGAGCATGACACTGTTGCGCTGTACTCGGCCACGTGCAGAAATAGTCCATGCAGCCGGCGCCCTTCCAGCAGACCTTGTACGCGGCCACCCTGGCCTTGGGCGCGACGCCCTTGGCGACCCCTGGCGCGTAGGCCTCCATGCTGGCGTCGTACGCGACGCTGCCCGCGGCGGTGGTGGCCGTGTGCATTCTTTGCTTCTGCAATTTGCCTATGTCTCGCCTTGGAGGATTTAGTGGTCAGGTCATACTTTAGCCCACACGTTTGATGAAGAAGTAAGCCCTTATTCTACTGTGAACTGCAACTAATCTCTCCAATTGAACAAATCTCTTTTGCTTAATGTGTTCATTGCTTAATTTCTTATGTCAGTTCCTCGAGGTTATAAAATAAGGAAATGCTAGTAATTATCAAGAGGCACTCCAATGCTCCCATCTGGTTTCCGCACCATTCAAGATTGCTTGGCTTGGGCCTTTCAGTTCCTTCACTTATGTCATCATTCAAAAAAAGGAATAGTGATTCTGAAATTGGATTTTGAAAATGCCTTTGATAAGGTTGAGCACCGGGTTATCCTCGAAGTCCTCAAGCACAAAGGCTTCCCTGATAAGTGGGTTAAATGGATAGAATCGATTCTTAACTTAGGCACTTCCTCTGTCTTGCTTAATGGTGTTCCAGGAAAAAACTTCAAATGTTTGAGAGGGGTCAGACAAGGAGACCCACTCTCACCTCTTTCGTTTGCCCTCACAGCTGATCTTCTTCAATCCATAGTTAACAGAGTTGTGCATTGTGGTGTTCATAAACACCCCATTAGTGAATCTTTTGGTGGTGATTACCCCATAGTGCAATATGTTGATTATACTCTCCATATAGTACCAGTAGATGCAAGAATTTTATTCAATCTTAAGGGGCTTTTGAGATCCTTTTCAAACTTTATAGGCCTCCATGTAAACTTCCTGAAGTCCTTTCTGGTGCCAATTAACATTGACAATGAAAGGGCTGCCTATCTAGCCAATACCTTTGGCTGCTCCACATGTTCTATGCCTTTCACATACTTAGGCCTTCCTTTAGGTAGTCATAAACCCTCAGTGCAAGACATCTCCACTTGATGAACAAGATTGAGAATAAGCTCACTGGTATCAGTAAAATGCTATCCTAGCTACCATGGCAAACTCTTTCTTGTCAACTATGTCCTATCTGCTATGCCAAGTTACTATATGCGCAGCTTGCTGATTCCTTCACAAATTGTTAAGCAAATTGATAGGTACAGGAAACACTATTTGTGGAGCGGGGGAGATATCAACAGAAAAGGCAAGCGCTTAGCAGCATGGGAGTCAGCATGCAGGCCTAAAGATGAAGGAGCTCTACGTATCATTGATATAAACACTCAAAATAAGGTTCTGTTGTTAAAATTCCTAAACAAGTTCTACAACCATGCTGATGTCCCTTGGGTTCTTCTCACCTGGGAGAAGCTATATCCAAACATCTCTACACCACCCTATGATAGAAGCCATGTGGGCTCCTTCTGGTGGAAAGTGGTTCTCAAGCTTCATGAGGATTGCAGAGGCTTAGCAAAGTGTCAGCCCAATCTTGGTAAATCTGCACTTTGGTTAGATCTTTGGAGCACAAACTGCTTAAAGCATTGCTACCCATACCTTTTCTCCTTTTTAAACAAAAAGAATTGCTCCATCAAACACTATCTCAGCAATGACATCACCAGAAACTTCTTTCTTCCCTTGTCAGTTCAAGGCTCAGAAGAATTCCAGGAATTGAAGATATTGATTCAGTCCTTTGGCTGGGATCGAGATATTCCTGATTAGTGGTATTACCTATGGAACAGTTCATTCTCCTAAAAAAAGGCTTACAAGGCCCTGCAAGGTACTGAAGCCTCTCCTTTATTCTCCTAGATGTGGCCTGGTGATAATATGGGTAAGCACAAATTCTTGTTCTGGCTTCTTCTATGGACAGATTGAACACTAGAAGTATCCTTTGAAGGAAACAATCATGCACCTCTTTTGAAGAAATCATCATGCACCTCTTCTTTGAGTGTCCCTTTAGTCAATCCTGTTGGAACTCCATTGGCATTTCATGAGATATGAACCTGCCTCATTTGGATATGATAACTGAGGTAAGGACCTCCTTTGGTAGCCACGTTTTCAGAGAAATCATAATTGCTGCTTGCTGGAGAAGAACTCATATTTCTAATCATTACGCGAAGGGTCTCTTCTTCAAAGGAGCCAAGCTCTCCAAGGCAGCTTTGCCTTAATCTAAACAACTACTAGCTAAAGCTAAGAGAGTAGAGAGTGAGGTAATGCTTTTGTGGTGTGTGTTGTAGAGGGGGTATGCCCCTCTATTTATACAAGGGATCAAGGTGGTGCATGGGCTAAAATTGGCGCAAGGCACCGTTGGAATCGACTGAGCATGGAGGCATGCCACCGCCAATGGAGGAAACGGGAAAGCGGCGACCAGGATGGGGCGGGCGCCCCCTGGCTGGCCGGCCCAAGAGCGGCTCCGATGTGCCACTGCCTTCGCGTGCTGGACCCTGGGTGGGCCAGGACTGCGACTCGGTGGTGTTTTCCCTTTTTGGTGTTGAGTAGCTTGGCGTACTCCTTTCCTTTGCACAAATCAGCGTTACAAACTACCTTTTGATGATTTATTTCCATGTATTCGTGTTTATGACATGCAAAACCATATTCTCCACATACATGTGAAACTTTGGTTAATAATAAATGCATATGTGCCTTGGGTTTGCTAATTTCTCCTTTTTTTGAGAGCTAACTGGCTGTCGGATTTCATCGATAGTGACCACCAACAATTGCTTAGGGGCTCACCTGACATGTTGCCTGGGTTTCTGTATAGTCTTATTACTGATTCTTCAATACACAATGAATATACTTATAGCATGTTTATCTTCTAATAATGATACAAAAAAAACCTCACACGGCTTATCATAATGTTGTTATTAGGTGGACGAAACGCTAATAAATAAATATTTTCAAATAAAAATAAATGATGTAAAAAAACCATATTCAAATCCTTTCTTACTTCTTTGTTATGAACGTGAACTATTGTGTAATCTTCTTCCCATGTATAAATTAAACTTTCATTATAATTATTCTCTTGTGGTATTTTGCAGCCTTAGGCGGTGGAAGTAACAGAGTGTGTGTTCAGTATTAGAAATGGTACTGATCTAGACTCTGTTGTACCCATAAATCCTCTTGTATTGGAGTAGAGATTTTGTGATAAATTTCCAAGTGGACCCTCTCATGATGTTTTAACACCAAATAAAGCAATATACAAGCCTCTTATATTGAGTGAGATTTTGTGAGAAATTTCCAAGTGCATAATGTTCTAACACAAAATAAGCAATACACAAGGTTCTCTACATGGGATTGTTATTGAGATTGAAAAGATGTGAAAGAGCTCAGGTAGAAAACAATATGCAACATTTATCTTATGCAAATTTATCATAACCATTCTTTCGTTATTCTAACAATTTTATTTGGCATTTTTTGTGCAAGGGGATCCATATAAAACAGCAGATGTATCTACAGTCCCTTCTGAATCCTTTGAGGAGATTTGTGAATGTTTCCATTCTTTGGTACTTACCTAGTAGGAAAAAGGAGAAGCAATCTACCCTAGTGCAAGATCTATAAATCACTTCTTTTAGCTGCCATTAATGCCAAAAAAGCTCCAGATTTAGGGCATGTGGTTGTAATAATAAGAGCTAGTACGAAGAAAGACAAGAAATTTTTATTTCTTGAATTAATGGGGAAAATAATTTTTCCTAGTAAGAACAAAAAAGAGAAACAATTAGAGCTGGCATTGGTGAAATAAGTAAAGTGTGTAATCTCACGATTGATTTAGTCATAATCTACTGCATATTTAATGTCTTTATCTATGCACCACATTTAAGTTAACTAGTTTAGCTAGCTAAATGTGTCGATGATGGTATCTTTTGTAATGATGAAAGAGGACTACGTCCACAAACCTGTTGTGCCAAAACTTAGGTAAAACCTTTAACTTGAAAATTATGTATTATAGCTAAGGGCAATCCAAACTATAGACTAGTTCATAAAGAATGATTGTAACATAAGCATAACTATACTTTAGTTCAAGTAGATTCTAGCGTTGCTCACAAACTACTAATACTAAGAGATAAAGAGTACAAAAGAAGTGAGATATTTTTGTCTTCAAATGAGGTGTGTGTAGAGTGGGAGCTCTCCTCTTTCTTATATAGGGTCTCATAGTCGGTTTGGTTTGGGGAGGAATAATCCTGGATCCCGTACCGCACTGCCCTCTTGCATTGATGATCAAACTGCCAGGGCGAGGAGGGCCCCGGGTGTGCCGACAGGCTGGGCCCTAGCTCTCAGGTCCTCTTTCTTGTGGTTGTTTGCTAGATGGGCTTGAATCATAGTGGTGCTATGGATTGGCCCGGTTCTGATATTTTTTGGGCTTCTTGGGCCATTTGTATTGATCTGCAACTCTGAGCTTTCTTGAATGACGTCTTTTTGATACAATTCCCTTATATTTGGTGTAGATTTATGCAAAGTGAAAGTTCTTCCAATACAGGTGGAATTCATTTAATAACAAAGATATATGTGTGAAGAAACATATAGTTCTCTCATTTTTGGACTTACATTGGCGATTTGGCGGTATAAATGTGCCAATAAGGACTGCCAACACCGGTACGATCACAGCCAGCAAGCAGCGACATAATCAACGAGCACTCCGGAATATAGTCATATAACTTTCTCACCGACGTGGCTCAAGAGCACTATGGACATATGACTTCGTCCTGCACCCACCTGACTCGATGCATATGCCCATAACAAGAATACACATGATGTAATAATATGATGCAACTGCAAGTATTTGTTTGTGTGGCCGTGCTAGCTCTTTCCCAAGTGGATTTATTTGACATCGATGTAATTGTTGACCAAGAGGACATGGCCATATAAAATAAACAAAGCAAACTCCGTTGCACTTTGTATAGAAAATCAGTTTCATGTCATTGTGAAGGTCAAAATAAATTCAGATGCAAATTTGGTGGATCTTTGTAGTTTAGCAGGCTTGAAGTTCCTCTTCCACATAAAATGTGGATAAATGTAGTTCGGCAGGTCTGAAATTCCTGATAAATTAACAATTGGAGTGCTCCGGTTATACAAGAAATATTACAAATCAGTATTTAATAATTGAAGTGTGTGAAGTAGACACACAATTTACCTTAATTAAATATCAGTGTGTATGCAGAAGGAGAACTATGGCGACGGTATTTTTTTTGATATAACTAAATGTTCCTTGTCTTTATTTTTTTTGCGAGTACCATGTGTTTCCTTTTTAATAAAAAGTTTTCCCTGATCAACCATTTGATTCATAGGTTACATTTCTTATACACGATTATTTGATTATTTATTGAGCAGCTATTTTTTTTTCTTTCCATCTGTAGCAGCAGTATGCTCTAGCAAGACATCGGCACCTATAGGTAAGATAGATAAAGCGAAGCGAAGCGTGCCGTTCTTCCTAGTACAATGCATATCTCAACAACAACAACAACAACAAACAGAACTACAGAACCTTATGACTTTTTATAAAAACTTGACAAGATTTTAAAACCATAGAAATTGTCACTGACTGTTGGCGGTCCTTAATGACACATTTTAACCATCAATTAGTACCTAAAAAGGAGAGAAATAAATATTTATACACATATACCTTTGCTATTGACCTAATTCCATTTTGTATTGGTAGAATCATCATTTTACACAAATAAAGAATAAATACAAGGAAATCACATCAAAGAGACGCCATTCAAGAAGCGCAGATTTGCATATCCAAGCAAATAACCAAAGAAGCCCAACCAAGAGCCAAATATGGGCCAACATACCCCAGCACTGCAGCCCACAATCCACCAAAAGCTAGCTAGAGGAAGGCGGTGCCAGGGTGGACTGGCCCAGCGCGCCTGCGCCCCTGGCCCGCCCACGTCCCTGGCCACGGCCCAAGCCTAGTCATCTCAGGCGGTTTTGCATTCAAGTGGTGAAGGCAGTGGCAGGATTGTGGCCTATCTACAACAAAACATGCCCAAACAAAAGGGCGAATGATGGCACTACAAACTAATTTATAGTGATGGTAGAACAGCCTGACTGTTGGCTTTCTAAAATGCTTGGCCTTCATATGTACTGTAGAATGACGTGAACAATAGTTCATGATATCCCTCCATCTCCTTTAACCAGATTATTTGGTGGCATTGACATCCTTGATTTCAACTTGAACATAGTTTGCAGCTCTTGGTCCTCTTTTTAGCTTCTTTGTCTTCATCGAATGTAGTTGCAGATTTTTCCTAATGCTTGGTGCAGCCTTGGTCATCCATGAATTTAGTAGAATCTGAAATAGAAGGAAAAACACAATATAACAATTCAAGATATAAATTGTAATGTACAATTAGGGATAGCTTGCACCTTTTCAGCCCTGAATTTCGCACTTGAAGGACTAAGTAGAGGAACACTTGTGGACTAAAGTTATCATCATCCCATGCACTTTCATATGCTCCATCATTCCTAAGAATAATAAATCAACAATCTGAATGCATCAATGAATCTGCAACATTGTTCATAACAAATGCAAGGTTAGCATTCACCTGAGAATGAATTTCCTTCTTCAATTATTTATCTCTACTCCTTGTAATCGGACCAGCTATCAAGTGTAGTTTCATTTGGAGATGAGTGAATGCTAGGAATGTCCTCATTAGGTCGCCTACATAGAAGACCATCCGGTAGCAAAAGCGGCAAAGTATCCGCTAGTGAACCAAACGGCGGCAAAGCATCCGCCAACAAACCAACCGGCGACAAATCATCCGCCAACGAACCAACCAGCAGCCAAGCATCCGCCGGGGGAAAGAGCGACGACACTCCCTTTGGCAACATCCATAGTGGGAGGAGGGCCAGGTTACTCTCAATAGCAAAGCATCTGCCAGAGAGGAGGCCGACGACAATGGTGGCAAAGCATCCGCCAATGAACCAGCCCACGACCAAGCATGTACCGAGCGACTAAGCATGTACCGAGGGATAAGTCATAGTGGCAAAGCATCCACTACGATATCTAATGACAACAAACCGGGCAGGGTCAAGAGCTGTAGGACAGGCCAATGCGATTGGAACTGAAGCACAAAAGGCACAGGGGCTTCTCAAGGAAGCGACGGCTGGAATTAGGCCGATTCTTCAGCGGCGCCTTCAAGAAGGGGGGCACGCCCGTGGCAGTGACAATGGACACCATTGTCGCTGGCCTTATGCTGACGGCACGGGAGCATGGGGCTCGAAAAATGGTGCCTCCAGGGAGGTGTGTGGCGCCAAAGGCGTCACTGTCGTCCACCCGACCACCGTCGGGCCGAGCTTTCGCCCGGAGTCCCATGCACCGCAAGGAACTGCCCGCACAAGGGGGAGGCGCGCCACGCCACTAGCCGCAAACCGTAGATCTAGGGCGATGAAGGGATGGTCCGGCGGAAGGCCCAGATCCGCGCCATTGGCCGGTTCACCAGAGGAGGTAGGTGTCAGGAAAGGGGTGGAGGAGTGGGGAAGGGGGAAGGAGAAGCTACTCCGATGGCCGGAGGCGGTGCTGGGCCCGGCCACTGCTGTGCCACCACCCTAGGTCGAGCCTAAGCCACGGGAGCTGTTGCACGGGCGCCCAATGAGGCCTATGACGCCGGTCGCCGCTCAGCCACCACCTCCAGGTCATGCCATACGGCTCCTTGTGCACGGATCCACGAGGGCAGCCCCCAGATCGGGCGTTGAAGAGCGCGAATCTGGCTCAACCAGGCCACTTTGGCAGCCGGGGAGGGAGAGGGAGAGAAGGAAGAAGGGGACTGCGGACGGCAGCCTTGTTGGGCGCCACCACGGGCCACCGCCGCCGCTCGCAGGTGAGCAACGACAGAGGCCAGAGGGCCGCTCCGACGGGGAGTTTGGCGGTGGCGGTGGGTCGCCCCGGAGTCATCCCGTGGAGACGATGCGGGGGTCTCGTACTCTCGTGTCTATTCAACCTCTGTATATAAGTAAATAACAGTGAAACCATCATAGGAACACATCAGTTACAAGCACCATATACCAACCATCAATACATATGTTACATCACACATAAATTTCACTAAATATCATCCAAGAACAAGAGAGGGATCTGAAAAGAAAAGGAAGAAACTAAAAAGAAGAGAAATAGCGGTCCATGTACGGCTGAATATAATGCACCTACCAAACCATTCCAATGCCCATCTGCTAGCTGCTGCTGACGGCTCATCAACCGGAGGTGGTGGATGTGGAGGAACAGCCGTGGTCGTCTTCGCCGTCGACGGCCTCCACCTCGCGCCTGTGGAAGCTGCGGTGGCACCCGCAGGCCGCGCACGCCAGCGCCGCCACCGTGCCCTCCGCTCCCGACGCCATGAACTCCCGACATCCATCCACGGCGTGCCCACCGATGGACGCCGCGTGGTTGCGCTGGCACTCCCGGTAGTGCACCACCTTATTCGCCACCTTGCTCCTCACCGCTGCCGTGCCGTTCGCCATGGACGACGATGACCGGTCTTGTTGAGGCCCCATATATTGGAACTGAACGCGGGCGATGGAGTATGTACCTCTGATGCTCTCACTCCAGTTCTTGATGCTAACTATGCGATGGGGAAGATGGCCTGCAGGTGTGTGGACACTTGAGAGATGGAAGGAGTAGTAGCAAGTGGGAAAGAAAGACTCTATTGCTCTCTGTCACGGCTTTGGAGGAGGTTATTGGACTTTTTTATATAGCGATCACGGGTTGAGAACCATCCTCTGGTTAGTTAGCTTAGAACAACCGATTGCCTAGCAAAAGGCTTTCTGTTTGGCAAAATACCCAAATGACAATGTGTATCCACTCCACTCTCTTGGTTATTTTTGTCGTTTCAGCAATCACGCTAATTTACACGTAATTTCCTCCTCTTTATAAAAGAAAGATATGTATAGTGAGTCATGCCAATCCAATATGGCTCCTAAGAATCGCGTGTCCAATGGAGGTTTCTTTCTTCACGAACATGCCCGACATATAGTGTGCTATCCTAGTGGTGGTTAATGTTTTGTGTTTATGGTGATGTATTTTTTTATCTTTCATTTACGAGAATTTTACCTTTCCAAGCGGACCACGAGTCATGAAGCGTGATCGGATACTACATACTTTTATGAATTAGGCACTACAACTATGACAATTTTTTGATTACCTAGTCTTGGATGGTCATTTCCAAAATTGTTAGCTATGCATGAGCTCTTTATTTATTTTACTATACGTTTTTTAGGTAGATCATGATCAGTCAAGTAGTGATCTCAATACTACTTCAAGATTCACATTTTAGGGTAATAGTATAGTGAGACAATTTACACAGTATACTCATCTTAGTCTTGGGTTTTATTCTTAGAAACAATCTGAAACTTTGCATTGATATATTGTTTCTTTACCTGTTTATCTTGATATTAATGTATGTGTGTGTTAGCCCTATTTAATTTACAAGAATTTTCGTTTTCAAGTGGACCATGAGTCATGAAGCTTGTTTCTATACTACTTACGACGATTCTTTATCATGTCGATATTTGTTTATTCCAAAATAGTAATACATGCACTCTTATTTATTTAATTTTTTTCAGATGGATTGTGATCAGAGGATGTAATCCAATATACTACTTTATGAAGCACACGTTACTGCAGTAGTTTATATTGTTTTTTTGATGTAACAGGAGGGGCAAAAGGCCCTACTGGGATTTTATTGATTTAAGAGTAAAAAGGAGCAAAACCAGAGAGCAACTAAAGGTGGCAGTTTGGTGACTGGTGGTATTATGATTAATTATCATTTGTCAAAGACCAACATGACAAACTTACCAACATTTTTAGTAGTAGTAGGTCCGTTTGTGGACAAGATTAGATCTGAATTGACTTGACAAAACGTCTTATAGGTCTCAGATTGGATTGGGACTTGCACGCAGAAGGTTTTCGTCTATTTTGTGACACTGGCATCAATCCCCACCCATTGGCTAAACATTTTGAGAGTTCTGTCGAGTTGTGTACTAATAGGAACACGGCATAGTGGAAGGAAATTAGAGGCATGAGAAGAGGTTTATTCTTTGGATGCATATAGGATTTGAAGTTAGGCAGAGAAGCACCTCTCTCCATTTGACACTTCGTCCTGATGTGGGCAACTTGCTTCTGCCACCTTCCATCTGTTTTTCCCCTTCTGATAGACATCTGGCTATCTCAACAAATGAATCATGTGTTCTTATTCATCTCATGTCACCATTATTGATGAATGATGTTTGTATAGGTATAGCTGTGTGATGATCAGCTTACTGAAATGCAAATCCAGAGTATTTCCTAGCTACTGCTTTAGTGCACTGCGGGTAAGGCACCATTAATATATTACATCAGAGTTCAGATCTTGACATCTTGTTCCTATTTGGCCACATTTGAGCCACCTATGACATGAGTGACAGGTTTTATCAAAACTTAAGCCAACGTAGCCAGTAAGAATCTTCCATATATACCGGGCAAATGAAAAATGTACCAAACACAATTTAGGATGGTGGTCATATCTGATAACTCAGATTGATAGATGCTGGCTGGACACATGCATGGAAGATACCATGATGTATATATCAGCTTGTCATGGTCGAGTGACAGGAAACAGGGAAAAGGATTCACAATACTGTGGTAGAACCGACTAGGCCAGTAGGGTGTAGACTTCAACAGTAGCGACAAAGATACAGAATGGTCGTTTTTCAGTAGCCAAAGTTGTCTTCTGTGATGGAAAAAGGGAAGGAAAGACAGAAAGAGTGGTGAAATACATTCACATCACTGTTGTTGTATCGGCGAAAAGAGGGTGTTATGTACGTATTGCAACTCTGCTTGGCAACTTCCCTAATAAGTGGAAGAAAAGGGAACATATTAGAGGTAGGAAAATGCCAATGCTTGTCGGAGTTCACACCCCATATCCACTTGGAATATATAATTTTTTCCGTTGTCCTGATATTATAGATCATCTTTGGTACTCCTCGTCTCAAAATAAATGCACATACCACATATTGAGGGGTTAAACTTTACGAAGTTAATGTGCAATAAGTATCATTATGTTGGTTATGAAATTTGTAGAAGCGGCTCATAAAACCATCGTCCCAACAAATGGGTTTGTAGGGGCGGCTCGTTTGGGGCCTATTTGTAGGGCCAGCTCAGTATGGAGCTGCCCCTAAAAATAGGGTGCAGTTGCTATAAATCGGTTTTAAGGTATTGGTATTTTTTGGAATCTCTTTTGTTAACGCCTTATGTGCCATGGTAAACCGGGCTGATGGACGTTTGATGTATGTCAAAATGCATGTGACACACACACACACACATGTGTGTGTGAGAGAAAATGTGATGGATGTTGTATGTGCAAAAATGGGCTTTCTATGTGGGCTGTATATGTGAAAATGGGTTGTGTATATGGTTAATGAGCTGTAGTCGTGAGCTCAAATTTGCGCTGAAATTTGTGATGAAATCAGACTGCAAAATGGCTTAAATTTGGCTAAAATCAGGCTAAAAATTCTCCCACCTTTGATCATGTCCTGTTAGTAAATGGCCCATTCATTTTGGCTTGTATATAAATGGCTGTGGCAGTGTCCACATCATCATCCACGTAAGCATCCATGTATGCATACATTATGACGTGATAATTCATTCATGATGGTTATTTTTCGTCACAAGAAATGGGCCGACTTGAGTTGGGCCAAGCAGGCTTCAGGCTGCACCATGACGGTCTAAAATTGTCACCGCTTCGTCCTCCAATTGAAGAATAAGAAAATGAAAAAGAATATTTATTGGATTTGCAAAGAATTAAACGCTGAATCTTTAGCATGCATAGATTAACAATCTATCAATTGAGCTACACATCCCCAAATATTCCATAGTTTTGCACTACAAATTCATTTATTTATTTTGTCATTGAAGGAAAATGAAACAAAACAAAAAAAATATTGGAGACATGAAGAGTAGAACAACGTACTTCTTAGATTATCACTCTACTAACATCACCTAATTAATTTTTTAGTACAAATTAGTTTATTAATTTATATATGAAGAGTAACAAAATAAAAAGTAATAATTCGCAAAAAAATTAAAAATAATAAATAATAAATTTATTATTGGAGATGCGATGAAGTAAACAGCGCCTACCTTATCATGGCCCAAATCTATCCGGACATCAAGAGAGACGGCCCAAATTATATTTACAGGCCCTTGTGGAAAATACGGGCTGTGCCCAAGCACAAGGCACGATATTATTTGCGAATTCCCAGTTCGGCACATAATAGCACATCAGGACATGAGTACCTTTATTTCGAAATTAAAAAAAATCTAACAGTACACAGGATTATCAATTGTCATCCAAAGTTCATACACACATAATAATCATAGCATACACAGTAACATTCCGTCACAGTCTCACATATCAGCTATCCAAGTCCAAGCAATTAGCATATAACAAATCCGGCAACATCCCATGGGGAGCAATTCTGCCCCATCCGTGATCCCCGGTAGAGGAATTCCCCGCGGACAATCGGGAAATGGATCCCCATTGGCATCTTGAGCGACAAAACGAAACTACTACACCAATGATAGTGGTGTGACAGGTTTTTCTATGTGAAAATCGCCATCCAATATATGGCAGATAATGTCGCGTCAATATATGTGGCGCCACAATGTGATTTTGTCGCGCCTGGCGTGTTGCATGACCAAAATGGTTAAAAAGTAAAGTAAAGAACTAGTGCGTCTACGTCGATATGAGACCCATAGGGTTCCTCATTCGAGTGTTCCGGTCCACTCTACCAAAAAAAAAAAGAGTGTTCCAGTCCACCATCCAAAAACGGAGGCACGGAATAGGACATCACCGACTCCGAGAAGAAGTGAGACGAACCGGTCGGAATGTATATGGAAAGTATCTTCTAAGAAGTCGACTCAGAACTCTTCCTCTGTATTCAACTATGACTAGAATCATCCTCAGCCTCCTCTCCCATATAAAGAGAAGCTAAGGCTCTTCTCTTGGTTTTGCCCCTATACCTTTTGCTAGTTGCTAGTTGAGTTGTTTACTTGGGTCGTTTCCATGAGGTTGGAGCAAGTAGTGACGTGAGTTGTGTTTTTATTAGTACCAGAGTTATTTAGGATGAGTGAAACACTCTCCTTAGTTGTAATGGTTTTTGAGTCTAGTTTCCATTAAAAAACTAGGCGGGCACACCTTTTTTTTTTCTTCGTCTAATAAAGATCGCGGTAGAGCTTTTGCCTTCCCTTCGAAGAAACATCAACGTACATCAAATCCTCTTCTACTGGACACATGCGATTGACAGCGAAGTCGTTCTTGCAGATAAGCCACGAATTGCTCATAGAATGTTCTCCGCGGATCACCTTCTCAAACTCGTCGCCTCCACCATGGAATTCCATCGAAGTAGGATGCACAACCCTTGCTCCTTCAGCCTCACAGTATAGGCACCGGACATGCTCTGCTGTCATAAAAAGATGATTAGAATAGATTCAGTTAAACTTTGCTGACAAAGTCACATATAATGAGCGATATTAATTACAAGAAACTCAAAGGCCAGGTGGTATTTGGAAAGAAAAAAAAATCTTCCCAACTGTTTTCTTAAGCCTTATCAGCTATCTCTTCTCATCCCCAAACCCAGGACAAAGAACCTACAATGCTCCCCTGTGGTATGAATGAAATTGGTTCCCCCTTGTTGTGTATATGATGACATATTTTATATTAGTAGCTCAACAATAAGACCTTGCACATAACCACATCCTTATACGGCTATCAAGAAACAACAGAAGAGCCACGGATTTTATTGAGCTCTTCAGCCAAAGCTAGATTTCATAAAACTTACAGTCGACACATTCTTTTGTTATTAAAAGAGACGATGCAGATTTTCATTAGTATAAACTAAATTACCTCCTACTTGTGTCACCACATGGTAGTTGTAAATACTACTGATTCGCCAGTGTGATTTGTTTGTAAGGGCAGTTTGGGCCAAATTAAAGCTGTAGGGTGACTTCTTAGCATGGCTCTGATGAATCCTATGTTTGAAATTAGTATGGCTATGATGAATTTGTAGGTTTCAAATTATTTCTTGCACTGTTATACTGTTATCATCTTCTTCTTTTTTTAACAAAGGCAGGAGCTCTGCCGCCGCTCAATTAAGTCGAAAGCATAATATATACAAGAAGGTTAGTCCGACGAGATGCCAAAAAGAAGCCCGAGAGACTAACCACCCCACACGACGCGACTGAGCACAAACACGGCACACCACCATGGGTCATCATTGCCGAGCATGGCAGCCAAGCTGCCAGCAGCTCCGATTTCCCATGGAAGACCACCCACAGCACACATCCCACATGTCCGAAGCAAATGGCCGCCACTAGTCATCGTTGCCAAGCTCAAGAAGAGCAGCTCCGACTTCCAGTCTCGAACTCTTGCCGGTATCGAGCCTGCAACAATAATCCAAATGCGATGCCTTCAGGAAGGGAGCGACGCCGATGGCGCCACCATCGCACGTCCAAAGTGGACCGGGTTTTCACCCTTGGATGACACGCTAGAGGAGAAGCACGACGCCCCCAACAGGGAAACGACGCCAAAATGTCGTCGTCGTCGCAAGGCTTTCGCCTGAGACCCTCTAGCACGAATGCAGGACCGCGATGCCGGACACCCCCACCAATCTTCAACATCAGCACCATCGCCGCTGTCCCGCCGCACTACGGTAGCCCCTTCAGAGGGGCGTCGACGCGCCAGCTGCACGTAGCAGCCGCAAAGCTGCATCAACCGCCACTCCCTCCGACCGGGCCACGCAGAGCCGGACCTGGCTCCGCCTCTCGCGCCGCACGACGAGACCGCCACCGATCAACGTCGTCGACTCCGGCACCCGCCGCTGTCGCTGCCAACCTCGCTGCCAGCAGCCACAGGGCGTGTGCCCCACCATCACGGGCGCTGCCCCAGCCCTGGGGACGTTGGATCCGGACGCCAGGGCCCGAACATGGCGCCCCCTGCTGACGCCACCTCCTCCGTCTTGACAGCCCCGTCACCGATGTAGCCGCCACGGCTAGCTGCCACCGCCGCAGAAGTAGGGCCGTGAAGAGGGAGGCAGACAAGAGAGCACCGCCTCCAGCACCTGCACGGACCACCGCCACTGCTGCCGCAACCACCATTAGCTGCCACCCAACCACTGGGCAAACCGGCCAGCTCCCGCTGCAGTTGACCTCGGCCACCAGACCGGCCACCGCTGCAGCAGCCAAGGCCAGGGGAGGGGCAAACGAAGGAGAGAGGGCCTGCAGCCGCCCCCATTCCCCGGCCACGAGCACTGGCCGCCGCCGGCCATGCCCGGCCTCGAATAGCTAGATCCAGCAGCAGGGGGTCCGGATCCGGCCCCAGGCCACCGGAATCCGAACCCCAGGCCACCGGAACTGCAGCCACCACCGTCGACAAAGACAAGAGGAGGGAACACGCGGAGGACGGAGATTTCGCCGGCATCCCCTGCGCCAGCTAGGGAACTAGCCGGCGCCGCCGCAGCTGCGTCCGCACTCCCCGCCGAGCTCCACGCCGCTCGCACGGGGAGGGGCCGCTGGCCAACTGCCGCGCGCGCCGCCACCTTTGAGGGAGGGAGGGCCTTGCCGCCGCCATCACAGCTAGCCAAGCAGCCTTGCGGCGACCAACTCCAGCGGCGGCGCGACCGGAGAAGCGAGGAGAGAGGGTGGCGGCTAGGGTTTCCTTTGGCCGCCCGAGTCGCCGCGTGGGGGCGATGCGGGGGCGTTCCTGACTATTCGTGGTATACTAGTGCACCCACTGTTATCATCTTTCACTATGTTTAGACCTCATCAATCTAAACATTAGTTCTACTAATGTCCTCCACTCTATTTATTTAAATTTGTTTGTATGGTATTACCAAGGCTAACTGTAACACTAAACATGTTTGTTCAAAGACAGGACAGCTTGATGTTCCAAAGTGAAAACTGACATGGAGAAGTCATGTGCATGTACGTACCGGCAAAAGCTATTGGCTCCTGCACCGGGCAGCACACAAGGGGTGCACCATCCTTCTTTTCATTATCAAATTCTGCAAAGAAGAGTGTCGGATAGGAGGTACTGGACAGAGAATCCTTCCGAGTGGCCAAGAAGTTGACATGAGTGTAAAGGTGGCGACAGGGGGCAAAAGACAGCCAATCATTAGCAGCTTCCTCGCAGTACTCCGGGCCACCTACTTTCTCATTCACACAGGAGATGATATGAAGATCATATGCATGTTTCTACAAAACAAAACAGGATCAATTAGCTAGCAGGACTTTTTAATATACTCACCAACAAGAACAAAAACAAAATCATCAGCTCAATGAAGATCAGATGTACTCAATTAACCAACCCCATCCTGCAGTAGGTGCTTGCGCAATGCAGCCTTCACCTTTCTGGATACCCTTCTCTGCTGAGCCTCAGAGCGCATCTTTCCAGCGAGGACATCATAGCCAGACTTGCACACTCGTTCAGGATTTGGTGGCTGTTCTGGAGACAGAGACTGAGACCAACGGTGCACATCTTCAGATGTGAGCAGCTGGCTCATAACCGGATGATCTGCTCCCTTCCAAGATGCAAGGAATGCAGCTTGCTCGTCAGGGTTGGGATGCCATGCCGCGATGGCCGCAGCCATGTAAGCCTCTTGGATGGGAGCACATGGGCTCTGCTGCTCCACAATTCTGATGACTTCATCGTAGTGGCTGTTCATGCAGTGACAGAGATGATGATGATGACTGTCGTCGTCTGAACCTTTATTAGCCGCACGCACCGGCACTGCAGCAGCAGGCAAGAGTTTAGGATCGGCGATGGACAGCTGCCCGCAGGCGGCAATCAGACACTGCACCGCCTGGTGCTCAGACAGATGATGGTAGCGCGTCTGGATGAAGGAGACAAGCCCGTAGAAGGAGCGGCTCTCAAGGCGGGTGAGGCTGTCCGGGCCGATGACGTCGACCACCGGGGTGACTGCGGCTGCCGGGAAGTTGGCATGGTACCAAATGGTGTTGCAGATGATGTTTGAGACAGGGTCCATGGGTCCGTAGCAGTAACCGGCCCTGAGCAGGCTGCGGTGGAGGTGAGAGCGCAGCTCGCCGCACGGTAGCCTGGCCAGCGCCTGCAGGTAGAATCCGTGGATCGTGTCGAGGAGCACCATTCGCAGAGATCGTGTGTGCTGGTATGGCATGCTGGCAATGGCGTTGCTGTATGCAGGCCGTAGAGCAGCGAAATCCCAGGCTATGGCCAGGTTTGGTGCCACGGGGTCGCCGTCGTTGTCGACGTCAAGCATCGCTTTCAGCTTCAGGCGATCGAGGTCGTCCCCGAGCGGAGACGACGACGACGGAGAGTGGGAGTCCGAGAGGAGGGAGAAGGCTTGGTGCAGACGGGAGGACGACGACAGCGTCATCCAGACACGGACGAGGCGGCTGGGTTCGGGGTGCTTGGCGACCTGGGCAGCGAGCGCGAGCGCCGCCTCGACGGCCGGGGCGGACGCGGGGGAGTCGAGGGAGAAGCGCAGCGACATGCCGCGGTCGGCGACGATGGTGCGGGCGGCGCAGAGCAGGTCGGCGTCGGCGAGGAGCAGGTAGCGCACGGCCTCCCACTCGGCGAGGTAGGGGAAGAGGTAGACTAGGAAGGCGATCAGGCCCTGCATCGAGAGGCGGGCCGTCTTCTCGGTCTCGGCCGCCAGCTTCTCATCGACGGCGGAGACGGAGAGGTCCGGCTCCGGCGGCATGCGGTCGTCGTCGGATGATGTGCAGATGGTGTTAACCATGACGTTGGAGACGGGGTCGAGGAGGCCGATGCAGACGCCGGCGTCAAGGTGCCTTCCCCGAACGCCGAGACGGATCTGCGCCACCGTGTAGAAAGACTCGATCTTGGAGAGGAGGCCAGACAGTGCTTCTTGGTGCTCCTTTGAGGAAGGCGAGTACCGAAACCGCGGAGGCCGAGCCACGCGACGGGTGTTGCACACCTCGGCATCATCACCCATGGCCGATGATGGGGTTAGGGTTTGGGGAGGGGATCGACCGAGCGAGGAGAAAAGGTGGGGATCGGTACTCTGTGGAATTGGGGCCAGCACAAAGAGAAAGGGAGATACGACGATTACGTCGACGCTTGGAGTAACCAAATCAGTTTCGATAAATAAATGACACTGCTCCCTCTGTTTATAAGTCATTTGATTTTTTTTCTCCAAGTTTGACCATTCGTTTTATTCAAAAATTTATGCAAAATATAACAATTTTTTGTTATGACCTGCTTTATTAATAAAAGTTCTTTAATAATAAGTTAACTTTAAATCATTTTACGTAAATTTTTTTGAATAAGACTAGTGGTCAAACATAGAGTTGAAAAAGTCAAACGACTTATAATTTAGGACGGATTAAGTATTATTTATGTATATGCATCATGTTGCCTGCCTAAGGTTGAACGCTTGAAAATGTACCGGATTTGAGTGGATCTACTCTCTCTTTTTAACTAAAGCGGATGGTGTTGAAACATGTCGTGATTAGTTTGCACGAGGATGAAGCACATGTTTCAGTGGATGCAAAATCTTGACGAGAGGATGGATCAACCTTTGTCACCGGGAGCTACTCCCTTCACCACCTCCTGTTGCAACTACTCCTGTGAGTACGAATGTTTTACTTTGTATGTTCCAACCTTAAATCTTATCTCACATATGCAATCTCTTCTCCTTTCTGTAGAATCAATCAGCGGCATCGAATTAATGATGGCTTTCAATCATCGCAGTGGTCAGCATGATGATTTATCATTTCGCTTGCATATTTGCATTTGTGGATTACTTGTGGTTACATTTGTCACACTCAGCACTCGGATTACTTGTGGTGATACTAAATTGTGGTGTTTGTGATGCTTATGTGACTTGTGATGCATGTGAGCTGCCTGTGATGCTTACTTTGGTTGTCAATATCTATATGAACTGCCTATGATTGCTATTGTGATATATGTGTGATGTTTGTTTACGCGGGGTGTAATATACGCGATCGAACAAATAAAACAGGCTGGATTCGGTCACTTTGCCGTGTGCTACACTTGGCAAAGTGGCAGTTTTATTCTTCCTGCAAACATCCTCTGTCGAGTGCGAAAGGTAATAACACTCGGCAAAGTACATGGTTTCATCGAGTGTATTTCCAAAGCACTCGGCAAACTGCACTATTTTGCCGATTGTATTTCTGTCTTGACACTTGGCAAAGCCGTCGTCACATCCGTCCGTCACCGTCGTCACCATCACCGCAACAACAATAGCACAAACAAAATCATCAGTTCAATGAAGATCAAATGTACATGTACTCAACTGACCCCATCCTGCAGCAGGTGCTTTTTTTTCACACGATTATTTGATTATTTATTGAGCAGCTTTTTTTTCTTTCCATCTGTTGCAGCGGTATGCTCTAGCAGGACATCGACACCTATAGGTAAGACAGACTAAGCGAAGGGAAGCGTGCCCTTCTTTCTAGTACAATGTATATCTCAACAACAACAACAACAACAACAACAACAACAACAACAACAAAGAATAGAACTACAAAACCTTATGACTTTTTATAATTACTTGACAAGATTTTAAACTATAGAAAATGTCGTTGACATTTGTTTTTTAAAAAAGTCATAGAGATAGGTCGGGACATGAAGAATCTGAATAAAATATTTGGAGATCTAGAAAAATGAGAGAATTGCCTCAAAATATAGAAAATTTCCAAAACATATCCTTATGAATGTCTAAACATATTTCAAAAAATTTTGCACTGCAAAAAGATGATATGCAACTAGCATGAATGCAACACACATTAATGCTAAATGCATTCATGCTATGCATTAGTGTTGGTTGTGTGTTTATGTTGTTTGTTATGGAAAGTTTTTAGAAAAAAAAATTATACATCAATTAGAATGTTTTGGGAAATTTTTTTATGTTTGGGCTATTTTTTCTATTCTGTAGAGCTAATTCAAAATTTTTGGAAGCTTCTACCAATATTTTCACAAGATCTCTAATAATTTATTTAGATTCTTCGTGTCTCAATTTATATTGGATACTTTTTATTTTTTTAAAGCTTAGCGATATTTTTTTGGTTTCATAGCCTTATCAATTATTTACAATATTTTTTTACTAAAAATACAAAAACCACCTTCATACTTAAAAATGGGGCATATAAGTAATATGACCAATTTTAGGATTTCTTTTATCGATATGATTTTAGGAGTTTAGAGAGTAGAGATGCCTGGCTTTAACAATAATAGAGTAAAAAAATCGGACTACAACGTAGGACCTAAAATGGACTGTTACCACTAAGCAACCAAAGTTTTTCCCATAGGCCCAGGAGGGAAAAAAATGTGAGCTAAACCAAAGATGCAATAGCTCGTCAAAGTCCATGTTGCCTCCCTCAACTTTTACGAGAGTCAGTTTTTCTTCTCTGAACTTCAAAACCAGGCAAACCACATCAATGAACTTTTAAAACCATTCATTTTACCTCCCTAAGGCAATTTTTATATTTTATCTTTTTTATTTATTTTGGTTGAATCTTTGAAAAATCACAGTAAATTAAAGAAAAATCATAAAATAGAAAAATTATGCAAAGTCCAATAAAATTGAATTTTCCATTTTATAATTTTTCTATGATTTTTTTTTATAAAGGATAGAAACTATTCGGCTTCAACTACCCGTGGGTAGAATCAGGCCAAATTACAGAAAAGAAAAAGAAAATGATGGAAGAAAATACATCCCCAACAAGGAGCTCAAGTAGTCCTACACGACCTCTGACTTGCACCGTGATGTCAACTCCACTAAAAACACTAAAATAAGATCACCAACGTCAAGAAGAGGCCGCCAAGCACGTTTGTCAGACCTAATAAAGGTACTGAAAATGTTGGACACCGACCACTATTGAAGACACTGGATGCTTCTTCCTTGGCAACAGCACGAAGCACTTGGTACAGATGCCCACCAAACGCCGAGCTATTATGCCATCGACTACCATCTCCGCCTTGAGCTGCACAGCGAGCAGGGTGACCACGCGGAAGAATGCCCGGCCTTGGCGAACAAGAACTTCGACGATGCGCCTGCGCCACCGCCGCCGGCCCAGAGAAACCAAGCTAGGTTTTCACCCAGTTATTGAACGTCCGCGGGTGCAGCAAGGGACGGACTGACCAACGGCTTCAGCGACGCCTTCAACAAGGTGCGTGGCACAGACAGTTCCACTACCGCTGGCCCGGCGTAACACGCCAGGCAAGGTTTTCACCCAAACCGCCGCCACCACTGTCGACTCTGCGCCCGGTCAACGCGGAAGGCCGCCTTCACCGGAAGGTCACCAGCAACTTCTCAGACAACCATGCCGACGAGGCCCACGACTAGCACCTGGGCGGCGCATCACGCACGCCCCGCACGGGAGCAGGATAGGGACCGGCGGCGCCACGGCTCCGGACACCAAGGCCCGACGCCAGACGCACCGCACGCAGTCCGCCTTCTCCGCCGTTGCCGAAGAATACACCGCTCACGAATCAGATCCGGGGAGGGAGGGGCTAGATCCGACTATAAGGGGCATGGATCCGCCGCGCCGGCCGTCCAACCCACCGGAGGCCGCCGGAGAAGAAAGGGTTTGGGGGGGATGCGGTGGAGGAGAGGAGGGAGGGGGAAGCGCGCAGCAGCCACCCGTTTTTTGGGGGCTGCGTTGGCCGCCGCCGCCGCGAGCTAAGGGCGACGACGGCGGCCGGGGAGGCGGTGCCGGGGAGGGCCTCTAGACGGCGGCGCTGGGGGGCCTCGAGTCGCCCCGACGGGAGCGCTCGGGAGGTGAGGTTCCTGGGAGCTAGCGCACCTAGGACGCTCCCATCCGCTAGTTTTCTAGGCGCGAGGGTAGCTAGGATTTGGACGGATGATTTACTATGAGATTTCAAAGATTAAGCCAAATAAAAAGAAGAAAAAGACAAAACCGCCTTCAAAACAGCTTATAATCAGGTTAGGGAAGTAAAACGAAAGCTTTATAAGTCCGTGGAGATAGTTTGTTTGGTTTTGGAATTTAGGGAGAAAAAGCTGACTTTCGTAATAGCTGCTGAAGGTAAGGTGGATTTTTTTGTACTTAAACGACTCAAGGGTACTTGGGCGTTGGGCTCTCCTTTCTTGGTGTTCCAGTCATTGTAGCAGGTGTTGGTAAAAAAAACGCCATCGTAGCTGGTTTTGTTGACATAGCCGTTTTCTCAAAAAAGAAAAAAAAAGGTAACGTAGGTTGCACGCGCATGAAAGGTACTTGCTACGCCTTGTGATGCGTCGGCGTCTCGGCGAGCCGCGCTCCGCAGACCACATGCATGGCACTCTGCAGTTGTTTCAGTTCAGCATTTGCCAGAAATAACTGAATAGTTACTGCACATCCAGTATGAACTGTTAGTATTATCTAGTACAATGAAACTCGTACAACAATAACAGGAAGAATAGAAGAATGGCCTGCGAGGTTTCCCTTTGCCGACACCATTGTTATCCTGCATGTACAGGGACCAAACCGAACACACAAGAAGTCAAAATTACCTGCAGGTTCAGTATACATTAATTCGGAATTACAATGTACCTGTGCAGCAGAGAACAAGAGAATGTAGATATCTTCTGCAGGTAATGTAATTGAGCTACATATCCCCAACTTTAATTAGTTTACTTTGCACTGCAAACTAATTTATAGTTTTGTAACGATGAAGAGAAAAAAAAAATCATAAGGGAGCATGTTTCTATCAAATGAGCTACATCCCAAATTGTATTATACTTTTGCAGTACAAATAAATTTACATCCCAAATTGTAGTATATTTTTGCAGTACATATAAATTTATTTTTCCATTGGAGGGAACAAAATAAAAAACAATGGTGATGCAAGGAACCGAACCCTTGCTTATACCTGTAAGATTGCATTTCTTGAATTTGGATATCTGAATGAAGGCACGTAAATTTCTGACTTAAGGTTACTCACATCATATATATATAGCAGAAAAGCGTGGACAAATGGCTATACCATGCATAAATGGGCTAAACAGAGTCTTGATAACAAAACATTTTTTTATAACAAATACGTTGTTTCTTCATTGAAGACGATGAACATGATGATCATGCATCATCCTGGTCAGCGGGAGGACAATATATACTTCTTCCTGTATAATGAAGAATCGAACCTATTTTCACTTAAACAAAACAAAAGGAGTTTAACTGAATGGATCGATTCTCCATTAGGATCAAATAACCTCAAAGCGGGATACCGGAGTTGAGGGGCGAAAAACATCAAGATTAATAAACACACCAAATTCAAAACAGAGAACTACATGTACATAACCAAGGTTTTAAATAGAGCTATAGCCGGCTATAGCTGCTAATGGCAGCCGTTATGGCATATAACCCCCTAAACGAGTAACGGCAGCCCTGCCGCTAAAACATTTTAGCCGACGATTTAAAACCATGATATCTACCAAATATATAAAATGTTTGTTTCTACAAATAAATAATAGGGAAACCATGTACAATGAGTCGTCACAGGCACACATCAGTTACAACCACCATATACCAACGATCAACACATATGTTACATCATACATAAATTTCACTAAATATCATCCAAGAAAAAGAGGGGGATCTGAAAAGAAAAGAAAGAAATTAAAGGAGAGATAATATAATTCACCTACCAAACCATTTCAATATAATGCCCCCACGAGCCATGATGACCCATCTGCTAGTTGCTGCTGACGGCTCATCAACCGGAGCTGGTGGAGATGGAGGAGCGGTCGCGGTCGTCATCGTCGCCAGCCTCCACCCCGCGCCTGTGGAAGCTGCGGTGGCACCGGCAGGCCGCGCACGCCAGCGCCGCCTCCGTGCCCTCCGCTCCCGACGCCATGAACTCCTGACACCCATCCACGGCGTGCCCGCCGATGGACGCCGCCTGGTTGCGCTGGCACTCCCTGTAGTGCACCACCTTCGCCTCCTTGCTCCTCGCTGCCACCGCGCCGTTCGCCATGAATGAGGACGACCGGTCTTGCTGAGGCCCTATAGGAACTGAACGCTGGCAATGGCCTACGTACCTCCGGTGCTTGATACCAGCTACTTTGCTATGGGATGATGGGGAAGATGGCCTGCAGGGAGAAAATCAGATATTTGCCCTCATGGGAGGAGGGTTTCGCTGAAATGCCATCGAGTTAGAGGGCTCCGCCAGAATGCCCTTATGAAACGTGAGCTTCACTCTATTTTGCCATTTCTACATTTTTGACAACTTTGAAAATTTCTAAGTCAAGTTTTAAGCTGCGGTGACGCATTTGCCCCTGGCCTTATCCACCTCGTTCACGGGAGTTTCACTGGAGCCGCCGACCTCCGCCGTCCCCGTCGCCAAGTGCCCCTGTGCCGAAGCCCCCGCCGATGTCCGCCGCCGCCGTACGTCCACCCCGCCATCCTATGCGCCTCCCCGCTTCCCTGTGCCCAAGCCACGGCGCCCAGTGCCTAGGCCGCCGTAGCCCGGTGGACGCACGCCGCCGGCAGGGCCCTTTGCCCAGGTTCACGCCGGGGCCGAGCGAGCTCGGCAGAGGACGGCCGCGCGAGCCTGGGCTGGCCGAGCTCGGGCAGGGGCGGCCATGGCGGCGGCCGCGGAAGCTCGGGTAGGGAGGCGGTCGAGCTTGGGCAGGGATGGCCATGGCGGCGGTGGCGCGAGCTCGGGCAAGGGACGACCATGGCGGCGGCGGCGGGGGAGGGGGGCGGGGGGGGGGGGGCTTGGCTACGGGCCGCGCGAGCTCGGCAGGGGCGGCCATGGCGGAGGCCGCGCAAGCTCGGGCAGGGAGGTGGTCGAGCTCGGCAGGGGGTGGCCATGGCGGCGGTGGCGCGAGCTCGGGCAAGGGACGACCATGGCGGCGGCGTGCGGGGCTTGGCTACGGGCCACGCGAGCTCGGCAGGGGCGGCCATGGCGGTAGCCGCGGGAGCTTGGGCTGGTTGAGCTCGGGCGGGGGGCCGCGCGAGCTCTGGCAGGGGGGCGGCCATGGCGGCGTTGGTGGGGCTCTGCTACGGGCTAGGGGCAGCTATGGCGGCAGCGATGAAGCAGATAGAAAAGTGAGGGAGAGAAAGAAGGGAAGGCTAAGATGGTCAACACATTTCAAAATTTGAGGGAAAAGATTTATAAAATTAATATAAATTTCGAAATGGCATTTGAACGGGTGGGCAACATTTGATAAGGGCAATTCAGCGAAGCCCACAATTTTGATGGCATTACAGCGAAGCCCACTTGTGACGAGGGCAAAATTTCAATTTTCTCGCCTGCAGGTGTGGAGATCGATTTGAGAGATGGAAGGAGTAGTAGTGGGAACTAAAGGCTCTATTGCTATCTATCACGGCTTTGGAGGAGTGTGGACTTTTTTATATGGAGATCACGGGTTGAGAACCAACATTGGCTAGTTGGCTTAGAGCAACCGGCTGCCTTGCTGCGGCTTTCTGTTTCACAAAATCCCAAATGCCAATGTGTATGATTGTATCCAGTGCTGTCTTGTTTATTTTGTCGTTTCAGCTATCGCGCTAATTAAAACGTAATTTCATTCTCTTTATCAAAGAAAGATATGCATAGTGAGTCATATAGCAATCCAACATGACTCCTAAGAATCGCATGTTCGACGGAGCGAGGTTTCTTTCTTCACGAATATGCCCGACATTATACAGTTTGCTATCCTAGTGGTGATTCATGTTTAGTGTTATGGTGATGTATTTTTTATTCATGTTTCATTTGCGAGAATTTTACTTTCCAAGTGGACCATGAGTCATGAAGTATGATTGGATACCACTTTTATGAATCACCTCACTATGACAATTCTTTGATTACCTTTGTGTATTGGCACAGTCATCTCCAAAATTGTTAGCAATGCATGAGCTCATTATTTATTTTACTATACCTTTTTAGGTGTATCATGATCAGTCAAGTAGTAATCCAATACTACTTCATGAATCACATTTTAGGGTAATAGTATAGTGAGACCATTTGTACAATGCATACTCATCTTAGTCTTGGGTTCTATTCTTAGAAAAAATCTGAAACTTGCATTGATATGTTGTTTCTTTACATGTTTATTTTGATATAGTAATGTGTTTGTTTTAGCCATATTTAATTTAAACGAATTTTAGTTTTCAAATGGACCATGAGTCATGAAGAATGATTGGATACTACTTTTGGAATCACCACACTACGGCAATTCTTTACCATGTCTTGGCACGGAGATTTGTTTCCAAAATAGTAATACACATGCACTCTTTTATTTATCTCATTTTTTTCAGATAGATCAGAGGTTAGAGCATCTTCTATAGGTGTGCTAAAAATAAATGCTAAATGTCTTAATTTAGCCATCATGTATAATAGAAAAGTCCCTTAAAACGTTGAGTGCTACACCAACCTGGCTAAAAGATGGACCTTTGCTATATTTAAATGGGCCACATCGTTCCTTGGGTGCTCACAACGTCCGCCGCCAAGTCTGTTCGAAGTCGCAAGGTACAAGCCGCCGCCAGGTCTGCTCGGTTGCAACTCACGGCTTCCCTCGCATGTGTTCAGGAATTGTCAGGTGATCCCATCGTGTATTTGCCTCAGCTTTTCCCTAGAGCCGTAGGTGTGTGATGAATTCTGAAGCTGAGTTCAATCTACTGAATGAAGTGGTGGATTCATCATCTTCGGATTGAATTCGCCATGCTCTTTTGCTTTTTCCTTGATGTCGTTCCACTTTGATTGCTCCTATTCTTCCACTTGGCCTTGTCTTTCAATTTTTCCCAGCAATGGAGGTAAGGGAATTCCCGGTGCTGCTTGTCCTCGGATGTGAACATTTTTAATGCATTTTTTCCCTGCAAATTGAAACATAGAGACTGCATGACATAGAGAAACATCATATACAATCGGAAGGGCACGGCATTTTATCTAACCTTATCAGTGATAAATAAACCACTTTGATTTCTAGCCTCTATCTTTGCAACACAACCAGCATATAAGTTCACATCATGTAGAATACCAGACCATCGGCTCATTAGGGAGCTTTGCGTTCGATCAGAATCAAATGTCTTGTTGATATGAAAATAATCATATATTCTTCTCCAATACGTCGAACGTGATTGATCCACTCCTTGCATTGGATCCAAACTAACATTTAGCCATGCTGAGACCAATAATCTGTCCTCCTCTTTACTGAAATTCTTGGACCTTTTCTGAATCCCTTTCACACTTGGTAGGGCCTCAGCACATGCTGGCGTTTCATTAGGAGTTGGGACATTATCAGACAAAACAGAAGGATTACAACCCCTTATAATTATGTCAGTAAATGATCTTTCTGAATCCATGGCACCTATGAAAAAAATACCACAGGGACAATCAAGATCATAGATTGTAATATGAAAAAACACCTCAGAAATGTGTAGGCGGCATAGTGCCGTAGTGGCATAGCAGCATGTAACTTTCTGAAATTTCAGTCTATCTAGTCATTAATTGGGGGCTAAACGGAACTGAGTGGATTGAGCAGCAACCAAGCCAGAGCAGAGCTTGCTGAATCTGATGCAAACACCAGGCACTCCCGATGTGGTATAGAAAAAAATTAAAGCCCTATTTGCTGCATAGGAAGATGACTGACACTTGAACAAACCGAAAAAACTGAAGAATAAATATGAGCTGCAGAGCTAGAGACTTCAACTGAAAAAACTAAAGAATAAAAAATCTACTATTGACAGAAAATTAGACTGACAAATGAACAAGTTTCAGAATACTGTGACCTCAAATCATTATATGCACAGTTCTGCAATTGGAAGTACATTTCACAAGAATACATACAAGACAAGGGGGTTGATGCAGCGGGGGTAGCATTGGGAGGAAGAACTCCACGCTGCAGCCCAGGTACCCCTGCATTTTGCAACCAAGGCAGCGATGGAAACTGCTGTTGCTCCCAACCGATGGCCGTCGAGAAGATGGGGAACGAGTGGAGCTCAGAAGAAGTGGGGTGCCCGTTGCCGTGGCTCGCAGACGCCTGTGACATGGTGCCTCGGCACGATTCCAAGGACCTCCAACTCGAAGGGATCCGCCTCGTTGAGATCGCGAGGAAGACGCAGGTGCCGAGATGAAGCTGCACGGGATGCGAAGAAGAAAAGAGGAGCCCGACGAGGGCTGGTGCACGCGGGAGCCGGAGAGGATGGCGCGCGGAGAAGGAAATCGAGCGCGGGAAAGGCGAAGCCCGCGCGCGGGAGTCCGTCGGCGCCGCGGATAGCAAGCGATCCTCGCTCGGGAAAATTGGCCAGCGACGATTGCGGGATGACCAGCCGTGGAAAATAGAAGATGGGATAGACAGGCTGTTGGACAGCTTTTTTTTTTTTTGCCCAAAATAGCTATAATAGCATTCACAGATGCATTTAGCCCACCTGTAGGAGATGCTCTTATAATCCAATATACTGCTTTATGAACCACATGTTACTTTAGCAGTTTATATAAGTGAGACTATATGTTTTTCCACACTATTAATGCATACTTGTCTAACTCTTCATTCTTACAATATTCATTATTATGCCTGTCTATTTATTTTGAATTAATGTTTCTGATGAGTGATTTCGTTGGCACATTATATATCATGAACGAGCCTGGCCGTTATTTCTGTTGGCAGTGCTAATTCATTTGCACTAACAAAAGGCCATATCCTGGCTTGGTGACTGGCATTACTATTATTATCATTTGTCAAAGACCAGCATGACCAACTAACCCAACATTTTTAGTAGTAGTAGGTCCATTTGTGGACAATATTAGATCTGAATTGACTTGACAAAACATCTAATGGGTCTCAGTTTGGTTTGAGACCTGACATCTTGACAGAGAACCATGAACAGAATGGGGAACATCGACACCCAATTGTCTAAGATTTTTGGGAGTTCCGACGACTTATGTATACCAACTAGGAACACGGCGTAGGAGAAGGAAATTAGGCATGAGGTTGGGCAGAGAAGCACTCCTCTCCAATTGACTCTTCGTCCTGATGTGTGCAACTTGCTTCTGCCACCTTCGCTCTGTTTTTTTTTTTTTCCTTTCCTTCTGATAGACATCTAGCTATCGGAAGTTCTGAACAAATGAATCATGTGCTCTTATTCGTCATGTCATCATTATTGGTGAAATGTTTGTATAGGTATAGCTGTGTGATGAACAGCTTACTGACATGCAAATCCAAAGTATTTCCTGGAGGTATATATAGTAGCTACTGCATTAGTGCACTGTGGGTAAGTCACCATTAATATAATTACTTCAGAGTTCAGACCTTTTACCTATTTGGCCGCATTTGAACCTATGACATGAGTGACAGGTTTTATCAGAACTTAGGCCAACATAGCTAGAAAGAGTAGTCTTCCATACTGGGAAATGAAAGATGTACCAAACGTATGTAGGGTGGTGGTCATGTCCCAGATTGATAGATGCTGGCTGGATAGATGCATGGAAGATACCATGCTGTATCACTCTTCAGGAAAACAGGAGAAAGGATTCACAGTACTGTGGTAGAATCGACTAGGCCAGCAGAGTAGACTCCAACAGTAGTGACAAAGGATAAAGAATGGTCGTTTTCAGTAGCCAAATTTGTCTTCTGTGGTGGAGGTTAGATCCTGTGACCAAACAATGTTCATGTTTTGCTTTTGATCAAAAAGAAAAGGGAAGAAAGAAAGAAAGAGTGGGAGCATATTCACATCACTGCTGCTGGCCTGGCAAAAAGAGGGTACCTATTCCTACTCGACAACTTCTCCAATAAGTGGAAGGAAAGAAAAGGAACACACATTTCAGGTAGTAAAATGCCAATGCTTGCTTCCCATCTCATTATCATAGTTTTCATTTGTAAAGTTGAATTGTTTGCTATATGTCATATAATCACTGTTCTTTTTCTTGGCTTTATGTTATTTTCGTTGATGAATATGCATGTTAACTTTATGTATTAAAATAAGCATGCATTTAACGGTTGTGAACTAATCTTTTCAGGACGGACGTACAGTGAGGTACTTATTTAGGATCGGAGTTAAGGCATCATATCGAGCTGTTCACTTGTCTTTTTTTTTTTGGCATCTTTTTAGACGCAGAATAATATTTTTCTCTCATAACAAATCAGCATTTCTTTTTAGACAACTGAACAGGTTCAAGCAAGTTGATGGACTTTTGTTGGCCAACTTATGTCGAAATGAAGTTGGGGTTCTTTTCCTTAATTAGTAGCTTTAAATAATATATATATATATTAAATTATAAGTCATTCTAATTTTTTAGAGTCAAAGCATTTTAACTTTGTCTAAATTTATATAATGAAATAATAACATTTACGATACCAAATAAGTTTCATTAGATTCTTCATTGATTATATTTTCATAGTATACTTAATTGATGCCATAAATCTTTATAATTCTTTTAGTAATTTTAGTCAAATTTGAGATGTTTTAACTCTAAATAAGTTAGAAAGGCTTAAAATTTAGGACGGATGGAGTGCCATGCATGCAAGTACTAAGAAGGCTAGCTGGTAGCCGCTTAAATTTGCATCATCACGAGCATCAAGATTGAACAATGGTATCTATAAAGATCTCTAAATATAGATTCGGTGAGTTAGCTACAGTAAAACATAACGGTCCCTGCCACTCATAGTCTACTATTCATCCACAGCACCACCCGCTACTGTTCCAACACACTACAGTACACCCCTTACTGTTCATTCACCCTGTTACTGTTTATTCACGCCTGTTACTGTTCGTCTGACCGCACCCGTCACTGTTCAGACAATACTTTACTGTTTATTCACACCCTGTTACTGTTCATCCGACCACACCCGTTACTGTCATCCGATCTTTTTTTTTTTTTTTTTTTGCCCTCTTTTCTCCTTCCCACGCGAAGCGTGGAGCTCCACTCTAGTATTATATATCGCTATTAGTACCTTATTATGGCTTTATACTCTTCCTCCACACGAGAGCTGCACATACAGAAGCAAACCTTGGAACATTGATCTTTGCAAGTACAAATGTCCTTGCCAGTATATATAATTTCTTTCCGAGTATTGCTCATCGTCTCTATAATTATAATAGGGGCTCAATTTGTTTGGCTCTGTGAATTCCCAGAGCAGGGGTCGAGTAAATAAAAGATCGAGGCCCAACTAGGCACTAGCTGATGGATATTATGCGATGATGATGATCAATCTCCACACATCTATCATTCAAATATAAAATCATGCATGCAACAAGACGCCAACATGGCGACTGTCTGCACGCCACTGAACCCTCTAGCGCTGCCATCTCCCTGTGCCCTCTCCTGACCTGGGCATCAGAATGTCTGTTACTACTTCCCTCTGCAAGTGCACAGTCACAGTGTTTCAGTTGCTTGAACCAAACAATGAAACAAATGGAACACTATTTCTGTTTTGTTTGGTAGGCAGGGAAGCAAAAAAAGCAGAAAAGGTGAAGGTCCCCTACCATACCACAATGTGGTTGCTGTATGCAATTGCATGCATGCTCCATTCAACGTTCATGCATTGCTGCAACAGTGGTTAGCGCATCCTATCCGTGGGCTGAATTGGCTGGCTGGCTGAGGCCGATGACACCCTTTTGCATGCGAAGGTCTTATGCAATTGAAGAAGCCCCCGCCTGTCGGCCAGCACGCATGGCTCCAACACAAGCGCCGCAGACTTGGTTGGAATGGATCCGAGCTGGCTAAGGCCAGATATAAAAGCTATCTTTATTTGGCACTATATAAGAAGAATATAATTTTCGTGTTGCACAAGCCCTGGTACATGATTATCTGTTGAAAGACACTGAGAAAAGAGCTCCGGACACTGATCATCTGTTGATCCGGACCATTGGTCCCCGTCCAAGGCTAACCCTGGCTGTGTGGTTCTCTGTGAGCTCAAGACGTTGAGTCTCTGGCTGATCCGGATGATCAGCTTGAGTTCAGAGCTACTGGCTGTCTGGGTGAATTGGACCGTGAGCTTTGGTCCAGACGAACAAAGTGTGCGAGCTCCGGATCAAATCCTCTTCATCCGGTTCAAGTGACCCCGAGAGCGGGAACTTCTGGTTGAATGCTCCAGACGCTGGGTATTAGTTTGTAGCTGAGGTCCGGACATCGTTCGAAGGCAAAAACACGTTCTAAGAGCTCTCTATTGTGTTTTCGGGGGTTCCAGACGCAGGAATCGTTGGTCCGGAGGTTGGACTATTCCTTGTCCGGAGGTTCCATCCGAACGGGTGAACATGATGTCGTGCGCGCCAATGGTCATTTTCAAATGGCTACTAACACGTGTCACTCTAGGATTAGCCAATCAACGAGCTCCAGGCGCTGGATGGTGGTCCGAACGGAGGGTTTGCCCGTTCGGAGCCTCGGTCCGGAAGTGTTTTTCAGGGCAACGGCTAGTGGCTTTGTGTGAGCTATAAATAGAGGATTGGCTGGCTCTTGGAGCCTCTCTTGTACATTTTGATTAATCCTATTCTCTTGTGAGCCTAGCCTAAGCCCTCCCACTCATCTCTCATTGCCTGATTGCTAATCCAAGTGAGATTGAGTGCATCCAAGTGCTTGTGCTTGTGTGAGTTGCATCTAGAGGCACTTGGAGCTGAGTTGCTACGAATTTCTTGTTCTGTTGGAGCTTTGTCAAGCTCCTAGACAGCTTTGGAGCAGCGAGGAGGTGTTGAGCTCGATTGGGGATTGTTTGAGGCCACACCGAGGCTATTGTGAGGGGTTCTTGAGGTTATTCCCCGATGGAGAGCCAAAACACTTCTCTTGTGTTGGTGATCAGCACTAGGTGAGGGTTGGCGTGTGATGCCTAACTCGTGATCCTCCGAGGAAGCCGGTTGTCACAACGAGGAGTAGCTTGATGGTGATCAAGTGAACCTCGGTACAAAATCGAGTGTCAATTGTCTTCACCACCTTCGAGTGTTCATTTGGTGTCTTGGATTTCTTGGTGATCATCTCTCTTGATTAGTTATCTTCCTGATGATTGGACTCCATCTCAACTCGTCGGTATCATCACCTTAATCTCTACTCCTTTACTTTCATGCCTAGATGCTAGCTCTATAGGTTTGAAGAGCTAGTCACTTTTGCGTAGCTGCTAGCACTTAGGTTTGAAGTGCTAGTCCTTGCAACTTGTTGTGTGCATTAGGTTGTAGAGTGAAGTAGAATTGTGTAGGTGGCTTGGCGTAAAATAGTGTAGAGCTAGAGCTTTGCTTTCACCTTGTCAATTACTAACCTTTTGCTCTAGTTATAGAATTTTTCATTAAGCTATTCAACCCCCCTCTGGCCTAGTTGAGACCTTTCAGGTGGGACACCGCGATAAGCGCTAGGACGCGCACCGCGTGGCTGCGGAGTGGGGTCTTGTCGGTGGGGTGCACGTTGAAGATGGCCAAGACGAAGGCCGGGAGCTCATCTGGCTCAAGCATGCCGCTGCGTGCGCGATGGAGTCGAGCTCGGAGCTCGGCGGCCGCCATGGCTTTGTGTCGTGGTCGAAAAGCTTGAGGGGGATGCGATTCAGTGGCTCGCGCCCCACTGTGATTCCCATGGCGGACGCAAGAGCCACGAGCGAGCACTAGCCCGGCCTCGCTGCGTGCGCCGTAGCCGGCCACGATGGTGGAGAACGCAAGGCGCGTCGCAGAGCCGCACCAGCCACCGCCATGGTGAGACCACGCACATGAGGTGCCGATGGAGGACACCTGCACGAGCTAGCTTGCCTTGTACTGGTTATGCTCACGCCATGCCACGCCTGCGGGGTGCTCGATGAAATCTCAGCGAGGAGATAAAGGTGCAAGTGTGATGGTAGGGCTACCAAATTCCTATTGCAGAGTAACGATAGACATTTGGTTCAGAAATCAAATGATCTCAGTTCAACCGGGCTTGTCTGACCAGTGAAACAAACACATGAACTTGCGCCACTTGGACCAAGCCGTGGCTGGCTTGAGACAGGCCTGCATGCATCGGCTGAATTGGACACTGTGTGACTCCCCCCTTTACATGTGAAGTTGGTTTGCGTCACCCTATTCAGCAGGACTTATTTTGGTTGTGGTTGATTTCTACAACTGATTTATTATGTGAGGAAAATTCGGTTTCATGGCAGCAATTAAGCTAAGCGAAGTGAAGCCTCTGGCTCTTCCTGTCGGCCTGCTCGCATGGCTGCATGTAAACGCCAAACTTGGTTGGACACTGATTTGGATCCCAGCTGCATGCATATATGCCTATCTATCTTGATTGTTGCAACCTCCGCTCTAACTTGTATATATATATCGGTTCTATGTAACGTAATCATTTATGAATAGGCCTGTGATCCAATAGTACGACTGTCCAGTGGGACGCTACCTACCATGATTCAAATCATGTTTGTCACACATTTCCTAGATTTATTCTAGGATTTAACGGCGTTGTACTTTCAGTGGTAGGCGATGGCCCTGTCTGTGGTGACTTCATCAATCTCGAGATCTGCCGGCACAGTCTTTTGGAGGTGCTCACGAGGGCAGGGTTTGCGTGCGTGTGTTCACAGAGGTGAGTGTGCGTACATTGTGAATGTCTGTGTTTGTACTGTGTAATTCGCAAAAAAAAACGTAATCGTTTACGGCGTGAAGCGATTACTTTAAATGACGTTTGTTTCTACCTCCACGTACCGTAATCAAGTCCCATGTAATCGGGTATACCCTAGATGTACTGTCAAAATTTACAAATTATTAGAAGAATCAAAGTGCCAACTTAGAGGGAAAGTTATACATTGGCTACGTACATGGGCTATCCTATAGAGACCAACATCACAGGATTTGGTTGCTATGGCATCTCAACATTTGACGCAGGTGGCCAAGGAGTTTTTTACCCGGGCATATGGATGGCAGTCTAGTCTACAGATTGAATGTTATTAGTGTGTCTGTGTTTTTATTAAAATTGTAAGGCATTATGCATCATGGTTATGCAAAGTCCGGGAGTGTTTCAAGATTTTTTTTGTATCATCTCGATGTGACGATCTTGAAATCAATAAAACTTCCATTATAAAAAAAAAGATTTAGAAATGTATTCGAACTAAAATGGTAACTAAAAACTAAAACTAAAAAACGTGAATGAAAAAATTAAAAAACAGAAAAAACTTGACTGAAAACTGAAAAAATAAAAATCATTTAACTCAAACTAAAAGAAACAATGAAAATACTGAAATGAAATAAATAATGAAACTAAAAGTGGGATACAAGTCCTGCCCCTTGCACGTGACGTAAATAAAGCACAGCCAGGCCGTTGGGCTTCCGTTAAAAAAGAAAGGCCAGGCCGTCAGGCCTCTAGCACGCAGCACGGGAGCGGATTCTTCCTGTCCGACCAGGGTGGCCGCCAGCCGCGCTCCGACCACCCCCTGGCGATGGTTGAGCGTGGACGTGCGGCCCATGTGAAGTTCATGACGGCCCAGGAGCGTTCGACCTCCATCGCAGGCTATTCCAGGTACGTAAGCTTTTCTTTTAATTTTTTTCTATTCCTTTTCAACGTTCGAGCGTAAGGTTTTACCTACCTAAACTTTCCTTTTTATATAATATATCTACATTTTTCTCTTTTGGTTTATACGTGTTGTCTTATTATTTCTTTTCTTTTCTACTATTTCCTTTTCATGTTTTTTTCTCTTTTGTTTTTAGTGGTATTCTATTATTCTTTTCATCTTTTATTATTTTCTACTATTATTTATTTTGTTTTTTATTTCTTTTTCATTTCTTTTTTTATTTTTCTTTTTCGGTGATGTTTTGCATTTTCTCTTATTTTTCTTCTATTTATATTTTTTATGTTTCACTTTTTATTTTCTCATTAATAAATGTAATGTTCTAGAATGTATTTAGTGTTGATTATGTATACGTATCATGTTATGCGGTGTATTTAGAGATATTTTAATTAGTATAGATGTGTTTTACTTTGTTGCATAGTTGGAGATGTTCATTAAGTACACATGTGATATTATGTGATGTATCTAGATATGCTCACTTAGTATACATGTGATATTTTATTGTGTATATGTGGATGTCCACTTAGTATACATGTTGTTCTATGATGTATATGTAGGAATGTTCAGTTAGAATATGATGTTGTATGGTATATCTAGGATGTTCACTTAGCATAGATGCGATGTTCTATGGTGTATTTAGGGATGTTCGCTTAGCATAAATGTAATGTTCTATGGTGTATTTAGGGATGTTCGCTTAGCATAAATGTGATGTTCTATGGTGTATTTAGGGATGTTTACTTACCATACATGTGATGTTTTATAGTGTATCCAGAAATGCTCACGTAGTATACGGTGTATCTGGAAATGTTCATGGAGCTTTTTCCTTATTTTTACTTGATTATAATTAACTACTTCACTGATTTCATTATTTTACTTTACATTTCATGCTATATATGATGTTTAGGTAGTATACATATGATGTCCTATGCAAAGGTTATAAATTATTTTTTTCATCCTTTCTCCATTTTATGCATATTACATAATAATGTACCCCCTAGAAAGGTTTTATTCGAAATATGAATCATTTTATTAATTAGAACATTTGTCAGAAGATCGAAGTTCATACAACATACATATGATGTTATGTGATATATCTTGTGATGTTCGTGTGGTATTAATACGATGTTCCATGATTACCTTTAAATACATTTTTATCATGAGATAAATCTTTACTAAAAATTATCGAAATATATCCATGTAAGGTCTTGTTTTAAAGAGTTCATTGCAAAGAACTCGATGGTGCAATTGAATTTTAATTGGGATACTTAGTTTAGGAGCCAGGGCTTAATTTTTTTTTAAAAAAAATGGGATGTGATGACATAGTATTTTTAAATTTATTGCGTTGCTACTACGGCGCGGTGCGCTAGCCATGAGCAACACGGGCCCAAATACAGAGCGGATGCGCAAGAGCTGGCCCATATGCTTGCATGCACCAGTGGCGCTCATGCGTTTGCATGCGCGTGCTACCAAGCGATACGTGAGAAAGCGCGGCATGACCTGGTCGGACGGCGGCACAGTGCCGACCAGGTCGGACCTTAGTCGGCCCCGTGTTTGTATGCCGTCGGCCTGTCCCGTGGGGTCTGGCTCTAGAGAGATATTCCCTCCGTTCCATTGAGAGTGCCACTTTAAATTTCGTATCATCTTATTTGATCATTCGTTTTATTCAAAAGTTTTATATAAATATTATTTATTTTATTATAACTTATTTTATCATTAAAGATACTTTAATAACGATTTAATTATTTTATTATTCGTAAAAAATTTAAATAAAACGAATGGTCAAACAAGAAATTTAATAGTAAAAAACGACACTTTTAATAGGAAGGAGGGAGTACTCCCTCTGTCCCAGAATGCTAGTCGTTCTAGCAGCCAGGGGATTACCAAGACATCGAAAAATTAACCCTGTTGCCCTTACTGTTTTGCAATCAATACATGAGAAGGTGCTGCGATTGGACATGTAGAGTGGGAGGGTGCGGAGCCAACGGGTCCATGCAGGGGACAAAGGCTGCTAGCTAGCTTGCTGTGCCTACACTGGCTACTTTGTTGCGAGGGAGCTAAAACGTTATTTTTTATGGTATAAATTTTAAATGGTAGAACGTCTGCAGGAGAGACTACAGATGAGGCTCTGCTCATAAACAAATCCATCACACCTTTGGGTCCAGGCTATCCACCCTCTTCGGCTGGCTGACTGAATTATTGTGGGAAAAAAAACACTGTTGAATGGCTGGCTGATTCTGACTCATAAGTTTAAACGAACAGAGTTAATCGTATCTTTGGCCCAGTTCATATTTTTTTCCATCTGGGCCCGAGGAAATAACTTTAGTTGGTTAGTGGAAAGAAAAAGATCCGTTGTTTCTCTTCTACTATCGCAGAAGTAAGCTTTTTCTCTCTCAAAAATACAAGACTCAGACACGTGAACCCCATGGCTGTTCCTCTCTCATCTCCCAAATCGCTCGCACCGTTCCTTTCTGACCCTGCCCGTCCGTCCGTCGCTCGCTGCCTAGTACTCACAGAACAAAATTTTATGCTGAAGTTGATGGAGACGTAGACTAGATGAGTGGGCGATGAGTGGACGGACCCTGTCGTGCGTGAATGTGGGTCCCACCTGCCAGTGCCCGGATTGCAGTGCAAGTGGACGGTCCAATAATTCTCTCTCTCATTTGAGCCAGCGACCAGCGAGCGAGCTCCGACGACCGACGACTTATCCATCCGGCGAGGCGACGAACGGTGCAGCGCCCGACCCCCCACCCCCCATTCCGGCGACCCCAAGTGAGTCCTCCTCCTACCTCACGCACACTCTGTTTTTCTTTTCAATCTCTCTCTAGTAATTAGAGCTCGCTACCTCAAACACCAGCACGTATACGACTGCATAGGCAGTTAGGCACCAGAGGGACGGCGGATCATGGAGATCGTGACGGGTGCGCTGCCGAGCCTCCTCCCGAAGCTTGCAGATCTGCTCATCGGCGAGTACAATCTGTGCAAGGAAGTCAAGGGTGGCATCATCTTCCTCCAGGCAGAGCTTGAGACCATGAAGGCTGCCCTCGAGGAGATCTCAGAGACACCGGCTAGCATGCTTAACAAGGTGGACAAGATCTGGGCCCGAGACGTAAGAGAGTTGTCCTACGACATCGAGGATAAAATCGACACATTCATAGTGAGATGCAAGGGCAGCAAGATGGCAGAACAGCATGGCATCAAGAAGGCCATCGATACGAGCCTCAATTGGTTGATGAATGATGCAGCCCAAAATTCGCCGTAAGATTGCAATTGACATCAGAGACATCAAGAGCCGTGTCGAAGAGGTGTCCAAGAGGCGTGACCGGTACAAGGTTGATATTGAGGTTCCAAATAAACCCATCATAGTGGATCCTCGTGTGTTGGCTCAGTACGAGAAGAGGACAGAGCTGGTTGGCATTGATGAAGCAAGAGATGAGATAATCAAGAGGTTGATGATGGAAGGCGATGAAATTTCCAAGAAGAGACAGAATAATATAGTTTCCATCATCGGATTCGGAGGATTGGGAAAGACAACTCTTGCCAGTGTGGTGTATAAAAATCTTAGAGCACAATTCAGCTGCTCGGCTTTTGTTTCGGTGTCTCAGACTCCTAACATGGAGAAATTACTCAATAACTTATGGTATCAACTTCGCAAGAAGAGTGAAGACAAGAGAAATAATGCAGGAGGCATCAGTAATATTGTGGATGAGCTCAGAGAATTACTTCAGGAGAAGAGGTATATGAATAAATAAATATATACAATATATACTACTAGCCACATTGATTTATGATTATCAAAGTTAATTTTCCCTGGTTAGCTAGGACAGCTGAAAAAACATAGATCTTTTATATTAGAAAATATTTTTGAAATTTTGAAACGTAACATTCTCAAAACTGTTGTTTGTTACAGCTCCGTTACATTGAATGGATTCTACTGTCAACTTTGACCTGTTAATTTGAGCCTTACCGTCACTTAGAAAAGTTTCCTTTTAAAAAAAATGGAACCAAAGTTCCAGTATAGAATAGTTGCTTGGATAACATGTTCTCTTTTTATGGAGCAATGTGGGAATTTTACCTTCTCCTTTTTTTTTTCCTGAAAATTGTCAGCCCTTTTCTCATGAGACATATATAAAGACAGTGAAATGGAGACTCGCCATCTATAATGTGCTAATCTAGTAAGCCTCACTTTCTGATGACATGGGTTTTGTGATCTACTATGTGTAGGTACATAGTCGTTGTTGATGACATATGGGATATATCCCATTGGAAAATGATCAAATGTGCTTTGCCTAATAATGATGGATGCAAAATCATCACAACTACACGTATTCAAAAAGTTGCTGAAGAAGTTGGTGGTGTGTACAAGATGAAACCCCTTTGTCTTCACAGCTCTAGAATATTAATGCACAGAAGAATATTTGGCGACGAAGACAAAGATAAATGTCTTGATGAGGAACTAAACAAAGTATTGGATAGAATACTAATCAAATGTGCTGGGGTACCATTAGCTATCATTGCGATAGCCAGTTTATTGGCTACTAAAGGAAGAAATAAATTGGACTGGCACGAGGTGTATAACTCAATTGGTACTGGTATGGAAAACAATATAGATGTGGAGAATATGAGAAAGGTTTTGTCACTCAGCTACTACAATCTGCCATCCCACCTAAGGACTTGCTTGTCATATTTACGTGTGTTTCCAGAAGATTATGAAATTGAAAAAGGACGCTTGATATGGATGTGGATAGCAGAAGGTTTCATCCAATATGGAAAACAACGGCAGAGACTATTTGAAATTGGGGAGAGTTACCTCAATGAGCTCATAAATAGTAGTATGATCCAACCTGTGTATCGCATGTATGATACAAGGCTGCAATCTTGCCGTGTACATGATATGGTGCATGATCTTATTTGTTCCTTGTCAAGTGAAGAAAACTTTATTAGAACATTGGGTGATGTGGGTGACTCATCCCCACAAAAGCTTCGGAGGTTATCCCTTCAAAACGACAGGGTAAGTCATGGAGGGGCTACAATGAGCATGCAGCAAGTAAGGTAACTGGTTGTCTTCTCATCTTCTGTAAATGTTATACCGGTCCTTCCTAGTTTCCAAGTTGTACGTGTGCTGCATTTGGAAAATTGTGATCTTTCACATGGTTATAACCTTCAGTATATTGGGAAGTTACTCCATTTGAGGTGCCTAGGACTACGTTCCACAAAGATTGTTCAGGTCCCTGAGGAAATAGGGAACTTGCGGTTTCTACAGATATTGGACATTTCCAGCAATGAAGTTCCAACCTTGCCATTCTCTATTGTTCAGTTAAAACAGTTAAAGTGCCTATACATTGATGATGGCAAGAGATTTTCATATGAAAGAACTTTGACATCAAATGGGATTGGGGATCTAACATCCCTCGAAGAGCTTTCATGGATACATATAGGTACTAACGGCACGGATTTTATAGAAAAGCTGGGAAACCTAACAGAGCTGAGGGTTCTGCATATGAAGACCTTTGACTTGGGAAAAGATGAACCGAGAGACGTGCTGGTTCAGTGCCTACACAAGCTGCAAAAAATCGAGACTCTATGGCTCAACTTCGTAGGATTCCCGAGTAACATGGATAACTGGGTTGGGCCTCAGAATCTCCGCAGCTTGCAAGTAGATGGCTACTTGTTCTCGAAGCTGCCGGTTTGGATTAACCACTCGCATGCTCACAACCTCTCCTTCCTAAAGATGAACGTGGTGGAGCTAGAGCAAGAGGATCTCGAAATCCTTGGGAGGTTACCTGCTCTCCGTGACCTACATTTGTGGTCAGCCAAGACATGTTCTAACATGGAAATCGCCGTCAATGCTGGTTTGTTCCCTTGCCTGGTACACTGCAAGCTGCAGGGGCGACATTATGACCGTGTGGTGTTTCGGCAAGGTGCTATGCCGAGGCTGGAAAGCCTTGTCGTCCGTATATCTAAGGCAGTAGTGTGCTCTACTTGGAATGGAGTTCTTCCCGGCTTGGGCTTCGAGAACCTGCCCTCGCTCGTGGACGTTTCTGTTGGCCTGAGAGGTGGTTTTTACGACTCAACGTGTGTGGAGAAAGCTAGGGCTGCACTAAGGAATATGGCTGACATGCATCCTAATCACCCAAGCATTTCAGTCGGGTGGTGGTGATGAAGGTTCAATGCCTACAATGGTATCTCTGCTTCCTTGTCTCATTTTTCATCACTTTTCTTCTAATAATAACGCCATAAAATTTCTATGTTGCCAACTCTGATTCAGATTACCCGTAACATTTACCCAGCAGGAATTAAGGTTCACGCTTTATTTGTAAACCTGTCATCGCACCTGGACGTTTCTGCTGGCCTACGAGGTGGAGTTTATGACTCAACATGCGTGGAGTAAGCTAGGGCTGCACTACGGAATATTGCTGAAATGCATCCTAATCATCCAAGCATTTCGGTGAGGTGGTAGTGATGAAGGTTCGATGCCTGCAATGACTATACCTCTGCTTCCTTGTCTCATTTTCATCACTTGTTCTTCTAGAATGACTTAAATTTGACTATGTTTGTATAAATTTTTTGAATAAGATGAGTGGTCAAACTTGAGGTCAAAAATGTTAAACGTCTTATAATTTAGAGCGGAGAAAATGTTTTGCTAACTCTAACTCAGATTACCCACATCATTTATTTAGCAGGACACTAGTACACAAATGATTTCTCTTGGTGCTGCGATTCCATTTTTACATGCGGTTTCTGTTGACGGATGCAAGTAGAAATAAATCGATGGACCCCAATAGGTAGTTTATGTGCTGCGATCTTATATCAATATATATATATATATATATATATATATATATATATATATATATATATATATATATATAAAAGATAGATGGGTTTTGCTATGGTACATCTTTTACTCTCTAGGAAGTAATATCTTGAACAAATCATAGCCCTTGATTTTTACAAAAAAAGATATAGTTTTAAATGCATTACTAGATTTATAAAATTAAAAATAACGAAAAAAACCAAAGAGTATCTCGGCTAGCCTTTCCTTTCCTTATCCCCACGCCGTAACCATGGATCAATAATTGGGAAAGAAATCCTGTCATGCCAATCTTCATCTAGATTTTTGCTAGGATATTGTGTGCACATGTTATGTTGAGATTGTTCACCTTGTACGGACGTACGAGAGATGCAATCAAGATGAGGTCATCATGTCTGGGTTACACGTACGAGCGTACAAGATATTGTGCAATCAAGACGATGCACACGTAACCGAAAAAAAAATTCTAGTTATTGCCTAATAATTATATGCAGTTACACGTAGCAAGCTGTCATGCACCTTGTATTATTTGATATATTATTTTATTAAAAAAGTTACACCAAAAGATCACTATTTTTCCTTTGACCATATTACAGAAAAGTTTTATCGTAAATAACAATAATGCCAATCACACCTCGTGTTCAAAAAAAAAAAAAAAAACACCGTGCACCTGTGTATATCACGTTTAAAAAACTGGTACCATTTTATGCTATGCACCATACCATATACATGTGCATACACACCTAGCACGTTAAGAAATCATTGCTAATTCTCTATCATGTTAAGAGAAGATTAGATCTACCAAACTTTCCAAAAAGAAATAGTCCCCATATTTGGAAACTTTCTTTTCTTCCAAATTAAAATTTTAATTTTACTATTACCTCCTACGAAGTAATACATGGTAAAAGACATCCAGATCAATGGTCCATAGTTATTTGGATATACCACAATCTCAGCATTGGAAATATACTTTAGGTTAGCAAACAATCTAATTAATACAGGTTTTAGGGTGGTTGGAAAAAATATGGATCATCCATTGGTTCAAAATGGAACAGTAGAAAATAAGAGATACCAAGATGACAAAAGTACTGAGAAATACCAAAATACGCGGGACTAGTAAGCCTCACTAATTAAACCAAATTAAATACGAATACAAATGCTAACTGCTGGGTCGTTGTTCTAAACAATCCATTCCTGTCCTGCCGGCCCTTAAGCGTGCTGCTCACAGAAACAAGATGTATTGGAACCTGTGCGCTTGATGGAGGGTGGATCTGTTCTAAGTCAAAAGGGACCGATCTTCAACAAATAGTAAGCAAAAGGTAATATCATAATTCTACAGCAAGGAGGACAGAATTCCCAGATTTATCTGCTGAATAAGAAGCCTTGACTGGAGGTGATGTGATCCAAGTCTCAATCTGGTAAAACACACACACAATATTGGTTGAGTAAGAAGACATACGTAATTGTCAAGCAATGCCACATCGATTTAAATGCAGATCCACTGGAAAGTGGCAATGCAAGTGGCCGACTATCACATACAGGGAGATAAGATTGCCTTTTCTCTATTGGTAACATAATCTTGAATTTAAGACAGACATTGTGCATGTTAATGTTAGAAGAAAGATGTAAGGAAATGAGACAAGGAAGATAACCACACTGCACGGCCATCATACCTTCATCATAAGTGCTGATAGTAAGAAGAAGCTGAAACACTTGGGCGATTTGGATGGATTTCAGCCATATTCATCAGTGAAGCTATAGCTTGCTCTGCAGCGGTGCTACCACACCCATGTTGGAGACCAACATGAAGCTCCAAGAGCGAAGACAGGTTCTCAAAACCCAAATCAGGAACTCCGGTCCATGTGGACCATACCTCCCAACAGATATCGAGCTCAAGGCTTGTGATCCATGGCATAGCTCTATGCCAAAACACCACACGTTCATAATATCCCCGCAACTTGCAGCGTACCAAGCATGGGAACAAACCAGCACCAATGACGAATTCCCTTGAAACATCGGAATGTCTCTTGGTCGAATACATGTCTAGGTCGGTGAGAGCAGGTAACCTCCCAAGGACTTCGAGATCCCCTGGCTGTAGCTCCTCCACGCAGATCACCAGGAAGGAGAGGTTCTGAACTTGCGAGTGGTTAATCCAAACAGGCAGCTTCAAGAACGAGCAGCCATCTACCTGCAAGCTACGGAGACTCTGAGGCCCAATAACCCAGCCATCCAATTTACCTATACAGCCAAGGAAGTCGATAGATAGAGTCTCGATTTTTTGCAGCTTGTGTAGGCACTCCACAAGTACATCTCTCGGCTCATCTATTCCCAAGTATGTAATATGCAGAACCCTCAATTCTGTTAAATGGCCCAGCTCTTCTACAAGTTCTGTGGCGTTAACATGGTGGATGTATAACAGTGATAGCTCTTCCAGGGATCTTAGCCTCCCAATACAACTGTTTGACTCTAACCCGGCTAATTCAATGTATAAGCACTTTAACTGTCTTAGCTGAACAATAGAGAGTGGCAAGGTTGAAAGCGCATTGTTAGAGATGTCCAACACCTGTAGAAATTGCAGGTTCCCTATTTCCTCAGGGAGCTGAGCAATTTTTGTGGAACGTAGTCCTAGGTACCTCAAATGAACCAACTTCCCAATGTGGTTCAGGTTATAACCATGTGAAAGATCACAATTTTGCAAATGCAAGACACGTACAACTTCGAATCTTGAAAGAGCCGGTATTAGCTCTATAGCAGATGAAAAGGCAACCATAGACCTCACTTGTTGCATGCTCGGTGTAGTCCCATGTGTTGCATGACCTACCTTGTCATCGTTGTGAAGGCATAACCTCCGAACCTTTTGCTGTGCAGATTTGTGGCCCACATCATTCAATACCGTAACATAGTTTTTCTCACTTGACAAGGAATGAATTAGGTCAAGAACCATATCATGTACACGGCAAGACAGTATCTTCATACTATGCCTATCATACACAGGTTGGATCATACTTCTGTTGACGAGCTCATTGAGGTAACTCTCTCCAACTTCAAATAAGCTCTGCCCTTGTTTGTCACCTTGGATAAAACCTTCCGCTATCCACATCCATATCAACCGTCTTCTGTCAATTTCATAATCTTCTGGAAACACACTTAGGTACAACATGCAAGTCTTTATATGGGATGGCAGATTAAAATAGCTGGGTAACAATACATTTCTCATACTCTCCATATCTGTATTGTTTTCCATACCAGTACCAATGGAATTATACACCTCATACCAATCCATTTTATTTCTTCCTTTATTGGCCAGCAAACTAGCTACTGTTATGATTGCTAAGGGCACCCCAGCACATTTTATTAGTATTCTCTCAGACACTTTTGCTAGCTCCTCATCAGGACATTTGTCTTTGCCTTTGTTGCCAAATATTCTTCTATACAATAATATTCTAGAGCTCTGAAGACAAAGGGGCTTCATCTTGTAAGCACCACCTACTTCTTCAGCAACTTTAATAATACGTGTAGTTGTGATAATCTTGCATCCACCATTATTATTGGTCAAAGCACATTTAATTATTTTCCAAACTGAGACATCCCATATGTCATCCATAACAATGAGATACCTATTCAACATTAGACCGCGAAAGGCACGCCATTAGTAAATGAAGCACACTACTATATTAATGTATAATTAGATTCACATTAGTAAATGAAGCACACTACCTTTTTAGTTACTTTAATGGAAAAAGGTAAGAAACAGGGAAAAAGGTAAGGATTTCACATTGCCCATAAAAGAGAACATCTTATCCATGTAACAGTTCTATTTGGAACATCAATCCCATTTCTTCAAAAAAAAAAAAAAAAAGGTAACTGAGGTGATAAGGGGCAAAAATGGGCACAATTGATGCTAGAATCCAGTCAAAGTGATAGATTGTGAAGTGGATATAAATTTATTAATGGTTTGACTTGAAATTTTCAATACTATTTTCCATAGAGGAGTGGTGTTTTTTCAACTGTACTAAGACAAAAAGTTCATAATTATAAATTGATGTCTAATATTCTTTTATTTGTTCATACCTCTTCTCCCAAAGGAATTCTCTGAGTTCATCGATGACATTATTGATGCTTGCATTATTTCTCGTGTAAAGTTGTCCATACCTCTTCTTCCAAAGTGGTTCACTAAGCTCATCAATAACTTTATTTTTGCTTGCATAATATGTCTTGTTAAGTTGATACAGCAAGTAGTTGAATAGTTTCTCCATGTCAGGAGTCTGAGATACCGATACAAAGGCCGAGCAATCAAATTCTTCTCTAAGCTTTTCATACACCACATTAGCCAGGGTTGTCTTTCCCAAACCTCCAAATCCCACAATTGAAACTGTTCTGTCTGGCTGCTGCTTGGATACTTCATTGCCTTGCATCAGAATCTTGATTACCTTGTCCCTTGCCTCGTCAATTCCAACTAACTTTGCCGTCTCCTCATACCGTACCAATACACGAGGGTCAACTTTCACAGGATTATCAACACTATGGTTATTGACTTCATACCTGCAACGCCGCTCATGCATCTCAAGAACACGGCTCTTGATGTCTCTGATATCAATAGCAACCTTACGACGGATGTTAGGCTGCATCAACCAATTGAGACTCCTATCAATGGCCTTCTTGAAGCCATGTTGTTCGGCTTCGGCCACCTTGCTGTCGGCCTTGCAAAAGTGCACCATGAACATGTCGATTTTGTCCTCGATGTCATAGGACAGCTCCCTCACATCCCTGGCCCAGATCTTGTCCTGCTTGTCAAGCTTGTCAGCCGGTGTCTCCGAGATCTTCTCGAGGGCAACCTTCATGCTCTCGAGCTCTGCTTGTAGAAAGATGATGCCGCCCTTGACTTCCTTCTGCAGGTTGTACTCGCCGATGAGCAGGTCAGCAAGCTTGGAGAGGAGGCTCGGCAGTGCACCCACCGCGATCTCCATGTTGGTATGGTGGGTTCTTTCGTTCTCTCTGCAGAGTGAAAAAAAAAAATTAACCTGCTGGTCTAGTAGCTCTTGGGGCGTGAACAAATAAATGGTGAAAAACAGCAGAGCCAGACTCACTTGTTGCGATTTGCAAGAGCGAAATCGAGGCACAGCACCTCGCCTAGGCGCTCCGCTTGCTGCTAACCGCTGTGATTGATGTGTTTGTTTCCTTCATTTGTTATATCTTGGCCTCCTTCATTTGTTATATCTTGGCCAATAGACTTAAGGGCATTAGCTAGGTCAAACAAAGTGTTGGGGGGTCACTCCTCATCACGGGAGGAGCGAAAACGCCGCTCGATGGCGGAGACTCATAGGCGCGTGGGTGCAATGAAGCAAGTAGTAAATTGGTCTCAACTAACTCTTCACATGGTCATTACATCGATAGCCTACTGTACATGTTCGGAGGTAATTACATTCAGGCCCCTTAAAGTGGAGCGCAAGTTAGCGAATATTCTTTTTCCCCTCTTGAGAGCCTGATGGCACAAACGCCCTTTTCCTTCATACCTCAACCATCCCGATCGTCTTAGCGTGGCGAGTCGAGGAGCAACCCCGCCCGCGGACGGCGCTCCGTCACCGGGTGGAGGCTCGGTATCTTCGCGAGTGTCTCCTCCCGCGCTGAGTCTTCATCGCGTCGGCTTGTTCTCCGTCGAGCCTCCGCGCATGGACATGCTCGGCGCGAAGACTCCACGGCTCCACGCCGGCGCTGAATCGATCAGGGACCTTGCTGCACGGTCTTCGCCACGTCCCGGTGCGCCAACTGCGGAAGGCGAGGTTCCTGGCAGCCATAAGCAAAACACAAGCAAAACATCAGCACCCCATCTGCGTTGTCGTCCATCTCCGCGAGACCGATGTTATGGGAGCCTCCGCGGCCCCTGTGTCCGGTTGTGGTACAACACAAAGATACAGACTTTGTGAACAAATGAAAGAGATTAGGAGGAAATTCTTAAAAAGAAGATTGATTAGGAGGGAGGGGAGTTGTCAGCCAAGCAGATGTGCCACCATTGGCATTAGGTAACCCACCACCGATAATGACATGTAAGTTGGCGCGTTATTACTTATATGGTGTCGACACAGCAAACATAGAGAAAAATGGCTTGTATATTAATTTTTGGGCTTGCAGCATATTTCTTTTTGTGCGAGGAGGGCTTGCGGCATTTATATATGGGAAAACCTAATCGCAGGAATTGTATTAGTAACTATTACCTCTGTCCCAGTTTCAATTTATAAGTCGTTTGACTTTTTTCAACATAAGTTTTATCACTTGTGCATAACAAAAGAAGTGATAATTTACACAAATTTTTGAATAAGAGAGTAGTCAAACCTTGGGTTTAAAAAATCAAACGATTTATAAATTAGAACGGACGGATTACTGCCTAGCGCCCGTCACGATCGACCTCCATATGGACCTACCTCGTCAAAGCTAGCATGTGTGTGTGGATGCAAGCGTTGCGTGCACAGTGTATGTGTGTGTTTGCGCTGGGGAGCGCATGTGCAGTAGACCAGTGGTGCTTTCGAATTTAATGACGATGGTGCTTAGGCTAGCTTAGTTGATAGAGAGACTGTTTTTTTAAGAAACAGGAGGGGCTTGCGTCCCAACTGGAATTTATTATAAACAGGCACAAGAAAAAGTACAGAAAACAGAGCCGAGCGGAGTACGAAACACGATGGACGGACGGAGAAGATATAATTTCTTGGTTGATTGTATTCTTAACCATTTCTTTTTTTTCGACATGAGGAACTCACCATGAATCCACTAATTGCTGCTGCTTCCGTTATTGAGCGCTCGCGCGGTTCGGCAATCGGCAGCCTCTATGCCATATTGTCGTCTCTTCTTGAAGAAAACCCAAAGTTTTTGTAGGAGTACATGTACCTCCAAGGACGTGAACGTGGGTGCACGTTGTGCTCCTCGAACGACGCTTGCTCTGTCGGGGAGCATGTTGTTGTGCCTACGAGAAATATTATATTTTTCACGCTCGTCAAGGAGCTTTAATTCTTTGAAAAAAAAACACTGATAATCGAGATAGAATTGGTTATGTATCTCTTGTCCGGCCGGTTATATTTACATTGCAAGGTCCCTTCCAATGTAAAATTCTTAATATTAATTTAAACTCTTCCACATCTTATAGATACTAGTGAAAAAAGTTACACTAGAACACAAATTGTTTTTACATGTGGTCAAAATGTTATCGAAACCGTTACTACAACATCAATTTTTCAGTTTGCCTTCAAAAAACATCAAATTTTCAGTCATGCTATAATGTGATTTGTGATGCTCGCTTTAGATCGTTTACTTATATGAGACATTGCGGCACAGCCACCCATTTGCTTCTCGCCATCTACCGTCTAGGGTCCCTCTCCTTTCTCTCCGATGTCTACAGGTGGCAAGGAGAGGGGATTTATCTCTCTTTTTACAAATTATTTTAAAATCTAGTTTCTTTATAGTTTAGTCCAAATAAATCTACCAATGAAACCATGCCATTTTCAGTTGAGATCTTGTTACCTGCTATGACTGTGGTGATTGCCATGCAAATTTATCATTGCAGGCATCAATTTCATTGGCAAGAGCCAAGAGCTCAATTTATGAATATTATGTACATGGGGAGAGGTGCTCTTGGGCTCTTGGCCACTCCCTACGAGGATACTCTTTCACATTGTATAGATAGTAGTGAAAAAGTTACATTACAGCACGAACGATTACTATAGGCGGTCTAAGTCGATTATCATAGTTTTGGAACCACTACCATGACATCAATTTTCATGTACAGGATGCTCTTCTTCTGTCTTCTGTCTTGTATTCAAAATTTTGACCCTAATAAATAAACTCAAAATAAATAATTTTCAACTATATATGTACACTATTATAGAAAATATTTTCACAACATATAGTACTTTCATCGCTGGTTTATTACAATACAAACTTCTTGTGATATATTTTCACTACCAATTCATAATATAGTTGATGATGAAAATTGATGAGATTTTTTATTGCTAGTTCACAACATAAGCCGACAATGAAAATTATTTACTCTTTTTGTCGGGTACCTAACTTCAACGCAAAATCACACTTCCCGAATAAAGCCCGGCCCAAGAAGGCGCCAGCCAACGGCCCATGCGAGAACTTCCTGCACGGCCTAAGTGTTGACGGTGGATAACGTCAACTTTTATTAGAACTTTAGACACCAAAGAATACATGAATACACACTAATCTAGGGTTTTAACTGACAGTTTCCACGAGTTTTGCATGTTCTGTATTTTTCAGGGGCTATTCCAGAAAAACATAAAAGGAGGGTTAAAGAGCATGATTACCACGTAACTTAACCGGCAAGGAAACATCATCACGAGAACACTAGAAGCATCTGGAACACATCCGAGGCACCGGGGCCCGAGACCCCCCAAGGTGGGGCCGGTCGGCGCCCCCTGCTAGGGTTTCGGCCCATCTTCTGGAGTCTTCTCCCGTCGCCTTTGTGGAGTTATCTCGGCCCTTATTTCAAGTCGGTTTGATCCTACGGCGCACGTGCATCCCACCGGGCTATAAATAGAGGGGCAGACCCCCCTGGAGGCATCAACCCATCATTCATTCAAGGCATCAAGTCCTCAAGCCATCAAGAGCTAGCCTCCTAATTCATCAAGAGCCTCCTAGTTCATAGTTCTAGCCTAGTTAGATTAGAGAGTAGAGGAGTTCTAATTCTTCGGCGGATCTGGAGCCCCGGCGTCTGTCTGGAGCACGGAGTTTGGTGTAATTCTAGTTCTTTCTCTATTATTATATTCTTCATTATGATTAGGGAAATATTGTTCTTAATAGTTTATATGTTCTTAATTATAATAGTCTTTGTCTACTTTGATTATATGTCTAGTATAGTTGGTTTGATCTTATTGAATTCATGTAATTGCTCGTATAGTGTTTATTCATGCGTACGATGGATAGATGATGAACGATATGTAGATGTGGTGTCTAGGTATTTTGTTTATCTGCGAGTGCACCCTGATGTGCCGGGTCGTGTGGTAGATCGCGTAGGTGACAACTGCTTGAGTCCTCTGTAGTCCACCCCTCGTATGTAGGCCAGCAGGCATGGTCGCGAAGTTGGGTGATGACTCTGTTTCACACTTTTCCTAGATGATACCCTTTACATGTGATCATGATATAGGATTAGTCTAACAATGATTGCTAGATGTAATAGTTATAGAATTACCTATGATTTTAATTCCTTAGTTTATCCATTGGCTAGCTATTACTATGACTAGAGAAGTGCTCTGATGATTATCTTTTATTTATGATGCTTGATCATACTTATCACCTTTATCTTTATTTACCTTGTGACCTCTGCCTATTATGAGTAGAGTAAATGACATCGGTAATGTCACTTATCCATTGTATACCATCACTATCAATATAATAGATTAAAGTTTATCCTAGTCCTTCCCAGTGGTATAAATATAAATCGACAACCTGGTAGAACTCTCTAGGTAAAATGCTACAATGGTATAATTATCTGTCCGCTTGCAGAACTGATCTTAGTTTATATTATTTATATTTATTTCTGCCTAGTCACATAGATTAATATATAAAACCTTTATTTATTCTTAGCATTATTAATTAGGGATGACAACCTAGTTCTTACATAAGAATGTTGGTAACAGAAAAGTGGCTAGTTGCTAATGACAAGTTAATTAATTACTATTCATCTTCTAATCTCGCCTCTCGCATTAAGAGTTATATAGTTATATTAGCGACGTTAGTAGATGTCAACACTAAGACAGAGCCGTGCGGAAGCACATCGCCTCCCTCGTCCGCGCGGACCCCTTGGGAGAAATTCTCCGATTCGCCCGAGCCTCCACGACAGGGCTCGGGAAAGTAGGCCTCGGGCGATAGACTCCCGATTCGCTCGAGCCTCCCGCTACAGACTAACTCCCTCAGGCACAGCCCTCGGGTTCGCCCGAGCCCTACCGCCGTCAGCAGGGCAAACTTGACGGCCAAGGGACCTTCCCTGACCACTTTACAAGCATGGTCCCATCGGGTGGGCCCCGTGACACAGTTACACTCCGAACGCGCATGTTCGCCGTACCAACTGTCCCATCTCCTCTGGCAGGCGATCAGACGGTCCTACTCCTCCCTTGCCGCTACAGGGATGGTCAACCGTACGGCCCCCTGGGCTGACGAGGAGATTCGCCAACTATGACGGCGACTGCCATGCCCCGGCTACACGTGTGACACCAGGAAAAGGGGAATGACAGTCATCCCGCCAACCCGGGGGAATGGGCAAGCCTTACGATCAGGCTCGCCTACCCCCTAGAAAGTACCTCACGAGGAAAAAAGAAGCACCCGTGGAAGGACGCTCCTCCCGCTCCGTTCCATCGCGCCCCCGACGGCACCAAGGTCTCCCGAGCCTCGGGAGCTTATACTCAAAAGTCAACCTATCTACTCGTTGCACTGTGCAGGGTCGGACGCGATGGCATGACGTAGTGCCACGTAGCAAACAATGTCCAGCACTGTGGAACGCATTGGAACTCATCAATGGAACAGTGAAGGATCAACCGAATGACTAATGCCATACCTTCGAGGCGCTAAGACGAGGGCGTGGCTGACGATAGCCACCAGTAACCACTGTCTCCACCATGCCGAGCACTTTAACCACAGGGCAACACATGTAACTCTAGCCTCTCCCTTATAACTATAAAAGGGAGGACAGAGGCCGATCACAGACATCTTGGATTCACTCACTCACCACCAGAACTTCTAGACATACAACCGCAAAAACACACACAAACACTCATATTCACAAGAGACTTGGGAGTCCCTCCCTCTCTCGACTAGGCATGTAACCCCTACTACAAGCACCCCGGTGCAAGGCAACACGACTCGATCTCACACTGGACGTAGGGCATTCATTGCCTGAACCAGTATAAACCCTGTGTTATCCTTGCACACCATCCGTGATCTCAACGGCAAAATCTAAGTTTACTAGCCGGTGTAGCACACGCTAATTTAAGCACCGACAGTTGGCGCGCCAGGTAGGGGCCTTTTGAGTGTTGATCCAGGTTGCGGATGGCAGCCAACGTCCCTGCACTTCCCGCTGGCGCGGTGCTCCGATTCGGGAGCCTCGAGTTCGTGGCCACTGGCCATGGCCTCGAGATGAACCTCCGATCGACCGAGCCCCTTGTCATCTCTGTCCTGATCCCGGCCTAGCAGGCGGCTGGAGAAGGGACCCCGGTGACACCTCCACCCGTTACGGGGGACGGAGGGAATGCCACACGCCGCTCCCACCGAGCTAGGCGGGGGAGGCGCAACTGCGTCAACCCAGGCCACGCCACGTGTGACGCGACCATCCCGGTGCCCCCTGCGCGGGACACCACCCCCACGCTCACCACCAGCTCGACGCCACGAGCGGTGGAGGCACCACGCTCCCCACTACTCCGCGGAGTAATGTGGGAGGGGCCACGGCATCGCCCGCCGTTTCCCTTTGACTTCACTGGGGAAGGCCGGCGATGCCCTCTCCATTTCCCTTTGTGCTCTACACTACTGTGGAAGCCCACGTCCGTGCCGTTCGTGCCTACGGGTGCGACCAAGCGATGGCATCTGTCCATCGCCTGGAAAGCCTGGGCGACCTTGACGACTCTCCACCGTCCTCTCTTGCAAGCTCTCCTAGAGCATGCAGTGGTGGGGAGTTGAACTCCAGCAGCAGCTCCACCCCTCCGGAGTACTCGGAGGGATGGGACCGCTACGGCCGTGTCTCACCATCACGGTGGGACGTTGGCAGCGACGACGACGACTTCTGGGAGAACGTGGACTTCGACGTCTACGACCCCTAAGCCTTCCCCTTCTCTGACGATGTGAGGGATAACGCCCTTAGCATCTACTCCGACGACAGCATCGTCGACCTCTCCCGAGAGTGCTATCACCTAGTGCACCCGGAAGAAGCCATGTTGGAGGACGTGCACTCGGAGGAGGAGGGAGACACACCGGCGGAGCAGCCACAGCCACATATGCCATCTCCACCAGCCCCTGGTTCCACGCCTTCGAAGGACCTGGGGGCTGGAACATCCCGCGCTCTCCATCGTTCTCCGGAGCTTGAACAACTCCGGGAGCTCGAAGCCCGGATGGACGAGGACCGCTTGCGCCTCGCCCAGCTCCGAGCTACTCTGGAGCACGAGGAGGAGCGGGGAGACGACAGAGCAGCGTGACACCGAGCCCGCGACGTCCAGGCCCGCATCATCGCCGATGACGGGGCCAGGAAACCAATACCGGAACCCCGGGTGAGCTGGAAACTCGCGGAGGCTACGATGCTCCTCCGGAGCATGCCTGAGCCCTCCAGCACGGAGGCCCGGCAGCTCAGGGACTAGCTCAAAGGTCTCCTAGAGGACGCCGCTGTCCTCCAGGCAGAAAGCTTGGCATCCCGGCACCAGGGAGCCGAGGAACGCCATCGTGGCGCCCCGACGCGCCATGAACGAGAGGCCTCAGTGCAGCTCGAACCACCGAGGGCCCCCTCGGTCCACCAGCGACTTGGCAAGGACATCGACGTCCGTGCCATCCTTCAGGCCCGCGGTCGATGAAAGACCGACGGGGCCACACGTGGCTACAACGTCCACCGGGGAGGGCGCTATGATTCCGACGAGGACCGTGCGCCCTCACCCAAGCCACCGGGTCCTCGCGTCTTTAGCGAGGCTATCCAGAGGGCCAAGTTTCCGTCCCGGTTTCGACAACCGGCGAACATCGCCAAGTACTCGGGGGAGAGAACCCCGAGCTTTGGCTCGTGGATTACCGTCTTGCGTGCCAGCTTGGCGGTGCGCAGAATGATCTCATCATCATCCGCAACTTACCCTTGTTTCTAGCCGACTCAGCATGAGCCTGGTTGGAACATCTTCCCCCGCGGATGATCTTCGACTGGAGCGATCTGGTCAAGATCTTCGTGGGGAACTTTCAGGGCACGTACGTGCGCCCTGGCAACTCCTGGGATCTCCGCAGCTGCAAGCAAAAGCCGGGCAAGTGCCTCAGGGACTACATCCGGCGATTCTCCAAGCAGTATAACGAGTTGCCCCAAGTCGCCGACTCCGACGTCGTCGGAGCCTTCGCTGCAGGGACGACCTACAAAGAGCTTGTTCATGAGCTAGGGCGTCAAACCCCCACGAGCATCGCCGAGCTCATGAGGATAGCTACCAGCTTCGCCTTGGGCGACGAGGCGGTGGGAGCCCTCTTCTCCGACCCCAAGGGGAAGCGGAAGGAGGAAGCCCCCGAGGGCTCCTCCTCCCAAGCCCACAACAACAAGAAGAAGAAGGGAAAGGGGAAGGCCCCCGTCCGCAACGAGCCTCTCGTTGCGGCTACCGAGCCTAGGGTGAAATAGCCGCCCCGTGGCCACTTCGACGAGCTGCTCTCCAAGCAATGCCCTCATCACCAGGGCCCGGTGAATGACACACTCGGAGCGTGTATAATGCTCAAGAAGCATTACGGCCGGCAGGCATTTCGGGACGCCGTCGGCAAGAGGCCCGCTGAGGACAAGGAGGACCAGGGAGGGAAGGACGACGAGTTCCTCTCCATCGACAAGTGCCTCATGATCTTCAGTGGACCTGGGACTGCTCCCACGCTGCGTCAACGAAAGCGCGAGCGTCGGGAGGTCTACACCGTCGGACCAGCGACATCGCGCTTCCTCGACTAGTCCCTTGACGCCATCACCTTCTGCCGGGACGATCACCCGGACCACGTCCCATCGCCGGGGCGATACCCGCTTGTTGTTGACCCCGTCGTCGGCAACACGCGGCTCACCAAGGTCCTTATGGACGGAGGCAGCGGCCTCAACATTTTGTATGCTGAGACCCTTGACTCAATGGGGATCAGCCGTTCACTTCTCCGGGCGGTGACACCCCCGTTCCACGGGATAGTCCCGGGGAAGAGCGTACAAACCCTCGGGCAGATCGACCTATCCGTCTACTTCGGGGCTCTTGACAACTTCAGGAAGGAGACCCTCACCTTCGTGGTGGTAGGCTTCCGCGGCACCTACCATGCCATCCTCGGGAGGCCATGCTACGCCAAGTTCATGGCCGTCCCGAACTACACCTACCTCAAGCTCAAGATGCCGGGGCCCAAGGGGGTCATCACCGTCGGTGCCTCGTACCAGCACGTCTACCAGTGCGACATTGAGTGCTGTGAGTACGCCAACACGCTGGTGAAGTCCGAGGCCCTCATCACCGACCTCGAGGAGCTGGCCAAGGAGGTCGCCGACCCCAAGAAGGCCACGGGCACTTTCGAGCCCGTCGAGGGGGTGAATAAGGTGCCCCTCAACCTCGGCACACCCGATGGCAAGGTGCTGAAGATCAGCGCCACCCTCGACCCGAAATAGGAAGTGGTGCTCGTCAACTTCCTCCACAAGCACGCCGACGTGTTTGCTTGGAGTCCCTCGGACATGCCAGGCATCCCGAGGGAGGTCGCTGAGCACTCCTTGGACATCCGGGCCGGGTCCAAGCCGGTGAAGCAGCGCCTACGCCGATTCGACGAGGAGAAGCGCCGGGCCATCAGGGAGGAGGTGCAGAAGCTTTTGGTGGTCGGATTCATCAAGGAGGTCTTCCATCCAGAGTGGTTAGCCAACCCTGTCTTAGTTAAGAAAAAGAATGGAAAGTGGAGGATCTGTGTTGATTATACTAGTTTAAATAAAGCATGTCCAAAGTATCCATTTCCATTACCTCGCATTGATCAAATAGTTGACTCCACTGCTGGTTGTGAACAACTTAGTTTCCTTGATGCATATTAGGGTTACCATCAAATTCGTATGAAAGAGTCCGACGAGCTAGTGACTTCTTTCATCACCCCTTTAGCACATATTGCTACGTAACCATGCCATTTGACCTAAAAAATGCGGGTGCAACCTATTAGCGTTGCATGCTTAAAGTTTTTGGGGACCTCATCGGCCGAACCGTTGAGGCTTACGTAGATGATATTATGATCAAAACTAGGAAGGCGGACGACTTGGCAGCCGACCTAGAAGAGGCGTTCGAGTGCCTCAAAAAGAAAGATATAAAGCTCAACCCCGAGAAATGTGTCTTCGGGGTCCTCCGAGGCATGTGTTGACATCTACTACCGTCGCCAAATATAACTATATAACTTTTAATGCGAGAGGCGAGATTAGAAGATGAATGGTAATTAATTAACTTGTCATTAGCAACTAGCCACTTTTCTATTACCAACATTCTTATGAAAGAACTAGGTTGTCATCCCTAATTAATAATGCTAAGAATAAATAAAGGTTTTATATATTAATCTATGTGACTAGGCAGAAATAAATATAAATATAAAATAAGAATAATTCTGCAAGCGGACAGATAATTATACCATTGTAGCATTTTACCTAGGGAGTTCTATCAGGTTGTCGATTTATATTTATACCTCTGGGAAGGACTATGATAAACTTTAATCTATTATATTGATAGTGATGGTATATAATGGATAAGTGACATTACCGATGTTATTTACTCTACTCATAACAGGTAGAGGTCAGAAGATAAATAAAGATAAAGGTGATAAGTATGATCAAGCACCATAAATAAAAGATAATCATCAGAGCACTCTCTAGTCATAGTAATAGCTAGCCAATGGATAAACTAAGGAATTAATATCAAAGGTAATTCTATAACTATATCAATGAATAACTCTAATTAGTGCAATTACATCTAGCAATCATTGTTAGACTAATCCTATATCATAATCATATGCAAAGGGCATCATCTAGCAAGGATGTGAAACAGAGTCATCATCCAACTTTGCGACCGTGCCTGCTGGCCTACATACGGGGGGTGGACTACAGAGGACTCAACGCAGCTGTCACCTACGCGATCTACCACACGACCCAGCACATCAGGGTGCACTCGCGGATAAACAAAATACCTAGACACCACGTCTACATATTGTTCATCATCTATCCATCGTCCGCGTGAATAAACGCTATACGAGCAATTACATGAATTCAATAAGATCAAATCAACTATACTAGACATATAATCAAAGTAGACAAAGACTATTGTAATCAAGAACATATGAACGATTAAGAACAATGTTTTCCTAATCACAATGAAGAATACAATAATAGAGAAAGAACTAGAATTATACCGAATTCCGCGCTCCAGACAGACGTCGGGGCTCCAGATCCGCCAAAGAACTAGAACTCCTCTACTTCTAATCTAACTATGCTAGAACTATGAACTAGGAGGCTCTTGATGAACTAGGAGGCTCTTGATGGCTTGAGGACTTGATGCCTTGAATGAATGATTGGGTTATTGCCTCTAGGGGGGTCTGCCTCTCTATTTATAGCCCGGTGGAATGCACGTGCGCCGTAGGATCAAACCGACTTGAAACAAGGACCGAGATGACTCCACAAAGGCGGCGGAAGAAGACTCCAGAAGGTGGGCCAAAACTCTAATGGGGGCGCCGGCCGGCCCCACCCTGGCGCCGGCCGGCCCTACCCTGGTCTCGGGCCCTGGTGCTTCAGGTGTGTTCTAGACTCTTCCAGTGTCTTCGTGATGATGTTTCCTTGGCTGTTAAGTTTCGTGGTAATTATGCTCTTTAACCCTTATTTTATGCTTTTCTGGAATATCCCCTGAAAAATACTGAACATGCAAAACTCGTGGAAACTGTCAGTTAAAACCCTAGACTAGTGTGAATTCATGTATACTTTGGTGTCTAAAGTTCTAATAAAAGTTGACATTATCCACCGTCAACAGCATGTTGCTCGGGTTTATCGTTTCCGAGCGTGGCATCGAGGCCAACCCGAAAAAGATATCGGCCATCACGCGGATGGGGCCGATCCGCAACCTCAAAGGCGTGCAGAAGCTGGCGGGGTGTCTGGCAGCCCCAAGCCGATTCATCTCGCGGCTCGGCAAAAAAGGCATGCCTCTGTATCAGAACATGCAAAATTCGTGAAAACTATCAGTTAATACCCTAGACTAGTGTGAATTCATGTATCCTTTGGTGTCTAAAGTTCTAATAAAAGTTAACATTATCCATCGTCAACAACACCCCCAAGCTTACCTGTTTGCCAGTCCCTTGGCAAACAAACTAAGCCTAATTACGAATGTAATTGGATCAGGAGTTGCTACAATGCTTTCATACTTCCCAAGTACATATGTTTCAAAGATAGATTCTCCTCCGGTTTAGATAAAATTGCTCTAACTTTTAAACTTACCCATTTTACCTTTAACTATGGGGCTTTATAGCTCTTGCCTCAGTCTTAAGTTATTGAAAGAAAGAACAATCAAGTCGTGCACTATGTAGCAAATTCTTCACAGTACCTACATTCCGGAGTTTTGCAAGTTTTCAAAATAAAACTCAGAGCTTAATTGTATGACACCCTCAAGTTTCTTAGTATATATGGTATTTGTGGATCTCACTTAAGGTATTAATGATGTTATGCCTTCCCATAACTAAAGATTATAGTGGTGCTCATAGGAGTGGCAATAATAAGGTTTAAGCATACTTGCAATTCATATGTTGTAAAGTCAAACAATGGATCCACAGAGAATCGAGGCATATAATCAGACCAAGATGTGCATGTGTATGGAATATAGTGGATAGGTGTATATGTGGTATTTAATGGCTATTCCTAATTCTACTTTTGCTCTTTGAAAATAATTCACTCTCCTTTGTAACTTGGAGGAACACATGGGCTATCTTTATTCCTTCTCTTTTTTTTTTCGGGAGGTGGTCATTTAGTACCCATTGTTTTAAAGCTGGGACACTTGTCCATCTTTTACTCCCTTTTCATATTTTTGCATAGCCACATGTATCTTTTGAATATAAATAACTGGAGAAATAATAATAAGAACTTAGAGTAGTTATATCAAGGCTGTCCTACGGGGTTTACTTTTGGGTGTTTACTCCAGTGTAGGAGAAAACATTTTCATGGTGAACATTGATGAAAGTGGAAATGGTTGCGATTACTCCCAGGGTAGGAATAATGCATATGTGCTGAAGTGTGTACGTGATCTTGATTTTAAAAGCATGACAAGACTCTCATATGGTATACAACAAAGGTTGACTAAACTCAATGCAAAGTAAGCAGTATGAATGTGCAAAAAGTTTCCTATCTCTAAATGTATAATATATGGCTTTGGTAGGAATTCATATTTTGTCATACAAGAGGTCATCATGTAGATTTTAAGTTTTCAAAATAAATTTCCAGAACTTAGTAATGCTAGGAATAAGATAAATAGTAGCTCAATTTTCATGAATCATATCAATCAATTATCTAGACTTAGCTCAAACATATGCCTCCACAAATTTCAGGTTCAGAGTAAATTCTTAAGTTAAAACAGTAATATCTAAAACTCAAGAGAATTTAAGTTTGACAACTAGGCATTTGAAAAGTATTGTGACAGAGCAACTATTCATTATCTCCAAGATAAAATTTTAATGTTCATTATTTTTTATTAACTCTAGCCGAGACCGACTCTAAACAAACTTTATAGATAGATATTTAATTGGTTTTTAAATTTTATCTTACTAGCTAACTCATGCGAAAAAGCGATATAGTAATAATGATAATAAGATAGGAAACTTATACTTAGTTGGATTTTAATTGGAGGACGCCCTTCCCCAAGCTTGGCGTTTGACAGGATCTTTGATGTTGCAAATTGAATGATCCTTCTAAGCAGTGTATCGACAGCATAGAGATGTCGGGTTGACTAGCTCCTTGATCTTGTATTTTCCTATAAAACTCAATTGCCAATAAAAATACCAAATCTTACGGAGAGGGGTTAGGTTTAATACCACTCCATGGTAAGTGATTGATTTTATATTTCCAACAAAAATTTCCTAACTGAGTGGACCTTTAAGTGCCCACATATTTTTGGTTTTTTTCTAAAAGGCGTGGACCTTCATGTGCCCACATATTTTTAGTATTTTTAGATTTTCCTATGATACGATGGTGAACCTTCATGTGTTCACATATTTTTGGTATTTTGTGCTGGTATAAAGTAGACTTAATAATCGCATAGGTAAAATTACCTGATAATTAGGGGATGCTCCTCCCCCAAGCTTGATGTTTGCAATACTAGGTGCTTGAATGATCTTCAGAGTGAGTTTGTTAGAAGCAGTCCTGATGGTTGCCACTGATAAACTCTCTCCTTAATCATAATATGATTCCTGTATAGTTATACTCCAACAAGAAAACCAAAACTCGAGGCTCGAATTATCAAGGGGTTAGCGGTCAGCCAATGAGTACTTTGATTATTTTTTGAGTTAATTTTAATTAATTGATTTTAGCAGAATTCTAACAGAATTCTCTTTTTAGGGTTTTTTCTAATTTTCTTATGCAGAAAAGTAAATATGTATGCATGATGAAAAGTAAATATGTATGCATGATGTATATTTTATTTTTATGCCACCACGGAGAATATTTATTCTCATGGGTCATGGGTGTTAGATTTTCATAATGCAACAAAGTAAATATAGATTGTTATTTTTATTTTTATTTTTATGCCACCACAGTAAATATGGCTACAGGGTTACCATAGGTTCATTCACATGGGCTTTAATATTTATGATGCAGTAAATATTTTTGTTGTTTTGTTTTTAATATGCAAAAATGATTGTACTAATAAATATGCTAAGAAAAATTACTAATGAATGCTAAATTAATTAGATAACTACCATTCTAACCTTATGGCTAGGATACGGTATTTAAAGTCTACCGACAGAACTTAGATCGAGGAGAGTACTTAGTCAGTAGGTTCATCGTCTGAGGTTATCTTAATCAATTCCCCATTTTACGGTGGTGTAGCAGGTGCTTCTTCCTTCTCCTTCCATCTCTTTTCTGTCCCTTCTGCTTCTCTCTTTTCTACCTCCAGCTCTTCCTTATATGCTTCTTTTAATTCTTCATCTCTCTTCATCCATTCTTCTACTTGTGTCTGGATCTCTTCTTTCTCTGCCTTAGCAATCTGGTCCATCCTCTCAGCTTTCGCTTTCCACTCACTCCAGCGTGGTGCTTGTACGGCTTCTTCTTGCTCCTTGTAGTAGTCTTCATACTTCACAATCTTACCAGGGAACTCTTTCCATCCACAGTGAGGCTGGGTAGCCTGACGGCGGGCTTGGCGTTTCCTCTTGTTGTGTTGCTTCCTGATCTGCTCATGGTTAAGACGTGTTCTAAATTGACAGCGTACCTTTCTAATGGGTAGGTTGAAGTGGATCTGTCCAGACCCGATGCAGATGATAGCATTGGCGGTGTAGAGGAAAGGTCTTTCCAAAAGAATAGGCGATTCGTTGTCTTCCTGCATGTCAAGAACTAGAAAATCTGCGGGTATATATTTATTTTGAATTCTTACCATTATGTCCTTGACTACGCCTTCAGGGAATATCAGTGATTGGTCTGCCATCTGCAACTGAATATATGTTGGGTATAATGGTAAATCATCAAATAATTCATCATATACCATTTTGGACATTACGTTGACGCCTGATCCAGTGACGCAGATGGTGTCAGGAAAAGTGATGTCTCTGATTGTGCATTCGATGATTGGTACACCTGAGTCACCTTTCTTTGTTGAAAATGGTTTTGGGAGAATATGATTATTTTCTGTGTTGATAGCATTGATTAGTTGAATGGTTTCTTCAGGTACATGCTGGGGCTTGTTCTTCCTCCATCTTCTATTGTTCTTCTTCTTGGGTGTTGGTTGTTGTTGTTGCTCTTCTTGTTGATGGAATTGCTTCGTGACTGCTGGATGCTTGAGGATGTGGTTCTTGAATGAAAATCTCTCCTTCTTGTCTTTGATGGAGAGGACAATCTTGGCGTGTTCCGCATAGATGATGGCTTTGGTTGTGCATAAGAATGGTCGTGCCAAGATAATGGGTGCCTTCTCATCTCCTCCAGTATCTATGATCACAAAGTCAATTGGGACATATGATTGCCCCACTCTGATAACAGCTTCTTCTAGTACTCCCTCGGTGTAGCAAATAGACTGATCTGCAAGCTGCAAACGCATATCAGTGTACAACAAAGGATCATCTAATATTTTCTCATAGATTACCTTAGGCATTATGTTGACACTTGCGTCGAAATCGCAGATAGCTTCTAGGAAGTTGTGACATCCTATGGAGATAGGAATCACAGGTCTTCCAGGGTCTCTCATATTCTCAGGTAGTGAGTGATCTATCCACTTTATATCTACAGGCTCAATTTGGTACTGTGTTGCATTGTGAATATCAACAAGGTTAGCAGTTTCTAAATCCTTCGGCTGGCCCGGAATCTTTCCTTTCTCAAATGGAGGTACAGCAGCAGCTAATTGAGCTAATTGTGATTCTAACATTTTATTAAAGTTGTGCTGATTCTTTATCGCATAAGCAAAGGTATCCATTCTGGTATTTATATTTTCTAAAGCTTTATCATTTGAGGCTACCTTTCTAGACATTTGATCTAACAATTTAAATTGACCAGCAACTAAATCTCTTAAAGGCGGAAAATTGTAATTATTATAATTATTACCTTGGTTGTTACCTTGGTAATTACCTTGTCGAGGTTGCTGATTCCATCCTTGATTTGGTTGGTTCCATCCTTGATTTTGCTGAAGATGATAGTAGTTGTTGTTGATGATGAAGTTCACATCCTCTTGCAACGTAGGGCAGTTGACAGCTGATTGCCTGTAATCTCCACATTCTTCATAGGTCATGCGAGAATCATCAATATGCATGACTTCCTTCTTCTCTATGTCGAGCTTCTTCATGATGAGGTCTAGCTTGGCAGTGACCATGTCAGTTTCCTTAAGATGATGGATGCCTCCTCTTCTCTTGCGAGGTTGAGTACGATCTTCATTACAGCTTGAATTTGAGGCCATCTTCTCAACAAGTGCTTGAGCTTCTGGAAGCTTAAGTGATAGGAAAGCTCCTCCAGCTGTAGCATCTATGGACTCACGGATGCTTGAGATAAGCCCGTGGTAGAAGGTCTGTAATAATAGCCAATCCTCACCCGTGTTGACTGCTTCTGTTGTTGGGGCAGAGAATTCGCGCAGTGTCTTCTCAGCCATGTCTTCAAACACAGGAGATAAATCTTCTCCTAAGTGTTCTTCTTCCAATGTTGGAGCTGGCTCTTTTGATGAATGAGCTTGAGCAGCAATGGGTGTTTTTGATGGTAGCTTGAAATTGTCCCTCGTTTCTACAAACTTCTTTCTTCTCAGGAGTTTCTCTGGATCATCAGTGAAATTATTTGGGAGAGAAAAACTATTCATTCATCACCCTGCATAAGATAAGTAAATGATAAAAATAAAGGTGTGCCTGTTTGAGTTAGAGACCAATCAGTAATACAACCTTATCCATTATGTATACATATGCTATCAATATTTCCTAAGTTTAATGTGTCTTTCCCGGCAACGGCGCCAAAAATGCTTGTTGACATCTACTAACGTCTCCAAATATAACTATATAACTTTTAATGCGAAAGACGAGATTAGAAGATGAATGGTAATTAATTAACTTGTCATTAGCAACTAGCCACTTTTCTATTACCAACATTCTTATGCAAGAACTAGGTTGTCATCCCTAATTAATAATGCTAAGAATAAATAAAGGTTTTATATATTAATCTATGTGACTAGGCAGAAATAAATATAAATATAAAATAAGAACAATTCTGCAAGCGGACAGATAATTATACCATTGTAGCATTTTACCTAGGGAGTTCTATCAGGTTGTCGATTTATATTAATACCACTAGGAAGGACTAGGATGAACTTTAATCTATTATATTGATAGTGATGGTATACAATGGATAAGTGACATTACCGATGTCATTTACTCTACTCATAACAGGTAGAGGTTATAAGATAAATAAAGATAAAGGTGATAAGTATGATCAAGCACCATAAATAAAAGGTAATCATCAGAGCACTCTCTAGTCATAGTAATAGCTAGCCAATGGATAAACTAAGGAATTAATATCAAAGGTAATTCTATAACTACATCAATGAATAACTCTAATTAGTGCAATTACATCTAGCAATCATTGTTAGACTAATCCTATATCATAATCACATGCAAAGGGCATCATCTAGAAAAAATGTGAAACAGTCATCATCCAATTTCACGACCGTGCCTGCTGGCCTACATGCGGGGGGTGGACTACAGAGAACTCAACGCAGCTGTCACCTACGCGATCTACCACACGACCCGGCACATCAGGGTGCACTTGCAGATAAACAAAATACCTAGATACCACATCTACATATTGTTCATCATCTATCCATCGTTCGCATGAATAAACGCTATACGAGCAATTACATGAATTCAATAAGATCAAACCAACTATACTAGACATATAATCAAGTAGACAAAGACTATTGTAATCAAGAACTTATGAACTATTAAGAACAATGTTTCCCTAATCCTAATGAAGAATACAATAATAGAGAAAGAACTAGAATTATACCGAACTCTGCGCTCCAGACAGGGTAGGATGCACGTGCGCCGTAGGATCAAACCGACTTGAAACAAGGGCCAAGATGACTTCACAAAGACGGCGGAAGAAGACTGCAGAAGGTGGGCCGAAACCCTAATGGGGGGCGCCGGCTGGCCCCACCCTGGCGGGTCTCTGTCGACGGAATACCGGCGATAGTCTACCGAGGGGTATGCCCGCGGTAGTAGATGAGACGGTGAGGGTGCGCCTGAGACGAACGAGGGAGCACAATTCGTGCGAGACAGAGATTTAGACAGGTTCAGGCCGCCACGAGGCGTAATACCCTACGTCCTGTATGTTGCTGTGTTGTATTGCTAGTAGATTAGATGAATCGAGTAGACCCCCTGCCCGCCTTATATAGTCCGGGGGGCAGGGTTACAAGTTGATCTTGCCATACATAACAGATTACAATCCTAGCCGATCTGGGAAACCAATCGGCTAGATCCTAGGAAAGCTATTTCCTTGCCCGCCAAGGACTCGGCGGATATACGCGATCTCCTGGAGATCGTATGGGCGACGCGTCCTTGGTAGTTCAGGCCTGTTCGATAGACTTGGGCCAAGCATGACTATGCGGGTATACGGGCTTATACCCCCACAGCTAGTCCCCGAGCACCTTGCATTCGTCGAGGGGTGCAGACCTTCAGCGTTGCTTGACCAGACGGATGTAAGGGGCTCAGAAAAATTGAAAGAAGCTTCTCTTTAGCAAAGTGTATCCACTTTTGCCACGACAGAGCCAATACCTTCACCGGCAGGTGAAGTGTATCCACTTAGTCCCCGAGCCTGATAGCATGTGACATAGTCACGTGGTGTCAGGGTCATGAATTGTGATGATATCGCTGATCATTTTTGGTTGAATGACAAAGTCCCCGAGCACTTTACTGCTCGGAGACACTTGGCGAAAATGACGAAGTCCCCGAGCAGCTTGTCGCTCAGAGACATGTGACAAAGACAACGGAGTCCCCGAGCAGTGTTGCTTGAAGACATTTGACGAAGACGATGAAGTCCCCGAGCAGTGCTTAGTGCTCGGAGACATTTGACGAAGATGACGAAATCCCCGAGCAGTGCTTATTGCTCGGAGACACTTGACAAAGACGACGGAGTCCTCGAGCAGTGCTTATTGCTCGGAGACATTTGACGAAGACGACGGAGTCCCCGAGCAGTTTGCTCGGAGACGCTTGACGAAGACGACGGAGTCCCCGAGCAGTGCTTATTGCTCGGAGACGCTTGACGAAGACGACGGAGTCCCCGAGCAGTGCTTATTTCTCAGAGACGCTTGACGAAGACGATGGAGTCCCCGAGCAGTTTGCTCGGAGACACTTGATGAAGACGACGGAATCCCCGAGCAGTGCTTATTGCTCGGAGACGCTTGACGAAGACGACGGAGTCCCCGAGCAGTGCTTATTGCTTAGAGACGCTTGACGAAGACGACGAAGTCCCCGAGTAGTGCTTATTGCTCGGAGACGCTTGACGAAGACGACGGAGTCCCCGAGCAGTTTGCTCGGAGACGCTTGACGAAGACGACAGAGTCCCCGAGCAGTGCTTATTGCTCGGAGACGCTTGACGAAGACGACGAAGTATCCGAGCGGGGCTTTTCTCTGCAACAAACGACTTGTAAACCGAAAATGCCCCTGTGCTGTTTGACAGAGGAATAAGTTGATAAAGCGAACAGTTGGTTTGTCTTCTTGCGCATTCAAATCCCAAAACCCACATCCCTCTCCGCCTATTCCTCCACCGCCGCCTAGGGTTCCATTTTTTTTCCGCCGCCGCCACAGAAAAATCATCGAATCCACCTCTCCCCCACCCAGATCTGCCATGGCAGGCACCAGGAAGAGCACCCGCGAATCAAAAAAGTCGAAGAAGGCACAACCAGGGGAGTTCCGCATGTCGAACGAATGGCAGCCGTCGGTATTGGGAAAATCGCAGCCCGATGCGCTCGTGGCCTGGGGATTCCTTCCTGACCAGGCGATCGGAGGCTGGAGAATATCACAAGGTGAACCATATCGGATGCCTGATTCTGGAGAAATAGTAGTCTTTTCTGATTATTTTACCCGCGGATTTGGTTTGCCATGCCATCTATTTCTTCGCAAGTTACTTGATTATTACCAAATTTCCCTGTGCCACTTGAATCCCAATTCTATCCTCTTGATTTCCATCTTTATCCACTTCTGTGAAGCGTACCTTGGCATTCTCCCGCACTTCAATCTGTTCCGCCATCTCTTCGTTCTTGTGAAATCGAGCGGCACAGGTTCTCGAGTTGCTGGTGGAGTGTATCTGAAAATGTGTGATGGAATGTCCACACATTACCTCCAGATTCCTCTGAATACCAGTGTGCGTGATTGGAACAAGAGATGGTTCTATATCCCTAACCATGAACCGAGCATCCGGTGCGCCGTGGATCAAATTCCAGAAAAACAGAATAGCTGGACGGAGAAACCACATGTAGAGGAGCTGGGACAAGTAAACGAATTGCTGGAAATCATCAAGGGTTTGACCCTGAACGGAGTTGGGGTTGCTACCAATTTTGTGTTCCGTCGCGTCCAACCTTTCAAAGATAGAGTTCATCCTGCCTTTGAATTTACCGGTCGGAATGATTCGACCAGATGCTCATCCGGAGATCTATCCGAAGCCGAAGTTAGAGAAGTCTTGGAAGAATATTTTGGAAAAGGCTCTCATATAGGCAACCGTGGCCAAAGTGCGGCTTTTAATCTGAAGAATCCTCCGCCAGAGGTAAGTTCCGAACTACCCTGGCTCTTCCATCGTTCATATTGTACTTATACCATAACTTCTGTTTGATCTCTTGAAGATAAATGGACAGGACCGAAAGGTGTACTTCTCCGATGTACCAACCGCTGACTGGCCGGGCCGAGTTGACGTGATGCATAGTTATCATCAGAGACGTGCCGAGGACGACTCTATTGAACTATCCGAAGAAGAAAGAGAATCTATTGACGAAGAAGATGAGGAGACACTGGCCCAAAGAACTGCTCGGGAGAAACAGCCGGAGTCAGAAAAGGCTGGATCTTCCAGTGGCGTCCGAGCTGCGGAAGGTCCAGTAAAGATTTCCGAGGACCATGCCCAAGCCGCCGCCGATGCCCCTTGCACGGATCAGGATGAACCGAGCACAAAACGCCATAAGGGTGATGTGCCTGCCGCTGCCGCTGGAGCTTCCGGTCAAAGAAAGAAATTCGGCCGAAAACGTCGTCGGTCAGAAATGTAAGTAGGATCTTTTCCATATTTCTCCCTTTTTGATCCGAACAGTGTTGAGATTTTGTCTTGGAAATGTAGGGACCCTTCTAATGAAGACGCTGAGAATCCCGGTGCTGAAAAGATGACAACTTCGGAGGCTGGTGTAACTGAGGGCTTCCGCGCTGGCTGGACTTCGGAACATGAATCACCCCAGAGGTCACCCGAGAGGCCCTCAACAGCTGATGCGCAAGGCTCACCATCTCCTCCCAAGCAGCCGCGCATGCCTACCCCGTTGGCTCCGGCTTCTCCTCCGGAGCCGAATGTCAAAGAGCCGAGCCGTGAAGATAAAACTCGGACGTCGCCGCCGAGGGAAAGTAGCACCATTCCTCCTGGGAGTGCTGATCATGGAGCGGAGACCAGCACGGAGGCGCGAACAGGGCCATGTCCTCGGCCTTCCACAAGCGCTTCCCCAGAGGGTGCGGATATCGAAGAAATCGCCCGAAGGGGCCCGTGCCATTGATTCGCACTTATCGGATGGTGGGGAGCACCTATGCTGTCGCCACGGAGGAAGATCTTGCTGACGCCGAGATAGATGGACTAAAGAATGACATCCGCAATACTCGCGCGGATTTGAGAAAGCTTCTCGGACGTCTGGGAAACCTTTCGTCGCGTGTGCAGGTGACGCCTATCATATTTTATCCTGACGATATAATGACTTGATAATCTGTTGCTCCTTTGGTCTTCCAGACAGTGTATGAGACCGCCGAAGATCGCCGAAGATCGCCGGAAGACCCTACACTGCCTTTGGGATGTAGCAGAGAAAAACAAACAGCTGCAGACTGAGGTGACTCGCCTAGAGGGGGTGATGGCAGGCATGCGCGAGGAGCGTGAAACCTTGGAGCTACACTGCTCGGACCTTATGAAATTCGAGAAGCGTCTATTGCGAGAGAACAAAGGTATGTTGGACTCTGGTGCTTCTTGATAGCTATTCGTCCCGCTTTTGCTCTCTGAACACCAGTTGTGTGGCATGTAGGTCTTCAAAAGCTGCTGGATGGATCCACGAAGCGGAGTATGTGCGACATCTCGCCATTTGCAAAATGTCTTGGTTTGATGATCTGATTGTATTCTTTGTGACGTGCAGCCACTGAGCTGGAGGCTGAGGTGGCACTGATGCGAGAGGCCGCCCGAAAGAACCTGGAAACGATGACAGGTTGCCTGTTTGTGTTCGGCTTTCCCCTTCCTTTTTTTTGTAGCGCGACTGACGTGCTTTGTTTGTCAGAGATGGGACGTAAGCATTGTGCGCAGGTTGATGACCTTGCGGGTCGCCTTGAGGCTGCCAACAGAAGGTTTGACGCCTTGGTCGGTGGTGTTAAGCCTGTGCTTGACATCATTGAGTATGCGCCCACCGTACTGCCTGCTGAATGTCCCGGTGCCCTCGACATCGTGCAACGTGGACGGGAAGCTCTTCGATTCTTTAAGGACTTCTGTGTGGATGCTGCTGAAAATGTGGCCGCCCATGTGCTTGGAGTCGTCCGATCGCACTACCCGGGAGTGAAGAACGACTGAGTACAGACCGGGTATGCGCGGGGAACCACCGAAGAGCAGGAAGACCAGCTTGAAGAAGAGGCTAGGGAAACCGCAAAGATGTTGATCGCTGATGTTCAACTTTTTCCCACCGAAGGGATTTGAATTGAGACGCCTGAACATGGTCGAGACCTTGTATGGTCGACGAATAATCCTACACGCCCTGCGTGTCGCCCGTGCTTTTGCCGGGGCTTTTGGAGACGCTGCTAAACTGCCCAAGCGTCCTCTAGGCTTATGTGTTAGCGAAGACTTAACGGCCCAGGCGTCCCTGGGGCTTATGTGGTGGCGAAGCTGCCCGCGCTAGGCGGGGGTTACGCTTATCGTGGGCGAAGGCTACCCGATATATCGGGGCGGTCGATGAAGTGTCGTACTTAGGCGGCCTATCATTTTTAGGGCTTACGCGGCGTCGAACCAGATGCTGCCCGGCGGGTGCGGGGGTTACACATTGGTGAAATCGTGCTGCCCGAGCAGTGGCGGGGCTTACGCATAGGTGAAGACGTGCGGCCCGAGCAGTGGCGGGGCTTACGCATAGACGAAGACGTGCGGCCCGAGCAGTGGCGGGGCTTACGCATAGGCGAAGACGTGCGGCCCGAGCAGTGGCGGGGCTTACGCATAGGCGAAGACGTTTAGCTGTACAAAATGTAATGGGGGCAAAAATATCGAGAATAACAATATATCTCCCTTGTTTATAATAAAATGAAAATACACATATCTGGTTTGAACCCTAGATCAGGGGTAGAAACGTCGTAGGTGCTCGATGTTCCAGGAATTGGGGATGTCGACGCCGTCTAGGTCGGAGAGCCTATATGCACCTAGTCGAGTAACTGCCTTGACCATGTATGGCCCCTCCTAGGGAGATGATAGTTTATGCATCCCCTCCTTGCTCTGCTTCCGGCGGAGAACGAGGTCACCGACTGCAAAAGCTCTGCCGTTGACATTGCGATTGTAATATCGCCTGATCCCTTCTAGATATTTAGCTGTTCGTACACAGGAGATCAGGCGCTCTTCCTCTAGCTTGTCGACTTCGTCTGCTCTGGCCTCGTTGGAGTGGACTTCTTCGTACACCTCAACCCTTGGAGATCGATAGATTACATCTGCAGGTAGTACTGCCTCGGAGCCATACACCATAAAATATGGCGATACGCCTGTGTTCCGGCTGGGCTGAGTCCGAAGTCCCCAGATCACCGTCGGCAATTCGTCAATCCAGTTGCCTGGGCTTCTCTCCACGACTGCGTGGAGACGCTTCTTGAGGGCATTGAGCAGCATACCGTTTGCCCTCTCCACCTGGCCGTTGGCTCTAGGATGAGCCACGGACACATATTTGACGGATATGCATCTTTCTTCGCCGAAATCCCAGAAATCACTTCCAGTAAATGTTGATCCCAGGTCGGTGATGATGCTGTTCGGAAACCCGGAGCGATAGGAGATGTCCTTGAAGAACTCTGCTGCTTTGGTTGCCGTAGCCCTGACTAACGGCTTGTACTCGATCCACTTGGAAAACTTATCGATAGCGACATATATGGAGCGAAATCCCCCTCTTGCCGTTTTAAATGGACCCACCATGTCCAGTCCCCATGTGGCGAAAGGCCACGACGCAGGGATGGTCTGCAACTCTTGGGCTGGTACATGTGTCTGCTTGGGAAAGAATTGGCATGCCTCGCATTCTCTGACTATCTTCTCGGCGTCCTGGACTGCTGTTGGCCAATAGAAACCTGCTCGGAAAATCTTGCCGACCAAAGTACGTTAAGCCGCGTGATTGTCGCACATGCCACTATGAGCCTCATGAAGGATCCTGAGACCCTCTTCCCTTGGGACGCATTTTTGTAGGACTTCGCTCCTGGTATTCTTGCGCATGAGTTTGCTGTCAACCAGGACATAGCTTTTGGATCTTCTTACCAGGCGCTCGGCTTCTGTCCTATCTTCGGGGACCCTTGCTTCCAGTAGGTAATCAATGAACTGGGTTCTCCAGTCCTCTTCAAGGGTTGAAATATATGCCACTATCTGGTCGGTCGCGGAGATGCTGGTATCGCCATCTGTCTGTATGGAGGGGTTGAACAGATCCTAGATAAAAACGCCGGCGGGGACGTCGGACCGAGATGATCCGAGCTTTGACAATTCGTCGGCCGCCAGATTTTCGCTTCGAATGATATGATGGAATTCCATTCCGAGGAATTTCCCTTCGATTTTTCTGATTGCGGCGACGTAGGAGTCTATTTTCTCATTGTTGCAGTCCCAGTCTTTGTTAACCTGGTTGATGACCAGGGCCGAGTCCCCGTAGACCATGATGCGACGGATGCCGAGCTCGGAGGCTATCTGGAGACCATGCAACGCGGCCTCGTATTCGGCCGCGTTGTTGGACGCCATGAAGTGAATTCTCAAGACGTAACGGAGGCGCTCACCTGAGGGCGATATAAGGAGTACTCCGGCTCCAGCGCCGCTGATGCTGAGGGACCCGTCGAAGAACATTGTCCAATACGCTTCCTGTGCCGGATGCGAAGACTCTTGTATCTCTGTCCATTCAGCTATGAAGTCGGCGAGTACCTGCGACTTGACTGTTATTCGGCTACGGAAATCAATGGAGTATGTTCCCAGCTCTACTGCCCATTTTAGGATCCAGCCGTTGGCGTCTTTGTTTCGGAGGATGCTACCCAGGGGGTATTCAGAGATTACTGCTATGGAATATCCTTCAAAATAGTGACGGAGCTTTCTTGAGGTGACGAGAATAGCGTATATCAATTTCTGCGCCGTTGGGTATCGGGTCTTGGACTCGTTGAGGACTTCACTGATGAAGTAAACTGGTCGCTGGACCGGATAGGCGTGACCGTCTTCTTCTCGTTCAACGACGACAGCAGTACTAACGACATTATTAGTCGCGGCGATGTAGATCAACAATGTTTCGTCCTTTTTAGGAGCTGTGAGAAGCGGAGGACTCGTCAAGAAGCGTTTGAGTTCTCTGAAGGCCGTATCTGCCTCTTCCAACCAGGTGAACTTCTCGCCAGCTTTTAGTAACTTGAAGAATGGGAGGCCTTTCTTGCCCAGTCTGGAGATGAAACGGCTAAGGGCCGCCATGCACCCGGTGAGCCTTTTGCACATCTTTGACATTGGTCGGAGGCTTCATCCTCATAACCGCGTTGATTTTTTCCGGGTTGGGGAGGATGCCTTGCTTGCTGACGATGTTACCGAGCAAGTTGCCGGATCGGACGGCGAATATACACTTGCCAGGATTAAGCTTCCATTGGAATTTCTCCAGTTTTTCGAAAACTGCTTCGAGGTTGGAGATGAGGTCTTCAGCCGTCCGAGTCTTGATGATGACGTCATCAACGTATGCTACAGCGACGTCGGGGATAAGGTCGTCCAGGCAAGCTTGAATCACCCGTTGTTAGGTTGCTCCAGCATTCTTCAATCCAAAAGACATGGTCTTGTAGCAATAAGCCCCGAAAGGGGTGATGAAAGACGTCTTCTCTTGGTCTTCTTCCTTCAAAGCGATCTGATGGTATCCGGAGTAGCAGTTGAGGAAGCTGAGTAGCTCGCAACCTGCTGTTGAGTCGACGACTTCGTCGATTCGTGGAAGACCGAAGGGGTCTTTAGGGCAGTGTTTGTTGAGATCGGTGTAATCAACGCACATTCTCCATTCATTATTCTTTTTTCTTACAAGCACCGGATTGGCTACCCAATCAGGATGATACACCTCTCTGATGAAGCCGGCAGCTAAGAGCCGAGCTATCTCTACCCTATTGGCCTCCTTCTTGTCTGGAGAGAATTGCCGGAGTTTCTGCTTGGTTGGCTTGGTGGTCTTCGAGACATTCAAGGAGTGCTCGATCAACTTCCTGGGAACGCCGGGCATATCCGGTGGTTTCCATGCGAAAGTGCTTACGTGCTCCCTTAGGAAGCTGACGAGCGCGTCTTCCTATTTGGGATCGAGGTCGGCCCCGATGCGAGTAGTCTTGTTTGGCTCGCCGGGGACCAGGATAACCTCCTTCGTTTCCTTGTTCTTGGTGGCTGATCTTGGTGGGGTCTTCTCTGGGATGACTTGGTCTTCTGGAGCTACTTGCTTTGCGTCCGCGGCACAGACGTTCATGAGTATGGATTCTTCGACAGCTTCCGCCATGGCAATGGCCTCTCGCTCGCAAGCATATGCAACTTGGAGATCGGCGCGAATGGAAAGGACGCCGTTCTCCGCTGGCATCTTCATAACGAGGTAGGTGTAGTTGGGGATGGCCCCGAATTTCGCCAGAGCTGGTCGGCCGAGGATAGCATGATAAGCGGCGTCGAAGTCGGCCACCAAGAAGTCGATGTGCTCGATGCGGAAGCACTGTGGGTGCCCGAACTGAACCAGGAGGCTTATCTGCCCTCAAGGATATGACGGCTGTCCCGGGACGATACCCCAGAAGGGAGCCGATGTGGGCCGCAAGTCTTCTTCTTTCAGCCCGAGTTCCTTGGCAGCTCCGGAGAACAGGATGTTGAGACCGCTGCCGCCGTCGATGAGCACCTTCCGGAAACGCGTCGTGCGTATGACCGGATCGACGATCAATGGAAAGCGACCCAAGTACGGAATCTGGGTCCATTGGTCGGCCCTGCTGAAGGTGATGTCTTGGTGGGACCAAGGAGGAAGCCTTGGATCAGCGATCGCGCTGTCGAAATTGGCAACGGAGTTGACACGTCTATTGACGAGTTTCTGCTCCCTCTTTGACTCGATGGAGGCGCGTCCACCGATGATGGTGGAAACGGTTCGGTGTGCGTCAGTGAAGCCTGGAGGCTTGTCGCTGTCGTCGCGCCGGTCCCTGTCAGACTCTACGCGAGGCTTCTTCTTCTCTTCTGCTTGGAACTTCCTGGAGAAACCCTCGTACTCCCTCATGGTGTGCTTGTGGTGCTTGTGGACGGGGTACTGGGCGTCGAGGAGCTTGGAGTAGGCCTCCTCGTAATTGCGCTTTGGGGCTGGTCGGGTGTTGTAAACTTGGTAGTGGCGGCACCTCTCTCCAGCCCTGGAGCTCTCGGGTTCGTCGTAGCGGCGGTGTTCTGGGCGTCGTCGATGGTCGCGGTCATCGCGGCGGTAGTCTCTCCGAGGAGCTCGACCATCCTGGCGCCGATCAGTTCAGTGGCCCTCTTCTTGGTTCCGCGACTGGTCAGGGAAGCGAAGGCGACTATGAATGGAGTGATGAGCTGCGTCATTTCCATCGGCGTATTTGTTGGCGATGCGTAGCATCTCAGCGACGGTGGTCGGGCTGGTGCGGTATAATTTCTTCCGCAGTTCCTCATCGGGCCTCAGGCCGCGCATAAACGCGGAGATGGCTTCTGCATCTGTGATGTCGGGGATGTCGTTTCTGATTTCCGAGAAGTGCTGGATGTAGTCTCGCAGAGAGTCCCGAGAGCCTTGCCGAAGTCTTTCAAGATCATACTTCGTGCCCGGTTGCTTGCAGGTGGCGCGGTAGTTATTGACGAACTGCTCCTTCAACTGATCCCAAGTGTCGATGGAGTTCGGCCTCAAACTATGAAGCCAGTTGTTGGCGGAGGCGCTGAGCATGACCGGGAGGTAGTTGGTCATCACATCCCTGTTTCCACCAGCGGCTTGGACGGCGATCTCGTAGACATTGAGCCATTTATTGGGATCGGCTCTTCCATCGTAAGTCTTGACGCCGACAACTTTGAAGTTAGGAGGCCAGACAACTGCTCGGAGTGCCGGCGTGAATGGCAGTTCCGGGGCGGTCTTGTCGTTGGGAAAGCCGTGCGTCTGATCATACTCTCTTCATCGCTCGGCCTCTGCTGAGTGTCTGGCTTCTCTCCTGTTCTCGATGCGGCCGCATAGGTCTTTGGTCTTCAGCTTTGCGCGGAGGTCGGATTGGTTCACCTCTTGGTCGCCGTCTCGCCGATGAGGTCTCCGACCACCGCGAGACATCTCACCATCTTCGCCGACGAGCTCTGTAGCCGATGCCGTGCTATGAGATGGTGCTTGTCTTCCTTCGTTGATCTGGACCTGAGTTGCTTGGAGAAGAGCGGTGAGCCGTCCTAGCTCTGGAGTCTAGGGTAGCCTCTTGGCCTCGGCGATCGCGACGGCGACATTGGCGCTTGGAGTCGTGCAGACCTCGTACTGCCCGAGCATGCAAAATTCGGGCTCTAGATTCTTCACCGCAGTCCTTCTCGCTTCAGCTTGCTGCTCGCGGCGTCGTCTGTGATCGGCGTTCTTTGCCTCGCGGGCTGCTCGGGCTTCTTCGGACTCATTGGGCGGCGGGTCGCTGTCGTTGCTGATGGCAAGGACTGGTCCCCCAAAGAATTGCTTGATGGGAGGCAGGTCGGCGGGAAGGCCACCCTCTTGATCATCATTGTCGGGGCGGACGTTGTCGGGGGTGATGAAGGAGCTGGTGCCGACGTGTCGAGGCAGTGTTTGAGCGAAGCTGGAAGCTGCGTTTTGTAGCCCGAACGGCAAGTAGCCGTTCGGAGGACGATCCCCTCGAGGTCGCTCCTCGACGATGCGCTCGAGAGGTGTGACGGTGACGACCAGTGTTGTGTCGTGGGACAGCGATGAGGGGCGGTGCGTCATGGATGACACGGACTCCAGGATTTGGAGTCCCTCTGACAGCTTCTTGGTGACCCGATCTATAGAGCCGATCAGGTCGTCGTTGTCGATGTTTTTCTGAACGTAGCGTGGCAGCCTTTTCATCGGAGGAGACACGGAGGGGATCTGGGCTGCGTCCAAAATCACCCCTTCGCCGTTCACGCCAACGACCCAGGTGATGGATCCCACCGTGAAGATCTGGCCCGGCGTCGGGAGCTTGATGGAGCTTGAAAAAATCACCTTGTTCGCCATGGAATCAGGTGGCACACCCCCTACCTGGCGCGCCAACTATCGACGGAATACTGGCGATAGTCTACCTAGGGGTATGCCCGCGGTAGTAGATGAGACGGGGAGGGTGCACCTGAGACGAACGAGGGAACACAATTCGTGCGAGACAGAGATTTAGACAGGTTCAGGCCGCCACGAAGCGTAATACCCTACGTCCTGTATGTTGCTGTGTTGTATTGCTAGTAGATTAGATGAATCGAGTAGACCCCCTGCCCGCCTTATATAGTCCGGGGGGCAGGGTTACAAGTTGATCTTGCCATACATAACAGATTACAATCCTAGCCGATCTGGGAAACCAATCGGCTAGATCCTAGGAAAGCTATTTCCTTGCCCGCCAAGGACTCGACGGATATACGCGATCTCCTGGAGATCGTATGGGCGACGCGTCCTTGGTAGTTCAGGCCTGTTCGATAGACTTGGGCCAAGTATGATTATGCGGGTATACGGGCTTATACCCCTACAGTCTCGGGCCCCGGTGCTTTAGGTGTGTTCTAGACACTTCTAGTGTCTTCGTGATGTTGTTTCTTTGGCAATTAAGTTTCGTGGTAATTATGCTCTTTAACCTTTCTTTTATGTTTTCTGGAATAGCCACTGGAAAATACAGAACATGCAAAACTCATGGAAACTGTCAGTTAAAACCCTAGACTAGTGTGAATTCATGTATCCTTTGGTGTCTAAAATTCTAATAAAAGTTGACGTTATCCACCGTCAACAGCATGTTGCTCGGGTTTATCGTTTCCGAGCGTGGCATCGAGGACAACCTGAAAAAGATATCGGCCATCACGCGGATGGGGCCGATCCGCAACCTCAAAGGCGTGCAGAAGCTGACGGGGTGTCTGGCAGCCCTAAGCCGATTTATCTCGCGGCTCGGTGAAAAAGGCTTGCCTCTGTATCGGCTGCTGAAGAAAACCGAGCACTTTACGTGGACCTCCGAGGCCCAGGAAGCCCTCGAAAGGCTCAAAACTCTGCTTTCGGAAGCTTCGGTACTCGTGCCGCACACCGAAACTGGTGCACGCAATCATTCTTGCTCGACGCAAGCTGCGGCACTACTTCGAGTCTCATTCCGTGACTGTGGTATCATCCTTCCCCCTCAGAGAGGTGATCCAGAACCGGGAGATGACTAGGAGGATCATCAAATGGGCTATCGAGCTCATGGGTGACGGCATCACCTATGCGCCACAGAAGGCCACCAAGTCCCAGGTGCTGGCGGACTTCGTGGCAGAGTGGACCGAGACACAACTGCCACCGCTCCTGACCCAAGAGGAGTATTGGGTCATGTACTTCGATGGGTCGATGATGAAGACTAGTGCCGGCGCAGGCATCGTCTTCGTCTCACCCCTCGGGGTCCGGCTCAAGTATCTGCTGCGGCTGCACTTCACGGCTTCCAATAACGTGGCCGAGTATGAGGCTCTCGTCAATGGACTCCATATCGCCATCGAGCTCGGGATCAGGCGCCTTGAGGTTTGAGGGGACTCCCAACTCGTAGTGGACCAAGTCATGAAGGAGTCGACGTGCCAGAATCCTAAGATGGCTGCCTACTGCAACCTGGTGCGGTTGCTCGAAGAAAAATTTGACGGGCTCGAGCTCAACCACGTCGCGCGGAGGTACAACGAGGAGGCCGACGAGTTGACAAAGATCGCGTCTGAAAGGGCTTCGGTCCCGACAGGCGTATTTGCCAACAATCTCCACAAGCCTTCGGTCTATGTCGATCCCTCGGGAGGCAAGGGGAAGGAGACCCCCGAGCCCCCGGAAGAACTCGGAGTGTCTTCAAGCCACGGAAGTCCCTCGGGGGCTGCCGACCCCTCTGACAAACGGGAGCTGCCCGAGACCATGGCTGAAGCCGACGACGAAGCCGAGGCGATGGAGATTGAAACTGAACTGGACGACGACGAGCCAGATTGGCACGAGCCTCTGGTCAGTTGGCTCGTCCGAGAGATTTTGCCCTCGGACAAGACCAAGGCTCGGTGGCTGGCACGAAGAGCCAAGTCCTTCATGATGATCGACGGTGAACTCTACCGGCGTAGCCCTTCCGGGGTCCTGCAGCGCTGCATCCCTTTTAGCCAAGGCAAGCGCCTGGTTGAGGAGATGCATGCCGGGGCCTGCGGTCACCATGCCGCACCGAGGACGCTCGTCGGCAACGTCTTTCGACAAGGCTTCTATTGGCCAACCGCCGTGGCCAACGCTACCAAGGTAGTATGCTCCTGCGAAGGGTGCCAGTACTACGCTCGGCAAACTCATCTCCAGCCCACGCTCTCCAGACGATCCTTGTCACGTGGCCTTTTGCCGTGTGGGGACTGGACCATGTCGGGCCCCTCCAGAAGGCGCCGGGGGCTTCACCCACTTGCTTGTCGCCATCGACAAGTTCTCGAAGTGGATCGAGGCTCGGCCCATCGCCCAGATCAGTTCAACCCAAGCAGTGTTGTTCTTCACCGACATCGTTCATCGGTTCGGCGTCCCGAACTCCATCATCACCGACAACGGAATGCAGTTCACCGAGAAGAAATTCTAGGAATTCTGCGACACTCACCACATACGAGTGGATTGGGTGGCGGTAGCTCACCCGAGGACGAACGGCTAAGTGGAGCGTGCCAACGGCATGATCCTTCAAGGCCTCAAGCCGAGAATTTTCAACAAGCTGAACAAGTTCGGCAAGAGGTGGCTGACCGAGCTCCCTGCAGTGATATGGAGCCTATGGACCACGCCGAGCCAAGCCACGGGTTTCATGCCCTTCTTCCTGGTCTACGGCGCCGAGGCTGTACTCCCCATTGACTTGGAATACGGCGCCCCGAGGGTCCAAGCCTGCGACGAGCTGTAACACCCGAAAATTTTCAATTTATTAAATAGTGATAAAATGAATTTTTTTTATGTAATGGCTTGACATTTAATTTAGGGAATAATAATTTTTGGGGAAATTAAAATTTATCATAGGCAAGAGAAACTTGTATTTATGCATTCATGCTGTCTAATATTTATTTGTATTGCTTGCACTTGAAGTTGGTTTAAAAAGGAATTCGAAATCCAATTGAAAACTTATTTGAAAAATTGTTTTTTTTAAAAGAGAAAATCTCCTTTGATCTCTCGGCCGACCAGGCCAAGGAGCCAATCCGTGCTCTCCCTATTCCCTTGCCGTAACCAGCCCCTGACTCCCGTTGCTAGCCCGAGCAAGGCCAAAGTCGTGCGCTCCCTCGTGCAGGCAGAGCCCAGCGATCCCTCCTCTCTGCCTGAAGCTGCCAAGCCGGGTCCACGCTCAGTGTCTCCTCCTACCTCCAGGCGGTGTCCGAGCAGGACACGAACAACGGCCCCAACTGTCGTATCTTCCGAATCTAGCGCAGCTACGCCTCCTCACGCCCATATAAGTCGCCCAGCACCCTGCCGTCTTCCCCAGAACCGTAGAACGCGTTGCTATTTTCTATCGTGCCGCCGCTGCCCTCAATCCGCCCAACAGAGCAGCCGCCAGAGCAAGCTAGCGCCGCTGCCGTCGAACTCGCCGATTGGAAGCTTGGGTGCCGCAATTGACGACACCTCAAGCTTCGCAGGAGGTTCGCGAAGCCCCTGGAGCCTTCAATTTCCCTTCAAGTATCTTTGCTGACCCCGGCGACGTTCGCAGGGAACAACATCCACCATTGCCGCCAAGAACGCCAACCCGAAGTCTTTTCTCCGCAATTGGTCGTTCGCCCAGCTTATCTTATCGGTGAGGTGAGAAAGCTCCACAACCCTTCTTTTCTTGTTTTCGCACACTGTAGATGTACCAGCAAGTTCGCTGCCACCATCGTTCCGCCGCCGCGCTCGCCGCTTGCTGTGTAAGCCGCCATGGCCCAAACCGATCCCAAAGATTGTTTCGTCTTGAGCCTCCTCCACCAAAACCGATGGCTGATATGAGTTCGTATCGGTCCCCTGTTCCTCCGGATGCTTTCCCCGAGCCAAACCATGCACCACATGGCTCTATTCGCGTTTTCCGGCGAGGTAGCTCGTCGCCAGCAATGGCCACCGCCGCTCTGCCCTGTTTCCCCGGCGAACAGAGCCGCGCCCCTCTGTCCAGTTTAATTAGGGCCGTTCCGATCTAATGCGACGGCTCATATTGAAGCATACCCCTTCGCCCTCCGTTTTTCAAAAGAGACCCCGTCAGTTTTTAGTTTATAACCCGCGGTCCTTGGCGTACTCAGCCGAATACGCCTTCCGTTTTAGGAAACGTATTCTATTAAATAGATTCAAAAATACGTTTTCCAGATATTCACAATTTTGGCACCGATTTTGTTTTGACTATAAAATCTTCGTGTTAGATCCGATTTGATCCGTTCAAATTTCGTTAGATTCGTAATTTCGTAATCTATATGATAATACTACTGTTACTCATGTTTTCAACTTTTAAAATTCGAGATTAGATTTATTCTATTACTTTATTAAAGTAAAACTTGTTTAATTCATAATTTCCCCGTTTGAACTCCGATTTTCGTGAACTATATATCGTTGGAATTGTAGCGACGCGTAGATTATTTTTATAAACTTTTCAATCTGTTTTTCTACTGTTGGTGTACTGTTTCTAATCTAAATCTTGTTTGCTTCGTGTATGATTGCCTCGATGATTGTGTGGTGATTTTATGATCGAGGTCAGACGGTGAGCAATACATTGGTGATCAAGAGTTCTTCATAGAGGATCCAAATTCTTAAGAGCACTTTGATCAAGGCAAGTATAGCATGGACCATCCTTGTTGCCTATTCACCTTAATCATTAAATTCATGATGCATGTGTCTACCTTGGTAACCCTAGCATTTATTCCAAAGTTTTGATCACTTGATCCTTGTTATCTATGAGATTGCATTTGAGTAGTGATGCTAGTGCTTGATGGCGTTATGATCTTATAAACTTGAATAATTAATTATGAAATAAAGATTAAAAGATGCTTTTTAGCAACATGGACTAAGGACTTGTCTGTAAGTATGACACCGGGACTTACAGCGCAACCATGGAGGCTGTATGGCTCTGGCTTTAGTCAAGTAGGAAGTTACTTTCTATCATGTTGTTAATCTTGAAAGGTTCCTTACCGAGCTGGTTGTTTTGCGGCTCCTGTCCTTGTGTGTACTGCTGCGTGTGTGTGCCACTTGGAAGGAGGGCTCTACCGCCTCTTGCCATTGCGCCCGGATTGATTAGTAACTTGTTAGAGAGCCTTTTAAAAGACTTCATAGTGAGACCCTGTTATGCACCTTGGCAGTGTAGTGTGGGCCTTGCAAACCTCGACACATGGGAATCACGACTCATGGTGAAAGTGTGCAACCTCTGCAGAGTGTAAAACTGATATATCAGCCGTGCTCACAGTCACGAGCGGCCTTGGACGTCTTACAGAATAATAATAATTGAATATTGATTTATTAATTTGAAGTTTCTATTGGTGTTTATTGCATATTAATTATCATGTTTATATGATCATGCAAATCTTATTCCTTGGAATAATCTATTGCTGTTACTCAAATTGCTAAAACATGATCAACTAAAAGCAACCGCTGTCAACCAGCGTCATGCCTTATTTGAGCCTCATGAACCCATGCTATTCTTGTTGAGTACGACATGTACTTACGCTTGCTTTATTTTCATATTTGGATAAAAATCTCGGATGGGAAACAGATGATTACGGTTATGAAGACATCTAAGAGGATTATTAGGATTGTGTTCACCAGTCAACTATTCCCTGTGGATTGGAGATTCCGCGAGAGAGTTATCTATATTATTCCGCTGTTATTAATGTAAAGACTCTGTGATATTATTCATTATGTATTAAACCTTGTGATGGTACTATGTAATTTGTCGCTTATGTGTGTGATTGATCCTTGGGCGCACATAAGTTGGTTCATTCAATTTTATCCTTAAAATTGGGTGTGACACGAGCAGAGCAACCGGATCTCTCGGGAGGATGCGCTGGACCAAGTCGATGAGGCCCGAGACATGGCCTTGCTGCACTCAGCCAAATACCAGCAAACCTTACGCAGGTACCACGCTCGGCGCATTCGAGGCCGAGCCTTCAGCGTAGGCGACCTGGTGTTGCGGCTCAGGCAGGACAACCGAGGATGTCACAAGCTGACGCCACCATGGGAAGGGCCATTCATCATCGCCGAGGTGCTGCGCCCCAGAACGTACAAACTGGCGAACGAGAAGGGCGAAGTCTACAACAACGCTTGGAATATCAAACATCTACGTCGCTTCTATCCCTAAGCTTCCGAGCATTGTACATTCTATGAATCTTGAAATCAATATAAGATCCGATTTATTTTTCTCGTATGATTTAAAGATCTTCACCAGAGCCCACCCTCGGGAACGGGTGATCCGCGTGACCAAAAGTGAGGCCCGACCCTATCTCTGATAGGGCCGACCGACGGGGGGAACCCCCGGACTCCTCCGAGACGAATCGAATTCGAAAACCCAAAAATTTCAAAAACCGTTGAAATTTTTATCCCGAGTTCGGTTCTCATCCCAACCAAATGCAAAACTTATAAACCTTGGATGAGCAAAGAAAGTCCCAGAGGGCAGAGCCGGCCAAGCCACGAGACCGCCTACACCTCTGGGATACGGCACTCCACTCGCCACTCTTCGCCTAAAGGCAACTCGCGCTCGGAAGAGAACTTATAAGAAAAACGTTTTGTAAGGGGAGAAGGCTCGGGTGATATCGAACGAAGTCTTTTCCTAAAGCTCTCGCCCTACCGAAATCCCTAGGACCATGGCCGAGTCTACACCTCTAAAGCTAAAACGCCCAAAAAGGTCCCCCGAGGCTCGATGGCCCGGGCTCAGGGTCGGCAAGGAAAACGCTTAAGGAAAAACGCTAAACGAATACGCAAAATGAACATGCACTGAATATTTACATCGATATCAATGCCTCGAAGGGCCGCATGTTTGTTTCTTACAAAAATTTTCTGGGCACGATGGCCCAGCTTTCCTAATCTAGGTTCAGGGGGGAGCTTCACATCTTCTGCGAAGAGGGCCGCCAGCGCCGTCGCAAGGACCTCTATAGAGCTGATCAGCGCCAGGAGCTCGTCGTCAGAAGCCTCGACGAAACCCTCGTTGACGGCGTCGGTGTCGAAGTTCTCATAGTGAGACTTCGCCACCGCCAGCGTCTTCTGGACACCTGTCAGGAGGGCTTCCTTGAGCTGGGCGTCCACCCTTCCGTGGAGGGATTCTAGGCGGCTCTTGAGCGAGCTCCCCGAGGGCTCACCACCACCGGTGCCGAGGGCGTCGCACAGCACGCGTGCCACCCTCTGCAGGTCCTGGTGCTCGGCGACCTCGGCGTCGTGCGCAGCGTTGAGGACGTCAATCGTCCCTTGCGCCCTGACGGCCTCCACCTTCAAGACTGTGGTGGCAAAACCGTCAAGCTACGGTGAAAGAACCACAGGCAATCGGAACGAAAGGTAAAAAGTTAAAACTTACCTTCGACCTCCTCCCGAGCCTTCCGCGCCTCCTCCCAGACGGCGTCGACCTCGCCCACCGCAAGGTTCAGGGCCGTCTGGGAGCGGTCCAAGTCCGAGGATAGGACCTCCACAGCGGCCTCCTTCTCGGCGACGAGCGTCCGCGCGGCGTCCCGCTCCCGAGCTGCCTCGGCCAGGGCGGCCTCCAGCGGCTGGACGCATTCCTCCAGGGGAGCGACTCGGCCCCGAGCCTCCGCGACCTCGACCTTCAAGATGTCACGGTCGAGGGACAGGTCAGCTAGCCGAGCCGTCGCGCCGGCGAGCTCTTCCTGGGAGCGGGCGAGGGCCCAGCTCTTCAGCTCCAGCTGCTTCCGGAGGCCAAGGCCCTGCTGAAGGAAGCAGGACTTCTCTCGGGAGGTCGTCATGAGCTCCCAAGGAAAAAAGAAGCAAAAGCAAACCGACGAGTCAAACGGCAATGCCAGCCGGAAACACTAAAGGCGACAAGGAAGGTAAGACAAGTACACTCACCTAGAGTCGCTCCTAGAACTCCGTGTCGATGGAGTCCACAAGGAGGCGCAGGATCTCGGACCACTGAGACTTGAGGTCCTGGACGGCATCCCAGCGAGCGGCCTCGATGTCATCCCGCAGCGAGAAGACCGGCGGGGCTCCACGGTTCGCCCGGCTGGTCCATTCGATGCGGGAGCCCGTCAGCACCCGGGAAGGGGCCCCCCGGACGACCAGCACCATGGAGCTCGTGGGGGGCGGTGCCAAGGAGATCGCAGAAGATGGGGCCACCTCCGGCGCCATCGAGCCCTCGGCTGGACGAGCCTCCGCCGAGGGAGTCTCTCAGCCAACAGGCGACCCTCTTCTCCGGCGGTGCTCCGGGCCTGCATCTTCAGGACCTTTCGGTGCGAGACCTGAAAGGCCAACCCCGGGCGATTCCTGGAGTAAGACAGGGAAGAAGTGAGCATGCACGACGAAGAACGAAAACCGGTAAGAGAACGATTCAAGAAATCACTTACTTGGTCTTGGGGATCGCCGTCTTCTTTGCCGCCCCGGTGCTCGGTGGAGCAGCAGGCCCGGCGGACGGCGTGGGCTGCATCGCTGGCGGAGGGGTGGGCAGCACCTCGACGTCAGAGTCATCGTCGCCTGCAGATGCCCCTAGTGGCGGGGGATCCGTCTGGCTGCCAGGGGTCACCTCAGCGCCGCCATCCTTCGGCGGGGATGCCCTGGTTCGGGCAGACCCCAGCTCGAGGTCCGGTGTCCCGGCATCGCCCAACTCCGTCGCGGGCGGCGTCCTCTCCCCGCTCCCTCTGGCCTCGGCCATCGTGGCGACCAGCGACACGTCTGAAGGGAGGGTCCGCTGGAATAAGGGCCCTTGAGCCCCATCACCGACCACGGTCGAGGGCGTGGCCTCGGCCGTCTCAGGCGCGGCCTCAGCCGTCTCGGGCATCGGGCCTGAGCCCGTTCCCGGCCCCTCCGACGGGCCCTCGCGGCCATCGGTCGGTGGATCCTCGGCCCCGACGGCCTCACCAACCAACACCGCGCCTCCAGGCGCGGCCCCCGTCAACTCCGCTCAGGGGCTCGGAACACGGCCCCCGGTGCTTCCGTCGACAAACGCCGACATAGGAGCCTTCCTCGGCCCGTCGGCGCCCACCGCGGGCTTTGTGGCCACCATATGCTGGGTGGCCTCAGCGTCAGCATCATCGTCATCATCGTCGTCGTCGTCTTCGTCATCCCAAGAGGGAGACTCCTCCTTCGACTCCCCGGCCACCCACTGGCGGCGACGACGCTGGGCGAGCCTTTGGGCCTCCCGAGCTTGCTTCCTCCTCTTCGAGGTCTTCCTCTCCTTCTCCGCCCTCTGCCGTTCGCCCCGGAGGCGGTTCTGGGCCCGAAGGATGGCATCCTCTGGGACAGGGGGCAGAGAGGGCCTTCCCTCCCTCGAGAGGCCCTATGCCAAGAGGGGAAGAAGGATCAGAAGGGGAAGAAGGGCGAACATTCGACAGAGAGGAAAGAGAGATACTCACCAGTGAGATATACCCCGGGCGCGGGCGCATCGTCGCCCTCTTCAGCTCGTCCCGGGTGGGGTGACCACTTACAGTGTACCTCACACAGCGCATGATCTCCTCGGAGCTAAGGCTATGGTTCAGCATCGAGGTCCCCACCCTCGACGCTCCCTCCACCATCTCGTACAGGGCGAGGCGGCGCTCCATCAAGGGCAGCACTGTCCGCGCGTGGAAGTGCGCCACCACCCCGGCCGCCGTCAAGCGCTTGTCCCACAGCGTCTACAATGCGGTGAGGTAGGGACTCAGGTGCCTGGCGGCCCGTGTCGGGCATCCCCACTTCCATCGTGGAATGGGTACGGAGATCACCTTCCCCGTATACTCGGGGAAGGCGTCGTCATCGTTCCGCAGGTAAAACCAGCCGTCGTGCCACCCCTTGTTCGATGACTGGGCCTTACAGGGGACGTACTCGGTGGAGCGGAGCGCGAAGTTGCAGCCCCCGGCGCTGACGGCCTTCCACGGGTTCGCCGCGCCGAACGACTTCGTGTACGCGTCGATGCGGAAGAGAAACCGCCAGAGGTCCCAATGCGGCATCACCCCAAGGTAGCCCTCGCAGACGGCGGCGAAGATCGCTGCCTGCAAGACGGAGTTGGGGGTGAGGTTGTGTAACTCCAGCTCGTTGGTGAAGAGGAGCGCTCGGCAGAACCGGCTTGGCGGCGACCCGAGCCTCCGCTCGTGGAAGGCGACGAAGCTCACCACGTACCCCTTGAGGGGCCGCGGCTCCAGGTGGTCGCACGGCGGCGCGATCCACTCCGGGCACTGCGGGTCGGTGCGGCGGTGGAGGAGTCCCAACCTCACGAGGTCCTCAAGCTGTGCCTCCGTCACCGAAGAGGGGAGATAAGGCTCCACCTCGAGCGCGGCGGCGTCAGTGGGCGCTGGAGCAGCCATTGCGAGAGGAGAAGGGCACAAGAGGAAGAAAAGGATGCTGGCGGTGAGGGCAAGTAGCTTGCGAAGGGCTCTGGAAGACGAAGGCGAAAAGGCTAAGGGTGAAGGCAGCAAATGGCTAAGGTAAAAAGAAAAGGAAACGGTTCTTTCCTTATATATACTTAGGCCACGAATACGAAGCGGATGCGGTGAATCCGCCGCATTAACTACGCGGGCCCCACTACGACTCTCCACATTCGCCGCCGTCTTCGTGCACGCAAATGTCCCGTCTGCCCCGAACCGTCGCGTCCGTCTGGCTTCCCTCCTCAAAAGGTGCGTCGAATCATTACACTAACCTCCTCGATTCCGACAATCGCTCTCCTTCCCGACGAAGGAACCTCGGGCTCGGTCGCCCGTTACGTTCCCAGGGGATCAAAGACTGGCCCTCTGTGGCTCAAACAGTCGCCCCAGGGATACCGAGCGAGGGACTGCAAGTGGGTGGATCACTAAACGGTCAGTATCCCAACGCCCGAGCGTCAAAAGGGACACCCCACGCTATATCCAAGTCCCAGCAGCAAGTCGATGATGTGGGATCCCATATGGGGGAGGCATCAGGCCCTCGGGACCCGTCGAAGGGACCCGACACCCATAAATCGACCCTCGGGGAACTTTTGGAGTATGCTCAGGCCACTAGCCGACCCCCAACGAACGGGGCACGGACCTCCACTTGGACTGACCTGCTTGCGGCTCACCGGAAGTGCCGACTCGCGCCGTGGGAAGTCAAGCATGACCAAACCTTCCTCTTCTCGAAGAAGAGCGTGAAGGTCAAACCAAAAAGAACCCGATCGACCCCCAATACAAAAAGGGGCTTGGGGACTCTCTCTGTGTCTTGGCAGGATAAAAGAAGCTCCTGGATCGGCCATCTACCCGCGGCAGAGGCTCAGGGGCTCCAGCGCCAGAAAGCTCCTACCAAGAGACAAGTCGCCAGCAAGCAAGAAGGCACCCGAGACTCTACAAACTCGATTTCAAACCCTTGAAGGGATGCACCATCCCTCCAAGGCCTCGGGGGCCACACCCGGTGGGTGCGCTCGTGCGCACCCACTAGATAAAATAAACAACCTTACTAACATGACAGGAGAAATCAACTTGAGCCTCTGGAGGAGTGCCTTCACTCCACCACAGGCTCGGGGGCTACTGTCGGGTACCCAACTATGGGGTACCCAACTTCAACGCAAAATCACACTTCCCGAATAAAGCCCGGCCCAAGAAGGCACCAGCCAACGGCCCATCCGAGAACTTCCCGCACGGCCTAAGACAGAGCCGTGCGGAAGCACATCGCCTCCCTCGGCCGCGCGGACCCCTCGGGAGAAATTCGCCCGAGCCTCCGCGACAGGGCTCGGGAAAGCAGGCCTCGGGCGATAGACTTCCGATTCGCCCGAGCCCCCCGCTACAGACTAACTCCCTCGGGCACAGCCCTCGGGTTCGCCCGAGCCCTGTCGATGTCAGCAGAGCAAACTTGACAGCCAAGGGACCTTCCCTGACCACTTTACAAGCATGGTCCCATCGGGTCGGTCCCGTGACACAGCTGCGCTCCGAACGCGCACGTTTGCCGTACCAACTGCCCCATCTCCTATGACAGGCGATCAGACGGTCCTACTCCTCCCACGTCGCTACACGGACGGTCAACCATACGGCCCCCTAGGCTAACGAGGAGATTCGCCAACTACGATGGTGACTGCCATGCCCCGGCCGCACGTGTGACACCAGGAAAAGGAGAATGACAGTCGTCCCGCCAACCCGGGGGAATGGGCAAGCCTTACGATCAGGCTCGCCTACCCCCTGGAAAGTACAGCACGAGGAAAAAAGAAGCACCCGAGGGAGGACACTCCTCCCGCTCCGTCCCATCGCGCCCCCGACGGCACCAAGGTCCCCCGAGCCTCGGGAGCTTATACTCAAAAGTCAACATATCTACTCGTTGCACTGTGCAGGGTCGGATGCGACGGCATGACGTAGTGCCACGCAGCAAACAATGTCCAGCACTGTGGAACGCCTTGGAACTCATCAATGGAACAGTGGAGGATCAACTGAATGACTAATGCCATACTTTCAAGGCGCCAAGACGAAGGCGTGGCTGACGATAGTGTGACAGAACCGCCTAAATCCCATGGCCCACAGGCGCCTGTCATTGTCACTAATGACCTCTGACAGCCGGGCCCGTGTCCCAAATGATCTAGAAGGTTCTGCCGGGCTACATTAGCGCCCGATTTCCTCCGACAGGATCCCATTGCGAAGCCATTACAGAATTACAACAATTCATAACAAATTACATCAGAGTGAAAGCGCGGAAAGATTATAAGGTACTTAGATTACAAACCATTTATCCAAATACAATTAAAGTGCAAATATTACAGATCATAAATAAAAGAAGTAGCAGTGGAATGACGATACAATATAATTAAGTATTTAATGATAAGAACCCTGCCCACGGGTTCAACATTACTCCTCCTCACTACCCTCCTGCACCATTGTCACACAGCAGGGGGCGAGACAAACCTCCGGCTGCTGTGTCCCTGCAACATGGGGTTAACAAACCCAGAGTACTGGGGTACTCCGCAAGACTTACCCGACTAAGAAAAAGGAATGAGACTCAGGAATGCAGGCTGAGGGGAGTCAAGGTAAGGCTTGAGCAAGAGTCAAAAGTTTTGCAGAAAAGCATTATTATACTATCTCAAAATTTTAACTCAATCTTCTATTATTCATATCATAATTCCAAATTCCTTTTCATATATCATCCTACCTTCAAATTCTTAATCATTCTCAAAAACACCTAGTTCCGAACCACTTTTCAATTGTAGGTCAAAGGATCAAGTCTCCATATCCGAGGAGCAACGACGATTCGAATCGATTAGTACCCAGCTGGGGATCCCTATCCACACTGCATATGTAGCACTTAAGCTTGCATATGCCAACCCCGCCTACCACGGCTTATCCTACCCCTGAACCGGTCCTGCGCCACCCGAGAGCACAGTACTCCTCTCCTCTCCAGGCACGCCGGCCACGAGGGTACACGCTACTCTCGCCATCTCTCCACTCCCAGTGCGTGGTTGTCGGTTCAAGCAGTAGGGCCACCGGAGTCAGAGGCTTTCTGTAGTATGTGGCTAGTTGTAAAGTCTCGATCACAGCAGGCTTACAATGAACGGTCCCTAATCCTTTTTCCGCCGGCGACATTGCATTGGGACTCTAACCCAAATACAAGTGTCCCAACGGTTTTTAAATCCCTTTTCCGCCGATGGTCACGCATTGGGACTCTAACCCAAATTCACAACCAACGAACGGAAAACCCTTTTCTGAAGGTTACGGTGCATCGGGGCTGCTACCCAAGTACACAATTTCCGAACGGACTCACATCCCTTTCCCTTTTCTCATGATTCATAAATGTCACATTTTCATAGGTCAAAAATAGCCTTTTTATGCAAATCTAAATTGATTAAGCAGAGCTAAGCATTTTTGAATATTTTTATTTTTAAACAGGTTTCCGGGATATTATGTATCAAGGCAGGTAATGCATCAATATAGGAGACAAACAACTCCTAACAACCTAATGCAATAATAGACCCAAGTGATAAATAATTTTATAAAACACAAGGCGGGGCTGAATGCACCGGGGCTTGCCTTGAATCGTGTATAGCGTCGGATCGGGATCAGTCCCGCAGATGTCGAATCCTTGGATGACTTCTGGAGTGACCTCCCCAACAGTAGTCTCGACTTGGACCTCCTCGGGAACGGGCACTACACGTATGCAATGATGTATGCTTAGCATGGCATGAGGGCAACAAATGAAATGCTTCAAAATAAACCATTAAGACCTTGAGTACAACTTTCCTTCACGGTAAAGTTGTAAACGCTTTACGGAAGGTAAAAGCAGTGTTTCCTACTTTTGTTTTATTGACCATTTTAACGGTCATAGAAAGCCGCTACACAGCTTTACTACAACCAACATGAGACCCTAATACTTTTGTCAAGGATCACTATGGTGAAAGATCCCTTAACTCAATCAATCCAAAATCACACCAAACAACAGTGATTGTTTGCGTAAATTAATTCTTTTAATCAAACACCCCACCGAGAGAGAGAGCGAAGGAGGAAGGCGGAGCGGAGAAGGAGAAGCTACCGGAGCGCCGCCGCCGCGGAGCACGCCGGAGCCGGACACGGAGGGGAAGCCCGAGCTGCGGACGAGGAGCGGCACGGCACTGCGATCGCTCTGCACGGCTCCGACTCGCCACTGCACCGCCATCCTAGCTTCACCGACACCACGGTGAGCCACCGCACGCCATGTCCGAACCTCGCCCTGCTTTTGCCATGGCGTTCCGCCCACGGGACGCGCAGGCACGAGCCTTTACCGGCTCAGGAAGATCACCTGCACCATGCACTCATGCGACCGGCCGAAACCCCTGGACTACAAGCTTTGCTAGACCGAGAACGCAGCACGATGCATTCTCGGCGGAGCGCGCTCACCACCGACGCGTTCCGACGCCGAACCACCCGTTCCGAGCATTCCGACTAGCACCCGGATAGGTTAGAGCGTCGTGGAGCACCGCCACGACCCCCCCCCCCCTGAGCTAGCTACGCGGATCTAAGCGCTAGGGGAAGCCTCGTCCGCCCTGCTCGGCTGCGTCGCGACCTCACCGGAGCTCCGCCGTATGCCGTGGGAGAGAAGGAGGCCATACCACGACTCTAACCCGCCACCATCTGGTTGGACGACTGCCTGAGCACGCCAATTGGGGAAAGCCAAGCCCTGTCTTGCCGAAATATGGTCATCGCCGCCCTGTCATCGTCCGCCGCACCGGAGAGACACCGCCGCCTTGAACAGACGCCCTGGAACCCTGCTAGCACCAAATTGAACGTCGGATCCCTGTCAACAGAGCTCGGGGAGGCGGATTCACCACCCCTCAGACCTTGTTGTGCCTCGCCGGAGCCCTGCCGGTGCAACGGCCTCACCACCGGCGATCGGAGCATCTCAATACCGCGACCAGGAACAAAAACCGACACCTTTTGGACTCTAGAACACACCACTAGCCCGACGGCTAACTGTGAGAACCACCCCCGACCACTGAGAACCACCCCCGACCTCTGAGAACCACCCCCGACCAACGACGAGGCTGGCTGAGGCTGAGATGGAGCGGAGCGGCGAGCTTGACGACGGCGGCGGAGTGCAACGGCTCGGCCTCGACGACGAAGTCGCGTTCCGGTGATCCTAGGGGACAAAATGGAACACCGCCGCGAGCATGAGCTAAGGTATGACTCAGAGAGTCGCAAACGGAAGGGCTAAGGTAGAGAGGCTCACCACAGCGAGCTCGTCGTGCGAGAGATGGCTGCGGCGGTGCTCTGCCGGACCCGAAGACGACGGCGTGCGTTCCGGAACCCTCGACGCACAGAAGCTGAACCATTGAGGCACAAGCTGTGTTCAAGGATCCAGTGAGGCTAGAGACGAGAGGAATTTGAATGAGGAGGTCGGAGTGCGGCCAATTTTGGCTCGAAACCGAGGCGGGCGCGACGGTGGTCGGAGAAGGGATGGGGCACAGAGGAGGGTGTCATTGCCCTTTAAGCGGGTCAGAGAGAGGGACAGAAGCGGCATAGGGCGGTGCCGGGGGCAGGATCCCGGCCGGCACGGGCGGCGCCGCGCGCGCGCGTGCGCCCCGGCGGCCAGCTCCTGTGCGCGAACAGAGAGGGAGGGGCGGGTTACTGTAGCAATGCAGTGCCCCCCTCTCGGTTTTTGACTCAATTCACCAGATTTCATGTACTAACTTGAAAAAGTGAAAACACCAAAGTTGTAGGTTTCAAAATTTTGGACAACTTTTGTTTTTGAACCAAACCCAAATTCCATATGGTTTTGAAACTACAGTAAAGGGGGTAAAAGAGGGTTTTGAATTTCAAACTGAACTTTTAAAATTACTTTTAAATTTCTTTAACAACTTTAAAAATTGTCAAAATAGAAGTTGTCCTACTCAGTGATCTATACAACTCTTATTAAGGAAGTTTTGTCAAATTCCTAATATTTTTGAATTTGAAGTTTCAAACTTGAATTTCAACATAGTAATTTGAGTTTAATTTAAATTTTTATATTATAACTTCAAAATCTTCCAAAATAAAAGTTGTTTCATTTCAACAGATCTACAACTTCTATTAAGGGACCATCACCAAATTCCAAGTGGACTTTGGTTTAGGGTTTTAGGGTCCGATTAGGGCTTAGTTTGAATTTTCCTTTTTGATTTATTTTTAATTCTCAATTGATAATTCAATTACAACATCCAAGGCATTTATCAATAAACCACTCTAAAGACTCTAAGCACAATCAAATGCAAATGCCTAAATTAAACATGATGACATGGCATAATTAATTAGCCGTAATACCCGGGGTATTACAGCCCTTCCCCCTTAAAGAAATCTCGCCCCGAGATTTGATAGACGATATACCTTAGGGTTAAGTAATGGAAAAGAAAATATCTCAAGTAAACCTACTCTAGTTTCTACCATAAGATAATAAGGGAAGTTTATACCGACTACAACCAGAAACTTTACATTTACAATGTAGCATAGAACTCGGGGAAGTTTTCGGCGAGATAGTCTTCAGATTCCCAGGTGGCTTCGTCCTCGGAATGTTCGCTCCATTGAATCTTGTACCATCTTGTAATGGTTCTCCGAGTGACGCGATCCTTCTGATCCAAGACTCGGATAGGATACTCAGAGTACGTTAGGTCGGGTTGGAGTTCTATTCCCTCAATATCCATGACTTGATCTGGTACCCGGAGACACCTTTTGAGTTGTGATACATGAAAGACATTGTGTACGGCTGAGAGATGATCTGGCAACCTCAACTTATAAGCTACTTTCCCATGACGAGCTACGCTTTGAAATGGTCCAATGTATCGAGGAGCTAATTCGCCTTTAACTCCAAATCGATTAATTCCCTTCATGGGCGAGACTTTGAGATAGACATAATCTCCTGTCTTAAACACCAAGGGACGACGCCTTTGATCGGCGTAACTCTTCTGTCGCGACTGCGCAACCTTTAGGTTATCTTGTATTTGCCGGACCTTTGCTTCAGTCTCTTCCACCAAGTCAACGCCGAAGTACCATCTCTCCCCAGGCTCAGACCAATTCAGGGGTGTTCGACACCTACGACCATACACCGCCTCAAACGGTGCCATTTTGATGCTTTCTTGATAACTGTTATTGTACGAAAATTCAGCCAGTGCCAAACACTCATCCCAAGATTCTGTGTAATTGAGTGCACATGCCCTCAACATGTCCTCCAACACCTGGTTGACTCTCTCAGTCTGTCCGTCAGTCTGTGGATGGTATGCTGTGCTATGTAGAAGCTTTGTTCCTAGTGACTTATGGAAAGCTCTCCAAAAGTTGGAAATGAATTGAGAACCTCGATCTGAGACGATGGTCTTGGGCACACCATGAAGCTTCATCAAATTCTGGATATACAGCTTTGCATAGTTCACTGCAGTGTAAATGGTCTTGACGGGGATGAAGTGGGCTTGCTTAGTGAGGCGATCAACCACAACCCAGACTGAGTCAAAACCCCTGGGTGTTTTCGACAGACCTACGATGAAATCCATGCTAATGTCCTCCCATTTCCATGCAGGAACAGACAATGGTTGCAGTTCTCCACCGGGCTTCATGTGTACAGCTTTCACCTTCTGACAAGTGTCACACTTCGCTACATATCGAGCGATCTCTATTTTCATTTTGGTCCACCAGAACTTTTGCCTCAAATCCTGGTGGTGGATGGAGAATCTAGTCAAATGTGTTTCATCCAAAATCTTTTGTCGCAACTCGGGTACCTTTGGAACTACTAGCCGACCCTTGAACCATACGACCCCTTCGTCGTCAATCCTGAAACAATCTACAGTGCCAGCTTGGACCTTCTCCTTGATATGCTTGATGCCTTTGCTCCCTTTTTGGGCTGCGATGATCTCATCGCGGATGGTGGTCTCAATACTAATATGATTCAAACTGCCCTGTTCAACTATTTCTACCCCCAACTTCTCTAGTTCATAACATAAAGAAAGGTCTCGGGGCTTTACTGCCAAACAACTGCAATGAATCTTGCGACAGAGCGCATCGGCAACCACATTTGCTTTACCAGGGTGATAATGCACTTCAATGTCATAATCTTTGATCAACTCGAGCCACCTTCGTTGTCTCATGTTCAACTCTTCTTGGGTAAATATATATTTTAGGCTCTTGTGATCTGTGTAAATCTTGCAAGTACTGCAAAGCAAATAATGACGCCAAATTTTCAGTGCATGGACCACAGCTGCCAATTCTAGGTCATGAGTGGGATAATTCTCTTCATGACGCTTAAGTTGTCGCGACGCATAAGCAATGACTTGGCCTTCTTGCATCAGGACACAACCCAGGCCGGTTCCTGAAGCGTCGCAATATACGTCGAATGGCTTTTCAATGTCCGGTTGAGCAAGGACTGGGGCAGTGGTTAACAATTCCTTCAAAGTCTGAAATGCCTGCTCACACTTAGGTGACCAGACAAACTTGACTTCGTTCTTCAATAAGTTGGTAATAGGCTTAGATATTTTGGAAAAGTCCGGAATAAAACGGCGGTAATATCCCGCCATTCCCATAAAACTACGGACTTGATGCACTATAGTTGGTGGTTTCCAATTCAAGATCTCTTCCACTTTGCTTGGGTCAACCGATACACCTTCGGCCGACAGAATATGCCCAAGAAACGGAACTCTGTCCAGCCAAAACTCGCACTTACTAAACTTGGCATACAGTTGATGTTCTCGCAAACGAGTTAGGACCACACGAAGATGCTTGGCATGCTCTTCCGGGTTTTTGGAATAGACCAGTATGTCGTCAATGAACACGACCACAAACTTGTCGAGTTCAGGCATGAAGACTGAATTCATAAGGTACATGAAGGAGGCAGGGGCATTGGTCAGGCCGAAAGACATAACCAGATACTCGTAAAGACCATATCTGGTAGTGAAGGCTATTTTGGGAATATCTTCTGGACGGATTTTTATTTGGTGGTACCCCGATCTGAGGTCAATTTTTTAGAACACCTTGGCCCCAGCAAGTTGGTCAAAAAGTAGATCTATGCGAGGCAAAGGTGTAACAACCCCAAAAAAAATCCACACAACCTAAAAATCCCAACCAATTAAATTTTTTCATTTATTTATTATGAAAACCCATTTTTCTTGTGCAAGCATATAGGTTTCATTATGAATTTGGTAAATAAAGGAGTAAAGCTTGCATTTTAATTCCATTCACATAGAATAATAACTTATGCATCACATTTGGGATTTATTGCAATTTATGTTTATATTTACTCAATATTTAAAATGGGTAATATATGTATTTATACACTAAAGTAAAAATAGAAAAAGAAAAGAAAATGAAAAGGGTGAGAGAGCAAGGCTAGCCATTCGGCCCAGCCGGCCTGCTAAACCAGCCCAAACACCGCCGCGGCCCATCTCTCGCGCGCGCTCGCACCAACCACACTGGGCCGGCCCAACATTCGCGACCGCCCTCGACGCTCTCACGCGCGCGCGTTGAGTCACTGCCGCAACGACCCCACCCGTCAGCGTTTTTCCTCTCGCTACTGTTCTTCTTCTCACCTCGCGAAAGACGGTGGCCGACAGAGTCACGCAAATGGCGTGACCGATAGCGCCACGCATGGCAGAGCCCTGACCCCGCTGTCCCTCGCCTGTCCCCTGCCTTGCTCGCCAAGAAGACCGCGTGCACCACTGGAACCCTAGCTCGCGCAAGCCACAGCCCTCCGATCAGCCCGAGCAAATCAGAGCCGCCCGCCATAGGTAGCCACCCGAGCTCCGCTATAAATTGGAGCACCTCACGGCGCCCTAGCCTCGTTCCACTCGCCGCTGCCACTGGTGGCACCGCCCTACAACACCGCACCACACCGAGAGAGAGAGCGAAGGAGGAAGGCGAAGCGGAGAAGGAGAAGCTGCCGGAGCGCCGCCGCCGCGGAGCACGCCGGAGCCGGACACGGAGGGGAAGCCCGAGCTGCGGACGAGGAGCGGCACGGCACTGCGATCGCTCTGCACGGCTCCGACTCGCCACTGCACCGCCATCCTAGCTTCACCGACACCACGGTGAGCCACCGCACGCCATGTCCGAACCTCGCCCTGCTTTTGCCATGGCGTTCCGCCCACGGGACGCGCAGGCACGAGCCTTTACCGGCTCAGGAAGATCACCTGCACCATGCACTCATGCGACCGGCCGAAACCCCCGGACTACAAGCTTTGCTAGACCGAGAACGCAGCACGACGCATTCTCGGCGGAGCGCGCTCACCACCGACGCGTTCCGACGCCGAACCACCCGTTCCGAGCATTCCGACTAGCACCCGGATAGGTTAGAGCGTCGTGGAGCACCGCCACAACCCCCCCCCCCGAGCTAGCTACCCTGATCTAAGCGCTAGGGGAAGCCTCGTCCGCCCTGCTCGGGTGCGTCGCGACCTCACCGGAGCTCCGCCGTATGCCGTGGGAGAGAAGGAGGCCATACCACGACTCTAACCCGCCACCATCTGGTCGGACGACTGCCTGAGCACGCCAATTGGGGAAAGCCAAGCCCTGTCTTGCCGAAATATGGTCATCGCCGCCCTGTCATCGTCCGCCGCACCGGAGAGACACCGCCGCCTTGAACAGACGCCCTGGAACCCTGCTAGCACCAAATTGAACGTCGGATCCCTGTCAACAGAGCTCGGGGAGGCGGATTCACCACCCCTCAGACCTTGTTGTGCCTCGCCGGAGCCCTGCCGGCGCAACGGCCTCACCACCGGCGATCGGAGCATCTCAATACCGCGACCAGGAACAAAAACCGACACCTTTTGGACTCTAGAACACACCACTAGCCCGACGGCTAACTGTGAGAACCACCCCCGACCACTGAGAACCACCCCCGACCTCTGAGAACCACCCCCGACCACTGAGAATGCCCCCGACCAACGACGAGCTCGCCCGACCACCGCCGAGCTACGCCGACGCCCCCCGACCAACGTCGAGCTCGCCCGACCAACCGCCGAGCTACGCCGACGCCGGCGACTCTCTGGGAACCAGCATCGAACACCTGGTGGGCGACCATCGGGTCTGTGTTCTGTTGAGGCGCCACATGCCGCACTACTGGACCCGCGCGCCACGTGGACCAATCCCGAGCTACCATCCCCTGATTAATCGGCCATTTTCCATTTTCAGAAAATAGGATAATCTTCGGAAATTCATAACTTATTCATACGATGTCCAAAAATTGCGCACCATATATCAAAATTCTTAGAAAAATAATATCTACAATCTAAGACTATGTTTGAGTGCATTTGGCTCTTTATTTTATTGGATTTTTCTGAAATACTCTATAGGAGTCGCTGACGCGACTATTTCGTGTTCGATTTCAGAGCCGGAGGAGGATCTGACTAAGGAAGACGACCACGAGTACCTTCAGGAGCTAGGAGACGACTACGAAGGTGCCACGTCCCACCAAATCCTTAGATCCTATTTACGCATTGCAAATGACATTGCTGCTGTTGCTTTATGATTATGTATGGATTGGTTGCATGATAGTAAATTTGAATTCCCTGCCTTGATAAGACTTTACCCTGCTATCCGCTGCTAGGTTAGCTGCTGCTTAATTTACTGTTACTCTTCCATTACTCACTACTTGCTATATGCTATGTGGTGGAATTGGGACGGTGTATATCTGATTATAACTACTGGGAGAGAGTGCTGCGTGCGTCTTGGGTGCGTAGTAAGGGTTGATGTCGACCAAGTGGGATGTGAGACAAGCCCATGGGGCAAGTTGTGCTGAGGGTGCAACCTGGGCATCCCCAAGCGAGATACCTGTGGCGGGTAAAGTGTTGAGGAGGTTCCGGGTGGGATAGCCTTGGTGGTTTGAAGCCCGTGGACGGAGGTGCTGTGATAGCACGGGGAGAGTATCCCCTAAGTGAAGATGCCTACTTGGTCAAACCTAGGATGGACTAGTTTCAGGTTCATGAGAATCCTTTTCTACTCACTCGCTTCTGATGGGCGGGAGACGGCTGGACTAGTTGGTAGGACGATGCCACTACTGCTAGGTTGAGAGGTGATAAGGGTGGGCGGAGACAGTCGATGGGTTCCCGTTCCATTCTAGATGCGCAGTACCACTGGATGGGCCCGGTACTATGTCTCCCAGTCTCAGCATAACGGTGTAGGATCCGGAATATCCCAGGGTTGAGTGGTAGGGTGGCATCGACCTAGGCAAGCAAGCACCCGGAATTCTGCCTAGGTGTTTGCGCAACACCTATGATGGCTAATCTTGTGGGTAGTGAAACCTCTGCAGAGTGTACAGTTGATCGATCGATACATATGCCAACTTGTTGGCTATGGACCTTTCCTGTGAAGCTTCTACTAGTGTAGTGAGTGTTCTTTTCTCCCCCTGGATGACATTTTCCGGCAGTGTACCCGCTGTGGTAGTGTGCCGCTGAGATAGGCCCGAGAGGGAGTTGGGCCTGTCGAATGAGAGTGAGGTGTGGGTATGTGAGATATGGTGATGGGAAAAGGGATCATGGTGTAATTGGAGATAAAACTTGACTACTTAAACATTGATTACAGCTGCATAGGAAAACCTCAGTCTATAGGTCTGCTTGTATAGCCTTGCATCCACTTTCCACAAAGCAAATGCTGCATAGGTGGGCTCCGTGGCCAGTACATATCGTACTGATAAATTTGCTGTCAGGTGACGAGAATGAGTACGACTTCGAGGAAGATGATGGCGAGGAATAGGGTCACGTGCTACACTCAAGTTGGCCGTGAAGGATGAAACGTTTCCGCATCTTCTAAAGCTTCTCTGAATGTTGATTCCGCCAGTGTGGCGATGTAATAAATGTTTATGTAAGACTTAATTACCGTTGTATGGATCCTGGTGTCAACTGAGATATGGGTAATTTCATGGATTGTCCCAAGCAATCTGTCGAATTACAATTCGAGCCTGTGGACTTTCCTTCGCGGAAATCGAGGTCGTTTCAAAAGGGTACTTATTTTTGATAGTGACCTCATTGAGGGGACAGTAATCGACACAGAGTCTGAGGGAACTGTCCTTCTTTTTAACAAAAATAGCAGGACAACCCCAGGGGGATGAACTAGGCCTGATGAAACCCTTATCCAACAGATCCTGCAACTGAACCTTCAACTCTGCCAACTCCTTTTGCGGCATTCTATATGCTCTACGGGAAATAGGTGCCGTTCCAGGCTTCAGCTCAATGGCAAATTCTACATCACGGTCAGGGGGGTAAGCCAGGCAATTCGTCAGGGAATACATCCGGAAATTCACAGACTACCAGAATGTTCCGCACCTCATTAACTGCGTTTGCACATACCCTACCAACTGCTCTTTGAGGTATGGGAAGTTGGATAAGAAGTTGAGTTTGACTATTAGGCAAGTTTACTCTGATGGTTCTATTCAGCACGTCTATGAGAGCTCTGTGCTGATACATCCAATTCATGCCTAATATCACATCTATATCCTGATCCATGAGCACTATCATTGAGGTCGGGAATATATGCCCTCCAAGTTCTATGGGCACCCGATGTACTATCTCTTTAGTACTAATGCGCCCTCCGGGCGACTGTATAAGGAAACTTTCCTCTATCTGCCCAATCTGAATTTCATGCTTGACAACAAATGTACGACTGATGAATGAATGCGATGCACCAGAATCGAAAAGCATGATAGCAGGATGACTTGCGACAGGGAACGTACCCAGCATGACGGGTTCACCTTCAGGAATGTCTCCAACTTGCGTGTAGTAGACCTGTCCTGCTTTCCTCACAACTTTTCCCTTCTGGGCCTGCTGCTGGTGGCCACGGTGCTGAGTCTGCTGCTGCTGTCCACCAGGAGCCTTCTGTGCATTCTGATTTTATTGTTTGGGAAATGGGCAGTTGCGGGACCAATGTCCCATCTTGCCACAATTGTAACAGGGTTGGTTATAGGCTGCTTGAGGAGTGGTTATGCGAACGCCAGGGGCATTCGGCTGAGTGGCGCTTTGTTGGTTAGAAGTGTGAGAAGTAGCAGCAGTTCGAACTACGACCTGCTGATGAGGATACTAGGGACGTGTATGATGAGTGGGATGGTATATGATTTTCTGGCGCTTTTGATGGCCAGAAGATCCAGCTGACCCAGACCTCTTCTTTTTCTTCTCTTCTTGGTGCTTGCGATCACTTTCTTCAAATGCTATGGCACTGTTGACAGCCTCATGATAAGTGCAATTGAGATTGTTAGACAGGCTTCGCTGAATCTTGTAGTTCAAACCCCTGACAAAACAGTCCTTCTTCTTCTGATCGGTGTTAGTATGCTCAGGGGCATACTGCGACAGGTGGTTGAACTGACTGACATACTGCATAACTGTAGATTCCTTTTGTTGCAGTACCAAGAATTGATCCAACTTCATCTTCATCACCCCCGCAGGGATGTAATGTGCACGGAATGCCTCACGAAACTCCGCCCAAGTAAGTTGATGCCCTACCGGCTATGCTGACTGGAGGTTTGCAAACCAAGCGCTTGCGGGACCTCGGAGTTGCTGTGCTGCAAACAACGGCTTCTGGGTTTCCGTGCAGCGAATCAATCCAAATTTCTGCTCCATGATACGGAGCCAGTCGTCTGCTTCCAGCGGCTCATCCGCTTTGGTAAACACCGGTGGACGGGTATCTGTGAAGTCCACATAAGTTGTTTCCTCATCATGGGGGCGGCCACGGCGCCCAACACGATCATCCCGGTTTTGCGCAAGCAGTGCCGTAGCATTGGCTAAGGCAGTAATGGCATCAGCCAAGGTGGGTGGAATTGGCGATGCTTGCGGAATGGCCCCGTCCTCCGAAGTACCAGCACCAGTTGAGCGGGTGTTAACAGGCATCTGTGCATAATTAAACCAACTGAGTCTCAGATTACTTAATCAGGTCTTAATACAATACACACCATACAATACGTTAGGTAGATTACATAACCAACTCTTGATGCAGTTCTCAAACCATACTAAGGTTTTCATGGCAACACTGACATTACAATACCCTAAAGAGTGCGAATACCGACATTGCTAGTACTACAGCTAATCTAGACGTCGTCTCCCATGGTCCCGTCAGAGACGACACCGTCCTCGTCAACCTCCGCCACGTGCTCCTCGACGCCCTCCTCGACGTCCTGGTCGGTGTCCTCCTCAACGATCACCTGGAGTGGCTCAATCTCCTCGTCTACGTCCTCCATGTCCTGATCCTCAGGACCAACAACCTCCCCATCCTCGGAGTCCTCAACACGTGGCTGCAGGATCGGGTTAAGCTCGTTGTTGAGCCTGTGAACCTCCTCGTGCAATGTGTCGTTGTAGTCCTCGATCTGCTCTACGTAGATCTCCAACTCGTGCAGTCTCGCCCTGGTCGCGTCCTCACGCGCCCAGGTGGCATCCCTCTGCTCGATCAGGCAAGCCACAGAAGTCCGCAGTCGGTCGATCGTCGCTATGTCCTGGTAGTGCTCCCGACGAGCGGTGGCAAAGTCCTCCACCATCCTCCTCATCTCCTCCCTCATCCTCTCTATCTCCTCCTACAGCTCAGCGCGGCTGCGGCAGGGGCGACGACTGCTAGAGGCCTCCCCGTCGCGCGGCGCCAGCTGGTGGCGCGGCACACCCCTAGGTCCCGTCATCTTGCGCGCAGTCTGCTTGCAGCGTGCCATGCTGGAGAAGATAAGCTGGGATTAGCGAGGATATAATACAGGCTAGCAAGAATAGGTTTGATAAATCCTAACCCATAACCCTTTTTTTAAGGAGGAAGTTATTTATAAGGTGAATTAATCATGATGCATGAATCGTACTTACGAAATTTCGAAATCAATGCGAAAATGAATAACTGCATATTTAATTTTTAACATAGGGCTAGTAATAGCGCTATTCCACTGGCTACCATAACTATAATATAGATTTAGACAAGAATGAGCAATTTGGACCAAAATAGCAATTTAAAGTTTATGATCCAAAACATTTTGAAGTTTTTCAAAGTAATACGGTAATGATTTAGCAATGGAATGCTCTGATACCAGCTGTGACCGAACCGCCTAAATCCCATGGCCCACAGGCGCCTGTCATTGTCACTAATGACCTCTGACAGCCGGGCCCGTGTCCCAAATGATCTAGAAGGTTCTGCCGGGCTACATTAGCGCCCGATTTCCTCCGACAGGATCCCATTGCGAAGCCATTACAGAATTACAACATTTCATAACAAATTACATCAGAGTGAAAGCGCGAAAAGATTATAAGGTACCTAGATTACAAACCATTTGTCCAAATACAATTAAAGTGCAAATATTACAGATCATAAATAAAAGAAGTAGCGGTGGAATGACGATACAATATAATTAAGTATTTAATGATAAGAACCCTGCCCACGGGTTCAACATTACTCCTCCTCACTACCCTCCTGCACCACTGTCACACAGTAGGGGGCGAGACAAACCTCCGGCTGCTGTGTCCCTGCAACATGGGGTTAACAAACCCTGAGTACTGGGGTACTCCGCAAGACTTACCCGACTAAGAAAAAGGAATGAGACTCAGGAATGCAGACTGAGGGGAGTCAAGGTAAGGCTTGAGCAAGAGTCAAAAGTTTTGCAGAAAAGCATTATTATACTATCTCAAAATTTTAACTCAATCTTCTATTATTCATATCATAATTCCAAATTCCTTTTCATATATCATCCTACCTTCAAATTCTTAATCATTCTCAAAAACACCTAGTTCCGAACCACTTTTCAATTGTAGGTCAAAGGATCAAGTCTCCATATCCGAGGAGCAACGACGATTCGAATCGATTAGTACCCAGCTGGGGATCCCTATCCACACTGCATATGTAGCACTTAAGCTTGCATATGCCAACCCCGCCTACCACGGCTTATCCTACCCCTGAACCGGTCCTGCGCCACCCGAGAGCACAGTACTCCTCTCCTCTCTAGGCATGCTGGCCACGAGGGTACACGCTACTCTCGCCATCTCTCCACTCCCAGTGCGTGGTTGTCGGTTCAAGCAGTAGGGCCACCGGAGTCAGAGGCTTTCCGTAGTATGTGGCTAGTTGTAAAGTCTCGATCACAGCAGGCTTACAATGAACGGTCCCTAATCCTTTTTCCGCCGGCGACATTGCATTGGGACTCTAACCCAAATACAAGTGTCCCAATGGTTTTCAAATCCCTTTTCCGCCGATGGTCACGCATTGGGACTCTAACCCAAATTCACAACCAACGAACGGAAAACCCTTTTCCGACGGTTACGGTGCATCGGGGCTGCTACCCAAGTACACAATTTCCGAACGGACTCACATCCCTTTCCCTTTTCTCATGATTCATAAATGTCACATTTTCATAGGTCAAAAATAGCCTTTTTATGCAAATCTAAATTGATTAAGCAGAGCTAAGCATTTTTGAATATTTTTATTTTTAAACAGGTTTCCGGGATATTATGTATCAAGGCAGGTAATGCATCAATATAGGAGACAAACAACTCCTAACAACCTAATGCAATAATAGACCCAAGTGATAAATAATTTTATAAAACACAAGGCGGGGCTGAATGCACCGGGGCTTGCCTTGAATCGTATATAGCGTCGGATCGGGATCAGTCCCACAGATGATGAATCCTTGGATGACTTCTGGAGTGACCTCCCCAACAGTAGTCTCGACTTGGACCTCCTCGGGAACGGGCACTACATGTATGCAATGATGTATGCTTAGCATGGCATGAGGGCAACAAATGAAATGCTTGAAAATAAACCATTAAGACCTTGAGTACAACTTTCCTTCACGGTAAAGTTGTAAACGCTTTACGGAAGGTAAAAGCAGTGTTTCCTACTTTTGGCCCGGGACGGCCCAAGTCAGGCAGGCCAGCCCACTCTGCCGCGCCCGCACCGGCCCACGTCCAGGAGCCAAGCCGAGGCGCTGACAGGCGGCCCCTGCCTGTCAGTTCCTCCTCCTACCTCACGCCGCGTCCCGGTACGCGCGTGCACGCGACGGTCGACCGCGGACCTCGCCGCCGGTGACCCTAACGGCGAACCCAACCATGCCCGACCACTCCCCAGCACCCCGTGGACTACCCAGTACCCTAAGCCCAAACACTAGGCGCCTCCGACGAGTGCAGACTCGCCCATGGCGGTCGCGACGACACGGCTACCCTGTTCCGGCCGCGAGAGTGCGGTAGAATTGAAGGAAAAGGCCAGGGGAAGACCAGGAGCTCACCACGACTCAAGACCGATGGCTGGCTGAGGCTGAGATGGAGCGGAGCGGCGAGCTTGACGACGGCGGCGGAGTGCAACGGCTCGGCCTCGACGACGAAGTCGCGTTCCGGTGATCCTAGGGGACAAAATGGAACACCGCCGCGAGCATGAGCTAAGGTATGACTCAGAGAGTCGCAAACGGAAGGGCTAAGGTAGAGAGGCTCACCACAGCGAGCTCGTCGCGCGAGAGATGGCTGCGGCGGTGCTCTGCCGGACCCGAAGACGACGGCGTGCGTTCCGGAACCCTCGACGCACGGAAGCTGAACCATTGAGGCACAAGCTGTGTTCAAGGATCCAGTGAGGCTAGAGACGAGAGGAATTTGAATGAGGAGGTCGGAGTGCGGCCAATTTTGGCTCGAAACTGAGGCGGGCGCGACGGTGGTCGGAGAAGGGATGGGGCACAGAGGAGGGTGTCATTGCCCTTTAAGCGGGTCAGAGAGAGGGACAGAAGCGGCATAGGGCGGTGCCGGGGGCAGGATCCCGGCCGGCACGGGCGGCGCCGCGCGCGCGCGTGCGCCCCGGCGGCCAGCTCCTGTGCGCGAACAGAGAGGGAGGGGCGGGTTACTGTAGCAATGCAGTGCCCCCCTCTCGGTTTTTGACTCAATTCACCAGATTTCATGTACTAACTTGAAAAAGTGAAAACACCAAAGTTGTAGGTTTCAAAATTTTGGACAACTTTTGTTTTTGAACCAAACCCAAATTCCATATGGTTTTGAAACTACAGTAAAGGGGGTAAAAGAGGGTTTTGAATTTCAAACTGAACTTTTAAAATTACTTTTAAATTTCTTTAACAACTTTAAAAATTGTCAAAATAGAAGTTGTCCTACTCAGTGATCTATACAACTCTTATTAAGGAAGTTTTGTCAAATTCCTAATATTTTTGAATTTGAAGTTTCAAACTTGAATTTCAACATAGTAATTTGAGTTTAATTTAAATTTTTATATTATAACTTCAAAATCTTCCAAAATAAAAGTTGTTTCATTTCAACAGATCTACAACTTCTATTAAGGGACCATCACCAAATTCCAAGTGGACTTTGGTTTAGGGTTTTAGGGTCCGATTAGGGCTTAGTTTGAATTTTCCTTTTTGATTTATTTTTAATTCTCAATTGATAATTCAATTACAACATCCAAGGCATTTATCAATAAACCACTCTAAAGACTCTAAGCACAATCAAATGCAAATGCCTAAATTAAACATGATGACATGGCATAATTAATTAGCCGTAATACCCGGGGTATTACAGCCCTTCCCCCTTAAAGAAATCTCGCCCCGAGATTTGATAGACGATATACCTTAGGGTTAAGTAATGGAAAAGAAAATATCTCAAGTAAACCTACTCTAGTTTCTACCATAAGATAATAAGGGAAGTTTATACCGACTACAACCAGAAACTTTACATTTACAATGTAGCATAGAACTCGGGGAAGTTTTCGGCGAGATAGTCTTCAGATTCCCAGGTGGCTTCGTCCTCGGAATGTTCGCTCCATTGAATCTTGTACCATCTTGTAATGGTTCTCCGAGTGACGCGATCCTTCTGATCCAAGACTCGGATAGGATACTCAGAGTACGTTAGGTCGGGTTGGAGTTCTATTCCCTCAATATCCATGACTTGATCTGGTACCCGGAGACACCTTTTGAGTTGTGATACATGAAAGACATTGTGTACGGCTGAGAGATGATCTGGCAACCTCAACTTATAAGCTACTTTTCCATGACGAGCTACGCTTTGAAATGGTCCAATGTATCGAGGAGCTAATTTGCCTTTAACTCCAAATCGATTAATTCCCTTCATGGGCGAGACTTTGAGATAGACATAATCTCCTGTCTTAAACACCAAGGGACGACGCCTTTGATCGGCGTAACTCTTCTGTCGCGACTGCGCAACCTTTAGGTTATCTTGTATTTGCCGGACCTTTGCTTCAGTCTCTTCCACCAAGTCAACGCCGAAGTACCATCTCTCCCCAGGCTCAGACCAATTCAGGGGTGTTCGACACCTACGACCATACACCACCTCAAACGGTGCCATTTTGATGCTTTCTTGATAACTGTTATTGTAGGAAAATTTAGCCAGTGCCAAACACTCATCCCAAGATTCTGTGTAATTGAGTGCACATGCCCTCAACATGTCCTCCAACACCTGGTTGACTCTCTCAGTCTGTCCGTCAGTCTGTGGATGGTATGCTGTGCTATGTAGAAGCTTTGTTCCTAGTGACTTATGGAAAGCTCTCCAAAAGTTGGAAATGAATTGAGAACCTCGATCTGAGACGATGGTCTTGGGCACACCATGAAGCTTCATCAAATTCTGGATATATAGCTTACACTGGTCTTGACGGGGATGAAGTGGGCTTGCTTAGTGAGGCGATCAACCACAACCCAGACTGAGTCAAAACCCCTGGGTGTTTTCGACAGACCTACGATGAAATCCATGCTAATGTCCTCCCATTTCCATGCAGGAACAGACAATGGTTGCAGTTCTCCACCAGGCTTCATGTGTACAGCTTTCACCTTCTGACAAGTGTCACACTTCGCTACATATCGAGCGATCTCTATTTTCATTTTGGTCCACCAGAACTTTTGCCTCAAATCCTGGTGGTGGATGGAGAATCTAGTCAAATGTGCTTCATCCAAAATCTTTTGTCGCAACTCGGGTACCTTTGGAACTACTAGCCGACCCTTGAACCATACGACCCCTTCGTCGTCAATCCTGAAACAATCTACAGTGCCAGCTTGGACCTTCTCCTTGATATGCTTGATGCCTTTGCTCCCTTTTTGGGCTGCGATGATCTCATCGCGGATGGTGGTCTCAATACTAATATGATTCAAACTGCCCTGTTCAACTATTTCTACCCCCAACTTCTCTAGTTCATAACATAAAGAAAGGTCTCGGGGCTTTACTGCCAAACAACTGCAATGAATCTTGCGACTGAGCGCATCGGCAACCACATTTGCTTTACCAGGGTGATAATGCACTTCAATGTCATAATCTTTGATCAACTCGAGCCACCTTCGTTGTCTCATGTTCAACTCTTCTTGGGTAAATATATATTTTAGGCTCTTGTGATCTGTGTAAATCTTGCAAGTACTGCTAAGCAAATAATGACGCCAAATTTTCAGTGCATGGACCACAGCTGCCAATTCTAGGTCATGAGTGGGATAATTCTCTTCATGACGCTTAAGTTGTCGCGACGCATAAGCAATGACTCGGCCTTCTTGCATCAGGACACAACCCAGGCCGGTTCCTGAAGCGTCGCAATATACGTCGAATGGCTTTTCAATGTCCGGTTGAGCAAGGACTGGGGCAGTGGTTAACAATTCCTTCAAAGTCTGAAATGCCTGCTCACACTTAGGTGACCAGACAAACTTGACTTCGTTCTTCAATAAGTTGGTAATAGGCTTAGATATTTTGGAAAAGTCCGGAATAAAACGGCGGTAATATCCCGCCATTCCCATAAAACTACGGACTTGATGCACTGTAGTTGGTGGTTTCCAATTCAAGATCTCTTTCACTTTGCTTGGGTCAACCGATACACCTTCGGCCGACAGAATATGCCCAAGAAATGGAACTCTGTCTAGCCAAAACTCGCACTTACTAAACTTGGCATACAGTTGATGTTCTCGCAAACGAGTTAGGACCACACGAAGATGCTTGGCATGCTCTTCCGGGTTTTTGGAATAGACCAGTATGTCGTCAATGAACACGACCACAAACTTGTCGAGTTCAGGCATGAAGACTGAATTCATAAGGTACATGAAGTAGGCAGGGGCATTGGTCAGGCCGAAAGACATAACCAGATACTCGTAAAGACCATATCTGGTAGTGAAGGCTGTTTTGGGAATATCTTCTGGACGGATTTTTATTTGGTGGTACCCCGATCTGAGGTCAATTTTTGAGAACACCTTGGCCCCAGCAAGTTGGTCAAAAAGTAGATCTATGCGAGGCAAAGGTGTAACAACCCAAAAAAAAATCCACACAACCTAAAAATCCCAACCAATTAAAATTTTTCATTTATTTATTATGAAAACCCATTTTTCTTGTGCAAGCATATAGGTTTCATTATGAATTTGGTAAATAAAGGAGTAAAGCTTGCATTTTAATTCCATTCACATAGAATAATAACTTATGCATCACATTTGGGATTTATTGCAATTTATGTTTATATTTACTCAATATTTAAAATGGGTAATATATGTATTTATACACTAAAGTGAAAATAGAAAAAGAAAAGAAAATGAAAAGGGTGAGAGAGCAAGGCTAGCCATTCGGCCCAGCCGGCCTGCTAAACCAGCCCAAACACCGCCGCGGCCCATCTCTCGCGCGCGCTCGCACCAACCACACTGGGCCGGCCCAACATTCGCGACCGCCCTCGACGCTCTCACGCGCGCGCGTTGAGTCACTGCCGCAACGACCCCACCCGTCAGCGTTTTTCCTCTCGCTACTGTTCTTCTTCTCACCTCGCGAAAGACGGTGGCCGACAGAGTCACGCAAATGGCGTGACCGATAGCGCCACGCATGGCAGAGCCCTGACCCCGCTGTCCCTCGCCTGTCCCCTGCCTTGCTCGTCAAGAAGCCCACGCGCACCACCGGAACCCTAGCTCGCGCAAGCCACAGCCCTCCGATCAGCCCGAGCAAATCAGAGCCGCCCGCCATAGGTAGCCACCCGAGCTCCGCTATAAATTGGAGCACCTCACGGCGCCCTAGCCTCGTTCCACTCGCCGCTGCCACTGGTGGCACCGCCCTACGACACCGCACCACACCGAGAGAGAGAGCGAAGGAGGAAGGCGGAGCGGAGAAGGAGAAGCTGCCGGAGCGCCGCCGCCGCGGAGCACGCCGGAGCCGGACACGGAGGGGAAGCCCGAGCTGCGGACGAGGAGCGGCATGGCACTGCGATCGCTCTGCACGGCTCCGACTCGCCACTGCACCGCCATCCTAGCTTCACCGACACCACGGTGAGCCACCGCACGCCATGTCCGAACCTCGCCCTGCTTTTGCCATGGCGTTCCGCCCACGGGACGCGCAGGCACGAGCCTTTACCGGCTCAGGAAGATCACCATGTACTCATGCGACCGGCCGAAACCCCCGGACTACAAGCTTTGCTAGACCGAGAACGCAGCACGACGCATTCTCGGCGGAGCGCGCTCACCACCGACGCGTTCCGACGCCGAACCACCCGTTCCGAGCATTCCGACTAGCACCCGGATAGGTTAGAGCGTCGTGGAGCACCGCCACAACCCCCCCCCCCCCGAGCTAGCTACCCTGATCTAAGCGCTAGGGGAAGCCTCGTCCGCCCTGCTCGGGTGCGTCGCGACCTCACCGGAGCTCCGCCGTATGCCGTGGGAGAGAAGGAGGCCATACCACGACTCTAACCCGCCACCATCTGGTCGGACGACTGCCTGAGCACGCCAATTGGGGAAAGCCAAGCCCTGTCTTGCCGAAATATGGTCATCGCCGCCCTGTCATCGTCCGCCGCACCGGAGAGACACCGCCGCCTTGAACAGACGCCCTGGAACCCTGCTAGCACCAAATTGAACGTCGGATCCCTGTCAACAGAGCTCGGGGAGGCGGATTCACCACCCCTCAGACCTTGTTGTGCCTCGCCGAAGCCCTGCCGGCGCAACGGCCTCACCACCGGCGATCGGAGCATCTCAATACCGCGACCAGGAACAAAAACCGACACCTTTTGGACTCTAGAACACACCACTAGCCCGACGGCTAACTGTGAGAACCACCCCCGACCACTGAGAACCACCCCCGACCTCTGAGAACCACCCCCGACCACTGAGAACGCCCCCGACCAACGACGAGCTCGCCCGACCACCGCCGAGCTACGCCGACGCCCCCCGACCAACGTCGAGCTCGCCCGACCAACCGCCGAGCTACGCCGACGCCAGCGACTCTCTGGGAACCAGCATCGAACACCTGGTGGGCGACCATCGGGTCTGTGTTCTGTTGAGGCGCCACATGCCGCACTACTGGACCCGCGCGCCACGTGGACCAATCCCGAGCTACCATCCCCTGATTAATCGGCCATTTTCCATTTTCAGAAAATAGGATAATCTTTGGAAATTCATAACTTATTCATACGATGTCCAAAAATTGCGCACCATATATCAAAATTCTTAGAAAAATGAGATCTACAATCTAAGACTATGTTTGTGTGCATTTGGCTCTTTATTTTATTGGATTTTTCTGAAATACTCTATAGGAGTCGCTGACGCGACTATTTCGTGTTCGATTTCAGAGCCGGAGGAGGATCTGACTAAGGAAGACGACCACGAGTACCTTCAGGAGCTAGGAGACGACTACGAAGGTGCCACGTCCCACCAAATCCTTAGATCCTATTTACGCATTGCAAATGACATTGCTGCTGTTGCTTTATGATTATGTATGGATTGGTTGCATGATAGTAAATTTGAATTCCCTGCCTTGATAAGACTTTACCCTGCTATCCGCTGCTAGGTTAGCTGCTGCTTAATTTACTGTTACTCTTCCATTACTCACTACTTGCTATATGCTATGTGGTGGAATTGGGAAGGTGTATATCTGATTATAACTACTGGGAGAGAGTGCTGCGTGCGTCTTGGGTGCGTAGTAAGGGTTGATGTCGACCAAGTGGGATGTGAGACAAGCCCATGGGGCAAGTCGTGCCGAGGGTGCAACCTGGGCATCCCCAAGCGAGATACCTGTGGTGGGTAAAGTGTTGAGGAGGTTCCGGGTGGGATAGCCTTGGTGGTTTGAAGCCCGTGGACGGAGGTGCTGTGATAGCACGGGGAGAGTATCCCCTAAGTGAAGATGCCTACTTGGTCAAACCTATGATGGACTAGTTTCAGGTTCATGGGAATCCTTTTCTACTCACTCGCTTCTGATGGGCGGGAGACGGCTGGACTACTTGGTAGGACGGTGCCACTACTGCTAGGTTGAGAGGTGATAAGGGTGGGCGGAGACAGTCGATGGGTTCTCGTTCCGTTCTAGATGCGCAGTACCACTGGATGGGCCCGGTACTGTGTCTCCCAGTCTCAGCATAACGGTGTAGGATCCGGAATATCCCAGGGCTGAGTGGTAGGGTGGCATCGACCTAGGCAAGCAAGCACCCGGAATTCTGCCTAGGTGTTTGCGCAACACCTATGATGGCTAATCTTGTGGGTAGTGAAACCTCTGCAGAGTGTACAGTTGATCGATCGATACATATGCCAACTTGTTGGCTATGGACCTTTCCTGTGAAGCTTCTACTAGTGTAGTGAGTGTTCTTTTCTCCCCCTGGATGACATTTTCCGGCAGTGTACCCGCTGTGGTAGTGTGCCGCTGAGATAGGCCCGAGAGGGAGTTGGGCCCGTCGAATGAGAGTGAGGTGTGGGTATGTGAGATGTGGTGATGGGAAAAGGGATCATGGTGTAATTGGAGATAAAACTTGACTACTTAAACATTGATTACAGCTGCATAGGAAAACCTCAGTCTATAGGTCTGCTTGTATAGCCTTGCATCCACTTTCCACAAAGCAAATGCTGCATAGGTGGGCTCCATGGCCAGTACATATCGTACTGATAAATTTGCTGTCAGGTGACGAGAATGAGTACGACTTCGAGGAAGATGATGGCGAGGAATAGGGTCACGTGCTACACTCAAGTTGACCGTGAAGGATGAAACGTTTCCGCATCTTCTAAAGCTTCTCTAAATGTTGATTCCGCCAGTGTGGCGATGTAATAAATGTTTATGTAAGACTTAATTACCGTTGTATGGATCCTGGTGTCAACTGAGATATGGGTAATTTCATGGATTGTCCCAAGCAATCTGTCGAATTACAATTCGAGCCTGTGGACTTCCCTTCGCGGAAATCGAGGTTGTTTCAGTTGGTATCAGAGCCATACTTGACTGTAGGACGAGACCCATAGACAATGGACGTTAGAATAGGAAGCCAGACTCTCTTTCGGTTATATTACCGACCTTGCATTCACTTTTTATGCAATGGCTTATCTAATACAAGGACCTGCTAATCCGTTTCTTGAAAAATTTGCAGATGACCAGCCTTGGACCACCACTTCGTCCACTGCACGATGGCACTATTGAGATCCCGATCAATGGGAGGAACCACGGCGGATTTGCCATGGTGCTACGCCAGGTATTGGAGGAGCTGGGAGCACCGTCTGACCAGATCCAGTACTTCAGCCGAGGGAAGCTTGTCGAGGCTGGGAGGTTTGAAGGACCTGTCACTACCAGAGTTGAGACACCCGTCAGCCTGACCATTCCAGGGATGCCGGTTTTTACTGACTACACTACTGGAGAGACTGTGGAGGACGGAGTACAGTCCGTCTCCCGTAAGGTACTACGCGCAGTTGTGTACACAGCATACGAGTACCTTAAGGGGACCCATTTCCGTCTGCTACCTCAGGCTTTGGAGCTACACCCAGACCCCATCCAGAGGATTCTGTACACCAGCCAGATCGTTCAGGCCGAGACTGACCCTTGCCTACGCACAGTGGCACACCACCTCCAGGAGCAGGACGAGTTCATCAGCTCATTGGAGCAAAGGAGGCAGCATGACCGAGCACGCATGGCAGAGGTCAAGGACAGTTTGCAGAAAGGGACTCAGACCCTAGAGAGTTTGAGCAGAGCAGTCACTGACTTGCAGCTGGAGATGTAGCGCCGTGATGAGTTACACCGAGCCGAGATCACCGACTTGCGAGACAAGATTGGGGATTTTGGGTTACGCAATGACTACCTGAACAGCAGAGTATTGGGATTACAGAGAAGGCTGGACGACAAGGAGAGAGCGCTTGCTGAGAGGGAGCAGAGGAGCAGAGATAGAGGAGTCGAGATGAGCACGTTGCGCTCCAGGATCAGGGAGTTGGAGAAGCAGTTGGAGAAAGCCGAGGAGAAGTCCACCCGCAACCAAGGGATTCTGATCGACCGCGTGAAGATGGTGGAGTTCTTAAAGGACAAGCTACGGAGGACAGAGACAGCTTGGAAGCAGTCCGATGCCAAGAGAGCTATTGAGGTCCGGAAGGTGCAGAGTTCGTTTCCCCCACTGGAGATGGTGAAGCCCCGAGAGGGAGACTTCCGCATACCACCCATTATGCTCAACCTGGGAGCGTGTCCGTCTCTGAGGATGCAGGAGATTGAGGCCACTCCAGAGCTAGCTGTAGCACTCGACTACGTCAAGCGCCTGACCATGACTGATGACGAGATCGAGGCAGAGGACAGCCGCATACCCGACGCCATACTCGACCTTATGCACCAGTAGCTTATGGGACCCTGCGTGGCCCTTAGACTAGTGATACCATGAGTTGTCCTGTCATTGGCTATCTGCGCATAGCACGATCTTCTTACCAGCTAGGAACATCCTTTATGTAATAATAACCATGTGATGAGTGACATTTGGATCTTATGCTTCTTATGGTTCTCTATGCTTCTTTGATTGAGTGTAGGATAGCATGAAAAATGTTTTAATTCATTTAAATCGTTGAAAACATCTAACTCCTACTTAAACCACTACAAGATTATTACTACACTGAGCACGTACCTAATAATTTCAGATGTCGATGAGACGTTCCGCGCTTCTGGAGAACCGCCAGCCCTCCCCCGCACCTGCGCCAGGACGCGGGCGTGGTCGCAACCGTGGACGCCCAGCTGGCAGACGTGCTGGAGTTAACCTGGAAGAAGAGCTGCGTCGGGCAGAGGATGCACCACCGGTGAACGATCCGCCACCACAGGGTGAGAACGTGCCTCCGCCACCGCCACCGCCGCCGCCACTGACGTTGGCGGAAGTGATGGCACAGCAGACCCAGCTGCTGAATGCCATAGCTACTGGGATGAACAGGCACCACGGGCCACCCCAGAATGACTTCCAAAGGAAACTGGAGGGTTTTCTGAAGCTGAGGCTCCTTCGACGGGACCGATAGCGATCCCCTCGCTGCCGACGATTGGCTTAAAGAGATGGAGAAGAAGCTGGACCTGACCACTTGCTCTGACGAGGAGTGTGTTGGGATTGCTAGCCACCAGCTGACCGGTGCTGCACGAGCATGGTGGGACAACTACACCAGCGCTCACGAGGACCCAGCCCGCATTGACTGGGATGAGTTCACCGAGGCTTTCCGTGACCACCACATTCCTGAGGGAGTCATGGAGGCCAAGGAGAACGAGTTTCGCAACATCTCCCAGGGAGCTGACCGGATCCACGAGTACACCACCCGCTTCAACTGCTTGCTCCGCTACGCACCTGCGTCTTGCGTGAGTTCCGAGAAGGAAAAGATGTACTACTACAGGAAGGGACTTCAGACCAAGATCAGATTGGCTCTGTCAGGGAACAAGAGCTACACTCTACGTGAGCTGATTGACCGCTGTATTGAGATCGAGAAGGATCGCATCGAAGCACGTCTGGAGTTCGAGGCCCAGAACAAGGGAAAGAAGCGCCGCTCTGAGGGACCCGCCCGCACTGCTCCACCCCAGAGACAGCGAACGGGAGCACCCCTGCCTTTCCGGACTCGCCAGGGACCTTCTTCGGGAACGAGCCGTGGTGGTACCAACAACAGCAACTATCACCGCCCCGCTCAGACGTACTCTGCGCCGACTCGAGCTGTGCAGAACACACCCGCCCCCGCTACCAACACGCCAAGGACAAGCAATTGGAAGGCTCCTGCGACAGCCACAGCAGGCAGTGCACCCTTCACTTGCTTCGGATGCGGAAAGCCTGGACACCGTGTGGTTGTGTGCCCCGACCTCAACCGTGCACCAGCAGCTGCACAGGGCACAACGAACCGGGGATCTGCTACCCGAGGAAGACTGAACCACATGACCGCTGAGGAAGCTGAAGCTGCACCTGATGCTGTGTACGGTACGTTCCTAGTTCAGGGTAACATGGCTACAGTTCTGTTCGATTCGGGAGCTACATGTTCATACATTTCATCTGCATATGCACGTAAGCATAACATACCTGTAACCCCGAGAGCAAACCCCATCCTAACTAGCTCGCCCTTAGGAACCTTCAGAAGCGTTCACATATGTAGGGGACTGATAATCACAATCGAGGGACTTGACTTTCGAGCTGACCTAACCCTACTACCCTCCAATAGCTTAGATGTCATCTTAGGCATGGACTGGCTAACCAAACACCGGGGAGTGATATCTTGTTCACCTAGATATGTTCAGGTAACTCACCCTTGGGGAACAGCCGTCCGATGTATACCCCAAACCGGGAGAGTCCAAGCCCTCCTATGTGCACTGGAGACTAAGGCAGATAAAATGGAGCTGACATTCATAGATGTGCCAGTAGTCTGTGAATTCAATGACGTGTTTCCAGAGGAGTTGCCAGGAATGCCACCAGATAGAGATGTGGAGTTTGTTATAGAGCTGATGCCAGGGACTGCACCGATTGCCAAAAGACCCTACAGAATATCGGCTGATGAGTTGAAGGAACTCAAGAAGCAGCTGGAAGAATTACTGGAGAAGGGCTTCATTAGGCCTAGTGCCTCACCCTGGGGATCTCCCGTTTTGTTTGTCAAGAAGAAGGATGGCACGATGAGGATGTGCATTGACTACCGGAATCTGAATGCGGTTACAGTCAAGAATAAGTACCCACTGCCCCACATCGATGATCTGTTAGATCAACTGAGTAAGGCCAAGTACTTCTCAAAGATCGATCTCTGATCAGGGTACCATCAGATGAAGATCAGGGAAGAGGATATCCCGAAGACTGCATTTGTCACTAGATATGGACAGTATGAGTGCACAGTAGTCTCATTTGGACTCACTAATGCTCCAGCATACTTCATGAACATGATGAACAAGATCTTCATGAATGAGCTAGACAAGTTTGTAGTGGTATTTATTGATGATATATTGGTTTACTCAGCCACAAAAGAGGAACATGAACATCATCTGAGGACCGTATTGGAGAGGTTGTCTCGCAACCAGCTATACGCCAAATTCTCCAAGTGCGAATTCTGGCTTGAGGAAGTTGCTTTCCTTGGTCATGTACTGTCAGGAGAAGGAGTTGCAGTGGACCCAGCCAAGATTGAAGCTGTGAAAGAGTGGGAACAACCCCGTAATGTGTCAGAAATCAGAAGCTTTTTGGGACTTGCAGGATACTATCGCAGATTTATTGAGAACTTCTCCAAGATTGCAAGACCCATGACCAACTTGCTGAAGAAAGAGAATAAGTTTATATGGACTCCTGAATGTGAGAAGAGTTTTCAGACCTTGAAGGAGAAGCTCACTATTACACCTGTACTAGCCCTGCCCGATATTCACAAAGATTTTGTTGTATATTGTGATGCCTCTCGGTAAGGTTTGGGCTGTGTACTAATGCAAGAAGGAAGGGTGATAGCTTATGCCTCAAGACAGTTGAAAGAACATGAGCAGCGATACCCGACTCATGACCTAGAACTTGCAGCCGTGGTACATGCACTCAAGATTTGGAGACACTATCTAATAAGCAACAAGTGTGACATCTACACTGACCACAAGAGCCTGAAGTACTTCTTCACACAAGAAGATCTGAATATGAGGCAGCGCAGATGGCTAGAACTCATCAAGGACTATGATCTTGAGATCCATTACCACCCAGGAAAGGCTAATGTTGTCGCTGATGCACTTAGCCGCAAAAGCTACTGCCATACCCTCATCACCAACTCTATGCCACCTGAGCTCAGGAGAGAGTTCGACGCATTCCAGCTCGAGGTAGTCTCCTATGGCATGCTAAATGAGCTTCGCGTCGAGTACAATCTCACCTCACGGATCCGTGAAGCACAAAGGAACTGTCCTGAGATAGACTATATCTGTGGTTTGATGAAGCTGGGAAGAGGCCCCAAATACCGAGAAGATGAGCAGGGAACTGTATGGTACAAAGATAGAATCTGTGTACCGACGGATTCAGCGATACGAGAAGAGATCCTGTCGGAAGGGCATGACTCCAAATATTGCATTCACCCAGGGTCAGCCAAGATGTACCATGATCTAAGGAAGCACTTCTGGTGGGAGAATATGAAGACAGACATTGCAGGGCATGTAGCCCGATGTGATACATGCAATAGAATCAAGGCCGAACATCAGAGACCAGCAGGGTTGCTACAACCAGTTGAGATACCAGAATGGAAGTGGGAGTGCATATCCATGGACTTCATATTAGGACTGCCCCGATCCAAGCATGGATATGATTCTATATGGGTAATAGTGGACCGTCTGACCAAAGTCGCACATTTTATACCGGTCAAAAGGAAGTATAGAGTTGAAAAGCTAGCAGATCTGTACGTATCAAACATTTTGAGGTTACATGGGGCACCTCTGGGTATTATATCTGACCGAGGATCACAGTTTGTATCACAGTTCTGGAAATCCTTGCACAAGTCCATCGGGACCAAGCTCAACTACAGCACAGCATACCACCCGCAAACAGACGGGCAAACAGAAAGAGTGAACCAGATTCTTGAGGACATGTTACGTGCTTGCGTATTGAGGTACAAGGAAGGATGGGAGAGCTGTCTACCCCACGCCGAGTTCTCATACAACAACAATTATCAGACGAGCATTAAGATGTCTCCATTTGAAGCGTTGTATGGAAGACCGTGCAGAACACCGCTAATGTGGTCGGAACCAAGTGAAAGGACATTCTTCGGTCCTGCTAAGATTGTGAAAGCAGAAGAAGGTGTTGCCCAAGTAAGAGAGAATTTGAGGATTGCACAAAGTAGGCAAAAGAGCTATGCAGATAGAAGACGTAGAGAGCTTGAGTTCAAGGTTGGGGATTATGTCTACCTCAAGGTATCTCCGCTTCGTGGCACCGTCAGATTCCACGTAAAAGGGAAATTGGCACCAAGATATGTTGGGCCATACAAGATCTGTAAAAGGGTTGGAAAGCTTGCTTACAAGCTGGAACTACCGGAGGAATTATCTGGAGTACACCCCGTGTTCCATGTCTCGCAATTAAGGAAGTGTTTGAAGCTTCCCGAGGAGCAAGTTCCTACGGATGCATTAGACCTGCAAGACACACTTGAATACAAGGAACATCCGATCAAGATCTTGGCACGGGACACCAAAGAGACGCGGAACAAGACAATTCCGATGTGCAAGGTACAATGGAGCAATCACACCGAAAGGGAAGCTACGTGGGAGAAAGAATCGGACTTGCGGATTATGTTCTCTTACCTCTTCGATGGGTACGTTATCTCTGAATCTCGAAGTCGAGATCCTAATGAGGGGGGAGGACTGTAACAACCCCAAAAAAAACCACACAACCTAAAAATCCCAACCAATTAAAAATTTTCATTTATTTATTATGAAAACCCATTTTTCTTGTGCAAGCATATAGGTTTCATTATGAATTTGGTAAATAAAGGAGTAAAGCTTGCATTTTAATTCCATTCACATAGAATAATAACTTATGCATCATATTTGGGATTTATTGCAATTTATGTTTGTATTTACTCAATATTTAAAATGGGTAATATATGTATTTATACACTAAAGTGAAAATAGAAAAATAAAAGAAAATGAAAAGGGTGAGAGAGCAAGGCTAGCCATTCGGCCCAGCCGGCCTGCTAAACCAGCCCAAACACCGCCGCGGCCCATCTCTCGCGCGCGCTCGCACCAACCACACTGGGCCGGCCCAACATTCGCGACTGCCCTCGACGCTCTCACGCGCGCGCGTTGAGTCACTGCCGCAACGACCCCACCCGTCAGCGTTTTTCCTCTCGCTACTGTTCTTCTTCTCACCTCGCGAAAGACGGTGGCCGACAGAGTCACGCAAATGGCGTGACCGATAGCGCCACGCATGGCAGAGCCCTGACCCCACTGTCCCTCGCCTGTCCCCTGCCTTGCTCGCCAAGAAGCCCGCGCGCACCACCGGAACCCTAGCTCGCGCAAGCCACAGCCCTCCGATCAGCCCGAGCAAATCAGAGCCGCACGCCATAGGTAGCCACCCGAGCTCCGCTATAAATTGGAGCACCTCACGGCGCCCTAGCCTCGTTCCACTCGCCGCCGCCACTGGTGGCACCGCCCTACGACGCCGCACCACACCTAGAGAGAGAGCGAAGGAGGAAGGCGGAGCGGAGAAGGAGAAGCTGCCGGAGCGCCGCCGCCGCGGAGCACGCCGGAGCCGGACACGGAGGGGAAGCCCGAGCTGCGGACGAGGAGCGGCACGGCACTGCGATCGCTCTGCACGGCTCCGACTCGCCATTGCACCGCCATCCTAGCTTCACCGACACCACGGTGAGCCACCGCACGCCATGTCCGAACCTCGCCCTGCTTTTGCCATGGCGTTCCGCCCACGGGACGCGCAGGCACGAGCCTTTACCGGCTCAGGAAGATCACCTGCACCATGCACTCATGCGACCGGCCGAAACCCCCGGACTACAAGCTTTGCTAGACCGAGAACGCAGCACGACGCATTCTCGGCGGAGCGCACTCACCACCGACGCGTTCCGACGCCGAACCACCCGTTCCAAGCATTCCGACTAGCACCCGGATAGGTTAGAGCGTCGTGGAGCACCGCCACGACCCCACCCCCCCCCCCCCCCGAGCTAGCTACGCGGATCTAAGCGCTAGGGGAAGCCTCGTCCGCCCTGCTCGGGTGCGTCACGACCTCACCGGAGCTCCGCCGTATGCCGTGGGAGAGAAGGAGGCCATACCACGACTCTAACCCGCCACCATCTGGTCGGACGACTGCCTGAGCACGCCAATTGGGGAAAGCCAAGCCCTGTCTTGCCGAAATATGGTCATCGCCGCCCTGTCATCGTCCGCCGCACCGGAGAGACACCGCCGCCTTGAACAGACGCCCTGGAACCCTGCTAGCACCAAATTGAACGTCGGATCCCTGTCAACAGAGCTCGGGGAGGCGGATTCACCACCCCTCAGACCTTGTCGTGCCTCGCCGGAGCCCTGCCGGCGCAACGGCCTCACCGCCGGCGATCGGAGCATCTCAATACCGCGACCAGGAACAAAAACCGACACCTTTTGGACTCTAGAACACACCACTAGCCCGACGGCTAACAGTGAGAACCACCCCCGACCACTGAGAACCACCCCCGACCTTTGAGAACCACCCCCGACTACTGAGAACGCCCCTCGACCAACGACGAGCTCGCCCGACCACCGCCGAGCTACGCCGACGCCCCCCGACCAACGTCGAGCTCGCCCGACCAACCGCCGAGCTACGCCGACGCCGGCGACTCTCTAGGAACCAGCATCGAACACCTGGTGGGCGACCATCGAGTCTGTGTTCTGTTGAGGCGCCACATGTCGCACTACTGGACCCACGCGCCACGTGGACCAATCCCGAGCTACCATCCCCTGATTAATCGGCCATTTTCCATTTTCAGAAAATAGGATAATCTTCGGAAATTCATAACTTATTCATACGATGTCCAAAAATTGCGCACCATATATCAAAATTCTCAGAAAAATGAGATCTACAATCTAAGACTATGTTTGTGTGCATTTGGCTCTTTATTTTATTGGATTTTTCTGAAATACTCTATAGGAGTCGCTGACGCGACTATTTCGTGTTCGATTTCAGAGCCGGAGGAGGATCTGACTAAGGAAGACGACCACGAGTACCTTCAGGAGCTAGGAGACGACTACGAAGGTGCCACGTCCCACCAAATCCTTAAATCCTATTTATGCATTGCAAATGACATTGCTGCTGTTGCTTTATGATTATGTATGGATTGGTTGCATGATAGTAAATTTGAATTCCCTGCCTTGATAAGACTTTACCCTGCTATCCGCTGCTAGGTTAGCTGCTGCTTAATTTACTGTTACTCTTCCACTACTCACTACTTGCTATATGCTATGTGGTGGAATTGGGACGGTGTATATCTGATTATAACTACTGGGAGAGAGTGCTGCGTGCGTCTTGGGTGCGTAGTAAGGGTTGATGTCGACCAAGTGGGATGTGAGACAAGCCCATGGGGCAAGTCGTGCCGGGGGTGCAACCTGGGCATCCCCAAGCGAGATACCTGTGGCGGGTAAAGTGTTGAGGAGGTTCTGGGTGGGATAGCCTTGGTGGTTTGAAGCCCGTGGACGGAGGTGCTATGATGGCACGGGGAGAGTATCCCCTAAGTGAAGATGCCTGCTTGGTCAAACCTAGGACGGACTAGTTTCAGGTTCATGGGAATCCTTTTCTACTCACTCACTTCTGATGGGCGGGAGACGGCTGGACTACTTGGTAGGACGGTGCCACTACTGCTAGGTTGAGAGGTGATAAGGGTGGGCGGAGACGGTCGATGGGTTCCCGTTCCGTTCTAGATGCGCAGTACCACTGGATGGGCCCGGTACTGTGTCTCCCAGCCTCAGCATAACGGTGTAGGATCCGGAATATCCCAGGGCTGAGTGGTAGGGTGGCATCGACCTAGGCAAGCAAGCACCCGGAATTCTGCCTAGGTGTTTGCGCAACACCTATGATGGCTAATCTTGTGGGTAGTGAAACCTCTGCAGAGTGTACGGTTGATCGATCGATACATATGCCAACTTGTTGACTATGGACCTTTCCTGTGAAGCTTCTACTAGTGTAGTGAGTGTTCTTTTCTCCCCCTGGATGACATTTTCCGGCAGTGTACCCGCTGTGGTAGTGTGCCGCTGAGATAGGCCCGAGAGGGAGTTGGGCCAGTCGAATGAGAGTGAGGTGTGGGTATGTGAGATGTGGTGATGGGAAAAGGGATGACGGTGTAATTGGAGATAAAACTTGACTACTTAAACATTGGTTACAGCTGCATAGGAAAACCTCAGTCTATAGGTCTGCTTGTATAGCCTTGCATCCACTTTTCACAAAGCAAATGCTGCATAGGTGGGCTCCGTGGCCAGTACATATCGTACTGATAAATTTGCTGTCAGGTGACGAGAATGAGTACGACTTCGAGGAAGATGATGGCGAGGAATAGGGTCACGTGCTACACTCAAGTTGGCCGTGAAGGATGAAACGTTTCCGCATCTTCTAAAGCTTCTCTGAATGTTGATTCCGCCAGTGTGGCGATGTAATAAATGTTTATGTAAGACTTAATTACCGTTGTATGGATCCTGGTGTCAACTGAGATATGGGTAATTTCATGGATTGTCCCAAGCAATCTGTCGAATTACAATTCGAGCCTGTGGACTTCCCTTCGCGGAAATTGAGGTCGTTTCAAAAGGGTACTTATTTTTGATAGTGACCTCATTGAGGGGACGGTAATCGACACAGAGTCTGAGGGAACTGTCCTTCTTTTTAACAAAAATAGCAGGACAACCCCAGGGGGATGAACTAGGCCTGATGAAACCCTTATCCAACAGATCCTGCAACTGAACCTTCAACTCTGCCAACTCCTTTTGCGGCATTCTATATGCTCTACGGGAAATAGGTGCCGTTCCAGGCTTCAGCTCAATGGCAAATTCTACATCACGGTCAGGGGGGTAAGCCAGGCAATTCGTCAGGGAATACATCCGGAAATTCACAGACTACCAGAATGTTCCACACCTCATTAACTGCGTTTGCACATACCCTACCAACTGCTCTTTGAGGTATGGGAAGTTGGATAAGAAGTTGAGTTTGACTATTAGGCAAGTTTACTCTGATGGTTCTATTCAGCACGTCTATGAGAGCTCTGTGCTGATACATCCAATTCATGCCTAATATCACATCTATATCCTGATCCATGAGCACTATCATTGAGGTCGGGAATATATGCCCTCCAAGTTCTATGGGCACCCGATGTAATATCTCTTTAGTACTAATGCGCCCTCCGGGCGACTGTATAAGGAAACTTTCCTCTATCTGCCCAATCTGAATTTCATGCTTGACAACAAATGTACGACTGATGAATGAATGCGATGCACCAGAATCGAAAAGCATGATAGCAGGATGACTTGCGACAGGGAACCTACCCAGCATGACGGGTTCACCTTCAGGAATGTCTCCAACTTGCGTGTAGTAGACCTGTCCTGCTTTCCTCACAACTTTTCCCTTCTGGGCCTGCTGCTGGTGGCCACGGTGCTGAGTCTGCTGCTGCTGTCCACCAGGAGCCTTCTGTGCATTCTGATTGTATTGTTTGGGAAATGGGCAGTTGCGGGACCAATGTCCCATCTTGCCACAATTGTAACAGGGTTGGTTATAGGCTGCTTGAGGAGTGGTTATGCGAACGCCAGGGGCATTCGGCTGAGTGGCGCTTTGTTGGTTAGAAGTGTGAGAAGTAGCAGCAGTTCGAACTGGCAATTGTAACAGGGTTGGTTATAGGCTGCTTGAGGAGTGGTTATGCGAACGCCAGGGGCATTCGGCTGAGTGGCGCTTTGTTGGTTAGAAGTGTGAGAAGTAGCAGCAGTTCGAACTACGACCTGCTGATGAGGATACTGGGGACGTGTATGATGAGTGGGATGGTATATGATTTTCTGGCGCTTTTTATGGCTAGAAGATCCAGCTGACCCAGACTTCTTCTTTTTCTTCTCTTCTTGGTGCTTGCGATCACTTTCTTCAAATGCTATGGCACTGTTGACAGCCTCATGATAAGTGCAATTGAGATTGTTAGACAGGCTTCGCTGAATCTTGTAGTTCAAACCCCTGACAAAACAGTCATTCTTCTTCTGATCGGTGTTAGTATGCTCAGGGGCATACTGCGACAGGTGGTTGAACTGACTGACATACTGCATGACTATAGATTCCTTTTGTTGCAGTGCCAAGAATTGATCTAACTTCATCTTCATCACCCCCGCAGGGATGTAATGTGCACGGAATGCCTCACGAAACTCCGCCCAAGTAAGTTGATGCCCTACCGGCTGTGCTGACTGGAGGTTTGCAAACCAAGCGCTTGCGGGACCTCGGAGTTGCTGTGCTGCAAACAATAGCTTCTGGGTTTCCGTGCAGCGAATCAATCCAAATTTCTGCTCCATGATACGGAGCCAGTCGTCTGCTTCCAGCGGCTCATCCACTTTGGTAAACACCGGTGGACAGGTATCTGTGAAGTCCACATAAGTTGTTTCCTCATCGTGGGGGCGGCCACGGCGCCCAACACGGTCATCCCGGTTTTGCGCAAGCAGTGCCGTAGCATTGGCTAAGGCAGTAATGGCATCAGCCAAGGTGGGTGGAATTGGCGGTGCTTGCGGAATGGCCCCGTCCTCCGAAGTACCAGCACCAGTTGAGCGGGTGTTAACAGGCATCTGTGCATAATTAAACCAGCTGAGTCTCAGATTACTTAATCAGGTCTTAATACAATACACACCATACAATACGTTAGGTAGATTACATAACCAACTCTTGATGCAGTTCTCAAACCATACTAAGGTTTTCATGGCAACACTGACATTACAATACCCTAAAGAGTGCGAATACCGACATTGCTAGTACTACAGCTAATCTAGACGTCGTCTCCCACGGTCCCGTCAGAGACGACACCGTCCTCGTCAACCTCCGCCATGTGCTCCTCGACGCCCTCCTCGACGTCCTGGTCGGTGTCCTCCTCGACGATCACCTGGAGTGGCTCAATCTCCTCGTCTACGTCCTCCATGTCCTGATCCTCAGGACCAACAACCTCCCCATCCTCGGGGTCCTCAACACGTGGCTGCAGGATCGGGTTAAGCTCGTTGTTGAGCCTGTGAACCTCCTCGTGCAATGTGTCGTTGTAGTCCTCGATCTGCTCTACGTAGATCTCCAACTCGTGCAGTCTCGCCCTGGTCGTGTCCTCACGCGCCCAGGTGGCATCCTTCTGCTCGATCAGGCGAGCCACAGAAGTCCGCAGTCGGTCGATCGTCGCTACGTCCTGGTAGTGCTCCCGACGAGCGGTGGCGAAGTCCTCCACCATCCTCCTCATCTCCTCCCTCATCCTCTCTATCTCCTCCTGCAGCTCAGCGCGGCTGCGGCAAGGGCGACGACTGCTAGAGGCCTCCCCGTCGCGCGGCGCCAGCTGGTGGCGCGGCACACCTCTAGGTCCCGTCATCTTGCGCGGAGTCTGCTTGCAGCGTGCCATGCTGGAGAAGATAAGCTGGGATTAGCGAGGATATAATACAGGCTAGCAAGAACAGGTTTGATAAATCCTAACCCATAACCCTTTTTTTAAGGAGGAAGTTATTTATAAGGTGAATTAATCATGATGCATGAATCGTACTTACGAAATTTCGAAATCAATGCGAAAATGAATAACTGCATATTTAATTTTTAACATAGGGCTAGTAATAGCGCTATTCCACTGGCTACCATAACTATAATATAGATTTAGACAAGAATGGGCAATTTGGACCAAAATAGCAATTTAAAGTTTATGATCCAAAACATTTTGAAGTTTTTCAAAGTAATACAGTAATGATTTAGCAATGGAATGCTCTGATACCAGCTGTGACCGAACCGCCTAAATCCCATGGCCCACAGGCGCCTGTCATTGTCACTAATGACCTCTGACAGCCGGGCCCGTGTCCCAAATGATCTAGAAGGTTCTGCCGGGCTACATTAGCGCCCGATTTCCTCCGACAGGATCCCATTGCGAAGCCATTACAGAATTACAACATTTCATAACAAATTACACCAGAGTGAAAGCACGGAAAGATTATAAGGTACTTAGATTACAAACCATTTGTCCAAATACAATTAAAGTGCAAATATTACAGATCATAAATAAAAGAAGTAGCGGTGGAATGACGATACAATATAATTAAGTATTTAATGATAAGAACCCTGCCCACGGGTTCAACATTACTCCTCCTCACTACCCTCCTGCACCACTGTCACACAGCAGGGGGCGAGACAAACCTCCGGCTGCTGTGTCCCTGCAACATGGGGTTAACAAACTCTGAGTACTGGGGTACTCCGCAAGATTTACCCGACTAAGAAAAAGGAATGAGACTCAGGAATGCAGGCTGAGGGGAGTCAAGGTAAGGCTTGAGCAAGAGTCAAAAGTTTTGCAGAAAAGCATTATTATACTATCTCAAAATTTTAACTCAATCTTCTATTATTCATATCATAATTCCAAATTCCTTTTCATATATCATCCTACCTTCAAATTCTTAATCATTCTCAAAAACACCTAGTTCCGAACCACTTTTCAATTGTAGGTCAAAGGATCAAGTCTCCATATCCGAGGAGCAACGACGATTCGAATCGATTAGTACCCAGCTGGGGATCCCTATCCACACTGCATATGTAGCACTTAAGCTTGCATATGCCAACCCCGCCTACCACGGCTTATCCTACCCCTGAACCGGTCCTGCGCCACCCGAGAGCACAGTACTCATCTCCTCTCCAGGCACGCCGGCCACGAGGGTACACGCTACTCTCGCCATCTCTCCACTCCCAGTGCGTGGTTGTCGGTTCAAGCAGTAGGGCCACCGGAGTCAGAGGCTTTCCGTAGTATGTGGCTAGTTGTAAAGTCTCGATCACAGCAGGCTTACAATGAACGGTCCCTAATCATTTTTTCGCCGGCGACATTGCATTGGGACTCTAACCCAAATACAAGTGTCCCAACGGTTTTCAAATCCCTTTTCCGCCGATGGTCAAGCATTGGGACTCTAACCCAAATTCACAACCAACGAACGGAAAACCCTTTTCCGACGGTTACGGTGCATCGGGGCTGCTACCCAAGTACACAATTTCCGAACGGACTCACATCCCTTTCCCTTTTCTCATGATTCATAAATGTCACATTTTCATAGGTCAAAAATAGCCTTTTTATGCAAATATAAATTGATTAAGCAGAGCTAAGCATTTTTGAATATTTTTATTTTTAAACAGGTTTCCGGGATATTATGTATCAAGGCAGGTAATGCATCAATATAGGAGACAAGCAACTCCTAACAACCTAATGCAATAATAGACCCAAGTGATAAATAATTTTATAAAACACAAGGCGGGGCTGAATGCATCGGGGCTTGCCTTGAATCGTGTACAGCGTCGGATCGGGATCAGTCCTGCAGATGTCGAATCCTTGGATGACTTCTGGAGTGACCTCCCCAACAGTAGTCTCGACATGGACCTCCTCGGGAACGGGCACTACACGTATGCAATGATGTATGCTTAGCATGGCATGAGGGCAACAAATGAAATGCTTGAAAATAAACCATTAAGACCTTGAGTACAACTTTCCTTCACGGTAAAGTTGTAAACGCTTTACAGAAGGTAAAAGCAGTGTTTCCTACTTTTGTTTTATTGACCATTTTAACGGTCATAGAAAGCCGCTACACAGATTTACTACAACCAACATGAGACCCTAATACTTTTGTCAAGGATCACTATGGTGAAAGATCCCTGAACTCAATCAATCCAAAATCACACCAAACAACAGTGATAGTTTGCGTAAATTAATTCTTTTAATCAAACACCCCATACCTAATAAACAAGTGTCCTAATAGTTTCCAATTCAGCTCAAACTTACCCAACAGATAGATCTTATCCCAAAACAGTACCACATAAATTTTCATGATTTTTGGATAATTCTGGAATTTATTAAAATTGCTCAAAGTTACATTTATTAATTAATATGCTGATTTTTAGTTCCCACAGAAAATGTCCAAACCCTATATATAATATTTTTATAAAATACTACATGCTCCAGAGAGTACCCACAATTATTTTCACGATTTTTAGAGCAACAGAAATAATACTACAAAAATAACAAACACAGGAACTATTCATAGCAATTTAAAATAGAAATCCATTTGAAATTCCAACGGGAAAATGGAAAACGCCTTTTGGCCCGGGACGGCCCAAGTCAGGCAGGCCGGCCCACTCTGCCACGCCCGCACCGGCCCACATCCAGGAGCCAAGCCGAGGCGCTGACAGGCGGCCCCCGCCTGTCAGTTCCTGCTCCTACCTCACGCCGCGTCCCGGTACGCGCGTGCACGCGACGGTCGACCGCGGACCTCGCCGCCGGTGACCCTAACGGCGAACCCAACCATGCCCGACCACTCCCCAGCACCCCGCGGACTACCCAGTACCCTAAGCCCAAACACTAGGCGCCTCCGACGAGTGCAGACTCGCCCATGGCGGTCGCGACGACACGGCTACCCTGTTCCGGCCGCGAGAGTGCGGTAGAATTGAAGGAAAAGGCCAGGGGAAGACCAGGAGCTCACCACGACTCAAGACCAACGGCTGGCTGAGGCTGAGATGGAGCGGAGCGGCGAGCTTGACGACAGCGGCGGAGTGCAACGGCTCGGCCTCGACGGCGAAGTCGCGTTCCGATGATCCTAGGGACAAAATGGAACACCGCCGCGAGCATGAGCTAAGGTATGACTCAGAGAGTCGCAAACGGAAGGGCTAAGGTAGAGAGGCTCACCACAGCGAGCTCATCGCGCGAGAGATGGCTGCGGCGATGCTCTGCCGGACCCAAAGACGACGGCGTGCGTTCCGGAACCCTCGACGCACGGAAGCTGAACCACTGAGGCACAAGCTATGTTCAAGGATCCAGTGAGGCTAGAGACGAGAGGAATTTGAATGAGGAGGTCGGAGTGCAGCCAATTTTGGCTCGAAACCGAGGCGGGCGCGATGGTGGTTGGAGAAGGGATGGGGCACAGAGGAGGGTGTCATTGCCCTTTAAGCCGGTCAGAGAGAGGGACAGAAGCGGCATAGGGCGGCACGGGTCCCCCACACGCACGGCCGTGCCGAGGGCAGGATCCCGGCCGACACGGGCGGCGCCGCGCGCGCGCGTGCGCCCCGGCGGCCAGCTCCTGTGCGCGAACAGAGAGAGAGGGGGCGGGTTACTGTAGCAATGCAGTGCCCCCCTCTCGGTTTTTGACTCAATTCACCAGATTTCGTGTACTAACTTGAAAAGTGAAAACACCAAAGTTGTAGGTTTCAAAATTTTGGACAACTTTTGTTTTTGAACCAAACCCAAATTTCATATGGTTTTGAAACTATAGTAAAGGGGGTAAAAGAGGGTTTTGAATTTCAAACTGAATTTTTAAAATTACTTTTAAATTTCTTTAACAACTTGAAAAATTGTCAAAATAGAAGTTGTCCTACTCAGTGATCTATACAACTCTTATTAAGGAAGTTTTGTCAAATTCCTAATATTTTTGAATTTGAAGTTTCAAACTTGAATTTCAACATAGTAATTTGAGTTTAATTTAAATTTTTTATTATAACTTCAAAATCTTCCAAAATAAAAGTTGTTTCATTTTAACAGATCTACAACTTCTATTAAGGGACCATCACCAAATTCCAAGTGGACTTTGGTTTAGGGTTTTAGGGTCCGATTAGGGCTTAGTTTGAATTTTCCTTTTTGATTTATTTTTAATTCTCAATTGATAATTCAATTACAACATCCAAGGCATTTATCAATAAACCACTCTAAAGACTCTAAGCACAATCAAATGTAAATGCTTAAATTAAACATGATGACATGGCATAATTAATTAGCCGTAATACCCGGGGTATTACAGATAGCCACCGGTCACCACTGTCTCCACCATGCCGAGCACTGTAACCACAGGGCAACACATGTAACTCTAGCCTCTCCCTTGTAACTATAAAAGGGACAGAGGCCGATCACAGACATCTTGGATTCACTCACTCACCACCAGAACTTCTAGACATACAACCGCAAAAACACACACACAAACACTCATATTCACAAGAGACTTAGGAGTCCCTTCCTCTCTCGACTAGGCTTGTAACCCATACTACAAGCACCCTGGTGCAAGGCAACACGACTCGATCTCACACTGGACGTAGGGCATTCATTGCCTGAACCAGTATAAACCCTGTGTTCCTCCTTACACACCATCCGTGATCTCAACTAGAAAATCTAAGACTGTGTTTGGATCCCACCTAAATTTTGGAAGCTAGATTTTGAAAGTTGGACTACTATAAGCCAGATTTTAAAAGCTAGAATGGTAAGCTGTTTGGATTCACAGCTTTCAAAAGCTGTGACATACTACAATACATAGTAAAATTACTTAAATACCCTTGCTCAGATGTGTAGGGGAGAAACTGGGAGGGGTAAGTTTGTCTTTTAACATCTAGAAGCTGGAAGAAGCTGGGTTCAACTAGCTTCCCAGATTGTAGAATCTGAAAGCCTGCAGATTGTAAAATCTGGTTAGAAGCTGGTGCTGTTTGGAAGACCTAATAGCCTTTAGAAGCTAGATTCTACAATTTGACGGTATCCAAACAGGGCCTAAGTTTACTAGTCGTTGTAGCACACGCTAATCTAAGCACCGACACTTTTCGTCTGAGCTGAAATTCAGCTAGGCTGAATTGTACGGCTGAATTATCGTGAGAGGAAAATAAACTGAACCCTGCTCAAGCGAACAGAGCGATTTTCAAGCGCCAATTATTATGTACAACAAAAGTAACCAACAAATTGAAAACTATAGGTTCTAAATCCCTCTCAAACCCCCAAGACGCCCGAACATATGAGAACAACTATGAGGTTGAGAAAGGCATAAAGCAACATGTATGCAACCCCAAGCTGCATAGGCAAAAGGCGAAATAGTCATTTTGGTCCTCAAACTATCGCCCGTGGCTCACTTTGGTCCCTCAACTTTCAAAAGGTCCACTTTGGTCCTTAAACATTACATTGCAGGATCAATCTCGTCCATCCCATGCCAACAATCGCCACGTGTCCAGGAGTGCACGCTAAAAGTTGTTCGTGCCCCTCCCTCTGTTTTTTAGGAGCCGCTCGGCTTGACGGCGTTGCCGTCCGCCATTTCATCCCCGTTTCCCCTCTCCCTGTCTCTCGTCCACAGCTGCGAGAGGAACGACGCCCAGGCTCACGGGAGGAAGAGCTGCGAGTGGAGCGGCGCAGTCAAGCCTCAAGTTCCTCTCCCCCGGTGGCTTCTTCTAGTTCATCTCCCCCATCTCCGGTCCGGTCTTCTTTTGCGACGGTTGCCGTCGCCGTCGATCTGGTTTCCCATGGCGCCTGGATCCAGCACGGGGAGAGGGAGAAGGTCGACGGCACGAAGAGGAGCAGCAGCGCCTGATCCTTGTGCCAGTAGTTCCAGCGTTAATGAAGCTGTGCAAGCGGCAGAGGTGAGTACAGTGCATTAGAGATTGCAATAGGGCTTGATTGTATTAAGGATTGATTTGATTTGATTTTTTGCAACTTGAAACATTGCTTGAAGAACATTTAGAGGGGATTCATGTCAGGACAGGGCTAACATGCAGGCATGGATTGTCCCCAATTCTGTGTTGTTGTTGGGCTGGTCCAAATACAGGAAGAAGGTTCCCGGCATGCTCACAAGTTGAGGAACCCTGTGCTTTCCAGTATTGGATAGATGAAGAATTTAAAGGTAGAGCAAAAAAGGTGATTCAAGACTTAGTTTCGATGAGGCAAAGTATGTCAGAGCTGTACCAACAATCAGCTGAACAATGGGATGATATGTATGCTGATCGACAGAGAGCGAGACCAGAAATTTGTAAATTGAAACGAACAATTAGAGAACAACGAGACTGCATTGTTCTCTTAGCTTTTTTTAGCATTGTAATCGGTTGTGGCCTATGGCTTATTGTGTAACCACTGGAATGGATGCAGAAACAATTTCCTGAAAATGTCTGTCATATATGTCTCATGTCTGATGCTCATGTTTTTGACATAACAAATGCTAGTGTTCACAAACTAATGATTGCGTGATACAAAGGCATTAATATTATTGCCTTCAAACTACATCTTTTTCTTTGAATGCACCAGATGTGTTGATGCTTTTTTTCTGAGAAGAGCTGCTCTGTCCTGCTGCTGCTCCACGTCCAAGTGATGAGGACTGGATGTTTGCAGATGCACGCCCACCTTGCACATTGATGGTTACCTTTGCAAATGAGCCAGCAGTCCCAGCATTAGTCTCGATGACAACAGAAGCACTTCCTCCAGCAGATGCCTTCGCAGACGCTTGAGCACTTGACTTCGCAGATGCTTGAGCACTCTCTCCAAAAGATATCAGTCTAGGCTGTACCATGGACATATCGTCAGTAATACTAACCTGTATAAATGATGAATCCTGAAGCATCTTACTCTGACTTGATGATGCTGCTATGGATTTTCCTTTAGTTTGCTTCAACTGTGCAGGTTCAATTGCTCGCGGGGTAGTCTGACTTGCATTGGTGGCGGGATGATTAGATGACCCAGCGCGTTCTTGCTGCTATGCAATACAGACCAAGTTAGGAAAATGAGTAAGGAATGAATATAGTGCAGTAAGGGGAAATAGCAAATTTAGTAAAAACCATTTGCACAGAACATGTCCTTGTGTTGTGACCATAATTTCCACAGCGACGGCATCTAAGTTTAGTACCAACTTTTGACGACTTGGTTCCAGATTTCACTTGTTCTGAAGGGTCTTTTCTCCTATTTTTCTTTGGTTGGCCTGGCATCTTTTTTACTCTGGGAGGCAATGGTTTGGGGTTAGGAGACACAGGCCAAGCCGACTCATGTTCCACTGGCTGCAGTACATGTTTGTATGTCTTCTTGTATGTCTCAAGTGAGAAGCAGTCATGTATGTAATTATTAGGCTCTTGCGCCATTTTAAATAGGGCAGCACAGGCATGTTGGCATGGAATCCCAGAGACTTGCCAGTACCTACAGGAGCATGTTTTGCTTGTTAGGTCTACTGTGAACCTCCATTTTTTGTCTCTCACCTCGAACCCAGCATCACCATTAAACAACACATGGCAGAACTGTGTCCTATGCCTAATCTTGTTGAATTTCCTGATAATGTTAGGTCACACTGGCATTGTCCACCTCTCACTGTTACTCCTATTTTCCTGGATTCTTCTAGTCACTAGGATCCTGATGTCCTCCAACATAGTAATAATAGGCTTGAACCTTGATTCTATAATCCAACTATTGAATGATTCACTCATATTGTTGTCAACTGATTCACAATTTGATCCAAGTCTGAACCAAGCTCGAGACCAATGAATAGGATTTGTTTTCTCTAAATCCTGCCATCCCCGAGGAGTTTTTGCAGCAAGCTTACTCTTGTAATGCTTAAACAACTGCTCATTAGGTGCCTTTGCAATCTTCCAAAACCTCTTTTGGTACTCTTGCAGCCTATGTTTCTTTCTCCAGTTGGCATAGATGTGGCGTGCACACATCCTATGCTCAGCCAATGGAAACAACGTAGATACTACACTGAGCAGGCCCTGCAGCAAAAGGACAAATAATTTAAACATATTGTTTTAATTGTTCAAACACATAATGCACAGCAATAGACAGAAATTTACCTTCTGTTGGTCTGTTATAAACACCCAACCTGCAGCTCCAATAGGTATGCTGATATCTTTCTGAAGGTGCCCAAGAAACCAATTCCATGAATCTTTATTCTCATATTCCACAACAGCCCATGCAATTGGGTAAATCTGATTATTGGCGTCCCTGCCAATAGCTGACAACAACTCACCTTTCAATGGCCCCTTTAGAAAACAACCATCCAGCCCAACTATCCTCCTGCATCCATCTAAGAATCCTCTTCTGCATGCACCAAAACATATGTAGAACCTCTGAAACACATGTTCCTCTTCCTCTGGGTCAAGGGCAACATGCACACTAGTTCCAGGATTACTACGCTGCAACTCAAGAGCATAGTCAAACAACTTGGAGTACTCACCAGTCTGAGTATCCATTATTTTCTTAACTACACGTGCCTTTGCTCTCTTAATCATTGTGATTGACACATCCACTCCCATGTCCTCTTGTACTATCTCCTTCATTGCTCTAGCCTTCCAAGATGGATTAGCCTTGATAGTACTCTCATACTTGTCACATATCCTACTTGTAGATAACCTTTTATTTTTAAGCTCAGGACAACAAGCATGGTTGGGATTATAAGTTCTAATCTGAAACCAATCTGACCTTGAGTTATGTGAAGCATATAGAAGCCAAGGACAACCTTTCCACCTACAAACAGCCCTAATCCTTTTGAAGTCATTCTTCACATATTTGATATTTATCTTCATCTTCAGTGCATACCTCTCTATTGCATCCTTCAATTCCTCCCTTCCTCTAAAGCACATGTCAACACAGAACTGGGGAGTCTCATTATCTCCCTAACTTCATCATCTTCAGAAGTTGCGAAACCTGTTGCATCATATCCACTCTCTGGTTCTGACTCTGATTCTTCTCCTTCTTCATTCAGACCATCCTGACAATGGGTTGGACCTTCCAGACGCAGCATGTTAGCATCCTGAACAGTTTTTTCATTGACAACAGGTTCTGCATGATCCAACTCCATGATATTCTCATCTCGAAATAGGGCAAATACATCCTCCTCAGCATACTGTGTTTCAGTTTCTTCATTCCCACCAATTGCACCATAAATTGGTTCGGTGTATATATCCACAGCCCTACCAGTTCCTAGCCCATTAATCATGTCCAAACATGACTTGTCATCTACAAGTAACTTCATTCCACTATTCAAATCTGCACCATACGGCAACCAGTACATCCTAACTGATCTAGGAAAAGTTGTGTGATCCAACAGGTGACCTTCAAGTTCAGGGATAGATATCTTGTCCTTCTCTATGTGGGACACCCCAGAATCCCCATTGCAATACAACATCTTGGACGCATCAAGAACAAATTCCCCATTAAAATGAAATCGAACTTCCAGTACCTCAAATTCAAACATTGTTTTGCAGCCCTACAGATCCACTATATGGTCAAATTCAAACATTCTACCAGCAAACAAATGGCGAGCAAATCAAATCGCAAAACCAACTAGGTGCCAATTTCATCTTACCATGGAGCTCGTCCACTCCTCTGCCCAGGCCGTGGTCACGTATGAGCAAGTGCCGCCTCCACCAGAAGAAGGGGCACGCTTCACCCCTTCCCGCGTTGCGCCATCCTACACTGCTCTCCTCCCCAAGAAACCCTAACCTAGCAAAAGAAGACCGTCAAGCGGGGATGAAATGGCGGACGACAACTCCGTCAAGCCAAGCGGCTCGTAAAAAACAGAGGGAGGGGCACGAACGACTTTTAGCGTGCACTCCTGGACACGTGGCGACTGTTGGCATGGGATGGACGAGATTGATCCTGCAATGTAATGTTTAAGGACCAAAATGGACCTTTTGAAAGTTAAGGGACCAAAGTGAGCCACGGGCGATAGTTTGAGGACCAAAATGGCTATTTCGCCTAGGCAAAACAACATTCAAAGAAGATGTGTTTAATTATCTCATTTTTATGGTGAAAGCAACAGTTTTCACTGCCTACCAAAGAGAAAATTTTGTATTCAAAATGATTGTTTTAAGTTGAGAACATCTGTGAATCAAAGCCAAATAATATGATTTCACCGATAATTGTCCCTATGGGGTCCAAGTTTCAATGAAACACGTTGTGCTATTGAGAAAGCCTGCTATTGACAACATTAGGAAGAGGTTCATTTTGGTCTACTAATTTAGATCTAATCAAATCATGTCTCCACGGAATGTTTATAAGTGGTGTACTAAGGGCTGTTTGGTTGCCGGCCACAAGTTGCCACGTCTAAGGTTAAGTATTTGCTACACTGTGGCTTGCCACATTCCGTGGTAAAATCGACGTGTTTGGTTCGTTACTAAGTCGTGGCAAAATTGTGTGGTCATTGTTTGGATGATTGCCACAAAAATTTGACAAGGTTGTTATATATGTATGTTTACATCACTTATTTATTTCACTTCTATTTTCTCTCTCTACTCATCTACCGAGCGTAGCCAGCAGCTTATCTTTTCATCCATCCACCGCATGCAACGAAGCCAGCAAGGTCAGGCGCGACGCGATCTGCGACAATCTGTGGCAACCGGGCATGCCGCATGCACGAGGTACCACGAAGGAAACACGGACACAGGAGAGGACGGGTCGCATTACATTGACCTGCAAGCCGCGCAAGGCCTTTATCTCTGCCAACTTCTCAGTTCAATAGCAGGGGACAGCGGTGTGTATGTGGAGAACGAAGTGTGGTGGCGAGCCGCTGTGGCGAAGGCGGACGAAACGGCCGCCAAAGAACTTGGTGCAAAAAGTGTGGCGAAGCCTTTCGTTGGCTGTGGTGAGCCAAACTTTATGTGCAACCAAACACCTGCCTAGTACTTGTGGCAAACTTAACTTTAGGTGTGGCAATTTGTGACTGCAAACCAAACAGCCCCTAAGTACCTATAGTATCATGCTTATGTCTAGGGATTTTCTATAATTAGGGATATTGTTCCCTCCAAGTCAAGTTTCCCAACGATTTATCTTCTCATAATCTTACTTGGGGTCCATTTTTAATTATAAATTAAGGATCCAAAATAGTGAAAATCATGTTTCACCTTCATAAGACTAGCTCAAGAATGTTAGTCATTTGTTCATAGCATTTACATGTTTAAAATATGCATATTTTTCAATGTTATATTTGAACATTACGATACAAAAAGAATGAACGAATGGAAGGTGAAGGTGGATACTAAATAAGCGGGGGTGTATATGTTGCCCTTCAAGTATATATTGAGTGAAGAATAAACAGATTGACGAAGATATGTAGCGAGAAATCTCCAAGCGTAGACGATGTCTGTTTCTCTTAATTGGTTGTTTTGCACGAACAGCATGACGAAAAATAGTAAAGATTGGGTACCATAAGATCATAAGCTTGGCATGTGAATTTCTTAAAGCACAACAATTTCTCAACAGCTAACTGGCTCAGCAAGGATAAACACAACAGCCAATCAAAGTTCCATACGAATTCCAATGTGAAATATATCAAGCATCTAGTGTGCACATATATATGTACCATGAAACAAGGACTATATGAACCGAACGTTTCCAAGCAAAGTAAATTCACTGGAGCTTCTCAGATGCCGGTGAATCACACGATGTCTGATTTTCTTGTACCTTTGACACAGGCTGAGAGTGAAAGAAATTGTCTTCCTGAAAGATAAAATCTGGTGAGTTGCTGACCAAACAGAGACAACAGCAGAGCAAGTTAGCGTTAAAGAAAGGGAGAGGGAAATGAGACAATGAAGATATAATACAAGTATACAACCACTGCATCCAGCGCACCCTTCATATTCATCTACCATCAGTTCCAGTTATCAGCAGCCGAAATGCTTGGATGATTAGAATGGTTTTTAGCCATATTCCGTAGAGCAGCCCAAGCTTTCCTTGCATCGCCACGGTATCCGCTTGCAGAGAGGCCAACACGAAGATCCAGAAGCGACAACAGGTTCTCAAAGCCCATGTCAGGAATTACAGTCCATGTGGACCACACATCCCTAGAGATATCGAGCTCAAGGCTTCGTAGCCTCAGCATAGCTCCAAGTTGATACACCAGACGTTCATCATAATATCCCAGCAGCTTGTAGTGTACCAGGCTAGGGAACAAACCATAAATGAACAGTATTTCTCTCTCACAACATCAGCAGCAGTCAAAATCAGCACTTATTTTCATCCCAAACGAACCTGCTACTGCATGAGCAGCATCTTCAGACTCCAGTCCACAAAATTGCATGTCATCCAGAATCATATACAACTCAGTTTCTTTTTGTTGTGAGAGCTTTAGAAGCTAACTAAAAAGCAAGAATTAATATAGCATAAAGTTCTTTTGCAAGAGGACTTTCATTGAACTATCAAATGCAGAGTCCATTGGTAAGAGCAAGTCATGCAAGATATCAACATGTCAAATAAGGGCAATAACCATGATGGGAGTACCCTAGTACACATTAGCAAACTCTGATACAGCCACAAAGAAATACAACCTGGTTTTCAAATAAGGACAGCAAACTAAACCAAAACCAATGCTAAGTGATCAGCAAGACAACAACTGAACTAAACAACTTGTTCCTCCCAGACACCAGAAAAGGCCTGATGTCTCAATCTTCCGACAAAACCCAGAACTGCAAACTTCCCGCTTGATATTGGGACTTTTCTCTAAACTAGAAGCTCCAACTCCAAACAGCTAGCTTACCAAAGGCACCATTGTAACAACAGCAATGAGGATCAAATCCAGATTTCTCCACTATTAGGTGAAAACATTAGACTAACAGGGGATTTGCATATCCTCCGGGCCACAAAACACAGAATTCCCCACAGAATTGCTGCTTGCTGCATCCATTTTAACTAAACCATCAGCCAGCACCGTATATGAGCACAAAACAAACATCTGATATGCCAATGAACCAAAACACAATGAGCATAGCACAAGGTATTCTGAATGTTTTAGCATCTGGATATGCCGATGCAATAATATATTAATAAAAAGCTTATTGACCATTTAAGGATGCGGATAAGTACTGATACGATGATATGGAGTTCATTTTTGTATGCAGAGGATTTACATCATTGCTCATGTGGACAAGGGTAGAAGCATTTTAAATCCATCATTTTACCTTATACAATTAATATATAATTGAAAAGAACTTAGCAGTTAATAAAAAAAACACTTGATTGAGAAAAAAGAAAAAAAAAGACAGCTCCGGTCCCACACAAGGATGGATGGCTCCTCCGACGGAACATCATCCACGTCGGCCGAATTTTTTTCCATCGTTGGATCTCGCATTTAACGGCTAAGATTTACTGAATCAGCTTTTACCCGAATCAGCTTCTCATGATTCTCTTTAAATTTTCTCGTTTCTCCTCAGCTTCTCACAATGCAGCGACAATTGTAAAACACAAGTACAGACACAACTAACCAAGACAACAGTTACACAAAAGCTCAATTTTCAATATTCACCCGAAAGGAAGACGAGCGAAAACAGAAATCATGCGTCGCTCGACAAGGGAAAAAACCAGAAATCTAGCGAATTGTTTATGCTTTGGGTGTGAACCCGCGCGGCCATCATCGCGAGCGCTCCGACCGCGGGCAGTCGTCATCGCTCGCCGCCGGCAGCAACCGCGGATGCCAGCACAGCCGCCCCTTGTCCCCACCAACCGCGTCACCATCCCACTAACCCCTTGGAGGTCAGCGGGGGCAACACGGCCACGGGAGAGAGGCGACTCCGGCCGCCGCCGCCGCCGCGCCGCCGGTCGGCTCGCTCGGATAAGATCTAGTAGTGTTCGAGAGGGCCGAAACCCTCTAAGCCTCTTCGCGTCCTTTATCGCAAGACATGGGCCACAAAAGCCTCGGCCCAATAAACGTCTCGTCTAACTACAACACGGGCCACAAGAACTGCATCGGCCCATATATCTCAAACGCTCCACGGGCCCACATGCCATTCTCAGAGCCGACGCAGCAGCACACATAACCCTAACGCGATGAGGCTATAAAAGCCACTCTTCTCCAGCCGTGCCCTGCTCTCCGCCGCCGCCTCCCCAAAGCCGCAAAAAAACCCTAGCGCCGCGCCGCCGCAGCTGCCGCCGCTGCGAACCCAGCAGTCACCACCACCACCACCGCGACCATGTCCGTGCTGAGCCGCCCTACCCCGGGCACGGTGCAGTGCTTCGGGCGGAAGAAGACCGCCGTGGCCGTGGCGTACACGAAGCCGGGGCGCGGGCTGATCAAGGTAAACGGCGTCCCGATCGAGCTGATCCGCCCGGAGATGCTCCGCCTCAAGGCCTTCGAGCCCATCCTGCTGGCGGGGCGGTCCAGGTTCAAGGACATCGACATGCGCATCCGAGTCCGTGGCGGCGGGAAGACGTCGCAGATCTACGCCATCCGCCAGGCCGTCGCCAAGGGCCTCGTGGCGTACTACCAGAAGTACGTCGACGAGGCCGCGAAGAAGGAGGTCAAGGATATCTTTGCTCGATATGACAGGACTCTGCTCGTCGCCGACCCCAGGCGGTGCGAGCCCAAGAAGTTCGGTGGCCGCGGCGCCCGCGCAAGGTTCCAGAAGTCTTACCGTTGAGCGATTGCTTGGCGGGAGCTCGCAATATTTGCAAGGTCGTGCTCGTTGTTCGTGGCTTCATTCCTGTCGGTGGAGCTGCCTTATCTCTATATATTTAGCTGCTGCTTTACCTTGATGTTTTAGACTGGCATTGTGGTATCAATGTGAGGAGATTTTTGAAGACTATTAATTAGTCTCTGAAGTATGTTTTGCTTGTTATCTTTGCCGAGTAATTATGGTATGATCGCTTATTAGTTAACCTCTGAAGTATGTTTTGCCTGTTATCTTATATCTAGCACATGATTTGCCTTTAAATTTTAATCGGTATCCATTTTGTGTTACCAAAATTGTGCTAGTTTCTGTCTGTTTATGCTTAGTTGAATTGATTGCACGACTATGAGAGTAACGATAGCATTCTTGGTGTTAATACTGCCACATGGTATTTTAGTATCTTTATAGCTTGAAATGATCTTACTTGCAGCTGATTCAATAGGGAATGAATTGTGCATGTTGTTCCAATATCCTTCACACTGAAGTGAGATACAAAATGAATTCAGGATTAGTTGCTATATCAATTGTGGATTATCTGTCTCTCCACCCATTCACTGTAATTTAGGATATGAATGTTGCCTTCATTATTAGTTTAGTTAATCTGCCTATATAATCCTGTGTCAACTTTGTTGCTTTCATGATTAGTGTAACTGGGGATTATTTGTACGTAGGTGCTGCTGCTGCTGTTATAGTTGTAACTGTGGAATGGCTCTATTGTTAGTAATATGTAATGTCTTGTTTTAAGGGATGTTATTCATAGTCCTAATAGTGCTTCGAGAGAAAAAAATACTGTCACTTGCCATAATAATGTTGTGGTATAGATTGGACAATGGACAGGTGATCATTTGATTGAAAAAGAGGGAGCTTGTTGGCAACAGTGCCAATAAAATCCACAATAGCGCTAGCTCTAGAGAGTGTTATTGAATTGTACTTGTTTGTTTGCTGTTTACTTCCTAGCTTCCAAATTGCAAGTCATTCTGACATTTCTAGACACATGGGAGTATGTCCGAGGATAATTTTCAGATGGTCCTTTGTGTGCGATAATAGTCTGATGATCCTATGTGTGCTGATAGCCTGGTTTGTATCCAAAAACTTAGTTTTATGCTTGCCCATTGTCTACTTGAGTCACTTACTGTCATGCTGCTGTTACTCAATGGGTATATTGGGGCTTGCTCTCTTTGGAGTCAGGGTGGCGTTTATGATTTGTGACTTTATTTTGTTGTCACCGTTGTTTCGGACAAATGATTTTCAGTGCTCTTGGTTTGATGGTGAGGCACATCCTGGCAACTTTCTTGACACTCAGGCACTCATCCTTGCCATTTGCAACTTGAAAATGTTGTCGTTCTGAATCTGATGTTTGTACCGCAATTCGATGTGCTTACTCTTTGAGACTGTTGGAGGTATACTAATTTGTGTCAAGCAAATTGATATCGCAATGTGCATGCACTTCTGGAGGCCTATGGTTTCTGGAAATGTGATGGGGGAATTAGATCGTGATACAGGTGCTTGGTTTGGCTCAGCGATACCAAGGAATCAGATAACGCTCTATTTCCATTGCTGCTTACGTTACCTGCCTAAAGCCATCAATTTCATCCGTGTCCTTGTTTGCGTTGCTTCATTCATGATGCACGGTGGCTCTGCCTGAATATGGAGTTTGAGAGAATATACATGACAATGCATACGAGGGAATAACAACCAATAGCGCTAGTCTTGCCATTTAAGCGGTGATGTTGTAATCAACGATTACACTCTCTCGTTGTTCTTCAAATCATCTATAAAGATCCTGGTCATTCCATCAGCATGATCATCATTAGCTTGAGATGCAGCTCTTGGGAGTTTTTTGACGCCTCTAGTCTTCTAGACCTGTGCCAGTGGAGAGAATTCCAGTGGCTAATATACCAAGTGACCAACGCAAAAGCTATGAAGCATCCTCGAGTTCTTTCTGCTTTGCCACGAAGAAAATCAGGAATGCATCAGTTATTACTCGCTGGTTTCGTCCATCTTGTATTTCAAGCGAGATGATGCAGACTTCTTTGCTACCTGATACCGTGAAGGAGTTTACTGAACTGCACCCGTTATACTCCACCGGGGCATGTTGGACCGTCTACTTGTATAATAATTGACTCATCTTGTTAGTAGTGAACTCCTCAGAACAGGCAGTGTATGTAAATTTCTTTTGGTACTTGTGAAATTCCATATTTCAGAAGAGAAAAGGTAAACACTGCTCATCTTTCTCTCTGTCCACAATGCAGCGACTTGAAACTGTTGTTTTCCACTCTGACGCCTGTGTTACTGCGTTCCCAGTGTATGTCTAAACTACTTTACATTTGATGCTGCAAATCCTGAGTATTGTTTTGGTAATGAGATCGCCTGTGTTACGAGCAGAGAGGAACCAACCAACCAGCTGGCAGCTTGGGTATAGGACAGAAGGCGCGTCCTTGACAACCACGCGGCACAGAAGCAGCGAGAAACAGCTGCAATTGCCAGGCCAATGCCTTCCTACTCCAATTTCAGGATATGAACAAACAAGCAGTTTGGGCTATGTGGTATGAGATGGATGACAGGATTGTTAGGATTTGGACGTGGGTGGGAGGGAGCTGCTACGTCACATAACAAAACTCGAGTCATTTGAGATGAAGTCCTTCCGAGCTGCCAATGAGTTTGCGACACTTCACATCCCTCCGGTCTTCTGACTGTGTTCGCATGCTCTGCTATTCTCTTCAACTGCAGCAGCTGTTCATCATGTTCTCCCAGGTCCATGCGCACTTGCACCTAGGCTTTTACAGTTTGCTAAGGCATGTGCATTTAAACGCAGAGTGATATGAACAGATTATGCCACAAGAGAAGAAATGTCATGTTACCAGCTCTACTCTAGATCAAAGTCCACACACACACTAAAGGCACATTAATTGATCCAGAATTGTCGAACAAACACTCATTGTCTCTGTGCCAACGAAATCACAGCGATAAATGTGCCTGATCTAACTACTGACATTTAAAGTTCTGAACAATTTAGGCTCCATTTGTTAGACATTCATATAACTACAAGCCTATAGCTAACATAACACAACCCAATCGCCCATATATAATAGTCACTAGGTAGCGTGCCCGTGCGTTGCTACGGAACAACCAAACTCTTATACTAAAAATAAATAGATCACATGATAAAGTGATATTTTTAATTAAAAAACAACGTTCATGAAATTAACATGATCATGACCATACATTACAACGAGAGCAAAATCAAACAAATCATGTCTTCAGGAGAACAATGTATAGTTAAAAGAACTTGCTCGTCGCAAAAAAAATGTTTTCGTGCTAAGATATGACTCTTCACTATATCCATAGTGCTTCATACTCAATTTCGATAAACAATGACTCTTCCCCATCACTTAAATACAGTCATTTGTAAACTCAAGCGAACCATGGGTACCACAGTGTAATGTTTGTGAACCTAATTTTTAGTGCCTACACAATGCATTTAGGAGTAGCGTTCCAAGTCTTCTATCTGATCTTCTCATCCTTGTCAGTTTATTCAAGATTAAACTCGCATATGTTCATTGGTGCAGCACCTATGACTCCTCATGAAGCATAGGGCAGTAGCAATGAAACTTTCAGCTGAAGAGCAAAAAATTAGCCAAAGCAAAACAAACCTTGGGCAGAAACCTGCAGGTGACCCCTGTAAAAGAAACATCATAGTTGATTATGATCATTGTAAATATGAAACAAGTTGTGAGCCTGCATCTTACAGGATAGGAGAGGGCAGGCAAGCAAAGAGAAAACAAAGCCACCTGGATGCACTTGGGCATTGAGGGGGGAATTTAGCCGACATCTTGACTTCTTTGTTCATTCACTTGGCAAAGATGATGAACTCCGAGTTGAGAATCCAGACACAAGGGGTAGCCAATCAATCTAGTTAGTCAGTCTGGTTATTGCCATATGTGCCAGCTTATTGCTACAACCATCTTCCAGCAGTCCCACCAAACCGTTTAGAAATAAGAACAAAATTTTACTAATAGGTTGTGCCATATGTAATATAGTGTAAATCCTCTCTTCCTCTGCTTCTGCTCGCCCCTCTTCTCCTCCTTGCCTTTCCAGCTCCCGCCATTGCCCACAAATGCAATGCAATGCAATGCAGTGCAAGCACCACTCCTTCTTAAGTCTTCCTTCTTCATATGATATATGTGAAATGATAAATCTCATACAAGAATTTAGTCAATAGAATCATCAGACTATGTGCATATTGTAGAAAAGAGCAACAAGCAGCCTATGTTGATGGCAACTATTACCGAGAAATAGAAATAGAAATAGAATATGCACAATGATCTAGAGAAATGAGGTTATTAGGCTGGAAGGATGGCTCACATTGTATCAGATGCCCCTTCGGCATTATTTTGACCATGGTATAACGCAAAGCTCCCATTAGTGATCAGATCATGTTCTTAAAGTCTGATCACTAAGACACCCTCTGTGCAAGAGATCTTTAGAATTGAGGCAAAGCGTTCCTAATTTCAGTAATGCTACATGAAAGTCTATTCCACAAACAATTGTTTCTCGGTATTCATCAATTAGAAAATGAAAAAAATATGCCTATGTAAAATCAATGATGCACGTTGTAAGTGTAACAATACAGAACAAATACTTACTCCGTCAAATTCCAGAGCCATTGGACCCTCTAAATATGTGAATCAGATATCTTACTACTCTTAGAGTGCACATTTTGGCCCCATTTCAAACTGAAATGCATTTTTGTAATATAATCACAGCACCAACAGAAACACTTTGTTCAAATGTCTGTGCCTGATCAAATGCATCCTGACCAATACTACTGTCCATCACAAAAATCAAGTCTGGTTTCTATAGGAAAAATACAATAATGACAGTAAAACTTCATTATATTTCTTCAAATATTGCTAAAAGCCAGAATTTATTTGTGAATTTCAAGTGCACATACTGTTGCTTCCGAAACTTGCCGCATTTCTTCAAAGAGTGCAGCTTCTTGTTTGTACCTTCCACTTGTATCCCCAATGATGAGATCACAATTTTCTTTCTTGAACGGTTTCATTATGAGATGTAAAATGATTTGAACAGTTTAATTTTAATTAATATCGGTGTAGACCAGTGGCATGTTTATTGTAAAAAAAAGAATGGACAAAGTCTAAACCAATCTAATTAGGCTACATCATAATAAATCAAGTTTTAATAATTCAGGATCTTATTGAACAAACAAAACCATATCTGCCAACGTCACTCAGAGCAAATGTGCAGCTACCAAAGCATGACTACCTTGCAGACCAACGAGAACATGGCTACTCTTGGGTCGCCCTTTTTGGGAGTGAAAGAAGGCTTCCCGTGATCTAACCTATTGCAAAGTTTCATGAAGACAGCTTACAACAATAACAATAGAGATCAGTTAACGCAATCAATGGGATGCACATGTTAATCCCAAATTACACAGAGATCCATTTAAGCTCTTGACGGATTGGGTGTGGATTGGGCAGATGAGGTGATGACCCACCACGCCACTTACCTGCTGCATGACGCGGCGCGCAGCAAGCGACTCGAGGTTGACAATGCGCTGGATGTTGGCCTGCATGTCGCGGGCCACCTTTCTTCATATTTTAAATAACATGTCTTCAACCATATGCCCTGGTATTGAATTATGGTCCAGTTTAGTACGCCTTTGATGCTTTGAAACATTGTTCCATTAGTATCTGCAATTAACGACTCAATCAGATGTAGCCGGCTATTTAATTCAATTGTAGCATACTCGTGCTAACACTATGGCAAAACAACAAGACAATATGTTATTTAAATAAAAACACATACTCAAAGTCAAAGATAAATTCTGGATGCTTGAATTTTATCATCCATTATTTACCGGCATGTCTATAAAATAGTCTGAATAAACAATTAAACATAGATCAGGTAAAAACTGGGTTCATGTTAGTTCTGACCTACAATTTGCACAATTAGCATTGCTGAATTACCTTCTCTTTGAGCACTAAAGTAGTATATCTTAGCGCCCTCCTTGTGCTCTGTGAGTATGCTTCTCAGGGTTGCAGCTGTGTTGTCCATTGCTATCCGCATCAAGAACACAAAGTTATATGTGTATGAAGTGCAATCATATCAAGTGGCAAGTGAAATGCAAAGGCCAAAATGGTTATACAAAAAATGTGCCATAACTCTCAATAATAAATCTGAACTTTAAGAGCAACGAGGAAAAAAAATCCATGGAGGAAATTACTTTCATGGCTCACATCTTCCTTTGTGGATGCATCTAATCAACAAATCAATCATTTAGAGCTACGCTAGATATTAGCATACTGTCTTACTGCCTATATCATGCAATTCAATGCTTGAAAGTCCAACTAAAAAAAAGTATTAGTTATCAGGTCTCAAATGCAGATAAATTTAGAAAACATGAACTTCTTATTGTTAAGTCAGGATACATCAGGGAAAATGGAACAGCTCAACTATTGGATATATATACTGCTAAACAAGGAAATGGAAATCCATGGAAACAAACTTGCCCCTTGCGTAGCCTCAGACTCAGAAATTGTGTTATTGATTGACAAGTGAAACGATTACCATACACTCAAAAGGAGCTCTCTTGCAAACAATTGTCAATTTTTAGCAGTTCGCATTTCTGTGCTATTGCATTCTACAGGGCAGTGAACACATCTAGAGCATGCGAAAGGCTGAGCGAGATTGAAGGGGGAGACAGGAATGGGGGAGAGGGATTTACCCAACACATACTGTTGAGGCGGTAGATGTCACCAAAATAGCATCCAAAAGGAGGGTCGCCACTGTAACCAATATAGATATGTAGATATGACTCGATTTAGGAAGCAGTAGCAATGTCCAATTGCGAGCCAATCAGTTTTGTTGTTCTGCTCTACTCTTCATGCAGTCAAGTTCCTGCCAATATTAATGTCACAGACTGATTGAATATCAGTTGACAAAAATTGTATGTGAAGGCAGCAAATATTAATTCCAAAATGAATGTACTGAATCTTCATGGCCATAGACTGTCAGAGCAGTCTCATGATTATCAAGTTTAGCATGAACTCAGGAATATACTATAACCGGCCTACTTAGTCTGACTTGCATGACCAAATCGATTAAGAAATAAGGCAAGAATTATTTTTCTTCATCTTTCAGGATGAGGATTTAGGATAACAACAATTGTTTGGACTCAGGATTATCAGTGATAACAAATATGTTTTTGACTCTATCATTGCAATTTAGTCAGGGATTATACAACTAAGCTAGCTACACCAAGGTCGTGCCAAGCATGAGGGGGCTGGCTCTTGGACACCAGCGATGGGGCATAATTAAGCCAACTGTGTGCGTGCATGCCTAGCTGCACCTACGCCATGGCTGACAGCTTAGTTTCTTGTACTGAAAAACCTAAACAAAAACTCTAAAACATTCCTGTAGACAGGGATGATCCGATGACACCCAACATGTGCGTACTCACGGGTGTTTGTAGTCTTGTTTTGTAGATTGTCATATCATAACGCTGACAGCATGGGGATACTGCAGCTATTAAATTGATGTGCTGAGGACAACTCTAGTGAGATTGCAGCAATGAAGTCATGGTGTCATGGTAAAACATTACGGAACTGCAGGTACAATCAGATGAATTTTCAGAACCGAATAACCCAAATGAATTGCCGAAATAAATCTCAGACATGTGGTTACTTTCTGAATAACAGGGCCAGTATGGAGAGTCACGACCTGGATGACATACTGATGAACGGTGTTTTTGTTGACTCTCCGCCCTCGCTGGAGGATGTGTAGAGATTAGGATTTCAGAAATCGTAGAAAAATAAGCAGTAAGCAGAGATGGAGGTGACGATAAATAGAAAATGAGTCCCAGGAGGTGCCAGTGCATGAAATCTATTACCTCAAATAGTCTATCCAGCTTCAGTCCCAGTTTGCATCCAATTTGTCTTTATTACTTCCTACTTTAACATGTTTAGAATCTGTACATATCCTAAAAGGCTGAAATAGTGTATGAATTCTATCCAAGGCATGGTTTCTGAGTGTGAGTGTGGGATCCTGAATTATTTCATAGCTCCCTTGCTTTAGTACTTTAAATATTTTAATGCAGTTCCCCTGCAGGCTGCAGCAGCAGCTTGTATCGTGTATGCAAAATAGAATTTTGTGGAGATAGATAGTACATTATAGATACAAGAGCCATGTTTGCAACAACAGTACAAAATTAGTGGTACCATCAAGAGCTGTGGTTTTACCAATGGATTTTTCTTCATAATAAACATATGAAACACAAATAAGTTATCGCCTTTCCAACCTCATTCAAAAGTTATTTTCATGAACAGAAATTAGTTGTACATGGCATGAACGCAGTCATAGGCAGCAAAAATTAGTTCATATAAGCTATCTTGTCCCATACCTTGGTCACACTGGACAACTATGGTTCCAGACTTCCAGTCTTGGTCATTGGTGCACTACTCCAGTGTCTCGTGCTGAAGAAGCATGCCATCCCAACTATTCTTCATCTAGAACTCAATCATCCTAGTTGAAATCTGTCACAACCTCTGGTAGCGCATCCTTAAAGATAGTGCTACCGCGATATTGTGGTGAACCAATCTGGAATGAAGCAAACACACAAATAAATCAATTCGAAGTTATTTCATCTTCCATACACCTAGCTAATAGCTAATGCAGTAGACCTGACCAAAAGAAAAAATTATCTGTCTAGAACTCTAGAAAGTCTATGAAGGCATTCACATGTTCTACCATCTAACATGTTCTCAACCCAAAATATATCTAAAATTTAGTTCTAAACAGTTCCCAAAAATTATGCCAGCCATGGTGATGGCGAGGATGGTGAAGAATAGGAACTTGCCGAACATAACCTAAGCACCGCGTCGGTCTTGAACAACTCACAGTCAGGAGACTTGTGGAAGTGGTCCCTGCGAGAACAGCGAGAAATCTCCGTGAATGTTTGGATCAATTGAATCGACGAATAGAAAGGACGTGGATTCGGGTTAGGGCCACGCACATGGAATTGACTGGAGGAGGCGCGCGGGACATCGTGGAGCAGAGCAGTGTAATGGCGATGGCGAGCAGATACCGCAGTAGGCGATGGCGATGCGAGCAGAGCAGCAGCAGATGCTGGAGGGGTCACACCTCCGCCTCGCCCCCCGGACATGAGGACTGCGAACCCCGGCTGGAGGCGGTGCCGCCGGCCGTGCACCTGGCGCACGCCATGGCTGGAGGCTGCTCTGCCTACCATGCCCCTGGCTGGAGAGCGCGAGCATGGACAGCAGGGGCCGGGGGAATCCGGCGGCTGCCAGGCTCGGCTCGGGGTCGCGCCGGTGGGGAGGTAACAAATGGGAATCGCCATGTTCGCCTGTCACCGTTACCACGAACGCGCAGGGGTCGCGAGGGAAAGAGTGGAGTATATTCCCTGTTCGCCGGCTCTCTCAAGGACAAAAGGAAGGGAGAGGAGGCAGCGCCGCGGGCGAGCACGGCGGATCTTGCCTGGACGCCGATGTATCTACCCTAGACGCAGCCGCGTAGAGGTCACGGAGAGAGCATTAGAAACGGGTCAGTGGCGCCACCAGCGAGAGGGCGCAACTTGGAGCATTCGATAGTTTTCTTTTTCTGGCCAGCGGCGTGAGGTCGAGGGAGGCGGCGCTGCTGCGGAGTCAACGGCCATTGGTGTGGTGCGTCGGTGCTGTGAATGCGCGGGGTCGTGAGGCCGGCGTTGTCCGAGCAGTGGCGGTGCCGAGCTAGCCAGCAGCGGTGAGGAACCGGCTGGTGTTGGTGGATCTAGGTTGCGGGGCAGGAGAGCGACCGGAGTTGGGAGGGGCGCGTAGAGGAAGGAGCGTGGTGAAGGAAGGATTGCAGAGAGCGCATGATTGACGCGGGGGAGTAGACGCTTCCTTTTCGTCGCACGGACGGGGACAGCGCGAAGCGGAGCGGACGGACGACCCCAACAAAAGTCGCACCAAAAAACTGCCTCCTCTTTAACCTTATTAGTTGTATGTAGAGATAGAGATGACAAGCTTGTTCCAGCCAACTTTAATCTTACATTTTGTGACAGCGAAAGATAGTAGATCCCTTGACAGCCCAAATTTCATAGCGCCTCAAATCAGAGACCAAACCCTGTACGAAATGAAAAGCATAATAACTTCAGAGCTAATTATCATGTACAGGAACAGAAAATCAGTATCTTGACATAATCTTAAAACTACATGAACAATCGGTGACTACTCCAAGTAACTGTCATATATTCAATTAACCTGACAGTGAATGAAAAAAACTACTAAGTTTTTGACATGCAGTTTACAAACCATGACACTACGGCCCATTTGGATCCTTGGAATTGAATTTCTTTTAATAATCATAATTTAGGCACATATTAGCTAATCTACTATGGTTGTATATAGATTATATTTGTATATTATTGTTAGTTATACGAGAGAGATACTTATGTGTTGCATTTGTACCGTAGGGAAGTGAGTTGAAGAGCAGTGTTATAAGTTGCCAAGTAGAAACATAGCATAGTGATATATAGAATCAAATTCAATCTCTCACCCTATGTATTTGAGGTAGGCTTATATGTGAACTTTGGAAAGTGGTGGAATGTCATATTTGAAGTCAAATAACCTAGTTTATTAAGAAGATTTCAATTCCTTCAAATGAAAGGATCCAAATGGCTCCTACAACAATTTCAACTTCGAACTAGAATACAAAACTCTACTGATTGCTTGACATGTAGGCTTACTAACTACATGAAGGTTCAGACTTTTGTGAAGCACTACGAAAGTTGCAAGTTAGCTTACATATGTTAAAGGTAGAAAGGAAGTTCAAAACTTTGAGAACTCTCTCATCAATATCTTGACACTTGACTTCAACAATGCTAAGGTGTTCTGAAATTTTAGCCGGTCGCCCCATCAGATTGAAGCCTCCCTTCATTTCAATTTTGTACTTTGGTCCCTGCAATGAAATAAATCATTTTTCCCAGGATCATTCAGCGTGTAACTATTCTCATTTGCAGCAATTGCTGATCATTTATAAAGAACATACCTCACAAAAGAGTTCCAATGTAAGCTTCTCAAGAACCGGTGAGTGTTCAAGAATGCATACTAATGCGTTGAAGTCAGGTGTACACCAGTAGTCATTGAGAAATATAGCCTTCAGATTGTTAAAGACAGGGCACCATCTCAAATCACTTCTGAAAATAATCTGGAAAAGAGATGCAATAATATAGCCACCGTAGCATAAATAAGGGGATGGCAAATAGAGTTATTAAAAATGTAATTGAGGCAAAGTATAGCTTTACCGGGTCTGGTTCAGAAATCAACACCAAGCTCTTAGCTTCTGATAAACCTCTTAGGAGCACAGAACTACCGCTGCCATCAGAACTGATGCTCAATTGGCAGAGCACAGAACTACCATCAGTGTTCTCAGAACTGTTGCACAATTGGCAGAAACAACCCAAAATTTCTGGGTCTAACCGCTTTGCACAGAGATCCGCACATTCATCGGTTATCCGGACAAAGCCCTTCACTAATGATGGTATGCTGTCAAGTGCGGGTGTCTTCCCCTCGCAGTCATCTGGACACAGTGAGACCAGGCTTGGGGTATAAATGCAAACACAGGAATAGCCATAAAAATGGCAACGAGTCAAGCTCAGATGTTTTAGGGACTTTGACGAGATCTTCTTGGCAGTCATGAGAACACAGTCAACCAACTCTAGATGCTCCAAGGCTGGGCAGCTGGAGAAGTTAAAAAAACTGCTGTGGAGTTGTACACCACATAGGTCCAGTCTCGTCAAGTGCTGAGAAACAAGAGGCAGGTCATCCAGCAGAAGATATGAGCACTCGCAAAAGATAGGGAGCTTGAGTACTCGAACCCTGCACATGATGGCATGGCGGAACCAGAGATTCACCCGCGGCTCATCATCGTCATCGAAGTCAGTAAATCCGAATTCGGGCGAGCCTCCGCGGAGGAGGAGCAGATGGCTCACAAACTCGCGGTGCTCTTCCACCAGTGCCTCTTCATTCTCATGGTGGCACCCTACACGCAGGCCCGTAGTGAATCTCCATAGCTGGCGCCAGCGTCGAGCGAGAATACACGTCCGCACAGCCTCCGGAGCTGGCAGGAAGCTGAGGATGTGCGTGAGGACGCCATCCGGCAGGGCATCCATCATCAGTAACTAATAAGACTATGGGCCTATCCAACAATAGGCAGCAACAGGAGTTAAGCGCAATCATCAGTAACTAATAACTACATGGTGCAAAACTATATTGCATACTGAAAACTGAAATTAGTCAGGTACTGAGGAGATCATCTGCTATATAAATGTTGTTCTTTCGTTGATGTTTCTTGGGACAAGATAGAACTGGGTGATTTAAAGATTCATATCTGCCACAGGTCAAAAGGCACACCAGCTGATGTCAAACCAGTGTCCAATACTCCAAGACAACTTTAATCCATCAAACATTCTTGGTGACTATTTTTACTGCCTCCATTTGACGGACCAAGGATTTTAAGGTTGGGTAGTCAAAATGCGAAGGACTGCCATTTTTTTTAACAACCTGGGCCTATATTTGGCATGTATAATACCACATAGTGGTATACTTGTATAAAATGTAGCGGATTTAACACATAAAAAACCACTCTTTCATACATTCATAGAATTGAGCATAACCTAAAGTTGTTTATAACATATAAAAGTATCAAACTATCAATTGTTCAAATATATCAAGATTCCAACATCTGAAATATATATAGAGAGAACACAATTGACTAAGTAATGGTCATTGTTGGTGGTTTTGCTTATAATCGATAATGCATTGAATGGAAAAATGAGAACACAATTGACCAAGTGTACTTACAAATTGAATTTCACAGGTTGTAGCTCAGCTCAGTTCCACTAGCCCCTCGGCCCGTCGCTCAGCAGCCCATGCGCTCTGCAGTGGCAGCTTCTTGCGCCACGGGCCACGGCGGCACAGCGGCAGGTGCAGCCCCGCCCGCCCGCACCTCGCAGCCCTGTGGCTGCCTTCGCGCCGACGGCCGACGCCCGCGGTCTCCCGGTGTGCCGCCTCGCGCCGACGGTCGACTCGCCTCCCCGCTGGCACGCCGCTAGCCACGATGCGCCGATCCGCCACCCGCCGGAGTCCGTTGTCCTTGTCCGCCTACAGCCTCCGCCTCTCCGCCTACTGGTAGGGTTTGGGGGGAAACGAGAGAGAAGAGAGGAGCGTTGGAGCGGGCAATGTCCGATGCTCTCTCCTCACGCCTTGGTGGGGAGAGTGTGAGGTGAAATGAGTATGCTTTTCATGTTTTGGCTGAATTCATCACAGACACAGAGTATTCATTTGATTTTATTTTTGTTTTTCCAATACATATATAGAGAGTGCATTATATTATATATTAAAAAAATTAGGAAAAGATAGTATTCAGCTGAATACTTTTAAATGTACAGTGAGTCCGTCCAATGAGGCTTCCATCTAAAAAAAAAAAGAAAAACTGAATCGCTTTAGCATGTAAACTGTAGTAGTTTGTAGACTTGTAGTCCTAAATAGCATTTAGTTTGTAGACGTATTTTTTTTTATCCAAATATAAGACGACTTTTTTATCATAAGTTTGATCACTCGTCTTATTTAAAAACTTACGAAAAGTATTAATTTTTTAATTTGTTGTGGCATTATTTGTTAATAAATGTTCTTTAAGAATGACTTTAAATTTTTTTTATAAAATTTTTAAATAAGACGAATGGTCAAACTTACGATTAAAAAAGTCAAATATCTTATAATTTAAAACGAAGAGAGTAGTATATAGTAATAAAAGCAATTGAATCGTCCATTTAGTTTGTGTTTTAGAGGAAAGTACGAAGCTAATTCACTTTTGAAGTGTTTGCATCAACGTGGGGACTCAAGCCATATATATCGTCGTGTTCCAACAATGCAAGTAAATTTTGCAACCATATGAACCTCCCTATACTAAAATTCCTACCTTCATGTGCAAACCGCACAAAATTAAAAGACTATTTTTGATGGATATATTGGAGAATCATCATATAAGGACATCGAGGCATCCCCCTAATGATTTTTGTAACATTAAGACAGTTTGAAGTAACAATGGATGATTCCACAATCTTCACCAAAAGCAAGTGCCTATGAAGAAGCCATTGCTTCTAGCGTTTGAAGATCAGTAATATGCGGTATCATCATAGCACTTGCAACAGTATATTCTACCTGATCACTATGGCATACTATAATTGCCACTACACCTTTAGTCCCGGTCATTGTATTAATCTTGCTAAGACCATTTTCAGGAGGTATCCAGTTTCGAGTCCTTGTCTTTTGTTGATGCTGGTCTTTATCCTTGAAATTAACCGCCTAAACAATTCAAAATTTTCTATTAAGCTATTGATCATCAGTATCATAATGGAAAAAGGGTTTTGGAAGACTCATTCATGAATAGCCTTTCTGCTAGCATACAAGATGGCCCAACAAGTAACCAAGATACGAATAACATCATCTTGTGGAATATTGCAGCACATATCACTGCTGGAAACTAGATCTTTGTCGAGTGCTAAATGCTTTGCCGAGTGTTAAAAATCGGGCACTCGGCAAAGAAAAACGCTTGGCAAAGACAGCTATGCCGAGTGGCCGGCACTCGGCAAAGCCAGACATTCAACAGAGAGGTGTTGCTGAGTGTCGGACACTTGGCAAAGAGTAACACTCGGCAAAGATTGCTTTCCGCTAACGAAAGCCGTCGCCGTTAGTCTTTGCCGTGTGTTCGGTGTTAGGCACTCGACACATAAATTTTTTTCCGAGTGTCCGGTGTTAGGCTCTTGTCAAAAAAAATTTAAATCTTTGTCGAGGGCCTCCCATAGAGAAACTTGGCAAAGAATTTTCAGAAAAAAATTAAAATCTTTGCCGAGTGGTAGCTGGTAGGCACTCGGCAAAGTAATCTTTTTTTTTAAAAAAAAATAAATCTTTGTCGAGTGCCTCCCTAGCAAGTCGGTAAAGACTTCGCATCACCGTCTGGGTGCCGTCACAGTAACTTTTCTTTACTGAGTACCCTTTTGGGTTTTTTCCTCTCCAAGTACTCTTTGCCGAGTGCGGAACTTGGCAAAACGTTTGTCGAGTGCCAAACGGCCTGACACTCAGCAAAGCATCGGGGTCCAGTAGTGCAAGCTAACGAGTCCCTAAAGGCGTCACACTACACAAGTCTTTATCACTAAAGGATACAGCTAACCAATGCAAGTACTCTCTCTGTCCCATATTTATTGTCGTCCTAGGGGTCTCTTTTTTTTTGTCCAGGTGCAGGTCACGGTCTCCTCATCTGGCTGCATACCTGGACAAGTTCAGTGAACACAGCATACATGAAGGAGGAAGCTACAACGACATTTAAACCGGACGGAAGGAGTATATCATAATCCTTACACAAGCTTTGATACGACCTAAAACATAAGGTGGTAGAGTAAGGCTCATGATTGCACTCACCTATATCCATGCCAAATAGTCACCGATCGAGTCAAGTTAGATTTTCACCAGATGATCCACCGAGATCACACAATCCACCGCCAGATCATACATACGACGTTCGATAATAAGCTGGCCAGCCAGTCACTAAGATTCTGTTTGGTTCCACGCTGCAACGTGCCACAGGTATCAAAACATGTTTGGTTGAGCATTCAATGGAGGCATCCATGGTAATCTATAGTTGAGAATGGTGAGATTCTTGGCACAGAGTGTGTGGCGGACATTTTTAACGCGACAGTGTGAGATGGCCACAGCAACGGCGTGCTGGCAGTGCCTACAACCAAACACGTCCTAAGTCAAGCTTGGCTTCATCGATGGGTTGATCACACAAAGTCATCTGTCGGATCATATAACACTATCTCAGCATTCATACTTCCCCCGTTTCAAATTATAGTGTTGTACTGAAACATATAAAAGTGAAGTAGTAAGTTTGCGTTGCATAATATATGTAACAACGGTGGTGTGGAAATAATATATGAAAGCAAGTTTAGGCGTGTACACACTAGAGGGACGGAAATTTATTTCATCTGGCACGTACACTACTATATATTACATGGCATACAGTGATGGATTCAGGATGAGAACAAAGAGTGGTTAATCGATGAAGGTTTAGGTCTAGAGCTAGATATTAATGGTAAATTTGAGGCTATGTAGCAGTAATTTAATGGAAAAATCAGGCTAAGGAGGGGCTGCAGCCCACCTAGCCTCCCTTTTGGCCCTGACCCTGGCCCTGGCCCTGGCCTCGGCGATCCTGTCATCCACCCTTTTGGATCTGCCCCTGACGGAATACGTGGGCTTGGAAATCACTGTTGTTTTGATATCTTTCATGGAACTCCACCCCATGTCCAGCGAGGATTTCACATCGTAAAACGTCGTCTCCAGCCCAACCCCAATTGTCCATAGCGGCAGGCTGAACGGGCACTTGGCCACCAGACTGCATACGGTGAGGGCCGGATCATCGTACCTCACCTCGCCCAGCACCGCCAGCTCCACCTCTATCGAGGACACCACTGTCGAGGTCGTCATGCTGGCCGCCTTCAAGTACTCGTCGACAGCGGCGGCGCCTAGCATCTCGTTTCCGCTCACGGGGCCGATGACCAACGTCCTATTCAACGCGGTAGGCACGGACTCGTCGACGACGAGGAACCTTTGGCCGGCGAAGGAGAAGTAGACGTCGAACAGCTTGGTAGCCGAGGGGCGATACGAGCCGTATACGTAGTTGATGTCCATCCTCGCCGAGAAGTTGTAGGTGAGCACCGCCGCTGGTGAAGAAGAGGTCGCCACGGCGAACCTGAACGTGGCCTCCTGGACCGTGATGTTGACTGTCCGCGACATGGTATGGGATGATGGTGCTACATGAGGCCTCATCGAATATATCAGGACACTGAATAAGATTCCTCCTGATACTAATCCAATTATGGGAATGTGATGAACACCAGATAAGAATCCCAAGTTCTTCATTCTCGGCGGCCGGGTTCTTGGGGTCGCTGGTGTCGTCGTGCCACTCTCCAGGATTTTCGCCTGTGAGTTACTTTTATCTGAACGTCTTCAACGGAGTCGATGTCGTTCTTCTTCACTGGATTCGATGTTAAACACACTAGTACAAACAGATTCAACATAAAAGAAAATTTAGAATAGAATAAGTTAAAAAAGGAATAAATAAAAATAACATAACGTTTCTACGTTCTCAGAATTATTTCCGATTCTAACAGTCTTCAAATCGAACGGAGAAGGATTACTTAAGGCCTTGTTTGAACAGTGTCGGATTCACCTCAATCCACATAAAGTTTCACTCTAGCCCACCCCTATATATGTGGATTGATGCAAATTCAACACATTCAAACAAAACCGTACCCAATAAAGTGTACATGCACATACACACGTGGGGGAAAAAAAATAAAGAACAACATCAGGATCAGGAAACCAAGAACAAACCTGTAGTCCTGAATTCCATTTGGGTTCGTCGTATCGTCTTCACTTATACTAAGAATTACTTGCTTCTTGTCAGGCCTTTTACGTGTGTCTTCCTCCATGCAGACCAGCGCTAGTTCAATGCATTTTTCTTTTTGTTCGTATTCTTCGCTTTCTGATGTCTCCTTCCATTTTTTGCGTCGTACCTATTGCATTTAAAAGGGACTTTTGCTATTTATTTGTTGATAAATTTCTTTGGTACTAAATCTGTCAGATTTTATATGTTTGATCGTGCTTTAGGATTTGCGTTACAACTGTCTACTTGATCACATTTGTTAAAATTTGACAGATATATCCACCTAAAATTTTTCGACAGATAACTAGACACTCTCTTAAAAAAAGTCGAAACAATAAACTGTACGTAGATAAGGTAAAATTGAGAAGTAGTCTTACAACCTCGTCAAGTTGATCAGCTGTGTATTTCCTTTTTCCAGCTATTATCTCCATTACTATAACGCCCACCAGACTGTATATATATCTGTCTTTTTGCTGATCGTGCCTTGTTTTATGTATTCGGTTGGCATGTATCCGCTGCATGATAGCATGAGTCCATAAGAGCTGGTATAATATAACGGCGAGATGAAGTCCACGTCAATAGAAAACATGAGAGAGGTTGTGGAACCGGCGGTGTTTATCTTCTCGCCGGCTGAAATACAAAAAACGAGGAGGAAGGTTCTCTTTTGCAGCCGGATGCAGTGAGGAGCCGCGTTTGGTTCTCCTCTGTGATTATTGTGATTGATCCAATTCCAAAGTATTAATTATTTGCGTATCTGATATAAACGATCTTGCAAATTACTTATTATACGGTAGGCTATATTGTTTAGTGTATGTGAAGTGGCACTTTCATTTCACCAGCACTAGCTAGGCTAAATAGCCTTGCTCTAAGACGCAACTAGCTGATACAACATAATATGCGTCTCCAATCATTAAGAAAAAAAATAAATAGCTTAGAGGAACTGTAGCAGGCTCCTACTTAAGCTCCATAACTAAATATAGGTGGTCTGGCAAAAAAATATAACTCTAGCAGTGCTCCTACTAAGATTATCACTATTAGCGAGAAGACTTTTGATCCGCTAGCGATTTTGGCTTTAGTCCTGCAATTTTTCGCGCCCCGTAGTAAAGGAAGATTTAATCCCGGTGTGAGGCCCAAACCGGGACTAAATCTCCCCCTCCCCCCCCACCAACTGGAACAACCTTTAGTCCCGGTGCAAGGCCTCAACCGGGACTAAAAATGAAACTCTTTCAATAACAAAAATCAATTAAACGACACCACTCAAGTGTTAAGACCACAGACTAGACAACTTGTGGAGGTACCAATCGAGCGTTGGGAAGTGGACTTTGGAAAATGGTCCTTCACAAGAATATCCCTTTCTTTATTAAATTGACCTCGTAGAGTCAACTTTGGAGACGCTCGCATGTGTTTGCTTTGAAGATGGTGTGAGAAGGGTTTGTTCCGTCTCATATTTGATTGAGGGATGAATCCATCCTACTTTATACATAATAGAAGGGATGAGACCCAATAGGATGGATGATGTTTTGACACAGTTAGAAAGTGCCAGTCGAGGGACCTACATGTCAACCCTAACATCTTGTGTTCTTTTCTATAAAAAACCATCTTCCACACCCAACGCTGCCCTCTCTAGCCTCCACCTCTAGTGTGCCGCCTTCTACACCCCCATCTTGCGTCGGGAACTTGTCACTTGTGAGAGAGGGAAACTGTAGCATAGGGTGGAGCATCGCCACCACACCCCTCGATTTGCCCACGGCCACCACCACGGAGACCCCTTGAATATGAACAGTGATGACATCAATCTAGGACAAATTTTTGTCCCCTTGTTTTTGAGGGACAAGCTCGCGTCACAACTTCACCACATATTCCTTTGCGGACTCATCTCAGTCCTCCTCTCCCTTCAACCAAACACTAGTGAAGATGGGATCACCTCATCCCGTCCTCGATAATCCTGGAAACCAAACACGCCGACTTCATGGTCAAACTAAGGTAGAGATTTGAAGTCAAAGTCTCCAGGCAGGGGACAAATAGTCCCTAGCTACCAAGGTGAAGTCCTGAGCTTGAAGATCCAAAGTCCCTAGGTTGATGAGACGGAGTCTTCGAATGCCGTGCAATGACATGGGACTTCATCTCATCAACCCAATGAAGCACCCAGCTGATGAGAACTGTGACCACTTGCACAAAGAAAATATTTGGTCCTGTTCACTTGTGATTGCAGCAACAGCCAGTGCGGCTGCAGCATTCACTTTTATACGAACGGAGAAGCCACAACTTAACCGTGGTGGCTGTGCAGAAATCTGAACCAAACATATCCTTAGGGATGTTCTAGAAACCAAGAAGTGTGATATATTGCGAAGTGGATGCACACATAGCCCTCCTACAGTTTCAGTGAGGGTAATCCAAAGTGTTTCTCACTGACCCCCTCTGTGCATTGCTGCTATGATTCTCGAATTACAGCAATACTAATAATACTTCAAAGTCAGCAAAGTATTTAGAGCAACATCAACAAATGTGTTCGGTCTATATATAGTGTTTTCATCAGGTATTGATCGGTCGAGAGTGATTGGTTTTACAATTAGCTATCTTATATATAAGCTAACGTTAAACATGGGACAAACCAGACTAGAAATTTCACCTGTCCTACTATAAAATATAAGGTATCTAAATTTATCCTAAATCAAATTATGTTAAGGTACCTTTTGGATCCATAGGGATTCTAAGAATCCGGATAGAAAAAAAATTAAAATCTTAGAATTCCATCCGATCCGAAGATTCAGAGGATTATGCAGCACAGTGGCACAGAATACAAGAAACATAATTTGATACAGTACATGCTTAATAATCTATAATCTGCTATATAACTTAGTCAAACTTAGCATAATTTGACTTAGGACAAACCTACTAGTTCTATCCTTTTTTTTTACAACGATACTAGTTCTATCCTTTATATTTCAAGATGGATGGAGTAGCTACCATACCCAACTTTTAACTTCACAAAACTGAGCATGTCAAAAAAAAAAAAAAAAAAAAAAAAAAAAAAAAAAAAAAAAAAAAACCTTCACAAACTGAGAAGGCCGGAATCAGTGAAACTGATGATGGTAAATTTAAGGAAGACCAACCCTGAGACGGCCTGATGGGATGAGAGAGATGCTCCGTGATTACAAAAAATACTACAAAGAAACGATCTCGGGAGATGGATCGCTGTCGATGGTGATGTTGATTCTTGGTACGTAGCAAGGTGAGGTTGATTCTTGGTAGCACGGCTGAGAGAAGAGAGGAGAGGAGGGTCGATCAGCCCCTTCCTCCGCGCGCAGGCGCAGATAAGAAACTGTAACGAGACTGTTCGCAAAAATAAAAGACGACTTGGGTTGAGCTTTTCTCCGGTCGCCAAAATAAGAAGACGATTTGGTAAAAAAATGGAGTTGTTGAGACAAAGTGTGCACATATGATTAATTGTTAGGTAGGAGTAGGACGTCTCGCCAGCTCTTCCCAATTAAACAAAGACATAGTGCAGCGACGAGGAATTATTCATCGATGCTGAGTGCGACTATATATTATAAGTCATGAGTTGAACACAACAGTTCATGAAATGAAGGCAGGAAAACATGTTATTCCACATTTCCACGCCTGCACCTCAAGGTAGTAGATTGGCAGAACCACCTTTTAAAATTTGATCTTAAATAAATGTTTTCAATTTGACCGGAAATTTCAGAGTCCATACCCCAGAGAGAGAGAGAGAGAGAGAGAGAGAGAGATGGCCGTCATTTGTCCGCCCAGGAAAGAACAAATATAGAAGCAGAGCAATAGAAGAAGCAGAAGATGCAGCCAACGTCCTTTGCTATGCAGCCCAGAGTAGGAGCTGTCGGTCGTGTGTTTGCATAAATTCAAATAGAAGGGACGGCAGCGAATCTGTAACTGACTTATGCTATTATCTGTTGACATATTTCTTGGATAATAAATTTATCAAATTTCCATATATTTAATTGTGCTTTAGGATTTATGCTATAGACCCTATTAATAAAACTCTAGATTTAACCATAAAATCTAATTCAACATTGAATCCTCTAGCCATTCATCGCCCAGCTTGCCACCGATAATAATCTGTGAGAAAAATTCATAGCCAGTGCTTGAACTTGGCACGCGGTATCATCCAGATCCCTATACTTACTCTCAAAATGTTATTTGGGGTCCTTAAATTTGGTTCTGGATTGAAGGACCGAGCAAGGCGACTAGAGGGGGGGGGGGGGGGGGGTGAATAGAAGCCTAAAAAATTTCTTCCGAAATATTCAAGAGGCCTCTGTCCTAGACACGATTCCAAGAAGCGAACAAACCCTCACGAGATATCCACGAATCAACAAGTGATTGGGTGCTAGACAACCACAGCGGGATACACGAAAACACCGGAGAAGACGCGGAAGCAAACCTCAAACCGAAGAACACTGTAGATTCGGACTGTCCGCACCTGGAGACCGGACTATCCGCCTGTCACCCCTCGGACTGTCCGCCCTTGAGACCGGACTGTCCGCCGGCACAGAATGACAGACAACAGAAAACTGGACAGAAACTGTTCACTGTAGGACAACGAACGTCGGACTGTCCGCCACCTGGGTCGGACTGTCCACCGGCCAAAAGCCCAAAACAGAACAGAAACCTTGCTGGACACTGTTTGGAGTTCAACGTCGGATTGTCTGCAATGGATTACCGGACTGTCCGCCGTTGTGTCCTGAAAAATCCCGAGAGCTCAAAGAAATCTGTTGCCGTCGGGTGGAGGTCGCGGACTGTCCGAACATGGCCTGCGGACTGTCCGCGCCTGTTTACCGAGCAGGTCGCTACGACCCTCTGTGCTCGGCCCCGATAGTCGGACTGTCCTCACCTCCCAGTGGACTGTCCGAGCCTGGGCAGCAGAACGCGAACCGAAATCGCCTCAAAACAAAATCAAAGAGGATCCGATCAAATGGAGATGAACTACCACGAAATTTCAGCCATGAGGTCACTAGGAAGTCTAGAACCACCTCCTAAAAGATCAAGAACCAATTCGAAGCAAATCATCGGCAAATCGAAACGCCCCCAAATGTGTTCTTGAAATCGCCCATGGTGAAGAACTCGCCCGATCTACAAGTAGGGTTGGAATCAAACGATTTCCTTCGGTAGAATCGTTCTTCACATGGTAAACAACAAACACACACAAGAAGAACGAATCGAAATGGACTAGAGAGTGCGAATCGAACCACAAAACAAAAGGGACTCGAAGGTCACCACAAGAACACAAGAACTTACTCCGAAACCCGGAGATGACACGAGGTTAGGGCCTCGATTTCCTGGCACAAACACGAGTTTTACACGACCATGAGTTTGGAAGTGGACCTCTCTCTCTAATGGAGCTCTAACCCTAAGAACAAGGTGGGGGAATGAGAATGAAAGAGGTAGAGAGGGGAGGGGCAACCATACCCCCTCTTATCGTCATGAGTACAATTTGCAAATAACCCCTAACAACTAACTACTGCTACTCAGGCGAGCCAGCTAGTCCTGGGACATTCTGGAACAGCCTGTGAGTGTAGATATGATCGGACGACCCCGCTTCACGCTCGAGTTGCCGTCACCTTGATGCAACCTCGGAGATTCCGCCACGTGTCGCCCCGCTTCCCGCCGGAAGCAGCTCTGCCCGGGTTTTGAGGCCCAAACCCGAAAACTGTCCTGGGCCGCATCCCGCCAACCCGCATACCGCTCGAGTCTCCTGGCCATGCTCGATCGCGCCTATCGGAGTCGCAGTGTCCGCCACCACAGCTGGCGTTCTGGCATCCAAGTCCTTTGGCCCAAGTCCCGCGTCCGTCCTTCACCGCTCCCAGTCTATCGGCACGGCCCGCTCACTTGACCTTCACTTCGCCATCTGCACTGCATCCGAGCCCAACACCTGCACAACACAGGCCGATCAACATGCCAAGTGAACTCCGTTGACAATCACTCATCATCAATCCAGACCAAGTCTCCCCCTTGATGAGTGCATTGTCGACACCAATATAGATAATCATGATATAGTGAGAATAGAGGAAGAAGAAGGAAGGGAAAGAAGAAAACTTGCTCAAAATGACAACAAAAGCAATGACAAGCTACCACAAGGTCAAAATAAGCAAGCACAAGCCACAAAGAGATGCTAGTTCCTCCAGAAAGAGGCGAGGCTCAACACAACTAGCTCCCAAGCTCCCCCTGAATGTGTGCTCAACTCAAAAATGTGTGTGAAAATTTCTCCCCCTTGTTGACACATGCACACATCAAGGTTCCCAAACCTTCTCCACTATGCAAAGATGCAAAAATGCAAATGAAATGCAGTAGCTTCACAAGTATATTTGAGAGATTGAGAAAATGCTCTTGGTAGAATAATCACAGATGACATGAGAAGCACATGCTAAGAGAGGCTCAAAAATGATCAAGTGAGACATAAAGTGGGCATAGCATAGAGGATTTGGAGTAAAAGACATGTTCACCATAAAAAATAGCACATAACAAGTATGAAATGGAGACCAACCTAGTGCTATGTATGAGCATACAAAAGTGAACCACCTCTCATGAAGACCATACATCATGTCAAGATCACACACAAGTACCATATTAACCAAAATTCTGGAATTTCATTAAATTGTGCACAACATTGGTAAAATAAGTATGTGCAAGAGGTTGTAAGAAGTGTCAAGCCTAACTTTTCAACCAAGCAGAGCCTATGTCAAAAGACACTAAGAAGCTCAATGCGCTGGTTTCGGTCTTCCACTACCTAGCTCAAGTTCAACTCAAGTGCAATGAGAGGCTGTCTCGAAACTAAGATGTGAGACACTTCGAACCCGTCTCGATCTTTTCATGACTTTGCACTGAATTCAAATTTTAATATATTCATGTATTTTCTAGGCAAGTGCATGATTCAACACAAGAGACATAGTTACTTAGCATACACGAGTAAGCACTAAGGATCTCAACATTTTCATCACAAGATATATGCTACTACCAATAGTGAACAAGGTTGGAATTGTGGCATAAATAGAGTTGGCTCAAGTTATGTAACACATCATGGACTTAGAGCACAAAGTAGCAACATGTATACACATGAGAATACTACACAAAGCATAATTTCAAGCTACCAAATATAGTCATGAAGCTGACAATGTACAAGATGCTATGCAAATGCAAAAGAGAAACAAAAAAGGAGAAAAACAAAGACCTTATTTACAATCTCAAAGTTTCCTCTCTAAAAAGGGAAACAAACCCCGAGTTCACTCCTCAACGCTTGGTCAAGTGGCTTAGTGAAAATATCTGCAAGCTGCCTATGTGTGTCCACGTGAATCAAATCTATGTCACCCTTCTCATAATGGTCATGTAGGAAATGGAAGCGCACCTCAATATGTTTGGTCCTAGAATGTAAAACTGGGTTCTTAGCTACACTAATGGCGCTAGTGCTATCACAATATAATGGAACTTGTCTAAAAGAAAGACCATAGTCCCTCAGAGTCTGCACCATCCAGAGTAACTGATAACAGCAAGCAGCAGCAGCAACATATTCAGCCTCGCAAGTAGACTGAGCTACACTACTTTGCTTCCTAGAAGACCAAGATACCAAAGATGTTCCAAGAAATTGATAGATGCCAGAGGTTGATTTACGACGGACACGACATCCCGCATGATCAGCATCAGAGTAGCCACAGAGAGAGAGAGGGTGGAAGCGGCCGAGTACCATAAGCCAAATTCTGGAGTGAAACGGAGATACCTGAAGACGCGCTTGATGGCTTGACGATGTGATGTCCTCGGTGAAGACTGAAACCGTGCGCACAGGCACACTGCGAACTGGATGTCCGGCCTCGTCGCCGTTAGGTATAGCAGCGAGCCGATCATGCTGCGGTACTCCTTCTGATCCACCGCTTCTCCCTCCTTGTCCTCATCAAGGGCCGTCATGGTTGACATGGGCATCGAGAGAGGCTTGGCCTCGCCCATATCAAACCTCTTCAGGAGATCCTTCGTGTACTTCCCTTGATGGACAAAGGTGCCCTCTTGAGTTTGCTTAATTTGCAACCCAAGAAAGAATGTCAACTCACCCATCATACTCATCTCAAACTCTCTGCTCATAGTATCTGAAAACTTGGCCACAAGAGCATGAGAAGAACCCCCAAAGACAATATCGTCCACGTATATCTGAACCAAAAGAATGTCAACGCCCTGCCTGAGAAGAAACAAAGTCCTATCAACCGAGCCCATTTGAAAACCCTTTCCTAAAAGAAATGTCTTAAGACGCTCATACCAAGCTCTAGGAGCTTGTTTCAACCCGTATAAAGCCTTGTGGAGCTTATACACGTGGTTGGGGAACTTAGGGCTCTCAAAACCAGGAGGCTGCCTCACATACACCTCCTCCTCAATATACCCATTTAGAAACGCACTTTTCACTTCCATCTGATACAGCTTGAAATCCTTTGAAGCTGCAAAGGCTAAAAGAATACTAATCGCTTCTATACGGGCAACGGGAGCAAATGTTTCCTCATAGTCAATCCCCTCTTTCTGGCAGTATCCCTGGGCTACCAACCTAGCCTTATTTCTCACCACTACCCCATCCTCACTCTGTTTGTTTTTAAAGACCCATTTAGTACCAATAGGATGACACTCAAGAGGTGGTGGAACTAAGACCCAGACTTGGTTGCGCTCGAAATTCTCTAACTCCTCATGCATGGCGTTAACCCAATCAACATCAGATAAAGCCTGTCCAATGTCTTTGGGTTCGGAATGAGAAACGAAAGCTGAGTGAGCAAAGTGAGAAATGGACCTGGATCGCGTAACACGCTGGTTAATGTCGCCGATTGTTGGTATTTCTTATGCACAATTAAAATATAAAAGATTCCGCAAGCGCAAAGAATACCATTGTAGCATTTTACCGGGAGTATTCCAGGTATCGTTATTTATATTTTACCACAGGGAAACAATGATTAAAGAAGTTTGATAGTTGACCATCATGTGTCTACTAACTTAGTACACCAACTAGACTATAGTAGGGGTAAACGATAAATGATAGGAGCTATGCTTAAATGACATAGACACACAGGAGAATTCTATGATAAAAGATTAGATAGCTAAAGTGAGAGGACAATGGGAGAGTTCAAGGTTCCTAAAATACTTCTCTATTTCTGGGCTTCTATAATAACTGATTCATGGTAGATAAAGCAATCACACAATAACAATTCAGGACATCAGAACACTAGCCACGGAACGGGATGAGAATGGGACTAGGAAGTTCTGACTACGGTCCTACAATCATCAACCTACACGAGGTGAAATACGTCGGCCATCAGGGCTGTCACCTCCTGGGGCTACCACAACTATTCGCAAGATTGAGTGCAATCTCAGGTAACCTCTAGTCTAGACACCATGCCTACACTATTAATTACTACTCTAATCCCATCTGAAAACTAGAGCACTCGATGCGAGCAGAGATCCTATGCCAAAGTATAACAACTATACTAATCAATCAAATTCAGGGCATAAAGTAAATAGAGAAGATAAATATATTAAAGCATAAGTCTTACAAAGATTAGATACAAAGATATACTAGACCCATAAAGACTTCTCCAGAACCGAAGCGCAGCTCCGCTCTCCCTGACTCTCAATTAGAACTAATCTACTACATTGGAAAGTCTAGCCCTAATTCTCTAGAGTTGAGAGGTTATCCATTCGAGGGACGCCTCTATAACTCCATAATAGTGCACTTGACTCGGGGGGGTCCTGGGTTCCTTATATGGGGGCACCTGGCCTCCCCTCCACCTTGGGCAAGCGATATGGTACTAAGCCTTTCCACCATACGCACATAGGCTTTAATGGACCAAATTCTGATTTAGGCCCAATTAATGCCGCAGCCTTTAATTAATCCTGCAGTTCAGGTTCTAGAATCTTTCAGTGTTTGTAAAATCCATATCTCTTTATTTCGGACTCTAAAAATAGCAAACCATAGGTCCGTTTCGATCATCTCGACGAGCTCTATGCAATGGTGAACTCCAATTCCTCATTTGAGATACTTTTAATCGGTGAAAAATTGAATATCTCTTCATACCCTGCAAAACAAGTGAGAACATCAAAACTCGTGGAACTTGTTAGAATCAAACCCTATAACTATATTGTGGATTATTTTATGCCCTTGATTCATGTTTAGTTGATGGGTAAAAATGAGCAATAACTACCGTCAACACTGATCATCGTCTCAGGAGGGTGGTGGCGCTGGATGTGTCGAGGTGCCGCCCTCGATGAAGTCGCCTCCCCCTCTGCAGCAGCTGGGGCCTCCTCAGGTGCAGCATCATGCACAGGCTGAGGGGCCTGCTCGAACGGTCCCCATGAAGTAGAAGAAGAAGGCTCGGGGCCGTGAGCTGAAGTGGTGGAAGCAGGCTCGACTGGGGCAGCTGGTGGAGGCAGCTCGGGATCACCCCAATCGGCGTCTTCCTCTCCATCCTCCACAAAAATGGTCTCCTCAAAGTCATCATCACCTGCACACTCAAAGACAGGAGAAGAACAAGGCATTGTCTCGTCGAATGTGACCTCACAGGTCTCCACCACACTGTTAGTTTCAAGGTTAAGTACACGGTAAGCTCGAAAGTGAGTGGCATAATCAAGAAAAACGCCGTCTGAAGACCTAGACTCAAACTTGTCCAAATTACCTTATTTGAGGATGAAACATCTACACCCAAACACCCTTAGGTGGCTTACCTTGGGTGGTCATCCAAATCGCAGCTCATAAGAAGTCTTCTTTGTGAAAGCCCGAAGAAAGATGCGATTGAAAACATAGCAAGCTGTGTTGATTGCTTCGGCCCAATACTTCCTAGAAGTCCTATGCTCATCAAGCATCGTCCTAGTCATCTCAACAAGGGTCCAATTTTTGCGCTCAACAACACTATTTTGAGGAGGGACATAAGGTGAGGAAAACTGGTGCTCAAGACCCAAAGAAGCACAAAACGTCTCAAATTAAGTATTCTTGAATTCCGTACCATTGTCACGGTGAATCGCTCTCATGGTATTTTTAGGTAACTCATTTTGAAGACGCAAGATAAAATCCTTAGCACAAGAGAAAGCCTCATCTTTGCCCACCATGAAAAACACCCAACAGTAGCGAGAAAAGTCGTCAACAATCACAAGCACATACCACTTCCCACCTTCCGACCTAACCCAAGATGGACCTACCATGTCCATGTGTAAGAGTTCCCCGGGTTTCTTGGTCATAATTTGGTTCACGGGGGAATGAGAAGCGGCTACCATTTTGCCATGACGACAAGAGTGGCATACAAGATCTTTTTCAAATTTTAGTTTAGGCAATCCTTGGATTAGGCCAAGTGAACTTAGTCTAACTAGTAGATCGAAGCTCAAATGTCCAAGCCTCCTATGCCACTTCCAAAGATCGGAGCAAGATCCCGCAACCAAACATCGAGAAGCACCAAAAGAGCAAGAGAAGTCAGCTCTAAACACACGGCCAAAGGGAGTGATCCGGCAAACAAGATCACCCCGTGAATCAAGCACTCTAGGACAGTCAGATTTAAAATGAACTTCAAACCCATCTTGAAGAAGTTGCGAAACCAAGAGCAAGTTAAAATGCAAATTGGACACAAGAGCAACATCTTTCAAGACAAAGCCATCATTCACTTTTATGGTACCACGGGAGAGAACCTTACCCCTACTATTGTCCCCGAAAGTGATGTACTCCTTGACATGCACGGGGTTAAGGCTGGAGAACCACTTAGGATTTCCAGTCATGTGGTGAGAGCAACCGGAATCAATGAGCCACGTGTTCTTCGAGCCTTCATCCTATCATCACAGATAAGACATGGAATAAGCGTATGGTGCAACACTGGGGTTAGTGAAATAGGAAGGACACCAGTTTTGTCCCACCCGCTTAGAAGCAATGCTAGGAAAAGCACCAAAGTGATCATGACCCATAGAAGAAGAAAAGCGATCACCACTAGAGTAGAAACGTGGTCTGTTAGAAGGGTAGTACACAAAACTCCCATGGTGTGATCCATAGCCTTTTCGATCATGGCTTGGACCACGCCGGGCACGACCACCTCGTGGTCTAGCAACCAAAGGCCTAGAACCTTGAGGCATTGCACCTCTTAGCCTAGCGAAGCGTCTCTCAACCGGTGGCACATGTACACCATGGGGTTGGCGATATGTGTTTCGGTTGTTCACCTCAAATTCATGCCGCTCAGCCCTCTTCCTCCTAAAGCAAAACTCCACAAGATGACCATCCTTCTTGCAATACTCACAATGATACCTCACCTTGGGTGGTGGGTTCACACTCTTGTGGTTCACTCTTGGTGGAGGTTGTACCTTAGGAAGGGTTCCTTAGGGACGTTTGGCAAAGTGTCAAGTGAGTTTCGTAGGTGATTTGGCTTTAGAGCCCAAACTTGCTTGGCCGGAGGAGCTTTGGGTGGCTCAACAATCACTCCATCCCTGGCAATGGGTTGTGGTGGCTTAGGTGAGGTGAATTTGGTGAGCTTGAGTGGAATAGGATTTTTCTCACTTGGGGCCATACCACTAGCTTCACCTACCTTCCCAAAGGCATTCCCATCCTTCTCATCTAGAGCAAAGCCTAAACCCGAGCCATCCGTCCCCCTACGGAATTGGCTCACCATCATGCCCAATTGGGGCTCATTGCAAGAGACCCAACTCAAGATGGTCCGGAGGTAAGTGTTTTTCTCCTCAACGTGCCTCTTGTCATGCCTACAATTTCCAAGCTCAATCTCCAAAACCTCACACAAAGCACATTTTTCATCATTGGTGCTAACCGAGTTGGCCTTATCAAGCAAGGCAATCTTGGCATTCTTCTCTGCCAACTCGGTTTTCAAGCCTGAGCAAGACTTGCACGCACCCAAGAGAACTGGTCTAGCTTTCACCTCGGCTAGCTCCTCAATAGCATGGGCATACTTGGACTGCATGGTAGCCAAGTTACCCATATGCACAGCACACTCATCACACTCAGTCTCATCGGTGAACACCACACTAGACTTAGCCAACTCAAGCTCTCTCACGGCTACCTCCCACTTCTTCTTGAACTCATTTCTCTCACAGGCAGCACGTTTCAACAACTTATCTTGGCTACAAGGTGTGGAATTTAAGACATCAATCTCAGCAACAAGGTCATCGGAGTGAGCGATACCTTCGATGAAGCGTCATCCTCAAGCGGCTTGCCCTTCCCGGCCTCCAACTCGGCGTCCTCAACCGCCATGGTGCAAAGCCCCCAAGATTGGAGGTGGCAACAAAGCACAAGCCATTGAGCTTGTCCTCCACCTTCTTGGTTGACTCATCATCGCTCGAGGAAGCCCCTTGATCATCACTGGAGTCACCATCGATGTCGCTGAGAGAGGCGGGGAAGGCTCGCTGCTTGGCCTTCATCTTCTTGTGGATCTTCCTCTTGTACTCCTCCTTGTCGAAGTTCTTCGCCTTGTGCTTGTAGGAGGTGTACTCCTTCTTGTCCCACCGCTTGGAGTGCTCGTACTTGGAAGAGGACTTGCCCCTCTTGGGACAATCGGCGATGAAGTGATCCAAGTCCCCGCACTCGAAGCATCCTTCCTTGCGACCTCCGCGCTGGCGGTTCATCCGGTTATTGTGAAACCGGGAGAACCGATTGATGACGAGAGCAAGCTCATCGTCACCAAGCACCTCCAGCTGCTCCTCTGTCACAGTCACAAGAGAAGACAAGGCAAAGAACAATTGTGAAGGGTTAGAAGAGGAAGGTGCGCCATTACCTCCGTTACCTGACACCAAAGCCATGGATGGAGAACTGGTGTTGCAAATCCTGGCATGGGCGGCTTGATCTATTTCAGCAGCTTTGAGCTTGCTAAATAGTTCATCCACCGTAAGGGTGCTATAGGAAGCGGACTTGGAAATGGCTGTCACTCGCATGTCCCAAATCCTAGAATCTAAAGCATGAAGAAGCTTGAGGGCTCTCTCATGATCATCGTAGGGAAGCTGCGCCTTGTTTGCTCTCATCTTGTTTATCACGGTTTGAAAATATGAAAACAAGGAATCGATCGACTCTCCATCTAGTTGATTAAAATTCTCGTACTCTCTCTTGTATGTCTCGTAGAGACGATTCTTCACTTGGGTGGTGCCCTCGTGATAGGCTTGAAGCCTCTGCCATATCTCACGCGCTGTCACACAATCCGAGACACGCTCAAACTCTAACACCGACAAGCTAGAGAAGAGGACACTCCGAGCACGAGAGTTGGCGTTGTGTTGGTCCTTTTGTTCTTGAGTAATCCTTGCCGCGGGGGCTAACACAACGTACGCCTCGTTCTCGACGATCTCCCACACGGTGAAGTCGAGGCCTTTAAGGTACGCCGACATGCGAATCTTCCAATAGGCATAATTCGATCCATCGAAGGGAGGTGGCTTTCTGCCGCCACGATCCTTGTCGCCTTCGCGGATCATGGACCGATTAAGCTAGAGTGATCCTTAACCGGCTCCGATACCAATTGAAGGACCGAGGCGACTAGAGGGGGGTGAATAGGAGCCTCAAAAATTTCTGTCCTAGACACAATCCCAAGAAACGAACAAACCCTCACGAGATATCTACAAATCAACAAGTGATTGGGTGCTAGAGAAGCACAGCGGGATACTCGAAAACATCGGAGAAGACGCGGAAGCAAACCTCAAACCGAAGAACGCTATCCAGATTCGGACTGTCCGCACCTGGAGACCGGACTGTCCGCCAATCACCCCTCGGACTGTCCGCCCTTGAGACCGGACTGTCTGCCGGCACAGAATGACAGACAACAGAAACTGGACAGAAACTGTTCACTGTCGGACAACGAACGCTGGACTGTCCGCTACCTGGGTCGGACTGTCCGCCGACCAAAAGTCCAAAAACCAACAGAACAGAAACCTTGCTGGACACTATTTGGAGTTCAACGTCGGACTGTCCGCAATGGATTACTAGACTGTCCGCCGTTGTGTCCTGAAAAATCCCGAGAGCTCAAAGAAATCTGTTGCCATCGGGTGGAGGTCGCGGACTATCCGCACATGGCCCACGGACTGTCCGCGCCTGTTCACCGAGCAGGTCGCTGCGACCCTCTGTGCTCGGCCCCGATAGCCGGACTGTCCGCACCTCCTTGCGGACTGTCCGAGCCTGGGCAGCAGAACGCGAACCAAAATCGCCTCAAAACAAAATCGAAGAGGATCCGATCAAATAGAGATGAACTACCACGAAATTTTGGCCATGAGGTCACTAGGTAGTCTAGAACCACCTCCTAAAAGATCAAGAACCAATTCGAAGCAAATCACCGGCAAATTGAAACTCCCCCAAATGTGTTCTTGAAATCGTCTATGGTGAAGAACTCGCCCGATCTACGAGTAGGGTTGGAATCAAACGATTTCCTTCGGTAGAATCGCTCTTCACATGGTAAACAACAAGCACACACAAGAAGAACGAATCAAAACGGACTAGAGAGCGCGAATCGAACCACAAAACAAAAGGGACTCGAAGGTCACCACAATAATACAAGAACTTGCTCCAAAACCCAGAGACGACACGAGGTTAGGGCCTCGATTTCCCGGCACAAACACGAGTTTTACACTACCATGAGTTTGGAAGTGGACCTCTCTCTCTAATGGAGCTCTAACCCTAAGAACAAGGTAGGGGAATGAGAATGAAAGAGGTAGAGAGGGGAGGGGCAGCCATACCCCCTCTTATCGTCATGAGTACAATTTGCGAATAACCCCCTAACCACTAACTACTGCTACTCAGGCGAGCCAGCTAGTCCTGGGACGTTCTGGAATAGCCTGTGAGTGAAGATATGATCCGATGACCCCGCTTCACGCTCGAGTTGCCGTCGCCTTGACGCAACCTCGGAGATTCCGCCATGTGTCACCCCACTTCCCGCTGGAAGCAGCTCTGCCTGGGTTTTGAGGCCCAAACCCGAAAACCGTCCTAGGCCGTGTCCCGCCAGCCCGCTTACCACTCGAGTCTCCTGGCCATGCTCGATCGCGCCTGTCGTAGTCGCATTGTCCACCACTGCTGCTGGCGCTCTGGCGTCCAAGTCCTTCGGCCCAAGTCCTGCATCTGTCCTTCACCGCTCCCAGTCCATTGGCACGGCCCGCTCACTTGACCTTCACTCCACCATCCGCCACTGCATCTGAGCCCAACACCTGCACAACACAAGCCGACCAACATGCCAATTGAACTCCGTTGACAATCACTCATCATCAATCCAGACCAAGTCTCCCACTTGGGTCCGCATGGGTCTCACCCTAGGTCCTGACATAGCATGCTAACTATGCAGCTGACGTATGGGGACCGGGCAAAACGGCCCCCTGTTTCTTCTCCTGTCGCATGCTCTCATCGTAAGGGATCACTAGCTCCCGGCGGGATTCCCATGTTGTCTGTGGGGACCAGGCAAAACGCCTCCCCTATATCTAGCCCCGGCAAGCCCAGCCCCTGCCGCGCCTTCTCCAAGTGCCTCATCTTGACGGACACCTCTGCGGTGACCGTGGATGCCTCGAGCACCGTGCACTGGTCCACGTCCACCTAGTCCCGGCGGCCGGGCGCCACATGCGGCTGCCGGCCGTAGTTCGCCGCGTCACTCGGATCCGAAGGATGTAGTTTGCCGCATCATGGTTAAGCTCAGTGTTGATACGCTCGTGGCTTATGTACGCGATGGTGCACATGGAGGAGTTGCACAGGTTCATGTGTTGAAATTAATCTGACTAACATAATCTTAATCTTAGCCTAAACATGATTGCTAACTTAAAATTATACGGAATAGATCTTAATAACTAAACAGAGTCGACAGATCTGTACTGCGGTGGAGAACGTATATGTAGGTATACTAATCTTCACCAATTTAGAGTACAAACTCAAGAATTCCATGAAATAAATATGATATTCACGTAATAATATGTATATTGAACTCAAGGATAAGAAGATGTTTTTTTTTTTCTGTTTTCTAGTTATTTTCTGTTTGATATTCTTTTACATTTTTTTGTTCTTTTCCTTTGCTTGATCTTTTTAATTTCCATTCTTTTAATTTACTTGATTATTTTTTTAACTTTGTATGTTAATTTTTGTTTTTACTGTTCTCACATGAGATATATATGATCTTTACGTATTACACATGTGATGTTCTACAATATGTTTTTTGATGTTCACATAGTATAAATCAGATGTTCCATGACTATCTCTATGTATTCACATTGTACCTGTGTGATGTTCTTTTTAATTTTTATCTGTTACATGTTTCTCTTTTTATTATAACTAGGAGAATACGCCGCACGTTGCTGCGGCGATTTCAGATAATTTAAAAAGATATTAGTCCACAACTCAATGAATGTTATATGAAGAGATAGCTATCATAATTACATGTGCTAGTTGACTTTAATTGCAAGTTTTAGTGGATTGCTGATGTGGACAGCTTGCATGTCAAGAGAACTCACTTGTGGGGTTTGTTTATATAAGAGGTATAGATTGCTTCCCTATATTTCTTGTGGTAACAATTACGTAGTTACCTATAAAGTTCTATATGTGTTTCCATGTGTTCACGTGTGATGTTCTATGATTATGTTCGAGTATTCACCTAGTATGGGATGTTCTATTTACATTTAAGGTTGTTCAATTAGTATTCATACAATGTTCTCTTTTATTTACCTATATTAAGTGGGGTTTTTCTTCTTTTACTTTAGTTTCCGGTTATGTTAACATTGATTAACTTATTTTCTATTAATATTTAATTTTTTAATAATCATATCATTTATTATCCATTTTTATTCCTTTTTTCTTCTTTAGTTTACTATAATTTATTTTCTAACTTTTTATTTTTCAGATTTTGCTCTGTTATTTCTTATAAAGTCCACGATATTCTATAGCAAATTTTGGATTATTGAAATACGCCCTCCATTGTAAATTCTAAATCATACCAACTTTTTTTGGAGAAGTTAAAATCATCTTAAGTTTGATCAAAGATTTTTTATCCCAAATAAGTATGATTAGATTCTTCACTAATTATATTTTTATAGCATACATATTTAATGTCATAAATCTTTGTAATTTTCTCTGCAAGTTTTGTTAAAATTTAAGATGCTTTGACTATCTAAGAAATTTGTAATGACTTATAGTTTGGTATGAAGGGAGTGATATTCATGTAGTACATAAGCGATGTTCTTTAGTGCATTGTTCGATGTCCATCCACGAAAAATGACATGTTCTTCGATTATTTCGGAGCATTCATTAAAACCTCAACAATAGTTTATGGAGTCAAATGCCTGTTTTGAGAGTTTGGGGGCCAGGATGACACCTCAACCTTAATTTAGGCACCCAAATAATCATTTCTAGAGTTTGGGGACCGGGATGAAATCTCAATAATAATTTACGGACCGGCCATGTAGTTTGCTCTAGTATCTCAACAACTGCATCAACCATGATGTGACCCTTGTTTGAAATCAATGATTGGACCAGCTTGCACTCTCCATTACTAGTTGTGCATTGAAAACTAGATGGACTCATGGACATAAAATGGGCTTTCCAATACTCCAAATGGATACAAATTAAATGTTACAAGTGGAGTGGTAGGGACGAACATGCGAATCGAGAGTTAGGTGGGTCGAGTGCCAACAACCGTGAAGCACGTGCTTTTCCTAAAAATGTTTGTTTTCCTAATTTTTTAGGGTGTGCTTTCGCAATTTCTAGAAATCACGTCACTATCGGTTCTACGGGCATTTTAATCAGGCACTACTGATTTTGAAATTTGTACTAGTATAAGCAATCTCCATTAAGAAAAATACGAATATTGAAGATTGTTTTATTTTATTTGAAACAAATTGACCATGAAGCTCCCAAACTGGAAGACTTTCGATCGACGACTAGTTTCAGGTGGTTCAAGAATCTGATAGACGACCATGTGGGTCATTTATGCAGGAGATATATAAAATAGTTCTTACTTTTATCTCTCACCTTCAGGTAGCTATGTAACTAGCAAGGACGCCCTAATATGTATTTAGTTGTCTATATGTCAACGTATCATGTCATCCACTAACATTAGTTTATAATTATTTATTCCTCTATAAGTAAGTTTCCTCCCAAGTTATTAACAATTTCACGGGAATGCGGCATATGCATTTAGTTGTCCATATCAACATATCATGCCATCCACTAACATTAAGTTATAATTATTTATCCCTTTGTATTAAGTGTAAGTTTCTCCTAATTGTCAACAATTTCGTGGGAAAGCACGCCGCCGTATGCTTCTATTTTAATTGACCAGGAAGGTCACAAACTGGAGGACTTTCTATCGACGACTACGTGTGTGGTCTAATAGCACCGCAATGGCAACAAGTGGCTACCAAATTGTTATTTCATCCAAGCTCCTTCAATTCACACATACGCCGCTGCCAGCTCTTTGTAGCAACCGATCTAGATGCCAAGAGAACTGAGGATGGTGGTGGCTGCGGCACCGGCTTTAGGCGTACCGGCTTGAAGCAGTGGCCACTGGTGACCAAGCATGAACTCGTAGTCAAGGTGATTGCAGCTTGGGTGGTGTGGTTCATCCTACGGCAACTTCAGAGCATCCTGGGGCCCATGCGGCGTCGCTCGAGGCACTTTGCCATCGAGTACGGTGCCATGGCTGCTTATTATCTTCCCACAGTTATGGCATTCTACACAGCCAGCGCCGTGCAATCGTCCCCTGCCTCTGAGCTCAAAGCTGCCCTCAGCTTCTTCTGTTCTTTCTTGCTTTTTGCATGTGCCCGATTCGAGGTTACTATGACAGCATTCACTATGGATGGTGGTCCAGTCATACTCCAGAGCTGGCGGCTGCTGCCATATCTTCTCTACTTTGCTTGGCAACAGTGGCAATCGATTTGGTTCTTCGAACGCCGCAAACTGACGGTATCAGAAATTTATTACATTCTTGTATCTGCTGCCCCGGCAATTTATGTTTTGTTTGGTAAACCACGATCGCGGTCAGCTATTTTGGATCAGGAGACCAAAAAGTTTGCTGATTACATGATGCGGGAGTCCAGGAGATCACACTTGTTCCGTGGCGATGGCGATGTATAGCAGCAGACACTTCCTGTATAACCGCTGCAGATACCCCTTTACGCAGCTGGAAGATGGAGAATGGATCAACTTCAGTGATGTGCTGCAGCTGCAGCAATGTGACGGGTTTCCAAGAGATTGTGCCGTGGATCCGGACATTTGCCTCTCGTACAGCTTCTGCCGGCTTTTAGCAAGGCGCTACTTCGGGTTCCCATGCCTAGAGGATGGAGACGAAAAGGTGCGTGACTTTGTGCTGACGGAGCTTCTGGAACACTGGAACAGGGGATTCACCATAGTTGAGGTGCAGCTGGCTCTCCTTCACGACTACTTCTTCACCAACTATCTCTCCAGGTTAACCTCTGGCTTGGTGTCTTTTAGGCAAGGGATGAGACTAGTCTTGATGATGTCACTGTCCTCACTAGTTGGTTATGCTATTGCGTATCTAATAGCATACAGACGATACGGCTCTAGTCTAGCATCTATAGTTGCCTCTGCTGTGCTAGCACTTCTCATGTGTATCGTGATTACTCAGCCTGAATATCCTGTTCTGCCAAGGCACTGGCATCCAATACGGAATGTCTTCCTGTATTACTCCACACATGTGGCCACTGCTTCAAGCAGTCCTCCTGTCGTCATTGAACACCGTCCAGCTCCACGCGATCAGAGTTCAGCTCCACGCATTCAGAGTTCAGGGCTGCCTTACTGGCGGAACAAAATGGGTCAGTACTCTGTCCTGGAAGACTATGACCGTCGCTCACACATGAAGAAACTTTTGGCCTGGTGCAAGGTACACGTTCTATCCCATGCGTCATATGACTTCGTTACGCACCACCCGGCAGAAGACAAAGATGTCCATGTTCCGAACAGCGTGAAAAGGTTCCTAGCTCAGACTATCAAGGAGATGAACTGTTCACCATCCATCTGGACAAGGTCACTGGATGCTCATCCTATGTACAACGGCAGTCTGGTGGATGATTTTTCATGGGCCTGCAGGCAAGAGACCCTGACGCACATCATCCTTATATGGCACGTTGCAACCTGCTACTGCGACATGATGTCCCCGGCACTGGAGGAGGAGGATGCGCACTATCAGACGCTCCAGGAGGGCAGCACGTCACTAGAGGAACCGAGCACTGGATATCGTAAAGTTGCTACGACAATTTCCAAATACTGTGTCTACTTGGTGGCATTTCTTCCCGATTTACTCCCAGAGCACAGTCTGACAGTGAAGGTCGTCTTCCAACAGGTCTTGCAGGAACCAAGAGACCTACTAGGAAGAACACACATGTCCATGGCCGAGAAGAGAAGGAGGATTCGAGAACTTCATCTGCCAGAAGACATGTCTAGCCTCAACACATTTCAGAAGGGGGTACGGCTCGGACAGCAACTTGAGCAGCAGTCAGACGGCTCATTACGATGGAAGGTGATGGCAGATTTCTGGGCAAAGATGTTACTGTATGCCGCATCATCTGATAACAATGCTGCTGCACATATTGAGCAGCTCGCACAAGGAGGTGAGTTCGTGACCCACCTCTGGGCACGCGGGCATTCTGAAGCTGGCAACAGTGGAAGCGACGACACCACAACATCCTTAGCCCAACATGGTGAGGGAGGAGAAATTCTCCATAATATTTCCTCGAAGAACCGGACCTGCCACAGCATGAGATTGGAGTACTAGTACCCGCTTTCCCCGCACATCAACAATTACCTGTTTACAGCTCCCTGCCATTTCTTTTTCTCGTATTTAAATGGTTGTTTGGCTCCAATGATCCACTTTGTTTCCGATAGAGTGTACTACTACTTGTTAGATGAAGAAGCATCCACATGAATACGTCATAGTTTGTTATGGTGTGTCTTTTACTCTGTTCCTAGACTGTAGCATAGGTTAGTTTAGATAACCTCGATGCATGTAATTCTGTTGTAATCGAGATCTTCTTGTACACGCCACGGCGGGGCCTCTTCCGGTTCTATTTAACACGAAACCAAGCGCCTAGAGAAGGGCGACTCGTTTACCTAATTTACATGGTATCTAGAGCCAGCATCCCAGTGAATATGCATGGCATTCGCTTCCTCCTCCACCGCAGTGCACGCTGCTTCCTCTCTCAGCGTCTTCCTCTTGCCGGTGAGCGAGAAACTCACTCGCGACAACCATGTTATGTGGACGGCGCAGGTGTTGTCTGTGCTCAGGGGGGCGCAACTCGCTGAGTTCATCGAACCGACGGCGAAAGCTCCAGACGAGTTCCTTCCTTCAAAGGGAGATGCGAAGAAGCCCCAAGATGATGAGTGATAGGACCTCCTGTTGCCATTCCAGAGTATGCGACATAGGTCGCAAAGGACATAGCACACCTAGTCGCCCATATATAATAGTCATAGAGATGACAACCTTGTTCCAGCCAACTTTAACCTTACATTTTGTGACACGTATTTCATTGCGCCTAAAATCAGAGACCAAAACCTGTACAAAATGAAAAGCACAATAACTTCAGGGTTAATTATTGTGTACAGGAACAGAAAATCAGTATCTTGACAGAATATTAAAACTACATGAACAATTGTTGGCTACTCCAATTAACTGTCATACGTTCAATTAACAATGATGAGATCTCTGCTGTCATCAAAGGACTACCTAATAGTCATGCCCCTAGACCAGATGGTTTTATTCATCAAAAAGTGTTGGCCTATTATTAAAGTTGGCTTCATAAGGTTCTTGAATGACTTCAATAGCTCCTCTATAGATATCAGTTGCCTGAACAATTCAAATATTGCTATGATTCCTAAAAAAAACCCAATCCTGCTCATGTGGATGACTATAGACCAATCTCATTGCTCAACTATTCCCTAAAGTGCCTCACTAAACTGCTCTCAACCAGACTACAGTCAGTCATTACTCAACTGGTACATAGAAACCAATATGGCTTCATCAGGGAAAGAACTATTCAAGACTGCCTTGCATGGGCCTTCCAATTTTTTTTCATATCTATCATCACTCAAAAAAGGAAGTTGTAATCCTTAAGCTAGATTTTGAAAAAGCTTTTGACAAGGTAGAGCATCAGTTGATCCTTGAGATTTTTGTACACAAAGGTTTTCCAGACAAATGGGTAAAGTGGATAAAAATGCTCCTGTTAACTGGCTCTTCCGGTGTGCTATTGAATGGTGTGCCAGGAAAAATCTTTCAAATGTCTACGAGGAGTGAGAGAAGGTGACCCCCTTTCAACCCTCCTGTTTGCTCTAACAGCCGATCTCCTGCAATCCATTATTAATGAGGCTTGGTCCAGTGGAATTATCAAACATCCAATTCATGAAGATTTTGGAGGGGATTACCCAATAGTACAGTATACTGATGATACATTAATCATATTGCCTGCAAAGGCCAGAACTTTGTTTAACCTGAAATGTCTCCTTAGATCCTTTTCTGACAGCACGAGCATTCATGTTAATTTTCGAAAATCTTTCATGGCTCCAATTAACATCAATGACAGCAGACTAAGTCATTTGGCTAGGACCTTTGGCTGCACCACAGCTTCCATGCCTTTTACCTATTTGGGATTACCTCTAAGTACTCAAAAGCCCTCAATTCAAGATTTTGTTCCACTTTTTCAAAGGATAGAATCTAGATTAATTGGTATTAGTAAAATGCTCTCATACCATGGAAGACTTATTTTGGTCAACTCTGTACTTTCTAGTATGCCAACTTACTACATGAGCACCCTGCTTTTGCCCCCCAGATTGTGAAACAAATTGATAAATACAGAAAGCATCGTCTATGGAGTGGTGGAGACATCAATAGAAAAGGAAAATGTTTGGGTGCATGGGAGCCTTCATGCAGACCTAAAGAGGAAAGTGGCCTTGGAATTATTGATATCAATCTGCAGAACAAAGCTTTATTGCTAAAGTTCCTGGACAAATTCTATAATCATGCAGAGACGCCTTGGGTCACTCTAACCTGGGATAAATTTTATCTTAACCATAGCACACCTCCTCATGCTAGAAGTCATGTTTGGTCCTTTTGGTGGAAGGAAGTTCTGAAACTACATGTTGATTTTAGAAAGATTGCATTCTGCAAGCCAAAAAAATGGTAACTCCTTCCTGTTTTGGTCTGATATTTGGGATGATAGCTCCTTGAAGGACAAATTCCCTAGCTAGATTGTTCTCCTTTGCCAAAAAGAACTGTTCCATGACTTTCTATATGGAACACAATGAAAGCAGGAACTACTACTTACTGCTATCATATCATCACAAGCCCTTGCTGATCTTGAACATCTGAACACTCTGCTCCTTTCCTCTGACTGGGATGCAGAAGTTGAAGATTGTTGGACTTTTATCTGGAATTCCTCATCAACATATTCCACTAGGAGAACCTACAAATTTTTACTGAACAGGCTTCCCCTCTTTTCTCTTGGATGTGGGTTGGTGATAATCTTGGAAAACATAAATTCTTCTTTTGGCTTCTACTCAAGGGTGGGCTGAATACTAGAAACATTCTCAGAAGGAAATGCATGCACCTGGCTTCATATTCTTGTGCCATCTGTCATTCTGGAGCTGAAGAGACCTCATTTCATTTATGTTGGGTTGTGTACGAGTTGTAAACTTGTAAGTATTGGACTAGGCCCAGGAGGCCCATATGTATATGTGTATGTATATGTACTCAGACTCAATCAGTGAATAGACTCTAGAGCTTTCCCCAAAAATCCACATGGTGTCGGAGCCGACTGTAGTGATGAAGACGGCGGCGACCTCCGGCGGATGCCGGTGTTGAAGCCCTGGAGAGCTGCGCACAGGGGAGAGCTGCAGAGGAGAGGTCCGCTTGTTTGAGGTCATCTCGCTGGAGGCCATCTTGCTGCAGCAGGAAGGACGACGGAGGCATCCAGATCGTCAGAAGAGGAAGCAACTTAGGAGCGAGCTTGTGGTGGCGCATCCGGAGGGGAGAATAGAGCTCCTGCTAGCTGCATCAGAGGAGCTTGTGGTGGCAGGTTGAAGGTCGGCGTCGTGTGGTTGCTGGCCTGTAGCGCAGCTGCAGTACAGAGGTTAGTGGTGCTACTTATTTGGGTTGTTTGGACTGCTAGTTGATACATAGCAGTACTTGTGGAAGATCTACGGCAGGCTGGAAGTTCCTGTGGAGATGGGGGATAATCAGGGGATTGAGCAGATATTGGGCAAGCTAGTCGATTTGCTTACTGAGAAGAAGAGTGAGTCTTCGAGCAAAGTGAGTGTGCCATTATATACAGATAAAGTTCAGAAATTGGAACTCACACCGAATGATATCAAACTGGAAGGCGTAAAGAATTATTTAGCTTGGTCCAGGAGGGCATTACTGTTGTTAAAGGCAAAGAAACTTGAAAGTTTCGTTAATGGAATGGCAACTGAACCCAAGGATAAATCAAGTGATGAATGGAAAGCTTGGGATGCTACTAACTCTTTGGTAGTTGCCTGGTTGTTGAGCTCGATGTTGCCATCTATTGCCGGATCAGTAGATACAATTACTACTGCACATGGTATTTGAGAATCACTATCAAAAACATATTCTGGTGCTGGGAATGTAATGCTGTTAGTTGATACAGATGACAAGCTCTATCATCTGAAACAAGGGGAGCTATCTCTAATGGAGTATGTCGCAGAACTAAAGCGGTTATGGGCTGATTTGGACCACTATGATCCAATTGAGTTGCCACACCCTGATTGTGTGGCATGGGTGAAGAAATGGGTCGAGAAAAAACGAGTTCTCCAATTCTTGAGAGGCCTCAATTCAGAATTTGAGGGAAGACGTGCCTCTCTGTTCCATCAAGCTATCCTTCCTAGTTTAGAAGAAGCTATTGCTGCTATGGCACAGGAGGAAACTAGGCTAAAGATAATGAAAGGAAATGTTCCAGCCCCATCCCGTCCAGCATATGTTGTAACAAGATCTCAAGAGACTAGAATATGCTATAGTTGTGGTGATAAGGGTCATTTGACTCGGGACTGCAGTCAACCACAAAAGACTTATCGGGGAAGAGGAAGAGGCAATGATAGGGGTGCAGCGAGAGGATGTGCAGGTCGTGGTGGACAAAGAGGCCCTAGAGTCAATTTTGCTATGTCTGAGGAAGGTGCTTCAGATTTGGTCACTATTTCAGCTACAGAGTTAGAAGAGTTGAGAAAGCTCAAGGAAAATAAGAACAACTCAAAATCAAATGATCCGGGGATAGTGTCAACCTCAACTGATAATGTTGCCAATTTTCTTCATTCTGATGCAGGTATTGAAAAACAAGCTTTATTGTCCATAAAAAATTATAATTCAAGTTGGATGTTAGATTCTGGTGCATCCAGACATGTTACAGGCATGTCAAGTGAATTTACATCATATACGCCTTATTCACACTCTCATAACGACACAATCCAGACTGCTGATGGAACATCTCGACCAATTAGAGGTGTTGGTACAGTGCAATGCACTCCATCTATAACATTATCATCAGTATTATATGTTCCATCGTTCCCAGTTAATTTGGTTTCAATAAGCTCATTGGCTGATCAAATGGATTGCCAAATTTTCCTTATCTATCACCCATCTTGAGGGGGAGTGTTGGGCTGTGTATGAGTTGTAAACTTGTAAGTATTGGACTAGGTCCAAGAGGCCCATATGTATATGTGTATGTATATGTACTCAGACTCGGACTCTAGAGCTTTCCCCAAAAATCCACAATTTATTCTTTGAGTGCCCTTTCAGTCAGTCTTGCTGGAATATAATTGGAATCATCTGGGACCTCTCTCTGCCCCCTCTTGACATGATCATTACAACTAGACTGAACTTTGTCTCTGTCATTTTCAGAGAAGTTTTCATCTCAGCATGTTGGTGTTCCAGAAATGGAGTGATTTTTTACAGTAAGCATTGCAACATTATGAACTGGAAAACTCAAACTCAAGGAAGAGATTTGGTTTGATTTGCATCAAAGCCAAAGCAAGCTGTGCTGGCCTTTTAAAAACTTGGTTGGAGAGTATAGCTTAAGTTTATTTAGCCTTTTTTGTTTTGAGCTTTGAAAGCTCTTGCACCACTCGTGCGCTAGTAATTTTTCTGTAACCATTTATTCCTTTATTTATAAAAAAAATAGATTGGGGGGGGGGGGGGGGGGTGGTTTCCCCCACTGAGCCCTAAAAAAAAAGGATTTTTTTTGTAATAACTAATAAACCGTGTCTCCAGAAACTCTCTTGTAATTTCTCAAATACTCCTTTTCAAATAATTAAACTAGCAACCCCAGAAGTTCCGGTCGTTGAGCATGCAATACTAAGTTGCAAGTGTTGGATATTATACAGTTTCTTAAGACGCGTATGCAACTAAGCAGTCGGTGTATAAAAATGCAATGCAAGTGGAGTTTAATTTGTCTTATTAGTTTTGACCAAGACTCGCAAGATTAGAATAACGCAACGTCACGGAACACTTGCAGTGAGGATACAATAATACGTACTCCGAGAACTGAGACTTGCTATGGTCGTAGTCTAACATGTATGTACCTCCTATACGAGGTAATAAGCAGACCTCAAAGAAAACATAAGCCTTGATTGTTTAGAATTAGTATGGAAGTTAAGTAAAATAAATTATAAGGGAAAAAGAAATAAATCCCTGAAATCTTGGAATATCCCCACGGTTTAGCACCAGCTTCCCCGTGTCAATTGTAAAGCAATGGGCAGCATGCACGGTTGCACATAGAGAGGTGTGGCATCCTGCGTGGAGGTTGCATGGGCTACACGGCTAGTTTATATATACAAAGGGTGTTTGAGACTATTCCACACTACTTTTTTAATACGCGAGTTTATACATACAGAGGGTGTTTGAGACTATTTGCATTCTATTATTTTTAGCTTCACACTTTTTTTTTTGCCAAATTGCTAGGTTCAGCTCCACATACGATGCTCGAGAAAAAAAAGGTAGAGTTGTACGAGAGGACACCTAGATAGATGCTTCACAAACTTTAGATTTTTTGTGGAGCTGTCCCAAACACACTCATAATATATGAGATATGATGCAATTACCACTTATTGTGAAAAATAGACACTTCAGACCAGTGTACGGTTGAATATATACTTGTTCGGGTAAGTATGGACTATATACTTGTACCGTTCTCATTTTTTTCCATGTAGATGCGTTATTACTAAAAAATCACAACTAGTAGTCAGGAAAAATGCGCAGGTCATCTAGTTCGTTCGGTGACGACTGACGAGTGAATATATATTTGTTATTTGATTTTTTTTTTCTTCGGGGAGTTGGTGGGGGTGTGGAGGGTTGGCCTATGGGTTACTGGGTTAGGTTTTAGAATTTGCCAACATTGTGTTGTCCTTCAAATGAAATTACGTGGTACGCACGTCAGCACACATATAAAATGAACCGTTGAGTTTGTCAAAAGTGGGAACTAACAACACCGCATCTGCTTCGCTGGTGCCCTCAGCACATATATACATCAGCTTGGGGAAGTTTCCATTGATATATATACCTCAAGCTAGTTCTGCACTCGCTCGCAGCGAGCGGCAAAGCGTAGGCATGGCTACCCCGCAAAATGATGCTCCCCTGCAGCAGAGGAGTCATAATTTCGGGCAAGAAGAGCTATACATGGTGCTGTATTTGGACCAAGTGTACGGAGGGAACGGCAAAAACCAACAAGTAGTGATAGACAAAGGCTTGCCAAAATCGTATGGATTGGGCGCGGTTAGTGATTGGCATATATATGATGGCCCAGATACCTCCAAGCTGAAACCTATTGCCTGGGCACGAGGCCAACATATAGGAACAGTTGAGTCCGTGGACGGCCCCGGCGCCCAATCGTGGTTCGTCTATTGCAACATAGTTTTCGGGGACAAATCACGGTACGTATACGTAGTCCTATATATGTGGTTCTTGCTGTTTGAGCTTCTCTCTTCTCTGCATGCCCTTGTTGGTCTCTTGCAACAATTTGGATTCTATTTTCGAGTAACTTTTTTTCTTTTATTGCTATATATACGTAAGTGAAGCCATCCTGGCTCCACGCTTGCAGTTACAGCGGCCCTTGTTGACGAGAGCGCCAACAATGAGTGGGCAATTGTTGGTGGTACGGGGGACTTCACTTTTGCACAAGGTATAATATACCAGGAATTGGTGAAGACTAATTTAGAAGAGAAAGACGGTAAAGGTGGGCAGCTGAAACGGCTTTACATCCGGGTGCTGTACAGGCCTGTGAAAAGGTCTCAAGTAAGTAGACGGAACTTGGTTTCCAGCTTGAATTAAATTCATTCATAGTTATTTACATTCGTTTTAAATTATATAGCTTATCTTACTCTTATCTTAAACTAAACATATTTAATTTTGATTAGCTTATAAAAAGAAACCAACATCTAGAACATCAATTTTATTATTCTCACTAGATTTTTCATAGAATATATGTATTCCGATAGGGAATTAATTTGAGTATGTGTGTGAGAGTGGGCCATAAATTGTTGGCGCAAAGGGGGACTTTGCTTTTGCGCAGGCGGTACCTAGTAGGAAGTGGTGAATCTTTATGATCATCTCTATCCATCGATTTTGTATATATTTTTAGAAAAGGAGGTTTCCCCTGCTTTTGTATTCCAAAAAGCACCACAAGTTTAGGTTCCAGCATTCAGTACAGGAAAGTCATACATCTCAGCCTCATGGCTAGAAACAGTCTCGACACTCGACAAATGATCACCCATCAGACCGTGGGACACACCAGCTCTATTCGCTTCACTTGGAGATGCTGCAACGCCCAAGCGCAGAACACTACCCGATGGAGCCAATCCAGATAACTCCTCCTGCATGTTGTTCCACATCAACTGAGCTGGCGCCAAAGCTTTTGCTTCCAACTGGATGACTAACTGAACCAAAGCCTCCTCTCCTTCTGGTTTCAACATCGGCGTCCACCTTCTCAGCATTCTTGATATCTTGAGCATCACATCCTTTAGCCCCCTCCACACGCGACCCTGAAAACACAGCTCATTCCGAAATTTCCAAATGGACCATAAGACTGCAGAAGAAATAATGTTTGTCAAAATATGCTTTTTGTTGGCAATCCAAAAACGAGCAATCGATTTTGTATATATCTATATCTATATTTATATTTATATTTATATAATATTATAGAAAAACCGAACTTTCTGCCTCCATCTCCTTCTCTGCCCGAGTTAAATGCACGTACGCTCCTCCAATCTCCACTCCCGTTGCTAATCCATTCATGGGTCAGACGCTTTGTCTGATTCCTATCCGAAATTGGATCCTGTTGACGTCGAAACGGGACAACACACAGCAAGGTGCTAGATCGCACGGTCGCGCACGAAACGAAACAGCATGGAGCAGCACGCCCGCCAAATGACCCGATTGAAGCTGGCTAGCTGTAGCATAATCAGGTTGATTTTCATAAAAATCAAAAGGCATATCAAATTCAGGTTGATTATCATGATCTGAAAAACCAACTAATTTTTTCTCTATTTTGGATATGCGCCTATCAATTTTAGTTTCAGATGCATCGATATAATTTTTAATTTGTTTACCGATGCCTTCAACTAAGTAAGCCAAACCATCATGGGAAGCAGAGGAGGGTATTTCATCATCATTCACCTTTGCCTTGAGCTTTTCCTCCTCCTTGGAAGCCTTCTCCGCTTCGGTCTTCCCGCCTCCTCCGCCGGATAAAGAAGACGAGTCGCTGAAGTTAGGCTCGGAGACTTGGGTGAACTTGTTGCGCCGGTCCTTAGTACAGCTATCCAGGAAGGCTTGGGTATCGGCAGCAAGCTTGGCCTCCAGCTTTTTCCGGTGCTCCTCAGGGACCTCGTCGATAGTCTTGGGGCGGACGACGTTGTCTTCATTGACGTTATTGTCGGTTTTCTTTCCGTCGTCGGCCGCCATGCCGCTAGTAGATTGGATCTGGGATTGAGTTTTCTTCCCCAGCGGAGTCGCCAAAAAGTGTGTTGACGCCGAAACGGGACAACACACAGCAAGGTGCTAGATCGCACGGTCGCGCACGAAACGAAACAGCACGGAGCAGCACGCCCGCAAAACCCGGCCTGGCCGGTTTCAGAACCTGGCCGAGCCGCCTACCCGGCCTGGCCGACTTTGATAGTTGGCTGAGCCGGTTTCCTCGGGTTCGCCGAGGAAGCTAGGGTTCCGGTCTTTTGGTCGTCGGGACGACCGTCTTTAGCAGCAGAGGATGTTTGGTGGTCGATGTAGCGCCCGTCCTTCGCCGGAGACTCCCGAACACCCCTCGGAAAGATCCGTCGGAGAGATGCACGTAGAGGTTGCCCTAGGGATCGCGGAGATCACCTAGAACGCCGACTAAACTCGCGGAGAGTTGAGCCGAACAGCAGGATAGAGATGAACCACCGCGAGAATCTACTTGGTAGATGTGTTTTGACGATTGGATGGTTAAGATCTCAATCGGCCATGATCCTCCATATATATAGAGGGGGGTGGTCTTATCCCAGTAGGAAACCGCTCCAAGACTTACTCTCCAAGTTTCCCACGTTAAAATATTGCCAAAAACCGATTAGATCTATTAATCGGATCGGACTCGACCAAATTCGGCCAAGCCGGGTCCAAACCCGGCCAAGCCGGGTCTCACAGGGTCTCTTGTGATGACATATGGCATGCTGCCGGAGCCCGGCACAGGGGCCAAACCCGGCCTAGCCTATTCTGTCGGAAGTTTCGGCGCCTGTCGGAACATCCGGAGGGTCGGAACTCCCGACACGTCGGAAGTTGTGTCGGAAGTTTGGTCGGAACTTCAGACATGACGGCATATTCGTGAGGAAGTAACTCCTTCGTCCGGACATCGAACAATGCAAACCATATATGTTTTTTTCAATCAGCTTGACGAGACGGACACAATGGTGATGTCCATTTCACATTTTGACAACTTCATAAAATGGATATATTTTGGTTGTCAACATATGCCCCCCTGTTTTCAGGTGAATCAATGTTCATGAATCTGAAAACATAAATAAAACCAAACAGCAACGATACTTAACCCAATGGCTGTTTAGTGACTAAGGGCGATGTATACATCGGCCATTTTTTGTTCTAAGGGCGATACATGTACCGGCCATTGCTTGGAGAGTTTTAGAATTTACACTATGCCCCCCGGGCGACATTGAGCTCGGCGCGTGGCAGCGTCGGCTCATAGTCAACCATCTCTTCATCTTCCTCTGCATCTTCAGAATCTACAACAGCAGAGGAAACGATAGTAGGGACTACCTCCACCGAAACAGCATCGGCAGCGGCATCAGCAGGCGAAGTCGTAAGACCCGGCCGAGCCGCCTTCAACCCGACCTGGCCGGTTTCTAGGAGACCCGGCTCGGCCGGTTCTGACCCGGCCTAGCCGGTTTCTGCATCTTGTGCATGTCTCGTTTCTGAAAGCTCCCGATCTCCAGGAACCTTCTCCATGGATTTTACAAAGCACGCTGGATCACTTCCTTTCTGCGTTTGTGAAAAAATTGGATGTGAAGCGTTGAAGATCTCCTCCCTCATTTTCTCCAATTTTTCCTGCTTTTGCTGGGTTTGGCGCGCTCGTTGCAATTTCCGCCGCTGCGTCTTGGTCAATCCCGGCGGGCACCACTTCGGTTGCAAGTATTTGGGACCTATTGGTTTCTTCTTCACAACCTTGGCGATGACCTCTGGGGCGGTGGAAGGTGGACACTCAATCCTTATTGGCTCGTCGTTGTCAACGATAGGCACCTCTTGAGAGCCGATAAGAATTGTTGCCGAAGGTGCTTCCTTCGGCGGCGGTGCAGTAGGAGCAATAGGAACAATGGGAGACTCCACGACCCTCTTAGGCACATAGACTTGTCGCGGTGGAGCCTTCTCTCTTCCATCACCAATCACCAACCTCGCTGGCGGCGGCGGGAGCGACGCCCCTTGTCCGCCGTAGCCCGATTGACCGTAGCCCAATCGGCTAAACACCGATGATGAAGACGCTCCGTTCATCGGCTGCTGCTGCATGAGGAAGGGATATGGCACAAAAACTCCGTTGGGACCCCAATGCGGCTGAGGAGGAGGTGGAGGACCCCAACGAGAAACACGAGGGCGAACAACCTCTTGTGCCAGGGACGTCGCCGAAGTCACTGTCATCTTCTTCGTTTGTTCATCTCGCTTCGGTGGTGTAGAGTCTCTTTTTTTAAATGGCCGATTCTGAGAACCGGCCTTTTGCTGCCAGTATCTTTTCATGAGTCGGTCAAATGTGTAAAGCTTCTTGGGAACGAATTTCACTTTGTTTGAATTTGTGTTCGTCCTCCAAGTGCCAATTTCTGGACGCTTTGGGACGAATGTCTTGATTGCCTGAACGCCACTAGCGCCAGCGACCTTGGGAACTCCAGAGGAGGACGGGACGCCGTCCTCGACAGAACCAGCCGAGCCGGCTCCTGGACTCGGCCTGGCTGGGTTGGAGCCATAACCGGCCCGGCCGGCTCCTGTAATCGGCTGGGCCGGGTTGCCGGCTGGGCCGGTTCCTGGAACCGGCCTGGTCGGCCTCTGCTGTGCCGCCGTGGACTCCTAGTGCCGCTGCAGGGACAGGTACTGCGACGACCTTGCAGAAAATGTCAGCTTGGTCTTTCCGTCTTTATCTTTCTCTAGCACCACTTGACGCCCCGAATCTTGTTTCGGTGCCTCCTGTGGTTCGCCGATAATCACGTTCTTGCCTTGCGTGGTGTCGGCTTGCTCCGGACGAATCAAAATAGCCGGCTCTCCTTTCTCAATGATATTCATCGGAAAAGGAGCCTTATCAGCCATCATTTCAGCCAATTTCAATCGTCCTTCATTGAGGGCCGATTGTATCTGCCGACGAAAATAGTTGCAATCATTAGTGGCATGACTATGAGAATTATGATATTTGCAATAAACCCTTTTCTTTAGCTCATCACTAGATGGCAACGTATGAGTAATTCTTATGTTACCGGTTCTAAGCAATTCATCAAAGATCCGATCACATTTAGAAATATCAAAAGTAAATTTAATTTGTCTCATCGTCCGAGGCATCAGAATGCCCTTCTCCCACAACTGTCCGATAAGACTTTCTAGATTCATTTGCCAAACGAGATTCTACAGCAATAGCCTTTTGCAATAATTGATTTATGCCATAGAATTCATAATGCTCCAATTTTTCTCTAATATTAGAGTTCATACCATTAAGGAACAGATCTGCCAAGTCTCTATCGGAAGTATTTAAATTAAAGCATCGGTTCTTAACATCTCTGAAACGCTTAGCATAATCAAGAACAAGATCACGTCCTTGACAAACCGATGTGAGATGGGATAGCTTAGTTTCTTGCACACCAGTAAATAAATAATCATGAAATTTCTCCTCCAAATCATTCTAAGTGTTAATCGAATAAGGAGGCAATGATGAAAACCATGCAAAAGCTGTACCCGATAGAGATAAAGGAAAACATCTAATTTTCATGTAATTATGAGCACTAGCTTCTCCTAATTGAGCAAGGTACATGCCAACGCGTTCTATCGTGGTTTTGCTGTCATCACCACTAAACTTTTGGAAATCGGGCATCTTCCATCCAGAGGGTGCCCGCAGAACATCATAGGTAGAGGGATATGGCTTCTGGTATGAACTCTGAATAGGTTTAATAGTTATCCCTAAATTCCTCTCGATTGATTTAGTCATCTCAGCTTTAAACCGATTTACGATAGCGTCTACATCGGTTTGAGAGGAATCAGGGGCCACATTATTAGCCATTGGAATCTGACCAGGTGACGGCGGGGGATTAGGTAAAATGGTGTTACGACCCGCCATTCGCCTGTCTAGATGATGAGCCAACCAAATCACGATCGGTTCTATCGGTTTCATGTGCCAAATGACCCGATTGAAGCTGGCTAGCTGTAGCATAATCAGGTTGATTTTCATAAAAATCCAAAGGCATACCAAATTCAGGTTGATTATCATGATCTGAAAAACCAACTAATTTTTCCTCTATTTTGGATATGCGCCTACCAATTTTAGTTTCAGATGCATCGATATAATTTTTAATTTGTTTACCGATACCTTCAACTAAGTAAGCCAAACCATCATGGGAAGCAGAGGAGGGTATTTCATCATCATTCACCTTTGCCTTGAGCTTTTCCTCCTCCTTGGAAGCCTTCTCCGCTTCGGTCTTCCCGCCTCCTCCGCCGGATGAAGAAGATGAGTCACCGAAGTTAGGCTCGGAGACTTGGGTGACCTTGTTGCGCCGGTCCTTAGTACAGCTATCCAGGAAGGCTTGGGTATCGGCAGTAAGCTTGGCCTCCAGCTTTTTCCGGAGCTCCTCAGGGAGCTCGTCTATAGTCTTGGGGCGGACGACGTTGTCTTCATTGACGTTCTTGTCGGTCTTCTTTCTGTCGTCGGCCGCCATGCCGCTAGTAGATTGGATCTGAGGTTGAGCTTTCTTCCCCAGCGGAGTCGCCAAAAAGTGTGTTGACGCCGAAACGGGACAACACACAGCAAGGTGCTAGATCGCACGGTCGCGCACGAAACGAAACAGCACAGAGCAGCACGCCCGCGAAACCCACCCTGGCCGGTTTTAGAACCCGGCCGAGCCGCCTACCCGGCCTGGCCGACTTTTCTAGTCGGCTGAGCCGGTTTCCTCGGGTTCGCCGAGGAAGCTAGGGTTCCGGTCTTTTGGTCGTCGGGACGACCGTCTTCAGCAGCAGAGGACGTTTGGTGGTCGATGTAGCGCCCGTCCTTCGCCGGAGACTCCCGAATACCCCTCGGAAAGATCCATCGGAGAGATGCACGTAGAGGTTGCCCTAGGGATCACGGAGATCACCTAGAACGCCGACTAAAGTCGCGGAGAGTTGAGCCGAATAGCAGGATAGAGATGAACCACCGCGAGAATCTACTTGGTAGATGTGTTTTGACGATTGGATGTTTAAGATCTCAATCGGCCATGATCCTCCATATATATAGAGGGGGGTGGTTTTATCCCAGTAGGAAACCGCTCCAAGACTTACTCTCCAAGTTTCCCACGTTAAAATATTACCAAAAACCGATTAGATCTATTAATCGGATCGAACTCGACCAAATCCGGCCAAGCCGGGTCCAAACCCGGCCAAGCCGGGTCTCACAGGGTCTCTTGTGATGACATATGGCATGCTGCCGGGGCCCGTCACAGGGGCCAAACCCGGCCTAGCCGGGTCCCAAACCCGGCCTAGCCTATTCTGTCGGAAGTTCCGGCGCCTGTCGGAACTTCCGGAGGGTCGGAACTTCCGACTTAGGTCGGAACTCCCGACACGTCGGAAGTTGTGTCGGAAGTTTGGTCGGAACTTCCGACGTGACGGCATATTCGTGAGGGCGTAACTCATTCGTCCGGACATCGAACGATGCAAACCATATATGTTTTTTCAATCAGCTTGACGAGACGGACGCAATGGTGATGTCCATTTCACATTTTGACAACTTCATAAAATGGATATATTTTGGTTGTCAACAGATCCAAACACAACAAACATAACTTTTACTCCATGCATCACAACTCAACCATCCGCCACACGGAACCAAACGCAAGCAGCAAAACCAAACAAAACTCCTCGGTTACCAATATTAACTGAAGAGATCGAGCATACTAACCAGGAGGGTTGCAAAGCTTGACGAATTTGTTCATATCTCCACGGCATAAGAAAAGAGCTGCAGAAATAACATAAATCCACATAGATGCACCAAAAATCAAGAGCCCAATCAAACACTTTTTCGGTGGCAAACAAACTCTGGCCAGGTCCGTAGGTGAGCTTTCTGCTTTAGTCGGCAGAAGCAGCGGGCGGCCTGCGGATGACCTGGCAGATAGAACAAACTAGATTAAAAAGTGCAAAATAGCTACAAAACCAAAGTATGGACCCAATTTGTTTGTCATTCACTCTATTGGCTCTGTCTTTCCCTCCATTCCTATAGGACCCAATTTAATACTCATGATCTGTGTTAGTGTTATAGGAGTTAGCAGGGTTTGCGACAAGGAGACCCATGTTAGCACTTAGCAGTAAGGGGAAGGAATCTGAGGAACCAGAGTTAGGGGAAGGGAACCACGAAATAGGCGAGGCGAGACGAGTGATTCGAATTAGTTCTGGAAGAGTTCGATACATTTCATGAGCTTCCCGCTCTCACGCACACACTACTTATACAAACACACCACCAGCCAGAGGCGCATCACACGTTCTTCCATTCAGGCCCGAAGTAGCGAGCATTCCTCGTCTTGGGACTGATCGTCCGGCCCAGCTCCGCAGGCTCTCCATCTTGTGCCGGACGGGGAACAGAGGTGCTCACATTCTCCCCCTCTTGCGCGCCTGTCTGTCCCCAGACACGAGCGCGAGGGAACTGCTGACAGAGATCGTCCAGGTCTTCCAAAGTGGCCAGCGACACTGGAAACTGAGACCACTTGATGAGTCCCTGCAAGACAGATGATGTACCTTTGCGATGAAGCTGGTGCTGGAGAATAGCTTCCGGCACATTCCAGAGAGCACAGCCGGAGGGAGGCAGAGGGGTGACAGACTGATTAACTCCCACAGCTCGCTTAAGCTGAGATACATGGAAGACTGGATGAATGGCTGAAGACGATGGTAAGGCCAGCTTGTATAACACTGACCCAATCTTGGCCACAATTTGATATGGACCAAAGAACTTGAATGCCAACTTGTGATGGGAACGAGCAGCAAGTGAAGACTGAACATAGGGTTGTAGCCTGAGGTATACCCAGTCGTTAATCTCGAACTGCCGCTCAGAACGATGTTGATCAGCCTGCTTCTTCATACGTTGTTTCGCGCACAGAAGATGCCGCTGAATGAGCTCTGACTGGAGGGAACGATCATGCAGCCAGGATGCCAGATCGGTAACCGGCTGATCCTGATCAGAGCTGAGGCCAAAGTGTCGGGGAGGGTAACCATACATCACCTCAAATCGAGAACGGCCGATGGCTGAGTGGAAGCTAGTGTTGTACCAATACTCGGCCAAATCCAACGAGCTGCTCCATTGCTTGGGTGTAGCATGAGCGTAGCATCGCAAAAAGGTCTCCAGGCATTGGTTAACGCGTTCGATTTGTCCATCCGACTGAGGATGATAGGATCTTGACATCCGAAGGTCAACCTTGGCCAATCGGAAGAGCTCCTGTCAGAATTGACTCGTGAAGATGTGGTCTCTGTCAGATACCAGAGCCTGAGGAAGCTCATGGAGCTTGTAAACATGGGACATAAACAGCTTGGCGATGGTAGAAGCGATGAATGGATGCCTGAGTCCCAGGAAGTGGGCATACTCGGAAAATGTATCCACCACCACGAGAATGCAGTTGAAAGAACCTGACATAGGAAGCCCCTCGATAAAATCCAACGAGACAACAGTCCATGCACGGTCAGGCACCGGTAGTGGCTGCAAAAGTCCTGGAAGCTTGGAGCGATCCGGCTTAGCTTGCTGGCAAACTGAGCAGGACGACACGAACTCATGCACTGCTTTCTTCATGCCTTGCCAAGCAAAAAATTGCTTAAGGCGACGCAATGTAACTGGTACTCCAGAATGCCCGCCAACTGCCTGGTAGTGAAGAGCGGTGATCAGCTTCTGTTGCAGAGCAGTGTCAGACCCAATCCAAATACGATTTTTATAGCGGAGGAGACCATTCCGTAGGGAGAAATGGGGCACTGAAGAAGCATCAATCAACAACTTAGCCATAATGGACTAGACATGGTCATCCATCAGGTAGGACTTGGTTACCGCGGTAAGCCACTACGGCTGAATGACCGACATGGCGACACAAGTAGCTTGAGGCTGACGAGATAAGGCATCAGCGACTCGGTTGTCGACCCCCTTGCTGGTAAACAATCTTGTAGGACAGACCCAATAACTTGGTGAAAACCTTCTGTTGCCACGGTCAGGGAAAAAAATATCGGCCGATAGAATCCGAAATTTCCGAAATATCCCGTTTATCGGTTGGGTCCGAAATTTTTTCTCTATCACCCGAAATTTTCATATTTTCAAAATTTTATCATCCAAATATATGTCAAACCCCACCCAATACTCTAACTGTAATCCATGTTTCATTTCCTCTTCTCTCGTCTCTTCCAAATTCAAGTTTCCACCATCTCATCACACCCGCACGCTCCAGCAGTGTCGTTGCGGTCTTCATTAAATAAGCAATTGATGATATGTTTTATTTAATTCTTATGTTAAGTGGTTTAGAAATGATCTATGTGTTTTCCTGAACAAAATGAGTCAATTTTTATCTAAATTATTTTCGAAATTTTATTTGTATCACCGATAAATTTTTGATATTTCCAATATTCCCGTTTATCGGTGACCACCGAGATTTTTAAAATACCGGTAGATAAAACCTTGGCCACGGTGTATGCAGTCGCTGCTCAGACAGTTGGCACAGACTTTTCTGATCGGTGAGAATCTGAAACTCACCGTACTGTAAATAGGCGCGCCAGTGCTCCAACGCCATGAGTATTGCGAGATACTCTTTTTCATATGTGGATAACCCCTGAGAGCGAGGGCTCAACGATTTGCTGAGAAATGCTAAGGATGTCTACTTTGCATGATAACAGCGCCAATGCCGAATGCCACTGGCATCAGTTCCAACCACAAATGGCTTGTTAAAATCTGGAAGAGCAAGAACCGATGCAGAAGTCAGGGCGGCCTTAAGAGCTTCAAATGATTGAGTCTGCACGTCTGTCCAGTGGAATGGAACACCCTTGCACAGAAGATCAGTCAGCGGACGGGCAATGATGCCAAAGTGTCGGACAAAGCGATGATAATATCTAGCAAGACCTAAGAAGCTGCGAACTTCTTTGACTGACTGAGGGATGGGCCACTATCGAACAGCTAAGACCTTGTCTGGATCAGTGGCAACACCAGACCGAGAGATAATGTGACCTAGATAACATAGTTGCAGTTGAGCGAACGAACACTTGGACAGCTTCACTTGCCATTTGTCTTTGCGCAGCAATTCAAGCACCAGACGAATGTGTTCCATATGCTCTTGTTCGGACCAGCTGTAGATGAGTATGTTATAAAAAAACCAAGACACACTTGCGCAACAGTGGTTAGAATGTCATTCATTGCCTTCATGAAGGTTGTAGGTGCTCCAGATAACCCAAATGCCATAACCCGAAACTCATACCACCCGGAGTGAGTCTGAAACGCTGTTTTAGGTTCTTCGACAGCTTTCAAACGAATTTGATGATACCCAGCAGTCAAATCTAGAGACGAAAACCAGGAAGCTCCTGTCAGCTCGTCCAGTAACTCTTCGATGACAGGTACCGGATACTTGACCTTGGCAGTAATGGCATTGAACTACCTGAAGTCAACGCAGAAACAAAAGGTCCCATCCTTATTCTTGAGGAGGAGCACCGCTGAGGAGAAAGGGCTCCGACTGGGTTGGATGAGGCCAGAGCGTAGCATTTCAGAGACTTGCTGCTCGATTTCATCCTTCACAGCCAAGGGATATCTATAGGGACGCACTTGGATAGGAGATGCTCCAGGCAGCAAAGGAATCTCATGATCATAAGGCCTAGCTGGGGGTAACCTTTCAGAGGAGCAAACCCATCCTGAAAGTCAGCCAATAGTGAAGCAACTGCTGGAGAATGCTGTGACAACTGTGGTTCTGAACATAGTGGAGCAGTGGCTGTGACCTGAATCATTGAGCCCTCTGGAAGAGAATCCAACTAACCCTGTAATTGGACCCGAGCACCGTCATACGGAATAATGATCCATTTATGCTGCCAATAAACGTGCACTGGAATATGTTGAGCCAGCCAATCCATGCCAACTATAAAATCAAAATGAGTTAAGGGTAACACTTTGGCCACTGAAGTGAAGGAGTAGTGCTGAATGGACCAAACAAGCTGAGGAAACACGGAAGTGCAGCACAGCTGAGAGCCATTGCCGACTATAACTCAGATGGGCTGAGCACATGCAGTGACCCTGTGAAGCTGCTGAGTGAAGGCCTCATTCAAAAATGTATAAGAACTACCTGAGTCCAGCAATATGCGAGCCGGTTGTCCCTGAATGAACCCAGAAAACTGCATACAAGAGCCAGTACTGATGGCGGACAGAGAAGCCGAAGACAGAGCCAAGAACAACTGCGTCTCAGGTTCGTCTGGAGATTCCGGTTCAGTGGCCACTGGAAGATCCTCATGACATAGCTCCCACTCTTGGAGGACCCGAAGCTAGGACTCCTCAGCACAATGATGATCGCGGGACCACTTGTCGCCACACCTGATGTAGATACCGCGTGAACGGCGATAGTTGCGCAGGTGAGAGAGCTTGTCCTCAATAGTCCGTCCGCGGCGATCCTCACCAACCCCGGGATTGGGTCCAGCACGATCAGGTCGATCGGGACGAGGCGGAGGTGGGGGTAGTGGAAGAGGGGCGCGCACGCCTTGCTTGGCCCATGGCACGATGTCGGGATGCCGAGGCTCCTTGCGCCGCGAGGGATCCAGCATTTCCTCCTGCAAGAAGGCGAGAATAATAGCAGTATCCAGAGTTGGGGGATGATGCATATGAACGGTAGCACAAATATCCTCCCGCAACCCATCCACAAACTTCATGGCGTAATAGATAGGATTAGTGTTTTTGCCATAAGCGATGAGCTGGTCAACAAGAGAAGCGAAGCGATCGGCATACTCCTGCACTGATCCTGTTTGGCAGATGTGAAACAACTGGCAGATCAACAACTCATGCAGATCCCTGCCAAAACGCTCGAGGACCAACGCACAGAATTGCGGCCATTTCATTTGCAAAACCTGGCACTCTACGGTAGGAAACCAGCGCGCTGCAGCCCTCGACAAATGCATATATAGTGGCTACTTTAATCCAACGCCGGGGATTCGTATCATACATCTCAAAATAATCGTTGCACTGGCGAATCCAGAGGTGTGGGTTCTCTCCATCAAAGCGTGGAAAACTCAATTTAGGAATCCTATCATCAGTAGGTTTAGAATCCCAGGGTGGCAAGTATGAATCGGAAGGCAAGGGTGGATCAGGAAACGGAACATGGACACCCATATCAAACAGAGAACTGGATTTGGACTTGCGCAACCCGGAGTGGGGAAGGGCAAGCGGGTGGGGGAGACTCAACGTACCCTTGACCGGAGGTGGACTCAGGCCCCCGACGGGCCGATGACCGGGTGCTCGACAGGTGAAGAAGCCGCGGTCACCACCGGTGGGGGCAGAACGCTGCCCGGTGTTGCGCGCTGACGTCGAGTCGAGCACCACAGGACTGACGGACTTGCACAGAGCCGCCATCTCCTTGCACAAGGACTCCACGGTGACCCTGGTTTTGCGAACCGAGATCAACTCCTCGCGCAGCTGCTCCACGGACGCATCCACCATGGGCTTCCAACTGTCAAACACCTGAGCGGCATCCTCCAGCTTGGTGAAGCGCTCCGAGACGGCATGTCCATGGTGCTGATCGAGCGCTCGACGGCGCCGATGCGAGTCTCCAGAGAGGATCGCATCGCCTTCATCTCGTCGAGGACCAACTTGATGCTGGGATCCATCGCTCCAAGCTCCTTCCGAAAACGGGTATAGTGCTGGTGGTCGATCTCGTGGGGTTCCAGGGTGGGTGGGTAGCACGACTTCTAGAACTCAACACCGATCAGATTAGCCTCGGCTCGGACCTACGGGTTCACATGATCCCTCAACGGAGTGCGAGATCGGCGATCAACCTGCCGACGGGGGTTACCATCCGAGATCAAGGCGCGAATTCGAGATGAAGTGCCAAGGAAAGGTAGCTCCGAATACCAATTGTTAGCAGCAAGGGGAAGGAATCAGAGGAATCGGAGTTAGGGGAAGGGAAGCATGCACGAAATAGGGCGAGGTGAGACGAATGATTCGAATTAGTTCTGGAAGAGTTTGATACAATTTTCATGAGCTTCCCGCTGTCACGCACACACTACTTATACGAACACACCACCAACCAGAGGCACATCACACGTTCTTCCATTCGGACCCGAAGTAGTGAGCGTTCCTCGTCTTGGGCCTGATCGTCCAGCCCAGCTCCGCAGGCTCTCCATCTTGTGCCGGACGGGGGACAGAGGTGCTCGCAACCCACTCTCCATATCTTGTTTCGATTTGTGCCAAGGATTGTCTTCTCTATTAAACGCAACTTAAAGTAGAGGTGATTTGGTGGGAGTTAAAATTTGTCTTGAGATACCAAGTATTAAACATCTTTTGTTTGCGGATGATTTACTTTGCTCCTTGAAGCTGAATATCAGAGTGCATATCATCTATGAAATATCGTATCATTGTATGAAAATGTTCGGAGCATATCTATATCTATATCCTCTATAACTAAATAAGAGAACCTCATTAGCACATTTTTGTGCGATTCGGTGAAGCCACATCCTTTTTTATGTTTGTTTGACTTCTTCTGCAGTTCAGAGATGTGTTCGTTGAGTTCATTCCATCAGAGATAGAGGATAGATTCGCAAGGAAGGTGGGAGAAGGTACATTTGGCATTGTCCACGAGGCAAATATTCGAGGTACAACTGTTGCAGTCAAGCTTCTCAAAACACACACTTTACAAGCACATAAGGATTTCAAAAATGAGGTAAGTACCACAAACAGATCACCGTGCTAATAAATTCCTTTTCAATAAGAATTTCAGGAAAGAGGTTGCTTCTACTTCTTTTTAGAAAAATAAACAGTTCTAGTCTCTTACTGCACACAACCAGATTTATATATTCTTTGCAGCTTAAAGGCTGACCACAAAATAAGGAGGGACAGAACACACATGTTTCCAGAGAAAGGAAATAATCAAAAGCAATGTTTCACTAGTACAAAGATCATTTACCTTGATGCTGTGATTTTTTTTACCGGCAGTTCCTCTTGACATCCGTCAGTCGAAACCAAACGGAAGAAAACCACATGTGAAAATCATTTTCTATAGATGATTCCTTAAGAAAATCGCCTGTAAAATGGCTCATTTCTACATGCAATTCCTTAAGAAAACTGCAGGTAGAAATAATCTAAAATTAATGTATTGAGTTTTTCAAATGACATTGTACAAAAACACTATCAAAATAAAAGCTGTAGATCTCAAAAAGTTATGAAACTTTATAATTGATAACTTTTTCATTAGAAATCATCTTATCAACGAAAAATACGTTTGAATTTATCAAATTTAAAATTTAAATTTTGTAAACGACCTCGGTTGGAGAAACTACGAAATAAAGTCGTAGATTTTGAAAAGTTATAAAACTTTGTAGTTGCCAAAATTTTCATTTGAATTCATTTAGGGTCTTAAACAGTCAATTTACGCTCGGTTTGGAATGATATGTGGGGAAAAGCTCTAATTTAGATAAAGTGATAGTGTGGTGTAGTGGTAGAAAGGGTTACGCGCGAGGGAGAGGTCGCGGGTTCAGATCTCACCTGCCAAACCCGCCGCGTAGCGCATGATTTCTGCGCGAAAAATGCCGTGGGCAGCTGACCAGTGTCCCTTTGCCGAGATTAAATATATTTTTTATGCTATTTATAAAACCTGATTTTTAGAAAAACATTATTATATTCGGTTTATTAAGAAAATAGCCAGTACAAAATCAATTTGTACTGGCGATTTTCTTAAGTAAACCGACAATACAAATAAATTTGATTGAGTTATATGCTTTTGTCTAGAACGGTTATTCAAGGGATGCCAGACAAAGGGCCTTCTTTGATAAAAAAAATCCATGTCTGATATCTAATGTCACAATGAAACACATAAATCGGCTTCCTATTCCCTGGATCATCAATTATATCTCTTAAATCAAGTTCACTTCTTGGTCTTTTCTGCTCAATCCGGTTCTCTTCATTTCCGGTATTACTATTTGATGCATCTTTCTTAGCATAGCATCTTTTCATCCTAAGACATTGGATTTTGCTTATGAATTAAAATTTACCAAATGTAAAGCAATCTAACATATAGTACTCCCTCTGTCCCAAGATAAGTGTCGTTATCGCTTCCCGAGAAAAAAATGCCAGCAATTATATATTAAAATATATTAATATTTATGTTAAGTAATTAGTATCATCTGAAAGATCTTTAAATCTAGTTTTTTAAAAAAATTATTTAGAGATATAAATATTGCATATATTTTCTATAAATCGAGTCAAATTTGTGGCACGAAAACCTAAAACAACACTTATTTTGGAACGGAGGTAGTACGAACTAAAAATTACACCATCTCAAATTGTAAGTCATTCCAAAAATGTTGGAAAGTCAAAGCATCTCAAATTTGACCAAATTTATATGATAAGATAATAATATTTGCAATATCGACTAAGTATCATTAGATTTTTTATCAAATATATTTTTATAGTGCACTTATTTGATTTCACGAGTCTTTGTATTTTTCTGTATAATTTTGGTCAAACTTAAAATACTTTAACTATCCAGAATTCTTAGAATAACTTATAATTTGAGATGGAAAGAGTACCAAATGTACCATATGAATGCCCCGTTTGAAATGGAGGATTTTTCTCTCGTTTTTATGAGAATTGAATTGAAATTCTTATAAAATTATGTGTTCCAAACGGGCCCTAACCTGAGAACATGAGGGGGCAAGGGGTAGCTGTGCGCAGACCACGCGTGACACGACCATGCGACTGGGCCACCGGGCGTCGGGCGATGCCGGCGTGCTGTGATTCCGTCGTTCTTTTTTTTTTTTGGGGTAGTGATTCCGTCATTCCGTGAATCAAGATGACAACGGGCACATACCCGCTAGATGCAGCAAACCTATACCTACATACGCAAAGAAATATTGTGCATGTTAAAAAATCCATACCCACGTATGGGTACAGATTTGCGCCCATACCCATGCTCGAGCGGGTAACGGATATGCCCACGGGTTGCCCATGTCCGATAAAATGCAGTCTAGCAGAGAATTGTCTGGTCACTCCTCTCTACTCTTCTAGACCTAAGACTATCTCCAAAGAATTGTCTGGTCACTCCTCTCTACTCTTCTAGACTTAAGACTATCTCCAAGAGAGGAGACCCAAATACAAGACGCATTCCCCGATTTGCATTGCCCACAGGTGAAGGGTCCGTGACCCATAACCTTTCTTCTCCAACAATCGGACGCAACCGCGCGTCGTCTTCCCTTCCTCCGGCCGCGGCCCGCATGATCTCCTCTGCTCCGGCCAAATCCCCCACGCTCCTCGACAGATCCCGCCGCGTCGAGGCCGCCGCAGCCGGTGGGGGCGAGGCCAAGCGCGACCTCTCCGCCTGCGTGCTCGTCTGCCGCCGCCTGGAGCGCGCTTCCCGTCCCTCCGCGAGGGTCGTCGTGTCCGAGGACGAGGTGGTCCGCCTCGTTGCAAACGCCACCATCCGTGGGCCCGCCAAGCTGCGCCCTGCCGGCGCCGTCGTCGGCCGCGCGCGGCTCCAACCTCATCCTCGACTCGCGCCTGCCCGGCGGAGCCCGTCTGCTCGAGTGAGCGGCAAGCGTGGCCGGCGGCGCCGCCTCCCCGTGGTCATGCGGCCCTCCCGTGCCTGGCGGAGGTCGCAGCAGCCTCGATGGAGGGTGTCCATCCTCTCTGACCGGGCTCTTCGACCGCTCTTCTTGTTCATCTGCTCCAAACACCAAGCGACGGCGGGAACCAGAGGTAGGAACCGGCGGTGGGAGAAGATGAGGGAGAGGGAGGAGGACCCCACCACCAACAGCTCCACCCAATTTGCGTCCAGGAGAGAGGAGGCGCGTTTATGGGTTCTCGTTCGTCCGATAGGCAAAATGCGTGTTGTGTATGCGTCTGCTGTTGGAACATGGTTTGATGAGCTATAAACACTATGCAGGACGCAGTATGCATTTGGGTTACCGTTTGCCAATTCTCTTGGAGACAGTCTAATGGAGTGACCAGAGTAGTCATTTTTTATTTAGTCACGTCGTGTTCATTCTGCTGGCAAGGTGAGACGAATTGGTGGAGTGCTACTTGGTATTGTAGCCTTGTAGGCCTGATGTGTTCATTACGTGCACCAAGGCCTACTAGTACAATAGTGCCCAACCCAGTAGCTAGCGCATGTGGGCATGGTAGCCTAAAAAGACAGGCAATGGATCAGGTATAAACCACGACCTTTGTGAAAACTTGTGCATGACAAAAAAAGTCATCTAAATTGACTAAAAAAATCACACATGTAGATGATATGATGATACATAATCTTGTTTTGTCCAAACTTGACTTCGTTTATAAGATATAAAAATAATAAATTTCTAACAAATCATCTGGATAGCTTTCTGGTTTGAAATTTATTATTTTTATATCTCACAAACGAAGTCGAGTTTGGACAAGATATTTACAAGGTTGTGTATCATTATATCATCTACATGTGTGATTCTTTAATTAAATTTAGACGATGCGTCATTTACCTCTCATGAACTATTTTCTGTCTTTTCTATTTAATGTTTCCATACTTTTTTTTAAATATCTTTCTGTATTTGTGTAAGTACATAGAAAGTAAAACGTTTTGATATACTGGGTTTAGAAAACTCATGGGTTTGCGGGTCTAAGTACTATGACCCTAAATCTATGTCCACAGACCCGTTGATTTTAGAATTTTTGCCCGTTAATGATCCAACGGGTATAAAAAATAATCTATACTCGTGACCTAATAAAGTAAAAACCCGTCGAGTTTCGAATCATGGGTACCCGTTTGCCATCTTGAGGCCGTGAAGGGCAGGGCTGATGCCGCGAGGCGCCAGGCGCGAGCGGCGAACTCTCGATGCCGCAACCGCCGGTGGCGACCGCGATAAACAGGGGCAACTGGGGCAAGGACAGAGTGTCCTGCGCTTACGTGACGGAGTCCCGACTCGGCGGCAGGCGGCTCGGCTCCTGACTCGGCGTCGGCGACTCACGATCGCGATCGCGACTTCGTGCTTCACGAGAAATTCAGGCGGCGGGAGGCGGGGTAGCGGGGACACGAGCAGGCGAAGTTCTCTTCTCTCTGCTAGGCTAGCTGGGCTGTATTCCAGTGAGGGGGCTATTGGGCTGCCAAGCCATTTTACTCCTTTTTATTATGAAACTTGCTCCAACAGATATTGGGCTTCGTCCCGGGCTACAGCCCAGGGCCCAAATCCGCCCCTTGTAGGATGCATGCACCTAATTCTGTTTCTATTTCTCTTTACGTCTGGCTTGGTTTCAACTTGTGCCTTGGACTTTTGCATGTCTTGAGGTGTTGATTATCAGGATCACCACCTTGCTTAGTTCCAAATCCACTTTGCATTCTGTTGAACTACAACAAATATACTAGTAAACGTTTTTTTTAGCCCAAATGGTCATATTACTTATCGAACACCAAAATCCAAGCTTAAGGACCCATATAGTCCACTTTTCTTACAACCAAAATTCATACATAGTTTTCATTAGATAGATGAATTCAAATGGAAAAAGTTGTCAAGTATAAAGTTATACAACTTCTTGAGATCTACAACTTTCTTTCGTTGTTTCTTTGTTCGGGATCATTTGAAATATTTGAATTTCCAATATGAAAAAATCAAACATATTTTTCGATGGATAGTTAATTTCAAATGAAATTCTTTTTCAACTACAAATTTGCAGGGCTTTTCGAGATCTACAACTCTTGTTTTGTTCGTTTCTCCATCCAAGATCATTCCTTACCATTAAACTATACAAAGTTGCATAACTTACTTATGACTATACACATATGGACTCTTTTAGTATTAACTCTATAAAATCTTGTGATGCATATTTAGACATCCAAACTATCTCAAATAAAAAAGTTTGAACTATAAAGTCATAGATCTCATCAAGTGCCACAACTTCGGTATACTCTTTGTATTCATAAGACATCGTATAAGAAGGTCACAGTCAGCCGGAGACAGCGCGCGCGGGAAGGGGGGGGGGGGGGGGGGTGGCGTCGCAGTCGAATCACTCTCATACGCTGTCTGACCTGCTGCCTTTGTCTGAGACAAAGTAATCTGGCAGATAATCAGGCAAACAATTATTTTACATCATTTAGTAGCCGAATGGACCAAACAGTTTCATATATCAAATTTCCAGTGTTCACGTCAAACACAACAATATCCAGATTTGAGTGTCAACGACTTTCTTCTAGTATTTTTAATAATGTTTGCCATCTTGACAATAATTCATTCTGTAAAATGCAGATAGAGATATTCAAAACGATCCGGCATCAAAACCTGGTCAGCTTGGTTGGAGCATGCATCGAGAGGCATGCATTAATCTACGAATTTTGCCCTGATGGCACCCTTGCAGATCGCATTTTCCCTAATAGCAGCCAAGAGTCACTGTCATGGCAAGACAGGGTTCGGATTGCCGGCAGTATATGCTCGGGCCTTAAGTTTCTTCATGATGTTCCAGTCGCTCACTGTGACCTGAAACCAAACAATATACTGTTCGATGCACAAGGTGTTTGCAAGATCTGCGACTTCGGACTCGCGCGCATGTTAAAGTTTACTACCGATATAGCGACACCCGTCCACTACACAGACCCGAAGGGTACTCCACTTTATTGGGACCCGGAGTTCGTCAAGGGGAAGGAGAAGGGCAAGCTGACACGTAAATCAGATGTATACTCTTTGGGTATCATAATTCTGCAGCTCGTCACGGGAGAATATCCAAACGGGCTGAGAGAAAGGGTACAACTAAAATTATTACAAAACAAGGATGCCGATACAGAAAAGAAATGTCAGGAACTCGTGGATGCTGCTATTCTGGCCGACATGAATGCCGCGTCAAAAGAAGACGCTCTGAAGATGATAAATCTGGGCGTGGAATGCAGCAGTCCCACAAGGGAAGGGCGTCCAGGCATGGCAGATGTGTGTCGCGTGATTGAATCGATTCTGCGAAGCAACTGAATCAAGTGTGCCTCAAAGTTTCGGGAACGGGGAACCAAAGACAACGAACCGCCGAACTGCCAGCATGCGCAGTCCAACCCACTTGCTTTCTTGTACGCTGTGATGTCCTTTACTGCTACTTCCTGAGCTTGTATTGAGTTTCATGTTGTGCTTATAATTGAAGTGTGATTAATGAACGATACATCTGCACTTACGCAGAGATGTACCACTGGAACCTGTGATGCATTTGTCAGAACAGTCAGTGTTTGTTTTAGTCCTTTTTACATGTGAAATTTCAGATTCCAGAAGAAGAAACGCTTTCGTATGCTCTTCAGTTAACATGATGGATTTTGGTTGCCGTGTTTTCCGAATATATGATGGTCCACTAGTAACTGCAGATGCTCAGTTAATTGACTAGGCTGCAAACGGCTCTGTGTTTTGGTTTAGTTTCAGAACCTGCTGCAAACGGCGGTCTGTTAGACATGGAGAAATCACGTTTTCGTTCTCCCTTGTCAGTTCTACTAGTAACAAATGCTATTTTTTATGCAAAACTGTGATTATCAAATTGCTAGCTGCGAGAACCGTTTACAGCTAGTGTTTGATGATCCAGAATGTGATCAGATATTACTATCTCTGCAATGACGCGTGCCCTGTTCTACAGTGCGGACATAGGATGATAGGAAGCCCAGGCTTGAATGCTTGATCAGTACTGGTGCCTTGTCGTCCTTGATTTCTTGAAAAAAATCCCCCTTTTGCATTTGGCCTTGGCCTTCTCCGGTCCGGTCCGACAGAGCGCCGGCGCACTTGTCCTCGCCGTGAGTGATGTCTCCACTCTCCACCGTCCCTGGCTCCCTGCCCATGTTGCCATGCATCCTCCGCCACCGTCTCTGCTTCTCTACGCCATCTCAACCCTCTTCCAATGGTTCAATCACCAGATGACATGCAGTGCATCTGCCACTGAGTTTGAGGGTTTGGAGTTACTGTCGTAATTGATTTGGGGAAGCTTCTGGCTGGCTCGTTCCTAGACCAGAACTACTTTATTTCTATTTCTCACTTTTACATATAAGTCCCTTTACAATCCAATATTTCCACCAACACTCCTCTTCAAGATGGGCTAAAGATATCTAACATGCCCATCTTGCTACAACTCAACTTAATTTCACTAGGTCCTAAACCCTTTGTAAAACAGTCTGCTAGTTGACTACGCGATTTTACATACTTTAACCTTACGACCCCACTGTCTAGCTTCTCCTTGATGAAGAATCTATCAATCTCCACATGCTTAGTGCGGTTAAATTGCACCGGATTATTTGCAATATTGATCGCAGCAATATTATCACAGTGAAGCATCATGGTCTCATTTCTCAGCAGCTGCAGTTCCTTCAATAAGCCTTTTAACCACAACATCTCACATAGGCTCAATGCCATCGACCTATATTCAGCTTTTGCAGTGGATTGTGCCACTACTGCTTGTTTCTTGCTCCGCCATGAGACAAGATTTCCTCCCACAAACACACAATAACCAGAAGTAGACCTCCTATCATCTTTGCTACTTGCGCAATCTGCATCACAGTACCCCTCCAAGTCCAGGTGCCCATTCTTCCTAAACCATAATCCTTTCCCAGGAGCTCCCTTCAGGTACCTCAAAATCCTGTAGACCACCTCCATATGTCCTGCTCTTGGATCATGCATATATCTGCTCACCACACTCACTGCATAAGAAATATCAGGCCTTGTATGACATAGATATATCAGTCTTCCCGCCAATCTCTGAATTGTTCCTTTGTCCACAGAATCTCCACACTGGACATTGATTTGATGATTTTTATCAATAGGAGTACTACATGGCCGACATCCCAGCACGCCAGTTTCAGCTAATAGATCAAGGACATATTTCCTTTGAGAGAGAACTATTCCCTTAGGTGACCGTGCAATTTCAATCCCAAGGAAATACCTAAGTGGTCCAAGATCCTTTACCTCAAAGGCCTTTCCCAGATTCTCCTTCAAACATTTGATTTCCTCCACATCATCTCCTGTAATCACAATATCATCCACATACACCACTATAATGGTGATAAATGTTCCTCTATGCTTATAGAAGACCGTATGATCACCATTACATTGAGTGTAGCCCATACCACAGATTGCCCTCCTGAACCTGTCAAACCAAGCTTGGGGTGATTGCTTTAGTCCATAGAGTGACTTTTTAAGTCTGCACACCTTGCCAACAGTTTGACTATTAGCAAACCCCAATGGAATTTCCATATAGACTTCTTCCTGTAAGTCACTATGAAGAAATGCATTCTTCACATCCATCTGATGTAGAGACCAACCAAAGTTAACTGCACAAGAGATTAGGGTCCTAATAGTACCCATCTTTGCCACAGGAGCAAAGGTCTCATCATAATCAATGCCATAAGTCTGACTATACCCTTTTGCAACCAGCCTTGCCTTGTATCTGTCCACCTCTCCCTTTTGGTTTTGCTTCACAGTGAAGACCCACTTGCAGCCCACAGCTCTTTTCCCTTTTGGAAGTGAAACCAGTTCCCATGTCTTGTTCTTCTGAAGAGCATACATCTCTTCTCTCATTGTCGCACTCCAGTTAGGATATTGTTTTGCACACCTCCAGTCCCTTGGAATAGGCCCTGTTTGTAATGATGCAACAAATGCTCTATATGCAGGTGAAAGACAAGAGTATGAGAGAAAATTAGCAATGTCATGATCTGTGCTAGGATGCTCAAAACCATAGCGAACAGGAGGTTTACCAAAGTTGGATCTAGTATCCCTACGTTGTGCAAGAGGTAACTCTACCTGTTCAGGATTAGGAGAGACATTACCACTTGACCTAAGATGGGTCGGGGAGCTCAACGGAGAGAGGTCGAGGAGAGATTTGGGATTGAAGAAGCAGGCTGTTGTGACTGTGGTCCACTGATTTGCTCTCTCTGACTCCTGAACTTTCTCCTTTGGTACACTATTGGTTCCTTTGGAACTATTTGCTCCCCCTGACTGCTGAACCGTCTCCTCTAGCACTCTATTGGTTCCTCCCTGTTCTCAACATTCACCTCTTCACTTCCTTCATCAATTGTCTCCTCATTCTCATCGCCAACTATCTCTTCGCCTTCACAGTCACCATTCCTCATATTCACACCATTATCCTGAGTCACCTCCCGAGTTTCAGGGCTATCCATTGGACATGAGATGGTACCAACAATCACTTCTTCTTGAGCATCAGCTCCTTCATTCTCCCCCTCTCTACTGTCATCGTCAGTGACTGAAGAGGATTCCTCCAAGAGCGGGTCAAGATCCCATGGCTTTGTGTAGTATGGTTCAGACTCCCTGAACGTCACATCCATACTTACATACAATTTCTTTCCAATAGGGTCCCAACACTTGTAACCCTTTTGTGTAGCAGAGTATCCAACAAAAATGCACTTCATTGCCTGAGGATCCAACTTGCCAACTGAAGGTCTATGGTCCCTAACAAAGCACACACAACCAAACACTTTTGAGGGTACTTTAAACTCTTGTTGTCCCAGCAACAGCTCCACAGGTGACTTCATACCAAGAATCCTAGATGGCATACGATTGATTAAATATGTTGTTGTCAGCACCGCTTCACGCCAGAGATATTTGGGCACATTCATCTGAAACATGATTGACCTTGCTACCTCTAACAAGTGTCGATTTTTCCTCTCAGCTACACCATTTTGTGGTGGGGTACTAGGAGAAGTTGTTTGATGTATAATCCCATGTTCTGAAAGATACGCCCCAAAATCATTGTTCACATACTCCTTTCCATTATCAGTTCGGATAATCCGAATCCTAGTATTGAATTGGTTTGCAACCAATTTATGAAAATCCTGGAAACACCTAAGAACCTCATGCTTACCCCTAAGCATGTAAATCCATGTCATACGAGTGTAGCAGTCAATAAAGGTGACAAACCACTTAAATCCACTCACAGATGTAACTGAGCAGGGACCCCAAACATCAGAATGTATTAACATAAAATGTTCACAAATTCGGAGACCAATACTAGGATAGGTTGACCTTGTATGCTTTCCAAGTTCACAAGCATCACACACCAGTTTATTTCTATCCACTTCCTTAAGTAGAGGAGGATATAGTTTTTTTAATGTTTCAAAAGACACATGTCCTAACCGGCAATGAAGCAAGTAGATCTCCCTCTCCAGTGCTCCACCCACTGTAGTCAATGCTGACTCTCCTTGATTAATGAACCACAGCCCATCACGCCTGACTCCAGTCCCAATCACTCTCCCCATCCTCTTCTCCTGAAAGATACAAAAATTTTCATCAAATGTAACCATACATTTGTACTGATCAACAAGTGAACTAACAGAGAGGAGATTGACTAGGAAGGAAGAAACATGCAAAACAGAAGATAAGCGAAGAGATGGAGTGCATTCTATAGATCCTACACCATGGATAGGTTGGGAGGTACCATCAGCAGTTTGAATAGTCTCAGAATAGGAATGTGGGATGTATGTTTTAAAAGAACTAGATATGCCTGTGACATGTTTAGAAGCTCCTGAATCAATGACCCATTCTATGTTATGCCTACATGTGGATGCAAGTGCCTGTGCCTGAGTACCTTTGCCCAAGTGGGCATAGTTGGCAAAGTTACCAAAGTGACTGGCGGTGCCAATTACAGAACCAACTGGAGCAGTACTGGAGGCTTCAGATGCTTTAAACTTCTGCCATTGTTCCCACTGCTTGACTTGTTCTCCAGTTAAGGTGAGAGACTGAATCTCAGCCTTAACCCGAGGACCACTCTCTGTGGTAGAACTCTCCATGGATGCATTGGCTTGCAGGGCACCACGGCCTCTGCCACGTCCTCCTGCACGTCCGCCACCACGACCACTACGACCTCCTTGATCACCACGAGCACCACCACGGCCTCCCCGAGTTCCACTCCTACCATCATAGGTTTTTGGAAAGGGACAACTATAGCTCATGTGTCCCTTTTCTCCACAGTTGTAACACAACCTCTCTATCACAGTGGTATAGGCTGACTTCACAGGATTATCACCACTCATCATACGAAGCCTGCTCTCCTCAATGACCATGGCTGACACAGCCTCCTCCATGGTAGGTAAACTGTCCTGGTGACAAAAGGCAGCCCTCCTACTCTCAAACTCAGGATCTAAGTTCTTCAGGAAATGAGTCACCCTCCTGTCCTCAACCCACTTCTGAACATCATGAGCATCTTGTGGATCTCTCATATGGAGTGGAGCATAGTAATCCAGCTCTCCCCACAAGTACTGTAACTCACTAGCATATTGCTCCACTGGCCGTCCTGCTTGCTTCACCGCATCGGCCTTGTTCTGAATTTCCATCATCACTATCATATTCCCCTGCTTGGAATACCTGTTACTCAGAGTCTTCCATATTTGTGCTGCAGTGTGCATAGCTTCCACCACCTTACTAACCGATGGTGACATGGATACCAATAACCATGCCACTATGGTAGACTTTGTTGTGTGCCAAACTCTCCACTTGGGGCTAAGCTTGTTAGCCGGCTCCACACAATCCTCCCTCAAATAGTTCTCTACCCCCTTTCCTCCTAATATCACTTGCACTCTTCTAGACCAACTCAGATAATTCTTACTTCCTTCTTACTTCACATCATTCGGTATGAGTTCTAGTTTGAGTTCACGCACCTCCCAAGGGCCAATCAAATTCATCTCCATGAGTGCCTCAATCATGGACCTTAACTCATTCTTCAACTCACTCTTGGTGATTGGTGGATCCTCTCCACTGCTACTACTGTCTTTTGCCTTCTTCTTTGCATCCTCTTCTGCTTTCTTATGTGCTTCATCCATAGGATTCATCTCCTACTCAGAGCTCTCCCCAACACACCCAAGATGAGCAGCAGCACACTCGACACGAGCACAAGAACAAAAAAACAACCACCTTCTTTCCCTTTGCTTCTTAGGAGCCAAAGCACACCAGGATAGACCCAACAGCCGCACGCGCTCGGCCAAATCCGACCGCACCTGAAGGCCGCGCTGCACACTGCCTGGTCCGCCCGCGACTGCCGCCGCCGCGCCTGACCAGCGCTCCCGCACGCGCGCACGAGGCCGTCCAACCGCCGCCGCCGCGCCTGACGAGCTCTGCCCGCGATCGCCGCCGTTCTGGTAGCCGACCGCCGTCGTCGCGCTTCCCTGCAGCAAAGCTCGGCCGGGCAAATCACAACGACGAGCGCCCCCTTCAAACCCTAGGAAGGGTGAAGTCAGCACAGGGCACCCAGCCGCCGCCTTCTTCCACAGCCGTCGCCGCCTTCTTCCTGCTCACGAGCCCGCTCCGGAGGTCGGCCACAAGTTGCACGCACCCGCTTCGTGCCGCCTAGCTCCGACGTCCACGCCGCGCCACCGCCGCCGCCGACGGTCAGTGAACCCTAACCCTAACCAAGGCTCCGATACCACGTCGTAATTGATTTGGGAAGCTTCTGGCTGGCTCGTTCCCAGACCGGAACTACTTTATTTCTATTTCTCACTTTTACATATAAGTCCCTTTACAATCCAATATTTCCACCAACAGTTACCAATGGTGATAATGCGTCTCGCTCGTTCCGATCCATGGTGAAGTTAGAGCGTTGCTGTTGGACGTGGCAGATGAGCGATGCACTGTGCGGCCTGCCGTCTGTCGTCGCAGATGAGCGTTGCTGTTGCAGATGGGCGACCGTGCACCCCACGATGAAGTATTATTAGGGTAGGTGTAGCCAAGTAGTTATCAGCTTATCATGACACTAGGATGTATGATCTTACAGGTTGGCCTTGTCTATACTCATGAGACCATGTCCTGTAAGATTTCATATATAGCACTCTACAATGTCAACAATGATATTCCACCTTATCCTGCATAAGTAAATGGCAAATTGTCGCACGTTTCCAACTCAGCATTTCAGTATCTAAACTGCAACTGAGCTTTCCTTTTTCGAGATTGACCATGTCTAAGTCATAATCAAATAAATACTATACCTCCTGTCACTGCTATGTGACGTTTAACACGCAAGCTGAACTTGCTGTCCGTCTGAAACTTCATGTAAATCTACAATGCAACATGCATAACATTTGCACTGAAGGCGCAGTAATCTTTGAGAAATACTGAGTGCAGTAGCCTTTTTTGGAATGGAATTGCGTATAGATTGTAGAAGCCATATAATAATATATACGATTCAAGAAGTTGACATGACGATATATATCAAGTAAGCAACTGAAAAGGCTATGTTGGCCCTCCAGCTGACCAGCTCTGCTTTCCCATGAAGAAATGCATTATTTACTTACTGCTGTGCTCACAACTTTCATCTTGCCTGTACTCAAGCGAGCTACTACGAATGAATTTTCCCCAGTCGAGTGCGAAGCCATAGATCTGGTGAAGGCTGAGAAGCGCCACTGCATCCTTGGCGGTGGTGGAGGTAAGCGATGAGGAGCGCGAGGTAGACGAAGCCGCTGCTGACACAGTTCAACCGCTGCGTGGGACCTCGACAGCACCACCTTAGTGATGGTGACCAGAGATCCACCTGCCACCGGGCATTACGAATCGTGATCGAAGCAAGCAGAATCGCTAGAAGCGATGCCGAGGAAAGGAAGCCCTTGATACCAGTTGTCACGCCCAGTGGCAGCTGGTGATCACCGGGACGTGAGGAGATTGAACAAGGCACGATGGTGATAACGAGACGAGGACAAGTTCCTTCTTTCTAGATTCTGCATTGTTGAATTGGATATAGTTGTTCTGCCTTAGTACAGCTTTATATAATCAGTTCTGGCTGCCTGGCCCCACCCATCATACATTGAAAGTAACACTCTCCTAAGCTTACATCTCCCTCTCTTGAATACATCTTCATCGATGGCGCCATCTTCACTTGGTTAGCATAGTGGGAGGTGTTTTTTTTCTCTCGATCTGCACTGAGATGTATGTGTGCACACTTCTCAATGCAGATCCAAGGGCTATGAGTGTGGGAGTACATGCTCTTGAGAGCATATTTAACTTTACCTAGCATAGCGGTCCTGACAGCACCACACCTTTCCTTGCCGACGAGTGACGTCTCCACCATCACTGCCCGTGTGGCCATCCTCCGCCACCGATTCTGCTTCTCTACGCCTTCTTACCGGATACCATAATCTCAGCTTGTCCTTCACTTCGCATGCTAAAGAGCTCAAATTAGTCCTCAATACATTTGAACAATTATGAAATTAATTTTCACAAGAGTGAGCTCTTTTGCTATGGAGCAGCTAAGGAGTGTGAACAAGAATATGCACATCTATTTGGGTGTAAGGTGGGTTCTTTACCCTTCAGGTATCTTGATATACCTATGCACCATATATAGAAAATTGTCTAATAAGGATTGGACGTGCATAGAAGAGAAGTTCTAGAAGAAACTTTGTAGCTAGAAAGGTTAATTACTCTCGTAAGAAGGAAGAATAGTTCTTATTAATTTGGTCCTCTTTGGCCTGGCTCTGTTCATGTTATCCTTCTTTGATGTTCCTAGAGGTGTCCTAAGAAGATTAGATTACTATCGATCACGTTTTTTCTGGCAAAGTATGAACACAAAAAAAATATCACCTTGCAAAATGAAATATCCTTTGCACACCGAAAGACTAAGGAGGTTTAGGTATACTAAACCTTGACATTCAGAATAAGTGAGTAAGTGGTTATTTAAGCTCATCAATGAGGATGGGATTTGGCAAAACATTTTAGAAAGAAGTTCTTGTCCTCTAAAACTTTATCTCAGGTGAAGCATGGGCCAAGGGATTCTCACTTTTGGACTGGCCTTTTGAAGGTGAAAAATGACTTCTTGGCTAGGGGGTTGTTCAAAGTGCAAAATGGGAAGGACATTGGGTTCTGGAAAGACGTGTGGGTAGGCGAGAAATCGTTCAGAGAAGTTTATCCCAACCTTTATAGGTTATTCAGAAGGAAAGACGATACCGTGGCTAACATCATAAGGACAATATCACTTAACGTATCATTTAGAAGAGGTTTGATCAACGATAACTTGGTTTCGTGGAAAGACTTGGTTTCAAAGGTAGTGCCGATCAATCTGATAAACAACAAGGATGGCTTCCACTGAAAAGCAAGTCAGAAGAGCAAATTTTCAGTAGGGTCAATGTATAATCTAATGATTAGCTGTGATGTACTACCGGAGAAAAATGCACTATTGAAGCTAAAGATTCCATTGAAAATTTAAATTTTCCTTTGGTTTTAAAAAGGGTATCACACTTACAAAAGACAACTTAGCAAAATGGAATCGGCAAGGAGATGTTAAATGTTGTTTTTGCAATCAGGAAGAAACCATCCAACATCTCTTTTTTATTGCCACTTTGTGAGATTCATTTTGAATATTATACATATCACATTTTGAATTCGACCTCCTTTTAGTATTTCAAATTTGTTTGGACCTTGGCTGTTTGGTGTAGGCTCCAAGCTCAAGGGCAAAATCTTGCTAGGAGTGGCAGTGATCTGCTGATGTTTATGGTTGAATAGAAATAATATGGTATTCAACAAAGCTAAGTCTAATATTTTTGTGTAGGTAATTTTCAAGATTGACACAATGGATCCGACAGTAGTCCCTGCCGCATGAAGAAAAAGAGAGAGAGATGTTCAGGAGAGGATGCAAGAAGTTGTAAACTTTCTAATGGAGGCCTTTGCAAATTTTAGTTGGAGCTCCCGGAATCGAATTGGAGCTTAGTTTTCTTTTCAGTCGGTCGGCGTGTTTTGTTTTAGATGGGCTTTAATTTTCTTCTCTTGGACATGTCTGCTGGAGACCTTATGGCTGTGGTGTGGCAGTGGCGGATCTATGATTTTACTTTAGGGTATGCCATCTAATATTTTTTTAGTACAATTCGATAAAGCCATTTAGAAATTCAGTAACAAATGTTAATTCGCAATGTAATTCAGTATATATGCAATAAATAGCATAATAGTCGCTAATAAAATGTTGAAATTCTCCAAATATGTTTAAGCAGTAGTAAAACACTACCACTAGTCATAGCACATGATAATTCTCACTAAGAGGTACTTAGTAGAAAAAGTTTGTACTAAGTTTGGACTACCAAAACATTAGAAAAAGCCCACATCAGTTGGAGAAATCTATCATTCTGGTTGTGTGTGTTCAATATAAAGACTAAGTTGAAAACATAAATAAATGACAATATAGAGATATACAGTACTATTTATCTGACTTTTCTAGGTTTTCTAAGGGACACGATTGTCTTGATTATATAATCTTCATTTACTTAAATCAATATCTCAATCCCATTATATAAGGGATGAGTTAGATGCTTTTAGCAATGAAAGTACAGGAGAAAGAAACAACATAAATTGGCTCAGGCAGTCAAGCTGTACGCATTAATCATGTACGCAGAGTTCGACTCCAACTCTATCTTAGCCTCTAATACAACTCAAGTCCTAGCGTAACCAAACTTGTATACATGTTCGACACATATCTAACAAACTCCACCTTGGGCAAATACGCACGCCATCTTGAAGCCATCCATGTGCAAAACTCCATGTACTCGGACATGAGCCGCCTCCTCCGTCACTCACTTCGAATAGCCTGATGAGGCTGATCCCATAGCCGCATTACTACCAGGATAGAACACCACCATGTTTACATTGCCATCCATGACTCCACCTTCACCAACGCTCCCTTTCAGCTTGTATTGGTGTGCGCTTGACTTCTCACCAATCATGACTGTTTTGCCTCCGTGCATGACTCTCAAGGTCTTCTTATCAGGAAATGCCTAATACGATTTGTCTTCTTCATGCAATAGACCAAGCGAAATAAGATTTCTTGTTACCCCTGGCACATGCTTCACACACTTAAGTAGTATCTCTTCACCATCACATAACTTGAACTTGATGTCGCCTACTGCTACAACAATATAGCCCGAGCCATCTCCCAAGTAAGCAAAACCATTGTCCTTCTCAGTGTAAGACGAGAACAACTCCCTCTTTGATATTGCATGGAACGAGCTAGCTAAATCCAACAACCATGTTTCACAGGAATTTTTACTTGATACTATGAGAATGTCACCATCGCTATCCGAGTTATCTTTCTTTTTGGCAATCACAACACTTACGTATCCTCCATTTTTCTTCAGTTCTGAACAGTCTCTCTTTACATGTTCTTAACCCTTGCATTCATAACACCGCGTCCCCTTCTTCATGTTAGCCCTCTTATCTTCCACACTACGATCACCTTTGACTAGAAAAGCATCACCAGAATGCTCCTCTGCTGCATTATTCTTCCTCCTTTGATCATGAGGAAGCAACATAGCAACAATATCCTCTGCCTTGATGTCCTCCTTTCCATACGTCAATGTAGTAACCAATTGCTCATAAGACCTCGGCAACGAACACAGAAGAATAATAGTCCTGTCTTCATCATCAATCTTCTCCTCAACCTTCATAAGATCAGTAACCAATTGATTGAAAACATTGATGTGCTCTGCAATATGTGACACCTCTTGCATCTTCAGGCCAAACAACTTCTTCTTCTTGAACATGAACTGACTGGCCAACTTGTCCCAAATCTTTTGTCGAATTTTCCTCCATGACAAGGTACATGATCTGATCAGAGAGATACAACGTGATAGTCTGCATCTCCTCCTACTTGTCATCATCTATCTTCTCCGGCTTAATCCCACTGAGCATCTTCGAGATACCTTGTTGAACCAACAAATTCTTAACTCTCGCCTGCCACAGCCTGAAGTTTCCGGTGCCATCAAACCTCGTCACCTCAAATTTGGATTCCATCGACGCCATCTATATGTTACCACAGATCGCCAAAAAATCACGTACCTTATGTACGCTCGCGTGCTCGCTCCACGCGCACCAAGCACATCGTCCACGTGCTTGTTCGTCGTCACAACACACACGTCACCACAACACATGCCTCCTGCACGTGCAGTGTCAGATCCATCGTGTGTCGCCACCGCCATACACCATATGTGTACATCCACGCCGCTCGCAAGCCCCGTCAACTATCCCGCCACTCGCCTTCAACCATCATAAGCACCGATCACGAATAACTCCGATTGCTTTGGATACAATCTCCCGTAGACTTCTCTAGTTTCATGAAGGCAACAAACACGGGAACAAATCCAAATCGGACTCCTCCTGCCATACCGTTTGTTTTCCTTCCGTGATTGATGCACATGTATGCATACACATATCCTAATCGTATCTTATACCGTGACCGAACAAGACTCAGGTAGCATAAATATACCATGTATATGTATATACACGTTCCTAGTGGTGGACGCATATATCCTAATCGTACACATACGCATGCAGCTTGTGCCTCAGCGTATTCCACCGTTCCGGAACTACTTGCTTTATCCAACACCTCCTCTGACTCGTAATCACATATGAAAACCTCGACCAGCTGTCGCGTGCCACCTCGGTTTCCAATGAAAAACAGTCCATCACCGAGAGAATCCTCTAGACCATTACCAGCGGCTCCATCACGAACTCAACTCCGTCCAGGCGACTCCTTGCTGCACAAAATGCCTGCATATGCATATACGTGCAAGCAACCTCAAAGAAAACACGTCCATACGATGTCAAGTCCATCATCAACATTATTGCTCTGAGCCCGTAACAATCACTCAGATCAAGATAAAAAAATCTCATTAATCTGATCGCAAGTCGAAGTCGTCGTCTTTATCCACGACGTCTTCCAGTCGCAGCGTTGAACCTGGCCATCACATCTGATCGGCCCCAATCGAACAACAGTTATTGGCCGCCATCAACCCAATCTCCATGTCTGGACGGATCGATCCCTATTGATTGCAGCCAACTGAACGGTTCGAGCCACCCGCTCGAAGTTTCCAACTCCACTGATCGAGTCGTTGATCACCATCATGCTCCACTTTGTGCCACGTCCATCTATGGACACACCCGTACGAGTCTTGCGCTGTGTGAAACATATCCATCGCATCTCCCAAGATCTTCTTCTATGAATCTGCTCTAGATACCGCTTGTTAGAGTGCACGGTTAATTTCAGATCCGAACAGATCTACTAACCGACGAACGCGAAAGCATAACCACCGTAGAAAAAAATACGCAAACGAGAATGACACCGATGCATGGTGTTTTTTAACAAGGTTCAGTGATGTGCCTAATAATCTTCGGGGTATGACTACGGACGCTCATCCCCATAAAACAGCAGCTACACCGGCATCCGACGATCCCGCGGCCTTGCTGCGACTCAAATTAGCCGCCAAGTCGTCTCACGGTTACAACAAGTTTGGCTCATATTTATGGCCTGTAGAATACAAAGTTTGACTCCAACTCTATCCTCACCTCTAACACAACTCGGCGTGGGCACATATCTAACTGTTGTGGCCGCGTCAGCAACTGGGAGTGGACACACCAACCGTTGGACGAAATGTATAGCTGGTGAGAGATGCGCCTGTTTCTGTTTGTCATTTTCTGCTTCATCCGCGTTGAATTTCACTCCAATTTTCCACAATTAAAAAAATAAATGGATGGGGGGATTTGTCCTCAAACACCTGCACACGTAAGCAGCCTGCGGCAACTTCCGCGACATTTCAGCCCATTTGCCACATCTGCTCCAACTCCAAGCACATGACGACCCTGTGGGGGTTTGGTGGGCAATAGTTGGATCATCTACTAAAAAAATAGTGGACAAAAGGTATTGGGCGAACCTCTGAATCTACCTCAAATTTGAGCTTGCGCGTGCATGTGCTCACAACTAGCACAAGTTTTTTTTTTTTTTTGACAACAAACACATATATTATATTATCAAAGCAGCCCGGTTTAAAAAAAGGTCCTCAAAAGAAGACCATTTTACATTGAAGCCCTAGATCTGAAGAGGATGAAGGCAGCGCTGTCCATGGCATTGACGACAACGAAGCCGCTGGCGGGGGGTAGCAGAGGCGTCGAGAATGCGTGCACCTGGGCAGAGAGACCGTGCAAAGCGACGGTTGAAGGCGGGCTGGTCGAGTCAACAGAGGAAGTACACGCCGGCGACTGAAGGATTTGGTCGGAGCTTTCGCCGGAGTTTGAAAGTGCACGAACCGGGGTCCCAGGTGAAGGCGGTGCCGTCGAGCAAACTCTAGGAGGGGAGCCACCTTGCTGCGGACGAGGGTACAAGGGCCGGAGACTGCTGTGGAGGGGATGAGGCGGGTGACTGGACAGAGATGGAGGAGGGGAAAAGAGAGACCGCACCAAGGACCAAATCCACCGAAAAGCGGATTTGAATCCTGGGCACAACCCTCAAATCCTCCACAATCACGGCCGGATCGGGGATGGCGACATGGAAGCTCAAGCAGATGTCGATGGAGATGGAGGAGGATGGAACTGCTTGAGGGGGCGAGTTTATTTTATTCTCAGAAGCGACGATGCCGGCGACGAAGAAGCTGAAGAAGACGTCAACGACGACGAAGACGACAGCGGCTCGCTCGAGGTGGCTCTTACCACGGAGGGCCAAAACCATAAAGGAACTGAAGGAAACCTAAAAAGAAGTACTAGCTACTGGCTGCCGAGGACGGGGCCCACTCCCTCCGCTCCGGCGAGCTCGCCGGTGGCGGACGGGAGGGGGCCGGCTGGGAACTATGAAGAGCGGTTGTGGGAGGAAGGCCAACTAGCACAAGTTGTAGCTCACCACATGACAAATGTTCAACATACATATGCCAGGTGCATGTGTGAGTTGGCTAATTTGAACTGAATTTTTTTTTTCAATTGAACTCCCAGAACTAGCATTCAGATGGGCTTGCTTTGATGCCATTCAAGGAAAAGGAATACTGAGCAGTAGTAACTGGTTTTGCGTTAATAATTGCACATAGAGAAACTTTTTTCTGGTCCATTTCTTGAATAGCTCGAATGAAGGGGGCATATTTATGACTCATGAGTAGTCGCTTGTTATTGTAGGTCCACTGCATTTGGGAGTCCTTGATTAGCTTGTCAGCAAAGTTGAATGAACTGCATTGTGTGGAGATGTTCAGGCCATGTGATGTAAACAGTTTCGTTTGGATCACTCGGCGCTGCTACGAATCTATACCTGTGGAGACATTGATGTGCGTTTGGGCTGAAAATAAGCGTTGATTTAGGTTGATGCTGATTTGTTGTGAGAGAAATACTGTTCTGTTGCTGAAAATAAGCGCTGATTGGTTAAAAAAACAAAAGAAGTTGATATATCAAGCGTGCATCCCCAAAAGCTATGGGGATAGTCCAGCTCTGCGTTGGCATGGAGAAGTGCATTGATTAGTTACTGCTTACTACTTCCTTCTTGTTTGTACCCTAGTAGATTTTTAGATAATGGATACCGAAAACGTACCCGGTTTCATCTATCAAAGGGTAGAATCAAGCCAATTATTACCACATTCCTACTAAAACAAAACTAACTCATAAAAATGAAACCAAGAATGATAGACATGACTAAAAAGAGGTAACTAGACTCCTGGACAACCATCCTCTGAAAGCGAAAAGCTACAAGGCCAACGACTCTAAGTTTTGCCCCACTAGGATCAGCTGATCTGGTTTGCAACCTGATGCCACAAAGTAATTTGCTGAACTGTACTATTTATTCTCCATGGATGCGAATTTTATAGCAAAATCCTCTGCTTTTTGAGACCCAATGTATTTGTCAGACCAAGCAGAGTCTGTTTTTTCTCCATGGCATGATTTCAATCAGGTCCACCTGCACGCTCGTTTGTTTTTTACTCTGTACGTGCACAGCATGATGGTGCGCTGCATTGTTATTAGTCAAAGACTGACAACAACACCTTGCAGGCTTTAGAAAAAATGTGCACTGTGCTACTAGCTGCTAGTGGACACCATGGAAATGTTCCAGCGTCATGGGATTGTGACTTTGTGAGGGAATCGCTGCCTGACCGTATCCATTGGCTACGGTGGCGCCGGGCCTGCACGTGCGCATGGTGACGCGGTCACGGCGGGCAAGGTAAGCGCACACGGGTCTTGCCGAGTACTCCAACCGACTCCACTCGGCGGCGAGCGTGCCGCGGCAACGGTGGTGGCACAGCAACCCGACGGCAGCCAGTGGATGCAACCCGTTCGACGAAATGTGCCATTGGTGGGAACCTTGAGCCATCTCGTCACCGAAAGTGGCGGCCTTAATTGTTTTTTTTTTAGATTAGCGGCCTTAATTGTTGCTTTCACATACAAAACATCCAACAGAGCAAAGCGTGTTCCAACAAAGCAAAGCGTGTACAATCTTGGCTCGCCGGTCACCACGGTACTTGCACCATAACTCCGTGAGAGCTTCCATAGTCCATACTGTGGCAGCATGAACCACAGTACACACCGATAATTTCTTTTGGCGCCGGTTTGTTTATAGGCGGTTTTAATTGGCGGACGTAAGTAAGAAAAAATTGGTGGGCCTGAATAACGAAACCGCCTATGTAAATAGATAAGAGAACCGACAATGTTGAGCCTTCTATAAATACCCCTTCTTCCTCCCTGACCAGAACAGTAGCTTGTAGCTAATTTTTATTGGAGGCGATTTTGGAGGTCTAGATTTTACAAAATATAAGGGGAGATGTTTTGATGTTCATTTTTTAGAACGAGATTGTTAAGAAAAGTTAGTTCATGTATCTCTTGCCTATTTTTAATCATTCTTACTCAATTTGAGCCATTTTTTGGATCTAGGGTTTCACCCAAGTTAGAGAGAAGAATAGCTAGTTTATTGTTTTCATTTCTTCAAATTAGGTTGCTTAAGATGGTTAGATAATGTCTCTCCTCCCTCCCTTTTCTTGCTTCACAATTTAGTTTATCCACTATATATTTAGTTGTTTCCATGAATGATGTATTCTTGTGTATTTATGTAGAGACAGAAAGATAGTTTTTTTTTAGTTTTTTTAATTATGTGACTTAGGTTTTTGTCTTTAATCCTTGCTTTTGTCCCTTTACTTCTCAATTTATTGTATTCACTATGTATTTATGTTTCATGAATGGTGTATTTGTATGGGGAGAGGAAGATAGGTTTATTAATTAAGATGGTTTGTTTATTAGTTGCAAAATATAAAAGGGGATTTGTTTTTTCACGATGATTTTGTTGAATGAGATTACTTAATAGGATTTCATGCTTCTCTCCAAAATTTTAGATAATATTTTTTATTATGAGAATGAGTTCGAAACAGCATGATTCTTCTAACTTTTAGCAAACTAAGTTTCAAGGTCTACAAAATGGAAAATATAGAAGTAGGCGATTTTTATCTTCATTTCTTCGAAAGCAGTCGTTGATCAAAAGGTTGGGTAATTAATTAATTTCTCTAAACAATTATATTTATTTTGTATTGATTACAATAAATTCATTATATTTTTTACAGGTAATGATAGAGAGGTCATTCTAGATATATAACTTATCAAGAGTAGATCCATCATACATACCTGAGGTCCATACGTTTATTGATGCCGCTAAGAGCCATGCTTGGAGATCAATGACGAAGAACATATATTTTTCATGCATAGACTGCAAAAAAGTTGTTGTATTTGTTGATACAGAACCAATCATTTCTCATCTAGCCTACCGAAGATTTATAGAGGATTACTTGATCTGGACAAAGCATGGAGAGGGTAGCTCTGCTCCTTAATACAACTGGAAAGCCTGCAAACATCGACGCCGATAGTCGAGATATGCTTGTTGATAGATGTCAGTTCGTACACGAGACACCATAACCTTGTCCCTAAAGCGAACATATTGTACCAAATGTTACTAATCATGGTTTCTTCGGAGGAAATGAAGACATTAGAACTCATTGTCTGCCAAATGTCACTGATGCGGAGGATACACAATTTTTAGAGGCAATATTACGTAGTCATACAGATCCATCAATGTTCTTCATGAGAGGTATGACAGCCTTGATGAAGGCAGCAGAAGACATTTTACGATGAGTCTATGGGTTGTACAAAAGAGTTCATGATGTTGTGGCCTGTGCTAACATTATTGATGGTAAAAGCCAGATATGGTCTATCCGATGCTGGCTTCAATGCGTTCTTGAGTATTCTCACAGACATGCTTACAAAGGAGAACAAAGTGCATGCTAACACATACTATGCACTTGATGTAGTTACCTTCGAAGACATGCACTTAATGTTTAACTTCAAGAGACTCGACATTCAGCTCATAACGGTGTGGTGCTTGTTAGTGTCGCTCAGACTTACACAAACATGTGCTACTATTATTGTGATTCTTATTCCCATATCAGTGAAAGAATTGGGTATCTTAACCCAATGAGAATATGCAAGGAGCGGCACAAATTCTGGTTAGAAAGGACAATGATAAATTAAATGGCAAGACACTGGAAGCAGTTGAGAAGATTATAGATGACATGAAAAAGAAATTTGAGACCGAATACTGCGTCCACATAGGACAAGCAATGCTTCAGTTTCAAGACAGGCAATGCGTAGTTGTCCCATACAACTTTAGGTAAGTGTAAGTGTGAGTTTAAATACATACATCAAAATAATAATTTCATTTGACAATATCACGAATTTGATTCATCCAGGGACCATTGGATCTGCTTACCCAGGAAGATAAAGGTGGTGGTCCTAGACTCCGTAGATTACGATCCCTCAACTTATCAACCATTCTTGACTTTCTTAGAGCAGTAAGCCGAGATATGCATGCATACTTTTATCTATGAGAGTTTGATAATAACTTGGTGAATCTATCGAGATCATAGGGTATATAGGTTTTATATGCTATAAGGCGGACCGTACGACTAGTTGCGAAGATGGGAGCCTTTGAGAGTACATCACAATTGGCTGGTATGCAAATTTATGAATACATATCATACATGTATAATACATAGGACGATGTTGCAACTAAATAACCACTTGCCCATTATATAGTGCCACAAGTGACTACCCAGATCGGTCCACTGTGGATTCTACATGTGCAAGTTTATAAAAGATAACGGACGATTCATCAAGAAAATTGATCAGGTAACTAATAGTCATGTATGAAGTTCTATCATTAAAGTTGCAAATATATTATCAATTGTAAATATATTATGTTTATACCTTCCTTTCCAAACATATAAAATAGGCAAAGCGAAGAACATGACCACTGATACTTTGTACAACATAGTTACGGACTTGTGCTCATTCATCATGAAAGAAGTTATTCCATGCAATGGGAAATATCATGGTGCTACAACATCTTAGGAAGGCCAGAGTTTAGATTATTAACAGAAATTTGAAAAATAGGTGGGAAAACTTTTACTTGCAGTTGATTTAAGAAAATTGCCAGTGGAATGATGGTTTTCTTAACTCAACCACAAGTGAAAATCCATTTCCATTGGTGGTTCTTAGTTAACCGCTAGTGGAGAGTTCACTAGTAAAGAATAGACCTTTGAACCGCATCAGACTTTAGCTATAGTCTCTTTTTTTTTGTTCAGGAATAAAGGGAAAGTTAGTCCTAGTTGTAGATACCAAACGGGACTAAAGCCCCCTGCTCAACATCTACTGACATATATGGGACTTTTAGTCCCGGTCCGGATTACCAACCGAGACTAGAAGCCACTTTTTATTCCAGATCGGTGCCCCCAACTGGGACTAAAAGTTCAATGTCGGTTGGGGGCTCTGACCAGGACTAAACACTGACTTTGAGTCCCGGTCTAGGCCCCAAACCAAGACTAATGGTTCATGAATATTTATGCTTGAAGGCCTTCTTCCTCTTCTAGCCCGAGCATTTCAGTCTATGTTCTTCCTCTCTTGTTCTATTCTTACTTCACCTGCGCCTCCATCATCAATTCTTTCGACTCCTACATTGATTCTTTGGCTCTAAAGGTTACCAACTTCACCCTTGCACCTCCATTACTAGCATATCTTATTTCGTTGTCTAGTAATGGTTAGGGATATTTATAGTCCATTTTTTCATTTGTATCTCAAAATCACATGATAGTTTGTATTCTTGGATGAAGGAAGCTTATAGTATTTCATCAAAACTAGTATGTGCCTTTTATTCCTATTATTCATATTACATTTTATGGTTTAGAGAAATAGAGAATTTTGGGGGGTTTTTGAATAGGCATTTTAATTTCATTTCTTTAGAAAATGAGGAATCTTTAGTGCTATTAAAAAAATAAATATAGAGAATAGATGGCGACTGCTTCTGGGTCCTCGACCTCTCATCGGGTTTCAAAGTGACTTATGCCGCACCTTCCTCTCATTGCGTGTGGCGAGTGTAAGGAGAGATTGTGATGGAGTACTGGAGGGTCCCAATAAGGATTGTACTTTCTGGATCGTAATGTGAGTTATTTTAACGCATTTGACAATTATGGTTAATTTGTTCCATTTTTCATTACGGTTTTGATTAAAATTCTTAATTTGTTGTTCTAATTATAGTAGGACGGTTCAAGATGTAAATGCTGATACTAGGAGGAAGAGTATGTTGAACACGTGCGAAAAATCTCTTGTAGAGGCAGATGCAGCAACTGATGAGGCGGTTGTTGAGGAAGTGAGCTAGCACAAGCAGTCCATGGATGTTGAGCAGACGAATGATCCATCTGTTTTAGTTGGGATCGGTCACAAAATCCTTATGCTGCTAAAGTACATTTTAGTTATATATAGTTTGTTTAGTGCTAGTTGGGATTGTAGCAAGGCTAACATAAATTAATCAGTTGTGTATGTGTACCGAGATTTTAATTGATCATGATGACTGATGATGTGTAATTATTTAACTACTAATTATGTTTAAGTTTTGATATGGTATGTCATGTAATGTAGATGAGCCAATATTGGATGTAGAACTTTGATTGTCGCTATGTACAACGCTAATCGCCGCTCCAAAGAATTCATTACGGATGTGCATTGTTTCTTAAGTGTGTCCAAGGTAAATGAGCGGGGTGGTTTCATGTGCTGTCCTTGTGCTTTATGTAAGAATTTGAAGGATTATGCTAGTTTCCGGAGTATCCATTCACACTTGTTTAGGTGGGGTTTCATGCCAAACTATATTTGTCAGACCAAGCATGGAGAAATGTAATAGAACCGCCCAAATCACATGGCCCACAGGCACCTGTCATTGTCACTAATGACCTCTGACAGCCGAGCCCATGTTCCAGATGATTTAGAAGGTCCTACCGGGCTACATCAGTACCTGTTTTCTCTGACATGATCCCATTGCGAAGCCATTACAGTATTACAACATTTCATAATAAAATACATCAGAGTAAAAGTGTGGAAAGATTACATAGTACTTAGATTACAGACCAGGTGTCCAAATAGAATTTAAGTGCAGTTATTACAAACCATAATTAAAAGACAGTAGTAGTGGAATAACAATACAACATACTTTGATAAAGGATAACAGAAACCCTGCCCACGGGTCCAACTTCACTCTTCCTCACTTCCTTCCTGAACGATGGTCACGCGGCAGGAAGCAAGACAAACCTGCTGCGATGGTTCTCCTGCAACAAGGGTTAACAAACCCTGAGTACTGAGGTACTCTGCAAGACTTACCCGACTAAAGAAATTGGGAAGAAGACTCAGGAATGCAGGCTGAGGGGAGTCAAGGTAAGGCTTTAGCAAGAGTCAAAGTGTTTTATAGAAAAGCAATACTAATCATATTTTCAGTATTTTATCTCAACATTATTTTATTCATTAACCATATCTCCAAGTCCTCTCACATATATCGTCATTCTTTCAATCACTTTATCCATTCCAAAAACATCCTAGTTCCGAACCACTATTCACTGAATGGTCGAAGGATCAATTCTCCATAACCGAGGAGCAACGATGATTCAAATCGATTAATACCCAGCTGGGGATCCCTATCCACACTGCATATGTAGCACTTAGGCTTGCATATACCAACCCCGTCTACCATGGCTTTTCCAAAACCTGAACCGGTCCTACACCACCCGAAAGCACAGTACTCGTCACGTCTCCAGGCACGACGGCCACGAGGATACACGCTACTCTCGCCATCTCTCCACTCCCAGTGCGTGGTTGTCGGTTCGAGTAGTAGAGCCACCGGAGTCAGGGCTTTCCGTAGTATGTGGCTAGTTACAAAGTCTCGATCCAGTAGGCCTATAATGAACGGTCCCTAATTCCTTTTTCCAACGGTGGTAATGCATTGGGACTCCAACACAAGTACAAATGTCCCATCGGTTTTCGAATCCCTTTTCCGTCGGTGACAATGTGTTGGGACTCTAACCTAAGCTACGATCACCGAGCAGGAAATCCCTTCTCATCGGTGACAATGTACTGATCTGGTGCATAGCCACTGAACGAGAATAGTACCAATTCCCTTTTCATGATTTAGATAATATATCACAATAGCTCAAAAATAGCATTTTATGCAAATCTAAATCATTTAAGCAGGGCTAAGCATTTTTGAACATTTATTTTAAAATGGGTTCCAGGGTGATATAACAAGGCAGGTAATGCAGCAAGTTAGGTGGCCATCAACTCCTATCAACCTAATGCAATATTTTGACTTAAGTTATAAACATTTTATAAATCACAAGAAAAGGGGCTGAATGTACCGGGGCTTGCCTTGAACTGCGTAGAGCGTTGGATCGAGATCGGTGCCACAAATGTCAAATCCCTATACCACCTCGGGAATAACCTCCTCAGTAGTCACCTCAGCTATCACTTCTTCGTTCACGGGAACTACACGTATGAAATAATGCATACTTAATATGATGCAATAATACGGTATGCAAAATACGAATAAATAAACAAACATCAAGCGCTATCTTTCTTAATAAACTCATTCCAACAAACTTATTCCCAAAATACTTTAGGTCTTCAGGGGGTTTGACCTAAGATCACAATCAATTCAAAAATCACACCAATCATAAATGATTAATGTTTTCTATTCATTTTATTAATCAAATAAACAAATATTAAATAGCATTCTAATTAAACTACCTCCACTTGAGCACAAAGTTTACTAACAGATAGATCTCAGTTCAAAACAGTACCACAACAAATTTTATAATTTTTGGAACAGCACAGAATTTATTAAAATTCATAAAAGTTTTATTTATCCATTAATATACTGATTTTTGGTTCATACAGAAAGTACTCAAAACCTACATTTAATATTTTTATTAAATTCTACATAGGACAGAGAGCATCCATAAATATTTTTATGATTTTTCATGTAGTAAAATAATCCACACAAAAATAACAAACGACATCACTGTGCATACAAAAATAAATTAGAAAAGCTATTTGAAATTCATCTGGAAAATGGAAAGCAAAACCCAGCCCGTGGCGGCCCAGCAGCCACAGGCCGGCCCAACTTGGCCCGCGAGCTCGCCCGCGTGCCAGACCGCGTGCGCGCCCACTCTCAGGGACGCTGACAGGCGGCCCCACCTGTCAGCTCCCTCTTCCTCCCTCACTCACCCTCACGGCGCGGTCACGCGCACGCGCGCGCGGCGGTTCACTGAGAAGTTCGCCGCCGGTGACCCCACGACGCAACCGAGCACACCCCTAGCACCACCCAGACACAGCGAACTATCTTGAGCACCCGACCTACAACCTACCCGCCTCCGACGAGGCTAGGCTCGTCCATGATGGAAACGGCGGCGCGGCGAACATGTTCTGTCCACTATAGGGCGGTAGCGTTTATGTAAATGGCTCGGGAAGGGTTTGCGTCTCACCAAGACGCCTAGACGGTGGTTGGAAGGCACAGAGGCGAGGCAGAGAGACGAGCTTGACGATGACGATGGCTGCAGTGGCGTTCACCGGCGGTATCCTTCCCGTTCCGACAGTTCTAAGCCACCAAAAGGAGAACAACCGCGAGCACGAGCATTAGCAAGGACTAGGAAACCCAAAACGTGAGACCTTGGAGGCGAAGGCTCACCGTAGTAGACTAGACGCGTGGAGAATGGCTGCGGCGGCGCTCCGACCGCACCCGAAGACGTTGACACGCGTTCCGGGCTCGACACAGCACCACAACGCACACCAACGGAAGCAATCAGTGCGCAAGTGAGTGATGGGGTTGGCTACGAGACGAATTGGTCGGAGGTAGACTGGAGGTGGCGGATTTTGGCCCGGACCCGAGAGGTCTTGCCGGCGGCCGAGCGGGGAGAAAGAGAAAGGGGAGGGGTGCACGTCGCCATTTTATGGAGCAGGGGAGGAGAGGATAAGGGCGAGGGAGGTCCGGGGTCCCCCTGTGACCCAGACGCGGCGGTGGCCGGGCCCCGGCCGGCTGGACTACGGACGGCTCACGGCGTGGCGCACGCGCGCGTGTGCCCTGCCCATAGTAGGGGCCCGGGTACTGTATCTAGGCAAATCTAGGTCAAATGCTACTCTATCTAATTATGCCCTATCTAATTCGAATTAGGGAAAATGCCAAATAACAAAGTTGTGACAAATTTTGGCTGACGAATGGGGTTTGAATCAAGGCTCGGTGCTAATCTCGAAATATAGCAAGTTTATCCCAAAATTGGAGGGCATGTGTTTACACCAGAATCTGGACCGGGAACGAATAGCCGATTGCCGAAGGCAGACAGCCGATTTCGAGGCAGAGACAGAGGCAGAGATAGCCGATCAGGTCCTGGATCGGCTGTTGAGCTAAAGAAAGGAAGGCACGGTCAAAGGCAGAATCGATTGATGACGTCAGCACAGGTCTTTGGCGCCAGGATGCGATCACGATCGGAGTCCGTTGAAGGAAGGAAAGATTGGGCTCCAAGTTACCTTAAAATTAGGGGAGTTTGTTAGTTTCCATATTTATTTTGAGTTGTAATTCGACTAGGACTCTATCTTATCAAGCCTAGGGTATAAATATAAGCCCCCGGCCATTGTAATACATACGTACACATCAATACAACACACCTTTCGGCTCTGGCCAAATTCTTAGGAGTAGAAGTAGAGTAGATCTCGGCAAGTTTCATCAATCGAGCTGGGTGTCATCCGGTGGACGCAGGCTTGCTTGTAAGTATCGTCATGCCTCGCTAAGTTTTGTCTCTTTAATGTCATCCGGCGGACATGGGAGCATGGTAGATCAGGGTTGATTCTTATTTGATATGAGTTTAGCATCATCCAGTGGACGTGGACTTAGATCAAATAAGGGTTAGTTATCGATTCATGTTTGTTTTCTTGTTTAATCTATGTTTAGCTTCATCCGGTGGACGAGAGCTTAGATTAAGCTTGATCATGGGCATGAGTTAGTTATCGACTCTAACTAAATTGGCATCTTAGTTAGATTTATTAAGTTACCAAGATGTTACTTCTTTGCTGTTTATCTATTTGCATAACATTTCCTTGCCCGATCAAGATTGTATAGTATTGGCCTTAAAGCTATACAAGAAGCATTCATCTGTGTTTTATTCATACTTTTATCCTGTCGCTGCTTTCATCGGCTAGTCCTGTATGCAGTCTTGTTCGTACGTGTTGTGGGGGCTTGACAAGAGCGAATCTAGACGGATGCAGAGCCGCAGGCCTTTCAGACCAGCTCTGTATTCCTACTAGGTTTGCTTGTGGCTATCGGATCTAGCCACCGTCAAGCGTTTTGCTTCACGGACCATGTATCGGCTGAACAGCCGATGCAGCTATGCTTTCACGAGTTGCACTCAAGTAATAGGATAAATATTGTTTAGGTCTAATAATCAATAGATTTAAGTCATAGTTTACATTATGGCTGCCTCGATCCGCTCGATCCTCACTGTTGTAAACATTAAGTTAAATACATGGGTTTGAAGGTCAAAGCATTGTCTATCTTATATGCTTGTATGTTGCTCGTATGTGCTGAATCGGCTAATTAGCTGATTTCCCCCTGTTTCTACATTCAGATACCTTTGATCGAATTAACTTGACATGTGTGCATTAATTATGTTATAATCTACCTCATGCAACATATTATCATCATTGATACACGTGAATTGGTTATTTTACGCCGTAATGCTTATTTCTTAAAAATCGGTTCATGTCATCGCATATCGACTCTTTAGTCGATAGCCCACAAACAGGGCCTGTGAGGCCATAAATTTGGAACTGTCTTGACACACCAGTAAGTTTCGCCTTGTGTTACTGATTATTGTCTCCTTCCTTGTCAATTGCATGTCAAATTAACTGGCACGCTTGGGAGTTATCGACACTCTCAGACCGGGTTTGAAGCTAGCTGGATCTGTGAAAGCTCCACTGCTTTCAAGAGTCGTTTCCGGCTTCGCTGGTATGTTGAGCACGAGGAACCACTTTTTGTGCTAACATCATTTTAATTTAATATTTGATTTTCAATTATGGGTTCAATTGCACAATCATTCCCACAAACAATCAAATCACTCTAGAAGCCCTAAGCACAAACAAATGCAGGCAATTAATTTAAACATGATGACATGACCGTTTTAATTAACCGTAATACCAGAGGTATTACAAGAAAACAGGGTTATAATAGAAGAAGACAAAGATGAACAAGCAGAGGATGATAATGATATTATTGCTAAATACGGTGCCTTAAATGATACTGCAATGAGCCCGCTGATGATCTTGGTTAGGCCATTCGTGATGCACAGAGAGAATGCGATAGTGAAAAGAAGAACATCCAGTTTGATCGCATGCTAGAGAATCACAAGAAATTGCTATACCCAACTTGAGATGTGGGGCCGAAAAAGTTGGGTACCACACTGGAGTTGTTGCAATGGAAGACAAAGAATGGTGTATCTGACATGGGATTTTGGGGAGTTATTGAAAATCCAAAAGAAGGTGCTTACGAAGGATAACGAATTGCCCATCACTATATACGAAGCAAAACAGGTTGTTTGTCCTTTGGGATTAGAAATTCAGAACATACATGCATGTTCTAATGATTGCATATTGTACCATGGCAAGGAGTACGAGAATTTAGATGCATGCCTGATATATCATGCATCGCGCTATAAGATAAGGCGAGATGACCCTGGTGATGCTGATGGTGATGGAGAATGTCCCAGAAAGATAATCCTTGGCAAGGTTATGTGGTATGATCCTATAATACCACGCTAGAAACATTTGTTCAGAAACAAAGATCATGCAAAATTGCTGTGACGGCGCACAAAGACCGTAAGGTAGACAATATGTAAGACACCTTACTGATGGGTCCCAGTGAAGAACAATTGACAGAGAATTGCCTAATTTGCAGATGACGCACAAAATTTAAGGTCTGCTTTAAGTACAGATGGCATGAATCCTTTTGGGGAGAAGAGCAGCATTCATAGCACTTGGCCTGATACTTTATACTACAAACTAACTCGACGGTTGTGCATGAAGCGAAAGTTCATAATGATGACAGTGCTCATCTAAGGCCCGAAGCAACCTGGCAACGACATCGATGTCTACTTGAGGCCCTTAGTTGACTAACTCCTACTTTTGTGAAACAAATCTGGTGTACATGTGTGGAATGGGCAAAAAGAGGGACACTTGACCTACGAGCATTGTTGTTCGTAACAATTAATGATTGACCTGCTCTAAGTAATCTTTCGGGACAGACAAATAAGAGATATAATGCATGCACATACAGTTTTCATGACATTGATAGTATATATTTGAGAAAATGTCAAAAGGTCATGTCCCTTGACCATTGTCAATTTCTTCCTACGAATCGCCCCTAAAAAAGAATGACAGACATTTTAAAAGTAAGGCAGACCACCGTACCAACCCTTCCAACCGAACTAGAGAGGATGTACTCAATATGATCAAGGATGTGAAAGTAGTCTTTGCAAAGGCAGCTGGTAGTGAACTTGTTCCGAAGGATGCTGACGGACACGCGTCCATGTGGAAGAAGTCCATATTCTAGGAGCTACCTTATTGGCAACCCCTTTAGGTCCACAATGCGATCGACGTCATGCACCTAACGAAGGATCTTTGTGTAAACCTACTAGACTTCATGGGTGTGTACGGAAATCCTAAGGACACAATTGAAGCACGACGGGACCTGCGATGTTTGAAAGAACGAGACAAGCTATATCCAGAGAAGATAGATGATAGACGTCATTACTTAAGACCTGCTACCTACACTCTTAGATCATCTTCTTGGTGTCCATGTAAAACACGTTCTCTTGGTCGAACTATATATATATATATATATATATATATATATATATATATATATATATATATATATATATATATATATATATATATATATATATATATATATATATATATATTGGACGAAACTAAAATGCAATAAGGTGTATTTGCTATAGCAAATGCACAGACCCTCCTAGCCCACCTCTCGCTCCACCTATCCGTCCCGCATGTAGAGAATCTTTTATGTTTCGAATCAAAAAATGCAATATCAAAAAATGCAATATCTCCTAAATCCTAACCCTTATTTCAGATCCGTTTGCATCAGGTTGTTGAAAAATATGAGTTTAACAAAACGAAATCCATGAAGACTATATTTGATGAACTTTTTTTTTTAAGTATGTAATTGCAACTTCAATGTACTATGAGTTGCCATCATAATTACAACACAATTGCAACTTGGCTGTAGCGTAGTTAGCGCTTGTTGCAACCACTTAGAACGTAATTTTTACCCAATTTGCTACTACATGCAACTAGTTACAACCTAGTTAGTGAACAATGTGCATTTTATATACCAAATGTGTGTATTCTCTATTCTCTATTCTCTACCAATTGCAGCCGCGAGACTGGACCAATCATAAGTATAACATCATACTGATTGCAACTTGACGGAAGTAATTGCAACAGATCTAATCATGTGCAACTGGACCTGATGTAGTTGCAACTTGACGCGATCCAATTACAACTAGGTTTGGGCCAGTTGCAACTAGGCAAGAACCAGTTGCAAACCTAATGCGATCCAATTACAACTAGAGTCGGACCAGTTGCAGGTTAGAACCAGTTGCAATCTGATGCGATCCAATTACAACTAAAGTCGGGCCAGTTACGAACCAGTTGCAACCTGACGCGATCCAATTACAACTAGAGTTGAGCCAGTTGCAACTGGGCAAAAACCAGTTGCAACCAGGGTGGGTGCATTCAATATAGATAATACACCCAGGTGTAGTATAGATATACAGTTATATATATATATATATATATATATATATATATATATATATATATATATATATAAAATAATTATCTTGTGCTGCAACAAAAAAAATTATCGGATGATAACAAATATAGTAATATAGTAATACACATACAAGCACTCATACATATGTTATTGTGGTATTACGTGTTCCGTTGCAATGCACAGGTGCATTTACCTGTACAAATTATAACCCTCAAACTGGTTCTAGTAGGAAGCAGATAATGTGCACACGACCTAGCTAGCTTTCTAATCCCCAGGGGAGAGGGGCAGAGGGCACACACGGGAGGCATGTTGTTAGGAGATGATAAGCAAAGGCACAGAGTTAAAACTTAAGAAAGGTTCACAAGCTGATTTTATGTTTGACGGGGGTGTATAAGCAACAATTCCTTAGTTTTAATAACGCTCCTTTGTCAACTATGTAGCGTATTCCTCTCATTTGCAGAATATACAAATCTTAACCATAGTTGACTACGTATTAAGGAACTCACATGGAAAGAGATGGTTCCTTAACGCGTTGTGACATCTGAGCTCTGATTAATTTGGTGAGTCCGCTAGTTGTGAGTTTTGACCAAAGCTCCTTGGCCTTCTGCTCCAAAAGCTTTTATTTGCATTTGCTGCATAGGAGAAAGGAGGAATACGTCTGGTGATTGCAGATTGGCACAGGTAGAAAGCCGGAAACAGCAGATCTGAGCTCCAGGTATTTGCTTTGTTTTTTTGACCGTAAACAACTAAAAGTTGTATATGTTTCCTGTTTTGTCCCTTTTGCTTTCAGCGAGCATCGTCCATTTCTTCTCCAACAATGGTCTATTTGCATAACATCTCCTTACCTGATCAAGATTGTATAGTATTGGCCTTAAATCTATACAATAAGCATTCATATGTGTTTTATTCATACTTTTATCCTGTCACGGTGGTTGCTTTCTTACTTTCATCGGCTAGTCCTGCCTGCAGTCTTATTCGTACGTGCTGTGGGGGCTTGACAAGGGCCAATCTAGACGGATGCAGAGTCGCAGGCCTTTCAGACCAGCTCTGTATTCCTACTAGGTTTGCTTGTGGCTATCGGATCTAGCCACCGCGAAGCGTTCTGCTTCACGGACCATATATCGGCTGAACAACCGATGCAGCTATGCTTTCACGAGTTGCACTCAAGTAATAGGATAAATATTGTTTAGGTCTAATAATCAATAGATTTAAGCCATAGTTTACATTATGGCTGTCTCGATCCGCTCGATCCCCACTGTTGTAAACATTGAGTTAAATACATTGGTTTGAAGGTCAAAGCATTGTCTATCTTATAAGCTTGTATGTTGCTCGTATGTGCTGAATCGGCTGATTAGCTGATTTCACCATGTTTCTACATTCAGATACCTTTGATCTTATTAACTTGACATGTGTGCATTAATTATGTTATAATCTATCTCATGCAAGATATTATCATCATTGATACACGAGAATTGGTTATTTTACGTTGTAATGCTTATTTCTTAAAAATCGGTTCATGTCATCGGATATCGACTCTTTAGTCTATAGCCCACAAACAGGATGTGTGAGGCCGTAAATTTAGAACTGTCTGGACACACCAGTAAGTTTCGCCTTGTGTTATTGATTATTATCTCCTTCCTTATCAATTGCAGGTCAAATTGACTGGTACGCTTGGGAGTTACCGACACTCTCAGACCGGGTTTGAAGTTAGCGGGATCTGCGAAAGCTCCACTGCTTTCAAAGGTCATTTCCGGTTTCACTGGTGTGTTGAGCGCGAGGAACCACTTTTTGTGTCAACACACTTTTTTGGCACGTCCGGTGGTACACGACTGCTGAAATCATTACTCATGGCCTAGAACAAGGGCATGTCTGACGGTGCGCCCAAGGACGACGGCGTCCTCAGAGTCTAGCGTGATGAGATCGATCCTGAAGATGTTGTTATTCTGGACCAACTCATTGAAGAATTCACTGATGCCTGCTTGCTGTCGTTTAGCAAGAATTGTGATGGCCGCGTGATAAAGAAAAACCCCTATCCAAGGTGGGTCATGCCTTGCCACAACGACAAGGGTGAAGAGGAGTTCAAAGGATTTCTCATCGGTAGCATTTGGTCAGCTGCGCATCAGGCAGTCGGGCATCATCACAATGTCTTCCTGCAAACATTTTATAAGATCATAAAGACTGTCATCAATAGGCAGGATTGGGAATCCTTGGGCGCCGCCTACTTTGGCATCCCTACTGGAGATTCTGATCCAAACGCAGCGGCAGGGACCTCCAATCCTCCACCGCAACAGACGAATCCGCCAAAGCCATCTGTTCAGAATCCCAATATGACGGCGGGTTCGGCTCAAAAATAGCTCCATCTCCCAAACTGTACAGAGATTACCCTCCTAAGCAGATTGCTGCCTACATGCAGACGACTGGGAACGTGCCGACCGAGAACGTGTCTACTCCAACGGCACCAGGTTATCACTATGGGTATGAATGAAAATGGTACGGATATTTATTCGACCGAATCTGTTTAGAGGTGTTCAGGTTTATCCGTATTCGAGTCCGGATATTTAACATCCGATACCGTATCCGTATCCGAATACTCAAATCGTATATTTATCATGTCGACATCCAATCGTATCCTATTCGGCATGGCTGACACTATCCGTATTCGAATCCGATTTTAACCAGAAATATGAAAACAAATGTAATATCAGTGATATCCGTTCGTATCCGATCCATTTTCATCCCTAACTATGGTCATACTTATCAGGAACTTACGTCGGCACCGCATCCTAGATACACCCAGTCACCTCAAGATGAATTGCTGAACAAGATGGGTGCGATGCTCAGGGACCAATTCAGCTTGTAGCTGAAGGCGGGAGTCTCAATCAGATATAGGCACCCCTACCCTGAGTGGTTTGATCGTGTGGCACTGCCGTCGAGGTATCGCATGCCCGACTTCACTAAGTTCAGTGGGCAGGATGATGTGTCCACCATAGAGCATATCAGCCGATACCTAACTCAACTTGGCGAGGCGTCGCAGGAGGACGCTCACAAGGTCCGCTTCTTCTCACTGTCATTGACTGGCCCTGCTTTTAGTTGGTTCACTACTCTCGAGCCGGATTCGATTCAAAACTGGACGGAGTTGGAGAGCAAGTTTCATAGCTATTTCTTCTCCGGCACTGGGGAGAAGAGTATCGTTGATTTGACCACATGCGACAGAAGAGCAGCGAGACCGGGACAGCCTTCATCAAGCGCTTTAGAGATATGAGGAATATGTGCTACTCACTGAACCTGACAGACAAACAGCTCGCTCACCTGGTTATTGGTGGTTTGCTCCTGCACGTTCAAGAGAAGCTGGTGGGCGCTGACTTTGACAATGTTAGCCAAGTGATGCAAAGGGTAGCGGCACTGGAATTGCAAGCTCAAAACTTCAGGAAAGATGCGAAGTACAAGCACACCGCGTTCGTCAACAACTCTGACACAGAAGATGAAGATGAGGACGAGGTTGCTGCTGTCTAGTTGAAGTGGGGCAAGAGGCCCATGGCTATACCCAAGAACTGGAGCACAGAAGATCAATATGATTTTGACACAAATAAGCTAGACAAGCTCTTCGATTTGCTGGTCAGCACTGGGCAGATCACATTCCCTGCAGATTATGTCAAGCCCTCTCCTGAAGAGTTGAAAGGGAAACCGTTCTGCCAGTATCACGGCCGTGACTCGCACGACACTAATGGGTGCTGCGTGTTAAGAAACTAGATTCAAAGAGCCATCACTCGCGGCCTATTGAAGTTTGACAGTCCTACCAAGGGGAAGATGAAGATTGACAAGTTCCCGTTCTCAAAAGGCCAGAATATGATTGAGGTGACGTCCCCTGCAGGCAAGGTGAGAGTTCTGACCTCTGATCAAGCAAGAAAGAATGCTTCAGTCGATCCAGGCATGCAGATAACGGCCGAAGAGCTAGAGATGATCAGGAAGAACAAAGAGCAGAGCAAGAACCAATTTGAGAAAGGGGAGTCTAGCAAGACCAAGGTGAATTCTCGCCACCTGCTGAACAAATGGCGAAGGGAGAGGGAGAAGAATCACCAGAGGCAACTTGAAGAGGAAGAGTACCGGAGGTGGGCCCACGATGAAGAGGAAGCACGCTACCAGGAGGAGATAGCCTGCCACCGGGAGGAAGAGAAAGAGCACTGGTATCCGCAACTGCCCGGAATGCAGCGATCAGTACCGGGAGTACAGGCATTCTCAAACCAACCACCGGTTTGTGCATGAGTGGCTCGGACGCCCGGACGACATGCAGGATCGGTGTGAAAAAAGGGATGTACACGATCGGTTCGATGCGGCATTACTCGATCGCGAAGAGCCGGCTTGGCAGGAGGGCCGGTGGTGCCCTGGATACTTGACCAGGAGTCAGAGACGCCATGTGCAGCGCCTCAGGAACAAAGAGCTCAAGGCAGAAGGGTGGCTGAAGCAAGTCTGGCGAGAGAAGCCCTCTCAAGATAAAGGCAAGGCGATACCCGATGCACAGATGGTGTTCGTGCTTCCGGCTGAGTTAATGGCACCCAAGGCCAGGAGGAGCGATGTTTCTTCCAAGTCTGACGAGTTAGAATATGAACAGGACGCCGCCAGGCTAATCTTCACATGGCAAGCTATTTTTGACAAGCCACCCAAGCACCGACACCTGAAGGCCTTATACCTCAAGGGATATGTTGATGGGATGCTAATGACCAAGATGATGGTGGATGGTGGTGCCACGGTTAATCTCATGCCCTACACTACCTTTCACAAGCTGGGCAAAGGCCCTGATGATTTGATCAAGACCGACATGGTGCTCAAGAACTTCGGAGGCAACTCTTCCAACACCCGGGGGGCAATCAATGTCGAATTAACAGTAGGGAAGAGGACGCTGCTCACGACCTTCTTCGTGATTGACAGCAAGGGCTCTTACAGTTTTTTGCTTGGGAGTGACTGGATCCATGCAAATTGCTGCGTGCCGTCCACAATGCACCAGTGTGTGATCCAGTGGCATGGCGATGAGGTTGAAGTGGTTCCGGCTGATGATTCGGTGAGTGTAGCTACAGCAGATGCCGCCTACTGGGAAGCCAGAGATCACAATTATTTTTCTGGCAAGACTTGGGATGAAGGCTCCATCAAGGTCAGGATGAGTGTCAACAGCCGGTCCAGGCAATCGGCTCTGAGTCTTTTTATTAATGGAGAATACAATCGATGGCACCGAAGGCAAGCTTGTGCAGGGCTTTACGTCAGCCGATAAGCTCGAAGAAGTGGATATTGGACCTGGTGATAGGCCAAGGCCGACGTACATTGCCGCCAATCTTGACGCTGAGTTCAAGCAGGAGCTAATCGATTTATTGAAAGAATATAAAGATTGCTTCGCCTGGGAGTATTACGATATGCCTGGCTTAGATAAATCGATTGTCGAACACAGATTGCCTATCAAGCCTGGATTTCGGCCATTCAAGCAGCCTCCGCGGTGATTCAAGTCAGATGCCTTACCTGACATCAAGGCCAAGATCGAGAGATTGTTGGAAGCCAAGTTCATTCAAGCTTGCCAATACGTCGAGTGGGTATCGAATATTGTCTCTGTATATAAGAAGAATGGCAAATTGCGGTGGCAAATTGCGGGTTTGCATCGATTTCAGGGACTTGAATAGAGCTACCCCAATGGATGGCTACCCGATGCCAATAGCCGATATCTTAGTCGATTTAGCCACAGGGCACCAGGTCATCAGCTTCATGGATGGTAATGCCGGCTACAATCAGATATTCATGGCCGACGAAGATATTCCCAACACAGCTTTTAGGTGTCCCGGCGCGATCGGTTTGTTCGAGTGGGTAGTGTTGACTTTAGGGTTGAAAAATGCCGGTGCAACTTATCAATGGTCCATGAATTATATTTTTCATAAGTTGATCGGCAAGATTGTTGAAATCTATATTGATGATGTGGTTGTTAAGTTCAAGAGCTATAAAGATCATTTAGCCGATTTGAAGGCCACTCTGGAGTGCACGAGAAAGCATGGGCTGAAAATGAATCCTAACAAGTGTGCCTTTGGGGTGTCAGCAGGAGAATTCTTGGGCTTCATGGTCCATCGCAGGGGCATCGAGGTTGGGAGCAAGAGTAGAAAAGCAATCGATCAGCTTGTGCCTCCAACCAATAAAAAGAAGTTGCAGTCTTTGTTTGGCAAGATCAATTTCATCAGAAGATTTATTGCCAATCTATCAGAAAAGGTACAGCTGTTCTCACCATTGTTGAAACTCAAAGACAATTAGGAATTCAGATGGGGTGACGTACAGCAAAAGGCTTTTGACGAGATCAAGGAATACATGAAATCTCTAGCTGTATTGGTGCCGCCGCAGGTAGGGAAGCGTTTCAAGCTATACGTAACGGCCGAAAGCCATACGATTGGTTCGGCCATTTTTCAAGAGTTTGGAGGAAAAGAGAGAGCAGTTTTCTATCTGAGCAGAAGGCTTTCGGATCCTGAAATAAGATATACATTGACTGAGAAATTGTGCTTATGTTTGTTCTATTCATGCGCCAAGTTGAGGCACTATCTATTGTCAGCCGAGTGTGTGGTGGTGTCTAAGGCATATGTGATCAGGCACATGCTGTCAATGCCAATTCTGAATGGATGGATCGGCAAGTGGATCTTGGCACTCTCTGATTTTGACTTGAGGTTTGAATCGGCTAAGGTGGTCAAAGGGCAAGCAATTGCCGATTTCATCACTCAGCATCATGGAGGTGCTGTCAGCATGATTGATGTGATGCCGTGAACTATGTTCTTCGATGGATCATCCTGCAAGCAAGGTGGAGGTGTTGTGGTAGTGCTTATATCGCCTCGAGGACAACGTTTTGAGTTCGCCTTCCAGATTGGACCTACGGTGACGAATAACCAAGCTGAGTATGAGGTAATCTGGAAAGGATTTCAGCTTTTGCATGAAGCAAAGGCCGATTTAGTTGAGTTTTTTAGGGACTCACAACTAGTCATCAACCAACTGCTCGGCCTATATGAATGTAAAGATGACATACTTAGGGGCTATCATGATCAGTGCCAGGCTTTGATCAAGGGATTTCTGGCAGTTTCTCTTTATCATATTCCCCGAGCTCAGAATCAGGGAGCTAATCGATTGGCACAGAGCGCCTTGGGCTACAAGTCGATGCAGGAGATCTGCAACACCAAGCAATCGGCTGATGACTAGAGGGCCGAGATAGCAAGTTACCTTGAAAATCCTTCACAAAGAGTCAGTAGGAAATTGAGGTACAAGGCTATTAAGTATGTGTTGCTAGATGGTCAGCTGTATTACAAGACTGTTAAAGGAGTGCTGTTAAAATGTCTCGGGACGGAAGAGTCGGCAAAGCTGATGAATGAAGTTCATGAAGGAGATTGTGGTGCTCATCAATCGGCTCACAAAATGATGTGGATCATCCGGAGGACTGGTTATTATTGGCCAACAATGATCGAAGATTATTTCAAGTACTACAAGGGTTGCCAAGAGTGCCAAAGATTCGGGAACGTCCAAAAATCTCCTGCTTCGGCGATGAATCCTATCATCAAACTATGGCCGTTCAGAGGATGGGGAATCGATCTGACCGGCCAAATTTATCCGCCATCGAGTAAAGGTCATAAATGGATACTAGTTACAACTGACTACTTTACCAAGTGGGTACAAACTGTTCCTTTAAAGAATGCTACGTCCGGAGATATAATCGAATTTGTGAAGGAACACATCATCTACAGGTTTGGTATACCACAGACCATCACGACCGATCAAGGGACAATGTTCACTTCAAATGAGTTTATGACTTTTGCTGATGACATGGGCATCAAAATTTATAATTCTTCACTTTATTATGCCCAAGCAAATGGTCAGGCTGAAGCTTCAAATCAGATTTTGATCAAGGTCATCAAGAAAAAGATTGAGCAGAATCCCAAAAGGTGGTATTTGACCTTGAGTGAGGCTTTGTGGGCGTACCGAATGGCTCAACATGGATTGACTAAAGCTACGCCATATGAGTTGGTCTACGGACACGCTACTGTCCTTTCTTGGGAGATTCAGTCTGAAACGCGACGTGTCACGTTGCAAAACAAGCTTACAGCCGGCGAATATAAAGAAATCATGATGGATAGCCTTGAAGATTTGCATTGTCATCGGCTCAAAGCTTTGGAATGCATCGAGGCAAACAAGATGCGGGTGGCCAAATATTATAATACCAAGGTGAGAGGCAAGAGCTTTGCTGAATCAGAGCTGGTATGGAAAGTCATCCTACCTATCGGCACTAAAGACAGCTGATTCGGCAAGTGGTCACCAAACTGGGAAAGCCTGTATCGAATTGTGGAATCTGCGCCCGGCAATGCCTATATCCTTGAAGATTTGGAAGGGAGAAGATTTTCCAGGGCGATCAACGGGAAGTTTCTGAAGAAATACTATCCTACCATCCCAGTTGGGGGTTGACAGCCGGTTCATTTGAATCTGGCTTTGATAGTCGATCCTGAGCAGAGGATCGCCTTCATGACAAAAAAATCCATGTAACAGCCGATTTCGTTTTGATGAATCGCCTTTAGCGCAAAAATTGGAGCACTCTCGATGGAGTGCAACAGCCGATGCAACATGCATCACCTTTAGAGTAAAAATAAAAAAATACAAATGAAACATATGGATCAACGAAGTTCCGATTGCTGATGTTCGACAGAGTTCAAACCAATAGCATATTTACATTGTGCCCCGATACATTCTAATTTTCATTATTTGTGGCTCCATGGATGACGTCTTCAGCGTCGGTCACGATGGCGACCCCTTCGGCATGGGGAAAGAAGGCCCCTAGCTGAGCGTGGGCTTCTCCCATGTCCTGCCCCTCCGGGAACCCCGGCTCAACGGCCTCAAGGGCTATGCCGGAGCGGAGCCGTGCGGCCACAAGAGCTCCGACGGCGCCATGACGAACGTCGGTCATGGCCACTTGGCGGACCCGGTGGTGGACGTTTTGGAGCCGCTGTGCCAGCGTCTTGCCACGCGCATTGACGACGTCGACGGGGTTCTCAGCGGCCACACGCAACTCTTGCAGCTGCGCGGTCAGGGCTGCAGAAAGGCAGGAGGATCAGTACAAGGATCCTCATCGACGCATTGCAAGAATGATCACAATAAGGCTACCTGCCACCGCGGCGTCCGACTCAGCGAGATGGGCCTGCATGGTTACCACCTCGGTCTCGGCGGCGGCGAGCGCGGCGGCTTGGCCTTCGTTGACGCCCCGCAGCCGGCCATTTTCTTTCGTAGCCTCTGAATAGAGGTTACGGTACTCCACCATTTGGCGATGGAAGCGGCGGCCGTCGTCGGCGGTATAGGAATCGGCCGAACCCGAGGAAGACCCCGAGCTAGACCCCTCCCGGGAGGCAGCGCTAGAAGCTGGACCCTGTTGAAGGATCGGCTGAGGCGCGGTGCGGCGCACTCGAGTGGCCTCGCCTATCGGCGCACCCGAAGGTAGATGGAGGGGGTGTTGCTAGCTGGAAAGGATGGCAGAGGAACGAATACATCAGATTTGAAAGGCGGGATCTAACGCCATGAGTGTGGGTCGGCTTACCTGCTATAGATGGCCAGCTGTCGATTCATCGCCTAGCGTGTCAGAGCGCAAGAAGAGCCCGCGGTTTCACCCGTTGCAGGGGTGGCTCCAGCAGCCGCAGGGGCGCCCAAAGAAGGTCCGGTGGCGGTCCTAGATCCACCAGCACCGGTGGTTGATCGATTGCTGCATGAATAGTGGTGATTAGATGGGGATCAGAAGCATCAAGGATGAATAGTGATCTTACCCTAGAAAGGTGCGCAGCAAGTGGGTCTGCGAACTCAGGGCGCGGAGTCGCCGACCGAAGTCGTCACCATTGGTGGAGTCCGACGCCGGGCGCTTGCCGCGGTCTCCATTGCCGGCCATAGTGGTGAGTTGAAGGTCGCCTTGGCTGGGTCTGAGAGAAGGAAGAAGAAAGGCCGAGCGAATGAAAGCCCATGGCGTGTGCGATTGCTCGTTCAGGACTGGTATCTATTTATGAGACCGAGGCATCGAGACGGTTCCCTCGAAAGGCGAGACGGCGCGGCGGACTTTATGCTGGAGTTAACCCACGTTTCTTGAATCCGGAACGGACGCGGTGCATGGGGAACAAGGCATTTCGATCGGCTGTTTTGGCCGGTTACTCGAGACTGACCGACGAATCGATTTCTCCTATATCAGTGCTGAAGGATCTGGCTGTTTAGCCGATTTAAAAGTAAAACAGGTGAAAGAGTCGATTTCAGTCTGGCATTACCATCGCACAAGCTGAATGTACATTACATGCTGGATCGGTTCACGGATGAACAAAGTTAAGCAAAAGATTACGGATTCAACAATGACCGAATAGAAGAAACAACTTCAACATGGAGATTCTGACCAGCCTGCAGTGATTCTTGGTCCTCATCGGTTGTCGATTTCAGCAGATTCAGGCGCTGGTGGATTTGTCTGCCTTCGACCACCATAGCGCTGACTTGTTTTTTCTTCTGGGCAACATCAACAGTGCTGGTTGATACGATGATTTCACACTGAGTGATGCCAAATTGGCTGTTTCGAGCTCTTTCATCAGCTGGTCGCGCTTGGTTTTTAGGGTTTCTAGCTCCGATTCGGCCATGTCAATCGAGGTTTTCAGAGACTTGACTTGATCGGCTAGCTCGGTGGCTTCCTGCTTGTTGGATAGGTTGTTGTTCTTCAATTGTTCAAGCTCTGTCAGGTTTGCGTGCGTGGATGCAATTCTTGATGCTACACTCTTGAGCTTGGTGAGTTGCTTCAAGGAGTTGAAAGCTGCTGGGTGACATTTTTGTTGGATCAGCTAGATGGCCTGGTCAATTGGCTCAGGATGCAGGGTTAAGTCAACCAAATTTCCCTCCAGCCGAGGTAGAAGCTCACTTAGCCGATTTTTGAAATCTGGCTCTGACAGTGTTAGGGACTTGGAGTTTAGCTCTTCTTCAACACAGCACTCTTCCAGGTCGAAGGAATAACTGGGAGACGAAGGCTGTGGCACCTGTGTTCATGTGTCAGACAGTGGTAATGTCAGGGGTGATCAGTTGATTTGTTGAAGAAAAGATTCACCTGTTCAGAGCCTGAAGGAAGTGGAGCTAATGCAGTTGCTGGTTGTGTTGACGAAGCTATCTCTTTCCCGGTGGTGGATGTAGTCTCAATGCGTGTCTCTATGGCCGATTGGGGCTCTGCGAGAATGAAAAATAAGTAAACAGAGAAAGCACTATGGTGTTAACAGCTGGATTGTCTTACCTGGTCGTTCAGAGGATGGTGTCCTCTCTTTTTTGAGTTGATTCCATGTATCTTCAGAGGAAGGGCTGTTCGGCTGCATTTTTAAAGAGGTCAGGAGTGCCCAGCAAGATGAGATTGTGTGCTTACGAGTTTGACCATCGACTATGTGTTCAGCAAACACCTGGGTATTTGCTACTTCTTGCTGGATGTTGGTGGCTTCGACCATGCTCGGAGAACCTGCAGCAGTGTCCTGATGACCTATGGTTTCTGGTTGGTTTTCAGCCTAAGCACCCTCGAGCGGTGCCTGAGTCGGCTGGGTGTTTGCCTGGTGATTAGCCGATTTAATCAGACGAGTTGAGTAAATAATGTAGGAAATCCTTCAGGGTATGCAGTTACCTGGGCAGTTTTCTTCTTGGTCCTTGGTTTCTTGGTGATTGTCTTTTGAAGACCAAATGAAGCTTTCCTTTTCGGAGCTGGGACAAGTGTGACATCCATAGGAGCTTTCATCATTTTCTTCAGTGGTGGAGCTTGAGACCCTAACCTTGCAACTGGACAAGGGGGTAGTAATTAACTCGCTCTGGTGGGTCAGATTCTGGGTCCTACGACAAAAGGGGTTAGGATACAGTTAACAGCCGATTTCGATGGAATCGGTTAACAGTACGTACTGCTGATTCAGAATTAAATTTTGGGTCTAGAGCTTTGCACTTGTCATGGATCCCTTAACAGAAGAGATGGGCATGCCATTGTTGCCACCAGTTGTCAAAGCTTTCATGGGTTATTGATATTTGGTTCTATTTTTCCACTGTGTAGCGTGGCAAGTCTGTCCCCAGTTTGAAAACCCTGTCATCTTCGAGCATCTCAGTAATTTCATCCCTGGGTTTCAAGAGGCGTAGGAATGGAAGCTTGGGGGACAGTTGGCCAAAAGCTAGTTGTCTTCCTGCAACGTTTGGGTGATAAAATTCATAAGAAGGCCAACTGGGTTCGTTACCGGTGCCATGAAGGTGTTCGAAATCGACTGGCAGTATGAAAGATTTTATGATGGCATTGAAAATGTCAGTAGCTACATTGTCTGAGCATCCTATGCGAAACTTGAAGCTATAAGGCATTGAAAATTCTTCATCTTCCACATAAGGAAACCAGTTCAAGATTTCTGGTCCCAAGCCTCTATAGAGTGCTTCAAGCCGATAACCTCGGTTGGTATCAATAGTGATGGCTGAAGCAGCTTCACCAAAGCTCTGGCAACCCCTGGTAACCTTGTCTTGAGCTTTTGCATAATTGATGGAAGGGTAGCTGAGGTTGCCCAGGTCTGGTTTAACCATTTTGTGCAAATAAAGATTAAGCCACAACTGCATAAGCCACCAGGGACCCGTTGTGCACTGCACTTCTTCACCTCTCAACAAATAGCCGGTGACTCGGCTCATCAGTCTATAAGCAGATCCTAACAGCAGTTTTCCTAAAGGAATTGAATTTTCTTGAGCTAGTTGTCCTGCAAGAGTTTTGAAGGGGTAAGCTGGTCCAAGGGAGGCACCACAGAAGACGAATCTCTCCAACCAAAGGATCAAGAATGTTGTATACTCTCTTTCATTGATACTGGAGGTTGTCAGATGATGAGTATTGATATAACCAGCCCAACCTTTGTATTCATTCAGCTTGGGGAATTGCTTTTCACCTGTGTAGAGGAGATTCCAGTACTAGTAGGTCCCAGTGATCTAAAGGCCGGTGAGTGTTGGCGCTTCTTAGCATCAGCAAAAAAGTCCGCAAGCGCACGGAAGTACCATTGTAGCCTTCACCCGGAAGTATTCAGGGTATCGTAATTTCCCAGAGGAATGGTCTTTGTACTTAGTCTCTTAAACTAGTTTACTTAAAAGAGACGGAAGGGATAGCTTGGGTAGAGAGGTTCTTCTAAGGTCAAACGCATATAAGCGATGGTAACTTTCCCACTACTTGCTTGCTTCAGGCCCACTGACGCACCTGGTCTGCCAAGCGATACCAGTGTCAGCGCTATTCCGCGGCTGAACGTGGAGGATGCTGGTACGAGTGGACAGGGCTGTCACCACCTGCCACCTACCCCTCTGCCCGTGGGCGCGCGCAACGTACGAAGGTAGACTCCGACCTAGACACCACGTCTACGAAGGTGACAACTACTCTAGCGACGTACATGAACATCCATCTCTATCAGACTTACTAGAGCATCCGTCCAAAGGACGAACGACGATCCCACAAACAAGTAGCTTTATGGAAGTAACATGCTTAATGAATCAAACCAAAGTTGAACACGAACTTCTTACTTCAAGTAGCAAGACGATTGTAGAGGTACAAGTTGGATCGAGAGCCGACAAGCCCGGCACTTCGTCCACCCGGAGGCAGAACTGCTTCGACTCCGCTCTTTCTCCAGCTCTTGTCCCTCTCTCACTCCCTATACTAAATTAGCTAGAAGCTAATGGAATGGAGCTTGCTCTTCCTCTCTACATTGTGACCTCTTGTGTTGGTGAGTGAATTCATTAATAGGTGTAGAGAGGAGGCCTCCTTTTATAGCTTGAGAGGAGGGGGGTTCTATGCAAAAAGATCATCCCACATGGAAGGACCCAAACCGACCTCCAAAGGGCGGTTTCCACTTTCCATCTGTGTTGATCGTAGGTGGGACCGTCCTTGGGGAACTGCCCTACAACCGCCAGAAGAAAACTGGGCCCGAGAGGCCCCACCAGGGGGGCGGCCGCCCCCGGGACCGGTCGGTCCCCTGGTGGGCCTGTTTGGCCACCGCCTTCGCGTGGTTGGTGCTCCTCTGGGCCTAGACCTCTCCTATGATTACGAATGGGCCCAGATTTGTAATAAAGGTGGGCTTCTTTGTTATTCTTGGTTGCGCATTCTCTGAATTCACATTTCTCCTTTACGCTTTCCAATTGGTGTTGTGCACTTCCACTTGTTTCACCATAAATCCTGCAAAAACATAAACACTAGGGGTACAAGTGGAACTCTGTTAATAGCATATGTCTATGTGTTAAAGTATGATAGTTTCTCTCCCTTAAGGCATAAGTTGGCGGTTAAAAATGATCTATAAGGACCGCCGACAGTGAGCATATGAATGTCACCTAGAGTGATGGTCATCGGCCCATCTCCAAACACGAAGGCATTCAGGGAATTTGACCAGAAGTAGCTAGTAGCAATCAGGAGAGGCTCATTCTTTTTCATTTGACAGAGCGAGAGATCAAGACATTGGCTCAGATTGCGCAGCTCCCAGTCTGTCCGTCTCTTCTCTGATACCCGGCGAAACCAATTCCTCCACTCAGCGGGCATGTTGGGCCAGTTCCGGAAGGAATTCTTGGACCATGAAGATGCGTCTGCTAAGGATGCCTTGAAGGGGATTTGGTTGGTCTCTTTGCTGATGAACTCTGCGGGATCTGAATCACCCATCAGGCCTAGGAAGAAGGCAGTCGGAGCATCCTTCAGTAGAATCAAGATTTCGTTCTTCAGATCCTGAGGGTAAAGGGCGATATGTGTGATCAATCAGGTTAAGATTCATGAATAGAAAATAAATTGACGGAATTCGTACCTCGGGGATCTCGGAAGGAGTCGCCATCGCTTGCAAATTTTAGAGGCGGCGGGTCGAAGCCGGAGGCACAGTGAGACTTTTTCTGGTTAGGGTTTTGATTTGGTGCAGAGCTCCAAGATGCTGAGCGGGAGACAGCGATTTTGGCTGACGAATGAGTTTATCCCAAAATTGGGGGAATGTGTTTACACTAGAATCTAGACCGGGAACGAATAGCCGATTGCCGAAGGCAGACAGCCGATTTCGGGGCAGAGACAGAGGCAGAGATAGCCGATCGAGTCCTGGATCGGGTGTTGAGCTAAAGAAAGGAAGGCGCGGTCAAAGGCAAAATCGATTGATGACATCAGCACAGGTCTTTGGCGCCAGGATGCGATCACGATCAGAGTCCGTTGAAGGAAGGAAAGACTGGCTCCAAGTTACCTTAAAATTAGGAGAGTTTGTTAGTTTCCATATTCGTTTTGAGTTGTAATTCGACTAGGACTCTATCTTATCAAGCCAAGGGTATAAATATAAGCCCCCCAGCCATTGTAATGCGTACGTACACATCAATACAACACATCTTTCAGCTCCGGCCAAACCCTTAGGAGTAGAAGTAGAGTAGATCTCGGCGAGTTTCTTCAATCGAGCTAGGTGTCATCCGGTGGACACAGGCTTTCTTGTAAGTACCGTCATGCCTCGCTAAGCTTTGTCTCTTTAATGTCATCCGGCGGACATGGGAGCATGCTAGATCGGGGTTTATTCTTGTTTGATATGAGTTTAGCGTCATCCGGTGGACATGGACTTAGATCAAATAAGGGTTAGTTATCGATTCATGTTTGTTTTCTTGTTTAATCTATGTTTAGCATCATCCGGTGGATGTGGACTTAGATTAAGCTTGATCATGGGCATGAGTTAGTTATCGGCTCTAACTAAATTGACGTCTTAGTTAGATTCATTAAGTTACCAAGATGTTACTTCTTTACTGTTTATCTATTTGCATAACATCTCCTTACCCGATCAAGATTGCATAGTATTGGCCTTAAATCTATACAAGAAGCATTCATCTGTGTTTTATTCATACTTTTATCCTGTCGTGGTGGTTGCTTTCTTGCTTTCATCGGCTAGTCCTGTCCGCAGTCTTGTTCGTACGTGCTGTGGGGGCTTGACAAGAGCGAATCTAAATGGATGCAGAGCCGCAGGCCTTTCAGACCAGCTCTGTATTCCTACTAGGTTTCCTTGTGGCTATCGGGTCTAGCCATCGTCAAGCGTTCTGCTTCACGGACCATGTATCGGCTGAACAGCCGATGCAGCTATGCTTTCACGAGTTGCACTCAAGTAATAGGATAAATATTGTTTAGGTCTAATAATCAATAGATTTAAGTCATAGTTTACATTATGGCTGCCTCGATCCGCTCGATCCCCACCGTTGTAAATATTGAGTTAAATACATTGGTTTGAAGGTCAAAACATTGTCTATCTTATAGGCTTGTATGTTGCTCGTATGTGCTGAATCCGCTGATTAGCCGATTTCACCCTGTTTCTACATTCAGATACCTTTGATCGAATTAACTTGACATGTATGCATTAATTATGTTATAATCTATCTCATGCAAGATATTATCATCATTGATACACGTGAATTGGTTATTTTACGCCGTAATGCTTATTTCTTGAAAATCGGTTCATGTCATCGGATATCGACTCTTTAATCGATCGCCCACAAACAGGGCCTGTGTGGCCGTAAATTTGGAACTGTCTGGACACACCAGTAAGTTCCGCCTTGTGTTACTGATTATTATCTCCTTCCTTGTCAATTGCAGGTTAAATTAACTGGCACGCTTGGGAGCTACCGACACTCTCAGACCGGGTTTGAAGCTAGCTGGATCTATGAAAGCTCCACTGCTTTCAAGGGTCGTTTTCGGCTTCGCTGGTGTGTTGAGCGCGAGGAACCACTTTTTGTGCCAACATCTTTTTAATTTAATATTTGATTTTCAATTATGGATTCAATTGCACAATCATTCCCACAAACAATCAAATCACTCTAGAAGCCCTAAGCATAAACAGGTGCAGGCAATTAATTTAAACATGATGACATGGTGGTTTTAATTAACCGTAATACCAGAGGTATTATAAGAAAACAGGGTTATAATAGAAGAAGACGAAGATGAACAAGCAGAGGATGATGATGATATTATTGCTAAATACGGTGCCTTAAATGATACTGTAATGAGCCCACTGATGATCTTGGTTAGGCCATTCGTGATGCACATAGAGAATGCGATAGTGAAAAGAAGAACATCCAGTTTGATCGCATGCTAGAGGATCACAAGAAATTGCTATACCCAACTTGAGATGCGGGGCCGAAAAATTTGGGTACCACACTGAAGTTGTTGCAATGAAAGACAAAGAATGGTGTATCTGACAAGGGATTTGGGGAGTTATTGAAAATTGTTGGTATAAATTAACTGCACTCTATTAAAGATTATTATTATCAAGGTATCTGTAAGCGCACAGATAAAACACCATTGTAGCACTTCACCAGACAATCCCGATTTTAATATCGAACCCAAAGGAACAGTAGGTGATACTGACTAAGTCTATTGGCTCTTAACCCGATAATACAATCAATACAGAGAATATCAAGAATGGGGAGATAACAAATGATTATCAAGATCCGACAACCGGTAAACTTTGAATAATATCGTTCTAATCGGGCAGTGACATGAATGAGAGGCGAAATCAGAGTTCCCTCCTACCAGACACTTATACACCTATTGATCCTATCAACGGGAAGTGGACTACAGAGGACTCAACGCAGCTGTCACCTACGTGATCTACCACTATCCGGCCAATCAGGGGACATTCACAAGTAATTATAGCCCAGACACCATGTCTACACTACAAACTACTACTTCAACCAAGGAGCTACCAAGATCAAAGCACGCTAATAGAGTTGTAAACTTAAGAATGAATAAGAACAAATGCTTACTTGAATCAGGATGTTGAATACAAAAGTACCTCAGAACGCAACTCTGGGCGAGGGAGCTAAATCCAGACGAACACAGCTACGAAGAAGCTCCGACAGGCCGGGACTCCTCCGAATCTCTACTCATCTACTCTATCTCTCTAATCTCTCCCTTGATTGCTAGCCTAGATCTAGTGGATATCTATCTAATGCTTCAGGGTCTTCATATCTTGATCTGGCTCTCTTCTAGGGGGGTCTGGCCCTCTATGTATAGGCCGGTGGGATGCACGCGCGCCGTTAGATCAAACCGACTTAACCAAGGGTCCGGATGACTCCTAATAAGCGGTGGTAAAAGACTCCAGAAGGCGGCGGGGAGGAAACCCTAGGGGGGCGCCGGTCAGCACCACCCTGGCGCCAGCCGGCCCTACCCTGATGGGTCTCAGGCCCCGGTGCTTCGGGTGTGTTCTAGATGCTTCTAGTGTTCTCGTGATGATGTTTCCTTGGCGGTTAAGTTTCGTGGTTATTAAGCACTTTAATCCTTCTTTTAAGCTTTTCTAGAAAATCCCCTGGGAAAAAGACAATTCACCAAAACTCGTGAAATATGTCAGTAATAACCCTATTTTACTGGATATTCATATTTAATGCAGGGATAATTGATAATAAAATTTAGATGATAACAAGTGTCAACAATTACCCCCACACTTAGGCTTTTGCTCGTCCCGAGAAAAAGGTTGGTTTTAAGATGTAAGATTCTTAGAGAGAATGGAGCATTTAAAACATAACTTGAAAGTGCATTATATAAAACCAGTCTAGTCATATATGTACTATGGAATTCAAGGTGTCTACCATGAATCTTTGAGTAGTTGAAGAACAGAATAGCTTGAAAACAGATCACTCTCTTCCTTTAGTTAAGTCAATTAGAGGGTTTGTAATTTTACAAATAAACTTAGCTTTACCTTCTCCTTTTGTAGTACTCTTGAATCACTGATATAGCTGGTATTTTTTGTATCCTTACCAAGGCGTTAATGAAATTGCCCTCTTTATCCTACTTCTAAAAAGCTTATATGGATCTCAGGTAGGTAAAATGTGAAAACATACTTGCATTGTATTTATTGTAAAGTCAAACAATAAATCCACAGAGAAATGAGGCATATAATCGAATCAAGCTTTATTTGGTGGAATATGGTGGAACCTAATTCTACCTTACTCCTTGAGAAAATAAATCTCTCTTTTGTACAATTCAGCTTATTCAGAGAGTATGAGCTATCTCTCTCTTTTTTTTCAAGGGAGGCGAGTATCTCAGTACCCATTGTTTTAATTTCTTCGGACACTTGTCCATTTTTTTATACTCCCTTCTTCTTTTGCATAGCTCATACCTCTTTTGAATTTAGTAGTTGAGAGACTTTAACAAAACATGGAGCAATTATTTGGTGACTATGCTATATAATTATTTTTGGTGTTTTCTCCCAGTGTAGGAGAGAAACATTTTCAATAGAATGACTCGCTATTACTCCGGATTAGAGTAATGCTTATGTGGAATTGGCACTTGATTCGAAAATATGACAAATTTCTTCAAAGGGTTACGAAGGTTGACCGAACTCAATACAAAGACTAGTATTATATGTAGCAGGCTTCTATCCTATATATGACTCTGGTAGGACAGTATTTTTACCATAAAGGCGAGGTATAACTAACCATTTAAATTTTCAAATAAAATCTCCAAAGTCAAAACATCAGGGATTGAGTTCTCATTATTCAACTATATCATGTTTCACAACGACTTAAGCAATCATGGGGTCCCTATAAATAGTTTCCAATAGTAACATGATTCCTAAAAAAGTGTTATAATTTATTCTTAAGCTATCTTCTTCTTCTCTTTTAAAAGTAATTTTAGCATGTGAATTTTAATTCGGATTGAAACGAAAATCGAAACATATGCAATTAAATTGTATGGAGATCAAACCTGACCATGACCGAGAAGGGGATGCAGAGGGTGCAGAGGGGGGCTGGCCGGCCCAGGTAGGGCGCCGGGCGGCGCGCCTCTGTGGCCCCACGAGGTCTACTTCGGTGTGCGAGGTCCTAATTCGATTATCTTCCGAATTACGTGATTTTCCCGATCGAATTGATTTCCATAATCGCGATGTGCCTCCCCCGCACTTATTTTCCTGCATACTTTTCTATGCAACATGTGGAGACAACATGCGTACCAAAAATATAGAGAGTAGAGTAAACTAAAACATTAATATTGATAAAAAGAATAAGGCACTTTATTCATTAATGATACTATATAACTCTGATAACTGACTGAGCTAACGACTGCCCTAGCTCAATAGGCTTACCTAACACAATATTATAAATCAAACTTAGCACACTCGATAATATAACCAAACCTAACACACTTGTGCCTTATTACATAGATAACGAGGGCAACCTAAGGCTGCCTCTTCTTCACGAGCTTCCTAATTTCTTCCTTAAGCTCACCAATCTCTTCTTTCAGCTGATCTTTTTCGCGCTTGAGACTGCGAATTAACTTGACATTGACTTCTATCTGCTTAGTCATGTCATTCATAATCTTGCTCCTTAAGTCCTCATTCCTCTCTATACCCCTAATGGTGTTAGAGAGAGCTTCCATCTTCTCATTAAGGATGCATAGAGAAAGCGGGGGCTGTCTAGGGACTTTCTCTAGTGCTGATGTAGATGTAGCCCGCTGTCTCTTGGGCAGAGGTGGTATGAACTCGGTGTAGCGGACTTGGCCTGGACGTGCACAAACTCCTTGGATGGCAGGGCGAGCAGTGGTGTACTTCGCACATACCAGCATTCCGTTCGTGTCGGTCTTGACCGACAGGAGTCGCTCATTATCTCTAGGTGGAAGAAGTGGGGTGCCTCAGGGAATAGCGATCTGCTTTCCCCTGGTACCATCTTCTAGCAGCAGTCTCTCAGGTGGCAATGGCAGAGCAGGCTGAGCATGCGTGTAGTAGACGTGCTCGAACTGCTGGAGCACCGTAGCAAGATGCTTCGGTGGCACGACGGCGAGGTGCTTCGGCGGCACGATGGCAAGGGGCTTTGGCTGCGCGAGGACGATGGCCTTCGAGTCATCGCCTTGGATCTTGCCGGAGTCAGCGCCGACGACCGCTTTGCTTGCCATTGCTACTAGATCTAAACTAGAGAGTTTCTTTGGAGGAGAGAAAGGCAATGATGATGAGATGGCATTTGAGGGTGGTATAGGTGCGTATTTATATGGGTTTTTAGGAGACAGGATAAGATCAAATCTAGGTTCTACAGGATTCGTACGAAAGATTATCCGTACGCATCGGGAATCTATGGGATTGTATTCAGGAAAGATAGAGAAAGAAAAAGAAACTTGAGTCGGGACGAGAGGAGACAGGGGGACGCCGCCCGGCCCCACTAGGGCGCCAGCCGGCCCCACCAGGTGTCTTCCCTGGGTGGCCGAGCTCGTGAAGCCTCTAGACTCTTTCTACTTCCTGTTAGTTGAGATGCGCGATAATTTTTCGTAACGGATAATGACGAGACTAAAAAGTGGGTAATTGGACAAAGTCCAGCCCATCAACAACTTCTAAATTAAATGGTTCTAAAAATAATTTAAGTCGGTGACCATTTACCTTGAATAACGTACATTCATGTGATTGTATAGTTACCGCTCCATGTGGCGATGCATTCACAACCGTAAATGGTCCTTCCCATTTGCTTCGTAGTTTTCCAAGCCCGAATAATTTGAACCTGGAATTAAAAAGTAATACTTTATCTCCTGGTGCAAACTCTTTTTTTTTTATCCTCTTGTCATGCCATCTTTTTGTTCTTTCTTTATAGATCTTTGAATTGTGACAAGCCTTTTCTCTCCATTCTTCTAATTCTGATAATTGCATTTTTCTCTTTTCTCCAGCGGCTTCAAAGTTCATATTCCATCTCTTAATAGCCCAGTGAGCTTTATGCTCTAATTCCACTGGTAAATGACAGGCCTTACCATATACTAGCTGGTAAGGTGACATACCCAAAGGTGTCCTTTATGCGGTCCAATATGCCCAAAGTGCTTCAGGTAATCGGTCCTTCCATGCAGTACCCATTTCATTTACTGTTTTCTGTAGAATATTCTTGATCTGTTTATTTGATGTTTCTGCCTGGCCACTTGTCTGAGGATGGTATGGAGTAGCTACATTGTGACGGATGCCATGAGCTTGCAAGTATCGGTGAAACTTTTTATCAGTGAAGTGTGTCCCTCCGCCACTAATAACCATCCTTGGTGTTCCAAACCTTGGAAATATAATCTCTTCGAACATCTTCTTTGAATGTTTGGAATCAGCATTCATACATGGCATAGCTTCTACCCACTTGCATACATAGTAAACTGCCACCAGAATGTATTCATAATTTCTTGATTTCACAAATGGTCTCATGTAATCAATTCTCCAGACATCAAAGAGCTCGATCTGGAGATTGTTGGTGAGTGGCATAGCATCTCTTGCATTGATATTTCCGTGCCTCTGACATGATCCACATCTCTGGACAAAATCTTTGGTGTCTTCATACATAGTTGGCCAAAAGAACCCACTCTGCTAGATTTTAGCATGAGTGCGGAATGCTCCATAATGACCTCCATATGGTGATGCGTGGCATTTCTAAATGATCTACATGCCCTCTTCTACTGGTACACATCTTCTAAGTAATCCATCTGAACAAATTCTAAAAAGGTATGGTGGATCCCATATGTGGAGACCACTTTCATAAATGAGCTTCTTTTTATTCTCCCCTGGTGGTACATATCCTGCAACTATAAAGTTGACAATATTCGCGTACCAAGGGTCTAACTTGGTCACTTTAAACAACATGTCATCTCTTAATGAGTCATTAATAGACAATTCCTGAGGTTTCTCAAAGTGTATTCTAGACAAGTGATCAGCAACTGGATTTTCTATTCCTCTTCTATCTTTAATTTCTAAGTCAAATTCTTGGAGTAACAAAATTCATCTTATCAAACGAGGTTTAGCATCTTTCTTAGTGAGCAAATATTTTAAAGCAGCATGATCAGAATAAACAATTACTTTTGCTCCTACTAAGTAAGATCTAAATTTATCGATAGCAAAAACAACAACAAGGAGTTTTCTTTCAGTTGTTGCATAATTTAATTGTGCTCCTGTCATAATTTTACTAGCATAAGCAATTGCATGATGCTTCTTTTGTTTGTCCTAATACTGCTCCTACAGCATAATCACTAGCATCACACATAATTTCAAAAGGTAAAGACCAATCAGGGGCTTGAATGATTGGTGCTGATGTAATTGCTTCTTTAAGAATATTAAAAGATTTTAAACATGCATCATCAAATTCAAAAGGAACATCCTTAACTAGCAAGTTAGTCAGTGGTCTAGCAATATGTGAAATTTTTTTTATAAATCTGTGATAAAAACCATAATGGCCAAGAAAACTTTGAATTCCTTTTATATTAACAGATGGAGGTAGTTGTTCAATTACTTCAATTTTTTCCTTGTCTACCTCTATACCTCTTTCAGACACTAAATGTCCTAACACTATTCCTTCTCTAACCATAAAATGATTTTTTTTTTCAATTAAGAACTAAGTGCTTTTTTTCATATCTCTGCAAAACCTTATCTAGATTTTCTAGACAATCATCAAAGTTTTTCCATAAACTGAAAAATCATCCATAAAAAATTCCATGATTTCTTCTATCATTTCAGAAAATATAGACATCATATATCTTTGAAAAGAAGCAGGTGCATTACATAATCCAAAAGACATTCTACGATAAGCATAAGTTCCATAAGGACATCTAAAAGTGGTTTTGCTTTGATCATCAGGGTGGATAGGAATTTGGTGATATCCAGAATAACCATCAAGGAAACAAAAGAAATAATTATTTGCCAAACGCTCTAACATCTCATCAATGAAGGGCAGCGGAAAATGATCTTTCTTGGTTGTTTTATTGAGTTTTCTATAATCTATACACATTCGCCATCCTGTAACAGTTCTCTGGGGTATCAATTCATTTTTATTATTTTTAACTACAGTCATACCACCCTTTTTAGGTACAACTTGAACAGGGCCTACCCACTCACTATGCGGAACAGGATAAATAATCGCAGCATGCAAAAGTTTCAAGACCTCTTTCCTAACAACTTCCCTCATCATATTTTGAAGCCTACGTTGGGGCTCTCTAGAAGGTGTAATTTCTGGATTGGTTGGAATACGATGGGTGCATAAAACAGGACTAATCCCTTTAAGGTCTTGGAGTCAATAACCAAAACCAGCACGATGTTTTTCTAAGACAGTTATTAATCTAAAAGACTCTTCATCAGAAAGTTTATCACTAATAATCACGGGAGAATTTTGATCATTATTCAGAAAAACATACTTAAGACCAGAAGGTAGTTGTTTAAGCTCAATAGAAGGTTTAGGTGGCTCTAGTAATTCATCCAGAGGTTCAGGATCAATCGGATCCTCCTCCTCTTCATTAATGAAGAACTGAGTATCATCCTCTAAATTAGGTTCAATAAATTCCTCAAATAACACAGCCTTAACTTCTTCTATCGGATCTAACTTAGGAGGTGGCTCTGCCTTAGCTTTTAATGCATGAGTTATAGGCACTGAGAGATTAAATCTCTTTTAAAGTTTAATTTCTAAATTGCCCGCACAACCTTCGCGCAAAAGTTTTCCTATTGGTAATCCAATCATTACATCAAAATCACAAACATCGAAGATATAGAAATTCAACAGAATTCGGAATTCATTAATCACAATAGGAAGAGAACATAAAACACCTGAACTAGGAATAATATGTCCTGAACGATTTTTCAATAATTTATTTGTAGGAATTAATAGCATATCTTTCAAGAATTTTTCAGCAAATGTAAGAGACATAATATTGACACCTACTATTGGATTATAAAAAGCATCAAAAGGATATGCATCAATTTGACATTTAATAGTAATGGCAGGAGAATTTAAACGAATTATATCATTTGAAAGCTCAGATTCTATCAACCACTCATTACTCATAACAAAAATTAATTCTCTAGTTATCTCTATAAAGAATTTTAAATCAGCAGGATATGAAACATTAAAACTTTTAAAATTCATAGACTCTTGTGGTTTTATAATTTTATGATAGCGTGAGGTGTTTCCATAATCATCAAAAAGTTCATCCTCAAATTCAAGCATAAAATCAGAAATAGGAATTATCTCCTTCTCATTAGATAGTTCAGGTAAAGGTTGAGATGAATCATACAAAAGTTTAGAATCAAACGACGAAAATTCATCTTCTAATAACTTTTCTTTTTCTTCAGGAAGATCAATTAAGATATTAGTAAGAATAGTTTTAGCATGTGAAGCAGTAATATGCATAAATGCTCCTCCTGCGGTCAAATTAAGGTATTCTTTATTTTTATCAACAAGACCTAAAAAGAAATGTTGCAAAAGCATATGTTCTGGCAAAGCAAGATTAGATCCAGAATTTATAAATCCATCAAAACGTTCCCAAGCCTTGTCTAATGATTCGTTATCTAATTGTTTAAATCCAATAATTTCAAAACGAACTTTAGTGACTTTTTCGATAGGGAAAAATTTAAGACAAAAATTAGCACGCTGTATTTCCCAATCTCTTTGGCTACTCCCAACATGGCGATTATACCATTTCTTTGCTTTTCCCGTTAATGAAAACGGAAAGAGTTTCCACCTTAAAGTTTCATCTGCCATACCCTTAATGTGCAAACATGAACATGTCTGCTCAAAATTGGCTAAATGGGAATAGGGGTTTTCGCTAGAACTACCAGAAAAAATATGATCCTGAACTAACTTAATTAATCCCGGGCATAACTCATAGCCAGATGATGTGATAGATAAAGATGATTCTTTTGGCTGGAGATACGATCCCGATGGTGCTCCATATTGATATAAAAGTTGGGACGTGGGTTCCATACTTTAAAAAGATAAAAGATAAAAGTATAATACAAGATAAAGATAGACTAAGCCAAAATCAGCAAACCGTTCCCCGGCAATGGCGCCAGAAATGCTTGTTGGTATAAATTAACTGTATTCTATTAAAGATTATTATTATCAAGGTATCCGCAAGCGCACAGATAAAACACCGATGTAGCACTTCACCAGACAATCCCGGTTTTAATATCGAACCTAAAGGAACAGTAGGTGATTATCTAGATCCGACAACTGGTAAACTTTGAATAATATCGTTCTAATCGGGCAGTGACATGAATGAGAGGCGAAATCAGAGTTCCCTCCTACCAGACACTTATACACCTATCGATCCTATCAACGGGAAGTAAACTACAGAGGACTCAACGCAGCTGTCACCTACGCGATCTACCACTATCCGGCCAATCAGGGGACATTCACAAGTAACTATAGCCCAGACACCACGTCTACCTACAAACTACTACTTCAACCAAGGAGCTACCAAGATCAAAGCACTATAATAGAGTTGTAAACCTAAAAACAAATAAGAACAAATGCTTGCTTGAATCAGGATGTTGAATACAAAAGTACCTCAGAACGCAACTCCGGGCGAGGGAGCTAAATCCAGACGAACACAGCTACGAAGAAGCTCCGACAGGCCGGGACTCCTCCGAATCTCTACTCATCTACTCTATCTCTCTAATCTCTCTCTTGATTGCTAGCCTAGATCTCGTGGATATCTATCTAATGCTTCAGGGTCTTCATCTCTTGATCTACCTCTCCTCCAGGGGGTCTGGCCCTCTATTTATAGGCCGGTGGGATGCACGCGCGCCGTTAAATCAAACCGACATAACCAAGGGTCCAGATGATTCCTAATAGGCGGTGGTAGAAGACTCCAGAAGGTGGCGGGGAGAAAACCCTAGGGTGCGCCGGCCGGCCCCACCCTAGTGGGTCTCAGGCCCCAGTGCTTCGGGTGTGTTCCAGATGCTTCTAGGGTTCTCGTGATGATGTTTCCTTGGCGGTTAAGTTTCGTGGTTATTAAGCACTTTATTCCTTCTTTCAAGCTTTTTTGAAAAATCCCCTGGAAAATAGACAATTCACCAAAACTCGTGGAATCTGTCAGTAATAACTCTATTCTACTGGATATTCATGTTTAATGCAGGGATAATTGATAATAAAATTTGGATGATAACAAGTGTCAACAAAAATCCAAAAGAAGATGCTTACGAAGGATAACGAATTGCCCGTCACTATATACGAAGCAAAACAGGTTGTTTGTCCTTTGGAATTAGAAATTCACAACATACATGCATATTCTAATGATTGCATATTGTACCGTGACGAGGAGTACGAGAATTTAGATGCATGCCCGATATATCATGCATCGCACTATAAGATAAGGCGAGATGACCCTGGTGATGCTGATGGTGATGGAGAATGTCCCAGGAAGATAATCCCTGGCAAGGTTGTGTGGTATGCTTCTATAATACCACGCTAGAAACGTTTGTTCAGTAATAAAGACCATGCAAAGTTACTGTGACGGCGCACAAAGACCGTAAGGTAGACAATATGTAAGACACCTTACTGATGGGTCCTAGTGAAGAACAATTGACAGAGAATTCCCTAATTTGCAGATGACGCACGAAATTTAAGGTCTGCTTTAAGTACAGATGGCATGAATCCTTTTAGGGAGAAGAGCAGCATTCATAGCACTTGGCGTGATACTCTATACTACAAACTAACTCAATGGTTGTGCATGAAGCGAAAGTTCATAATGATGCCAGTGCTCATCTAAGGCCCGAAGCAACCTGGCAACGACATCGATGTCTACTTGAGGCCCTTAGTTGACTAACTCCTACTTTTGTGAAACAAATCTGGTGTACATGTGTGGGATGGGCAAAAAGAGGAACACTTTGACCTACGAGCGTTGTTGTTCGTAACAATTAATGATTGACCTGCTCTAAGTAATCTTTTGGGACAGACAAATAAGAGATATAATGCATGCACATACAGTTTTCATGACAATGATAGCATATGTTTGAGAAAATGTCAAAAGGTCATGTCCCTTGACCATTGTCAATTTCTTCCTATGAATCACCCCTAAAAAAGAAAGACAGACATTTTAAAAGTAAGGCAGACCACCGTACCAACCCTTCCAACCAAACTAGAGAGGATGGCAGCTGGTAGTGAACTTGTTCAGAAGGACGCTGACGGACACGCGTCCATGTGGAAGAAGTCCATATTCTAGGAGCTACCTTATTGGCAACTCCTTTAGGTCCACAATGCGATCGACGTCATGCACCTAATGAAGAATCTTTGTGTAAACCTACTAGACTTCATGGGTGTGTACGGGAATACTAAGGACACAATTGAAGCACGACGGGACCTGCGATGTTTGAAAGAACGAGACAAGCTATATCCAGAGAAGACAGATGATGAACGCTATTACTTAAGACCTGTTACCTACACTCTTAGATCATCTTCTATTGGTGACCAGCTGCAGCTTCGTGTCCATGTAAAACACGTTCTCTTGGTCGAACCATTGAGAGATTATATTCTTTTATATATATATATATATATATATATATATATATATATATATATATATATATATATATATATATATATATAGGACGGAACTAAAATACAGTAAGGTGTATTTACTATAGCAAATGCACAGACCCTCCCAACCCACCTCTCGCTCCACCCATCCGTCCCGCATGCAGAGAATCTTTTTTTTGTTTCGAATCGAAAAAAATATAATATCTCATAAACTGTAGCCCATATTTCAGATCCGTTTGTATCAGGTTGTTGAAAAATATATGCTTAACAAAACGAGATCCATGAAGACTATATTTGATGAACTTTTTTTTTAAGTATGTAATTGAAATTTCAATGTACTATGAGTTGCCATCATGATTACAACACAATTGCAACTTGGCTGTAGCGTAGTTAGCGCTTGTTGCAACCACTTAGAACGTAATTTTTACCCAATTTGCTACTACATGCAACTAGTTACAACCTAAATAGTGAACAATGTGCATTCTATATACCAAATGTGTGTATTCTCTACCAATTGTAACCGCGAGACTGGACCAATCACAAGTATAACATCATACTAATTGTAACTTGACGGAAGTAATTGCAACAGATCTGATCAAGTGCAACTGGACCTGATGTAGTTGCAACTTGACGCGATCCAATTACAACTAGATTTGGGCCAGTTGCAACTAGGCAAGAACCAGTTGCAAATCTAATGCGATCCAATTACAACTAGAGTCGGGCCAGTTGCAGGCAAGAACCAGTTGCAATCTGACACGATCCAATTACAACTAAAGTCGGCCCAGTTGCGAACCAGTTGCAACCTGCGCGATCCAATTACAAATAGAGTTGGACCAGTTACCAGTTGCAACCAGGGTAGGTGCATTTAATATAAAGAATGCACCCAGGTACAGTATATATATATATAATTATCTTGTGCTGCAACAAAAAAAATTATCGGATAATAACAAATATAGTAACACACATACAAGCACTCATACATATGTTATTGTGGTATTACGTGTTTCGTTCCAATGCACGGGCGCATTTACCTGTACAAATTATAACCCTCAAACTGGTTCTAGTAGGAAGCAGATAATGTGCACACGACCTAGCTAGCTTTCTAATCCCCAGGGGAGAGGGGCAGAGGGCACACACGGGAGGCATCTTTGTTAGGAGATGATAAGCAAAGGCACAGAGTTAAGACTCAAGAAAGGTTCACAAGTTGATTTTATGTTTGACGGGGGTGTATAAGCAACAATTCCTTAGTTTTAATAACGCTCCTTTGTCAACTATGTAGCGTATTCCTCTCATTTGCAGAATATACAAATCTTAACCATAGTTAACTACGTATTAAGGAACTCACATGGAAAGAGATGGTTCCTTAACGCGTTGTGACATCTGAGCTCTGATTAATTTGGTGAGTCCGCTAGTTGTGAGTTTTGACCAAAGCTCCTTGGCCTTCTGCTCCAAAAGCTTTTATTTGCATTTGCTGCATAGGAGAAAGGAGGAATACATCTGGTGATTGCAGATTGGCACAGGTAGAAAGGCGGAAACAGCAGATCTGAGCTCCAGGTATTTGCTTTGTTTTTTGACCGTAAACAACTAAAAGTTGTATATGTTTCCTGTTTTGTCCCTTTTGCTTTCAGCGAGCATCGTCTATTTCTTCTCCAACAATGGTCATCTAGGCTCTGTTCGCTTCGGCTTATCAGCACTTATTTTTCAGGTCTGAAACAGTATTCCTCTCACAACAAATCAGCATCAGCCAAAATTAGTTAAACTTATCAGCTCCAGCCAACGGACTGTCTGCTTTCGACGCAAATATTTTCAGCAAGCAAAATTGGTGATTTATCTGCCTATAGTCAAGTACTCAGGCCCGGATCTTAGAGCAGAGGCTATGGTATGTTCATCTTCCCGTCACCAAATTTGCTTAGTCTGCATTCGTAGATTATAGTACCAAACTGCCTTTACTCCTTACTGCCTCATATGTGTGCTTATTAAGAGCTATACAGCGCCCGAGTGTTCTGGAAGAATCAACACTCGATTCGTAGGCAGGCCGTCTAGATGCGGATGGGGCAGGGGGCTTCAAGACCTGGCGGTGGTTGGGCCAGATCATGGCGGGGGCGTCGCGTCCGTTCTCGCCGGAGTTCGAGAAGAAAGCGGCAGCGGGAGGGGAAAGGGTAGAGGGGAGGCTGCTGTGGGCGTGGTAGGGGCTGAGCTCCGAGCCTCCGAGGAGACCCTACCACGCTGCGTCAGGGTAGTGGGCAGCGGCCTCGCATCGGCAAACAAACATAGCGCGGCCTTGCGTCAGTGAGGAGAGTTTGTGCCAAATCTCTTATTCGCGGTCGTTCACTGGTTCCCGATCCAGCGAACGAAGAACGCGCTCATCTCATTAGGAACAGCCCCGCCCGCCCGAGGTCCGACTCGTAACTTTCTTTACTGTGCTTTTTCTGTCCGTTCCGTATCCATATATTTCATGCATGGTTATTTTTAGTATATATGTAGATATGATTGAGTTCGTTGCATGCATGACTATTGTCTACATGCTAGTTTTATTCCTCTTTTTCATGCTTTTTTATTTTTTGTTTTATAATATCTAAATATTCTTTTCATTTTTATATTTCTATCTTTATTTATTTATTTATTTATTTATTTATTGGTTTTGACATTGTTGGCAAATTGTACAAAATAACTTATGTACATAAGTTGGGTTTAATAACTTCAATACATAAGTAGTGTTTCATAACTTTTATGCTTTTTAAGTTTTGTTACAAATTGTAGGTCTAATTTGTTTATTTTGTGTTTAATAAGTTTTGTGTTTCCAACTTTTAACATATGCTTTAAGTTAATTCATCCCTCTATGTTTAATAACTTTTGTATATAAGTTGTGTTTTATAACTTTTATGTTCCAAGTTATATACTATAAGTTATGTGTTATGAGTTATATGTTTTAAGTTAGTATACATAAATTATTATTAAAATAAAATTCTTCGAAACATATGTAAGTGGGGTCTAGTTTTGTTCGTCTTGACACGTAGAATATATTGGCGCAGATGGAATTAAAAATAGATACATCCTTCAAACGTTATAGCATTTTAAAGTTTATATTTTACTTTTTCACGTGAGATGACTGTACACATGCATCCATGGTTAGCAGCTACCGCGTCCGCATGCACCCGCGTGAAAAGGGAGAAAAAGACAGGATCAAATTCTTTCCTAAAATAGAATATAGAAAGCGTTGTCGGAGCGTTCGCCCGATTTGAATTCGGTGGTCTTTCGATATAGTGGGCTCGCTTGTGTGGTCTTCTTATGGCACGAAGGTTTGGATAACAAAGGCAATTGAACATGCCTAGGGATGAATAATTCGGGAGCTTTTGATGCAAAAGGGTGTAGGGGGTGGCATAATCGACTGATGAAGATGGGAACTGGTTAGGATGGCAAATATGTAAATATTTTCTGGTTTAGCAGTAGGTGGCAGTAGCTAGGGCTTCAGCCCAGTATAGGCATTGGGGGAGTGAATGCCCGGACCCTTACAGATTGGGAGGGACTAAAGAAGTGTACTTGCTCTGGGCATTGTAGAATGAGGTGCACCAGCGGGTAGAGGAGCAGGCGGTACAACAACGATGGTCTTGAGGCGAGGGTGGGGGATGGGCGCCATGGGGCTATCGTGGGGGAAGCGCGAGATCTGTGCTGTTGTTGACTTTCAGACATGGAAGTTGATCTCTGGTGGTCTAGAGGCAGGGGTGGAGCTCTGGGAAGTTGCCGACGTGGTGGGATGGCGGATCGGGGCTCGACCGCCTTGGTGGCGGCGCGAGGAGTCGAGTTTTGGGAAGGTAATGACTCCATGTTTTTATTGTGTATTTCGTAGGTTTTCTATACAATGGCTTATACTCCCTTCATTCCAAATTATAAGATGTTTTAGTTTTTCTATATACATAACTTTTGTTATGTAATTAAATATACATTATATCTAGATATATAGTAAAAGCAATGTATGTAGAAAAACCAAAAACATCTTCTAATTGGGAGTACCAATTCCTTTTTCATGTTTCTTTTTCTAGGCGATGCAATAAGAGAGGGCTACTTTACTTTGTTTGCTGCTTTCATCTGATCAACTTTCCTTTGTCTAGACGGGGAAACTCCATCTGCTCTGAGGTGCTTGTTTTGGGAAACCCGCTGGTTTTTCTCAAATTTCTAAGGCTCCACCAAGTGTGCATGACAGTCATATTCATCTCTCTTTTTGTGGCACCTTATAAATGGCACTGACAACAAGCTATCATGATTGTAAGTGTGCATCTGTAATGTAAGAAACAGCAACTCATCAGAGGCTGAAGGGCTACAGATACTACGCTTGATTCCACAGGTCAGATATCTATACCATCAATATGTCATATTGATAATCAGAGCCTTTGTTGACACTAGCATAGTGATACTCAGGGGGGAAGAGATAGTTATATATGAAAACAGTAGTACTATATGGACCAATTACTCAGTGACATGCAAAACGCCCTATTATGGAATAGTTCTCTTTGCAAATTCGTTTGCCTTCAAATGCTCTTTCTTATTTCAAAAAATTAAATTTACAGGAAAATCATGGTTGGTATGGAAGCTGCTGCCCTGTCTGCTGCAATAACTGGAATGTTGAAGACTGTGGGCAACAAATTAGCTTCACTGGTTATCAAAGAGTACAGCTCTATAGTGGGTGTGAAAAGGGACCTCCAGGAGCTTCAACATCTGGCTCAAGAGATCAATTGTTGGTTGGAAACCTTAGGAGAGAGAGCTATGGGCGATGCTCCATGGCTCAAAAGGTTGAAAGAAGTTGCTTACGACATGGATGATGCCATGGATGAGTTCCAACTAAATGCTGAAAAACATGACGCTGATGGTCATGATGGATTTGTGTCCAGATGCCTGCTAAAAAAACCAGAATCATTTATATTTCAATGCAAGGTGGCCAAAAAGATCAAGAAAATTAAAAAGAGATTTGCTGAGACTGTGAAGCAAAGAACTGACTTGACTGCAATATTTGGCCATGATCCTATTAATCATATAGACAAGAAAGTTGGGAATATGCAAACATTGCCTGTTGAGGATGAGGTAGTACTAGTTGGACGAGACCAAGAGATGCAACAAATAATATCTAATCTGGTAGAGACTAATGACAAAAATAAAATCAAGATAGTTTCCATAGTTGGACTTGGTGGATCTGGGAAAACTACCCTGGCTAAACTGGTTTTCAATGAAGGTAAAATTATAGAGAAGCATTTTGAAATAAGACTATGGGTTCATGTGTCACAAGAATTTGATTTTGAAAAACTCATCAAGAAACTGTTTGAGGCATTTGCTGATAAAGGTCCCTTGCATCCTTCCTTGCCGTACATGAGCAAACAAATCCAGGATGGACTGAGTCGAAAGAAGTTTCTGATTGTAATGGATGACGTTTGGACCGAATCCCAAAATCAGTGGGACAAAATAATGGGCTATCAAAAAAATGGTGCACCTGGAAGTGGGATTTTACTCACTACTCGCAGTGAAAATGTTGCAGAAGCAGTACGATCCACATACCAGTTTTGTTTACCACGCTTATCTCCTGATGACAGTTGGCAGCTCTTCCAACAAAGCTTTAGGATGCCTGCAAAAATTTTAGAGTCTGACTTTTTAAAGGTTGCAGAAGAGATTGTTGAGACATGTTGTGGGTTGCCGCTAGCAGTTAAAGTTCTTGCAGGTTCTCTTGGTGACAAGGAACTAATAGGAGAATGGCAAGCCATGAGACACCATTTATTAGATGTCGAGGGTGAAGAATTAGTATCTGCATGCTTGAAGTTGAGCTACTTTCATTTGCCATCCCATCTGAAGCAGTGCTTCACAATATGTTCATTGTTTCCTAAAGGTCATATGATCTATAAGCAACAATTGATTGACCAATGGATTGCTCATGATATGATCAGTTTGACTCATGGAGCTGATGATTTTGTTCATATCGGCCACGGGTATTTTAATTCACTTGTGCACGTGTCTTTTCTACAAGATGTGGATGAATATGAGGGGGAAGTGAGATGCAAGATGCATGATTTGGTTCATGATCTTGCCCGGTCCATCTTGTCTGAGGAAATTTCAACTATAATTACACCAGAATATGGAACCAGTTCCACAAAAGGTTACAGATATTATTCTTTAGTTGAGCAACCAAGAAACCCTTTGCCTGAAAACATTTTTGAAAATGCACGTGCTGTATATGTTGATGGGAGCGACGATATAATATTTGATAAGGCACTAAAGAATGCAAGGCACTTGCGCAGTATCATTGTTGAGAACTATGTCTTTTCAACAACAGTGCCCACGGCCATAGGTCAGGTGAAAAACCTGAAATATCTTGAGATTTCATTATTTGGTTGTAAATCACTCCCGGAAGGTATATCGGATATTTGGAGCCTGCAAGCTCTTTACTTAACATCAACTGAAGAGCTTCTTGAGTTGCCTAAATCCATTGGGAAGCTGATAAAGTTAAGAACACTAAGCCTATCGTCTTGTCCTAAGCTGATGAGTTTACCATCAGGTATCACCACTCTAACAAATCTGGAGTATTTTAAACTTGAGCGGTGCTCTCAGGGGTTAGAGTTTCCTGACGGCATCTGGAACTTGACAAAGCTTAAAGAATTGGACCTACATATCGATAAAGCTATGCCGCGAGGCATTGGGCAGCTCATTCGGCTCGAAAAACTGAATTCATTTTGTGTGGTATTTGACAAAAAGTATGCACACATCTCAGAGTTGGCTTCTCTATCTAGGATAAGTGGGAAACTAAGTATCTGTTTCTTAGACGCTTGACAAATCCATGTGATGCACGCCAGGCATGCTTGAAACAGAAGAAAAACTTAAATGAGCTGGAACTTTCATGGGGTCCTCTACATAGCAGGGTGAATGCTGAACATGAGGTCAATGTACTTGATGGTCTGGAACCTCCATTAGGGATTAAACGGCTACAAATAAGCAAGTTTGGAGGTGGACAATTCGCTTGTTGGATGCTGAAGCAAGTTGGTTGTAGAGTACAAGGGCTTCGTCCATTTCCATTTTTGACTGAGTTGAGCCTAGATGATTTCCCAAACTTAAAGCATCTTGATGGGCTCATGCAGATTCCTTGTTTGGAGAAACTTCATCTGAAGAACATGCCTGTTCTTGAGAGCATAAGCGGAGGCCCATTTCCTTCGCTTATGGAGTTAAAGATGAAGGGACTGCATAGTCTGGGAGTGGTGTTGATGGTAACAGATGGAACCTTGTTAGGAAAGGAGGAAGGTGAAGGCTGCAGCTACCACAATCCTCATCAACTAGGACAAGTGCAACTTGGTAGTTGTCTTACAAATTTGTACATAGAAGATTGTCCCAAATTGATGGTGAAGCCATACCCCCCACTTTCACTGAAGCAATTGAAGGTGGAGCATATCAATAGCAACCTGCTGGTATTTTCACCATTTTCACCACCACCGTCACATGAATTAAGATCCGATTGTATGTGGGAACTTCTCGAGTACAAATCAGCACTTGAGTCCTTGGAGATTTTCCGCTGCAATGGTCTAACTGAGTTGTCTGAGAGCCTAGGGGAACTCTGTTCCCTGCAAAAGATGACCATCATAAGCTGCAATAGCATAAGCAGCCTTCCCCAATCAGTAGGTTTCCTCACCTCCCTTAGGGAGCTCCGAATAGAAGAGTGCGATGCACTTGTCCAATTCCCCGAAGGTCTAGGAGAGCTCCAGTCTCTATACATGTTCAAGATTTTTTTGTTTGCCACGCCTGACTAGCCTTCCCCAATCCTTGTGTCGTCTCACGTCACTTGAGGTGCTCAATATAGGACACTGCAAAGCACTTGTCCAGTTGCCTGAAGGTCTGGGTGAGCTCTTCTCTCTACGCAGACTCGACATTTGGCGCTTGCCATGCCTGACTTTCCTTCCCCAGTCCCTGTGTCGCCTCATGTCCCTCCAGGAGCTCCACATAGGAGGGTGTGATGCACTTTGTGAACTGCCCGAATGCCTGGGTGAGCCCCAGCTCCATTGCCTCCACACAATGAAGATTGTGTCTTGTCGAGGAATCAAATCCTTGACAGAGTGGATAAAGGGCCTCGTCGCTCTGCAAAGACTGGAGATCTATGTCTGTCCCTGTCTGGAGTGGCGCTGCGAGGAAGGAACAGGGGAGGACTGGCACCTCATCTCCCACATCCCTCATCTAGCGATTGGTGATCAATATTACTAGGAGGAAGGAGCCTGCCTCTAAGCGCTTTCATCTGGTGAGTTAGTTGACCTTTAGCTTTTATTCATCCTTGATTTTGATTTAGATTCACTTGTGAACCTATTTCCACATTCTCTAAATTCATTGTTGGTGTTCCAGGTACATGTGCAGTTTGTTCTGGGCGTGTACGTAACTACGTATACAGCATTACTTATGGGTATCTAAATACAGATACGATTGATTTGCACCAGCAATTTTGTGGTGTTATATGTGTGGATTGTTGTTATTTGTCAGGCCTGCATACCAATAGTCCCAACTGATTGCGCAAGCAACGCACAGTTCAATCAGGTGTTTCTGATTTTATAATTTCATCTCTCTACTTACTATTGCACAGAAGTGTCCATCAACCACTTGACAAATGTACAATAGCGAGAATGCATGTGTGACAGTGCTAAATTGAGCTCTGGTTTGAGCTACACCGGGACTAATTTTCTTTTCAAAGAAAATCATTTTGGTGTAGATGTGCGCAGTAAGATGGCTCGAGCTCGTTTTTTTAGGTATATACGTAGGTTGGTTAGACCATATTGCACGGTGTCACAATCACAAGCCACCAGTTTATCTGTTTTGGGATGCTGTGTGTTATCCGAACATGATGGTCATGGACTCTTGGTGACTGAATATGCACAGTTAACTGACAACACTGAAAACGGCTCTCTGTTTTGGTTCGCGTTTTGTCTGAAAATTTCCAGCATGTTCTGTTACAGACGCCGTGCTAACGGGCTAACGGCTCTCTCAGGCATGCAGAATCGTGCTTTAGCAAGTCCTGCTCGTCCTGGTATGTGAAAAACATGTTCTCAGTTCCAGTAAAAACTGTGATTATTATGTATGTTCACCTGATGCAATATCACAAGGCTCGTCCTCAACGTATTGACGCCGGCACCGGTGGCAGGGCCAAAGCCAAACTGGTCAACACTTCTTTGCTGTCGCTGCCTAATGGCTGCAAATCGATCCTTCCCTGCGAGACAAGGGACGGCAAACTTATATGCCAATATCCTCTGTTTTACGCATAGGAGCCAAGCCAACGCCAGCATCTTTGTCATACTCGGCAACTCCATTAGCGCCTACTCGTCATGCCGCTGTGGCAAGCCGTTAACGGTGATGCAGCCATATCGTGGGATGTTTCATGGTGATGACAAGGGTGTCCAAGTTGATCGTGGCAGGTGGGGCGTGCACGTCCACCAACTGTTCGACCAAATATGCCACAGGAGTCTCTGTAAATTTCTTCTTGTCTTGTCTTTTTCAGCAGATTTTGCCTGTGATGATTCCCTGTTAAGAAAATTTGATGCTCTGCAAGATTGCCTGTGGTTATGGAATCCATCCAGAGGGAGATCTGGGGGTATCCTTGTAGGAGTAAGAATTGAATCTTTTGATGTCGGCTCTTTCAGACAGGGCAAATGCTTCAAATGAATTTATGGGATAAGCAACTTAAAACCAAATAGAATCTGCTGATTGTGTATGGAGATGCTGAGGAAGAAGGGAAGATCCCATTTCTTACTGAGTTATCCAATTTTTGGTCTAATAGTTAAGAGCCCTTATTCATTTGGTGAGACTTCAACATTATAAGATATGCAAAAGAAAGGAATTCTAACAATGGTATTCACAAACATACTGAATTGTTTAATGCATTGATTAAATTTCATGAACTTAGAGAGATAACTATGAATGGTGGTATGTTTACATGGCCCAACAATCAAAAAGATCCTAATATTCTGGAGAAATTGGATAGAATACTAGTTTCTAGTGGTTGGGAGGATTTGTATCCACATGCTATGGCCAGAAAACTTCCAAGGGAAGTATCTGATCATAACTCTCTTATCATTTATTCTGGTAATATCAAGAAACCTTCTACCATTCAGTTTCGTTTTGAACTGAATTGGATTGATAACCCTGAGTTCAAACAAGAAGTAGCAAAGATCTGGGAAAGACCCTGCAATGCCAAATCTGTCATTGACATAATTCAGCAAAAACTGAAACTCATTAAACAGTACTTCAAAGGTTGGGGTTTTAACCTTCATGGTACCGTGAGGAAAAGGAGAATAGAGATTCAAGAAAAACTAAGTGCTTTGGAGAAGCATGAAGAAAGTGGTAATCTTTTGCCTCATCTACTAGCTTTGAGGTCGAGCTCACTAAAAAAAAACCTTGACCTGCGGGGGGTAAGACAGCCCCCGAGCATTGCATTAAGAAGAAGACCTTCTCACGCAGGTCAAGAAACCCCCGAACCCCTACCCCACCCATACACAGCGGTACCGTAGCCCATGTGAGACGCCATGACCGGGGCCGGGCCTTATACCTGTGCTTTGGTCATGGGACAGACGAGGGGATTTTTTAACCTCAGCCTGAAATTCGCTCCCATGGAGAGTCGAACTCAGGACTTGAGGAGTGCCGTTGAGTTCTTCTAACCAACTCAGCTAGAGGCCCTTTGACGAGGTCGAGCTCACTAAAGAAAATCTTTCTTTACTTGAGCAAGAGGAAACATATTGGTACAATAGGAGCCATGAAAATTGGCTACTTAAGGGAGACAACAATACTAAATTTTTTCACAAATGTGCCAATGGCAAGAGAAGAAAAAAAATACTATTATTTCCTTGGAAAAAGATGGGGTACCAAATAGAGGAGGAACACAACCTGATGAACCAAGTTACTAAATACTATAGAGATTTATTTGGGTCTGAAAATTGCGCATAGTATCAATCTTGACCCATCCATTTGGGATAATTCTGCGACCTTGAATGAATTAGATAATGAAACCTTGTGCCGTCATTTCTCTGAGACAGAGGCTAAGGAGGCACTGTTTCAGATTGGAGAGGAATAAAGCCCTGGGTCCAGATAAAATACCAATTGAACTCTATCAGTGTTCTTGGGATATTGTTAAAAATGACATTATGGAACTATTCAGAGATTTACATAATGATAAAGTTGATATTTGCAGAATCACTTATGGTATTATAACTCTTCTCCCAAAAATCAAGGAAGCTTCAAAAATCCAACAATTCAGATCCATCTGTCCGTTAAATTGTCTGTATAAACTGATTAGTAAGACTCTTACTATCAGGTTGGAGCCCAAGCTAAAAAGTTGATTCATAAAACACAAACCGCCTTCATGAAAGGTAGACGCATTACCACTGTGTTTATGTTTGCATGAAATTATTCATCAAGCTAAAAGAAGAAAAGAAGCTTATTGTACGTACATGTGTAAAAACGAGAGAGCAACGGCCGCCGGCCGGCAGCTCTGGCAGTCCTACTGCAGCACCGCGGGTCAGGGTGGGTGCACCAGAGCCCCATGCTGAGAGTGCGCTCCATCTGCCTGTCGTGGCCTTTGTCTCCATCTTTTTCAGCCGGGCGTCAGCCGCGTCGGCGGCTCGCCTGCCGCTGTACCCACTTGAGCAGCGAGAAAGACGGGTCCCAGCGGTCCATGAGTGGCCGGCCGGAGACGATCTCGAGCAGGACGATGCCGAAGCTGTAGATGTATTCATCCTCAGTGCCAACCAGTATTCACTGTTCTTGCACTCCCTCTGTTTTTTGGGTAGAATTCACCCACCCCTTCGAAAGACCATGTGCCCGAGCTGAGCACCGCCATGGCCAAGCACCACTTGTCGTCGCTGCCGCCAAGGTGGTGTTTGGTTGGCAGCTGGTAACGGTAAGCTCGGCTCACCATCGCCCAGCACCGCCCGCCATGGCTGCAGTCGAGCCCCGCTCCCCATGGCTGCGGGCCACCATGATGGCCGCAGCCGAGCTCAGCTCCCCCAAGGTTGCGGCCAAGCCCTACCCATCGCCGATATCCACGCCGCATGGCGGCGGTCGAACTCCCCCCGCCGTCGGGCTCTCCCGCCGTCGCGGCCGAGCTTCGCCCGCCATGACCGCGACTCCTACCAGTGCGATGCCTGAGGAAGCTTGTGCTGGGGAGTCTCGCCGCTTGCTCCGCCGCCATTAGCCCAGCTCATCCCTCAGCTCCACCACCCCCCATGCCCGCCAGCCCCTGAGCCCATGACCGTAGCCCCGGACCGGACTCCCCGAGTGGGCTCCATCGAAGACGATTACGGAGCCTTCGGCCGGCGCTAGCGGCTGCGGGAGGGCCGACTGATGTTGGTCAGTCGGATGTGGCCACTGGCCAGCGCCGCGTCGGCTGCGGTTGCGCCGGCAAGCGCGCAATGGTGACTGTTGCGCGTCGCAGGCAGTGGGGACCGGGGAATAGAGCAGGTGGTCGCCGTTGGGCATGCAGCACACGCACATCTATCGTTCGACGAAATGTGTAGCCGGTGAGGCTTCCTTCCAATCCCTCTTCACTGGTTTTCTCTGTCTCTGTTTCTTTTCCATTTTCCTGCTTCTTGTATGTCTCTGCTTCCGGGTTCCGGCTGCCCCCGTCCTTGTCAGCAAAGCCAAAGCATGTGTAACTAACTGTACGTCAGGTTAGCCTTGTGCGCTTGTACCACTTCGCTGGTGAGCTTACGTTCGACCTTGCTGAATGCATAGTTCATTCCTGGATTCTTGTTCGCCTGGCAAAATCTTTAATTGCTGGTGATACGCACGTGAGTAATGATCAGAGGAGTTCATTTTGCTAATGGCGACAGCCACAGCCAGAGTTGAAAATATTTTATTCTATCTTGCCTGGACCCTCGAGACAATCGATCCTCGAGGTGTTAAAGAAGAAGCAACCACAATGCACGGCAGCACACAACATGTGCTAAATTGCGGCATCTTCCTCAACAATTCACAGCAGCATCTTCCTTGACATTTCAGCCCATGGCCAGCAACGCCATTCGTCGCTACTCGCTACATCGGTTGTTGTAGCGGGTCCAGCTGCTTGTGCTCAATGGGGGTTGTTGGCTTGTTGGCAACTCCATTAGAGAGGCAGTGAGGCCATGCATGGAGGTTGTTGACAATAGTCTAATCATTTATACTCAAATATACATAAAAAAATTGTACATCCCTTTCTAGTTTTTTTTAAAGCTATCCAGGAAGCCTGTTGACAGATGCTCCGGACCTAGCTCGCTTAATCTGCCCAATGAGTCCCTGCCTTGTCTTCACAATTAGCACAAGTTGTAGTTTTTTTAATCACTTTTCTTGATGCTTGGGCAAGACTTAGAGTTGGTTTTCACCCTTGGCTGCTCTCTCTTATCCTTGCCTTCGCAACTACCAGAAGCTCTTAAGTCCCTTGCTGTTCATCTGATCCAGGCTCAAGAAGCAAAATTCACACCTTAATTGTGCAACCCACATCCTGGAAGCTCTGGTTTGCATACACCGCTGAGGCTAATAGGATCTAAAGAAAACACAGCTGATCTGGGCTCGAGGTATTTACTTTAATTTATTTCTAACCAAGAATGCAACGTTCTGTTAATTTTGACTTGCTCCCCTCGTTCTTCTATTTTCTGACACTTACACTTTCTGCTTTAGCCACACATTCTTAGCAAATAAATGGCCTCTGCTGTGTATATACTCAGGTATGAGGACAAGGACAAGAACACTCACCGGTTATAAATCATAAATCACGGTACAAGATCTCTATCACATTGCTTTTTCAGCACTAGAAGCCATGGCATATTTATCTTCGCATCATGAACAACGTTGCTTTTGTTATAGTATATCTCATATTCTCGTATAGCCTGCTCTATGTTTTCCTAATATACATATCACTTCTTATGGCAACTTCATTATCATACTATCTGAAATAGTTTATGGCAGAAATTTTTGTTTTTTTATCCTCCCTGAGAGGATGTTGGTGGTTCTCCCCCATAAGAACTGCGAAGACTCTCACTTGAGTGCTTGACTCTGTGGTATGCTAATCTTAGCATCATTGTATATGTTGTCTACATTCAAGTTTTAATTTGTTATCTATTCCATTTTTCTTTTTTTTTTCTCGAACAGCGCAGGAGAACTGCGCGTCATTTCATTAAGAAGAAAGGATGAAACAAAGGTCCATGTAGAGAGATAGCGGAACACCTCATACCCTTAGGGGTTGGGTGGCTTTATATATATATATAGCCATACATGACTTAGAGTACAAGTAAACATAACTACATAGGACTAGGACTCCCTAATTACATAGGATTATGACTGCCTAGGATATATACAAACTATATATCTAACATCCCCCCGCAGTCGAAGCGGGAGTATCTCGGACGCATAGACTGGACCTAAACTCAGTAAACAACTGTACAGGCAGGCCCTTAGTCATGATGTCAGCGAAATGATGGGAGGATGGCACATGTAGCACGCGAAATTCACCAAGCGCAACCTTCTCGTGGACGAAGTGAATGTCGATCTCAATGTGCTTGGTCCGTCGGTGATGGACAGGGTTAGCTGTCATATACACAGCACTGACGTTGTCGCAGAAGACAACAGTGGCAAAGGATAGCGGCAGATGCAACTCCTGAAGTAACTGGCGCACCCAGCAGCACTCGGCGACGGCGTGGGCAACAGTGCGGTATTCCGCTTCAGCACTGGAGCGAGAAACTGTAGACTGCCGCTTGGAGGACCATGACACCAGGTTGTCGCCGAGAAAGACGCAGTAGCCAGAAGTAGAACGCCGAGAATCGGGACACCCGGCCCAGTCAGCGTCGGAATACGCGGTGATGGACTGGACAGGGCCGGTCCCAATGTGAAGCCCGGTGGAGAGGGTGCCCTTGACATACCGAAGAATCCGCTTGACCAGCGTGAGATGCGGCTCGCGGGGATCATGCATGAAGAGGCACGCCTGCTGAACAGCATAAGCCAGATCCGGTCGAGTCAAAGTCAAATACTGGAGAGCACCAGCGAGGCAGCGATACTCAGACGGATCGGCGACTGGAGCACCATTAGAGGCATACAGCTTGGCCTTGGAGTCCACTGGTGTCAACGTAGGGCGGCACTCTGCCATGCCAGCGCGCTGGAGCAACTCGGCAGCGTACTGACGCTGAGACAGGAACAAGCCGTCGGAGGAGCGCGTGACGGAGATGCTGAGGAAGTGGTGGAGCTCGCCGAGGTCGGTCATCGCAAACTCAGAGTGCAGACGCTCTGTGATGCGAGTACGGAGTGCCGAAGACGTGGCTGTCAGGATGATGTCGTCGACGTAGAGCAGCAGGTAGGCGACACCATCAGTCTCTTTATAAATAAAGAGAGATGCATCGGAGGCAGACGGGCGGAAACCGAGTGTGCGAAGATGCGCGGCGAAGCGCTAGTGCCAAGCATGGGGAGCTTGCTTCAGGCCATACAGCGACTTTTGCAGCAGACACATAATCAGGCGCCGAGGGATCAACGAAGCCGGGCGGCTGCTGACAATAAACCGTCTCATCGATATGACCATGAAGAAAGGCATTCTTCACGTAAAGCTGATGTAGGGGCCAGGAGCGCGAGGCGGCAATGCTGAGGACGATGTGGATCGTGGCCGGCTTGACGACTGGACTGAACGTCTCGTCGTAGTCGATGCCATGCTGCTGGGAGAACCCGCGAACCACCCAGTGCGCCTTGTGGCGAGCGAGCGTGCCATCAGAATGGAACTTGTGCCGAAAGATCCATTTGCCGGTGACGATGTTGGCGCGGAGTGGGCGAGGAACCAGGCGCCAGGTGCCGTTGTCGATGAGCGCCTGGTACTCGTCGGCCATGGCCGCACGCCACTGTGGATCAGCGAGGGCGCTGCGGTTGTCGCGTGGCAGCGGTGAGACGGTGGTGACGAAGGCACTGCTGTAGTCGACGGGTGTGATGGCGCCCGTCTAGAGCCGAGTCGAAGGACGAACAGTACCGGAGGGAGGTACTGCACCGCTGCCGGACGCCCCAGCAGCACTGGGCGCGGCTGCTGGACCTCCGGGCGCCTGGGCAGTGCCGTTGGGCGCCAGGGCGGTGCTGCTAAGCGCCTGGGCAGATCTGCTGGGCGCCTGTGCAGGGGCAGAGGGCGCGGGGGATGCTGCGCCGGCCGGCGGGGCAGCTGGGCGCCGCTCGTAGACGCGGCCGAAGCGACCCGGCGGTGCGGCGGCGGGCATGCTGCGCTGACCGGCGGGGCAGCAGGGCGCCGCTGGTAGACGCGGCCGAAGCGACCCGGCAGCTGTGTTGGCGGTATTGGAGGGCCGCAGGTGATTACGGCGGGGTCGTCGATCGAAGCGCCGGACGGGGGCACAGGGCCACGCCCGCCAGGCGGATGAAACGACCTCGATTTCCGCGAAGGGAAATCCACAGGCTCGAATTGTAATTCAACAGATTGCTTGGGACAATCCATGAAATTACCCATATCTCAGTTGACACCAGGATCCATACAACGGTAATTAAGTCTTACATAAACATTTATTACATCGCCACATTGGCGGAATCAACATTCAGAGAAGCTTTAGAAGATGCGGAAGCGATTCATCCTTCACGGCCAACTTGAGTGTAGCACGTGACCCTATTCCTCGTCATCATCTCCCTCGAAGTCGTACTCATTCTCGTCACCTGACAGCAAATTTATCAGTACGATTTGTACTGGCCACGGAGCCCACCTATGCAGCATTTGCTTTGTGGAAAGTGGATGCAAGGCTATACAAGCAGACCTATAGGCTGAGGTTTTCCTATGCAGCTGTAATCAATGTTTAATTAGTCAAGTTTTATCACCAGTTAACACCATCATCCCTTTTCCCATCACCACACCTCACATACCCACACCTCACTCTCATTCGACAGGCCCAACTCCCTCTCGGGCCTATCTCAGCGGCACACTACCACAACGGGTACACTGCCGGAAAAATGTCATCCAGAGGGAGAAGAGAACACTCACTACACTAGTAGAAACCTCACAGGAAAGGTCCATTAGCCAACAGGTTGGCATATGTATCGATCGATCAACCATACACTCTGCAGAGGTTTCTCTACCCACAAGATTAGCCATCATAGGTGTTGCGTAAACACCTAGGCAGAATTCCGGGTGCTTGCTTGCCTAGGTCGATGCCACCCTACCACTTAGCCCTGGGATATTCCAGATCCTACACCGTTATGCTGAGACTGGGAGACACAGTACCGGGCCCATCCAGTGGTACTGTGCATCTAGAACGGAACGGGAACCCATCGACCGTCTCCGCCCACCCTTATCACCTTTCAACCTAGCAGTAGTGGCACCGTCCTACCAAGTAGTCCAGCCGTCTCCCGCCCATCAGAAGCGAGTAAGTAGAAAAGGATTCCCATGAACCTGAAACTAGTCCATCCTAAGTTTGACCAAGCAGGCATCTCCACTTAGGGGATACTCTCCCCGTGCCATCGCAGCACCTCCGTCCTCGGGCTTCAAACCACCAAGGCTATCCCACCCGGGACCTCCTCAACAACTTTACCCGCCACAGGTATCTCGCTTGGGGATGCCCAGGTTGCACCCCCGGCACGACTTGCCCCATGGGCTTGTCTCACATCCCACTTGGTCGACATCAACCCTTACCACGCACCCAAGACGCACGCAGCACTCTCTCCCAGTGGTTATAATCAGTTATACACCGTCCCAATTCCACCACATAGCATATAGCAAGTAGTAAGTAGTGGAAGAGTAACAGTAAATTAAACAGCAGCTAACCTAGCAGCGGACAGCAGGGTAAAGTCTTATCAAGGCAGGGAATTCAAATATACTACCATGCAACCAATCCATACATAATCATAAAGCAATAGCAACAATGTCATTTGCAATGCCTAAATAGGATCTAAGGATTTGGTGGGACGTGGCACCTTCGTAGTCGTCTCCTAGCTCCTGAAAGTACTCATGGTCGTCCTCCTTAGTCAGATCCTCCTCCGGCTCTGAAATCGAACACGAAATAGTCGCGTCAGCGACTCCTATAGAATATTTCAGAAAAATCCAATAAAATAAAGAGTCAAATGCACACAAACATAGTCTTAGATTGTAGATCTCATTTTTCTGAGAATTTTGATATATGTTGCGCAATTTTTGGACATCGTATGAATAAGTTATGAATTTTCGAAGATTATCCTATTTTCTGAAAATGGGAAAATTGGTCGGTTAATCAGGGGCAGCTCGGGATTGGTCCACGTGGCGCGCGGGTCCAGTAGTGCGGCATGTGGCGCCTCATCAGAACACAAACCCGATGGTCGCCCACCAGGTGTTCGATGCTGGTTCCCAGAGAGTTGCCGGCGTTGGCGTAGCTCGGCGTGGCTCGGCGGTGGTCGGGGTAGCTCGGCTGTGGTTGGGGGTAGCTCGGCGGAGCTCGGCGGTGGTCGGGGGTAGCTCGGCGGAGCTCGGCGTACCTCGGCGGGGCTCGGGCGAATCGGAAATTCGGGGTGCCGAGGGTGCCGCTATCCCGAGGTCTACCGGTGAGGCTCGGGCGAATCGGACATTTGGGCGCCGAGGGGGCCGCTCTCCCGAGGTCTACCGGGGAGGCTCGGGCGAATCGGAAATTTGGGCGCCGAGGGGGCCGCTCTCTCGAGCTCTCCTGGGGAGGCTCGGGCGAATCGGAAATTTGGGCACCGAAGGGGGCCGCTCTCCCGAGCTCTCCTGGGGAGGCTCGGGCGAATCTGAGATTTGGGCGCCGAAGGGGGCCGCTCTCCCGAGCTCTCCTGGGGAGGCTCGGGCGAATCGGAGATTTGGTGCGCCGAGGGTGCTGCTCTCCCGAGCTCTCCTGGGGAGGCTCGGGCGAATCGGAGATTTGGTGCTAGCAGGGTTCCAGGGCGTCTGTTCAAGGCGGCGGTGTCTCTCCGGTGCGGCGGACGTTGGCAGGGCGGCTATGACCATACTTCGGCAAGACAAGGCTCGGCTTTCCCTAATTGGCGTGCTCAGGCAGTCGTCCGACCAGATGGTGGCGGGTTAGAGTCGTGGTATGGCCTCTTCTCTCCCTCGGCATACGGCGGTTCTCCGACGAGGTGGAGGCGCACGTAGCCAAGGCGACAGACATGATTCGGGGCTCGGCTATCTAGCGGCGGTGCCGAGGCAGACTTGGCGAACCTCGGCGGCCTTTCTCTGCAGCGCGAGGCGACCGGGGGTACTCGGAACGGATTTTAGGCGAGGCGGAACGTGTCGGCGGCGATGTCGTCGCGACTGTGAGGTTCCGGCGGGGCTAAGGAGGTCTTCTAGGAGATGTATACGCGTCTAGGGTCTATGGCGATGGTATACCAACTACCAATTTTGGCTACCGAGATTCCCAAAGTGCTCGGTTGTGGCGGCGGCGTGTCGCCGACGACGGCGGAAGGCAGCAACGCGGCTACGACCAAGTATTGGTTCAATCGAATGCGGTCTTGTCAAATTGGTGAGGCCAGAGAAGCATACAACACTCTGGTGGCGAACTTTAGCCATGGCATGACCTTCTTTTGGCGACGGCTCGCGGCGGCGCTCCGGTAAGGTCGCGGCGCACGCGGCCAAGGCGATTCAGGCTTCCTCTAGCGCTTAGATCCGCGTAGCTAGCTCAAGGGGTCGTGGCGGTGCTCCACGACGCTCTAACCTATACGGGTGCTAGTCAGATTGCTCGGAACGGGTGATTCGGCGTCGGAACGCGTCGGTGGTGAGCGCGCTCCGCCGAGAACGCGTCGTGCTGCGTTCTCGGTCTAGCAAGCTTGTAGTCCGGGGGTTTCGGCCGGTCGAATGAGTGCATGGTGCAGGTGATCTTCCCGAGCCGGTAAAGGCTCGTGCCTGCGCGTCCCGTGGGCGGAACGCCATGGCAAAAACAGGGCAAGGCTCGGACATGGCGTGCGATGGCTCACTGTGGTGTCGGTGAAGCTAGGATGGCGGTGCAGTGGCGAGTCGGAGCCGTGCAGAGCGATCGCAGTGCCGTGCCGCTCCTCGTCCGCAGCTCGGGCTTCTCCTCCGTGTCCGGCTCCGGCGTGCTCCGCGGCGGCGGCGCTCCGGCAGCTTCTCCTCCTCTGCTCCGCCCTTCTCCTACGCTCTCTCTCTCTCTCTCGGTCTGGTGCAGTGTGCCGGTCTGTGCTGCGGTGGCGGCGAGGGGAAATGAGGGTAGGGCTTCGGGGTGAGCTCCTTTTTATAGGCGAGCTTGGCCAGCTCCAATGGTGAACGGTCCTGATCGCGCTCGACCGATCGAAGGGCCGTGGCTCAAGTGGATCTAGGGCTCCGGATGGGCGCGGGTTCGCGTGGCGGCCAAGAAAGGAGGGGACAGGAGGGGGACAGCGGGGTCAGGGCTCTGCCATGCTGTCGGCTGTGGGACCGGGGTCACGCCATTCGCATGACACCCCCGGCAGGCGCGTCGCCTTCGTGAGGAAGAAGAACAGTGGGGGGGCCGAGAGCGGCTGACAGGCGGGGCCGGGTTGGCAGCGAGCGCGAGCGCGTGTGTGCCGGTCGCGCGCGCGCTGCCGAGCCGCAACGTGGGCCGCGCGCGGGTGTGGTGAGGAGAAGAAGGTCGGGCTGGCTTGGGCTGGCTTAGCGATCCGGCTGGCCGAATGGCTGGCCTAACTCTCTTTCTCCTTTTCTATTTTCAATTTAGTGTATATATACATATATTGCCCATTTTAAATATTGAGTAAATACAAACATAAATTGCAATAAATCCCAAATGTGATGCATAAGTTATTATTCTATGTGAATGGAATTAAAATGCAAACTACACTCCTTTATTTACCAATTTCATAATGAAACCTATATGCTTGCACAAGAAAAATAGGTTTTCATAATAAATAAATGAAAAATTTTAATTGGTTGGGATTTTTAGGTTGTGTGGATTTTCAGGGTTGTTACAGTCCTCCCCCCTCATTAGGATCTCGACCTCGAGATTCAGAGATAACGTACCCATCGAAGAGGTAAGGAAACATAATCCGCAAGTCCGATTCTTTCTCCCACGTAGCTTCCCTTTCAGTGTGATTGCTCCACTGTACCTTGCACATCGGAATAGTCTTGTTCCGCGTCTCCTTGGTATCCCGTGCCAAGATCTTGATCGGATGTTCCTTGTATTCAAGTGTGTCTTGCAGGTCTAATGCATCCGTAGGAACTTGCTCCTCGGGAAGCTTCAGACACTTTCTTAATTGCGAGACATGGAACACGGGGTGTACTCCAGATAATTCCTCCGGTAGTTCCAGCTTGTAAGCAAGCTTTCCAACCCTTTTACAGATCTTGTATGGCCCAACATATCTTGGTGCCAATTTCCCTTTTACGTGGAATCTGACGATGCCACGAAGTGGAGATACCTTGAGGTAGACATAATCCCCAACCTTGAACTCAAGCTCTCTACGTCTTCTATCTGCATAGCTCTTTTGCCTACTTTGGGCAATCCTCAAATTCTCTCTTACTTGGGCAACACCTTCTTCTGCTTCCACAATCTTAGCAGGACCGAAGAATGTCCTTTCACCTGGTTCTGACCACATTAGCGGGGTTCTGCACGGTCTTCCATACAACGCTTCAAATGGAGACATCTTAATGCTTGTCTGATAACTGTTGTTGTATGAGAACTCGGCGTGGGGTAGACAGCTCTCCCATCCTTCCTTGTACCTCAATACGCAAGCACGTAACATGTCCTCGAGAATCTGGTTCACTCTTTCTGTTTGCCCGTCTGTTTGCGGGTGGTATGCTGTGCTGTAGTCGAGCTTGGTCCCGATGGACTTGTGCAAGGATTTCCAGAACTGTGATACAAACTGTGATCCTCGGTCAGATATAATACTCAGAGGCGCCCCATGTAACTTCAAAATGTTTGATACGTACAGATCTGCCAGCTTTTCAGCTCTATACTTCCTTTTGACCGGTATAAAATGTGCAACTTTGGTTAGACGGTCCACTATTACCCATATAGAATCATATCCATGCTCGGATCGGGGCAGTCCTATTATGAAGTCCATGGATATGCACTCCCACTTCCATTCTGGTATCTCAACTGGTTGTAGCAACCCTGCTGGTCTCTGATGTTCGGCCTTGATTCTATTGCATGTATCACATCGGGCTACATGCCCTGCAATGTCTGTCTTCATATTCTTCCACCAGAAGTGCTTCCTTAGATCATGGTACATCTTGGCTGACCCTGGGTGAATGCAATATTTGGAGTCATGCCCTTCTGACAGAATCTCTTCTCGTATCGCTGAATCCGTCGGTACACAGATTCTATCTTCGTACCATACAGTTCCCTGCTCATCTTCTCGGTATTCGGGGCCTCTTCCCAGCTTCATCAAACCTCGGATATAGTCTATCTCAGGACAGTTCTTTTGCGCTTCACGGATCCGTGAGGTGAGATTGTACTCGACGCGAAGCTCATTTAGCATGCCATAGGAGACTACCTCGAGCTGTAATGCGTCAAACTCTCTCCTGAGCTCAGGCGGCATAGAGTTGGTGATGAGGGTATGGCAGTAGCTTTTGCGGCTAAGTGCATCAGCGACAACATTAGCCTTTCCTGGGTGATAATGGATCTCAAGATCATAGTCCTTGATGAGTTCTAGCCATCTGCGCTGCCTCATATTCAGATCTTCTTGTGTGAAGAAGTACTTCAGGCTCTTGTGGTCAGTGTAGATGTCACACTTGTTGCTTATTAGATAGTGTCTCCAAATCTTGAGTGCATGTACCACGGCTGCAAGTTCTAGGTCATGAGTCGGGTATTGCTGCTCATGTTCCTTCAACTGTCTTGAGGCATAAGCTATCACTCTTCCTTCTTGCATTAGTACACAGCCCAAACCTTGCCGAGAGGCATCACAATATACAACAAAATCTTTGTGAATATCTTGCAGGGCTAGTACAGGTGTAGTAGTGAGCTTCTCCTTCAAGGTCTGAAAACTCTTCTCACATTCAGGAGTCCATATAAACTTGTTCTCTTTCTTCAGCAAGTTGGTCATGGGTCTTGCAATCTTGGAGAAGTTCTCAATAAATCTGCGATAGTATCCTGCAAGTCCCAAAAAGCTTCTGATTTCTGACACATTACAGGGTTGTTCCCACTCTTTCACAGCTTCAATCTTGGCTGGGTCTACTGCGACTCCTTCTTCCGACAGTACGTGACCAAGGAAGGCAACTTCCTCAAGCCAGAATTCGCACTTAGAGAATTTGGCGTATAGCTGGTTGCGAGACAACATCTCCAATACGGTCCTCAGATGATGTTCATGTTCCTCTTTTGTGGCTGAATAAACCAATATATCATCAATGAATACCACCACAAACTTGTCTAGCTCATTCATGAAGATCTTGTTCATCATGTTCATGAAGTATGCTGGAGCATTAGTGAGTCCAAATGAGACTACTGTGCACTCATACTGTCCATATCTAGTGACAAATGCAGTCTTCGGGATATCTTCTTCCCTAATCCTCATCTGATGGTACCCTGATCGGAGATCAATCTTTGAGAAGTACTTGGCCTTACTCAATTGATCTAACAGATCATCGATGCGGGGCAGTGGGTACTTATTCTTGACTGTGACCGCATTCAGATTCCGGTAGTCAATGCACATCCTCATCGTGCCATCCTTCTTCTTGACAAACAAAACGGGAGATCCCTAGGGCGAAGCACTAGGCCTAATGAAGCCCTTCTCCAGTAATTCTCCCAGCTGCTTCTTGAGTTCCTTCAACTCATCAGCCGACATTCTGTAGGGTCTTTTGGCAATCGGTGCAGTCCCTGGCATCAGCTCTATAACAAACTCCACATCTCTATCTGGTGGCATTCCTGGCAACTCCTCTGGAAATACGTCATTGAATTCACAGACTACTGGCACATCTCTGAATGTCAACTCCATTTTATCTGTCTTAGTCTCCAGAGCACATAGGAGGGCTTGGACTCTCCAGACGCGCGGAACGTCTCATCGACATCTGAATTTATTAAGTATGTGCTTAATGCAGTAATTATCTTGTAGTGGTTTGTGTAGGAGTTAGATGTTTTCAACGATTTAAATGAATTAAAACATTTTTCATGCTATCCTACACTCAACCAAAGAAGCATAAAGAACCATAAGAAGCATAAGATCCAAATGTCACTCATCACATGGTTATTATTACATAAAGGATGTTCCTAGCTGCTAAGAAGATCGTGCTATGCGCAGATAGCCAATGACAGGACAATTCATGGTATTACTAGTCTAAGGGCCACGCAGGGTCCCATAAGCTACTGGTGCATAAGGTCAAGTACGGCGTCGGGTATGCGGCTGTCCTCTGCCTCGATCTCGTCGTCGGTCATGGTCAGGCGCTTGACATAGTCGAGTGCTACTGCTAGCTCTGGAGTGGCCTCAATCTCCTGTATCCTTAGAGACGGACACGCTCCCAGGTTGAGCGTAGTGGGTGGTATGCGGAAGTCTCCCTCCCGGGGCTTCACCATCTCCAGTGGGGGAAGCGAACTCTGTACCTTCCGGACCTCAATAGCTCTCCTGGCGTCGGACTGCTTCCAAGCTGTCTCTGTCCTCCGTAGCTTGTCCTTTAGGAACTCCACCATCTTCACGCGGTCGATCAGAATCCCTTGGTTGCGGGTGGACTTATCCTCGGCTTTCTCCAGCTGCTTTTCTAACTCCCTGATCCTGGAACGCAACGTGATTATCTCGACTATTCTGTCTCTGCTCCTCTGCTCCCTCTCAGCAAGTGCTCTCTCCTTGTCGTCCAGCCTCCTCTGTAATCCCAACACTCTGCTGTTCAGGTAGTCATTGCGAAGCCCAAAATCTCCGATCTTGTCTCGCAAGTCGGCGATCTCGGCTCGGTGTAGCTCATCACGGCGCTGCATCTCCAACTGCAAGTCAGTGACTGCTCTGCTCAAACTCTCCAGGGTCTGAGTCCCTTTCTGCAAACTGTCCTCGACCTCTGCCATGCGTGCTCGGTCATGCCGCCTCCTTTGCTCCAATGAGCTGATGAACTCATCCTGCTCCTGGAGGTGGTGTGCCACTGTGCGTAGGCAAGGGTCAGTCTCGGCCTGAACGATCTGGCTGGTGTACAGAATCCTCTGGATGGGGTCAGGGTGCAGCTCCAAGGCCTGAGGTAGCAGACGGAAGTGGGTCCCCTTAAGGTACTCGTATGCTGTGTACACAACTGTGCGTAGTACCTTGCGGGAGACGGACTGTACTCCGTCCTCCACAGTCTCTCCAGCAGTGTAGTCAGTAAAAACTGGCATTCCTGGAAGGGTCAGGCTGATGGGTGTCTCAACTCTGGTAGTGACAGGTCCTTCAAACCTCTCAGCCTCGACAAGCTTCCCTCGGCTGAAGTACTGGATCTGGTCAGACTGTGCTCCCAGCTCCTCCAGCACCTGGCGTAGTACCATGGCAAATCCGCCGTGGTTCCTCCCATTGATCGGGATCTCAATAGTGCCGTCGTGCAGTGGACGAAGTGGTGGTCCAAGGCTGGTCATCAGCGAATTTTTCAAGAAACGGATTAGCAGGTCCTTGTATTAGATAAGCCATTGCATAAAAAGTGAATGCAAGGTCGGTAATATAACCGAAAGAGAGTCTGGCTTCTTATTCTAACGTCCATTTTCTATGGGTCTCGTCCTACAGTCAAGTATGGCTCTGATACCAACTGAAACGACCTCGATTTCCGTGAAGGGAAATCCACAGGCTCGAATTGTAATTCAACAGATTGCTTGGGACAATCCATGAAATTACCCATATCTTAGTTGACACCAAGATCCATACAACGGTAATTAAGTCTTACATAAACATTTATTACATCGCCACATTGGCGGAATCAACATTCAGAGAAGCTTTAGAAGATGCGGAAGCGATTCATCCTTCATGGCCAACTTGAGTGTAGCACGTGACCCTATTCCTCGTCATCATCTCCCTCGAAGTCATACTCATTCTCGTCACCTGACAGCAAATTTATCAGTACGATTTGTACTGGCCACGGAGCCCACCTATGCAGCATTTGCTTTGTGAAAAGTGGATGCAAGGCTATACAAGCAGACCTATAGGCTGAGGTTTTCCTATGCAGCTGTAATCAATGTTTAATTAGTCAAGTTTTATCACCAGTTAACACCATCATCCCTTTTCCCATCACCACACCTCACATACCCACACCTCACTCTCATTCGACAGGCCCAACTCCCTCTCGGGCCTATCTCAGCAGCACACTACCACAACGGGTACACTGCCGGAAAAATGTCATCCAGAGGGAGAAGAGAACACTCACTACATTAGTAGAAGCTTCACAGGAAAGGTCCATTAGCCAACAGGTTGGCATATGTATCGATCGATCAACCATACACTCTGCAGAGGTTTCTCTACCCACAAGATTAGCCATCGTAGGTGTTGCGCAAACACCTAGGCAGAATTCCGGGTGCTTGCTTGCCTAGGTCGATGCCACCCTACCACTCAGCCCTGGGATATTCCGGATCCTACACCGTTATGCTGAGACTGGGAGACACAGTACCGGGCCCAACCAGTGGTACTGTGCATCTAAAACGGAACGGGAACCCATCGACCGTCTCCGCCCACCCTTATCACCTTTCAACCTAGCAGTAGTGGCACCGTCCTACCAAGTAGTCCAGCCGTCTCCCGCCCATCAGAAGCGAGTGAGTAGAAAAGGATTCCCATGAACCTGAAACTAGTCCATCCTAAGTTTGACCAAGCAGGCATCTCCACTTAGGGGATACTCTCCCCGTGCCATCGCAGCACCTCCGTCCTCGGGCTTCAAACCACCAAGGCTATCCCACCCGGGACCTCCTCAACAACTTTACCCGCCACAGGTATCTCGCTTGGGGATGCCCAGGTTGCACCCCCGGCACGACTTGCCCCATGGGCTTGTCTCACATCCCACTTGGTCGACATCAACCCTTACCACGCACCCAAGACGCACGCAGCACTCTCTCCCAGTGGTTATAATCAGTTATACACCGTCCCAATTCCACCACATAGCATATAGCAAGTAGTAAGTAGTGGAAGAGTAACAGTAAATTAAGCAGCAGCTAACCTAGCAGCGGACAGCAGGGTAAAGTCTTATCAAGGCAGGGAATTCAAATATACTACCATGCAACCAATCCATACATAATCATAAAGCAATAGCAACAATGTCATTTGCAATGCCTAAATAGGATCTAAGGATTTGGTGGGACGTGGCACCTTTGTAGTCGTCTCCTAGCTCCTGAAAGTACTCGTGGTCGTCCTCCTTAGTCAGATCCTCCTCCGGCTCTGAAATCGAACACGAAATAGTCGCGTCAGCGACTCCTAGAGAGTATTTCAGAAAAATCCAATAAAATAAAGAGCCAAATGCACACAAACACAGTATTAGATTGTAGATCTCATTTTTCTGAGAATTTTGATATATGGTGCGCAATTTTTGGACATCGTATGAATAAGTTATGAATTTTCGAAGATTATCCTATTTTCTGAAAATGGGAAAATTGGTCGGTTAATCAGGGGCAGCTCGGGATTGGTCCACGTGGCGCGCGGGTCTAGTAGTGCGGCATGTGGCGCCTCATCAGAACACAAACCCGATGGTCGCCCACCAGGTGTTCGATGCTGGTTCCCAGAGAGTTGCCGGCGTTGGCGTAGCTCGGCGTGGCTCGGCGGTGGTCGGAGGTAGCTCGGCTGTGGTTGGGGGTAGCTCGGCGGAGCTCGGCGGTGGTCGGGGGTAGCTCGGCGTACCTCGGCGGGGCTCAGGCGAATCGGAAATTCGGGGAGCCGAGGGTGCCGCTCTCCCGAGGTCTACCGGTGAGGCTCGGGCTAATCGGACATTTGGGCGCCGAGGGTGCCGCTCTCCCGAGGTCTACCGGGGAGGCTCGGGCGAATCGGAAATTTGGGCGCCGAGGGGGCCGCTCTCCCGAGGTCTACCGGGGAGGCTCGGGCGAATCGGACATTTGGGCGCCGAGGGTGCCGCTCTCTCGAGCTCTCCTGGGGAGGCTCGGGCGAATCGGAAATTTGGGCACCGAAGGGGGCCGCTCTCCCGAGCTCTCCTGGGGAGGCTCGGGCGAATCTGAGATTTGGGCGCCGAAGGGGGCCGCTCTCCCGAGCTCTCCTGGGGAGGCTCGGGCGAATCGGAGATTTGGTGCGCCGAGGGTGCTGCTCTCCCGAGCTCTCCTGGGGAGGCTCGGGCGAATCGGAGATTTGGTGCTAGCAGGGTTCCAGGGCATCTGTTCAAGGCGGCGGTGTCTCTCCGGTGCGGCGGACGATGGCAGGGCGGCTATGACCATACTTCGGCAAGACAAGGCTCGGCTTTCCCCAATTGGCGTGCTCAGGCAGTCGTCCGACCAGATGATGGCGGGTTAGAGTCGTGGTATGGCCTCCTTCTCGCCCTCGGCATACGGCGGTTCTCCGACGAGGTGGAGGCGCACGTAGCCAAGGCGACAGACATGATTCGGGGCTCGGCTATCTAGCGGCGGTGCCGAGGCAGACTTGGCGAACCTCGGCGGCCTTTCTCTGCAGCGCGAGGCGACCGGGGGTACTCGGAACGGATTTTAGGCGAGGCGGAACGTGTCGGCGGCGATGTCGTCGCGACTGTGAGGTTCCGGCGGGGCTAAGGAGGTCTTCTAGGAGATGTATACGCGTCTAGGGTCTATGGCGATGGTATACCAACTACCAATTTTGGCTACCGAGATTCCCAAAGTGCTCGGTTGTGGCGGCGGCGTGTCGCCGACGACGGCGGAAGGCGGCAACACGGCTACGACCAAGTATTGGTTCAATCGAATGCGGTCTTGTCAAATTGGTGAGGCCAGAGAAGCATACAACACTCTGGTGGCGAACTTTAGCCATGGCATGACCTTCTTTTGGCGACGGCTCGCGGCGGCGCTCCGGTAAGGTCGCGGCGCACGCGGCCAAGGCGATTCAGGCTTCCTCTAGCGCTTAGATCCGCGTAGCTAGCTCAAGGGGTCGTGGCGGTGCTCCACGACGCTCTAACCTATACGGGTGCTAGTCGGATTGCTCGGAACGGGTGATTCGGCGTCGGAACGCGTCGGTGGTGAGCGCGCTCCGCCGAGAACGCGTCGTGCTGCGTTCTCGGTCTAGCAAGCTTGTAGTCCGGGGGTTTCGGCCGGTCGAATGAGTGCATGGTGCAGGTGATCTTCCCGAGCCGGTAAAGGCTCGTGCCTGCGCGTCCCGTGGGCGGAACGCCATGGCAAAAACAGGGCAAGGCTCGGACATGGCGTGCGATGGCTCACCGTGGTGTCGGTGAAGCTAGGATGGCGGTGCAGTGGCGAGTCGGAGCCGTGCAGAGCGATCGCAGTGCCGTGCCGCTCCTCGTCCGCAGCTCGGGCTTCTCCTCCGTGTCCGGCTCCGGCGTGCTCCGCGGCGGCGGCGCTCCGGCAGCTTCTCCTCCTCTGCTCCGCCCTTCTCCTACGCTCTCTCTCTCTCTCTCGGTCTGGTGCAGTGTGCCGGTCTGTGCTGCGGTGGCGGCGAGGGGAAATAAGGGTAGGGCTTCGGGGTGAGGTCCTTTTTATAGGCGAGCTTGGCCAGCTCCAATGGTGAACGGTCCTGATCGCGCTTGACCGATCGAAGGGCCGTGGCTCGAGTGGATCTAGGGCTCCGGATGGGCGCGGGTTCGCTTGGCGGCCAAGAAAGGAGGGGACAGGAGGGGGACAGCGGGGTCAGGGCTCTGCCATGCTGTCGGCTGTGGGACCGGGGTCACGCCATTCGTGTGACACCCCCGGCAGGCGCGTCGCCTTCGTGAGGAAGAAGAACAGTGGGGGGGCGAGAGCGGCTGACAGGCGGGGCCGGGTTGGCAGCGAGCGCGAGCGCGTGTGTGCCGGTCGCGCGCGCGCTGCCGAGCCGCAACGTGGGCCGCGCGCGGGTGTGGTGAGGAGAAGAAGGTCGGGCTGGCTTGGGCTGGCTTAGCGATCCGGCTGGCCGAATGGCTGGCCTAACTCTCTTTCTCCTTTTCTATTTTCAATTTAGTGTATATATACATATATTGCCCATTTTAAATATTGAGTAAATACAAACATAAATTGCAATAAATCCCAAATGTGATGCATAAGTTATTATTCTATGTGAATGGAATTAAAATGCAAACTACACTCCTTTATTTACCAATTTCATAATGAAACCTATATGCTTGCACAAGAAAAATGGGTTTTCACAATAAATAAATGAAAAATTTTAATTGGTTGGGATTTTTAGGTTGTGTGGATTTTCAGGGTTGTTACAGCGGAGCCTGCTGCGACAGCAGAAAGTCGCTGTCGTCGTCGAGGAAGTCGAGAGAGCTTGCCGAAGTCGAACCTGCAGTGGTAGTGGCATACGGAAAAGACGACTCATCGAAAACAACATGCCGGGAGATGATTATGCGCTGCGTGGAGACGTCCAGGCAGCGGTATCCCTTGTGGGAAGAGGGATAACCAAGGAAGACGCAGGCAGCGGAGCGGGGGGCAAGCTTATGGGTGGAGATGGCTGAGAGGTTCGGGTAACACAGACAGCCGAACACGCGAAGGTGGGACAGGTCGAGAGACTTGCCGAATAGGTGGGAGAAGGGAATCTCGGCACCGACGGCCGAGCAGGGCCGGCGGTTGAGAAGGTATGTGGCTGTGTTAAGTGCTTCAGCCCAATAGGCTGGGGGCATGGAGGCATGAAGAAGCATGGTGCGAATGATGTTATTAATGGTTCGGATGATGCACTCTGCCTTTCCGTTCTGAGCGAAAGTGTACGGGCAAGATAGGCGCAGGAGGATGCCATGGGCAGCGAGGAACCGAGCGGTGGCGTTGTTGACGAACTCAGTGCCGTTATCCGCTTGGAAGCACTTAACAGGGAGGCTGAACTGAGTGCGTGCGTAGGCACAGAAATCCACGAGATGTTGATGCACATCGGATTTGCGTCGAATAGGAAACGTCAAGCAATAATGAGTATAATCATCCAATATGGCAAGGTAATATGAATGACCGGAAACACTAGAAACCGGAGATGTCTACAAATCACAATGCAAAAGCTCGAAGGGTGCAGTAGTACATGACGTGGAACTAGAAAACGGTAGGCGAACATGTTTGCCTAACTGACAAGCATGGCACAAACTAGACTCAGCCTTAAGACGTGGAAGCAAGGACTGGAGACCGGTGATGGCGGCAGGACCAGGATGCCCGAGGCGGGCATGCCACAAACTGGCGGCGTCGGTGGAGGCGGCCAAGGCGAGACTGGTGGCGGCGGTGGGAAAAGTGTAGAGGTCACCGGAGCTATTGCAGCGAAGCATCGCCCGACTGGTCCGAGGAACCTTAATGGAAAAACCAAAGGCGTCAAATTCAACGGAACAATGATTATCACGTGTGAATTGACGGACTGAAAGTAGATTGCGAACAATATGTGGAACCACCAGAATTTTAGTTAAAGCAAAGTTGGATGAAGAAGCTGCGAGCTGGGAGTCACCCTGGCAAGTGACCGGTAGGGAGCTGCCGTTACCGACAACAACCAAGGAGGAGGAAGGACGGCAGCGAGAAAGGAGTATACCGTCATTGGAGCTCATGTGTGAGGTAGCACCGGTGTCCATTACCCAGGGAGCGCTACCCTGGGTGAGTTGCATCTGGTTCAGGGCGGCGACCAGGGCAGCAGGGTCCCACGCCTGCTGCTGCTGGGTGTAGGCGGTGTGCGCCTGGGGAGGTTGGCCGTACGGGCCAGCACCGGCTGGAGGACGCCACTGCCTACCCCCGGCAGGGAGGCCGACCCCCGGGTTGAAGCAGTACCATGGTCCGGGGGGCGGCTGCTGCTACTGCTGCTGGCGTCCTTGCTGCTGCTGCGGGGCGCCGTTCTGCTGGTGCTGCTGCTGTCCACGCCGCCCACCGTGGCGGTTGCCGTTCCTGTTGCCGCCCCTGTTACCGCCTTGGCGAGGCGGAGGTGGGTTGGCAGGGGAACGCGGGGTGGAAGACGAGGAGCGGCAGCCATCAGAGCTGCAACCGGAGGAGGACGAGGAGCCCGCAACCAGGGCTATGTTCTTCAGAACAGTCTCCTCATTAGCGAGGCGAAGTTCCTTCAGAACCAGCATGTCGCGGGCTGCGGCGAAGGTGGGCAGCACGTCTCGGTTGGCGATGTTATCGGCCGTGCTAGAGAAGCGAGGGTTGAGCCCACGGAGCAGATTAAGGACAAGCCGGGGTTCCTCAACGGTCTGGCCGACGTCGCGAAGGGCGTCGGTAGCCTGCTTCATGCGCTGGCAGTACTGGTCGATGTTGGAGTCGCCTTGGGTCATGGAGTGGAACTGCTCGCTGAGGAACACGGCCCGAGGCGCCTTATTGGCTTGGAACAGGGCGGCATTGGCATCCCAGAGAGCCTTGGCGTCCTGATCTTGTGCCATGGCGAGGTCGAGGACGTCGTCGAAGACGGAGCCGAAGATCCAGCCACGTACGGTGCAGTCCACTGCGTCCCACAGCGGATCGGCGGGGTTGGTGGGTGTGGTGCCGTCGATGTGGCCACGGAGGAGGAACTTGCCGCAGAGCGCCCTGAAGAACGCGGACCACTTGGTGTAGTTAGGGTTGGCTAACTGCAAGGTGATGGGGACGTGGTTCTTGATGTTGACGGCAGCGTAGACAGGGACGGCGGGTGGTGTGGGATCGGTGGCACCATCAGCGTCGGCGGTCTTCGGGGCGTCATCCGTCTTCGGAGGCATGGCGGCGGCGGCCTAGGTAGGCGGCGGCGGCAGGGGTGGGGGGGGCGGCGGCGGCGGCCTAGAATTAGGGCAGCGGCAGCCTGAGCAGGCGGCGGCGGCGGCCTAGGGTAGGGCAGCGGCGGCCTGAGTAGGCGGCGGCGACGGCGGCCTAGGGTTAGGCAGAAGCAAGGATCTAATTAGGCTCTGGTACCATGTAGAGAGATAGCGGAACACCTCATACCCTTAGGGGTTGGGTGGCTTTATATATATATATAGTCATACATGACTTGGAGTACAAGTAAACATAATTATATAGGACTAGGATTCCCTAATTACATAGGACTAGGACTCCCTAGGATATATACAAACTATATATCTAACAGTCCAGGACCTTAAACACACACACACACACTGAAAACTAAATCACAAACTCGCCATTCAAGCGAAAAAAGCGACCAAAAGCCTCCGAGCTCTAAGCCCCAGCAGACAACGACCTGAGCACAAGATCCTGAAGTTTTGTTGCTCCTGCCGAGCACCAAAGCACCCCCTCAGAACTAATATCCCTTAGTATATCCTGAATGCTTGGTCTCTTGCTATCAAAGACACAAGAGTTGCGGTGCTTCCAAATTTCCCATGCTACCAAAATAACCAGGGAATTGAAGCCTTTCCGCGCCTCCTTAGGGACAGCAACCGCGACCTTCTTCCACCAGACCGAGAACCGGTCACGCTAGGTTATGGAGCCAACCGAAGCAATCCTATCTGTTGAAACACCAGCGACCAAACTTGCCGAGAAAAAACACAACCCACTAGCAAATGGTTTATTGTTTCAACATCTTGATCACATAGGGGACAGGACTCGGGGTGGGGCAGGTTCCGCTTTGCCAGTCGATCTGCAGTCCAAACCCGATTGTGGAACACCAACCATATGAAGAACTTACAGCGCGGGGGAGCCCAGGTTTTCCAAATCCTCCTCCAAGGCTCAAACTTGATAGACCCCACAAAGAAGGCCGCATATGCAGATTTACTACTATATGAACCATCCTGCGTTAACTTCCAACTATAGCGATCTGGAATCTCCGGTTGCAAAATGATTCCATCCACCAGATCCCAAATGAGGAGGTAGTCAAGCAAGACCTCAACTGTAAGAGCTCCCTTAATGTCTAGAACCCAACTTCTATTATGCAAAGCCTGGGCCACTGTCCTCCTTCTGGTTGTTCGTTTTTGGACTGCATTGAAAAGATTTGGTGCCAATTCAGCGACGGTATGCCCATCAAGCCACCTATCAGTCCAAAACAATATTTCTTCACCATTGCCAACTATAGCATCAACTGCAACATTAAAAAGAGCTCGGGCCTGATGAGGGATAGTGATTGGAAGGCCGGTCCAAGGCCTCTCAGCATCTGTCTTTTGCGCCCAGAGCCACCTAATCCTAAGTGCCCAACCCAAAAGTTCAAGATTATGGATCCCCAGACCTCCATACTCCAGTGGTCTTTGAGCCTTCTCCCAAGCTACCAAGCAACTTCCACCATTGGCTTGTTGGTGGCCCTTCCACAAGAAACCCCGCCGTTTTTTATCAATAGCTTTAAGCACCCATTTTGGAAGATCCATGGCAATTAAATTATAGATTGGGGCAGCAGTCAGAACAACCTTTACCATAATTAGCCGACCAGCCTTGTTCATTAGAGAAGCCTTCCACCCAGGGAGATACTCTGCAACCTTATCAACTATGGGTAGCAGCACCTCCTTAGTTGGTTTCCCAATAGTGAGTGGAAGACCAAGATACGTACAAGGAAAAGTCTTTATGGAACATGAGAGGATTTCTGCAGTGAGTGCCAGTTCCTCCTCAGTACACTGTATTGGGGAAACCGAACTCTTGGACAGATTGGTCCTAAGACCGGAGGCATGACCAAACAAGTCCAGAAGCTATCTAATAGTGACCAAGTCCATGTTGTGTGGTCTCAGGAATATAACCGCGTCATCAGCATAAAAGGAGACTCGATGTCGCGCTTGCTGAATGGCTAAAGGCTGCAATAATCCCTTTGAGGTGGCAAAAGTAATCAAGGAATTCAGAACATCCATAACTAGAATAAATAACATTGGTGACAGGGGGTCACCCTGTCTGAGGCCACGGTGGTGATAAATAAAGTCCCCAGGCTCGCCATTAACCAAGATTTGTGTCGAAGAGGTGGATAAAATTAGACAGATAAGATCCCTCCACTGCTGACCGAAGCCCACCTTGCGCATGACCTCAAGAAGAAAGGACCAGGAAACTGAATCAAATGCTTTGGAAATGTCCAGCTTAAGAAGGATATGTGCCTCTTTCTTCTTGTGTAAGCATTTGACCATTTGCTGAACTAACATAAAGTTATCATGTATTTTCCTTCACCGTACAAAAGCACTCTGATTAATAGAGATCAAGGAAGGCAGGAGAGGGGCCAGCCGGTTAGCCAAAAGTTTAGTCACCAATTTGGCGAAGCTATGAATCAGGCTTATAGGCTGAAAATCCTTAACTTCAACCGCATCCACTTTTTTAGGCAGTAGGGTAATGAAAGCCGTGTTCAGGAGCTGGAATTTATAATTATGGCCTTGTTGGATGGTACCTAGAGCCAATAGCACATCATCCTTGATAATGCTCCAACAAGATTTGTAGAACCGCCCAGTGAATCCATCCGGCCCCGGGGCCTTGTCCAAAGGCATATCCTTTAACATAGCCCACACTTCTTCCTCAGTGAAGGGAGTATCCAGCTCGGATAGATCATGCTCATGGATGGCCAATTCATCTAAATCAAGAGTAAAATCCCTTTCTTCAGCTTTGCCCAGGATGTCCTCATAGAAATCATCCACTGCCTTCTGCTTCTCTTCTTGCAAAACAACCACCTGATTACTAACTTGCAGTTTGGGGATAAAATTCTTCTTTTTTCTGAATCTAGCCTGCTGGTGAAAAAAGGCCGTATTTGCATCCCCTTCCTGAAGATAAAGTATCCTAGACCGCAATCGAGCGATGGTTCGCTCAAGAGAGGCCAAACCAAGACAATGGCTTTTCAATTTCTTCCTCAGCCATTCCTCGTGCTCCGAGAGTGCTCTAGAATCTCTCTCGATTTCCAAACGGTGAAGAATCTCTCTGGCCAAAACCAATTGCGCCTTGATATTTCCCACCTTCCGCTGCCCCCATTTTTGCAACCCTTTACTGAGACGCTGCAGCTTGAGGAAGAAAGCCTCAACAGCACAGTTAGATTGCACCGGAGCTTCCCAATTAAGTTTTACAGCATCAAGGAAGCCAGGCATCTTGGTCCAGAAGCTCTCAAAATGGAATCGACGCTAGCCACTAGTGCTCAATTTCAACCCAAGAATGAGTGGACAGTGATCCGAGACCCCAGTTGCAGTGCTTTGTAAGACAGCATCCGGGAAAATATTATCCCAATTACCACAACAAAAAGCCCGATCTAGCCTGACTTCTTTACTTTGAGTACAGATAGTTTGCTTAATGGAATTTAGAGGCTTATCATGAATTTAAAGGAAAACAACACTAATTTTCTATTTTTCATATACAGTACATAAAACATATATATTTATATTATATGTTTGTTATTCTCTCATAAATATATTCCTTCTTTTTTGCTTCATTACGTTAGGAACCACGAACCAGAAGGTGGTTAAACTTATCTGTAAAGAAGCAGTGGAAGCCGCAAAAAGCCACAATAGCTGTTTACTGCAGGTAGATAATATCATTGACTACTGATTAATATCATGTAACTGTTTGAATTAGTCATACTTCAGGACAGCAAAAGGAAGAAACAAATAATCTGGCCAACAAAAGCAAGCACTAAAAGCAACTGAAACTTGTAGCTGCCTTGAATATAATAAAAAATGTATATACCATTGTTCAGCATGACGATTTTCAATTACTGTTGTTCTGACTTGTCATAGTAAATTTCGTTACATAGGGTTTGGCAAAAGAACCACTTTAAACTATGGAAGCTGCTGTAGCATCTGGAATATTGAAGATTGTTGGCAACTGTTAGAATTAATTACTCCTTTACTGTAATCTCCTAGTTACCCGTGTAATCCCCTAGCTACCTGTGCCGCCTGCCAGACTGGGCTGGCCCTTTTGGCTGCTTCTAATCTCTATATAAGTGTAAACCCTCTGTAATCTATTGATCAAGGAATACTAAGCCTGTTAGGCCTTCCTCCAATATGGTATCAGACTAACTACGATTCCCCTGTTTTCCGCTCCACCCGCGCCGCACCTGACCCCTCGCATCGCGCGCGCCGCGAGCCGCGCCCGCGCCGCGTCTGCTCCGCGCCCGCCGCGCGCCCATGGCCGCCCCTCCTTCTGGCGATTCGAGCTCGGGCGCATCCGCCGCGGCCACCGCAACGAAGCTCCGCGATGAGCCCCTTGCCGCCGCCCAGAAGCTCGAGACCGAGGCCGCTTCTCTGCGCACCACCAACGAGGAGCGCAGCCTGCAAATTCAAGCGGAGGCTGACCTCCTCAAGTCCGCCGCCGCTGCCCAGGAGCGCGTCCGCGCCGCCGCTGCCGCCCTTGACAAAGAGCGTGCGCAGGCGGACGCCCTGGAGCAGCAGGCCGCGGCTCTCCGGGATCGCCTTCGCACCGACTTCCAACGCGACGACGACTCGCTCGACGACGACGACGTCCCCTCTGTCACCTCCGAGGCCGCGGCCATCGTTCACCTGCACAGCCAGGCCGCCGCAGTCCAGAACATCAAGAATTTGATTCCAATGGTTCTTGATCTCCAGTCGTCCAATTACTCCAAGTGGTGCGGCTACGTCCTCCTCGTCCTCGGCCGCTTCGCCCTGAAGGACCACGTCCTCAACAACGTCTCCCGCCTCTACGATCAGGCGTGGGCTCGCATGGATTGCGTCGTCGTTTCCTGGATCTTCAACACCATCTCCCCCGACCTCCTGGACGTCGTCCATGAGCATGATGGAATCACCGCTCGGGCGGCGTGGCTCGGGATTGAACAGCAGTTCCTGAACAACCGCGAGTCCCGCGCCATGCTCCTCGACGCCGAGTTCCGCACCCTCTGCCAGGGCGCCCTCTCCACCGACGACTACTGCCGGAAGATGAAGACCATGGCGGATGCCCTTGCTGATCTTGGCGAGCCCGTTTTGGACCGCACCCTTGTGCTGAACGTCCTGCGTGGCCTCAACGATCGTTTCCAGTTCATGTCGCAGCTCGTCACTCGACAGAAGCCGTTCCCATCCTTTGCTGATGTCCGTGCTGATCTGCGCCTGGCCGAGCTCAACATGGCACCTCTCTCAGGTCCTCCCTTGGCCCTCGTCGCCTCGTCGTCAAGCAAGACCCCTGCCCCACAGCAGGCCTCTGTTCCTGCCTCTCCACGCCCTCACCAGGCGGCCGGGGGGGCCTCTTCTGGCAACGGCCGCGGGCGCCGTCGCCGTGGCGGGCGCGGCCAGGGCAGCACGCAGGGCTCCGCACAGGGCGGCGCGCAGAGCGGCGCGCAGTGGCCCTCCCTCCTCAACCCGTGGACCGGCTCCATTCACATGTGGCCCGGCTCCACCCCTGGAGGTCCGCGCGGCCCCCCACCTCGCGTCCCTCCGCCACAGCACGCTCTGGCGGCCTACTACGCTCCTCCTCCGGCTCCTGGGGCATCCTACCCGGCGCCGCCTCAGGCGGCCTCTCCGGCTTGGTCGCCCTGGACCCCTGAGTCCCTCGCCAGCGCCTTCAGCACTGTCGCCCTCACTCCGCCGCCCAGCTCCTCTGAATGGGTCTTCGACTCGGGAGTTTCCTCTCACATAGCCGGCAATCCTGGTATGGTCACCATGTCACCAACCTCCTCTTTTCCTTCCTCCATTGTTGTGGGCAATGGTGCCACCCTTCCGGTTGTTGGCACCGGCTACTCAACCCTCACTGGCCCATTTCGCCTCAACAATGTTCTCATTGCCCCTGACATCATTAAAAATCTTTTGTCAATTCGGCAATTCACCACTGATAATCTTGTCTCTGTTGAGTTTGATCCTCTCGGTGTTTCTGTGAAGGATCTCCATACCAAAAACCTCCTCCTTCGCTGTGACAGCTCGGGACCCCTATACACCTTGCAGCTCCCGTCGTCACCATTCGGTTCCTGCGCTCTGGTGGCCACTCCTTCCTCAACTACTTGGCATCGTCGTCTCGGCCATCCTGGGAAGGCCACTCTTCAGACTCTTGCCAAGTCATCCTCCATCATCTGCAGCAAGCCCGACGATGATACCCTCTGCCATGCTTGTCATCTTGGGCGCCATGTTCGCTTGCCTTTTACCAATTCCTTGTCGCGCGCAACTACAAATTTCGACTTGATACACTCTGATTTGTGGACATCCCCGATCATCAGTGTATCTGGTTTCAAATATTATCTAGTAATTATCGATGATTGCTCGCATTTTCTTTGGACTTTCCCTCTTAAGCTAAAGTCTGACACCTTTACTGCTCTCTCGAGTTTTTTTGCCTCTGTGCTCACTCAGTTTGGTTGCACCATCAGGTCTGTGCAGTGTGACAACGGGCGTGAGTTTGACAACTCCGCGTCTCGCGCTTTCTTCTCTGCCAAAGGTGTCACCCTTCGCATGTCATGCCCCTACACCTCGCAGCAAAATGGCAAAGCCGAGCGCATGCTTCGCACCGTCAACAATGTTACCCGCACCTTGCTCTTCCAAGCCTCCATGCCCCCCACCTACTGGGCCGATGCCCTTGCCACCGCCACCCTCCTCATCAATTGTCTCCCAACCAAGACCCTGAACATGAGCACTCCTTTCTTCGCTCTCCATGGCACTCTTCCCTCCTACCATGACCTTCGGGCTTTTGGGTGCACCTGCTACCCCAACCTCACTGCCACCACTCCTCACAAGCTCGCTCCACGATCTTCCTTATGCGCCTTTATTGGCTATTCTCCTGACCACAAGGGCTACAGGTGCCTCGACCTCGCCACAAACTGCGTCATCATCTCCCGTCACGTTGTTTTTGACGAAACAACGTTCCCATTCTCCCTTCGTCGACCTTCGCCACCCACACACGAGCTTGATTTTCTAACTAACGATGACTCTTCGTCAGTTTCGTTTCCACCTGCAGGTACACCGGGGGCTACTAGCATCCTGCCAGCACCTATGCCCTCCCAGCCAGTGCCCAACTTGGGCACACCGGCGTTCAGGCCGCCTCCGCCGGGCTTCTTCGTGCCCCGGCCGCCAGGCACCTTCCAGCCTTCTCCAGCTCGGTCTGTATAGGCGCCCAATTCGCCGGCGCCCATGGCGCCCTCTGTACAGGTGCCCACGGCGCCCACTTCGCCGGCACCCATGGTGCTCTCTGTACAGGCACCCATGGCGCCCTTTGTACAGGCGCCCCCAGCGTCCACTTCGCCGGCGCCCCCGGCGCCCTCTGAACAGGCGCCCACGGCACCCTCTATACAGGCGCCCATGGCGGCGCCCCCTGTACAACCGCCTCCGGCGCCCTCCTTCGGCAAACCACCGGTCGTCCATGTCTACACCCGGCGTCCACCCGCTCCCAGCTCGCCACCTGAGTCCACTGTTGGACACTTGGACCACCTCCTCGACGCTCCAGCATGATTCCCTCCCCGCCTCGCTACGTCAAGAGTGACCCTCCTCTTCCTACAGGAGTTGTCTCCATCCCGCCAGTCGCCAACACTCATGGCATGGCGACCCGTGGGAAGTCCGGTTACCAACAGCCGCGCCTCGCTCTGCACACTGAGGGCCTGTCACCACTACTGCGCTCCTGTCGTGACGCCCTCGCCAACCCTCACTGGCGTCAGGCCATGGAAGAAGAGTATGCTGCCCTACTGGACAACAACACTTGGGATCTCGTTCCCCGTCCTGCCAAGGCGAATGTGGTCACCGGCAAATGGATCTTCAAGCATAAGTTTCATGCGGATGGTTCCCTGGACAGATACAAGGCTCGCTGGGTGCTTCGCGGGTTCACCCAACGTCCCGGTGTTGATTACGACGAGACATTCAGTCCCGTCGTCAAGCCTGCTACCGTTCGTACTGTTCTCACCTTGGCTCACTCCCGGGACTGGCCAATCCATCAACTTGATATGAAAAACGCCTTCCTCCACGGGACCTTGTCAGAAACAGTGTACTGCTCTCAACCCACTGGATTTACCGATCCTGCACTTCCTGGACATGTATGATGGCTCAATAGATCCCTCTACGGTCTAAAGCAGGCTCCGCGAGCATGGTACAGCCGGTTTGCCTCCTTCCTGCTCTCTCTGGGTTTCAGTGAAGCAAAATCAGACACATCTCTCTTTATACACCACCGTGGCACTGAAACAGTCTACTTGCTCCTCTATGTCGACGACATTGTTCTCACTGCCTCCTCCGAGCAGCTCTTACATCGTGTGATTGAGGCGCTCAAGAAAGAGTTTTCCATGAAGGACCTTGGCCCTCTTCATCATTTTCTTGGTGTAGCAGTTCAGCGCCACAGGGATCATCTCACTCTGTCACAGCGTCAGTACATCCTCGACATTCTTGCTCGCCATGGGATGAGCGACTGCAAGCCTTGTTCCACTCCTGTCGACACGTGTGCCAAAGTTCCTGCAGATGCCGGTCCTCCTGTTGCTGATCCCACAGCCTACCGCAGTCTTGCAGGTGCTCTTCAGTACCTAACATTCACCCGGCCTGACATTGCGTACGCCGTCCAGCAAATCTGCCTTCACATGCATGATCCCCGGGAAGTTCATCTTGTGGCTGCCAAGCGGATCCTTCGGTACCTTCAGGGCACCCTCAGCTTCGGTCTGATCATTCCCCGGTCTGCTCCAACACAGCTTGTTGTGTACACTGATGCGGATTGGGCCGGTTGCCCTGACACTCGACGCTCCACCTCTGGCTATGCTGTTTTCCTCGATGGCAGCCTCATCTCTTGGTCATCCAAGCGGCAGCCCACTGTTTCTCGGTCGAGCGCCAAGGCCGAGTATCGGGCTGTTGCCAATGGCGTCGCCGAAGCTTCATGGCTGCAGCAACTCCTACAGGAGCTGCACCACCCTCTGCAGTCTGCCTCCCTCGTCTACTGCGACAACGTCAGTGCCGTCTACCTCTCCTCCAACCCCATTCAGCACCAGCGCACCAAGCACGTGGAAATCGACCTTCACTTCGTCCGTGAACGTGTTGCTATTGGTGCTGTTCGTGTTCTTCACGTTCCCACCACCTCACAGTTCGCCGATGTCTTCACCAAGGGGCTTCCTTCTTCTGTGTTCATGGAATATCGCTCCAATCTGAACGCTCGCTCCACCGACGTTCCGACTGCGGGGTGTGTTAGAATTAATTACTCCTTTACTGTAATCTCCTAGTTACCCGTGTAATCCCCTAGCTACCTGTGCCGCATGCCAGACTGGGCTGACCCTTTCGGCTGCTTCTAATCTCTATATAAGTGTAAACCCTCTGTAATCTATTGATCAAGGAATACTAAGCCTGTTAGGCCTTCCTCCAATAGCAACAAGTTAGCCCCACTGCTAATGAAGGAATACAACTCCATAGTGGGAGCGAAAAAAGATCTCCAAGAGCTTCATGGTCAAGTTGTGGAGATCAACAGTTGGTTGGAAAGTGTAGGAGATAAAGCTGTGGGGAATCATCCATCATTTAATTGGCTCAAAGAGTTGAAAGATATTGCTTATGAAGTTGATGATATTGTTGATGAGTTCCAGCTAAAGGTTGAAAAACATGAAACTGGTGGTGATGGTGGTATTATGTCAAAATACCTACGCAATAAACCAAAATCAATTATATTTCAGTGCATGGTGGCTACCAAGATCAAGGCAATCAAGAATAAATTTGCTACAATTGTGAAGCAACGAAACGATTTTAGCGCAATTGTTAGAGTGTGTGGATTAGGCCCATGAGGCCCATGTATGTACTGCTATATAGCTACCCTTCTAGGGTTAGCCTAATAATCAATCAATTCATTCCAACATGGTATCAAGCTAGGGTTTCCTTTCCTCTCTCTCTTCCCTGCTCCCAGCCGCCAGCCACCGCCGCCGCCGCCGCCATGGCTGGCCGTGCTCACCCTCCTCCTCCCTCCCCTTCCTATTTCTCCCTCCCCTCCCCTTCTTGGACGTAGAGGACGGCCGGCAGCCCAGGCACCGCCGCCACTCCTGCTTCCAGCGCCGCCGCCGCTCTCATGGCCGCTGGCGCGGAGGCCGCGGGCGCGGGCGCGGGGCTCCCAGGCACGAGCACGCGCGTGCCGGGCGCGGGCGTAGGCCAGGACGTGACCGTCGGGGGCGCGGCTGCTGCTGCCACTGCCGCTGTAGCCATGGCCGCCGGCGCTCCTCCTCCCCTCGCCATGGCCGCCCTTCCTCCTTCCTCTGCCGCGGGCGCCGGCCCCTTCCCCGGCCTGCCCCCGCTAGGCAGGGAGCCGCCGCCGGTAGCCGCTGCCGCCATGACCGGTGGCTACACACCTCCTCCCTCTCCCTCCTCCGCCGGTGGGGCTGCTCTAGGCGCCACGGCTGCGGGCCTCCACGACGACGGCGGGAGCGCTGCGGTTGCCGCAGCCACCGCGGCCCTGGCTGCGGCCATCATCGCCGCCCGGGCCGCTGCTGTTGGTGCCGCGCCCAGCGCCGGGGGTGGTGCCTTGGGTGGGGCTGCAGTCCCCACACCTCCCCTCGCCGCCGCTCTCGTCGCCGCCCGGGCTGCTGCAGCGGAAGGCCAGGCGCGCGTGAGTGCGGCCGCCCTCGCCTGGCAGCGGGACCGCGATGCGGCCGTTGCCTTGGCGCGTCAAGCCGCCGAGGTGGAGCAGCTCCTCGGCTACCCTTCCCTCTCCGCGTCGGGCTCCTCGTCCTCCTCGACTGCCCTTGCCGCCACACCGCCGCCGCGTCCGTCCGCTCCGGCCCCGACGTCTCTTGGCCATCCTCCCTCCGGGCCGAGCGGGGGTGGGGGGGCCATGGCAGCTGCCGCCGACGCGGGCGAGGGCGTGATGTGGGCTCTGGCTGCGGGGCCACGCTCGTGCCTCCACGGGACGGTGCACCCTGGCCATCCTTCGGTAACCTACGGTATGCCGGTGGCGATCCTCGCACTCCGGCGGCCATGCTCGCCGGTTTCGTCCCGGCAGCCATGCTCGCCAGTGCCGTCCTGGCTGCACCGTGGGCTCCACCACCCGGGATTGCTCCGCTATCGCCGTGGGCTCTACCTCCCAGGTCGCCACCAGGGCCTGTCGGTTGGGATCCGACGGCTCTGGCCCGCGCCTTCAGCACCAGGGGCATGACACCTCCCGTCGGGCGTGACTGGGTCGCCGACTCGGGTGCCACTTACTACACCACTTCCGACCCCAGTATACTCGCGTCCGTCCACCCTCCGTCTTCGTCTCTTCCTTCGTCCATCATGGTCGCAAATGGTTCTTGTCTTCCTGTCACATCTGTGGGTTCCGCTACCACTCCTGGCTCTTTTCGTCTTCCTGATGTTCTTGTTGCTCCCTCTATGGTTCACAACCTTCTTTCCATTCGCCGTTTCACAGCTGACAACTCTTGTTCTGTCGAATTTGACTCTTCTGGTCTTACTGTGAAGGATCTGGTTTCCCGGCGTCCACTCCTCCGATGTGACAGCACGGGGCCCCTTTACACGCTTCGGTTGCCTCCTTCTGCCCCTTCCACTTCGGCTTCCACTTCCACTCTGTCAACTGCTTTCGCCGTCTCTCCTTCCTCTACTACTTGGCACCGCCGTCTCGGCCATCCTGGCCGTGATGCTCTGATGCAGCTTAGTCGTAGTTCCGACATACCCCATCCTCGGGCTCACGATGCGCATTTGTGTCATGCGTGCCAATTGGGCCGACATGTTCGCCTTCCATTTCCCACCTCTTCTTCACATGCGACCCATATTTTTGCTCTTGTACACTGCGACCTGTGGACATCTCCTGTGATGAGCATTTCTGGCTATAAATACTATCTTGTCGTGGTTGATGATTTCTCTCATTATTCCTGGACTTTTCCCTTGCGTGTTAAGTCTGAGGCGTTTCCCACCCTCCATCACTTCTTCGCCTGGGTGTCTACTCAGTTTGGCCTCACCATCAAGGCCGTTCAATGTGACAACGGGCGTGAGTTCGATAACTCCACCTCTCGGGCCTTCTTCCTTTCTCACAGTGTCCAGTTGCGCATGTCTTGCCCCTATACCTCCTCCCAAAACGGCAAGGCTGAGCGCATGATTCGCACCACGAATGACACCATGCGCACCCTTCTCCTCCAGGCTTCTCTTCCTGCCCGGTTCTGGGCCGAGAGCATGCATACATCCACCTATCTCCTTAACCGCCTACCTTCCGCTGCCTGTCCAGCTCCCACACCACACCACGCTCTCTTTGGTACCCCTCCTCGTTACGATCACCTCCGTGTCTTCGGGTGTGCGTGTTACCCTAACACCACTGCCACTGCTCCTCACAAGCTGGCACCCCGTTCGACCCTGTGTGTCTTTCTCGGGTACTCCCCGGATCACAAGGGGTACCGCTGCTATGACCTCGCCTCTCGCCGGGTCCTCATCTCTCGCCATGTGGTGTTTGATGAGTCCGTTTTTCCCTTCTCCACCACCTCCACACCTCCCGCTGACCCTCCCGCTGATCCTGCAGAGGATTCTTTTTTTTTCGTTGACCCGGTGGTTCAGCCACCGTTCCCACTCTACCCTGCAGGTACTGCTCCGACGCGCTTTCCTGGTGGTCCCACCTCGCCTCTGCCGGCCTCGCGCCAGGATCTTCCTCCAGTACCTGACACGACGGAGGCAGCCCCGGAGCTCCCGCCGCTCCTCCCTGCGGCTTCGCTGCCTCACGCTGTGCCCGACGTCGCCGTCCCGATCGCGGAACCGAGCAAGCGGCCCCCACCTCCTCCCGGGCGCTTCGGCCTCGTCTACCAGCGGCGGCAGGAGCCGACTCCACTACTGCAGCCGGCGCCGCCAGCTCCATCGGCGCCGCCCTCGCCACCCGCGCCGTCGTCTCCAGTGCGGACTCCGCCGTCGACCCCGACACCTCCGGCGGAGCCCCCTGCTCGGGCCCCGACGCGCTCTCACGCCAAGCCGCCGGTGTACCACCCGCCTCTCCTTCACCGAGACCCTCATCACACTCACCCTATGGTGACGAGGCAGGCGTCCCGCCCGCGGGCCCTCACCGCCGCTGCCTGCGAGACGGGGGTCTCTCCTGTACCCTCGTCCGTCCGTGACGCCTTGGCGGATCCTCACTGGCGTCGTGCGATGGAAGAGGAGTACGTGGCACTTCTTGCCAACCAGACGTGGGACCTGGTGCCGCGCCCGCCTGGTGGCAATGTGGTCACAGGCAAGTGGATCTGGACGCACAAGCGGCGCGCTAATGGCTCCTTGGAGCGCTACAAGGCTCGTTGGGTTCTCCGGGGTTTCACTCAGCGGCCCGGTGTTGATTATGATGAGACCTTCAGTCCAGTAGTGAAGCCAGCTACCGTCTGCACAGTTCTCTCACTGGCTCTGGAGTGCTCCTGGCCTGTGCATCAGCTGGATGTCAAGAATGCCTTCCTCCATGGCACTCTGACTGAGACCGTCTACTGCAGCCAGCTGGCAGGTTTTGTGGATTCCTCTCGCCCTGACTTGGTCTGCCGGCTCAACAAGTCTCTTTACGGGCTCAAGCAGGCTCCTCGGGCTTGGTACTCTCGGTTTGCCACCTTCCTGCTGACTCTTGGGTTCACGGAGGCCAAGTCTGACACCTCGCTGTTCATATACCACCATGGGGGCGAGACTGCTTACCTGCTCCTCTATGTGGATGACATCGTTCTCACCGCCTCCAGCCAGTCTCTGCTCCAGCGCATCATTGCCTCTCTCCAGGCGGAGTTTGCCATGAAGGATCTGGGTGTGCTCCATCACTTCCTCGGCATCACTGTTGAGCCCCGACCTTCCGGCTTGTTCCTCCACCAGCGGCAGTTCACTCGTGACATTCTGGAGCGAGCAGGGATGACTGACTGCAAGCCCCGTTCCACCCCAGTCGACACTCAGGGCAAGCTGTCAGAGGCCGCGGGTTCGTTGCTTGGACCCGCGGATTCTACCGCCTACCGGAGTCTTGCTGGCGCGCTCCAGTACCTCACCTTCACCCAGCCTGACATCTCCTACGCCGTGCAGCAGCTGTGCCTCTACATGCATGCTCCACAGGAGCCCCACCTTACTGCTATGAAGCGGCTTCTCCTGTACCTGCGCGGCACCCTCGCCTATGGGCTGCTCCTCGGCCGGTCCTCCTCTGCTGAGCTGGTTATCTACATCGACGCTGACTGGGCGGGCTGCCTGGATACCCACCGGTCTACCTCCGGCTACGTTGTCTTCTTGGGCGGCAACCTTGTCTCTTGGTCGTCCAAGCGCCAGCCGGTGGTCTCCTGCTCCAGTGCCGAGGCGGAGTACCGCGCCGTGGCCAACGGTGTGGCCGAGGCTGCTTGGCTCCGCCAGCTCCTGGCTGAGCTTCACCACCCCCTCGCCAGGAGCACGCTTGTCTACTGCGACAACGTCAGCGCGGTCTACCTCTCCACCAACCCTGTGTAGCACCAGAGGACCAAGCATGTGGAGATTGACCTTCACCTCGTCCGCGACCGTGTGGCCATCGGCGACGTCCGAGTCCTTCACGTCCCGACCACCTCCCAGTTTGCGGACATCTTCACCAAGGGCCTCCCTTCCTCGACCTTCTCCGAGTTTCGCTCCAGCCTCAACATCACCAGTGGCTAGTTGTGGCTGCGGGGGGGGATCCTGTGTATTGTGCTTGTTTTCTTTCTTGTCCAGTCTTGTACTACCGGTAGTCCAGACTGCGGGGGGATGTTAGAGTGTGTGGATTAGGCCCATGAGGCCCATGTATGTACTGCTATATAGCTACCCTTCTAAGGTTAGCCCAATAATCAATCAATTCATTCCAACAGCAATAACAAATAGTTTACCAGTTGGTCACCCTGTTCGTCATATGAGCATGACGGTTGGGGAGATGCCATTATTGCCCAACATTGATGCAGCATCTGTTCTTGGAAGAGACAAATAAAAGCATGAGTTAATATCTAAACTTGTAGAAGTGAAAGACCAACAAATAATCAACATAGTTTCCATCATTGGACTTGGTGGCTCAGGGAAAACTACCCTGGCAAAACTGGTTTTCAATGATGGCAAAATTATAGACAAGCATTTTGAAGTTAAATTATGGGTTCATGTATCAAAAGAGTTTGATGTTGCAAAGCTTGTCGAAAAGTTGTTTGAAGCTGTTGCTGGTGAGAAGTCTGAACGATATCCTTTGCAGCAAATGTGCAAAAAAATATCAGACAACTTGACTGGGAAGAGGTATCTACTTGTCTTAGATGATGTTTGGACTAAGGACAAAAATCGATGGGACCAGTTCATGATGCATCTGAAGAGTGGCACACCTGGAAGTGCAATTTTACTCACTATGCGCAGTAGTGATGTTGCGGGAACAATAAGATCAACGTACCAATTTAGCTTGCCTTTCTTATCTGTGGGTGACAGCTGGCAACTGTTCCAACAAAGCTTAGGAATGCCTGTGAACCATTTGGAGTCTGAATTTCTAAAGGTTGGAAAAGAAATCGTGAAAAAATGTGGTGGTGTACCACTTGCAATTAAAGTTATTGCAGGCGTCCTCCGTGGTAAGGAACTCATTGGAGAGTGGCAGGCCATGAGAACCAGCAATTTACTTGATGTTGAGGGTGAAGAAGCCAGTGTATCAGTATCTCGATGCTTGAGGTTGAGCTATTTCCACTTGCCTTCCCATATGAAACAATGTTTCACAATATGTTCAGTTTTTCCTAAAGGTTACATGATAGATAAAGAACAATTGATTGACCAATGGATTGCTCATGATATGATAACTCCAGAAGCTGATGTTGAGTACTTGGAGGATACTGGTCACAAGTACTTTAATTCTCTTGTCCAAATGTCATTTCTTCAAGATGTGGCTGAAGACAGGTATGGAAGAGTGAAATGCAGGATGCATGATCTGGTTCATGATCTTGCCCTGTCCATTTTGGATGATAAAATTTCACTTGTTGTGCCAAAGGAGGTAACCGGTTCCACCAAGAGCTGCAGATACTTCTCTTTAGTTAAACAGCCAATCTGGCACCCAAAAATATTTTTAGAAATGCACGTGCTGTATATATGTCTTGGTCTGGAGATTATACAAATGTCATGGCACTAAAGCATGCAAAACACTTGCGTAGTGTCATGGTGGGCTATCTCGATGAAGAAGGAGCCAACATCATATCTCAGGCTAAATATCTGAAATATCTTTCCATGTCATTATTACAAAGTTTTAAAACGCTTCCTAAGGGTATCTCAGATGTTTGGAGCCTGCAGGCACTTCATGTAACAGGCAGCTCTTCACTTGTCGAGTTACCAGAATCTATTGGTAAGCTGAGGAAGTTAAGGACACTGAACTTGTCAGGCTGTCAACAATTAAAGCATTTACCAGAATCTATTGGTGACTGTGAAATGATTTCGAGCATTGATCTTTCCAATTGTTTCATGCTTATAGTGTTGCCAAACTCTATTGGCAAGCTAAAAAAGTTAAGAACATTGAACCTATCAGGGTGCATCCATCTGAAATGCTTACCAGACACAATTGTTGATTATCAAATGATTTCAAGCATTGACCTTAGCGAACGTGAGAGGCTTACAATGTTGCCAGACTCTATTGGTAGAAATGAGAAGCTAAGAGTTTCGAGACTAAGTTTCACCAAAATCGAGAGACTTCCATCAAGTATCACAACACCGAGAAATCTAGAGTGTTTAAACCTTCAGGGTTGTTGTGAGCTGGTAGAGCTGCATGAAGGAATTGGCAACTTGGAGAGGCTTCAAATTTTGAACCTACAAGGTTGTACAAAATTGGGAGGAATGCCTGTAGGCATTGGACAGCTCAGTCGGCTACAAAGGTTGGGCTTATTTGTTGTGAGTAAGGGAGAAGAGTTTGCAGGAATCTCAGAGCTTTCAAATGTATCTAGGATTAGTGAGGAACTAACAATCATAGGTATTCAACATGTGATGGGTACGAATGATGCACACATGGCATGCTTGAAACAAAAGACAAACTTAAAGAGGCTGGGCCTAAAGTGGATGTCGAATAAAATGGAAGAGGTAAACACTGAGTTGCAGCAAGATGTGGTTGATGGCCTAGAACCACCACCTGGTATTAAAATTCTGGACATTCATGGGTATAACATCGAAGAGGTAAACACTGAGTTGCAGCAAGACGTGCTTGATGGCCTAGAACCACCACCTGGTATTAAAATGCTGGACATTCATGGGTATTCAGGTAGGCAATATGCAGGGTGGATGCAGAGTCAAGTTGGTGATGGAGTACAGGGACATTCTCCCTTCCCATTTTTGAGGGTGATGTGGCTATGTGATTTTCTGAACTTGAAGCATCTAGATGGGCTTGTTGAGCTACCTTGTTTGCAGAAGCATTGGCTATTAAGGATGCCTTCTCTTGAGAGCATAAGTGGAGGCCCATTTCCTTTGCTGGTGAAGTTGGAGATGCATGATCTGCCCTGTTTGGGAGAGATGTGGATGGTACCAGAAAGGACCATGCCCGATATAGAAGATGGGGAAGGCTGCTACAACTACAATTTAACACCTCACTTGGGACAAGTCCAAGTTGGTACCTGCTTAACAGAGTTAGAGATTAAGAATTGTCCTAAGTTGGAGGTGATGCCGCACCTTCCTCCATCGCTGCAGTGCTTGATCTTGCAGGGCAGTGAGCTTGTGCTGCAGTCACCAGGCCAAGGCCACGGGTCTTCTTCGTCCCCTAGTTTTAGCAAACTGAAGAAGCTTCGACTATGGAATGTGACAGGATTGGGATCTGGGCATGGGTGGGAACTGCTGCAACATATGGCAGCACTCGAATCATTGGAGATTAATTTCTTTTCTGGAGTACAAACGGTGCCTGAGAGCTTGTGGAGTCTCACATCCCTCCGGTCCCTGAAAGTGAACTGCTGATCTAATATCCGCATTCTACCCGAGTCATTAGGGCGACTCCGGTCTCTGCAAGAGTTGACCATCCAATCCTGTTATAGCCTGAGCAGCCTCCCCCAATCAATAGGTCAACTCACAGCCCTCCAGTTGCTCACCATAGGATGGTGCTGTGCACTCCAACAATTGCCCGAATGCTTGGGAGAACTCTGCTCTCTTCGCAAACTTGAGATTATGCTCTTGACAGATCTGACTCGCTTTCCACAATCCATCTGCCGCCTCACCACCTCTGTTCAAGAGCTCAAAATCCATGGTTGTTGGAGCATCAAATCCTTGCCGCAGGGGATTGAAGGCCTCGTCTCTCTTGAAAGGCTCTCAATCAGTCACTGTATGGGCCTCACATCGTTGCCTCAGGGGATAAAAGGCCTCGTCTCCCTTAAACACCTACACCTCTCTGACTGCCCCGGAATACAATCCTTGCCTGAGGGCATAAAAGGCCTCACCGCTCTGCAGGAATTGCGGATGTACAAGTGCCCTGATCTGAAGAGGCGATGCAAGAGAGAAACAGGGAGGACTGGCACCTTGTCTCCCACATGCCTAATCTAAACATTTGGTAGCCATGTAACTAAGGGCCTTCCCATTGGCAATGTCATGGTTTGGACGGATGAAGAGGGTGTGGCCGTGTGGGGAGGATTTGGCCAGATCCGGTGAGTTTGATGTACTATTTGTACCTGTAGCTATGAGTTTCTTTGTGTAGATTAACTAAAAAGCCTATTTCCTAATTATTTTTTGATTCATTTCAATCGATTCCAGGTCCAAGTCAGCCTGCTCAGTGATCTGCATATCGTGTTCACACTTACTAATGGAAAATTTGCAATGGGAATTATCTAACTAATTGCTCCCAAGGCCATTCTGGTTGCCAGTAGGCAAATCATATTTCTAGGTAATTCACTAGTTTCCTTGTACCTTTTTCTGTCCTACTCACCACTGGAGAAATGCCCATGTTTGACTCATTTAATCGTCTTGTTGTGGAGAGCACACTACCATTTGTGGTTTCATGTCTCACAATCACTTTATATGATCCAGTTGTGTGTTGTTTGTTGCCAAGGAGGGCATCTTGTTTGTATTGCACAGTCCTGTTTGATTCATTTAACCATTTGGGTGTGGAGAGCATGATACCATTTGTGCTTTTGTGTCTCACAAGCTAAAGAGAATACTGTTATACGATTCAGTTATGTGCTGTTGTTAAAGCCTCTGTGAGTTGATGAATTTTTCTGTTGAACACCCAAATTAACATACAGATGTGCATGCTTGGATGCCACTCAAGGGAAAAGGAAACACTAGGCAGTCGCCTTTTTTAGCAAACTAATATTACGTAGTTCATTATGCAAGCACCACACATGAAGTTAAAAATTGGTTTGCTTTAGTAATTGTTCACTGCTGCTGATGAATATGTAAAGGAAACACACAGAGACACTCTTGAACTGAATCATTTCCTGAATAGTTTGAATGAGGGTGTGTTTCTGGCTTTTGAGTACTTGCCTATTTTTGCAGGTCCTCTGCACTTGGCAGCCCTTGATTAGCCTCAATCAAGATAAAATGCGTGCATGGATAGAAAAGATGAAGATCTTGAGGATATATATTTGATAGACAAATTCATTTCAGTCTTGACACTAGACAAATTCATCAAGTAAGCAACAGTGAAGGCTATGTTGGCATCCTCGAGCTCTGCTTTGCCATGAAGAAATGCATCGGTTACTTACTGGTCACAACTTCCATCTTGCCTGTACTCAAGCGAGCTACTGTGAATGAAATTTACACAAGCGAGCTACTGCGAATGAGTTTCCTTTGCTACCAGATGTTATGAAGTAGAATGTTGAACTGAACTGTTTATTCTCCATGGAGGCATGGAGCATTCTGTTGTATTTACTGCTTATTAATCTGCTTTGTCAGACACACCCAACGTTTTTTATCAAAACATGCAGCGTTTGTTGGATCTCCTTTGCAAATGAAGCCTCAGATTCCAGAGCGACAGATGTTTTGTTCTGCTGTTCAGTTAACATGATGGTCCTGATTGCCGTCAGTCAGAATTCTTCACCACTAAAAGTACAGGTAGTGTTTTGTCTTCCCTGGCAGTGCGTTTGTCTGGCGAGTTGCCGACTTTTCTTCAGCCTCATAAATTCGCCGCCGACTTCGGAGGCTCACCCTGCCTCGCGCCGCTTTTCTTCCCATCTCCGTGGTCCTTGCCGTGTCGACCCTGCCACTCAAGCGAGGTCGTGACCAGGGGTTGTTACGCAATGGCTGTAGGCCGAGCGTCCTCCTATGCTGGGCTGCTGGCCATCGCTGCAACGCCCAAGCAGTAGGCGGTGTTCGCCGCTCGTTTGACAAAATGCGGCACATGTGGAGAGTACAGACTTGGGAGTTAGAGCGGAGGCAGGTCGCCATCCAAAGAGCAGCGGATCTCGGCATCTTCCCCGAGATATTTCCTTCGGTACGCATTCTCAGCTCAGCAAGCCTCTCTCTCTGTTTCTCTCTCCACACTTGACGAAGACTTTGAGTCAGCCAACCACTTTTGTCTTGAAGAACAGTTCACAGTGCAGCGCGTGAACATTTGCAATGACAACGCGTTACTGTGGAGGAATTGCATGACCCCGTAAGCCTTCATCATTAGAAATCCTGATGATTAGCACCTTAATTCAGCCAGATACTCAGACGTGTAAATGTAATAACAAGCATAAGCAAATTAAAGGAAACCTGTGCTTCCTAAGCCGCGACCTCATGTAGGACATGTAGTCCTTTCGCGTTCTCTGGGTCGGTGTTTGTGGTTCAAGGCGCGGCAACGTCGGGTTGCATGCCTGCTGTTGTGTTGTTTGAACTCCTTTCTGCTTAATGAAAAACGCGCTTCGGCGTGATCTAAAAAAAAATGTAGGACATGAGGCATGTGTCTCCGGATAAATGATAGGTTGAGATCACAGAGTTTACAAAACGTCCAAATCACTATCTTTACTCCATCCTTGACAAACTGGCAAGGTTTGAAAGCGTAATATTGTGTTACATATCTAAATTAATTCTAACGGGTGGGGCCGAATTTGAATTTCTCCATTTCAGGGGTGCTGGTGGACTAAATTATGGCTATGGTGACCACACATCATCCTCATGTCCTATCACTGGTCATGGTCGTCAGTTGATTAGTAGTTCACAACACCACAATTCACAAGCAGGGGAGATCTTTTAAGCTCTGGTGTGCGTACATTGCAGAGTAGCGGAGGGCAAAAGGAAGGCAGCAGATCCTCGAGCTCCTGGTATTTACTTCATTCCTCACAAACAATATAGCATCCTGTTCAGTTGTGTTTCTTGCTCCAGTCACGTTTATCCATTTCGTCACTGATACACTTCCTGCACTACTACTGTCCTTGTTGCTTCCCTTTATCTGCAGTTGGTTAGTTCACTAGGAAGCGTCACAAGATAGCAGGAGCTCCCACGTTCTCTCATTTCTGGGTCCTGGCCATCTTTATTCTGGAAGCTCTGTCTCCATACACTGCAGAGGAGAAAAGGGAGGCCACATTTGATTCTAGGACGATTAAAAGCGGTATATCTGAGCTCCAGAAAGCTCTAATTTGCACATGTTTCATTAGAGCAAGGGTTGGCAGAGCATGTATAAATAATCTGCATCAGCCAAAATGATGCCATAAATTATCTGCATCAATAAGGTACAGTATTCTTAGTGAAAATTATCTGCATCATCCATAAATGATGCCAGCGGACAAAGAAAGAAACATAATTGAATTAACTGCATGTTGTAAAGCCCATATTTTATCATAGCTATTCTTCTTCTTTTTTTATTTTTCTTTTTACTTTGCCAAGAGTCGCAGTTAATTTGACAATGTAATTTGTAGGAAATTTTGGTGCAAAGACGTTTCCAGAACTACACTCGGTTATGGAAGCTGCTGCAGTATCTGCTGCGGTATCTATGACATTGAAGGTTGTGGGCAATAAATTAGCTCCAGTGCTAGTCAAAGAGTACAGCAACATTGTGGGTGTGAAAACAGATCTTCATGATCTCAGGGATCAAGTTGAGGAGATAAACAGTTGGTTGGAGACAAGACATGATGGTGTGTGGAATGACCCATCATTTAACTGGCTCAAGAGGTTGAAAGGTGTTGCTTATGATGTTGATGATGTTGTTGATGAGTTCCAGCTGAAGGCTGAGAAACATGAAGCTGCTGCTGCTGGTGATCTTATGTCTAGATATATGTTCACAAAACCAAAATCGTTTATTCTAGAATGCAAGGTAGCCAACAAGATTAAGACAATCAGGAAGAGATTTGCTGACATTGTGAAGCGAAGAGATGACTTCATTACAATAGCAAATAGTTTACCATTTGGTAATCCTGTTCACCATATGAACAAGACAATTTTTGAGATGCAATCATTGCCTATTGTGGATGCAACATCAGTACTGGGAAGAGACCAAGACAAGGATTTGATAATGACTGAACTAGTGAAGTCTAATGTCCATCAGGAAATAAAGATAGTTTCAATCATTGGGCTTGGTGGCTCTGGAAAATCTACCTTGGCTAAACTGATTTTCAGTGACGATGAGACTATAAAGAAGCATTTTGAACTTAGATTATGGGTTCATGTGTCACAAGAATTTAATATTGTCAAGCTTGTCGAGAAAATGTTTGAAGCTATTGCTGAAGAGAAATCTGATAAATATCCCTTAAAGCATATAAGTGCAGAAATATCAAAAGGACTGAATGGAAAGAAGTTTCTACTTGTACTGGATGACGTTTGGACAGATGATCGAATTCAGTGGGAGCAATTTATGCTACATCTAAAGAATGGCGCACCAGAAAGCAAGATTTTACTCATTACTCGCTGTAGAAAGGTTGCGGAAGCCATGGAATCAACATACATATTTGACCTGCCATTCTTGTCTTTCAATAACAGCTGGCAGCTGTTCCATCACAGCTTTGGAGCAGGTGCGAAAAGATTGAGCTCTGATTTCCAAGTGGTGGGAAAAGAGATTGTGAAAAAATGTGGTGGGGTGCCACTAGCAATCAAAAGTCTTGCAGGTGTCCTCCGTGGCATGGAACGAAGAATAGAAGACTGGCAAGCCATGAGAGATAACAATCTATTATATGTTCAGGGAGAAGTACATAGAGTAGCTGCATGCTTGCGGCTGAGCTATTCCCATTTGCCATATAATCTCAAACAGTGTTTTACCATATGTTCAGTGTTTCCCAAAGGTTATAAGATAGATAAAGAACAACTGATTGACCTATGGATCGCTCATGATATGATCTCTATGGATTATGTTGGCAGCAAGAACTTCAATTCTCTTGTGCAAATCTCTTTCCCGCAAAATGTGGAAGAAGAAAATGGGAGAGTGATATGTAGAATGCATGATTTGGTTCATGATCTTGCTCAGCTCATGTTGGGTGATTAAATTTCACTTATCGTGCCAAAGGAAGAAAAAAATACGACAAAGAATTATAGATACTTTTCTTTGAGAGAACCGCCAGAAGATATTGTTCCCAAAAATACTTTTGGAAAGGCACGTGCCATATATACTACCAAGTGTTATGATTACATTTTTGGTATGGCATTGAAGAAAGCAAAGCACTTGCGTAGTGTGACAGTTGGATCTCCCTATGTAACGGCACTACCCAATACCATATTTGAGATTAGCAATTTGAAATATCTTGCCATGTCAAGACTAAATTGTGAAGCACTTCCTGACGCTATTTCAGATGTTTGGAGCCTACAAGCACTTCATATAACAGATAGCCTATATCTTCTCGGGATTCCTGAATCCATTGGTCAGCTTAAGAAGTTGAGAACACTAAATTTGTCAGGCTGTCGATTCCTCAACAGATTACCAGATTCTATTGGTGATTGTCACATGATTTCAAATATTGATCTTTGTAACTGCAAGGACCTTACGGTGCTGCCAAACTCTGTTGGCACGGCTAGGTTGCACCAGATTTAGGAGGCTACCAAGTATCACTACATTGGAAAACCTGGAGTGCTTGGACCTCAGAAGGTGTCCTGAGCTTGTAGAACTGCCTGATGGCATATGGAACTTGAAGAAGCTTGAAGTTTTGAACCTAGAAGGATGTGCAAATTTTAGATCCCAGCTGGTTTTAAAAGGACAGCTTGGTCAAGTAAACAATCTGAACATATTTATTGTAAGGCGGGGCGAAAAATCTGCACTAATGTCAGAGCTTACAAATACAGCAACTAGGGATGAAGACGACACAGATCTATCTTTTGGGCATACATATGTGATGGAACAAGATGACGCACACAGGACATGCTTGAAACAATATACAAACATACAGAGTTTGAGACTATGGTGGAAGGCACATGATGTGGGTGAGGTGAACAATGAGTTGGTGCAAACTGTACTCGATGCTTTGGAACCACCACCTGGGATTAGGGAGCTAGAAATTCGTTGGCATTCAGGATGGCAATGTGCAAGATGGATGCAGAATCAAGTTGGTGACAGGGTACAAGGGCTTGCTCACTTCCCATTTCTGAAGGTGGTGAAGCTACATTATTTGACGAACATGAAGCATCTAAATGGGCTCGTGGTTCTCCCTTGTTTGGAAGAGCTTAAGCTGGAATGTATGCCTTCTCTAGAGAGCATAAGCGGAGGCCCATTTCCTTCGTTGATGAAGTTAAGAATGGAGAACCTTCCTAGATTGGGAGAGGTGCGGATGGTAGCAGAGGGGACTATGATCAACGAACTACGAGTTGGTAACCGAATATCACATTTTCATATATCTGATTGTCCTAAGTTGGAAGTCAAGCGGTACCTGCCTTCGTCGTTGCAACACTTGGTGTTGCAAGGAAGCAGCGAGTAGCTACTGCTGCCAGAGAGCTTGCAGAGCCTCACGTCCCTACGGTCTGTCGATGTGCAGAGATGCCACGCTATTCGCATGCTGCCCGAGTGTCTAGGGGACCTCACATCTCTCCAAGAGCTGACCATCAAGGAGTGCAAGAGCCTTGGCGGTCTCCCCCAGTCTATTGGTCACCTGACATCCCTCCGGGAGCTCAAAATAGAATTATGCCCGGGAATCAAATCCTTGCCGGAGGGCATAAAGGACCTCATCAATCTGCAGGAATTGTGGATCCATGGCTGCCCTGAGCTAGAGAGGCGCTGCAAGAGATGAAAGGGGGAGGACTGGCGTCTCATCTCCCACATCCGTTATCTTGCCAGTTGCAAAGAAGCTACCGTACTCTTGAGAGGCAAGCGTTGGACCAACACAGACCCTACCACATTTTATAGAATCGTGGTAGAAGTCCCCAAGGCACCCCCAAGCCTTTGCTCCCAGGGCCAGGGGCTGAGATTTGACGACCCTCGCTAGAGTTTGTTTTTAAGAACATACAGGACCCTGAAAGTACTGCAGCTGTAGCCCCAACTTGGCAACCTGCTAGAGTTGTTGTTCATCTCCATGATAGCGCTTACATGATCAGATCAGTTGTTCTTTTTTTGGGGAACTTTCACTTCATTCATTAGACAGCATTATTACAATCAAACTGCAGACATTTTTGCAAGAAGCTAGGAGGTAAAGGCTCTGTTCGCTGAAGCTGAAAACCGCGCTGATGCTGATTTCTTGTGAGAGAAAAATACTGTAAAAGGGCTGAAAAATAAGCGGTTTTAAGCTCAAACGAACAGAGCCAAAGACCAAACAAAATTATCTAAAGAAGATGAAGCTTGTTGGGCACACAAGTGGGCTGTATTTTTTTTTTTTTTTGTTGAAAGATCCACCTAACCGGCATTATATTAATAAGAGAGAAAGAGAGTTTACAACATAAATGAGCTGTATAGTTGGCCGATCTTTTTGCGTGGATAATTTGGAAAAACGATAAATTCGTAGCCATCTCCTCGACCTCATCCAGGATTGCACAGATTTCTGACCGGTTCCTTCTTCTATTCTTCCACAACAAGACCAGTTCTTGAAAATCAGTCTCTACTAAAACGCCCTCCACCATACCTTATGGTATGAGCCGCACGCCATCTCTGAATGCCTCTGACTCTGCTAGGAGAGCTGAATCCAGCGAGCCGATGCAGCCATGAAAAGGCCATTGCTGTCCCGCAATATCGCCCAGTTACACCTGTGTTTGACTCCTGAAAATAAGCCTCATGCCGGTCCTGAGATTTTGAGGGCCTAGAGTGAAACTAAATCTCAGGGCCCTCCTTAGGCCCCGTTGGAACGTGGGATTTTTTTCCGTTCCTACGTTTTTCTTTGAAAAATAAACTGATTCTATGAAATTTCTTTAGCATTCCTGTGAAATTCCTAGGTTTCAAAGGGAGTCTTAATATAAGCACCATTTTAATATTGTTATAAACACATGTATAATAGACCACAACCAATAAACATTTAAAGAGTATAAAAATAAATATTCATAATAGATAGATAATACAAATTAAATTACCTTAAATCTTTCTAATATTCTTAGATGCATATCACCAACTCTTTCGAATTTCATGAGTAAATTAAATTTACCAATAAGCGGAAGACAAAAAGACAGTCTTGCACAAGCCGAATCACCTAGCAGCACGAGGCTCACGACCTCAGCCTCACGCTGTCACGCACTAGCCCTAATGATATATTGCATATTGGTTCGTAATTAGCAACGCTTTATTTCAGGTCAGGCCTAAATAGCCAATTGATAATTGTTAATTGTCACGGACTGCTACTTTCTATTCCTAGTACCAGTAGTTAGCTTCTCTAGGTGCTACTGCTAACATACTAGTACACTATCAATACTACTACAGCCGTACTACCTGGAGGGCCCTTTGGTTCAGAGGGCCTGGAGCGGCCGCACCGCTCGCCCCCCTCCAGGGCCGGCGCTGTCTTTAGGGATCCCTCCTCAGGAGGATACGAGGATAAAGACCCTCTTTAACCTGAATTCTAAGTGATTGGATATCTCACACAAGGAATTGAAGGAAGATGTGACATTTTATTCCAGGGAATCCCCAACGAAAAATGCACACTATTCCCTCTTTTCTATCGAATCGGTCATAGCCACTGCCTACATTCCATAAAATTGTGCACCACAAATAGGAGCTAATGAATAGGCCCGTGATTCCGTAGAAAGACATCACGACCCCTATGGAAAAAAAGACTTTGTTGAGATTGAAGTCAGTACAAAATTGGCACCGCCCTTCCTCTGTTTAGTGCCGCCCTCCAGCTGACAGCACACCTCAAGTGCCCATTTCATGGCTGCGCCCGGATCAATGGGCGTTTTGCTGTGTCAGCAGTCATTCCTGCTTCGCTATAGAGACCACATAGCACAATTATGACGCTTTTATCTCCTTCCGGACAAACAGAGCTATCCATCATGTCCTGTGCCCATGTTATTGGGCAGAGTTTTGGCAGCTTAATTGTGGCGGAACAGCCTAACTTAATCCGCTTATAGGGATGCTTGTCTTTCACTAGACACTAAGTACCCCGGAGAGCACATCAAATCAGATAATTCCATCGAGCACGCCCAACGGAAGAACTCAAAAATCCATACTTTTCATCAGGATCATAAATAAGAGAATAAAGCCTACAACATCAGCAGCGGAAAGAACAGTTAGACGGTAACATAAATAAAAGTTGATGTATTACAAGTTTTCATATTTTTATCTTGCAACAAAAATAAACATATGATCAACGTTGCAGCAGAAATAAACATTATTCAAAGGCATGTCTATGCATTTAACATTGTTGTAATATGATTATCAGGGCCACGAACGTTGAAAAACATTCTACCCCCGCGTGTGATCGTCGGGCAGGGGTTGAACCGGAGGTCCGTCTCCGCGCGAAGGTACGCCGTGCTCGGGGGAAGTTTTCTTGTGCGCAGGGAACCGGGAGCGGAGGCCGGTGAAGGGTCCCCCACCCTGGGCGAAGGCCCGAGAAGACAAGCCAGATGATCGAGAGGATAGCCAAGGTCCCGAGCCTCCGGCAGCCCCTGAACGAGCGAAGGCCACCCCGGGAGAGGACCACCGACCGCCCCTTGGGCCCACAGTGGGGAGTGGTTGAAGGCCAACGGAGAAGGTCGAAGATGCCACCGAGGGATTCCCTAGGAATATGCTTGTGAGGATCAGGGGCATGAATGTAAATGAAGCCCAGGTGTATAGTGGACTATAAAAGGGAATTCATTCCCCCTGTAAACAGTTAGTTGAGATCAATTGAATGAAGCCCTAGATAAGGGAATATCTTGTTCTGTGTTGCACAGTCTTGTTTGATTCATTTAGTCATTTGCGTGTGTAGAGCATGACACCATTTGTGCTTTTGTGTCTCACAAGCTAAAGAGAATACTGTTATTCGATTCAGTTATGTGCTGTTGTTAAAACCTCTGTGAGTTGATGGATTTTTCAGTTGAACACCCAAATTAACATATAGATGTGCATGCTTGGATGCCACTCAAGGGAAAAGGAAACACTAGGCAGTCGCCATGTTCAGCAAACTAATATTACTAGTTCAATATGCAAGCACCACACAAGGAGTTAAAAATTGGTTTACTTCAGTAATTGTTCACTGCTGCCGATGAATATGTAAAGGAAACACACGGAGACACTCTTGAACTGAATCATTTCCTGAATAGTATGAATGAGGCTAAGCATGGCAACGGGGCGGGTTCGGGGCGGGTGGAGCGTCTGTGGACCCGCACCCAAGACCCGACAACAGGACCCGAACCCGCTCCAAACCCTATTACAGGGGAAGATCTGCCCCCGCCCCCGAACCCGCCGGGCCCCCGAAATCTGACGGGTTCCTCAGAACCTATGAACTCCGTCGTTTGCTCGTCTTGTCGAGGAAGCGCGGAGCCACGCCGGCGTGGTGCAGAGGCATGGAGCCGCGTCGGTGTGGTGGCATGGCGGCGGAGGCACGAAGCAGCGTTGGCACCGGCGCATCCGCTCATCCTCGTCCTCGTCGGATCTAGCAAGGCAGCGGTGAATCGGGAGCGCGGAGCCGCTCTGGCCGCCCGCGCCATCCTCGTCCTGGCCGCTCCACACGCGCCTTGGCCGCCCGCCGTGGTGTCGCCCTGGCCGGCGGTTGACTGGGCGGAGGAGACCAGAGAGGCAGAGAGAGAGTGTGTGTGTGTGAGTGAGAGAGAGAGAGAGAGAGAGAGGTGAGGGTGAGGGCGTGAGGCTGAGCCGCTGAGGGGTGTGGGTGACTGGGCGGCGGCGGCTGAGGGGTGTGGGTGAGCGTGGGATTAGGGTTTGCAAATTTGCTTATATACATATGCTTCTTGTTGGGCTGAGCCATATTTGTGAGCTCTCTAACTCAAATTTTTGAGCCTCGTGGGCCCCCGCAGGAGGAAATCAAAACCCGCCCCGTTTCGGGGGCCCGAACTTGGCACATGCGGGACGAAAAGCAGATCCGCCCCTGCCCCTGTCGGGTCTAAAACCCACGGGTTTCGGGTCTAGACCTGCCCCGTTGCCATCCTTTAATGAGGGTGTATTTCTGGCTTTTGAGTACTTGCCTATTTTTGCAGGTCCTCTACACTTGGTAGTTCTTTGTTAGCCTCAGTCAAGATAAAATACGTGCATGGATGGAAAAGATGAAGATCTTTAGGCTATATTTGATAGACAAATTCATTTCAGTCTTAAATGTGGATACGATTTAAGAAGTTATACGACGATATATCAAGTAAGCAACAGTGAAGGCTATGTTGGCATCCGCGAACTCTGCTTTGCTGTAAAGAAATGCATGGGTTACTTAGGCCTAATTAGATACACCTTCATATTCCAAAAGTTTCATCATATCAATGTTTAGACATATGTATGGAGCATTAAATGTTGATGAAAATTGATACAAATTTGACAGCTTCGCAAAAAGTTGCGAGACGAATCTTTTGAGTCATTAGGTCATGAAGGTCATGTTCGGACACTCAGTAAAAAATTTTGCAAAATGTTGAATCTAAACTCCCCTTACTGGTGACAACTTCCATCTTGCCTGTAGTCAAGCGAGCTACTGCAAATGAATTTTAAACAAGCGAATGAATTTCCTGTGCTACCAGATGTTATGAAGTTAATTGTTAACTGAACTGTGTCTCCATGGAGGCATGGAGCATTCAGTTGTATTAACTGCATGACTCTGCTTTCTCAGACCCAGCGTTTGTAACTTTGTATCAGAGTATGCCGCATTTGTTTGGTATCCTTTGCATATAAAGTCTCAGATTTCAGAGCGACGTTGTTCATGATGGGCCTGCTCTGCTTGTCGTGAGTCACAATTCTTCACCACCAAAAGTACAAGGTTGCAGCAGCCAGTTGAGGTGTATCCATTGGTAGTGATGCACGATGCGTTTTTCTTCCCTGGCAGTGCGTTTGTCTGACGATATGTGGCCGACTTCTTGTCAGCCTCACTCTGATGAATCGCAGCGCTTCTCTTGCCGTCTCCGCATCGTCCCTGACGTGTCACTGAAGAGAGTGCGGGGGCATGATGCCGACCGGCCGGCCTAGGATGGTGGACAAGCGCAAGCAGGCAAGGGAGGGGCGGGAGCTTTGTGCTGGGTACGAGTACGAGTACGACGGCGAGCACGCAATGGTGTTGGTGCCGGCCGAGCGTCCTGCCATGCTGGGCTGCCGGCCGTCGCTGCAGCGCTCAAACACTAGGCGGTGCGCGCAGCTCGTTTGACAAAATGCGGCACAGGTGGTCGTCATCCAAAGTCCAAACAGCAGCGGGCGCGCCGGTCACCACACGGTACGTGCCACTAGGCATCGTCCCGGATATGTTTCCTTCGCTGCTCTTTGGTACGCGTTCTCACCTCAGCATACCTCCCTCTCTCTCCCTCTCCCTCCGGCCTCCACACTTGACGAAGACTTGTCAGTCAAACCACTTTTGTCTCAAAGAACAGCGCAGGATCCCGTAAGACTTTGAGTCAGTCAACCAACGACTTTTGCCTGAATATTTGCAATGATGAAAACACGTTACTATGGAAGAATTGCAGGACCCTGTAAGCCTTCATTAGAAATCTTGATGCTTAGCACCTTAATTCAGCCAGACACTCAGACGTGTAATAACAAGCATGAACACAGGAAACCTGTGCTTCCTAAACAGCGAGCGCACTATTGTGTATCTGGATAAATGATTGGTTTAGATCACAGACTGGCAACAACCAGGACATGAGGCATGTGTATCTGGATATATGATTGGTTTAGATCAGAGGGTTTACATAAGGTCCAAATATATCACTCTCTTTACTCCATCCTTGACAAACTTGCAAGTTTTGAAAGCGCAATATTGTTTTAGATGTTTAACTTGATTCTAACAGGTGGACCGAATTCGATTTTCTCCATTCAGTGGTGCTGGTTGACTAAATAACGACTATGGTGACCACATCATCCTCATGTCCTGTCACCGGCCATGGTCGGCAGTTGATTACTTCGCAAGGAAGCACCACGATTCACAAGCTAGCAGAGGCGATGCTGTAAGCTCTGGTGTGCGTTATATAGCATATTAGCAGAGGGGAAAAGGAAGGTTGAGCAGTCGTCATGTTTCACAAAAATAGTAAATATTATGCAAGCACCACAAGAAGTTAAAAACTGGTTTGCTTTACTAATTCCACTGCTGCTGAAGGGGATGTAAAAAAACACACAGGAATTTTTGAACAGATACATTTCTTGAATAATTTGAATGGGGCCGTATTTTCGACTTTTGAGTACTACTGCCTTCATCCTAAAGTATGTTATTCCAATTTTCTTGGAGACTTCTTTTTTAAGTAAAGGCAGGAGCTCTGCCGCTCAATTAAGATGGAAAAAGAGTTTTATGTATAAGACACCCGCAACGCCGAGGAACACCGGTCAAAAGACCAAATACAAGATAATTTCCCACACAAATTTAATTTACCCCTCAATACACATGGCCCTATGTCTTTGAAGAATATATTCCTTGATCAGATAGGCTACTTGTTTCGTTGTTTTGTGCTCATTCTCAAAAATCCTTTTGTTCCTTTCTTTCCATATGTTCCACACAACATAGATAACCACTCCGTTAGAAGGTTCAGCATTCTTGTTTCTATATCCTTTTCACCCCTTCTTCCCACCAGTCGGTTAAGCAATGAGAATCTTGTTATGGAAGCTGTATATCCAAATTTTCCTAGGCTAAAACTCTGCTCCAAATAGCTTTGGCAAATGGGCATAGCAAGCAAAGGTGCAACCCTGTCTTCAGAGCTCATTGCACAAGACACAGTGCTCATGGTGTGGCCACCCTCTTTTTTGCAGATTATCCACAGTGAGGATTTTGTTTGGCTTTTGGTTCGTTTAAACTTTTGTAATAATGTGGCCTGATTTCATTCTTTTTCAATGAATGAAGCTGGGTAGACGATCTATCCTTTATCTAAAAAAAAATAGTATCTAAGCATGTACCTTACATTTATTCTCCTCCTTTGCTTTTCAAATCAGGTCGGCCTGAAACCTTTGGTGAGATCGGCAGAATTGAATTCTATACGCCGACCGCGTGGAGTATTTTTCATCGGCTGTCCATCTCCAAACTATGGAGTCTGCACCTCAGGCATGAGCTCCCTCCTGCTGTTAGTAATTCATTTGACTTCAAGCTTCACGCTGCTGGAGCCTGGAGGATCTATAGCTACAGCAGCCGGCGAAGGAAGCTTATTACTTATCATTATCAAGATTCAAGGGCACATTCATGCTGCTTCTCTCTCTTCTTAGGTGAGAATCTGCAGGCTCAACTATATTTTACATCATGATCGTCGGGTTTTGGTTGGACCCTGGATGACTTTGACGGACCTGGAATTAAGTATGGCCAGGTATCACCAAATACAACTATACCAGAACAAGTCTTTCTTTCTTCAATCCTCTGTGGCCGGCAATGGGTAATCATCAGTCAACATAATAGACAAACAAGTCCAGCCAAGTCAAGCGACCAATATGGCCATCCGACCAATAAGGTCGGGCTACTACTTTCCTACAAATTGCTACAGAGCTGTCCATGGTGATGCACCACAACACACTCGATCTCTGTATGCATCTCTCTATGCATCTCTCTGTCCAAGCACGCTCCAATGGCTCCTGCAAGCAGCTCGTTCGTGCTGGTGTTATTGCGAGCCATCTTACTGTCAGTTCTAGTTACTGGTGTCGCTTCTGCTCCCTTATCTTCGCCTTCTCCAGGCCAAAATCCAACTCCCAACAACATCAACGGCAGCGATACTGACCTCGCGGCGCTCCTGGCTTTCAAAGGCCAGCTCGCCGATCCTCTCGGTGTCCTTGCCAGAAACTGGACAACCAACGTGTCCTTCTGTCGCTGGGTCGGCGTCTCATGCAGCCACCGTCGGCAGCGCGTCACCGCGCTATCTTTCACAAGTGTGCCGCTCCAAGGAGAGCTCAGCCCACATCTCGGTAACCTCTCTTTCCTCATGCTGCTCAACCTCACAAGCACCAACCTCTCCGGTACAATTCCTTCCGATCTTGGTAGGCTACATCGGCTTAGGGTACTAAGTCTCCCTGCAAATGGCCTCTCAGGCGCCATTCCTAGTACCATAGGCAATCTCTCACAGTTGTACCTTATTGACCTTGGTTACAACACTCTCTCCAAGCAGATCTTGCCAGAGCTGCTACAGAATCTGCCCAATCTTCAGGGCATTTCTCTGAAAAATAACCAGTTAAGTGGTGAAATACCGCCATATCTTTTCAATAACACACCTTCACTGAGGTACATCTACCTTGGAAACAACATGCTATCAGGTTCGATACCTCACGGTGTGGGCTCCCTGCCCCTGCTAGAGGTTTTGGACCTGCAACTCAATCAGCTCTCTGGCACAGTACCCACGACCATGTTCAACATGTCACTGCTCCAAGTCATGTCACTAGGACAAAACAATCTATCTGGGTCAATTCCTAGCAATCAAAGTTTTCGCCTACCGGTGTTGCGGGAGTTTTACTTGCCTAAGAACAACTTTGTAGGAGGAATACCACTAGCGCTGTCAGGATGCCAACAACTGCAATTGCTCTCGTTGGCCTTCAATTCTTTCTTTGATACTGTGCCAACATGGTTGGCTCAACTACCCCAACTCACAAGTATTCTGTTGGGCAATAATCACCTTGTTGGATCTATCCCAGCTGTTCTTAGTAACCTCACCAGTCTTACTATTCTAAGCCTAGGCTTCTGCAACCTGACAGGAGTTATTCCAACTGAATTAGGCGTAATGCAAGGACTCTCGTATCTGCATCTTGGAAACAACCAGCTAACAGGTCCAATGCCAACCAGTCTCACAAATTTATCTAATTTGTATAACCTAAATCTTCAAGAAAATCAGTTGTCTGGATCAGTACCAGCCACACTTGGGAACATCGGAGCTCTGATCATGTTTGAACTGTCATATAATAATTTAAACGGAAATCTTGGCTTCCTGTCCTCACTTTCCAATTGTAGGCAGCTCCAGGAGGTTGGCATATTTTCTAATTCTTTCACTGGGGAACTCCCTGACCAGGTGGGAAACCTGTCCACAGAATTCAGAGAGTTTTATGCAGGCTACAACAAGATAACAGGTGTGCTTCCACCAACCTTGGCAAACTTGAGTAATCTTTACCAGATTGATCTTCGCAACAACCTACTGACGGGAGCAATACCAGAATCGATCACATTGATGCAAAATCTGGGATACCTTGATATCTCTGGCAATGATATGTCAGGCCCTATTCCAACACAAATTGGTATGGTGACAAGCTTAGAAAGGCTGAATCTCTTGGGAAACAAATTGTCTGGTCCTATACCCGATAGCATAGGAAACCTCACCAAGATAGAAGTCCTCATATTGGCTTATAACCACTTAAATTCAACAATACCGGCTAGCTTATTCCACCTGGATAAACTTCTCGGACTCGATGCTTCTTACAATTATTTTTCTGGTGCCCTACCGGCTGATGTTAGTCGTCTAAAACAGGTGGATCAAATTTTTATATCTTCCAACTTTTTGACTGGAAAAATCCCTGATTCATTTGGACAGCTTAGGATGCTCCATGATCTAAATCTATCACACAACTCATTTGAGGACACAATCCCAGAATCTTTTCAAGAGCTGACCAACTTAGCATCACTCGATATCTCCTCCAACAATCTCTCTGGTGCCATTCCCAAGTTCCTTGCCAATCTCTCCTCCTTAACAATCTTGAATCTTTCCTTTAATAATCTACAAGGTAAGATACCAGAGGGAGGCGTTTTCTCAAACATCACCTTGTCGTCATTGATTGGGAATGCTGGACTATGTGGTGCTCCCCGTCTAGGATTTTCACCATGTCCTATGAGGTCTAACTCAAATGACATGCATTTGCTAAAATATCTACTCCCTGCTGCCATCACAGCAATTGGTTCTATTGTTCTGTTTGTTTACCTAATGATTAGAAGGACACTTAGAAACAAGAGAGAAGTACATGCTGGCCCAAGTGATGACATGAGCCATAGGTTACTCTCCTACCATGAGCTTGTTCGCGCCACTGATAATTTTTCAGACAATAACCTGTTGGGGACTGGGAGCTTTGGAAAAGTTTTCAAGGGCCAACTGAACACTGGATTGGTTGTTGCAGTAAAAGTTTTAGACATGCAGCTGGAACAAGCAATCAGAAGCTTCGATGCTGAGTGCCGTGTGCTTCACATGGCTCGACACCGGAATCTGATAAAGATACTAAACACCTGCTCCAACCTGGACATCAGAATATTGGTGCTTGAGTACATGCCCAATGGAAGCCTGGATATGCTCCTACACACTGAAGGAAGAAGGCACTTTGGGTTCCTCAAGAGGCTTGACATCATGCTGGACGTGTCGTTGGCAATGGAGTATCTACACCACGAGCACCACGAGGTGGTCCTGCACTGTGACTTGAAGCCTGCCAACGTGCTATTTGATGATGACATGACGGCGCATGTAACGGACTTTGGTATAGCAAAGTTGCTATTGGGTGATGACAGTTCCATGATCACTGCAACCATGCCTGGAACACTTGGGTACATGGCACCAGGTACGAGAACATTTTGTACTCTTGCCAAACCTAGTTTGGAATTTGTTTATTGCATCGATCAATTATGTTGAATCTCTGTTTTGTGAACTTTTTTTAAGCAGAGTACGGATCTCTTGGAAAGGCATCACGCAAGAGTGACGTGTTCAGCTACGGAATCATGCTCCTTGAAGTCTTCACTGGAAAGAGACCCACAGATCTGCTGTTCGATGGAGGACTGAGCATCAGACAGTGGGTTCATCAAGCATTTCCATCTGAACTTGCCTCTGTTCTGGATGACCAGCTCCTGCAGGAAGCTGCTTCTATCTGTGATCTGAATGATTCTCTTGTGCCAATATTCGAGATGGGCTTGCTCTGCTCAAGTGGCTCGCCTGAAGAAAGGATGTCAATGAGGAACGTGGTGGTGAAACTGAAGAAGATAAAAGAGGAATACACCAAAATGACAACAGTAACAACGCAGAGCGCTGCCCAGTAATTGGTTACCCTTATTTTTATACTATGTCCTATTGTCTGTTCTTTTCGCTTGCTTCTGCAGGCGTGTAACATCAGCTGCAGTGCAAGACAGTGAGGATGGCAAGCTGAGTATGAACATAGTGCAGCAAAGTGCTATGTTAGCCAAGGACCTTATCGACAATTAGGACTAAGAAAACCGATGGGAGATTCTGGCTGGGGTGTGAGCAAAATTGCTTGTACACATTGCCCCCAGTTGGAACTCAGAGGAGCACAAGTATAGACCTGACTCTGGAGGAGAGTTCTTAACCTCGATCTGGCATTGCTTTGGTTACAACTTACAATGCGTTGAGAAGGGTAACCAGTGATATGCGTGGATGCTGTTGTAATTTTTGTTTGTAGTCAGCTTCAAGTCTTCGACTGTTATATGTTTATGAGAAGCTTGTTACTGTACATTATTGTAATTGTGGTTTGTAGTCTACAACAGAACAAAGGTATATTTGTGGTTACTATGTACTAGCAGGATGAGAATGAGGTACACAAAGAAAGAAACATTGTCTAGCTTAGATTTAACAATTAACTATGGTGAGTCGGATGCTTTTGTTGACAAAATAACACTTCTTTCGCCATGCATTCCCACCCATAGGAAATTCTTCAGTAAGTATACAGTACACTTGAGCCCAAGAAATGATCTTCCCATTATATATATATATATATATATATATATATATATATATATATATATATATATATATATATATATATATATATATATATATATACTCGCTCCATATTGGTACAAGATGACGTTTAGGATAACGATACGGTTTTCAACGCATGACTTTGACTTCATATTTCTATAAAAATATTTATTAAAAAGTGATATATATATATATATATATATATACTTTTATGAAAATATATTTGAAGACAAATCTATTTATATGGTTTTCATATTTTCAACTTAACCATTTAAAAGTTATTTATGATTTATATTTCTAATGTTTGACCAAGACCTTTTCTAAAACGTCATGTTTTATCAATATAGAGAGAGTATATATATTGGACCCCACTATTTAGAGCGCAGGACTTCAAATAGTATTTAGCGCCCTCGCCGGAGCAGTAGGTAACTCCGGCACACAGCTAATCAATTTAATTCACGGGGTAGTAAAAATGTGAAGGCTCCTATTATTCTAGCATTAACTACTGGAAGGCTTTGCTGGCTGGCTCACGGATTTAAATAACAGCACGCCTTGAATCTTGTTGCAGGTAAAAATTAAATCACCAAGCAACGTGATTGAATTTGATTTATTGGGTGGGGTCCACTCAATTATTGAGCCTTTACGTTTTAACAATTTATCAACGAGTGAGTAAATTATTGAGTTTTTTAATCAGGTGAACACGGATGGTGGTAAACATGAAAACTATGGGAAAAAATTGATTTTTACGATCAAACGATTATTTACTACTATAGGTTGGCATTTTACTCCTCCCAAGATTGCTGCAATAAAATAGTATTGAATATACCGTCCTCTACATTCCTCGATGATTGTCTAGAATATTGTAGCTAGCTTTTGTTGTAGTAAAATTAATATTTTTGGAGGTATATTTAAAAATCAGTGAGTGAGTAAAGTATGGAGTTTTTTTAATCACGTGAACACTGATGGTAATAAAAGGGAAACCATAGATTGTTGCGATGAAACGTCATTATATTACCATGGGTTGGCATTTTACTCCTGCCAAGGTTGGTAGAATAAAATAGGATTATATATACCATCCTCTTTGATTTCGATGGCTATCCAAGTATAATCTATTTTTTATTATTAATAGTATCATTTGCTTTTATAAATAATTCTCTCCATACCCATGAGGAGTAAAGTTAACTTGATAGCCATCGGGACGTTCGGTGTACAGATAAAGTATTTTTATTATTAATAGTATCGTTTGGTTCTAAAAATAATTCTCTTCGGACTCTTGAGGAATAAAATTAACTCTGATAATCATTTGGTCCTCCAGTCTATGGACAGTGTAGTTTTTATTACTATTGGTATCATTTATATGTATGAATAACTTTGCCTAGATCCGTGAGAAGTAAAATTAACTCCGATAGTCATCGAGACGTGGTCTATGAACAAGGTTTTTTTTATTACTAATAGTATCATTTACTTTTATAAAAAATTCCTTTTTGACCCATGAGGAGCAAAATTAGAGGTCTGGTCTATGGAAAAAATATTTTTTATTAACTAGTATCACTTGGGTCTATAAATAATTCCGTGTGGTCCCTTCAGGAGTAAAATCACCCCTGATAATCATCGGGGCATCAAATCAAAGAGAGTAATTTATTACTATCAGTATCTGCTTCTCCATAAATAATTTACTCCGTACTCGTCAGGAGTTAAATTGAGTGTGATAATTTGCGCATACACGATATTTTTTTTGTTACCAATATATCATTTCGGTCTGTAAATAATTTTGTACAGAAAATATGTGGAAAAATGATTTTATTAGTTACTGTTATTACACAAACCAAATCACATAATCTTAGTAGTAATTACAAAATCATCGCTTCTGTATAGAATTAGATCACAAAATTACTGGATCTTGTCGGTGATCAAAATGACAGGAAACAATGATAGCACAATTCAAATTATGCAGGAAAAAAAACACAGATGCATATTCACAATCTTTCTTTGATGGCGGATAACGCAGACAAAAACTTGCTTTAGCCCCTGTCCCGGGAGTAAGAGCAAAGAAGGCATAGAGATTAGTGGACGGATAGCAAAAGAATTACCTGAGATAAAAATCAAAAGAATTATATGACCCCAACACAAAGTCAGTAATAGTATATCTGATCGATGTGCACTGGAAAGCAAAATGGGAAATCAGAAAACACTAGTATCTATTCGATTTTCAAGTGGAGAGGGGCTGGGGCGTTGCAGCATCAGAAAGCAATCCAAGCTCCTAATCTGCGCGGTCAGGACCATCGCCGGCGGCGTTGAGAGCCTGGAGCCCTGGACCATCGCCAGCACGGCCAGGACCGGCCAGTCGCAGTGATCATATTTTTATAAAAGGAAATATCATTGCCTCTGCAATCGCACGCATCCAAGTTCTTACAATGTTGTCAGCTCAATCGTTAATCTCAAATAAGAAAAAGAGTGCACAAGCAAGAGGAAATGATCACTAGCACAGAGAAGGACGCTACAGGCGTTTTTCGTAACCACCAGCACTAAAAGCCGGTAAAAACCAATGTTTTCACTTAAAAAATCGCCAGTTCAAATCCGTTTTGTACTTCTTAATAAACTGTCTGTAGTAATGTTTTCCTAAAAATCGTGTTTTAAAAATAACTGAAAAATATTTAAATCCGGGAAGAGTCAAAAAGACAGGTCGGAACTATTGTGAGAGATTTTTTTTTTCTTGTCCAACAATGGAATTGTGTGACGGGAATATGTTGCCGAGCCGATCAAGCTACCCACAACCTATGATATATTGATATGAGGAGGGAGAAGCCGAGGGACTCACTCTCTTCTTTGCGAACGGTGCGTTGGCACGTAATCAGGGCCTCACTCCATGCCAAATGTTCAGTTTACACCAGAGTCACCATATCCCCAGGGTTCTTCTGAATCGCGCCGCCCACCATACTCTCATGTTCTCTTAAAGAACCACTACTAGAAATCGATTTCTAGTGGCGATTTTCTTAAGGAACCGCCTGTAAAAATAGCGCTAATTTTTAGTGGCGACCGTCAAAAAATACCGCCTGTAAAAAAAAATCTGAGCGTTAGCTTGGAGCTATTTTTTTTTTTCACTAGTGTTGCCTTGCACGAAACTGAGCCGCGGAAGCAGGAGCAACCAAAATGCTGCCTGCGCCCTGCATCGTTCGCTCGTGACGGCGCCCTCCCCCAGACCCCACGTGCTCGCTCGGGCGTGTCTGTGTCTGCGCACCACCTGTTCGGCGAAATGTAAGCTGTCCAAATTTCGTATTTTTCCTTTCAACTGAGTTGCTTCTCTCGAATTTTCTCCTAAAGCCGTGGAGGGGCCGTATTACCATATAGTTCCAACATTATTATTATTATTTTGACAATAATTTCGCTTCTGTTACCGAGAATGTATCACGAAGGCCATTTCAACTCGCTTCTCAGATAGACCGACTGGTGATATATAGGGTTTTGCCCCGAAATTCCTTTGAAGCACACAGCCTGGTTGTCTCTGCTTTCGGCTGCCTCCGTCCTTCTCAGCACGGCTGATCTGAAGCATGTGTAGCTGCATCAACGGAGGACATTTTGTCATCCGCCCAAGGAACGTCAGCACACGTACCAGGCTGCAGCACCTTCCTCGAAACTTCGGCCCACGCGCTGCAGAGGCGACGCTATCATTGCTACATCCATGTGGTAGCAGTGGCTTGACTCGAGGTCGCCGCTTGTGCTCAGTGCCAGTGGGGCTTGTTGGCGATTCCTTTTGAGAGGTAATGTAGTTTATTGTGGCAATAGCTCCATCATCTACACTAAACAAAAGAAAAAGTTGCTCAACCGTACCCTTTCTTTTTTTCTCTTTGAAAGGTGCTCACCAGGCCCCTTTCTGGATAAAAAAAAGCAAGCTGTCGAGGAAGTGTGTTGCCAGAGTCTATGAGCCTACCTTTCTTATATTAACCCGTCCACTAATGGTGGTTTAATCATCCTTGGCTGGTCTCCTTTATCATTGCCTTCACAGCTAGCAGAAGCTCAGAAGTTCCCTCTCTGTGCCTCATGATCTAGTCTCATGCAAAGTTCGCACTTGAATTGTGCAACCAACATCCTGGAAAAAAGCTCTAGTTTCCATACATTGAAGAGGACAATAAACTGTGCAAGAACTAAAATTAGGGTTTTAATTTTTTGAGAATCTTAACAACTTCAAATTAAAAAAGTTAAAACTAGAAAGTTGTAGCGCTATAACTTTTGTATAGAAAGTATCTCAATTTAATAGTATATAGGAAAGATATGATTTTTCCAAGGCAATACGTGCTTGTACGCGATTAATATACTGTTGAAAAAATTTGTTTAATTTTTTTGAGTGTCTTAACCACCTCAAATTAAAAAAACTCGAAACTAGAAAGTTGTAGATCTCGTCGTAAGCTATAATTTTTATATAAAACTCATCTTCATCGAAGATCGTATGAAAAAATATAATTTTTGGAATATTTTACAGATTGCAGCTACAGTACCCAAAATTAGATTTTCTTTTTTAAAAATTCGGTGCTGGAATTATCTACAGTGTTTGGGACCTAGATGACACTCTGTGTAGTTTAAGAACCTGCGGTGATCACTTTGAAAGTTTAGAACCTAAATAACACTTTTTGTCAATTTTAGAGACATATAAATATCACTTTGAAAATTCAGGAAGTTAGATGACACCTTTATCTAAGGTAAGGGCATTTACAGGAGCTTAAACATAATAAATCTTGCCTTCTAATAGGAGGACATGAGCCATGTATCTGTCCAAATCACTGTATCTGACCATCCATAACAAACTCATATAGTGCTTGAAGGAATAATAATATTATGTAACATACTTCCTCCGTCTCTAAATATTTGTCGTTCTCGCTTCCTGAGAAATGACTTTGATTAATTTTATATAAAAAATATTAATATTTGTGGTGCATAATTAATATCAATAGATAGATCTTTTAATCCAGTTTTTTAATAAATTTATTTGGAGATACGAATATTGTCCGCAATATCTATAAAATCTAATCAAACTTGTGACACAAAAACCGATAACGGCACTAAAAAAAAGGGACGGAGGGAGTACTCGAATTTGATTCTAACGTGAGGGACCAACTTAAAAATTACTCCATTCACCGTACTGTCCTGGCTCCTGGACTCCTGGCCCTCTAAATTACGACTGTGGTCCATTGGGGTCCTCGGACAGTTGCCCAAACAAATTTGCATTACTCCTTGAGTCCTTGTGGCTTTCCTTGGTCTCAGTTGATTAGCTCACCAGGAAGGTCACAACTCACAAGCTAGAAGAAGCTCCCAATCCCAACATCCCTGGCTATCAAGATCTATGTTCAAGCTCTGGTGTGCGTATATTGCAGAGGAGAAAAGAAAGGCCACAATAGGAGATGGCACGAATAAAAGCAGTACATCTGAGCTCCAGAAAGACCTGATCTATGCATTGGAAACCAAACTGAAGAATACTACTTTGTCTTTGGTCCAGGTATTGTATGCTGTTTCCTTTATCAAGAATATGGTATTGTATTGTTTTGTTCATTCTTCTTGCTCCATTCGTCCATTTGGATTATGTCTTCTACACTTTCTGCTCGCAATGGTAATCATTTGGAGTTTTGGACAATAACTTGGTCTTTGACTTCTCAGGAACTGAAGGTTGAATGCTCCTAAGTCACAGATCATAACAACTGCAAAGACGCTTGCTTTAGTGCTTGATTCTGTGGTATGCTAACCTTAGCATCATTACATAGTTTATCTCCGTTCATGTATTTTGTTATCCATTCCATTTTGCTGTACTTCGAGTACAAAGAGTTTGCTTAATCAGAGACTTATTATGGATTTGAGGGAAAGCAATAATTATTTTCTATTTTTTTCGTGTACAGCACATAAAATATATATTTCATATGTTCGAGATTCCCTCACAAATATATTTCTTCTTTTGCTTCATTATGTTATTAGGAACTAGAAAGGTGGTTAAATCTATCTGCAAAGACGCAGCGGAGGTCGAGCACAAAAATCCTCAATACCCGTTTACCACAGGTAGATAATATCATCGACTACTCGTTAATCCAATGCTGTCATGTAATTGTTTCAATTAGTCATCCTTTAGGAAAGAAAAAATTAGAAATAAATAATCAGGTCATCAAAAGCAAACACTAAAGATCCAAAGAATTAAAACTTGTAGATACCTTGAATCTGAAAAAACGTACATACCATTGTTCAACATAGTTCACTTTTAATTCAAAGTTTTAAATTTCGTTATATAGGGTTTGAGCAAAAGATCTGCCTTCAAAATATGGAAGCTGCTGTAGCATCTGGAATATTGAAGATTGTTGGCAACAAGTTAGCTCCACTTCTAATGAAGGAGTACAGCTCCATAGTGGGAGCGAAAAAAGATCTCCAGAAACTCCATGGTCAAGTTATGGAAATCAACAATTGGTTGGAATGTGTAGGAGACAAAGTTGTGGGCAATGATCCATCATTTAATTGGCTCAAAGAATTGAAAGATGTTGCTTATGAAGTTGATGATATTGTTGATGAGTTCCAGCTAAAGGCTGAAAAACATGACAGTGATGTTGATGGTGGTATCGTGTCCAAATATCTATGTAATAAACCAAAATCAATTATATTTCAGTGCAAGGTGGCTACCAAGATCAAGGCAATCAAGAAGAAATTTGCTGCAATTGTGAAACAAAGAAATGATTTTAGCGCAATAACAAAGAATTTACCAGTTGGTCACCCTGCTCGTCATATGAACATCACAGCTGGGGAGATGCCATTATTGCCCAATGTTGATGCAGCATCTATACTTGGAAGAGAAAAAGATAAGCATGAGTTAATATCTGAACTTGTAGAAGTGAAGGACCATCAAATAATCAACATAGTTTCCATCATTGGACTTGGTGGCTCAGGGAAGACTACCTTGGCTAAACTGGTTTTCAATGATGGCAACATTATAGATAAGCATTTTGAAGTTAAAGTATGGGTTCATGTATCACAAGACTTTGATGTTGTAAAGCTTGTCGGGAAGCTGTTTGAAGCTATTGCTGGCGAGAAGTCTGAACAATATCCTTTACAGCAAATGAGCAAAAAAATATCAGACAACTTGACCGGGAAGAGGTATCTAGTTGTATTAGATGATGTTTGGACTAAGGACCAAATTCTATGGGACCAGTTCATGGTGCATCTGAAGAGTGGCACACCTGGAAGTGCAATTTTACTTACTATGCGCAGTAGTGATGTAGCGGAAACAGTAAGATCAACATACCAATTTAGTTTGCCATTCTTATCTCTGGATGACAGCTGGGAACTGTTCCAGCAAAGCCTAGGAATGCCTGTGAAACATTTGGAGTCTGAATTTTTAGAGGTTGGAAAAGAAATCATGAATAAATGTGGTGGTGTGCCACTTGCAATTAAAGTTATTGCAGGCGTCCTCCGTGGCAAGGAACTCATTGGAGAGTGGCAGGCCATGAGAGATAGCAATTTACTTGATGTTGAGGGTGAAGAAGCTAGTGTATCAGTATCTCGATGCTTGAGGTTGAGTTATTTCCATTTGCCTTCACATATGAAACAATGTTTCACAATATGTGCAGTGATTCCTAAAGGTCACATGATAGATAAAGAACAATTGATTGACCAATGGATCGCTCATGATATGATAACTCCAGAAGCTGGTGTCGAGTACTTGGAGGATACTGGTCACAAGTACTTTAATTATCTTGTCCAAATGTCATTTCTTCAAGATGTGACTGAACACAACAATGGAAGAGTGGAATGCAGGATGCATGATTTGGTTCATGATCTTGCCCTGTCCATTTTGGATGATAAAATTTCACTTGTCGTGCCAAAGGAGGCAACCAATTCTGCCAAGAGCTGCAGATACTTCTCTTTGACTGAACGGCCAAAAAATATGGCACCCAAAAATTTTTTTAGAAAGGCACGTGCTGTATATATGTCTTGGTATGGAGATTATACAAATGTCATGGCACTGAAGCATGCAAAGCACTTGCGTAGTGTCATGGTGGAGCATCTTGATGAAGAAGGAGCCAACATCATATCTCAGGCTAAATATCTGAAATATTTTTCCATATCATCAGGAAATTTTAAAACGCTTCCTGACTGTATCTCAGATGTTTGGAGCCTACAAGCACTTCATCTAACGGACATATATTCGCTTGTCAAGATACCAGAATCCATTGGTGTAACAACCCTAAAAATCCACACAACCTAAAAATCCCAACCAATTAAAATTTTTCATTTATTTATTGAGAAAACCCATTTTTCTTGTGCAAGCATATAGGTTTCATTATGAAATTGGTAAATAAAGGGGTGTAGTTTGCATTTTAATTCCAATCAATAGAATAATAACTTATGCATCACATTTGGGATTTATTGTAATTTATGTTTGTATTTACTCAATAAATTAAAATGGGCAATATATGTATATATACACTAAACTGAAAATAGAAAAAGAAAAAGAGAGTTAGGCCAGCCATTCGGCCAGCCGGGTCGTTAAGCCAGCCCGAGCCCGCCCGACCTTCCTCTCCTCATCTCACCGCGCGCGGCCCACGTCGCGGCTCGGCAGCGCACGCGCGCGATCGGCACACACGCGCTCGCGCTCGCGCTCGCTGCCAACCCGGTCCCGCCTGTCAGCCGCTCTCGCCCCCCCACTGTTCTTCTTCCTCACGAAGGCGACGCGCCTGCCGGGGGTGTCACGCGAATGGCGTGACCCCGGTCCCACAGCCGACCGCATGGCAGAGCCCTGACCCCGCTGTTCCCCTCCTGTCCCCTCCTTTCTTGGCCGCCAAGCGAACCCGCGCCATCAGGAGCCCTAGATCCACTCGAGCCACGGCCCTTCGATCGGCCGAGCGCAATCGAGACCGTTCGCCATTGGAGCTGGCCAAGCTCGCCTATAAATTGGAGCACCCCGAAGCCCTACCCTCATTTCCCCTCGCCGCCACCGCAGCACAGACCGGCACACCGCACCAAGCCGAGAGAGAGAGCGTAGGAGAAGGGCGGAGCAGGGGAGGAGAAGCTGCCGGAGCGCCGCCGCCGCGGAGCACGCCGGAGCCGGACACGGAGGAGAAGCCGAGCTGCGGACGAGGAGCGGCACGGCACTGCGATCGCTCTGCACGGCTCCGACTCGCCACTGCACCGCCATCCTAGCTTCACCGACACCACGGTGAGCCACCGCACGCCATGTCCGAACCTTGCCCTGCTTTTGCCATGGCGTTCCACCCTCAGGACGCGCAGGCACGAGCCTATACCGGCTCGGGAAGATCACCTGCACCATGCACTCACTCGACCAGCCAAAACCCCCGGATTACAAGCTTGCTAGACCGAGAACGCAGCACGACGCGTTCTCGGCGGAGCGCGCTCACCACCGACGCGTTCCGACGCCGAATCACCCGTTCCGAGCAATCCGACTAGCACCCGTACAGGTTAGAACGTCGTGGAGCACCGCCACGACCCCCTTGAGCTAGCTACGCGGATCTAAGTGCTAGAGGAAGCCTGAATCGCCTTGGCCGCGTGCGCCGCGACCTTACCGGAGCGCCGCCGCGAGCCGTAGCCAAAAGAAGGTCATGCCATGGCTAAGTTCGCCACCAGAGTGTTGTATGCCTCTCTGGCCTCACCAATTTGACAAGACCGCATTCGATTGAACCAATACTTGGTCGTAGCCGCGATGCCGCTTTCCGCCGTCGCGACGACATCGCCGCCGACAGGTTCCGCCTCGCCTAAATCCGTTCCGAGTACCCCCGGACGCCTCGCGCTGCGAAGAAAGGCCGCCGAGGTTCGCCAAGTCTGCCTCGGCACCGCCGCTAGATAGCCGAGCCCTGTCTTGCCGAAATATGGTCATCGCCGCCCTGTCATCGTCCGCCGCACCGGAGAGACACCGCCGCCTTGAACAGACGCCCTGGAACCCTGCTAGCACCGAATCTCCGATTCGTCCGAGCCTCCCCAGGAGAGCTCGGGAGAGCAGCACCCTCGGCGCACCAAATGTCCGATTCGCCCGAGCCTCCCCAGGAGAGCTCGGGAGAGCAGCACCCTCGGGCGCCCAAATTTCCGATTCGCCCGAGCCTCCGCGGGAGACCTCGGGAGAACGGCACCCTCGGGCGCCCAAATTTCCAATTCGCCCGAGCCTCACCGGGAGAGCTCGGGAGAGCAGCCCCCTCGGCGCCCAAATGTCCGATTCGCCCGAGCCTCCGCGGGAGACCTCGGGAGAACAGCACCCTCGGGCGCCCAAATTTCCGATTCGCCCGAGCCTCCGCGGGAGACCTCGGGAGAACAGCACCCTCGGGCGCCCAAATTTCCGATTCGCCCGAGCCTCCGCGGGAGAGCTCGGGAGAGCAGCATCCTCGGGCGCACCAAATCTCCGATTCGCCCGAGCCTCCCCGGGAGAGCTCGGGAGAGCGGCACCCTCGGCGCCCCGAATCTCCGATTCGCCCGAGCCCCGCCGAGCTAAACTGAACTACGCCGAACTCCGCCGAGCTATGCCGAGCTCCGCCGAACTACCCCCGACCACCGCCGAGCTACGCCAACTCCGGCAAGCGGCAACTCTCTGGAAACCAGCATCGAACAACTGGACGACCATCGGGTCTGTGTTCTGTTGAGGCGCCACATGCCGCACTACTGGACCCGCGCGCCACATCCCGAGCTGCCCCTGATTAACCGACCAGTTTTCCCATTTTCAGAAAATAGGATAATCTTCGGAAATTCATAACTTATTCATACGATGACCAAAAATTGCGCACCATATATCAAAATTCTCAGGAAAATGAGATCTACAATCTAAGACTATGTTTGAGTGCATTTGACTCTTTGTTTTATTGGAATTTTTCTGAAATACTCTATAGGAGTCGCTGACGCGACTATTTCGTGTTCGATTTCAGAGCCGGAGGAGGATCTGACTAAGGAAGACGACCACGAGTACTTCCAAGAGCTAGGAGACGACTACGAAGGTGCCACGTCCCACCAAATCCTTAGATCCTATTACACATTGCAAATGACATTGTTACTATTGCTTTATGATTATGTATGGATTGGTTGCATGGTAGTATATTTGAATTCCCTGCCTTGATAAGACTTTACCCTGCTATCCGCTGTTAGGTTAGCTGCTGCTTAATTTACTGTTACTCTTCCACTACTTTCTACTTGCTATATGCTATGTGGTGGAATTGGGACGGTGTATAACTGATTATAACCACTGGAAGAGAGTGCTGCGTGCGTCTTGGGTGCGTGGTAAGGGTTGATGTCGACCAAGTGGGATGTGAGACGAGCCCATGGGGCAAGTCGTGCCGGGGGTGCAACCTGGGCATCCCCAAGCGAGATACCTGTGGCGGGTAAAGTTGTTGAGGAGGTTCCGGGTGGGATAGCCTTGGTGGTTTGAAGCCCGTGGACGGAGGTGCTGTGATGGCACGGGGAGAGTATCCCCTAAGTGGAGATGCCTGCTTGGTCAAACCTAGGATGGACTAGTTTCAGGTTCATGGGAATCCTTTTCTACTCACTCGCTTCTGATGGGCGGGAGACGGCTGGACTACTTGGTAGGACGGTGCCACTACTGCTAGGTTGAAAGGTGATAAGGGTGGGCGGAGACGGTCGATGGGTTCCCGTTCCGTCCTAGATGCACAGTACCACTGGATGGGCCCGGTACTGTGTCTCCCAGTCTCAGCATAACGGTGTAAGATCCGGAATATCCCAGGGCTGAGTGGTAGGGTGGCATCGACCTAGGCAAGCAAGCACCCGGAATTCTGCCTAGGTGTTTGCGCAACACCTATGATGGCTAATCTTGTGAGTAGTGAAACCTCTGCAGAGTGTACGGTTGATCGATCGATACATATGCCAACCTGTTGGCTATGGACCTTTCCTGTGAAGCTTCTACTAGTGTAGTGAGTGTTCTCTTCTCTCCCTGGATGACATTTTTCCGGCAGTGTACCCGTTGTGGTAGTGTGCCGCTGAGATAGGCCCGAGAGGGAGTTGGGCCTGTCGAATGAGAGTGAGGTGTGGGTATGTGAGGTGTGGTGATGGGAAAAGGGATGATGGTGTTAATTGGTGATAAAACTTGACTAATTAAACATTGATTACAGCTGCATAGGAAAACCTCAGCCTATAGGTCTGCTTGTATAGCCTTGCATCCACTTTCCACAAAGCAAATGCTGCATAGGTGGGCTCCGTGGCCAGTACAAATCGTACTGATAAATTTGCTGTCAGGTGACGAGAATGAGTACGACTTCGAGGGAGATGACGACGAGGAATAGGGTCACGTGCTACACTCAAGTTGGCCGTGAAGGATGAATCGCTTCCGCATCTTCTAAAGCTTCTCTGAATGTTGATTCCGCCAGTGTGGCGATGTAATAAATGTTTATGTAAGACTTAATTATCGTTGTATGGATCCTGGTGTCAACTGAGATATGGGTAATTTCATGGATTGTCCCAAGCAATCTGTTGAATTACAATTCGAGCCTGTGGATTTCCCTTCGTGGAAATCGAGGTTGTTTCAGTTGGTATCGGAGCCATACTTGACTGTAGGACGAGACCCATAGAAAATGGACGTTAGAATAGGAAACCAGACTCTCTTTCGGTTATATTACCGACCTTGCATTCACTTTTTATGCAATGGCTTATCTAATACAAGGACTTGCTAATCCGTTTCTTGAAAAATTCGCAGATGACCAGCCTTGGACCACCACTTTGTCCACTGCACGACGGCACTATTGAGATCCCGATCAAATGGCCATTGACCTTATGCACCAGTAGCTTATGGGACCCTGCGTAGCCTTTAGACTAGTGATACCATGAGTTGTCCTGTCATTGGCTATCTGCGCTTAGCACGATCTTCTTAGCAGCTAGGAACATCCTTTATATAATAATAACCATGTGATGAGTGACATTTGGATCTTATGCTTCTTATGGTTCTCTATGCTTCTTTGGTTGAGTGTAGGATAGCCTGAAAAATGTTTTAATTCATTTAAATCGTTGAAAACATCTAACTCCTACTTAAACCACTACAAGATTATTACTGCACTGAGCACGTACCTAATAACTTCAGATGTCAATGAGACGTTCCGCGCGCCTGGAGAACCGCCAGCCCTCCCCTGCACCTGCGCCAGGACGCGGGCGTGGTCGCAACCGTGGACGCCCAGCTGGCAGGCGAGTTGGAGTTAACTTGGAAGAAGAGCTGCGCCGGGCAGAGGATGCACCGCCGGTGAACGATCCACCACCACAGAGTGAGAGTGTGCCTCCGCCACCGCCACCGCCGCCGCCACCAACGTTGGCGGAAGTGATGGCTCAGCAGACCCAGCTGCTGAATGCCATAGCTGCTGGGATGAACAGGCACCACGGGCCACCCCAGAATGACTTCCAAAGGAAACTGGAGGGTTTCCTGAAGCTGAGGCCACCTACCTTCGACGGGACCGACAGCGATCCTCTCGCTGCCGACGATTGGCTTAAAGAGATGGAGAAGAAGCTGGACCTGACCACTTGCTCCGACGAGGAGTGTGTTGGGATTGCTAGCCACCAGCTGACCGGTGCTGCACGAGCATGGTGGGACAACTACACCAGCGCTCACGAGGACCCAGCCCGCATTGACTGGGATGAGTTCACCGAGGTTTTCCGTGACCACCACATTCCTGAGGGAGTCATGGAGGCCAAGGAGAACGAGTTTCGTAACATCTCCCAGGGAGCTGATCGGATCCACGAGTACACCACCCGCTTCAACTGCTTGCTCCGCTACGCACCTGCGTCTTGCGTGAGTTCCGAGAAGGAAAAGATGTACTACTACAGGAAGGGACTTCAGACCAAGATCAGGTTGGCTCTGTCAGGGAACAAGAGCTACACTCTGCGTGAGCTGATTGACCGCTGTATTGAGATTGAGAAGGATCGCATGGAAGCACGACTGGAATTCGAGGCCCAGAACAAGGGAAAGAAGCGCCGCTCTGAGGGACCCGCTCGCACTGCTCCACCTCAGAGACAGCGAACAGGTGCACCTCCGCCTTTTCGAACCCGCCAGGGACCCTCTTCGGGAACGAGCCGTGGTGGTACCAGCAGCAGCAACTATCACCGCCCCGCTCAGACCTACCCTGCGCCGACTCGAGCTGTGCAGAACACACCCGCCCCCGCTACCAACACGCCAAGGACAAGCAATTGGAAGGCTCCTGCGACAGCTACAGCAGGCAGTGCGCCCTTCACTTGCTTCGGATGCGGAAAGCCTGGACACCGTGTGGCTGTGTGCCCCGACCTCAACCGTGCACCAGCAGCTGCACAGGGCACACCAAACCGGGGATCTGCTACCCGAGGAAGACTGAACCACATGACCGCTGAGGAAGCTGAAGCTGCACCTGATGCTGTGTACGGTACGTTCCTAGTTCAGGGTAACATGGCTACAGTTCTGTTCGATTCGGGAGCTACATGTTCATACATTTCATCTGCATATGCACGTAAGCATAACATACCTGTAACCCCGAGAGCAAACCCCATCCTAACTAGCTCGCCCTTAGGAACCTTCAGAAGCGTTCACATATGCAGAGGAGTGATAATCACTATCGAGGGACTTGACTTTCGAGCTGACCTAACCCTATTACCCTCCAATAGCTTAGATGTCATCTTAGGCATGGACTGGCTAACCAGACACCGGGGAGTGATATCTTGTTCACCTAGATATGTTCAGGTAACCCACCCTTGGGGAACAGCTGTCCGATGTGTACCCCAAACCGAGAGAGTCCAAGCCCTCCTATGTGCCCTGGAGACTAAAGCGGATAAGACAGAGCTGACATTCAGAGATGTGCCAGTAGTCTGTGAATTCAATGACGTATTTCCAGAGGAGTTACCAGGAATGCCACCAGATAGAGATGTGGAGTTTGTTATAGAGCTGATGCCAGGGACTGCACCGATTGCCAAAAGACCCTACAGAATGTCGGCTGATGAGTTGAAGGAACTCAAGAAGCAGCTGGGAGAATTACTGGAGAAGGGCTTCATTAGGCCTAGTGCTTCGCCCTGGGGATCTCCCGTTTTGTTTGTCAAGAAGAAGGATGGCACGATGAGGATGTGCATTGACTACCGGAACCTGAATGCGGTCACAGTCAAGAATAAGTACCCATTGCCCCGCATCGATGATCTGTTAGATCAATTGAGTAAGGCCAAGTACTTCTCAAAGATCGATCTCCGATCAGGGTATCATCAGATGAAGATCAGGGAAGAAGATATCCCGAAGACTGCATTTGTCACTAGATATGGACAATATGAGTGCACAGTAGTCTCATTTGGACTCACTAATGCTCCGGCATACTTCATGAACATGATGAACAAGGTCTTCATGAATGAGCTAGACAAGTTTGTGGTGGTATTCATTGATGATATATTGGTTTATTCAGCCACAAAAGAGGAACATGAACATCATCTGAGGACCGTATTGGAGAGGTTGTCTCGCAACCAGCTATACGCCAAATTCTCCAAGTGCGAATTCTGGCTTGAGGAAGCTGCTTTCCTTGGACACGTACTGTCAGGAGAAAGAGTCGCAGTAGACCCAGCCAAAATTGAAGCTGTGAAAGAGTGGGAACAACCCTGTAATGTGTCAGAAATCAGAAGCTTTTTGGGACTTGCAGGATACTATCGCAGATTTATTGAGAATTTTTCCAAGATTGCAAGACTCATGACCAACTTGCTGAAGAAAGAGAACAAGTTTATATGGACTCCTGAATGCGAGAAGAGTTTTCAGACCTTGAAGGAGAAGCTCACTACTACACCTGTACTAGCCCTGCCCGATATTCACAAGGATTTTGTTGTATATTGTGATGCCTCTCGGCAAGGTTTGGGCTGTGTACTAATGCAAGAAGGAAGAGTGATAGCTTATGCCTCAAGACAGTTGAAGGAACATGAGCAGCGATACCCGACTCATGACCTAGAACTTGCAGCCGTGGTACATGCACTCAAGATTTGGAGACACTATCTGATAAGCAACAAGTGCGACATCTACACTGACCACAAGAGCCTGAAGTACTTCTTCACACAGGAAGATCTGAATATGAGGCAACGCAGATGGCTGGAACTCATCAAGGACTATGATCTTGAGATCCATTATCACCCAGGAAAGGCTAATGTTGTCGCTGATGCACTTAGCCGCAAAAGCTACTGCCATACCCTCATCACCAACTCTATGCCACCTGAGCTCAGGAGAGAGTTTGACGCGTTCCAGCTCGAGGTAATCTCCTATGGCATGCTAAATGAGCTTCGCGTCGAGTACAATCTCACCTCACGAATCCGTGAAGCACAAAAGAACTGTCCTGAGATAGACTATATCCGTGGTTTGATGAAGCTGGGAAGAGGCCCTGAATACCGAGAAGATGAGCAGGGAACTGTATGGTACAAAGATAGAATCTGTGTACCGATGGATTCAGCGATACGAGAAGAGATTCTGTCAGAAGGCCATGACTCCAAATATTGCATTCACCCAGGGTCAGCCAAGATGTACCATGATCTAAGGAAGCACTTCTGGTGGGAGAATATGAAGACAGACATTGCAGGGCATGTAGCCCGATGTGATACATGCAATAGAATCAAGGCCGAACATCAGAGACCAGCAGGGTTGCTACAACCAGTTGAGATACCAGAATGGAAGTGGGAGTGCATATCCATGGACTTCATAATAGGACTGCCCCGATCCGAGCATGGATATGATTCTATATGGGTAATAGTGGACCGTCTAACCAAAGTTGCACATTTTATACCGGTCAAAAGGAAGTATAGAGTTGAAAAGCTAGCAGATCTATACGTATCAAACATTTTGAAGTTACATGGGGCGCCTCTGAGTATTATATCTGACCGAGGCTCACAGTTCGTATCACAGTTCTGGAAATCCTTGCACAAGTCCATCGGAACCAAGCTCGACTATAGCACCGCATACCACCCGCAAACGGATGGGCAAACAGAAAGAGTGAACCAGATTCTCGAGGACATGTTACGTGCTTGCGTATTGAGGTACAAGGAAGGATGGGAGAACTGTCTACCCCACGCCGAGTTCTCATACAACAACAGCTATCAAACAAGCCTCAAGATGTCACCGTTTGAAGCATTGTATGGGAGACCCTGTAGGACCCCACTAATGTGGTCAGAACCAGGTGAGAGGACATTCTTCGGTCCTGCTAAGATTGTGGAAGCAGAAGAAGGTGTTGCCCAAGTAAGAGAGAATTTGAGGATTGCACAGAGTAGGCAAAAGAGCTATGCAGATAGAAGACGTAGAAAGCTTGAGTTCGAGGTTGGGGATTATGTCTACCTCAAGGTATCTCCACTTCGTGGCACTGTCAGATTCCACGTAAAAGGGAAATTGGCACCAAGATATGTTGGGCCATACAAGATCTGTAAAAGGGTTGGAAAGCTTGCTTACAAGCTGGAACTACCGGAGGAATTATCTGGAGTACACCCCGTGTTCCATGTCTCGCAATTAAGGAAGTGTTTGAAGCTTCCCGAGGAGCAAGTTCCTACGGATGCATTATACCTGCAAGACACACTTGAATACAAGGAACATCCGATCAAGATCTTGGCACGGGATACCAAAGAGACGCGAAACAAAACCATTCCGATGTGCAAGGTACAGTGGAGCAATCACACTGAAAGGGAAGCTACGTGGGAGAAAGAATCGGACTTGCGGATTATGTTTCCTTACCTCTTCGATGGGTACGTTAACTCTGAATCTCGAGGTCGAGATCCTAATGAGGGGGGAGGACTGTAACAACCCTAAAAATCCACACAACCTAAAAATCCCAACCAATTAAAATTTTTCATTTATTTATTGAGAAAACCCATTTTTCTTGTGCAAGCATATAGGTTTCATTATGAAATTGGTAAATAAAGGGGTGTAGTTTGCATTTTAATTCCAATCAATAGAATAATAACTTATGCATCACATTTGGGATTTATTGCAATTTATGTTTGTATTTACTCAATAAATTAAAATGGGCAATATATGTATATATACACTAAACTGAAAATAGAAAAAGAAAAAGAGAGTTAGGCCAGCCATTCGGCCAGCCGGGTCGTTAAGCCAGCCCGAGCCCGCCCGACCTTCCTCTCCTCATCTCACCGCGCGCGGCCCACGTCGCGGCTCGGCAGCGCACGCGCGCGATCGGCACACACGCGCTCGCGCTCGCGCTCGCTGCCAACCTGGTCCCGCCTGTCAGCCGCTCTCGCCCCCCCACTGTTCTTCTTCCTCACGAAGGCGACGCGCCTGCCGGGGGTGTCACGCGAATGGCGTGACCCCGGTCCCACAGCCGACCGCATGGCAGAGCCCTGACCCCGCTGTTCCCCTCCTGTCCCCTCCTTTCTTGGCCGCCAAGCGAACCCGCGCCATCAGGAGCCCTATATCCACTCGAGCCACGGCCCTTCGATCGGCCGAGCGCAATCGAGACCGTTCGCCATTGGAGTTGGCCAAGCTCGCCTATAAATTGGAGCACCCCGAAGCCCTACCCTCATTTTCCCTCGCCGCCACCGCAGCACAGACCGGCACACCGCACCAAGCCGAGAGAGAGAGCGTAGGAGAAGGGCGGAGCAGGGGAGGAGAAGCTGCCGGAGCGCCGCCGCCGCGGAGCACGCCGGAGCCGGACACGGAGGAGAAGCCGAGCTGCGGACGAGGAGCGGCACGGCACTGCGATCGCTCTGCACGGCTCCGACTCGCCACTGCACCGCCATCCTAGCTTCACCGACACCACGGTGAGCCACCGCACGCCATGTCCGAACCTTGCCCTGCTTTTGCCATGGCGTTCCACCCTCGGGACGCGCAGGCACGAGCCTATACCGGCTCGGGAAGATCACCTGCACCATGCACTCACTCGACCAGCCAAAACCCCCGGATTACAAGCTTGCTAGACCGAGAACGCAGCACGACGCGTTCTCGGCGGAGCGCGCTCACCACCGACGCGTTCCGACGCCGAATCACCCGTTCCGAGCAATCCGACTAGCACCCGTACAGGTTAGAACGTCGTGGAGCACCGCCACGACCCCCTTGAGCTAGCTACGCGGATCTAAGCGCTAGAGGAAGCCTGAATCGCCTTGGCCGCGTGCACCGCGACCTTACCGGAGCGCCGCCGCGAGCCGTAGCCAAAAGAAGGTCATGCCATGGCTAAGTTCGCCACCAGAGTGTTGTATGCCTCTCTGGCCTCACCAATTTGACAAGACCGCATTCGATTGAACCAATACTTGGTCGTAGCCGCGATGCCGCTTTCCGCCGTCGCGACGACATCGCCGCCGACAGGTTCCGCCTCGCCTAAATCCGTTCCGAGTACCCCCGGACGCCTCGCGCTGCGAAGAAAGGCCGCCGAGGTTCGCCAAGTCTGCCTCGGCACCGCCGCTAGATAGCCGAGCCCTGTCTTGCCGAAATATGGTCATCGCCGCCCTGTCATCGTCCGCCGCACCGGAGAGACACCGCCGCCTTGAACAGACGCCCTGGAACCCTGCTAGCACCGAATCTCCGATTCGTCCGAGCCTCCCCAGGAGAGCTCGGGAGAGCAGCACCCTCGGCGCACCAAATGTCCGATTCGCCCGAGCCTCCCCAGGAGAGCTCGGGAGAGCAGCACCCTCGGGCGCCCAAATTTCCGATTCGCCCGAGCCTCCGCGGGAGACCTCGGGAGAACGGCACCCTCGGGCGCCCAAATTTCCGATTCGCCCGAGCCTCACCGGGAGAGCTCGGGAGAGCAGCCCCCTCGGCGCCCAAATGTCCGATTCGCCCGAGCCTCCGCGGGAGACCTCGGGAGAACAGCACCCTCGGGCGCCCAAATTTCCGATTCGCCCGAGCCTCCGCGGGAGACCTCGGGAGAACAGCACCCTCGGGCGCCCAAATTTCCGATTCGCCCGAGCCTCCGCGGGAGAGCTCGGGAGAGCAGCATCCTCGGGCGCACCAAATCTCCGATTCGCCCGAGCCTCCCCGGGAGAGCTCGGGAGAGCGGCACCCTCGGCGCCCCGAATCTCCGATTCGCCCGAGCCCCGCCGAGCTAAACTGAACTACGCCGAACTCCGCCGAGCTATGCCGAGCTCCGCCGAACTACCCCCGACCACCGCCGAGCTACGCCAACTCCGGCAAGCGGCAACTCTCTGGAAACCAGCATCGAACACCTGGACGACCATCGGGTCTGTGTTCTGTTGAGGCGCCACATGCCGCACTACTGGACCCGCGCGCCACATCCCGAGCTGCCCCTGATTAACCGACCAGTTTTCCCATTTTCAGAAAATAGGATAATCTTCGGAAATTCATAACTTATTCATACGATGACCAAAAATTGCGCACCATATATCAAAATTCTCAGGAAAATGAGATCTACAATCTAAGACTATGTTTGAGTGCATTTAACTCTTTGTTTTATTGGAATTTTTCTGAAATACTCTATAGGAGTCGCTGACGCGACTATTTCGTGTTCGATTTCAGAGCCGGAGGAGGATCTGACTAAGGAAGACGACCACGAGTACTTCCAAGAGCTAGGAGACGACTACGAAGGTGCCACGTCCCACCAAATCCTTAGATCCTATTACACATTGCAAATGACATTGTTGCTATTGCTTTATGATTATGTATGGATTGGTTGCATGGTAGTATATTTGAATTCCCTGCCTTGATAAGACTTTACCCTGCTATCCGCTGTTAGGTTAGCTGCTGCTTAATTTACTGTTACTCTTCCACTACTTTCTACTTGCTATATGCTATGTGGTGGAATTGGGACGGTGTATAACTGATTATAACCACTGGAAGAGAGTGCTGCGTGCGTCTTGGGTGCGTGGTAAGGGTTGATGTCGACCAAGTGGGATGTGAGACGAGCCCATGGGGCAAGTCGTGCCGGGGGTGCAACCTGGGCATCCCCAAGCGAGATACCTGTGGCGGGTAAAGTTGTTGAGGAGGTTCCGGGTGGGATAGCCTTGGTGGTTTGAAGCCCGTGGACGGAGGTGCTGTGATGGCACGGGGAGAGTATCCCCTAAGTGGAGATGCCTGCTTGGTCAAACCTAGGATGGACTAGTTTCAGGTTCATGGGAATCCTTTTCTACTCACTCGCTTCTGATGGGCGGGAGACGGCTGGACTACTTGGTAGGACGGTGCCACTACTGCTAGGTTGAAAGGTGATAAGGGTGGGCGGAGACGGTCGATGGGTTCCCGTTCCGTCCTAGATGCACAGTACCACTGGATGGGCCCGGTACTGTGTCTCCCAGTCTCAGCATAACGGTGTAGGATCCGGAATATCCCAGGGCTGAGTGGTAGGGTGGCATCGACCTAGGCAAGCAAGCACCCGGAATTCTGCCTAGGTGTTTGCGCAACACCTATGATGGCTAATCTTGTGAGTAGTGAAACCTCTGCAGAGTGTACGGTTGATCGATCGATACATATGCCAACCTGTTGGCTATGGACCTTTCCTGTGAAGCTTCTACTAGTGTAGTGAGTGTTCTCTTCTCCCCCTGGATGACATTTTTCCGGCAGTGTACCCGTTGTGGTAGTGTGCCGCTGAGATAGGCCCGAGAGGGAGTTGGGCCTGTCGAATGAGAGTGAGGTGTGGGTATGTGAGGTGTGGTGATGGGAAAAGGGATGATGGTGTTAATTGGTGATAAAACTTGACTAATTAAACATTGATTACAGCTGCATAGGAAAACCTCAGCCTATAGGTCTGCTTGTATAGCCTTGCATCCACTTTCCACAAAGCAAATGCTGCATAGGTGGGCTCCGTGGCCAGTACAAATCGTACTGATAAATTTGCTGTCAGGTGACGAGAATGAGTACGACTTCGAGGGAGATGACGACGAGGAATAGGGTCACGTGCTACACTCAAGTTGGCCGTGAAGGATGAATCGCTTCCGCATCTTCTAAAGCTTCTCTGAATGTTGATTCCGCCAGTGTGGCGATGTAATAAATGTTTATGTAAGACTTAATTATCGTTGTATGGATCCTGGTGTCAACTGAGATATGGGTAATTTCATGGATTGTCCCAAGCAATCTGTTGAATTACAATTCGAGCCTGTGGATTTCCCTTCGTGGAAATCGAGGTTGTTTCAATTGGTAAGCTGAGGAAGTTAAGGACACTGAACTTGTCATGCTGTAGACAATTAAAGCATTTACCAGAATCTATTGGTAATTGTCAAATGATTTCAAGCATTGACCTTAGCTATTGTTTTCGTCTTACAATGTTGGCAGACTCTATTGGTAGAAATGAGAAGCTAAGAGTTTTGAGACTACTTAGAACCCAAATCGAGAGACTTCCATCAAGTATCACAACACTGAGATATCTTGAGTGTTTGGACCTCCAGTATTGTCATCAGCTAGTAGAGTTGCCCGAAGGCATTGGCAACTTGGAGAGGCTTCAAATTTTGAACCTAGAAGGTTGTACAAAATTGGGAGGAATGCCTGTAGGCATTGGACAGCTCAGTCGGCTACAAAAGTTGGGCTTATTTGCTGTTGGTAAGGGAAAAGTGTTTGCAGGAATCTCAGAGCTTTCAAATGTATCTAGGATTGGTGAGGAACTAACAATCAGTGGTATTTCACATGTGATAGACCCAAACGATGCATACATGGCGTGCTTGAAAGCGAAAACAAATTTACAGAGGTTGGACCTAAATTGGATGTCAAATATAATGGAAGCGGTAAACACTGAGTTGCAGCAAGATGTGCTTGATGGCCTAGAACCACCACCTGGTATTAAAAAGCTGTACATTGGTGGGTATTCAGGTAGGCAGTATGCAAGGTGGATGCAGAGTCAAGTTGGTGGTGAAGTACAGGGCCCTTCTCCCTTCCCATTTTTGAGGCGGATGTATCTATGTAATTTGCTGAACTTGAAGCATCTAGATGGGCTTGTTGAACTACCTTGTTTGGAGGAGCTTAAACTGGACCATATGCCTTGTCTTGAGAGCATAAGTGGAGGCCCATTTCCTTCACTGGTGATGATGCAGATGGTTCATCTTCCTTGTTTGGGAGAGGTGTGGATGGTACCAGAGAGGACCATGCCCGATGTACAAGATGTGGGAGGCTGCTACAACTACAATTTAACACCTCATTTGGGACAAGTCCGAGTTGGTAGCTGCTTAATACAGTTAGAGATTGAGCATTGTCCTAAGTTGGGGGTGATGCCGCACCTTCCTCCGTCGCTGCAGTGCTTGACCTTGAACGGCAATGAGCAGGTGCTGCAATCACCAGGCCAATGCCACGGGTCTTCTTTGTCTCCCAGTTTTAACAAACTGAAGAAGCTTAAACTACGGAATGCGAGAGGATTAGGATCTGGGCATGGGTGGGAGCTGCTGCAACATATGGGGGCACTCAAGTCATTGGAGATTCTTGGGTTCTCTGGAGTGCAAACCGATGTGCCTGAGAGCTTGTGGAGTCTCACATCCCTCCGGTCCCTGAAAATGTTTAAGTGGTCTAAAAATATCCGCATTCTACCTGAGTCGTTAGGGGAACTCCGGTCTTTGCAAGAGTTGTCCATCGCATACTGCGATAGCCTGACCAGCCTCCCCCAATCGATGGGTCAACTCTGCTCTCTACGCAAACTTGAGATTATAAACTTGCCAGAGATGACTTGCTTTCCCCAATCCATCTTCCGCCTCACAACCTCTCTTCAAGAGCTCGAAATCAATGAATGCCCGGCCATCACATCCTTGCCGCAGGGGATGGAAGGCCTCGTCTCCCTTGAAAGGCTCTCAATCTATCACTGCCCGGGCCTCACATCCTTGCCGCAGGAGATTGAAGGTCTCGTCTCCCTTAAAAAGCTCTCGATCAGTTACTGTAAGGGCCTCACATCGTTGCCGCAGGGAATGAAAGGCCTCGTCTCCCTTAAAAAGCTCTCGATCAGTTACTGTAAGGGCCTCACATCCTTGCCGCAGGAGATTGAAGGCCTCGTCTCCCTTAAAAAGCTCTCGATCAGTTACTGTAAGGGCCTCACATCGTTGCCGCAGGGAATGAAAGGCCTCGTCTCCCTTGAATATCTACGGATCTGTCGCTGCCCTGAAATAAAATCCTTGCCGGAGGGGATTAAAGACCTCACGGCTTTAAAGGAGTTGTACATCAGCGGCTGCCCTGATTTGGAGAGACGCTGAGAAAGAGGAACACGCCGAACAGGGGAGGACTGGCACCTCATCTCCCACATCCCTGGTGTCTTCATTCATTAGGCAGATGAACGGGGTGTGACCGTGTGGGGGATTTAGCCAGCGCTTGCATGCTACTGCTTAATTGGGTGAGTTTGCTGTGGTATTTTTACCTGTAGCTATGAGCAATCCCCCAGTTTTCATGTGTACATATCCACCAGTATGTAGTTTTGACATTTATGGATTTGCCTGTTACTGCATTGCAGGCGCACTGCACCTAGGAGCTGGGTGTCCTTAATTGGCTTCAAATGAATTCTACACACTTGTGTAGTTTGCTGCTCTGATCTTCGTCGCAATACGGAATTTCGAAGAAGAACAGACGTTTGTGCTCTGTTGTTCAGTTAACATGATGGGCTTGCTTGTCGTCTCGTCACTTTGTCAGTCACAGTTCTTGGCAGCCAAAAGTTCAGGTGGCGCGCAGGCTGATGTTGAACTCTATATACTGTGTGTGACTGAGTGAAGCGCGATGGTGGGTTTTTCTTCTGTGGCACTGTCAACGCGAATGTGTCAATGTGATTGAAATATATTGAAGCTACTTACAAATGTTTGTTGCAACTTCCTGTAGGATCTAGTACGCCAGAGATGTGTAAGCGCGAGTAAGTATTGTATTGGGTGGGCTAACTTGAACCCTGATTTCAGTCTGGTTCGTCTGTGTCTATGCATTTTCATTGTGTAATAGTAGTTGCAGAGCAGGATGGCAAATTGTATGATATATATACTGATTGTGGTTGGGGAGTTGCATGGCCTCTTCTGATCAGAATACAGGTGTGTATGTGACTCACTACAAGGTAGTGTGAGTGTGTTTCAGCGCCATGGCCGCTTGTACTGGGAGTCATAATAAGAATGCAGACAGATGCATAGATGTAATGATTTTGAAATGCTTTTGTGACAGTTTGAAACCGTAAGATTTCTTGTGCTGGAGGACGCTCCTCATGATGGGGTTGTGCACTGCACCTTGCTTGCTGGTATGGTGGAGGATGCTGGATACATGCTTTAACGCTAATGCCAGATTACATTACAGGTTTGTCACATGCTACAGAAATCACATGAGTTGGACCTGGGCCGCGCGGGAGGCAGTCTCCGGTGGCAAGGTAGCTTTCCGGCCGGTACATTCCTCTCCCCTGGGGATTCAAGCTGGAATACCAATAGAAAAAGTCCATTGCACCTCCCTCAAGTATTGCATAAATTAATTTAAAAAAAGTTTTGAAAAAAAATATGCAGCCTCTGCACTTGAGCGGGCACATGCCTAATGGCGTGTCTGGCAGAGCTCCTGCTCTAGCCAAACCAGTTTCACCTTATGAGTTATATGATAAATAGTTTTTTTAGCTCCGGTTTCTCTTAGGAAAATGTTAGGTAAAATAACTTGTCTTGGCTGTTAAAAAGAATAGAATATCCATAGTGCCCCTCTAGTTTTCTTTTTCCTTTTTCCTTTTGTTTTTTTCCATTTCTTCCTATATTTTCTTCTCTTACTGTCTTGCTTGTGATGCATCCACCGTTCTTGCTTGTGATGCATTGATGTAACAAAACGTCCATTGATGTAAGGTGCATCCACCGTTCTTGCTTGTGATGCACAAGGATACTAGTTTGATTCCCAAAGTCATGTGGAAATGGTTTGTATTCTTCTGTTGTCATTTTCTTTTTCTTTTCTTTTTCTTTCCAGATATTGCTTTATATGATTTGGTGCGTGCCCTTGTTAAAGCCTCTAGGAGCAGATTAAATTTTCAGTTGAACATCCAAGATTAACAAACAGATAGGCATGCTTTGATGCCACTCAAGGAACTGTGTCATGTTTTGTGGGAAAAAACTACGTAGTTCAAATCTGCAAGCCCCACAAGTAGTTAGTATTGGTCTGTGCACTGCATCTGATGGAAATGAAAAATAAAACGCAGAGAAACTTTTGTACTGCTTCATTTTCCTGAAACATTTCAATGAAAGTGTGGTTTGACTTATAAATAAATATTTGCCTATGAGACCATGAAGTAAGTTGGTGAGCTGCACTATTCATTCTCCATAGAGGAATGGATCAGACCACTCAATTGTGTCAAGCACACAACTCTGCTTTGTGAGACCTGATGTCTTTGTCAGAACAGGCAGTGTTTGTTTTAGCCCTTGAATTTACATATGAAATCTCAGGTTTCAGAAGAAGAAACGTTTTGGTATACTGCTCAGTTGACACGACGGGGTTTCTTTGGCTTGTTTTCTGAATATATGATGATGGTGCACTGGTAACTGCAGATGCTCAGTTAACTGACAATGCTGCAAACGGCTCACTGTTTTGGTTAAGTTTCAGAACCTGCTGCAAACGGCGCGCTGCCAGACATGGAGAAACTATGTGACGTGTTTGGTTACTTCCTCTCCATTTACCAAATCCTGGTCTGACTCTCTGTCAACAACACGCTAAATGCGATTCCTCTACAAAACTATGATTATTGAAACGCTAGCTCTGATCGTGAGAACCATAAATTAACAATGCGAGTACTCGGTCATGCTCTGTTCTGCAGTCCGATGCAGCGCCGCCGCTTTGTCGTCGCGGACGCAGACGAGTAACATCTCCGCTTACGCTGCCCTTGCTCTTAACATCCTCCAGCGCAGCCGCTCTTGAGCAGTCCAATGTATCACCACACCACACGCTACGCCGGCGCGGCGGCGCCAACAGGCCAATCCTCCGTTCTGGAGAAAGGGGTGTCCGCAAGAGCGACGAAGGAAATCAGCATCGAGCAAGGTGTCGGTGGGGAGTGGAACAGGATCGGAACCAACCAGCAGGGCACGGGAAAGAACCCCAGCCTGTGCCGCGGCTCCAGCGCCCAAACGAGGGTTGGTGCGGCCAAGCCGGTGGATGTGCAATCGTAACGGCCCCAAGATGCCAACTGCGGCAACAATCAGCTGTGGTGAGCACCACCCGTTCGACGAAATGTGCACAGGTGAGGAAACAGTAGCGCAGTGATTCTATCAGAATACAAATTTTGGATTTGTCAGGTGAAAGACGAAAACGAGTTAAATTGGAGTATTGGAGTAGCAGCATTGGTTGTTACCCTCTCCTACATACATCCCTAGAGGAGCCGTGCCGGATCCGCCATGGTAATTGTCTAGGCGTGCTGGTGCGGGAGACAAAAATGGATGGCTGGCCCCGCGATGTCGCTTTTAGTGGCCTGCATTAGGTAAACAATATATCAAAGCTTGCAAGACAAGAGCATTGTTGTGGTCGAACAATGCACTTGTATCTACCGTGAGAAATGAGAAATCCAGCTTGGCAATCACTATTTAAGTTCCAAGTTGTGGATATAGTATCATTGGTTATTTCCGACTGAGCAGGCGCGTGAGGGATTGCTCCAGCATAGAAATCAACGACAAAAGTGGAAGAACATTTGCAACAAAGGCACGACACTATTGAGGAATTGCATACAAGAACCCTCAAAATAGGTTGCAGCAGGATGATGCATGGTAAAGTCAGACATGTGCTAATAATAGATGTAAACTTTGCTTTCTACCACAGATCAGAGCATGTGGTTTTCATTCTAGAGCATTTCAGTTACTTCTCTCTCTCTCTATCTCTCTCACTCACTCATTCTTTCATTTAATCATCTAGTAAAAGTATAAAACATATTATCTAATTTATTCAATAGCAATTCTCGCACTATTTCCTTGTCTGATGACTAATTGGAGAGAAAACCTTATAATTTAACCAAGTGTGGTTACCATGTTAATAACATTGGTATTGGATTTGGAGCTAAAAGGAGGGATCAGAATCTTGCTCCATTCACACAGCCTAGTGTATATTGAGTTTTTCTATTTGATGTTGATGTTTGGCTCTCCACAGTTGCCTTGTTCTCATAGTTGTCTTTTCATATTGTAGCAAGGGCAATTGTTTCGAATTGGGTTAAGCAAATCAAGTTACTGCTCGGCAAGGAACTATCAACTAGCAGAAACTCTGAAATTATCTCGCCATCTTGGCTGTACCGGAGTTGTGCTAACTTCTTCTGCACTTGAAACCTCCAAAAAAAAAAAAAAGATAGAAAAACTCTGACTTTGCATACAGTCAAGATAACAAAGGCCACAGCTGGGTTGAGGTGGCACAAGAAAACAGCTCTGAGCATCAGATGTCTACTTCTCTTCGTTCCTCAAGAGTTTCAGGGCATGAAACCCTGCCCGTTTGCATTCCATCAGGACAAAGAGTGTTAAGCATCACCACTACCAGTAACGTTATCAACAAGCTGTTCATCCAGTTCTCCAAACACATATACTCTCTGCTTCCACCGAAAGTTTCTTTGGCACTGGCCTTTTTGTGACTATTCTAGAGTGAAATCCAACAAAGGTATGGACGTGCTAGTGGCTCTGGTATGTTAAGACTCCCATCATTAATTTATTCACTTCATGTACCAGATATCATAGTCTGTGCTTCCTGATTCCCTTGCATACCTCTTTTCTCTCGTAATTCATGGTACACCAGAAACAATAAGGCGAGAAGCATCTGTTAGCAAGGAAGAATGCATTAACTCAAATGCCAAAATTAGAGGGCTACATCTAGTGCACCTGTTTTCCCAGGTTAGATGTCAGTATCATCTGTTGCTCTTCCATGCCCTTCTATCAGATCGTTATTGGCACTAGAAACACAGAGTCAGCAAAAGGAGATATCCATGCATCAAACAATACAAGTTAGACCCAATTGATTGCAACTTGTAAAACCCATATTTTAGAGCATCCAAGAATTTCCAAAAATTTATTCCCAATACCAAAGAGTTTTCCAAGTCGCCAAAAAGTATTGGACATTCTTTATCCTTCCACGTGCCCACTTGCCTCCCTCCACCGGAGCTAGCGAGCTGGTGGGGCTGGGCGGCATGATCACAAGCTGGCCCGGTGGTGGCTTGTTCTTGCATCCATGGCCCATGCAGCGACAACCCAACAGCCGAGAGGGCCGAGGCTGGGCGGAGGCGTGGAGCGACATGAGGCCAGAGGGGCGATACGATTATATGACGATAACAGCAGAGATTTTATTAGGTGTATAGATATAATATAGATATAGAAGATTGTTTTGTTCATTGCTCCTGCTATGTTATTGTTTTGTTCATTGCTCCTGCTATGTTCGTATTGTTTTGTTCATTGCTCCTGCTATGTATTGTTTTGTTCATTGCTCCTGCTATGTTCGTACATTTGGATCATGTCTTCTACGCTTTCTGCTCTGAACGGTAATCATTTGGAGTTTTGAACAATAACTTGGCCTTTGATTTCTCAGAATTGAAGGTTGAATGCTTCTAAGTCACAGATCAGAACAACTACAAAGACGCTCGCTTTAGTGCTTGACTCTGTGGTACGCTAACCTTAGCATTATTAAATTGTTTGTCGCCTTTCATGTTTTGTTATCTACTCCATTTTGCTGCACTTCGAGTATAAAGACTTCGCTTAATCAGAGGCTTATCATTGATTTGAAGGAAAACAATATTTATTTTCTATTTTTCGGATGCAGCATGTAAAATATAAAATATATTCATCTTATATGTTCGTGATTCCCTCACAAATATATTTCTTCTTTTTGCTTCATTATGTTAGGAACCAGAACCGTGGTTAAATCTATCTGCAAAGAAGCAGCAGAGGTTGTAGGCTTGACTATTTACCATAGGTAGATAATATTATCAACAGATTAATCCAATGCTATCATGTAACTGTTTCAATTAGTCATACTACAGGATAGCAAAAAAGAGGGAACAAAAAATATAGTCAGCAAAATAAAAAACTATAGATCAAAGCAATGGAAACTTGTAGCTACGTTGAATCTAATAAAAAAATGTATATACCATTGTTCAGCATAGTCCACTTTTCAATTACTGTTGTTCTTACTGACCATAGTAAATTTCGTTATATAGGGTTTGGGAAATAGAGCTGCCTTACACTATGGAAGCTGCTATAGCATCTGGAATATTGAAGATTGTTGGCAATAAATTAGCTCCGCTGCTAATGAAGGAGTACAGCTCCATAGTGGGAGTGAAAAAAGATCTCCAAGACCTCCATAGTCAAGTTGTGCAGATCAACAATTGGTTGGAAAGTGTAGGAGATAAAGCTATGGGGAATGATCCATCATTTTTATGGCTCAAACAATTGAAAAATATTGCTTACGATGTTGATGATATTGTCGATGAATTCCAGCTGAAGGCTGAAAAACATGAAACTACTGGTAGTGGTGGTATCGTGTCCAATTATCTATGCACAAAACCAAAATCAATTATATTTCAGTGCAAGGCTGCTAGCAAGATCAAAGAAATCAAGAAGAAATTTGCTGGAATTGTGAAACAAAGAAACGATTTTAGCACAATAACAAATAGTTTTACAGTTGGTCACCCTGTTTGTCATATGAACAAAACAGTTGGGGAGATGCCATTATTGCCCAACATTGATGCAGCATCTATCGTTGGAAGAGACAAAGTGAAGCTTGAGTTAACATCTAAACTTGTAGAAGTGAAAGACCAACAGATAATCAACATAGTTTCCATCATAGGACTTGGTGGCTCAGGGAAAACTACCCTGGCTAAATTGGTTTTCAATGATGACAACATTATAGACCGGCATTTTGAAGTTAAATTATGGGTTCATGTATCACAAGAGTTTGATGTTGCAAAGCTTGTCGGGCAGTTGTTTGAAGCTATTACTGGTGAGAAGTCTGAACAATATCATTTGCAGCAAATGAGCAAAAAAATATCAGACAACTTGACCGGAAAAAGGTATCTACTTGTATTAGATGATGTTTGGACTAAGGACAAAAATTTATGGGACCAGTTCATGGTGCACCTGAAGAGTGGCACACTGGGAAGTGCAATTTTAATCACTATGCGCAGTAGTGATGTAGCAGGAACTGTAGGATCAACATACCAATTTAGCTTGCCATTTTTATCCCTGGGTGACAGTTGGCAACTGTTCCAACAAAGCTTAGGAATGCGAGTTCAACATCTGGAGTCTGAATTTGTAGAGGTTGGAAAAGAAATCGTGAATAAATGTGGTGGTTTGCCACTTGCAATTAAAGTTATTGCAGGCATCCTCCGTGGCAAGGAACACATTGGAGAGTGGCAGGCCATGAGAGATAGCAATTTACTTGATATTGAGGGTGATGAAGCTAGTGTATCAGTATCTCGATGCTTGATGTTGAGCTATTTCCATTTGCCTTCACATATGAAACAATGTTTCACAATATGTTCAGTCTTTCCTAAAGGTCACATGATAGATAAAGAACAATTGATTGACCAATGGATTGCTCATGATATGATAATTCCCGAAGCTGGTGTTGAGTACTTGGATATTGGTCCGAAGTACTTTAATTCTCTTGTGCAAATGTCTTTTCTTCAAGATGTGGCTGAAGACTGGAATGGAAGAGTGAAATGCAGGATGCATGATTTGGTTCATGATCTTGCCCTGTCCATTTTGGATGACAAAATTTCACTTGTTGTGCCAAATGAGGCAACCACTTCTGCTAAGAGCTGCAGATACTTCTCTTTGATTGAACGGCCAGAAAATTTGGCACCCAAAAATATTTTTAGAAAGGCACGTGCTGTATATATGCTTTGGTCTGGAGATTATACAAATGTCATTGCACTGAAGCATGCAAAGCACTTGCGTAGTGTCATGGTGGACTATTTCGATGAAGAAGGAGCCAACATCATATCTCAGGTAAAATATCTAAAATATCTTTCCATTTCATTATTAGGAAGTTGTACAATGCTTCCTGAGGGTATCTCAGATGTTTGGAGCCTGCAAGCACTTCATGTAACACGCAGCTATTCACTTGTTGAGATACCAGAATCCATTGGTAAGCTGAGGAAGTTAAGAACACTAAACTTGTCAGGCTGTGAACGACTAAAGCATTTACCAGAATCAATTGGTAACTGTGAAATGATTTCGAGCATTGATCTTCGGGATTGCATGGGGCTTATAATGTTGCCAAACTCTATTAGCAAGCTACGGAAGTTAAGAACATTGAACCTATCAGGGTGCAGCAAGCTGGAATGCTTACCAGACACTATTGGTGATTGTCAAATGATTTCAAGCATTGACCTTAGCAAATATGGGAAGCTTACAATGTTGCCAGACTCTATTGGTAGAAATGAGAAGCTAGGAGTTTTGAGACTAAGTTCCACCAAAATCGAGAGACTTCCATCAAGTATCACAACACTGAGAAATCTTGAGTGTTTGGACCTCAAGGATTGTCGGGAGCTAGTAGAGTTGCCCAAAGGCATTGGCAACTTGGAGAGGCTTCAAATTTTGAACCTAGAAGGTTGTACAAAATTGGGAGGAATGCCTGTAGGCATTGGGCGGCTCAGTCGACTACAAAAGTTGGGCTTATTTGTTGTTGGTAAGGGAGAAAAGTTTGCTAGAATGTCAGAGCTTGCAAATGTATCTAGGTTTGGTGAGGAACTAACAATCATAGGTATTCAACATGTGATGGGTATGAATGATGCACATCTGGCATGCTTGAAACAGAAGACAAACGTACAGAGGCTGGGCCTAAATTGGATATCGAATAAAATGGAAGATGTAAACACTGAGTTGCAGCAAGATGTGCTTGATGGCCTAGAACCACCACCTGGTATTAAAATTCTGGACATTCGTGGGTATTCAGGTAGGCAATATGCAGGGTGGATGCAGAGTCAAGTTGGTGATGGAGTACAGGGACCTTCTCCCTTCCCATTTTTGAGGGTGATGAAGTTATATCAGTTTCCTAAATTGAAAAATCTACATGGGCTTGTGGAGCTTCCTTGTTTGGAGGAGCTTGAGCTGAGATGGATGTCTTCTCTTGAGAGCATAAGTGGAGGCCCATTTCCTTCGCTGGTGAAGTTGGAGATGCATGATCTGCCTTGTTTGGGAGAGGTGTGGATGGTACCAGAGAGGACCATGCCTGATGTAGAGAAGATGGGGGAGGCTGGTACAACTACAATTTAACACCTCACTTGGGACAAGTCCAAGTTGGTAGCTGCTTAACAGGGTTAGAGATTAAGCATTGTCCTAAGTTGGAGGTGATGCCGCACCTTCCTCCGTCGCTGCAGTGCTTGATCTTGCACGGCAGTGAGCAAGTGCTGCAGTCACCAGGCCAATGCCAGGGGTCTTCTTGGTCCCCCAGTTTTAGCCACCTGAAGAAAATACAACTATGGGATGTGACAGGACTAGGATCCGGGCATGGGTGGGAGCAGCTGCAACATATGGCGGCACTTGAATCATTGGAGATTATTTTCTTCACTGGAGTGCAAACCGAGGTGCCTGAGAGCTTGTGGAGCCTCACATTCCTCCAGTCCCTGAAAGTGAATGGCTGGTCTAATATCCGCATGCTACCTGAGTCGTTAGGGGAACTCCGGTCTCTGCATGAGTTGACCATCGAATCTTGCAATAGCCTGACCAGCCTCCCCCAATCAATGGGTCAACTCACATCCCTCCAATTGCTCACCATAGGATGGTGCGATGCATTTAACCAATTGCCCGACTGCCTAGGAGAACTCTGCTCTCTAGGCATACTCCAGATTATAGGCTTGCCAGAGCTGACTTGCCTTCCACAATCCATCTGCCGCCTCACCACCTCTCTTCGAAGGCTCTCAATCGATGGTTGTACGGGCCTCACATCGTTGCCGCAGGGGATGGAAGGCCTCGTCTCCCTTAAAAGGCTCTCGATCGTTTGTTGTATGGGCCTCACATCGTTGCCGCAGGGGATAAAAGGCCTCGACTCCCTTGAAGACCTAAACATCTCTTCCTGTCCCGAAATAAAATCCTTGCCGGAGGGGATTAAGGACCTCACGGCTTTGAAGCGATTGTCGATCATGGGCTGTCCTGATCTGAAGAGACGCTGCAAGGAAGGAATAGGGGACGACTGGCACCTCATTTCCCACATCCCTGATGTCTTCATTGTTTAGGCAGATGAACAGGGTGTGACCGTGTGGGGGATTTGGCCAGCGACTGCGTGCTACTGCTTAATTGGGTGAGTTTACTGTGGTAATTTTACCTGTACCTATGAGCAGTCCCCCTATTTTCATGTGTACATTCACGAGTACGTAGTTTTGACATTTATGGATTTGCCTATTATTGCATTGCAGGCGCACTGCACCTGGGGGCTGGGTGTCCTTAATTGGCTTCAAATGAATTCTACACACCTGTGTAGTTTGCTGCTCTGATCTTCGTCGCAATATGGAATTTCAGTTTCCATAACAAGAACAGACGTTTGTGCTCTGTTGTTCAGTTAACATGATGGGCTTGCTTGTCGTCTCGTCACTTTGCCAGTCACAGTTCTTGGCAGCCAAAAGTTCAGGTGCCGCGCAGGCATTGAGGTGGAACTCTAATATACGGTGTGCGACTTGCGAGTGACGCGCGATGATGGGTTTTTCTTCTGTGGCACTGTCAACGCGAATGTGTCAATGTGATTGCAATATGTTGATGCTACCTACAAATGTCTGTTGCAACTTCCTGTAGGAGCTAGTACGCCAGAGATGTGTATTTGCGAGTAAGTATTATATTGGGTGGGCTAACTTGAACCCTGATTTCAGTCTGGTTCGTCTGTGTCTATGCATTTTCATTGTGTAATAGTAGTTGCAGAGCAAGATAGCAAATTATTTGATATATATTCTGATTGTGGTTTGGGAGTTGCATGGCCTCTCCTAATCAGAATACAGGTTTATGTGACTCACCACAAGGTAGTGTGTGTGCGCGCGCGCGCGTGTTTCAGCGCCATGGCCTCTTGTACTGGGCGTCACAATAAGAATGCAGGCAGATGCATAGATGTAATGATATTAAGGCTATGTTCGTTTCACCTTAAAACCGCTTATTTTTCGGCACTTTTACAGTACTTTTCTCTCACACTAAATCAGAAATTTCAGTATTTTTCAGCTTTAGCGAACAGAGCCTAAAATGCTTTTGTGACAGTTTGAAACCGTAAAATTTCTTGAGCTGGAGGACGCTCCTCATGATGGGGTTGTGCACTGCACATTGCTTGCTGTTGCTGGTATGGTCGAGGATGCTGGATGCATGCTTTTTTTTTTCAACATCAGTGCTGGATGCATGCTTTAATGCTAATGCCAGATTACATTACAGGTTTGTCACAACTCACATGCTACAGAAACCACATGAGTTGGGCCTGGGCCGTGCGGGAGCCAGTCTCCGGTGGAAAGGTAGCTTTCCGGCCGGTAAATTTCTCTCCCCCTGGGGCTTCAAGTATAGTTGGCCAACGGGCCAGCCCGACACGGCACGGCCCGGGCCCGGCCAGGCATGGCCCAAAGGGCGTCGGGCCGGCACGGCACGTCGTGCCTTCCGTGCCGGGCCACTTCGTGCCTCATGCTCGGCCGTCGGCCCAAGCATGGGCCTACTTTTGTGCCGTGCCGGTGAAACGACCTCGATTTCCGCGAAGGAAAATCCACAGGCTCGAATTGTAATTCTACAGATTTCTTGGAACAATCTATGAAATTACCCATATCTCAATTGATACCAGGATCCATACAACGGTAATTAAGTCTTACATAAACATTTATTACATCGCCACATTGGCGGAATCAACATTCAAAGAAGTTTTGGAGATGCGGAAGCGATTCATCCTTCACGGCCAACTTGAGTGTAGCATGTGACCCTATTCCTCGTCATCATCTCCCTCGAAGTCGTACTCACTCTCGTCACCTGACAGCAAATTTATCAGTACGATTTGTACTGGCCACGGAGCCCACCTATGCAGCATTTGCTTTGTGGAAAGTGGATGCAAGGCTATTCAAACAGACATATAGGCTGAGGTTTCCTATGCAGTTGTAATCAATGTTTAAGTAGTCAAGTTTTATCTCCAATTAACACCATCATCCCTTTTCCCATCACCACATCTCACATACCCACACCTCACGCTCATTCGACAGGCCCAACTCCCTCTCGGGCCTATCTCAGCGGCACACTACCACAGCGGGTACACTGCTGGAAGACATTATCCAGGGGGAGAAAAGAATAATCACTCACTACACCAGTAGAAGCTTCACAGAAAAGGTCCATAGCCAACAAGTTGGCATATGTATCGATCGATCAACCACACACTCTGCAGAGGTTTCATTACTCACAAGATTAGCCATCCTAGGTGTTGCGCAACACCTAGGCAGAATTCTGGGTGCTTGCTTGCCTAGGTCGGTGCCACCCTACCACTCAGCCCTAGGGTATTCCGGATCCAACACCGTTATGCTGAGACTGGGAGACACAGTACTGGGCCCATCCAGTGGTACTGCGCATCTAGAACGGAACGGGAACCCATCGACCGTCTCCGTCCACCCTTATCACCTCTCAACCTAGCAGTAGTGGCACCGTCCTACCAAGTAGTCCAGCCGTCTCCCGCCCATCAGAAGCGAGTGAGTAGAAAAAGGATTCTCATGAACCTGAAACTAGTCCGTCCTAGGTTTGACCAAGCAGGCATCTTCCCTTAGGGGATACTCTCCCCGTGCCATCACAGCACCTCCGTCCTCGGGCTTCAAACCACCAAGGCTATCCCACCCGGAACCTTCTCAACAACTTTACCCGCCACAGGTATCTCACGTGGGGATGCCCAGGTTGCACCTCCCGGCACGACTTGCCCCACGGGCTCGTCTCATATCCCACTTGGTCGACATCAACCCTTACCACACACCCAAGACGCACGCAGCACTCTCTCCCAGTGGTTATAATCAGGTACATATTCACCGTCCCAATTCCACCACATAGCATATAGCAAGTAGTAAGTAGTGGAAGAGTAACAGTATTAAAGTAGCAGCTAACCTAGCAGCGGACAGTAGGGTAAAGTCTTAACAAGGCAGGGAATTCGAATATACTATCATGCAACTATGCATAACATATGATCATAAAGCAATGGCAACAAAGTCGTTAGCAATGCGTAAATAGGTTCTAAGGATTTGGTGGGACGTGGCACCTTCGTAGTCGTCTCCTAGCTCCTGAAGGTACTCGTGGTCGTCTTCCTCAGTCAGATTCTCCTCCGGCTCTGAAATCGAACACGAAATAGTCGCGTCAGCGACTCCTACAGAGTATTTCAGAAAAATCCAATAAAATAAAGACCCAAATGCACACAAACATAGTCTTAGATTGTAGATCTCATTTTTCTGAGAATTTTGATATATGGTGCGCAATTTTTGGACATCGTATGAATAAGTTATGAATTTCCGAAGATTATCCTATTTTCTGAAAATGGAAAAATGGCTGAATTACCAGGGGGTGACACGTGGCAGCACGGGATTGGTTAGGGCACTGTTCACATTGACTGAGTCAACGGTTTCGGCGGCAACGGCTCTGCTGACGTCAGCATGACGTTATTGCTGACGTCAGCGTTGACCGAGTCAACGCTTCCTCTGACCAGTGGGGTCGGGTGACGTCATCTTTGACGTCACTGGCATGACACGTGGCAACGCCAGAGCACGCCACGTGGCAGCGCTGGAGCGCTTCGGCCCAGTCCTACGAGAGCCGGTGTACGGTGGACCGAGAGTGCCGGTTCATGGTCGTCAGACTCGGCTCGTGGTGAACCGGGTGCACCAACCCTCCCTCTTCTCTGTGGTCTGTGGTGGACCGAGCCCATTTCCCCCCTTGCCGTGTGGCTCAACAGCCCATAGGCGTGGTGTACGGTGAACCGCGGGCTTGGGACATAGCGCAGGGACACGGTCCTTGTGAACCAGGTCTACCTCGCCTTCCTCCCTTCTTCCCCCCTTCTCTGTTCGATTTCGGCACGGCGGAGCACCTCACCGCCGGCGAGCGCGCGCGGATTCAGTGCTGTGGTGGTCTACGTGCCCTCCCCAAGGGTCGATAACCTCCGACGGGCGGACTAGGCTTCGGTTAGATCACAGCCTCGCTAGGTAGGACAGCCCGGTGTAACAGAACCGGCTAAATCACCTGGCCCACAGGCACCTGTCATTGTCACTAATGACTTCTGACAGCCGGGCCCGTGTTCCAAATGATCTAGACAGATCTGTCGGGCTACATCAGCGCCCCAAACTCCGCAGGATCACATTGCGAATACATTACAGATTACAACATTTCATAACAAATTACATCAGAGTACGGAAGCGGAATATTACATAACTTAATTTTACAAACCAGTTGTTCCAAATAGAATTCAAGTATGATTATTACAGTCCATAGATAGTGGCAGTAGCAGTTGAATAATTATACAACATCATACATATGATAATTCGAACCCTGCCCAAGGGTTTCACATTCACTCGTCCTCGCTACCCTCCTGGATGATGGTCATACAGCACGGCGCGAGACAGACATCAGACGGTGGTTCACCTGCAGCATGGGTTAACAAACCCTGAGTACTTGGGGTACTCCGCAAGACTTACCCGACTAAGGGTGTAAAATGAGACTCAGGAATGCAAGTCATAGGTAAGGCTAGCAGGAGAGAGAAGGTTTGCAGAAAAGCATTGCTAACCAACATTTTAATTATTTATCATTATAATCATAGTCATAATTCCAATAATCAATCTCATCTATCATCAATTCTCAACTTCCTTTGATCATTCGGTGAACCTAGTTGCGAACCACTTTTCGGGGTAGGTGTGAGGATCAAGTCTCCATTAACCGAGGAGCACGTCGATTCGAATCCAGAAAAATACCCAGCTGGGGATTCTAACCACACTGCATATGCAGCACGCCGGCATACATATACCAACCCGTCATCTAGGTCTTTCTATCCCGGAACCGGTCCTGCGCCACCCGGGAGCACAGTACTCCACTCGTCTCCAGGCACGCCGGCCACGTGGGTACACGCTACTCCCGCCATCTCTCCACTCCCAGTGCGTGGTTGTCGGTTCCAGCAATAGAGCCACCTGACTCTAGGCTTTCCACATAGGTATGTGGCTAGGCTGTTCATCATGATCACAGCAGGCCTACAACGAACGGTCCCTACTTCCTTCCTGCCGTCAGACTTGCATTGGGGCCTAGCCCGAATACAATACTGCCCGACAGTTTTATTATCATGCCTGAAGAGTAGTGTGACATGGGAAACGCCGTCCCATGAGCAGGCCACTCAACGAAACACATTTTGGGTGATACCGACCAGTTCCAAACTATTCCGAAAGCGACCATGCATCGGGACTCTAGCCCGAATACACATCGACCAACGGATAACAAGTTCTTCACCAATCATAAAGTATATACATGTACATAGCACAGAAAATAGTTTTTCTTTTATGGAATTCTAATTTCATTAAGCATGCCTAGCATTTTTCAAATTATTTATTTAAATCAGGTTTCAGGGTAGTTATATGGGACAATGCATTTGGATAGGCAACAATCAACTCCTAGCAACCTAATGCAATAGATTAACTCGAATTGTAAAGGATTTCATAATAGAGGGTTAATGCACCGGGGCTTGCCTTGGATCGCGAAGAGGGTGGGATCAGGGTCGGTTCCACAGATGTCAAATCCCTGGATCACCTCCGGAGTCGGCTCCCCAGCAGTGGCCTCAACCTTCACTCCTTCGCTCCCGGTCACTACACGTGTGCAATGATGCATGCTTAACATGATGCAACAATGTAAATAGAAATGCGATAATCAACGATTAACATCTTGAGTACAACTTTCCTTCACGGAGAAGTTGTATTCGGAATTCGCAAAATAATATAACAATTATTATTTCTAACCGTCGTAGAAAGTCGCTGCACAACTTTATTACTACAACCTACAATATCATCTTACATTGCCAAGGATCATAGGGTGGTAGACCCTTGGACTACAATCAATCCAAAATACACACAAAACCCTAAATCCATTTCTCCTACTCATTTTATTCATTTTTCTAATTTCATTTATATTTACTAGCTGACCAAACTTACTCCAATTGTGACCAAAATTTATCAACAGCTAGATTTCATCATCAAACAGTGCCACAATTAATTTCATGATTTTTGGGACTACCTACAATTTATTAAAAATCACCAAAGTTGCATTATTCATTTATTTGGGTGATTTTTACTCCTAACAGAAAAAGTTCAAAACCCATATATTATATTTTTCCTATATACTAGGCATCACAGAGAGCTATCACAAAAATTTTCAGACTATTTCAAGCTATAGATTAATTCATACGAAATTCACAATCATCAGCACTATTCACATGAATTAAATTTGGAAAAGGATTTGAAATTCATTCGAAAAAAAAAAGCGGCCCAGCCGGCCGGAACGGCCCAACCGGCCACACCCCGCGCCCGAGCCGGCCCACTCGGCCCACGGTCCCGCGCGCCCTCCCCCGCGCGCGCGCGGCCCGTGCCCGCGCGAGCTGAGGCGCTGACAGGCGGGACCCGCCTGTCAGTTCCCCCTTCAACCTCGCGCCGGCGCCTGGACGCGCAAGCGCACGCGCACGGCCTGCACGGTCCTCGCCGCCGACGGTCCTTTCGGCGAAACCGAGCGCGGCCACCTAGACCCTAGGACCCCGTGAACACTCTAGCACCCTAAAACTCCTCCCCGCACGCCTACACCGAGTCAAGCTCGACCATGGCGGACGCCGGGACACGGCGGACACGGACTGAGCACCACAGCGCAGTAGAGATCAAAGGACGGGGTGGGGAATAAACAGAGGCTCACCACGAAGCTGTTGGGAGTGTAGGCGAGGACGGAAGTGGCTCGGTGGGGGCGGCTTGACGGTGACAACGAGAGGCAGCGGCTCGGCTCCGGCGACAGCCCTTCGTTCCGGCGATCCTATTGCGCCGCAAGAGAAGCCGACGCGAGCATCAGATTCAGGAGGTTACCGAGGCAAGGAAACACGGAACAAGAAGACCTTGGCTCACCCGGGACGAGACTTGACACGACGGCGAGGCAGGCGGCCGTGCTCCACCCGTCCGCGAGAGAGACGACGCGCGCAGTGATGCAGTAGGGCACGATGGCTCAAGCAAGTGGGCGCAATTGAGGCGCCAGGGAACGTAGAAGCTGTGGGCACGAGGAATTGAACGACGAGGGTGCGGTGTTGTCGGATTTGGAGAAAAGGTGGAGCTCACCTCGCCGGCGGCCGAGAGAGAAAGAGGGGAGAAAGAGGGGCTCTAGGCCTTAAAAGGGAACGGGAACGGGTGGGGCAGTGAGAAACGACGCTCGCGGCTCGTCTTCGCACAGCGTGGGAGCAGGAGCGGCCGTAGCCGACCGACGGCGACGCGCCCACGCCGGCGTCGTGCGCCACAGTGCGGCCGGACAGAGCCCATCCCTGTGAACAGTAACTCTTACCTACTCCCCTCCGTCGTTTTTTGTAAAATTGACCAATTTCAAATCTTCAAATGGGAAAACGATCAAAAGGAAAAGTGTAGCTCTCAGAAAACTGAACATCTTTCATTTTTGGACCAACCCCAAATTCAGCCGAATTTGAAAATTATTCAAAAGGGGGTGAATAGGGTTTTTGAAACCTAGATTGAATTTTTGAAATTACTTTTGACTTTTCATAACAACTTGAAAAATGGTCAAAATAAGAATTGTTCCCCTCAGAGAGCTTAACAACTTTAATTAAGGAAGCTTTGTCAAATTCCAAGTAATTTTTGAAATGACATTTCAAATTTGATTTTCAATTCACTGTTTTGAGCCAAATTCAAATTTTTACAACAGAACTTCAAAATCTCCAAAAATAAAAGTTGTCACATTTTAAAAGATCTACAACTTTCATTTAGGGGTCATCTCAAGATTCCTTCTAGATTTTGAATTAGGGTTTTAGGCCAAAAATTAGGGTTAATTCGAATATCCGATTAGGGTTTTGAATTTCTAAATCAACAATTCATCAATCCAAACCACTCTAGGGCCCTAAGCACAATCATATGCAGATTAATTAATTTAAATATGATGACATGGCAATTTAATTATCCCGTAATACCCGAGGTATTACAGCCTTCCCCCCTAAAAGAAATCTCGTCCCGAGATTAGCTATTTTAGAAACTGAAATAAAGTAATGGAAAAGAAAATACATGGGACAAAATATTTTACACGAGCTCACGAAATAAGCAGAAGGGTTTTTAATACAGAAAGCACTAGTTAGACCGTTACATCTACAAGGTGGCGAAGAATTCCGGAAAATTCTCGGCAAGATAGTCCTCCGATTCCCAGGTAGCCTCATCTTCAGAGTGATCACTCCACTGGATCTTGTACCACCTGGTTGTAGTCCTTCGGGTAACACGGTCCTTTATGTCCAGAACTCGAACCGGCTGTTCTGAATACGTCAACTCGGGCTCAAGTGCCACACCTTCTACATCGGTCACTTGGTCGGAAACTCGCAGACACTTCTTGAGCTGAGATACATGAAACACATTGTGTACTTCCGATAGATGATCTGGCAATTGTAATCGGTAGGCAACCTTCCCCACACGCTCAGTGATTAAGAATGGTCCAATGTAGCGCGGGGCTAACTTGCCTCTGACTCCAAAGCGGTTGACTCCTTTCATAGGGGAAACCTTCAGGTACACATAATCTCCAACCTTGAATGCCAGCGGTCTACGCCGTTGATCGGCATAACTTTTCTGCCGAGACTGAGCCACTTTCAGATTTTCTTGTATTACTCGAACTTTCTCCTCGGCTTCATTGACCAAGTCAACACCATAAAACCATCTTTCACCGGGCTCGGACCAATTCAACGGAGTACGACATTTGCGGCCGTACACTGCCTCGAACGGAGCCATCTTGATGCTTTCTTGGTAACTGTTGTTATACGAGAATTCGGCTAACGCCAAACACTCGTCCCACTTGTCGGGGTAATTCAATGCACAGGCCCTCAACATGTCTTCCACTATTTTATTCACCCTCTCGGTCTGACCATCGGTTTGGGGATGATAGGCCGTACTGTGTAAAAGTTTCGTGCCCAGTGATTTGTGGAAGGATTTCCAAAACTTGGATACGAACTGAGTACCCCGATCTGAAACAATGGTCTTTGGTATCCCATGCAGCTTCATAAGGTTTTCGATGAACAGTTTGGCATAAGTTGGCGCCCTATACTCTTTCCTCACAGGTAGAAAATGGGCTTGTTTCGTGAGACGATCTACGATAACCCAGATGGAATCAAAACCTCTTGATGTCCTGGGCAATCCCACGACGAAATCCATACTAATGTCTTCCCATTTCCATGCGGGAACAGGCAATGGTTGTAGTTCTCCACCAGGCTTCATGTGCACAGCCTTAACCTTCTGACAGGTGTCACACCTCGACACATACTGTGTAATTTCTATCTTCATCTTAGTCCACCAGAATTTCTGTTTTAAATCTTGGTACATCTTGTTGCTTCCTGGGTGGATAGAGTACCTTGTAAGATGAGCTTCATCAAGAATCTTGCGACGTAGCTCAGGAACTTTTGGAACTACCAAGCGATTCTTGAACCATACTACACCTTCATCGTCAATCCTGAAACAATCTGCTTTTCCTGCCTGGACTTTTTCTTTGATATGTTTGATGCCCTTGCTTCCTTTCTGAGCGGCCACGATCTCATCACGGATGGAAGTTTCAATACTAATGTTGGCCAGACTGCCTTGTGGAACAATTTCTATTCCCAACCTTTCCAACTCATAGCACAATGACAGATTATAAGGCTTCACAGTCAAGCAGTTGCAGTGAGCTTTCCGACTGAGTGCATCAGCAACTACATTAGCCTTGCCAGGATGATAATGCACTTCAATATCATAATCTTTGATCAATTCTAGCCATCTTCGCTGCCTCATATTCAGCTCTTCTTGGGTGAAGATGTACTTCAAGCTTTTGTGGTCAGTGTAAACATTGCATGTACTGCCTAGCAAGTAATGACGCCAGATCTTCAATGCATGAACCACAGCTGCTAATTCTAAGTCATGAGTAGGATAGTTTTCTTCATGAGGTCGGAGCTGTCGTGAAGCATATGCAATCACTCTGCCTTCTTGCATCAATACACAGCCTAGGCCGGTACCGGACGCATCACAGTACACGTCGAATGGCTTCTCAATATCCGGCTGAGCTAGGACTGGTGCGGTAGTCAGACACTTCTTCAGGGTTTGAAACGCTGTCTCACATTCTGGCGACCACACAAACTTGACTTGATTCTTCAGCAAGTTGGTGATTGGTTTGGCTATTCTCGAGAAGTCAGGGATGAAACGGCGGTAATATCCCGCCATGCCCATGAAACTGCGAACTTGGTGAACAGTGGTTGGCGGCTTCCAATTTAGGATTTCCTCTACCTTACTTGGATCAACAGATACTCCCTCAGCTGAGAGGATATGTCCGAGAAAAGGAACTTTGTTCAACCAAAACTCACACTTGCTAAACTTTGCATACAGTTGATGCTCTCTCAAGCGAGTTAGGACAATGCGGAGATGGTTGGCATGTTCTTCAGGTGTTTTGGAATAGACAAGGATATCATCGATGAACACGACAACGAATTTGTCGAGCTCGGGCATGAAGACGGAGTTCATGAGATACATGAAGTAGGCAGGTGCGTTGGTTAAGCCGAAAGACATGACTAGGTATTCATATAGGCCATATCTGGTGGTGAAGGCTGTTTTTGGAATGTCTTCGGGACGAATTTTGATTTGGTGGTAGCCGGATCTAAGGTCAATTTTAGAAAACACCTTAGCCCCAGCCAGTTGGTCAAAGAGTAGGTCGATACGAGGTAGCGGATATTTGTTCTTGACGGTCACCTCGTTGAGTGGACGATAATCGATACAGAGTCGAAGAGACTTGTCCTTCTTTTTGACAAAGATAGCAGGACAACCCCAAGGAGATGAACTAGGGCGAATAAAGCCTTTATCAAGTAGTTCTTGCAACTGAATTTTAAGTTCTGCCAATTCCTTGGGAGGCATCCTATAGGCTCTACGAGAGATAGGAGCCGTTCCAGGCTTAAGCTCAATGGCAAATTCAACATCTCGATCCGGTGGCAAACCAGGCAACTCATCAGGAAATACGTCTGGAAATTCGCAGACCACTGGAATCTTCATCACTTCTTCCACTGAGGTAGCACATAACCTTTGCACGGATTTCTCCACCTTTCTCACAGGCAGTGGAAGTTGGATAAGAAGTTGAGTTTGGCTATTGGGTATACTCACTCTTATGGTTCTATTCAGCACATCAATAAGAGCATTGTGCTGATACATCCAATTCATACCTAATATCACATCAATATCCTGGTTCTTTAGCACTATCATAGTAGTAGGGAACTTATGCCCTCCCAACTCTATAGGCACTCCCTGAACTACCTCTTTAGTAGACATACGCCCTCCGGGCGAGTGTATAAGGAAATCTTCCTTTATTTCCCCAATTGGAATTTCATGCTTGACGACAAAGGTACGATTTATGAATGAATGCGATGCACCAGAATCGAAAAGCGTAAGTGCAGGATGACTGGCAACAGGGAACCTACCCATCATGACGGGCTCTCCAGCAGGAATATCCTCAATCTGAGTGTAATAGACCTGACCTGCTTTCTTGACAATCTTGCCCTTCTGAGCATGCTGCTGATGACCACGATGCTGACCCTGCTGCTGTTGCTGATGTTGCTGCTGCTGACCACCTGGTGCATTCTGATTGTACCGCTTGGGGAAAGGACAGTTGCGTGCCCAATGTCCCATTTTGCCACAGTTGTAGCAAGGATGATTGTAGGTGGTTTGAGGAGTAGTAATGCGAACGCCAGGGGCATTCGGCTGAGTGGCATTTTGCTGATTTGAAGTGTGGGAGGTGGCGGCGGTGCGCACAACCACCTGCTGATGAGGATAAGATGGGCGGTTTTGGTGGGTGGGGTGATAGATGATCTTCTGGCGCTTCTGGCTGCCAGAGAACGCAGGCCTCTTGTTCTTCTTCTTCTCCTCCTGGAGCTGACGGTTGCTTTCCTCAAACGCCAAGGCACTGTCAACAGCTTCGTGAAAGGTGCACTTGAGATTATTGGACAAGCTGCGCTGAATCTTGTAGTTCAGGCCCCTGATGAAACAGGCCTTCTTCTTCTCATCGGTATTGGTGTGCTCCGGTGCATACTGAGCCAGATGGTTGAACTGCCCCAGATATTGTGTGACAGTGGACTCATTTTGCTTTAGCGCCAGGAATTGGTCTAGCTTCATCCTCATCACACCCGCAGGGATGTAATGGGCGCGGAAGGCATCACGGAACTCTTGCCAAGTGAGTTGATGTCCCGGATCCTGTGCGGCCAATAGGTTGGCATACCAAGTGGTGGCAGGGCCACGGAGTTGTTGTGCTGCGAACAGAGGCTTCTGTATTTCTGTGCAGTGGATCAAGCTGAACTTCTGCTCCATGGTACGGAGCCAATCGTCTGCTTCCAGAGGTTCATCTGCCTTGGTAAACACAGGCGGACGGGTGTCGGTGAAGTCAACATAAGTGGTTTCTTCGTTGTCGCGGCGACCACGGCGCCCACCACGGTCTTGCTGACTCTGAGCTAGCATTGTTGCGACATTAGTCAAGGCGGTGATGGCCTCTGCCAGAGTATTTGGAAGTGGGGGTGGTTGGGGAACTCCAGTCCCATGAGCAGAATTGTCTCCCATCTGTGGACAAGCAAACCACTTAGGACCTATATTACACAGATGGAACATAGTAGTAGCACACACAAATATTATGTTATTTAAATTACACGACTCGCGCCCATGCGAGAGTCACGTCCCATGACTAAGGTTCTTAGTACAAGCACCTATCTTACAGGCTGAAAGGATACTAGCTAACTTCCCTAGGCCTACACTAGCCTAGTCCTCGTCGACTGCAGACGCGTCACTGTCCTCGAAGTCCTCCTCGAAGTCCTCGTCACTCTCCTCGGAGTCCTCGTCAGAGTCTGCCTCCTCGACCTCGAGAGGCTCAACCTCCTCGTCAACGTCCTCCATGTCCTCATCCTCACCAAGGACAACTCCAAACTCCGGATCCTCCTCCTCAGGTGCCGGAATAGGGTAGAGCTGATCGTTGAGCTGGTGCACCTCCTCCTGCAAGGCGATGTTGTCCGCCTCTAGCTGCGCGGCACGCTGCTCTGCCCTCAGCATCCTGTCGACGATCGCATCCTCGCGCTCCCAAGCCTCATCCCGCTGCTGCGTCAGGCGGTCGACCTCCCGACGCAGGTCACGGTTGGTCCTCACGTCCTGGTAGTGGTTGCGGCGAGCAACCTCGTACTCCTCCTCCCACTGCCCGACCAACTCCCTCAGTCTCCCGACCTCAGCCTCCAACTCCTCACTGCTGCGACGGGGTGAGCGACTCCCAGAAGCCTCGCCCTCCCCGGTACGCGGCGCCAGCTGGTGGTCCGGGACACCACGCGGTCCTGTCATCTTGCGTGCGGTGAGCTTGCAACGGGCCATCTGGAGAAGGTAAGCGGATCATATAAGATATATAAGTTAGCAAGAATAGGTTTGGTATCTTATCCCAATTACCCGCTTTTAAGGAGGAAGTTATTCAATATGTGATTAACATGATGCATGCACGTGCTTACGAATTTAAATCATGCAAGTGAACACATACATAAGTAAATATACTTTTAACATAGGGCTAATAATAATAGTATTATTCCTCGTGCTACTATAGCCACATAATATTAAATATAGATCAAAATAAGACTACGGAATGAGATAAGAATGGAAGCAATTTGGACCCAAAATAACATATTAAGTTTTATGATCCAAAACATTTTGAAGTTTTCGAAAAGTAATCAGTAATGATTAGCAATGTAATGCTCCGATACCAACTGTAACAGTACCGGCTAAATCACCTGGCCCACAGGCACCTGTCATTGTCACTAATGACTTCTGACAGCCGGGCCCGTGTTCCAAATGATCTAGACAGATCTGTCGGGCTACATCAGCGCCCCAAACTCCGCAGGATCACATTGCGAATACATTACAGATTACAACATTTCATAACAAATTACATCAGAGTACGGAAGCGGAATATTACATAACTTAATTTTACAAACCAGTTGTTCCAAATAGAATTCAAGTATGATTATTACAGTCCATAGATAGTGGCAGTAGCAGTTGAATAATTATACAACATCATACATATGATAATTCGAACCCTGCCCAAGGGTTTCACATTCACTCGTCCTCGCTACCCTCCTGGATGATGGTCATACAGCACGGCGCGAGACAGACATCAGACGGTGGTTCACCTGCAGCATGGGTTAACAAACCCTGAGTACTTGGGGTACTCCGCAAGACTTACCCGACTAAGGGTGTAAAATGAGACTCAGGAATGCAAGTCATAGGTAAGGCTAGCAGGAGAGAGAAGGTTTGCAGAAAAGCATTGCTAACCAACATTTTAATTATTTATCATTATAATCATAGTCATAATTCCAATAATCAATCTCATCTATCATCAATTCTCAACTTCCTTTGATCATTCGGTGAACCTAGTTGCGAACCACTTTTCGGGGTAGGTGTGAGGATCAAGTCTCCATTAACCGAGGAGCACGTCGATTCGAATCCAGAAAAATACCCAGCTGGGGATTCTAACCACACTGCATATGCAGCACGCCGGCATACATATACCAACCCGTCATCTAGGTCTTTCTATCCCGGAACCGGTCCTGCGCCACCCGGGAGCACAGTACTCCACTCGTCTCCAGGCACGCCGGCCACGTGGGTACACGCTACTCCCGCCATCTCTCCACTCCCAGTGCGTGGTTGTCGGTTCCAGCAATAGAGCCACCTGACTCTAGGCTTTCCACATAGGTATGTGGCTAGGCTGTTCATCATGATCACAGCAGGCCTACAACGAACGGTCCCTACTTCCTTCCTGCCGTCAGACTTGCATTGGGGCCTAGCCCGAATACAATACTGCCCGACAGTTTTATTATCATGCCTGAAGAGTAGTGTGACATGGGAAACGCCGTCCCATGAGCAGGCCACTCAACGAAACACATTTTGGGTGATACCGACCAGTTCCAAACTATTCCGAAAGCGACCATGCATCGGGACTCTAGCCCGAATACACATCGACCAACGGATAACAAGTTCTTCACCAATCATAAAGTATATACATGTACATAGCACAGAAAATAGTTTTTCTTTTATGGAATTCTAATTTCATTAAGCATGCCTAGCATTTTTCAAATTATTTATTTAAATCAGGTTTCAGGGTAGTTATATGGGACAATGCATTTGGATAGGCAACAATCAACTCCTAGCAACCTAATGCAATAGATTAACTCGAATTGTAAAGGATTTCATAATAGAGGGTTAATGCACCGGGGCTTGCCTTGGATCGCGAAGAGGGTGGGATCAGGGTCGGTTCCACAGATGTCAAATCCCTGGATCACCTCCGGAGTCGGCTCCCCAGCAGTGGCCTCAACCTTCACTCCTTCGCTCCCGGTCACTACACGTGTGCAATGATGCATGCTTAACATGATGCAACAATGTAAATAGAAATGCGATAATCAACGATTAACATCTTGAGTACAACTTTCCTTCACGGAGAAGTTGTATTCGGAATTCGCAAAATAATATAACAATTATTATTTCTAACCGTCGTAGAAAGTCGCTGCACAACTTTATTACTACAACCTACAATATCATCTTACATTGCCAAGGATCATAGGGTGGTAGACCCTTGGACTACAATCAATCCAAAATACACACAAAACCCTAAATCCATTTCTCCTACTCATTTTATTCATTTTTCTAATTTCATTTATATTTACTAGCTGACCAAACTTACTCCAATTGTGACCAAAATTTATCAACAGCTAGATTTCATCATCAAACAGTGCCACAATTAATTTCATGATTTTTGGGACTACCTACAATTTATTAAAAATCACCAAAGTTGCATTATTCATTTATTTGGGTGATTTTTACTCCTAACAGAAAAAGTTCAAAACCCATATATTATATTTTTCCTATATACTAGGCATCACAGAGAGCTATCACAAAAATTTTCAGACTATTTCAAGCTATAGATTAATTCATACGAAATTCACAATCATCAGCACTATTCACATGAATTAAATTTGGAAAAGGATTTGAAATTCATTCGAAAAAAAAAAAAGCGGCCCAGCCGGCCGGAACGGCCCAACCGGCCACACCCCGCGCCCGAGCCGGCCCACTCGGCCCACGGTCCCGCGCGCCCTCCCCCGCGCGCGCGCGGCCCGTGCCCGCGCGAGCTGAGGCGCTGACAGGCGGGACCCGCCTGTCAGTTCCCCCTTCAACCTCGCGCCGGCGCCTGGACGCGCAAGCGCACGCGCACGGCCTGCACGGTCCTCGCCGCCGACGGTCCTTTCGGCGAAACCGAGCGCGGCCACCTAGACCCTAGGACCCCGTGAACACTCTAGCACCCTAAAACTCCTCCCCGCACGCCTACACCGAGTCAAGCTCGACCATGGCGGACGCCGGGACACGGCGGACACGGACTGAGCACCACAGCGCAGTAGAGATCAAAGGACGGGGTGGGGAATAAACAGAGGCTCACCACGAAGCTGTTGGGAGTGTAGGCGAGGACGGAAGTGGCTCGGTGGGGGCGGCTTGACGGTGACAACGAGAGGCAGCGGCTCGGCTCCGGCGACAGCCCTTCGTTCCGGCGATCCTATTGCGCCGCAAGAGAAGCCGACGCGAGCATCAGATTCAGGAGGTTACCGAGGCAAGGAAACACGGAACAAGAAGACCTTGGCTCACCCGGGACGAGACTTGACACGACGGCGAGGCAGGCGGCCGTGCTCCACCCGTCCGCGAGAGAGACGACGCGCGCAGTGATGCAGTAGGGCACGATGGCTCAAGCAAGTGGGCGCAATTGAGGCGCCAGGGAACGTAGAAGCTGTGGGCACGAGGAATTGAACGACGAGGGTGCGGTGTTGTCGGATTTGGAGAAAAGGTGGAGCTCACCTCGCCGGCGGCCGAGAGAGAAAGAGGGGAGAAAGAGGGGCTCTAGGCCTTAAAAGGGAACGGGAACGGGTGGGGCAGTGAGAAACGACGCTCGCGGCTCGTCTTCGCACAGCGTGGGAGCAGGAGCGGCCGTAGCCGACCGACGGCGACGCGCCCACGCCGGCGTCGTGCGCCACAGTGCGGCCGGACAGAGCCCATCCCTGTGAACAGTAACTCTTACCTACTCCCCTCCGTCGTTTTTTGTAAAATTGACCAATTTCAAATCTTCAAATGGGAGAACGATCAAAAGGAAAAGTGTAGCTCTCAGAAAACTGAACATCTTTCATTTTTGGACCAACCCCAAATTCGGCCGAATTTGAAAATTATTCAAAAGGGGGTGAATAGGGTTTTTGAAACCTAGATTGAATTTTTGAAATTACTTTTGACTTTTCATAACAACTTGAAAAATGGTCAAAATAAGAATTGTTCCCCTCAGAGAGCTTAACAACTTTAATTAAGGAAGCTTTGTCAAATTCCAAGTAATTTTTGAAATGACATTTCAAATTTGATTTTCAATTCACTGTTTTGAGCCAAATTCAAATTTTTACAACAGAACTTCAAAATCTCCAAAAATAAAAGTTGTCACATTTTAAAAGATCTACAACTTTCATTTAGGGGTCATCTCAAGATTCCTTCTAGATTTTGAATTAGGGTTTTAGGCCAAAAATTAGGGTTAATTCGAATATCCGATTAGGGTTTTGAATTTCTAAATCAACAATTCATCAATCCAAACCACTCTAGGGCCCTAAGCACAATCATATGCAGATTAATTAATTTAAATATGATGACATGGCAATTTAATTATCCCGTAATACCCGAGGTATTACACCCGGTGAGCTTGTTGCATCGATGGTTGGAAACTAGCAGCGGCGGACAACGGCGAGGTGGTGGTGGTTTCGTTTTGGCCCGATTGGGGGTGGCTTCCTCCAATTGAGGCGACCAGCAAGGCATACAAGCCCAAAAGGGCGGGTTTGCGCCTCGGCAAGGTCTTTTTCATTGCTACGGCGCGTGGCGGCGCACCGGCGAGGTTGCGGCGCACACGAACAGGGCGGACGGGGGCTCTTTCCGGCGCTAGTAGCTTCGTAGATCGAACGAGAGAGTCGTGGCGTTGCTCCACGACAACTATCCTACTCGGTTGGCGATTGGTGGCGCTCGGAGCGGGTGATCTCGGCGTCGGAACGCGTCGGTGGTGAGCGCGCTCCGCCGGGAACGTGTCGTGCTGCGTTCTCGGTCTAGCAAGGCTCGTAGCCCGGGGTTTCGGCCGGTCGCGTGAGTGTGTGGTGCAGGTGATCTCCCTGAGCCGGTAAAGGCTCGTGCCTGTGCGTCCCGTGGGCGGAACGCCATGGCGAACAGCAAGGCGAGGTTGGCATAAGAGAGCTCCGGTGACTCACCGTGGTGTCGGAGTAGTTGGGATAGTGGGGCCGTGTCAAGTCGGTGCCGTGCAGGTGGATCGCAGTGCAGTGCCGAATAGCGACGGGGCACCGGCTTCTCCTCCGTGCCCGGCTCCGGCGTGCTCCGCGGTGGCAGTGCTTCGGCGGTGCTCCCTTCCTTCTCTGCCCCGCCTTCTTCCCACCTCTCTGCTATGCGGTGTGGTGCGGTGGTTTGTGCCGCGGCGGCGGCGAGTGGGAACAGGGCTAGGGCTGCTCGGGCAGTCCCCTTTTATAGCCGAGCTCAATTGGCTCCAATGGCGGACGACCGTGATCTGCCGAACGGAAATCAAGGGCTGTGGCGAGCGCCCGGCTAGGGTTTCACGCTGCCTTGGCGACCAAGGTGAGGGGACAGGCGGGGGACAGGTTCGTCAGGTGTGGCGCTGTCGGGTGAGGCTCTGTCGGGGTAGTGCGCGCGGTCACGTGATTTGCGTGCACCCCCCTCGCCTTCGCGAGGAAGAAGAACAATGGGGTGGGGCTAAAGCGGCTGACAGGCGGGGCCGAGCTAGCAGCGATGGCGCGCGTGTGCGGTCGGCATCGCGCGTGCGCGTGGTGTTGGGCCGCGACTTGGGCCGGCTGGCTCGCGCGCGAGATGAAAAGGGAAAAAAAAGGCGGGCCGGTTGGGCTGGGCTGGCACGGCGCGCGCACCCGCGCGGACGAGGCCAAGCAGGCCGGCTGGGCCGAATGGCTGGCTAGCCTTGCTCTCTCTCCCTCTCTTTTTTCCCTTTTCCATTTTAATTTCTAGTGTTCAATTTAAGCATGTTTATGCTTTAGTATTTGTATGAGTACTCAAGCCAATCATAAGATGCAAATAAAATCCACATATGCACATAGCTAGTGAAAATAACTAAAAAGAAGTTGGGGTGCAAAGACACATATTTATAGCTTGTAGATTTTAATTCCTATATGCATGCATATGAAATAGGGTTTTAGTGCAATAAAGATGAAAATTTTAATTGGTTGGTATTTTTGGGTTGTGTGGATTTTTAGGGTTGTTACAGTCCTCCCCCTCATTAGGATCTCGACCTCGAGATTCAGAGATAACGTACCCTTCGAAGAGGTAAGGAAACATAATCCGCAAGTCCGATTCTTTCTCCCACGTAGCTTCCCTTTCAGTGTGATTGCTCCATTGTACCTTGCACATTGGAATGATCTTGCTTCGAGTCTCTTTTGTATCTCGTGCCAATATCTTGACTGGATGTTCTTTGTATTCGAGTGTGTCCTGTAAATCTATTGCATCCGTAGGAACCTGTTCCTCGGGCAACCTCAAGCACTTCTGTAGTTGCGAGACATGGAACACGGGGTGTACCCCTGACAACTCTTCCGGTAATTCTAGCTTGTAGGCAAGCTTTCCAATCCTTTTGCAGATCTTGTACGGCCCAACATATCTAGGAGCTAACTTTCCTTTCACATGGAACCTGACCGTACCGCGGAGCGGGGATACCTTGAGGTAGACATAATCTCCAATTTCGAACTCAAGTTCCCTTCGTCTTTTGTCCACATAGCTTTTCTGTCTGCTCTGGGCGATTCGCCAATTCTCCCGGACTTGTCCAACACCTTCTTCGGCTTCTACTATCTTGGCGGGACCAAAGAATGACCTTTCACCTGGTTCCGACCACATTAGCGGAGTTCTGCAAGGTCTTCCATACAACGCTTCAAATGGAGACATCTTAATGCTTGTTTGATAACTGTTGTTGTATGAGAACTCGGCGTGGGGTAGACAGCTCTCCCATCCTTCCTTGTACCTCAATACGCAAGCACGTAACATGTCCTCGAGAATCTGGTTCACTCTTTCTGTTTGCCCGTCCGTTTGCGGGTGGTATGCTGTGCTGTAGTCGAGCTTGGTCCCGATGGACTTGTGCAAGGATTTCCAGAACTATGATACAAACTGTGAGCCTCGGTCAGATATAATACTCAGAGGCGCCCCATGTAACTTCAAAATGTTTGCTATGTACAGATCTGCCAGCTTTTCCGCTCTATACTTTCTTTTAACCGGTACAAAATGTGCAACTTTGGTCAGACGGTCCACTATTACCCATATAGAGTCATACCCATGCTCGGATCGGGGCAGTCCTATTATGAAGTCCATGGATATGCACTCCCACTTCCATTCTGGTATCTCAACTGGTTGTAGCAACCCTGCTGATCTCTGATGCTCGGCCTTGATTCTATTGCATGTATCACATCGGGCTACATGCCCTGCAATGTCTGTCTTCATATTCTCCCACCAGAAGTGCTTCCTTAGATCGTGGTATAAAACATCTTGGCTGACCCTGGGTGAATGCAATATTTGGAGTCATGCCCTTCCGACAGGATCTCTTCTCGTAACGCTGAATCCGTCGGTACACAGATTCTGTCTTTGTATCATACAGTTCCCTGCTCATCTTCTCGGTATTCGGGGCCTCTCCCCAGCTTCATCCAACCACGGATATAGTCTATCTCAGGACAGTTCTTTTGTGCTTCACGGATTCGTGAGGTGAGGTGGTACTCAACATGTAGCTCATTCAGTATACCGTGAGATACTATCTCGAGTTGGAATGCATCGAATTCCTTCTTAAGTTCTGAAGGCATAGATCGGCAATAAGAGTATGGCAGTGACTCTTGCGGCTAAGAGCATCAGCGACAACGTTAGCCTTCCCCGGGTGGTAATGGATCTCAAGATCATAGTCCTTGATGAGTTCTAGCCATCTGCGCTGCCTCATATTCAGATCTTCTTGTGTGAAGAAGTATTTCAGGCTCTTGTGATCGGTGTATATGTCACACTTGTTGCTCATCAGATAGTGCCTCCAAATCTTGAGTGCATGCACTACGGCTGCAAGCTCTAGGTCATGAGTCGGGTATCTCTGTTCATGCTCCTTCAGCTGTCTCGAGGCATAAGCTATCACTCTACCATCTTGCATTAGTACACAGCCCAAACCTTGCCGAGAGGCATCACAATATACAACAAAATCTTTATGAATATCAGGTAGGGCTAGTACAGGTGTAGTAGTGAGCTTCTCCTTCAAAGTCTGGAAACTCTTCTCACATTCAGGAGTCCATATGAACTTGTTCTCTTTCTTCAGCAAGTTGGTCATGGGTCTTGCAATCCTGGAGAAATTCTCAATAAATCTGCGATAGTATCCTGCAAGCCCCAAAAAGCTTTGGATTTCTGTCACATTACGGGGTTGCTCCCACTCTTTCACAGCTTCAATCTTGGCTGGGTCCACTGCAACTCCTTCTCCTGACAGTACGTGTCCAAGGAAAGTAACTTCCTCTAGCCAGAATTCGCACTTGGAGAATTTGGCGTATAGCTGGCTGCGAGACAACCTCTCCAATACGGTCCTCAGATGATGTTCATGTTCCTCTTTTGTGGCTGAATAAACCAATATATCATCAATGAATACCACCACAAACTTCTCTAGCTCATTTATGAAGATCTTGTTCATCATGTTCATGAAGTATGCTAGAGCATTAGTGAGTCCGAATGAGACTACTGTGCACTCATACTGCCCATATCTAGTGACAAACGCAGTCTTCGGAATATCTTCTTCCCTGATCTTCATCTGATGGTACCCTGATCGGAGATCGATCTTTGAGAAGTACTTGGCCTTACTCAATTGATCTAACAGGTCATCGATGCGGGGCAGTGGGTACTTGTTCTTGACTGTGACCGCATTCAAATTTCGGTACTCAATGCACATCCTCATCGTGCCATCCTTCTTCTTGACAAACAAAATGGGAGATCCTCAGGGCGAGGCACTAGGCCTAATGAAACCCTTCTCCAGCAATTCCCCCAGCTGCTTCTTGAGTTCCTTCAACTCATCAGCCGACATTCTATAGGGTCTTTTTGCAATTGGTGCAGTCCCTGGCATCAGCTCTATAACAAACTCCACATCTCTATCTGGTGGCATACCTGGCAACTCCTCTGGAAACACGTCATTGAACTCACAGACCACTGGCACATCTCTGAATGTCAGATCTATCTTATCTGCCTTAGTTTCCAGGGCACATAGGAGGGCTTGGACTCTCTCGGTTTGGGGTACACATCGGACAGCTGTTCCCCAATGGTTGGTTACCTGTACATATCTAGGTGAACAAGATATCACTCCCAGGTGATCTCCCTGAGCCGGTAAAGGCTCGTGCCTGCGCGTCTTGTGGGCGGAACGCCATGGCGAACAGCAAGGCGAGGTTGGCATGAGAGAGCTCCGGCGACTCACCGTGGTGTCGGAGTAGTTGGGATAGTGGGGCCGTGTCGAGTCGGTGCCGTGCGGGTGGATCGCAGTGCAGTGCCGAACAGCGACGGGGCACCGGCTTCTCCTCGGTGCTCGGCTCCGGCGTGCTCCGCGGCGGCAGTGCTTCGGCGGTGCTCCCTTCCTTCTCTGCCCCGCCTTCTTCCTCCCTCTCTGCTATGCGGTGTGGTGCGGTGGTTTGTGCCGCGGCAGCGGCGAGTGGGAACGGGGCTAGGGCTGCCGAGCTCAATTGGTTCCAATGGCGGACGGCCGTGATCTGCCGAACGGAAATCAAGGGGTGTGGCGAGCGCCCGGCTAGGGTTTCGCGGTACCTTGGCGACCAAGGTGAGGGGACAGGCGGGGGACAGGTTCGTCAGGTGTGGCGCTGTCGGGTGAGGCTCTGTCGGGGTAATGCGCGCGGTCACACGATTTGCGTGCACCCCCCTCGCCTTCGCAAGGAAGAAGAACAGTGGGGGGGTGAGAGCGGCTGACAGGTGGGGCTGAGTTGGCAGCGATGGCGCGCGTGTGCGGTCGGCATCGCGCGTGCGCTCGGTGTTGAACCGCGACTTGGGCCGCTGGCTCGCGCGCGAGATGAAAAGGGAAAAAAAGGCGGGCCGGTTGGGCTGGGCTGGCACGGCGCGCGCACCCGCGCGGGCGAGGCCAAGCAGGCCAGCTGGGCCGAATGGCTGGCTAGCCTTGCTCTCTCTCCCTCTCTTTTTTCCCTTTTCCATTTTAATTTCTAGTGTTCAATTTAAGCATGTTTATGCTTTAGTATTTGTATGAGTACTCAAGCCAATCATAAGATGCAAATAAAATCCATATATGCACATAGCTAGTGAAAATAACTAAAAAGAAGTTGGGGTGCAAAGACACATATTTATAGCTTGTAGATTTTCATTCCTATATGCATGCACATGACATAGGGTTTTAGTGCAATAAAGATGAAAATTTTAATTGGTTGGTATTTTTGGGTTGTGTGGATTTTTAGGGTTGTTACAGTCGGCCCGTGCAGCACGGCAAAAAATAGCCGCGCCATGCCAGCCCGAGCACGCTGCCCTTCAAACCCCTCCCAGAAATCAGCTAAGTGTTCAGAGTCTCAAATTTGAAGTCATTTTTCACAGAAAACATTCAAACAGCAAAGATTAAAAGAGTAGACATTGAAGAACACCAAATTTAAAGGATAACTGAGCTGTGTGCAATGCTGCCTCATTAAAAACCTTTCTGGGTAAAACTCATCCTTGTGAGAAACTCCAGAAAGGAAAAGAGTACAGCACAACTCTTTTAATTAATAGTTTGTTCAAAGGTTCACAGTCACGGACAGAAAACAGAGTGTTCAAAGTCTAAACTCTCAACTTACAGTCATAGCTCTCAAGTCTAATGTCTAAACTCTCAACCAGCAGAAGCAGAAGCCACAGAAGCACTTGTAGATGTGCTAGCACTAGCAGAAGGAGGGGCAGATCCATCTTCAGGAACATCAAGATACAAATTCTCAAAGGACTCAGCCAGCTCTTGGTTGTCGACAGAATGCTGAAGTATTCTATCACTGAGCTCCCAATCCTTGATGCAAGCCAAGATCTCCACATGTTCAGGCAAGAGTCTTCGGCGCCGCTCCTCAATAATCCTGCCTGTTAAGCTGAAACAAGATTCTGAAGACACAATGGAAACAAGAATAGAGAAAATGTCTCTAGCCATTATAGAAAGAATTGGATAGGTTAGCTTGTGGTCACGCCACCATAGAAGTGTTTAAGCATGAGATATGTAGCATTCCATCTAACTTCCATATCCAACCCAAATTTTCTAGGTCTAAGACCCTATGCAATGCAATAGTTCTTGAACATAGCAATTCTTTGATTAGAAGAATTTTAAATTGATAGCTTTTCTTTGATTGCCAGAACAAATGTCAGACGTAAGAGCAACAGAAGAGGCACCAGCAAGCACACAGTTCTTAATTAAACTACGACATCCATTAAAAAGCTTGCCAAGATCTCTAGTGGTGGTTTGTCTAGAGACTTTAACAAACCTAGGGTTATGAGAACGTTGAATGTACTCTTCCCAGGCATCTGTTTCACCAATTCCTATGGGCAGATCAAGCCTAGTAATCAATCGACATAGTTCTGTTCTCGCAACATCAGGTTTGTAGTCCTAGTTATGCACATAACCATCAAGATTATATGATAGCCTAGATTGTACCCTAGCGCGTTGATCAGTTTTAAGCCTGCATGTTTTCTGGTGCCTCTTCAAGTGACCAGTGCCAGCACTAGATCTAGCAGACAAGATCGACTTACACATTCTACACTTAGCCTTAGTGCAAACAACTTCACCATTCAAAGTTTCATAGATCTCATCAAAATCTTCCCGGACAGGTGATTTTCGCTTACCAACCTTACCAGCAGCAGGACCAGAGATGTCGGAGTTAGTGTTCTCAGTCGGAACCCCTCCAACACCGTCGCCGTCCACATCGATCGGATTCGGAGCAGCAAAGCCATCTCTGAGATCGACACCGAACAACGCAGCAACGTCATCTCGAATGTCTTCGTCGTCCTCCCCCTCGGGTGCCATGCCGGGCAGAAGAGCGTCTTCTTCGGCCATGCCGTCTTCTCCAACCCCGTTCCTCGACGGTGCGAGTGGCCGCCTTGCTCGCTCTAGGCCACAGCTAGAAGACGAAGCGTCGGCTACCGACCTGCGCAAAAGCACAGAAAGAGAAGCCAGTTAGGGTTAGGGATCTAGGGTTAGGGTTAGGGATTTAGGGTTAGGGTACATACCTGCGCAACTGGAGCCCAGTGCCGGAGAAGAAGCCGACGACCCAGAGGGAGACGATGCACCGATTAGAAACGACGGCGAGTGGCGGAGAAGGGAGACTGGTAGAACAAACTCACATAATCACCGAGAGGGAAGGGAAGGAAAGGGGACAGGACAGGAGGGAGAGGGATTAGGGGAGAAGAAAGAGGGGAAGGACGACGACGGTCGCCGCCACCGCCGCCGTCACCGCCGCAACTCGCAAGCCAACCAGCAGTAGCAGACGGCGAGACAGGTAGGCGGCGAGATGGCGAGACAGTGAGACCGGAGACGATGGCTAGGCACGGCGGGGCGGCGGCCGGAGCCCGGAGAGGACAGAGGAGGGGTTGGGGTTAGGGTTAGAGAGAGGCAGCGAGGGATAGGCGCGACGGGAGGGCGGGGGTTCGAATGAATTAGGGTTTGGGAACAGGAGGGTGCAGCTGCGGCCGCCCCTTATATACGAGGCGGGGGCGAGAGGGTGCGGCTAGAGGGGCACCGGGCCGCTATAGGGCCATGGCCGTTGCGCCTGCCGGGCCGTGCCCGCTCGCTGGCCGGCATGGCGGCCCAAGCACGGCCTGGTAGAGCGTGCCGGGCCGGCCAGGACACAGTGCCTTTCGTGCTGGGCCGTGCTTGGGTTGGGCCAAAATCCCAGGCCGCGTGTCGAGCCACCGTGCTCCGAGCTGCATGGCCAACTATAGCTTCAAGCTGGAATAGCAATAGAAAAAGTCCATTGCACCTTCATCAAGTATTGCATAAATTGATTTAACAAAAATGAAAAAAATGCAGCCTCTGCACTTGAGCGGGCACATGCCTAATAGCACGTCTGGTAGTGCTCCGGTGTGGACACAAGTGTGGGACTTGGTGTCTGGAGTTGTGATCAGTGATTGTCAACGGAGTTCACTTGGCACGTTGGTTGGTTTGTGGTGTGCAGGTGTTGGGCTCGGTGAAAGATGCTAGTTTGGTTTTGGCAATTGATGAAACCTAATACTAACCTAAGTGCTAAGTGTGTGTAGCAAAATAGGTTAGTGCAGATGACATGAGCACAAGTGAAGATCAAGTGATGGATTTGGGAAAAAGGAAAGGAACCAAGAGCTAGAGGCAAAGGTAAAACAATAGGAAGCTCTTTGGTTTGGTGATCAAGGCACTTAGTGAGTGCGATCACATTTACGATAGTTGGCCGGACTATTAAGAGGGGAATTATTTCGTGAACCCGGTCGGCAAGTGCTCTAGGATTGCATTATTTGCATACACTTGGTAACTAACCTAAAGAGACTAACTCCGCCTTGCGAAAGTGCTTAAAACCTGCTAACACTCGTGCCTAAGCATGTGAAATATTTAGTTGTTAGCTTATGAGAGCAAGGGCGATGAGATAGACTTGAGAGTGCACTCAGAGGTGCACCGGACGTCGGCAGCGTCCGGTGTGCATTTGGCCTTTCTGGAACCTCTCTGAGTAAACACCAGATGTTGGAACAGTAACTCCAGCGCGTCCGGTGACTTCAAAATTGCGTCCGATGCTATCTTCGCAAAACTAACACGGTGTGAACATCGGACGCTGCGAGCGTTGGTGACCTAACGGTGGACGCATCCGGTGCCTTTTTAAGCTTTCTGGATGCTCTCTGCATGGACACTAGACGCCGGTGTCGGAGCGTCCGGTGTGACGGCTTCGCGTCCGGTGCTAGCGCGCGCAGTGAAGAAATTCAAATGGCTAGTACACGTGTCAACGGGCGATACACCGGACAGCCACCGGACGCGTCCGGTGTAAAATTAAGGAGCGTCCGGTGCTTACGATTTCGGAGTGAAATGGCTAGTTCTTTGAGCACGCTTATAAATAGAAGTGTGGCTGGCTTGGTGAAAGCCCTAGTTTGGTTTTGATAATTAATGACATCCTAATGACTAACCTAGATTGCTAGTGATGGCAAGGTTTTAGGTTGGTCAAACCATGGAGTGTGGAGCCTAGGAGCTCTACCATGGATCAAGTGAACAAGAAGTGAGGTGATCAAGTGTTAAGCAAAGGCATGAAGGCAAAGGTATAACCTCAAATAGGTTTTTCTTTAAGTGATCAAGACACCTAGAGGGTGTGATCACATTTAGGATAGATAGCCTCTATTAAGGGGAGAACGAGTGTTGGATTACTTTCAAGTGCTCTAGGTTGCATCTCATGTGCATTGATCCAACCAACCTAGAGAACATTTTTAAAAACCCTTGAAAAATATTTGCAAAATGCTAACACACTGTGCACAAGTGTTGAAGACCTTGAGTGTTAGCGCATAGAAGCAAGGGGTGAGAAATAAACTTGAAAAATGCTGAGAAATGAGCGTCGGACTGTTAGCAGGGGCAGCGTCGGACTATTGTCCAAAGTCCGACGCCTAACCCTAGCTCCGGCCAATGGCGAGCGTCGGACGCTCAGTAAACGAGCATCGGACCATTGCCCACTCCAGTCCGACGGTGCCGATCAGCGAGGTGTGACGCGTGGCGCAATCTGAGAGCGTCGGACGCTAAAGCTTAGTCCGTCCGACGCAGTTTTCTCGGTTTCAAACCTCTCTGGAAACGTCGGACTCTCGAGTTCGTTAGTCTGACGACCCCTCCGCGAACGTCCGATGGTACGCGCGCAGTGTACTGGGAACAGGGCGTCGGACCAAGAGTTTTGGTCCGACGCCCCCAGTCCGACGGTCCGCAGTTGAGCGCGAGAAGTAGCCGTTGCGATCCAGCGGCTGAGGTTGAACGTGAGTTGACACGCGGCAGCCATCCGAGCGTCGGACGCGAAGGATTAGTCCGACGGTAGGTCTGACGCCCCGAAAATCGTGTTAACGGCTGTTTTTTCAGTGGGTAACGGTTAGGATTGCACTTAGGGGTATTTATACTCCTTCTCTGGTCACTTGGTGACAACTCTTGCACACTTGAATCATTTGCATACTCTTTGTGAGCATCCTAAGCCTCCCACTCACTCACTTGTTCATCTTTGATCATCTTTGTGAGTTGAGTGATCCTCAAGTGCATCATTGCTTAGTGAATTGCATTCTAGAGCACTTGAGAGCAAGCCAAGGTTGAGTTCTTATTCTCTTGTGGCATTGCCGTATCCCTAGCGGCTTGAAGGCGATTCCAGTGTGAGGTTGATTGGAGATTGTTCAAGCCCACACCGAGGTGATTGATTGTGAGAGGTTTTGTGGTTATCCTCGGCGGAGTGTCAAAACCAACTCTGGTTGATAGCCACTTCTCTTGTGTTGGTGAGCGGCTCCCGGTGAGGAATTGGCGTGTGAAGCCTAGCTCGCAATCCACCAAGGAAGACCGGTGCCATAACGAGGAGTAGCGTGACGGCGATCACGTGAATCTTGGTAAAAAGTCGAGTGTTCTTTGTCTTCTCCACCATCGAGTGGACTCTTGGCTTTCTTGTATTCTATTGGGTTTGATCATTTGGTTTTCATATTGGATATATCTCGGTGATTGGTCTTCACGGCGTGCGGACTTCACTTCAATCAAGCCCATCGGTATAATCCTCTCGATCTCTCTTCCTTGCGCTTAATACTTGTTTAGGTGCCATCGCCTTAGGTTCGGGGGAGTTGGTTTCTTGCGTGTTGAGTGCTTATATTTGTGAGTAGCATATCTTGATAGGTGGCTTGCATAGAATAGTCTAGAGCTAGCGCTTTGTCTCGCTTGCTTATCAACTAACTTGTGGTCTAGTATTTTGCTAGAATTTTTAATAGGCTATTCACCCCCCTCTAGCCTATACGGTCCTTTCACTTGGTGCTGATCTCTTGCGCTTTTTCAACTTCCTAAGCTCCTTGAGAGCTCAGTATACTCCCTCCAACTCTCTCCTCTTGATTCAACTTGAGATTTTGATTGAGAGAGAGTGAATCAAGTGTAGTGATCATCTCATTGTATTCTAGTGCACTTGGTGGCTTGGTGGCGGAGTAATTCTTGTTACTCTTGGTGATTGCTATCACCTAGCCAGCTTGGAGGTGGAGAAGGTGTGGAGAAGCTTGGTGATTGTGCTTGCTCACACCGGTGGATTGTGAGGGGTTTGTGCCTACCCCGAGCAGAGAGCTCAAAGGTAACTCAAGTGGATTGCTTGTGTCATTGAGTTACTTCCTCCGTAGTAGGTCCTTGTGGCGCCTTGTGTAGGCTCGGTGTGTGATACCGATTAGCCACCGGACCACCGGTTGAAGTCGACACAGCGGGGACGTAGTGTGCCGGCAAGCACGTGAACCCCGGGGATAAATCTTGGGTTCACATTGGTATCCTCACCTTCGAGTGAGTGATTTATTGATTATCCCGGTGATTGGCTTCATCTCAAGGCAAAGGTATAATTCCCGAAGCACCTCTCTTTACTTTATGCAAAGTAGTTAGCTAGTTTGCTTGTGTAGCCTAGTGTAGTGTTTTGCCTTGTGCTAGTTAGTTTGAGTGGCTTAGTGCATAGATTTACTAGACTTATATAGGTGGCTTGTTTAGTTTAGATGTTGCATTAGCTTTGCGATTATAGCCTCTTATGGTACTAATCCTTTGATCTAGTACTTTGTAGTTTTTTAATTTAGGCTATTCACCCCCCTCTAGCCAACTTGGACCTTTCACTCAGATGCAGTGGGGGATGGCGGTGTGAAAAGTCAAGTGAGCGGGCCGTGTCGATGGACTGGGAGCGGTGAAGGGCAGACACGGGACTTGGGCCGAGGGACTCGGATGCCGGAGCGCCAGCTGTGGTGGCGAACACTTGGCGACATCGACAGGCACGATCGAGCATGGTCGAGGGACTCGGAGCGTTACGTGGGCCGGCGCGGTCGAGGACCGGCGGGACGCGACTCAGGATGGTTTTCGGGTTTGGGCCTCAAAACCCAGGCGGAGCTGCTTCCAGCGGGAAGCAGGGTGACATATGGCGGAATCCTGAAGGTTGCATCAAGACGACGGCAACTCAGATAGGAAGCGGGGTCGTCTAATTCTATCGACAGAGACAGGCTATTCCAGAATGCTCTAGGGATAGCTGGCTCGCCTGTTTAGCAGTAGTATTAGTTAGGGGGTATCTGCAAAATTGTAATAAGCACGTTAAGTAGAGGATGGCAGTCCCCTCTTTCCCCATCTCTCTCACTTTCACCCTCTCACCCATTTGCTTAGGGCTAAGACACTAGTTTAGGGAGAGATCCACAACTTTGGTTCTTGGTTGTGCAAACACTTGTTTTGAGCTGGGAATCGAGGCCCTAACCTCGTGGCGTCTCCGGGATTCAGAGTAAGGCTTGTGCTCTTGTGTTCTTGAGTTGTTCTTGCGTTCTTCGTTCCCCCTTCTCTTGTGTGCTTCGATTCGTGAGTTCTAGGTCGTTTCGATCCATTCCTTTTGCATGCACTTGATCTTTGTCAGGTGGAGAGTCTTTTGACCGAAGGAAATCGTTCTATTCCAAACCTACTCGTAGATCGGGACAATTCTTCACCATGAACGAATTCAAGAGCATTTTTCGGGGCGTTTCGATTTCCCGTTGATTCGGTTCGAATTGAGTTTTGATCTTTTAGGAGATGATTCTAGACTGCCTTGTGACCATATGGCCTAAAAATCGTGGTAGTTCATCCATCCTAGATCGAGCTCTCTTTGATTCTCATCTCGGGCGATTTTGAGGGAGTTCTCTGCGCAGTCGCGGACAGTTCGGACCTGGGGGGTCGAACAGTCCGGGGGTCGGGCCGAGTACAGTGGAGTTTTGGCTCTGCTCGGTTCTTCCAGTCGCGGACAGTCCATCGGTTAACCGCGGACAGTCCGGTACTGTACCCCGAGAGTGGTCAGTGAGTGTTTTGAAAGTTTGGTTTTTGGGTTTTGACCCGTAGATAGTCCGCCCTGGTAGCGGACAGTCCGGGGTCTGTCACCCGATAGCACGCAGTTCCTTTTTAAGTCTCGGGGTTTTTAGCGAGTGAACAGCGGACAGTTTGGCTGGTTCTTGCGGATAGTCTGGCGTTGTTCTCCGACAGTGAACAGTTTTTGTCCGAGGCACTGTTGTCATCAGAGCGTGCCGCCGGACAGTCCGAGCCTGCCCGCGGACAGTCCGAGATCTGTATGGCGGACAGTCCGCACCTAGACCGCGGACAGTCTGAGTCTGGGCAATGAGCTCCCGTTCGAGTTTTGCTTTCGCGTTATCTCCGGTGCTTCTGAGTATCCCGCTGTGCTTCTTGAGCACCCAACCTCCTCTAGGTTCGTGGATATCTCGTGAGGATTTGTTTGCTTTTTGGGATCGTGTTTAGGACAGTAGCCTCACACATATTTCGGAAGAAATTTTTGAGGCTCCTATTCAAATCCCCCCCCCTCTAGTCGCCTGTTTGGTCCTTCATCAGGCTTTAGCCAAACCAGTTTCACCTTATAAGTTATGTGATAAATAGTTTTTTAGCTCCGGTTTCTCTTACGAAAATGTTTGGTACAATAGCTTGTCTTGGCTGTTAAAAACAACAGAATATCCATAGTACCCCTCTAGTTTTCTTTTTCCTTTTTTCCATTTGTTTTTTCCTATTGCTTCCTATATTTATTTTCTTCTCTTATCTCTACTGTCTTCGTCCCTAAATAATGACAATCTCGTTTCCCGAGAAGTCAAATAATTTGACTAAGTTTATAAGATATTATCTATATTTAAATCTCTAATTATATTTACTAGCAAAAATACCCGTGCGTTGGAACGGGAGAAAAATCATATCATAGCCAAATCAATGAAACACGGCATAAATTTTAATCTTTTAGAAAATATGCATCATTGTTAGGTTTTGTACTCTAAAAGTTACAGAATTCTAGAGATAACAAAGCATTAAAGAAATTTCTTCTTTAAAGCCCAATAGTTTAAATTAACTATAATTAATAAATAATAATAGAACAACATAGTAAGAATTTTTTTTACCATGATGGTCTCTTATTTGTGTGTTCTTAATTACCTCTTTTGTCGTCCACTTTCCAGATGTAGAAGTACTCGTTTTTTTTCATGTTGGGTCTGTCAAAACCCGCTGATCAAAGGCACTTATGAAAATAATGAATGAGCACACTGACCAGGAAACTCATTAGTAGCTGCCATGCATCGATGGATTGCTGCCACACGGGACCTAGAGTTCCTGCTGCAGGAACAGCAGAGACGATCACGGACGTCTGGATAGCAGCCAGGCAAGAGAAACACAGCAGCCAGGAGGTGCTGGCCAACCTCGAGCTCGGCATCAATAGCATCGAGCACCTCGCTATCAATGGCTTAGCACAATGACAAGATTCGCTCGCTCCTCGCTCCGCATCTCCAATTAATTGCTGTGGACCGACGTTGTCACTGTCACGCGAAGGGCGGCCGCGCGCCTGCGAGATGCCGAACAGCCGCAGCCTCTACGACATAACTCTGCCATGCAGTATTCACCGGCCGCCTTGGCAACCTGGAGTCCTGGAGTTGTCAACCGCACCCTCTATCTATCCGTCGTCTCCAGCTTCTCTCCTGCGCCTTCCTTCTCGGTTCTCCCAGATAGGTAAGTGGACGTGTAGGCTCGACATATATGTACAGGTGTTTGATCTCCAAATGCCGTATTACCTTTGAAGTCTTGTTAGGATAGGATTTATATTTTTTTATTGGGGGACGCGGCGCTGTTTGCTGGGAATTCGGACAAAGCTTGGAATCCAACCGGCCGACGGCACGCCCAGACCGGAAGGCTGGACGAAAATAAGCCGGAAATCTTCTCGTTTTATTAATAGGTATAGATTATAAAAATATAATCAATGACTAATCTAACTAGACTTATTTTATGTTATAAATATTAATATTATCATGTTTTATATTAGGTCAAAATTTAGAATCTTTTAACTACTCCGAATGCGAGGGCTGCATTTTTGTGAAAGGAGGACGTCTTTGTCGGGTAAGTACACCACTTACACGAGTCGGTCCTCTTTGTCCTGCCCTGCCTCCCGGCTAAGGATGGAAACGGATTGGATACGCATGGAATCGAATCCGGATGTCACCTTTTACTACATTTTAATTCGAATACGAATGCGAATTCGGATATTTTCGAATACGAATATAAAACAGATGCTTCGAATGCGGATCCAAAATCGGGTATTTACTCGATCTAACTCAAAACGCACATTATGAAATTTAACATACATAAATAAAATTTTATTATTAAGTACATCATTAACGAAAGTGAACTTAATGAAAGTACACTTCTAATTAATCTCTAAGAGCGAAGTAAACTAAATTATAAGAGATAATATTGAACAAAATAATAGATCAAGTGAATAAGTTCAAATAAAAATGATACAAAACAAATAGCCATTTTATTTTATAATTAGTATTGGAATTACGTAAAACTAGAGATAAAGCATTTGTGTATATAGCATAGAGAAGGATAGCACAAAAAATAATCTAGTTACCAATATATATTTAATAAATAAATATATCAATCAATATTATATTTATATAAATATTTATTATGAAATTTTAAATTTATATAAAATAATGTATATCAATAAATAAATAAAGTAAAGGATTAAAATAACTTAAAAGGACAAATATATTAGATTAACCTAAATTATAAAGTGCTAAAATTAGTTAATCTTTATGTATCATTAATAATTTAAAATTAATGCTTAATTTAATTTTATATATACTATTAAATATGTTACATGCATTATGTCACACCCCAAAATTTTCTATTTTGGGTTGTGCATTGGCAACACTAAATAAAATGAATGATTTCAATTTTGATATAAATTTTTCCAAGTTTAGTTGACTAAGCGCCAATTTAGATGTAGAAAATAAACATGAACCTTTTAAACTTTTATAAACTAAAATGACAGGCTTTTGTTGATGTGATGTTTGTTTTGGATGTTTGAGTTTGTAGGTTGTGTGCGAGTAAAGTTCTCAAAATGCGTTTAGTAAATCGGTTATCCTAATCGGCTGTTTCTTGTCGCTCTCTACAATTGAATCCTTTGTTTCCTACCTTCATCCTTTAGTTTAGAGTTTTCTAGATTCATGATCTTCTCTCCTCGGTGCTCATCATTCATCAATCTTTCTCTAAAAAACTTCCTGGAAATTTTTCTAGCTTTTTATACAACTTTTCTTTAATTTTCCGTGAGCAAAATCTAATTTTTAGATGCTCCAAATATCTTTTCATGATCTTTAAAAACTTTATTTGGATTTATCATGTTCCAAAATGTCTTCAGAAAATTTTCCCATAATTTTTGGGGCCTCAGGGATATTTTACGCAACATAAATATTAATTTTGGACTTTATAGAATTATTTTATTTGTGAAATTATTTAATTACGAAAATAATAAAATATTTCATTATTCCTCAGCCCGCAAAGCCCATGTGCAATAATCATAATATCCTTTTAGCCCATGCATTATTTACTAACAGGCTTTAATAATTAATTATGCCCATTAGTAAAGGTGGAGGGTGCAACACCAATTAGTACCATATTGCTAATTGATGTTGGGGTGAGGAGTTCTCCTTTCTATATATATCTACTAACACTAAGGGCAAATTACACCAAAAACTATCTCAACGGAAGCCCCTAGTCTGGGAATTCCTAAATTTATTTTTCTCTCTTATCTACCATGTTGCTTCCAAACTCTGCAATTGGAGAAGCAATTTCACGAGAAACCGTCGTCCTCTGCATCCAGCACGGCCGACCAGTCATCCTCGCTTTCTCGACCGTCGGTAAGCGCCCCATGCAACAAGTGCTCTCTTTTCCATCCGCCTCCTGTGTTTCTGAATACAAATCTCCCTGGTCGCTTCTTCGTATTCGCATGTTCTATACAAGCAAGCATGCCACCATCTCAACTGCAAGTGCCGTTCCCCATGCAAGTGTAGATGCTGGCCACCAAGAAAAAGTACGTGACCTTTATTTCCTTAGAATATATCAAATATATGGCAGATGCCATGCTTACCTCACTAATCTATCTTTCACTAATCCATGGTGTTCAAGTTGCTTCTTCCCTGGGAGAGGTTGCGCGAGCGGGCACCACCGTACCGTGGCCTCATCGCTGACCAAGACCGGCCACCCGTGCAGATGCAAGACCATGCGCCCATGTGTGCACGGTGGTGCAACAGTCATTTGCTGACCAGAACGGAGCAGAATCGTTGCCTCAGCTTGAGTGCAAACAAGTGCCCCACGACGTCGCCGTCGTCCTGAGACATGGTCTCTCTTTTTCAACTGTCTTCAAGCTGGCAGTTGAGTAGCTATCGTCGTGCCGCCGCCGTCGATCTATTGCTCGAGTGTTCTCAGTCCATGGCGAGACCACGATGCTGTCACCGTCTCCATGTCGGGTCGTCATCGCCAGATGTCGTCGTCCCCATCAGTGCTTCTCTAATGTTGGTGAGGAACCCCGCATTCGTGCACCTATCATACTCCGCGTATATAGTTAATCCTACAAAAGTTTCTATCGACATGTCTAATCCTATATGGTCGTTTGCCCGTTCTAACTCCAGATTAGTTGTTTCTTTTTACGATGCGCTGGTAATGACGTAGTCTGTATATTAGTGCCAATGTTTTTTTTCATACCACATATTTATGAATGTATTAATTTAAATGTTAAATTGATAGTATATTTGCAACTAGCGTTATAACTAAAATCCGTCTATTGTTTTTAATTCATTTTGTTGTGTTTTGATCATGCCGACCCGAGCTAGGTGTTAACTACATCGTTTTGCATGTTTCATGTCTCAGAATTTTATAAGTCAAATCTTAATTGATTAATATTTATGCAACCGAGTTTGGAATCAAAATCAATTTAGAGATGATCTATGGTCTTTTATAAATAAATGCTAATTTGATTAACAATAACTTTAATATTTCTCTATTAATTATAACTTGGATAGTTTAAACACAAAAATTATGATTATTCGATTAGTTTCTCTCACTTATTCTATGTTTTCTAAACTATTAATGTTTAAATGAACTAAAGATATTAGATCTTTTGTAAATAAAATATGATCATCTATAACTTAATTTTTGGAACTAAATATGTTTTGGTTAATCTGAATTAATTCTAATTAACATAGTTTTCTTAATTAACATGAATCAAGCTTGTAGTTGTTGCTTTTTAATAATGTAAACTTCCCAATAGGTCTGTTCCTTGTCTTTCTTGCGTTCTCGTGATCATAGCAACGAGCTTTTTCTTTCTAGTACGTTGTTTTGCCTTGTATGGTGTATTGTTCTTAGTGTCTCTATTTGTTTGTTTGTATGTTTGTCTATACTTGGTGTTTGCTACGAATAGAAGAGAACAGTAAGTAGGCGCTGGAGACCAGAAGCTACAATATGAAAGATGAAGCTTGAAGATTCTGAGCAACTGCTGTGGCGTAAAAAGCAAATTAAGGCAAGTATAGTTGGGTATTCTTATTGTGACTATGATCTTGTGACTTAATTAATGTTTAAGTAACAAACGATAAAAATGGCTTTTTAGCAACTTGAGGATTTATCTGTAAACGAAGCTTCTGGAGGGACAGTACAACTGTGAGGGCTACATGGCTCTGGTTTTAGTTAAGTATGAGGACCTTTTCTAGCTTGTTAGAGGTTACCCTTGTGGCGCAAATGGGGATAAGTACACTGGGGATCCCTGGATTGGTCGTATCAGCCAGACTCACTTGATGAAACCTAGCAGCCCTAACTTGTTAGACAAACTTCTGAAAGACTTCATAGTGGACCCTACCGGCCTTCCTTGGTAGTTGGCTAAGAGGCTGATCACCTCGGGAGAAAGGGTAAACCACGGCTCACAGTGAAAGTATACACTTCTGCGCAGAATTTATTAAACTAGTATACTAGCCTTGGCCAAGGACACGGGCGGCCTTGAAATTATTACCGTTTTATGCTTTACATTATTTATGTTACTTTGATCATGAGATTACTATACTTGCTGAGTTCGACATGAACTCACTCTTGCTATTCCCCCCACACCTCAGGAGAAGTTTAGACTTGTGGTCAACCAGTCGGTTTGTTCCTGCAGAGTGAAGTCTACACCCGGCGTTGAAGTCATTTTCCGTTGTTGCACTCTGAGGTTATATTTGTTTGCTATTACGCTATTTATTTAAGCATTTTTCTCTTGATATTTCCATTATCTGTGACTATATGTGAGATTTGTTTTTCTTATTTCACATATAGTGTATGTCTGGTTTTATCCTTAAAACCGGGTGTGACACATTAATAGTAATAATAAAATTAAATAATTGTTCACTTATTATGAAGAGAAAACTTTTAAATAAGTTTATGGTACCTTATTTTCTATTTGGATACGGATATTACCGGATATTGTCGAATACGGATCTGGAATCGGATAGAGAAAACATTGAAATACGAATACGGATGTATCCACTTTGACATCTATTTTAAAACGGATACAGATATGGATATCCATATATACAATTCGAACAAATACGAATACGGATAATTCGGATATCCATTTCCATATTTCCATCCTTACTCCTGGCTCACCATAGCTCAGCAGCCTCCCTCTGACCTCGCAGCTCCGCCTCCCTCTTCTCCCTACCTACCTTCGACTGCCACCTGTCCCCACCCGGTGCGCAGCAGCCTCCAATGGCCCATACGCTCAGATCAATCGCAATAATGCAAAGCAGCAGGCATATGCTGAGCACATACTATCCATACCGTTCAAATCTGCTTTGAGATTTATGCTATACACACTACCTAATATTTTATACCACTGTTCTACATTGCACGAATCTCAAAGCTGAACGGCTGAGATGGTCCGACCGATCGTCACCTCCTTCCACACGAGACACGGTGGCTGCAACCAAATTGTGGTGTTGCCATTAAAAAATGGATTGTAACGTTTTGCTCAAGGTGGTGTCTAATGTTCAATATAGAAGACTGAAAGTAGATTTTGGAGAATAGGAAGGAGCACTCCAAGGAGAGCCATAAAGGAAATATTTTGCTGTAATGATTTTGGCAACCCACGGAGTTGCCGAGGAGGCCTAGGAGGAGGTGGACAGCAAATTGCGTTGCCAAAGCAAGCTACGTGGTGTTTCAACGTAACGACGTTCTCTGACTAGAAGCCAGAGGTCGTGCGTAGCACTTCTGCTTCGATGAGACAGTTAGGCTCTGGAAGCTGCGATGTAGATATCGTGTAATACCCTGGGTATTACGGAATAAATAACCTGCCATGTCATCATAATTAACTTAATTAATTTGCATATGATTGTGCTTAGGGACCTAGAGTGGCTTGGATTGATAAAGTATTGGATTGAAAATTTAAAATCCTAATTGCGTATTTGAAATAACCCTAGATTTAGCCCCAAAACCCTAATTCAAAATCTAGAAGGAATCTAGGGGTGATCCTTTAATGAAAGTTGTAGATCTAATTAAATGTGACAACTTTTATTTTTGGAGATTTTGAAGTTCTGTTATGAAAATTTGAATTTAACTCAAAACAGTGAATAAAAAAAATTGAATTTGAAATGCCATTTCAAAAATTAATTGGAATCTGACAAAACTTCCTTAATGAAAGTTGTAAAGCTCTCTGAGGGGAACAACTTCTATTTTAGCCATTTTTCAAGTTCTTGAGAAAAATCAAAAGTAATTTCTAGATTTTAGTTTGAAATTCAAAAGCCCATTTCACCCCCTTTTCCATAATTTTCAAATTTGGCCGAATTTGGGGTAGATCCAAAAATCAAAAATGTTCAGCAGGAAAAATGCTACAACTTTGGTATTTGTGGTTTTTAATTTTTATACACAAATTTGGGAGATATTTGTACAAAAGACAAAAGTGGGGAAAGTGGAGCTACAGTAGCCGGGGATGGGCTTTGTCCTCCCTCCCCTGTTCGCACGCCGCCGGCGTGGCCGAGTGACGCCGGCCCGTCCTTGCGCGTTCCTGCTCCCACGATGGCAACGTTGACTCGCGGGCTTCTCCTTCTCCCTCTCCCTCTCGTCCTCTGCCCTATAAATACGACGAGCGGGCCGCTTTCTCCTTTTCCCGTTTCCCGGCTCGCCGGAGTTCGCTCGGTTCGCCGGCAAAATTCGCCCACACCGCACCACCATCACTCTTTCCATCTCGTGAGCATCTAGCCAACTCTCTTGCGCACCTCCCGAGCCCACTGGTGGAAGCTGTAGTGGCTCGAGGGTGCCGGTGTACTCGTCGCCGTCGCTGCGGGTGCCCGGAGCGCCGCCGCGAGCCGCGTGCGGTGTCGAGACCGATTAGGTGAGTTCTGGGGATCCTTAGCTTGTGTCCGAGGCTCCATGTAGCCTGTAGTTTCTCATGCTTGCGACCGTATGCTCTGTGGTGGTCCAGTGTCGCCGGAACAGGGGAGTTACCGTCGGAGCACGCCGCCGCCGTTGCGGTCACCGTCAAGCTCGTCCCTTCGGGCCACCTCTGCCTTCACCACCTTGTCACCGAGACCCGTGGTGAGCTGATGACTCTCCCCAACCCCTCTGTTATTACCTCGCGGGTCCGGCGTGGGCGGCGTAGATCCGCCGGGCTGCGCGTCCGCCATGGGCGAGCTTCGGCTCGTCGTAGGCGATTAGGGTAGGAGCTGAGCATGCCTGGGTGTTCCCTTAGCTCTAGGGCGTGGACTGACGCGGTCAGTTTCGCTGTTGAAGTCGCCGGCGGCGATACCCGTGGCGGACCGCCGCGTGCCGGTGCGTGCGCGAGCTGGCGGGAGGTAGGAGGAGGAGCTGACAGGCGGGGCCCGCCTGTCAGCGCCACAGCTCGCGCGGGCGCGGGCCGCGTGCGCGCGGGAGACGACGCGCGTGATAGTGGGCCGGCCCAGTTCGGGTGCGGGCGCGGGCAGTGCGGCGGGGGCGAGTGGCCGGGCCGAGCCGGTGGTGTGGGCCGCCTCGGGCCGGTTTCGCTTTTCCCATTTTCCAGCGATTTTCAATAGTCTTTTTCAAATTTATTTCTATGAATAGTGCTGATGTTTGTCAATTTCATAGGAATTAATCTGTGGCCTGAAAAATCATGAAAAATTTTGTGGTGGCTCTCTGTGATGTATAGAATTTAATAAAAATATCATATGTTCAGTTTAGACCTTTTCTGTTAGGGGTAAAAATCAGCCAAATAAATGGATAATGCAACTTTGTTGATTTTTAATAAATTATAGGTAACTCCAAAAATCATGAAATTAATTGTGGCCCTGTTTAATGATGAAATCTAGCTGTTGGTAAAAATTTGGTCACAATTGGAATTAGTTTGGTCAGTTAGTAAATATATGTGAAATTAGGAAAAATAAATAAAATGAGTGGAAGAAATGGATTTAGGGTTTTGTGTGGATTTTGGATTGATTGAAGCTCAAGGATCCACCCCTATATGATCCTTGGCAATAAAAGATGTTAGTGTAAGGTCAAAGTCGTAAAAGTCGTGCAACGGCTTTCCATGACTGCTAAATCATCTCTTTAATAATTGCTGTATAATTTTTTGATCTCCGTTTACAACTTTTCCGTGAAGGAAAGTTGTACTCAAGATGTTAATCATTGATTATTGCATTCCTATAAAGACTGTTGCATCATGTTAAGCATGCATCATTGCACCCGTGTAGTGACCGGGAGCGAGGAAGTGAAAGTCGAGGCCACTGCTGAGGAGACAGCTCCGGAGGAGATCCAGGGTTTCGACATCTGCGGGACCGATCCCAACCCGACCCTCTTCTCACTCCAAGGCAAGCCCCGGTGCATTAACCCTCTGTTGTGAAATTCTTTATAATTCGAGTCAATCTATTGCATTAAGTTGATAGGAGTTGATTGTTACCTATCCAGATGCATTGTCCCAAATAATTATCCTGAAACCTGATTTAAATGAAATGGTTTAAACAAAAATGCTTAGGCATGCTTAATAAAAATTAGAATTTTATAAAAAAAAAACTATTTTCTGTGCTATGAATGTATACATACTTTATGATTAGTGGAGAACTTGTGATCCGTTGGTCGATGTGTATTGGCGTTAGAGTCCCAATGCACGATCACCTTCGGAATAGTTCAAAGCTGGTCGATATCACTGTAAGGTGTTTCGCTCGGCTGACGTGCTCGTGGGACGGCGTTTCCCATGACTTCTCACCGGCAGACACGATTTTCAAAACTATAGGGACCGTTCGTTGTAGGCGTGCTGGATCGAGATGAACAGCCTAGCCACATACCTTTGTGGAAAGCCTAGAGTCAGGTGGCTCTATTGCTGGAACCGACAACCACGCACTGGGAGTGGAGAGATGGCGGGAGTAGCTTGTACCCACGTGGCCGTCGTGCCTGGAGACGAGTGGAGTACTGTGCTCCCGGGTGGCGCAGGACCGGTTCCGGGATAGAAAGACCTAGATGATAGGTTGGTATATGTATGCCGGCGTGCTGCATATGCAGTGTGGTTAGAATCCCCAGCTGGGTATACTTTCTGGATTCGAATCGACGTGCTCCTCGGTCAATGGAGACTCAATCCACTTCCCTACCCCGAAAAGTGGTTCTCAACTAGGTGTTTTCTGAATAAAGGAAGTAAGTGGAAAATGACGATCTATGAGTTTGGATATTGGAACTATAGATATATGATGATGATAATGATGAAATAAAATTGGATAGTGATGCTTTTCTGCAAATCTTTTACCTCCGGCTAGCCTCACCTATGACCCTGCATTCCTGAGTCTCATCTTACACCTTTAGTCGGGTAAGTCTTGCGGAGTACCCCTAGTACTCAGGGTTTGTTAACCCTTGCTGCAGGAGATCCGCCTTCAGATGTCTGTTTTGCTCCGTGCTGTATGACCATCATCCAGGAGGGTAGCGAGGAAGAGTGAAGTGGAACCTGTGGGCAGGGTTCGAGTTACCTTATGTATAATGTTGTATAATTATTCAACTGCTACTGCCACTACTTATGGATTGTAATAATCGTACTGGAACTCTATTTGGACAACTGGTTTGTAACATAAAGTTATGTAATATTCCGCTCCTGTACTCTGATGTATTTTACTGTGAAATGTTGTAATCTTGTAATGTATTCGCAATGTGATCCTGCGGAAGAAATTGGGCGCTAATGTAGCCCGACAGATCGGTCTAGGTTATATGGAACATGGGCCCGGCTGTCGGAGTCATTAATGATAATGACAGTCGCCTGTGGGCCATGTAATTTAGGCGGTTCTGTTACAGTTGGTACCAGAGCATTACATTGCCAATCATTACGGATTACCTTTCGAAAACTTCAAAATGTTTTGGATCATAAAACTTAATATTATTTTGGGTCCAAATTGCTTCTGTTCTTATCTTATTCCGTAGTCTTAAGTGATTTATATTTAATATCATGTAGCTATGGTAGCATGTGGAATAATATTATTATTATTAGCCCTATGTTGAAAAGTTTACTTACTTTTGTATGTGTTTACTTGCATGATTTAAATTCGTAAGTACGTGCATGCATCATGTTCATCACATAATAATAACTTCCTCCTTAAAAGTGGGTATTTGGGATAAGTTACCAAACCTGTTCTTGCTAACTTGTATATCTTATAAAATCCACTTACCTTCTCCAGATGGCTCGTTGCAAGCTCACTGCCAGGAAAATGACGGGACCACGTGGCGTTCCGCGCCACCAGCTGGCGCCACGTACCGGGGAGGGCGAGGCTTCTGGGGGTCGCCCACCCTGTCGCAGCAGTGAGGAGTTGGAGGCTGAGGTCGGGAGACTTCAGAGGCTAGTGAGTCAGTGGGAGGAGGACTACCGTGTGGCTCGCCTCAATCACTATCGTGATGTGAGGACCAACCGAGACTTGCGTCGGGAGATTGACCGCCTGACGAAGCAGCGGGACGAGGCTTGGGATCGCGAGGGAGCGATCATGGACAGGATGTTGCGGGCAGAGCAGCGCACCGCGCAGCTGGAGGAAGACAACATCGCCTTGCACGAGGAGGTGCACCAGCTCAATGATCAGCTCTACCCTATTCCGGTACCTGAGGAGGAGGACCCGGAGCTTGGAGTTGTCCTTGGTGAGGAGGACATGGAGGAGACTGACGAGGAGATCGAGCCTATCGAGGTCGAGGAGGCAAGCTCCGAGGAGAGTGACGAGGACTTTGAGGAGGACTTCGTGGACAGTGACGCTTCCTACGCGTCTGCAGTCGACGAGGACTAGACTAGTGTAGGCCTAGGGCTGTCAGCTAGTTGCCTTTCCAGTTTGTAAAATAGGTGCTTGCTAGAAAAACCTTAGTATGGGGCGTGACTCTTGCTTGGGTGCGAGTCTTGTAATATTAATAATGTAAGAATTGTGTGTGCTTCTATGCTCTGCTTATGTAATATAAGTCCTTAGTGGTTGCTTGTTAACAGATGGGAGATCACTCTGGTCATGGGACTGGCGCTCCTCCACCGCCACCACTTCCAACCACTCTGGCAGAGGCCATCACTGCTTTGACGAACGTGGCAACCCTGCTAGCTCAGAGTCAGCAAGATCGTGGTGGACGCCGTGGTCGCCGCGACAATGAGGAAACCACCTATGTTGACTTCACCGACACCCGTCCGCCTGTGTTCACCAAGGCAGATGAACCTCTGGAGGCAGACGATTGGCTTCGTACCATGGAACAGAAGTTCAGCTTGATCCACTGTACAGAGGTACAGAAACCTCTGTTCGCAGCGCAACAACTCCGTGGTCCAGCAACGACCTGGTATGCCAACCTGTTGGCCGCACAGACTGAAGGACACCAGCTCACCTGGCAGGAGTTCCGCGAGGCGTTCCGTGCTCATTATATCCCCGCGGGTGTGATGAGGCTGAAGTTGGATCAATTCCTGTCACTGAAGCAGAACGAGTCAACTGTCACTCAGTACCTGGGACAGTTTAACCATCTGGCACAGTATGCACCCGAGCACACCAACACCGATGAGAAGAAGAAGGCCTGTTTCATCAGGGGGCTGAATTACAAGATTCAGCACAGTTTGTCCAACAACCTCAAATGTACTTTCCATGAAGCGGTTGACTGTGCATTGGCTTTTGAAGAAAGCAACCGTCAGCTCCAGGAGGAGAAGAAAAAGAATAAGAGGCCTGCATTTTCTGGTGGTCAGAAGCGCCAGAAATTCATCTACCACCCCACTCACCAAAATCGTCCATCTTATCCTCAACAGCAGGTGGTTGTGCGCACCGCCGCCACCTCCCACACCTCAAATCAACAAAATGCCACTCAGCCGAATGCCCCTGGCGTTCGTATTAATACCCCTCAAACCACCTACAATCATCCTTGCTACAACTGTGGTAAGATGGGGCACTGGGCACGCAACTGCCCTTTCCCAAAGAGGTACAATCAGAATGCACCTGGTGGTCAGCAGCAGCAACATCAGCAGCAGCAGCAGAGTCAGCACCGTGGTCATCAACATCATGCTCAGAAGGGCAAAGTTGTCAAGAAAGCAGGTCAGGTCTATTACACTCAAGTTGATGATATCCCTGCGGGAGAGCCCGTCATGATGGGTAGGTTCCCTGTTGCCAATCATCCTGCACTTACGCTTTTCGATTCTGGTGCATCGCATTCATTCATAAATCGTACCTTTGTCGTCAAGCATGAAATTCCAATTTGGGAAATAAAAGAAGATTTCCTTATACACTCGCCCGGGGGGCGTATGTCTACTAAAGAGGTAGTTCAGGGAGTGCCTATAGAGTTGGGAGGGCATAAATTCCCTACGACTATGATAGTGCTAAAGAATCAAGATATTGACGTGATATTAGGTATGAATTGGATGTACCAGCATAATGCTCTCATTGATGTGCTGAATAGAACTATAAGAGTGAACATACCTAATAGTCAAACTCAACTTCTTATCCAACTTCCACTACCTATGAGAAAGGTGGAGAAAACCGTGCAAAGGTTGTGTGCTACCTCAGTGGAAGAAGTGATGAAGATTCCTGTGGTATGTGAATTCCCAGACGTGTTTCCTGATGAGTTGCCCGGTTTGCCACCTGATCGAGATGTGGAATTTGCCATTGAGCTAAAGCCTGGAACAGCTCCTATCTCTCGTAGAGCTTATAGGATGCCTCCCAAGGAATTGGCAGAGCTTAAAATTCAGTTGCAAGAGCTGCTTGATAAGGGTTTTATCCGCCCTAGTTCATCTCCTTGGGGTTGTCCTGCCTTTTTTGTTAAAAAGAAGGACCAATCTCTTCGACTCTGTATCGACTATCGTCCACTCAACGAGGTGACTGTCAAAAACAAATATCCGTTGCCTCGTATTGACCTACTCTTTGACCAACTGGCTGGAGCTAGGGTGTTTTCTAAGATCGACCTTAGGTCCGGCTACCACCAAATCAAAATCCGTCCTGAAGACATTCCAAAAACGGCTTTCACTACCAGATATGGCCTATATGAATATCTAGTCATGTCTTTTGGCCTAACCAACGCACCTGCCTACTTCATGTATCTCATGAACTCCGTCTTCATGCCCGAGCTCGACAAATTTGTTGTCGTGTTCATCGATGATATCCTTGTCTATTCCAAAACACCCGAAGAACATGCCAACCACCTTCGCATTGTCCTAACTCGTTTGAGAGAGCACCAGCTTTATGCAAAGTTTAGCAAGTGTGAATTTTGGTTGAACAAAGTTCCTTTTCTCGGACATATTCTCTCAGCTGAAGGAGTATCTGTCGATCCGAGTAAGGTGGAGGAAATTTTAAATTGGAAGCCACCAACCACTGTTCATCAGGTCCGTAGTTTTATGGGCATGGCGGGATATTACCGCCGTTTCATCCTAGATTTCTCAAGAATAGCCAAACCAATCACCAACTTATTGAAACATCAAGTCAAGTTTGTGTGGTCGTCAGAATGTGAGGCAGCGTTTCAAACCTTGAAGAAGTGTTTGACTACTGCACCAGTCCTAGCTCAGCCAGATATTGAAAAGCCATTTGATGTGTATTGTGATGCATCCGGTACTGGTCTCGGCTGTGTTTTGATGCAAGAGGGCAGAGTTATTGCTTATGCTTCACGACAACTCCGACCTCATGAAGAAAATTATCCTACTCATGACTTAGAATTGGCAGCTGTGGTTCATGCCTTGAAAATCTGGCGCCACTATTTGCTAGGCAGCACCTGCAATGTGTATACAGATCACAAGAGCCTGAAGTACATCTTTACACAAGAAGAACTGAACATGAGGCAGCGAAGATGGCTTGAGTTGATCAAAGATTATGATATTGAAGTGCATTATCACCCTGGCAAAGCTAACGTGGTTGCTGACGCACTCAGTCGGAAGGCTCACTGCAACTGTCTGACTGTGAAGCCCTATAGTCTGTCGTTGTGCGGTGAGTTGGAAAAGTTGGGCATAGAAATAGTTCCACGGGGCAGTCTGGCAAATATCAGTATTGAAACTTCTATCCGTGATGAGATCGTGGTTGCTCAAAAGGGAAGCAAGGGCATCAAGCATATCAAAGAAAAAGTCCAGGCAGGAAAGGCAGGTTGTTTCAGAATTGATGATGAGGGCGTCGTATGGTTTGAGAATCGCTTGGTAGTTCCAAAAGTTCCGGAGCTACGTCGCAAAATTCTCGATGAAGCTCATCTGACCAGATACTCTATCCACCCAGGAAGCAATAAGATGTACCAGGATTTGAAACAGAAATTCTGGTGGACCAAGATGAAGATAGAAATTGCGCAGTACGTGACGAGATGTGACACATGTCAGAAGGTCAAGGCTGTGCACATGAAGCCTGGTGGAGAGCTACAACCATTGCCTGTTCCCGCGTGGAAATGGGAAGATATTAGCATGGATTTCGTTGTGGGATTGCCCAAAACATCAAGTGGTTATGATTCCATTTGGGTAATCGTTGACCGCCTCACTAAGTGTAACAACCCTAAAAATCCACACAATCTAAAAATCCCAACCAATTAAAATTTTTCATTTATTTATTGAGAAAACCCATTTTTCTTGTGCAAGCATATAGGTTTCATTATGAAATTGGTAAATAAAGGAGTGTAGTTTGCATTTTAATTCCATTCACATAGAATAATAACTTATGCATCACATTTGGGATTTATTGCAATTTATGTTTGTATTTACTCAATAATTAAAATGGGCAATATATGTATATATACACTAAACTGAAAATAAAAAAAGAGAGAAAGAGAGTTCGGCCAGCAAGCCAGCCCGAGCCCGCCCGACCTTCCTCTCCTCATCTCACCGCGCGCGGCCCACGTCGCGGCTCGGCAGCGCACGCGCGCGACCGGCACACACGCGCTCGCGCTCGCGCTCGCTGCCAACCCGGCCCCGCCTGTCAGCCACTCTCGCCTCCACTGTTCTTCTTCCTCACGAAGGCAACGCGCCTGCCGGGGGTGTCGCGCGAATGGCGTGACCCCGGTCCCACAGCCGACCGCATGGCAGAGCCCTGACCCCGCTGTTCCCCTCCTGTCCCCTCCTTTCTTGGCCGTCAAGCGAACCCGCGCCATCCGGAGCCCTAGATCCACTCGAGCCACGGCCCTCCGATCGGCCGAGCGCAATCAGAACCGTTCGCCATTGGAGCAGGCCAAGCTCGCCTATAAATTGGAGCACCCCGAAGCCCTACTCTCATTTCCCCTCGCCGCCACCGCAGCACAGACCGGCACACCGCACCAAACCGAGAGAGAGAGCGAAGGAGAAGGGCGGAGCAGAGGAGGAGAAGCTGCCGGAGCGCCGCCGCCGCGGAGCACGCCGGAGCCGGACACGGAGGAGAAGCCGAGCTGCGGACGAGGAGCGGCACGGCACTGCGATCGCTCTGCACGGCTCCGACTCGCCACTGCACCGCCATCCTAGCTTCACCGACACCACGGTGAGCCTCCGCACGCCATGTCCGAACCTTGCCCTGCTTTTGCCATGGCGTTCCACCCTCGGGACGCGCAGGCACGAGCCTATACCGGCTCGGGAAGATCACCTGCACCATGCACTCACTCGACCAGCCAAAAACCCCCGGATTACAAGCTTGCTAGACCGAGAACGCAGCACGACGCGTTCTCGGCGGAGCGCGCTCACCACCGACGCGTTCCGACGCCGAATCACCCGTTCCGAGCAATCCGTCTAGCAACCGTATAGGTTAGAGCATCGTGGAGCACCGCCACGACCCCCACGAGCTAGCTACGCGGATCTAAGCGCTAGAGGAAGCCTGAATCGCCTTGGCCGCGTGCGCCGCGACCTTACCGGAGCGCCGCCGCGAGCCGTCGCTAGAAGAAGGTCATGCCATGGCTAAATTCGCCACCAGAGTGTTGTATGACTCTCTGGCATCACCAATTTGACAAGACCGCATTCGATTGAACCAATACTTGGTCGTAGCCGCGTTGCCGCCTTCCGCCGTCGTCGGCGACACGCCGCCGCCACAACCGAGCACCTTGGAAAGCTCGGTAGCCAAAATTGGTAGTTGGTATACCATCGCCTTGGACCCTGGACGCGTATACATCTCCTAGAAGACCTCCTTAACCCCGCCGGAACCTCACCGTCGCGACGACATCGCCGCCGACAGGTTCCGCCTCGCTTAAGATCCGTTCCGAGTACCCCCGGTCGCCTCGCGCTGCGGAGAAAGGCCGCCGAGGTTCGCCAAGTCTGCCTCGGCACCGCCGCTAGATAGCCGAGCCCTGTCTTGCCGAAATATGGCCATCGCCGCCCTGTCACCGACCGCCACACCGGAGAGACACCGCCGCCTTGAACAGACGCCCTGGAACCCTGCTAGCCCCAAATTTCCGATTCGCCCGAGCCTCCCCAGGAGAGCTCGGGAGAGCAGCCCTCGGGCGCCCAGATGTCCGATTCGCCCGAGCCTCCGCAGGAGACCTCGGGAGAACGGCACCCTCGGGCGCACCAAATGTCCGATTCGCCCGAGCCTCCCCAGGAGAGCTCGGGAGAGCAGCCCCTTCGGCGCCCAAATCTCCGATTCGCCCGAGCCTCTCCAGGAGAGCTCGGGAGAGCAGCCCCTCGGGCGCACCATATTTCCGATTCGCCCGAGCCTCCGCACGAGACCTCGGGAGAACGGCACCCTCGGGCGCACCGAATCTCCGATTCGCCCGAGCCCCTCCGCGAGAGACCTCGGAGAACGGCACCCTCGGGCGCACCGAATCTCCGATTCGCCCGAGCCCCTCCGCGAGAGACCTCGGAGAACGGCACCCTCGGGCGCACCGAATCTCCGATTCGCCCGAGCCTTCCCCGGGAGAGCTCGGGAGAACGGCACCCTCGGCGCCGCGAATTTCCGATTCGCCCGAGCCCCGCTGAGGTACGCCGAACTATGCCGAGCCCCGCCGAGCTACCCCCGACCACCGCCGAGCCCCGCCGAGCTACCCCCGACCATCGCCGAGCCACGCCGAGCTACGCCAACTCCGGCAACCAGCATCGAACACCTGGACGACCTTCGGGTCTGTGTTCTGTTGAGGCGCCACATGCCGCACTACTGGACCCGCGCGCCACATCCCGAGCTGCCCCTGATTAACCGACTAGTTTTCCCATTCTCGGAAAATAGAATAATTTTCGGAAATTCATAACTTATTCATACGATAACCAAAAATTGCGCACCATATATCAAAATTCTCAGGAAAATGAGATCTACAATCTAAGACTATGTTTGTGTGCATTTGGCTCTTTGTTTTATTGGATTTTTCTGAAATACTCTATAGGAGTCGCTGACGCGACTATTTCGTGTTCGATTTCAGAGCCGGAGGAGGATCTGACTAAGGAAGACGACCACGAGTACTTCCAAGAGCTAGGAGACGACTACGAAGGTGCCATGTCCCACCAAATCCTTAGATCCTATTACGCATTGCAAATGACATTGTTGCTATTGCTTTATGATTTTGTATGGATTGGTTGCATGGTAGTATATTTGAATTACCTGCCTTGATAAGACTTTACCCTGCTATCCGCTGTTAGGTTCGCTACTGCTTAATTTACTGTTACTCTTCCACTACTTTCTACTTGCTATATGCTATGTGGTGGAATTGGGACGGTGTATAACCAATTATAACCACTGGGAGAGAGTGCTGCGTGCGTCTTGGGTGCGTGGTAAGGGTTGATGTCGACCAAGTGGGATGTGAGACGAGCCCATGGGGCAAGTCGTGCCGGGGGTGCAACCTGGGCATCCCCAAGCGAGATACCTGTGGCGGGTAAAGTTGTTGAGGAGGTTCCGGGTGGGATAGCCTTGGTGGTTTGAAGCCCGTGGACGGAGGTGCTGTGATGGCACGGGGAGAGTATCCCCTAAGTGGAAGATGCCTGCTTGGTCAAACCTAGGATGGACTAGTTTCAGGTTCATGGGAATCCTTTTCTACTCACTCGCTTCTGATGGGCGGGAGACGGCTGGACTACTTGGTAGGACGGTGCCACTACTGCTAGGTTGAAAGGTGATAAGGGTGGGCGGAGACGGTCGATGGGTTCCCGTTCCGTTCTAGATGCACAGTACCACTGGATGGGCCCGGTACTGTGTCTCCCAGTCTCAGCATAACGGTGTAGGATCCGGAATATCCCAGGGCTGAGTGGTAGGGTGGCATCGACCTAGGCAAGCAAGCACCCGGAATTCTGCCTAGGTGTTTGCGCAACACCTATGATGGCTAATCTTGTGAGTAGTGAAACCTCTGCAGAGTGTACGGTTGATCGATCGATACATATGCCAACCTGTTGGCTATGGACCTTTCCTGTGAAGCTTCTACTAGTGTAGTGAGTGTTCTCTTCTCCCCCTGGATGACATTTTTCCGGCAGTGTACCCGTTGTGGTAGTGTGCCGCTGAGATAGGCCCGAGAGGGAGTTGGGCCTGTCGAATGAGAGCGAGGTGTGGGTATGTGAGGTGTGGTGATGGGAAAAGGGATGATGGTGTTAACTGGTGATAAAACTTGACTAATTAAACATTGATTACAGCTGCATAGGAAAACCTCAGCCTATAGGTCTGCTTGTATAGCCTTGCATCCACTTTCCACAAAGCAAATGCTGCATAGGTGGGCTCCGTGGCCAGTACAAATCGTACTGATAAATTTGCTGTCAGGTGACGAGAATGAGTACGACTTCGAGGGAGATGATGACGAGGAATAGGGTCACGTGCTACACTCAAGTTGGCCGTGAAGGATGAATCGCTTCCGCATCTTCCAAAGCTTCTCTGATTGTTGATTCCGCCAGTGTGGCGATGTAATAAATATTTATGTAAGACTTATTTACCGTTGTATGGATCCTGGTGGCAACTGAGATATGGGTAATTTCATGGATTGTTCCAAGCAATCTGTTGAATTACAATTCGAGCCTGTGGATTTCCCTTCGTGGAAATCGAGGTCGTTTCAGTTGGTATCGGAGCCATACTTGACTGTAGGACGAGACCCATAGAAAATGGACGTTAGAATAGGAAGCCAGACTCTCTTTCGGTTATATTACCGACCTTGCATTCACTTTTTATGCAATGGCTTATCTAATACAAGGACCTGCTAATCCGTTTCTTGAAAAATTTGCAGATGACCAGCCTTGGACCACCACTTCGTCCACTGCACGACGGCACTATCGAGATCCCGATCAATGGGAGGAACCACGGCGGATTTGCCATGGTACTACGCCAGGTGCTGGAGGAGCTGGGAGCACCGTCTGACCAGATCCAGTACTTCAGCCGAGGGAAGCTTGTCGAGGCTGAGAGGTTTGAAGGACCTGTCACTACCAGAGTTGAGACACCCGTCAGCCTGACCCTTCCAGGGATGCCGGTTTTTACTGACTACACTGCTGGAGAGACTGTGGAGGACGGAGTACAGTCTGTCTCCCGCAAGGTACTACACGCAGTTGTGTACACAGCATACGAGTACCTTAAGGGGACCCACTTCTGTCTGCTACCTCAGGCCTTGGAGCTGCACCCTGACCCCATCCAGAGGATTCTGTACACCGGCCAGATCGTTCAGGCCGAGACTGACCCTTGCCTACGCACAGTGGCACACCACCTCCAGGAGCAGGACGAGTTCATCAGCTCATTGGAGCAAAGGAGGCGGCATGACCGAGCACGCATGGCAGAGGTCGAGGACAGTTTGCAGAAAGGGACTCAGACCCTGGAGAGTTTGAGCAGAGCAGTCACTGACTTGCAGTTAGAGATGCAGCGCCGTGATGAGTTACACCGAGCCGAGATCGCCGACTTGCGAGACAAGATCGGAGATTTTGGGCTTCGCAATGACTACCTGAACAGCAGAGTGTTGGAATTACAGAGGAGGCTGGACGACAAGGAGAGAGCACTTGCTGAGAGGGAGCAGAGGAGCAGAGACAGAGTAGTCGAGATGATCACGCTGCGTTCCAGGATCAAGGAGTTGGAGAAGCAGTTGGAGAAAGCCGAGGACAAGTCCACCCGCAACCAAGGGATTCTAATCGACCGCGTGAAGATGGTGGAGTTCCTAAAGGACAAGCTACGGAGGACAGAGACAGCTTGGAAGCAGTCCGACGCCAGGAGAGCTATTGAGGTCCGGAAGGTACAGAGTTCGCTTCCCCCACTGGAGATGGTGAAGCCCCGGGAGGGAGACTTCCGCATACCACCCACTACGCTCAACCTGAGAGCGTGTCCGTCTCAAAGGATGCAGGAGATTGAGGCCACTCCAGAGCTAGCAGTAGCACTCGATTATGTCAAGCGCCTGACCATGACCGACGACGAGATCGAGGCAGAGGACAGCCGCATACCCGACGCCGTACTTGACCTTATGCACCAGTAGCTTATGGGACCCTGCGTGGCCCTTAGACTAGTGATACCATGAGTTATCCTGTCATTTGGCTATCTGCGCATAGCACGATCTTCTTAGCAGTTAGGAACATCCTTTATGTAATAATAACCATGTGATGAGTGACATTTGGATCTTATGCTTCTTATGGTTCTTTATGCTTCTTTGGTTGAGTGCAGGATAGCATGAAAAATGTTTTAATTCATTTAAATCGTTGAAAACATCTAACTCCTACTTAAACAACTACAAGATTATTATTGCACTGAGCACGTACCTAATAATTTCAGATGTCGATGAGACGTTCTGCGCGTTTGGAGAACCGTCAGCCCTCCCCCGCGCCTGCGCCAGGACGTGGGCGTGGTCGCAACCGTGGACGCCCAGCTGGCAGACGTGCTGGAGTTAACCTGGAAGAAGAGCTGCGCCGGGCAGAGGATGCACCGCCGGTGATCGATCCGCCACCACAAGGCGAGAACGTGCCTCCGCCACCGCCGCCGCCACCGACGTTGGCGGAAGTGATGGCTCAGCAGACCCAGCTGCTGAATGCCATAGCTGCTGGGATGAACAGGCACCATGGGCCACCCCAGAATGACTTCCAAAGGAAACTGGAGGGTTTCCTGAAGCTGAGGCCACCTACCTTCGACGGGACCGACAGCGATCCTCTCGCTGCCGATGATTGGCTTAAGGAGATGGAGAAGAAGCTGGACCTGACCACTTGCTCCGACGAGGAGTGTGTTGGGATTGCTAGCCACCAGCTGACCGGTGCTGCACGGGCATGGTGGGACAACTACACCAGCGCTCACGAAGACCCAGCCCGCATTGACTGGGATGAGTTCACCGAGGCTTTCCGTGACCACCACATTCCTGAGGGAGTCATGGAGGCCAAGGAGAACGAGTTTCGCAACATCTCCCAGGGAGCTGACCGGATCCACGAGTACACCACCCGCTTCAACTGCTTGCTCCGCTACGCACCTGCGTCTTGCGTGAGTTCCGAGAAGGAAAAGATGTACTACTACAGGAAGGGACTTCAGACCAAGATCAGGTTGGCTCTGTCAGGGAACAAGAGCTACACTCTGCGTGAGCTGATTGACCGCTGTATTGAGATCGAGAAGGATCGCATGGAAGCACGACTGGAATTCGAGGCCCAGAACAGGGGAAAGAAGCGCCGCTCTGAGGGACCCGCTCGCACTGCTCCACCCCAGAGACAGCGAACGGGTGCACCTCCGTCTTTTCGGACTCGCCAGGGACCTTCTTCGGGAACGAGCCGTGGTGGTACCAACAGCAGCAACTATCACCACCCCGCTCAGACCTACCCTGCGCCGACTCGAGCTGTGCAGAACACACCCGCCCCCGCTGCCAACACGCCAAGGACAAGCAATTGGAAGGCTCCTGCGACAGCTACAGCAGGCAGTGCGCCCTTCACTTGCTTCGGATGCGGAAAGCCTGGACACCGTGTGGCTGTGTGCCCCGACCTCAACCGCGCACCAGCAGCTGCACAGGGCACACCGAACCGGGGATCTGCTACCCGAGGAAGACTGAACCACATGACCGCTGAGGAAGCTGAAGCTGCACCTGATGCTGTGTACGGTACGTTCCTAGTTCAGGGTAACATGGCTACAGTTCTGTTCGATTCGGGAGCTACATATTCATACATTTCATCTGCATATGCACGTAAGCATAACATACCTGTAACCCCGAGAGCAAACCCCATCCTAACTAGCTCGCCCTTAGGAACCTTCAGAAGCATTCACATATGTAGGGGAGTGATAATCACAATCGAGGGACTTGACTTTCGAGCTGACCTAACCCTACTACCCTCTAATAGCTTAGATGTCATCTTAGGCATGGACTGGCTAACCAAACACCGGGGAGTGATATCTTGTTCACCTAGATATGTTCAGGTAACCCACCCTTGGGGAACAGCTGTCCGATGTGTACCCCAAACCGAGAGAGTCCAAGCCCTCCTATGTGCCCTGGAGACTAAAGCAGATAAAACAGAGCTGACATTCAGAGATGTGCCAGTAGTCTGTGAATTCAATGACGTATTTCCAGAGGAGTTGCCAGGAATGCCACCAGATAGAGATGTGGAGTTTGTTATAGAGCTGATGCCAGGAACTGCACCGATTGCCAAAAGACCCTACAGAATGTCGGCTGATGAGTTGAAGGAACTCAAGAAGCAGCTGGGAGAATTACTGGAGAAGGGTTTCATTAGGCCAAGTGCTTCGCCCTGGGGATCTCCCGTTTTGTTTGTCAAGAAGAAGGATGGCACGATGAGGATGTGCATTGACTACCGGAACCTGAATGCGGTCACAGTCAAGAATAAGTACCCATTGCCCCGCATCGATGATCTGTTAGATCAACTGAGCAATGCCAAGTACTTCTCAAAGATCGATCTCCGATCAGGGTATCATCAGATGAAGATCAGGGAAGAAGATATCCCGAAGACTGCATTTGTCACTAGATATGGACAGTATGAGTGCACAGTAGTCTCATTTGGACTCACTAATGCTCCGGCATACTTCATGAACATGATGAACAAGATCTTCATGAATGAGCTAGACAAGTTTGTGGTGGTATTCATTGATGATATATTGGTTTATTCAGCCACAAAAGAGGAACATGAACATCATCTGAGGACCGTATTGGAGAGGTTGTCTCGCAACCAGCTATACGCCAAATTCTCCAAGTGCGAATTCTGGCTCGAGGAAGTTGCTTTCCTTGGACACGTACTGTCAGGAGAAGGAGTCGCAGTAGACCCAGCCAAAATTGAAGCTGTGAAAGAGTGGGAACAACCCTGTAATGTGTCAGAAATCAGAAGCTTTTTGGGACTTGCAGGATACTATCGCAGATTTATTGAGAATTTCTCCAAGATTGCAAGACCCATGACCAACTTGCTGAAGAAAGAGAACAAGTTTATATGGACTCCTGAATGTGAGAAGAGTTTTCAGACCTTGAAGGAGAAGCTCACTACTACACCTGTACTAGCCCTGCCCGATATTCACAAGGATTTTGTTGTATATTGTGATGCCTCTCGGCAAGGTTTGGGCTGTGTACTAATGCAAGAAGGAAGAGTGATAGCTTATGCCTCAAGACAGTTGAAGGAGCATGAGCAGCGATACCCGACTCATGACCTAGAACTTGCAGCCGTGGTACATGCACTCAAGATTTGGAGACACTATCTGATGAGCAACAAGTGTGACATATACACTGACCACAAGAGCCTGAAGTACTTCTTCACTCAGGAAGATCTGAATATGAGGCAACGCAGATGGCTGGAACTCATCAAGGACTATGATCTTGAGATCCATTATCACCCAGGAAAGGCTAATGTTGTCGCTGATGCACTTAGCCGCAAAAGCTACTGCCATACCCTCATCACCAACTCTATGCCACCTGCGCTCAGGAGAGAGTTTGACGCGTTCCAGCTCGAGGTAATCTCCTATGGCACGCTAAATGAGCTTCGCGTCGAGTACAATCTCACCTCACGAATCCGTGAAGCGCAAAAGAACTGTCCTGAGATAGACTATATCCGTGGTTTGATGAAGCTGGGAAGAGGCCCTGAATACCGAGAAGATGAGCAGGGAACTGTATGGTACAAAGATAGAATCTGTGTACCGACGGATTCGGCGATACGAGAAGAGATTCTGTCGGAAGGGCACGACTCCAAATACTGCATACACCCAGGGTCAGCCAAGATGTACCATGATCTAAGGAAGCACTTCTGGTGGGAGAATATGAAGACAGACATTGCAGGGCATGTAGCCCGATGTGATACATGCAATAGAATCAAGGCCGAACATCAGAGACCAGCAGGGTTGCTACAACCAGTTGAGATACCAGAATGGAAGTGGGAGTGCATATCCATGGACTTCATAATAGGACTGCCCCGATCCGAGCATGGATATGATTCTATATGGGTAATAGTGGACCGTCTAACCAAAGTTGCACATTTTATACCGGTCAAAAGGAAATATAGAGTCGAAAAGCTAGCAGATCTGTACGTATCAAACATTTTGAAGTTACATGGGGCGCCTCTGAGTATTATATCTGACCGAGGCTCACAGTTTGTATCACAGTTCTGGAAATCCTTGCACAAGTCCATCGGGACCAAGCTCGACTATAGCACAGCCTACCACCCGCAAACAGACGGGCAAACAGAAAGAGTGAACCAGATTCTCGAGGACATGTTACGTGCTTGTGTATTGAGGTACAAGGAAGGATGGGAGAGCTGTCTACCCCACGCCGAGTTCTCATACAACAACAGCTATCAAACAAGCCTCAAGATGTCACCGTTTGAAGCATTGTATGGGAGACCCTGTAGGACCCCACTAATGTGGTCAGAACCAGGTGAGAGGACATTCTTCGGTCCTGCTAAGATTGTGGAAGCAGAAGAAGGTGTTGCCCAAGTAAGAGAGAATTTGAGGATTGCACAGAGTAGGCAAAAGAGCTATGCAGATAGAAGACGTAGAAAGCTTGAGTTCGAGGTTGGGGATTATGTCTACCTCAAGGTATCTCCACTTCGTGGCACTGTCAGATTCCACGTAAAAGGGAAATTGGCACCAAGATATGTTGGGCCATACAAGATCTGTAAAAGGGTTGGAAAGCTTGCTTACAAGCTGGAACTACCGGAGGAATTATCTGGAGTACACCCCGTGTTCCATGTCTCGCAATTAAGGAAGTGTTTGAAGCTTCCCGAGGAGCAAGTTCCTACGGATGCATTGGACCTGCAAGACACACTTGAATACAAGGAACATCCGATCAAGATCTTGGCACGGGATACCAAAGAGACGCGAAACAAAACCATTCCGATGTGCAAGGTACAGTGGAGCAATCACACTGAAAGGGAAGCTACGTGGGAGAAGGAATCGGACTTGCGGATTATGTTTCCTTACCTCTTCGATGGGTACGTTAACTCTGAATCTCGAGGTCGAGATCCTAATGAGGGGGGAGGACTGTAACAACCCTAAAAATCCACACAATCTAAAAATCCCAACCAATTAAAATTTTTCATTTATTTATTGAGAAAACCCATTTTTCTTGTGCAAGCATATAGGTTTCATTATGAAATTGGTAAATAAAGGAGTGTAGTTTGCATTTTAATTCCATTCACATAGAATAATAACTTATGCATCACATTTGGGATTTATTGCAATTTATGTTTGTATTTACTCAATAATTAAAATGGGCAATATATGTATATATACACTAAACTGAAAATAAAAAAAGAGAGAAAGAGAGTTCGGCCAGCAAGCCAGCCCGAGCCCGCCCGACCTTCCTCTCCTCATCTCACCGCGCGCGGCCCACGTCGCGGCTCGGCAGCGCACGCGCGCGACCGGCACACACGCGCTCGCGCTCGCGCTCGCTGCCAACCCGGCCCCGCCTGTCAGCCACTCTCGCCTCCACTGTTCTTCTTCCTCACGAAGGCAACGCGCTTGCCGGGGGTGTCGCGCGAATGGCGTGACCCCGGTCCCACAGCCGACCGCATGGCAGAGCCCTGACCCCGCTGTTCCCCTCCTGTCCCCTCCTTTCTTGGCCGTCAAGCGAACCCGCGCCATCCGGAGCCCTAGATCCACTCGAGCCACGGCCCTCCGATCGGCCGAGCGCAATCAGAACCGTTCGCCATTGGAGCAGGCCAAGCTCGCCTATAAATTGGAGCACCCCGAAGCCCTACTCTCATTTCCCCTCGCCGCCACCGCAGCACAGACCGGCACACCGCACCAAACCGAGAGAGAGAGCGAAGGAGAAGGGCGGAGCAGAGGAGGAGAAGCTGCCGGAGCGCCGCCGCCGCGGAGCACGCCGGAGCCGGACACGGAGGAGAAGCCGAGCTGCGGACGAGGAGCGGCACGGCACTGCGATCGCTCTGCACGGCTCCGACTCGCCACTGCACCGCCATCCTAGCTTCACCGACACCACGGTGAGCCTCCGCACGCCATGTCCGAACCTTGCCCTGCTTTTGCCATGGCGTTCCACCCTCGGGACGCGCAGGCACGAGCCTATACCGGCTCGGGAAGATCACCTGCACCATGCACTCACTCGACCAGCCAAAAACCCCCGGATTACAAGCTTGCTAGACCGAGAACGCAGCACGACGCGTTCTCGGCGGAGCGCGCTCACCACCGACGCGTTCCGACGCCGAATCACCCGTTCCGAGCAATCCGTCTAGCAACCGTATAGGTTAGAGCATCGTGGAGCACCGCCACGACCCCCACGAGCTAGCTACGCGGATCTAAGCGCTAGAGGAAGCCTGAATCGCCTTGGCCGCGTGCGCCGCGACCTTACCGGAGCGCCGCCGCGAGCCGTCGCTAGAAGAAGGTCATGCCATGGCTAAATTCGCCACCAGAGTGTTGTATGACTCTCTGGCATCACCAATTTGACAAGACCGCATTCGATTGAACCAATACTTGGTCGTAGCCGCGTTGCCGCCTTCCGCCGTCGTCGGCGACACGCCGCCGCCACAACCGAGCACCTTGGAAAGCTCGGTAGCCAAAATTGGTAGTTGGTATACCATCGCCTTGGACCCTGGACGCGTATACATCTCCTAGAAGACCTCCTTAACCCCGCCGGAACCTCACCGTCGCGACGACATCGCCGCCGACAGGTTCCGCCTCGCTTAAGATCCGTTCCGAGTACCCCCGGTCGCCTCGCGCTGCGGAGAAAGGCCGCCGAGGTTCGCCAAGTCTGCCTCGGCACCGCCGCTAGATAGCCGAGCCCTGTCTTGCCGAAATATGGCCATCGCCGCCCTGTCACCGACCGCCACACCGGAGAGACACCGCCGCCTTGAACAGACGCCCTGGAACCCTGCTAGCCCCAAATTTCCGATTCGCCCGAGCCTCCCCAGGAGAGCTCGGGAGAGCAGCCCTCGGGCGCCCAGATGTCCGATTCGCCCGAGCCTCCGCAGGAGACCTCGGGAGAACGGCACCCTCGGGCGCACCAAATGTCCGATTCGCCCGAGCCTCCCCAGGAGAGCTCGGGAGAGCAGCCCCTTCGGCGCCCAAATCTCCGATTCGCCCGAGCCTCTCCAGGAGAGCTCGGGAGAGCAGCCCCTCGGGCGCACCATATTTCCGATTCGCCCGAGCCTCCGCACGAGACCTCGGGAGAACGGCACCCTCGGGCGCACCGAATCTCCGATTCGCCCGAGCCCCTCCGCGAGAGACCTCGGAGAACGGCACCCTCGGGCGCACCGAATCTCCGATTCGCCCGAGCCCCTCCGCGAGAGACCTCGGAGAACGGCACCCTCGGGCGCACCGAATCTCCGATTCGCCCGAGCCTTCCCCGGGAGAGCTCGGGAGAACGGCACCCTCGGCGCCGCGAATTTCCGATTCGCCCGAGCCCCGCTGAGGTACGCCGAACTATGCCGAGCCCCGCCGAGCTACCCCCGACCACCGCCGAGCCCCGCCGAGCTACCCCCGACCATCGCCGAGCCACGCCGAGCTACGCCAACTCCGGCAACCAGCATCGAACACCTGGACGACCATCGGGTCTGTGTTCTGTTGAGGCGCCACATGCCGCACTACTGGACCCGCGCGCCACATCCCGAGCTGCCCCTGATTAACCGACTAGTTTTCCCATTCTCGGAAAATAGAATAATTTTCGGAAATTCATAACTTATTCATACGATAACCAAAAATTGCGCACCATATATCAAAATTCTCAGGAAAATGAGATCTACAATCTAAGACTATGTTTGTGTGCATTTGGCTCTTTGTTTTATTGGATTTTTCTGAAATACTCTATAGGAGTCGCTGACGCGACTATTTCGTGTTCGATTTCAGAGCCGGAGGAGGATCTGACTAAGGAAGACGACCACGAGTACTTCCAAGAGCTAGGAGACGACTACGAAGGTGCCACGTCCCACCAAATCCTTAGATCCTATTACGCATTGCAAATGACATTGTTGCTATTGCTTTATGATTTTGTATGGATTGGTTGCATGGTAGTATATTTGAATTACCTGCCTTGATAAGACTTTACCCTGCTATCCGCTGTTAGGTTCGCTACTGCTTAATTTACTGTTACTCTTCCACTACTTTCTACTTGCTATATGCTATGTGGTGGAATTGGGACGGTGTATAACCAATTATAACCACTGGGAGAGAGTGCTGCGTGCGTCTTGGGTGCGTGGTAAGGGTTGATGTCGACCAAGTGGGATGTGAGACGAGCCCATGGGGCAAGTCGTGCCGGGGGTGCAACCTGGGCATCCCCAAGCGAGATACCTGTGGCGGGTAAAGTTGTTGAGGAGGTTCCGGGTGGGATAGCCTTGGTGGTTTGAAGCCCGTGGACGGAGGTGCTGTGATGGCACGGGGAGAGTATCCCCTAAGTGGAAGATGCCTGCTTGGTCAAACCTAGGATGGACTAGTTTCAGGTTCATGGGAATCCTTTTCTACTCACTCGCTTCTGATGGGCGGGAGACGGCTGGACTACTTGGTAGGACGGTGCCACTACTGCTAGGTTGAAAGGTGATAAGGGTGGGCGGAGACGGTCGATGGGTTCCCGTTCCGTTCTAGATGCACAGTACCACTGGATGGGCCCGGTACTGTGTCTCCCAGTCTCAGCATAACGGTGTAGGATCCGGAATATCCCAGGGCTGAGTGGTAGGGTGGCATCGACCTAGGCAAGCAAGCACCCGGAATTCTGCCTAGGTGTTTGCGCAACACCTATGATGGCTAATCTTGTGAGTAGTGAAACCTCTGCAGAGTGTACGGTTGATCGATCGATACATATGCCAACCTGTTGGCTATGGACCTTTCCTGTGAAGCTTCTACTAGTGTAGTGAGTGTTCTCTTCTCCCCCTGGATGACATTTTTCCGGCAGTGTACCCGTTGTGGTAGTGTGCCGCTGAGATAGGCCCGAGAGGGAGTTGGGCCTGTCGAATGAGAGCGAGGTGTGGGTATGTGAGGTGTGGTGATGGGAAAAGGGATGATGGTGTTAACTGGTGATAAAACTTGACTAATTAAACATTGATTACAGCTGCATAGGAAAACCTCAGCCTATAGGTCTGCTTGTATAGCCTTGCATCCACTTTCCACAAAGCAAATGCTGCATAGGTGGGCTCCGTGGCCAGTACAAATCGTACTGATAAATTTGCTGTCAGGTGACGAGAATGAGTACGACTTCGAGGGAGATGATGACGAGGAATAGGGTCACGTGCTACACTCAAGTTGGCCGTGAAGGATGAATCGCTTCCGCATCTTCCAAAGCTTCTCTGATTGTTGATTCCGCCAGTGTGGCGATGTAATAAATATTTATGTAAGACTTATTTACCGTTGTATGGATCCTGGTGGCAACTGAGATATGGGTAATTTCATGGATTGTTCCAAGCAATCTGTTGAATTACAATTCGAGCCTGTGGATTTCCCTTCGTGGAAATCGAGGTCGTTTCACTAAGCAAGCTCACTTCTTGCCAGTCAAGCTCAAATACACGGCAGCGACTTATGCAAATCTCTACATAGAGCATATGATGAAGCTCCATGGAGTGCCGAAGACCATTGTTTCTGATCGAGGCACTCAGTTCATATCCAAGTTTTGGAGATCCTTCCATGAATCATTGGGCACAAAACTTCTGTATAGTACGGCTTATCATCCGCAGACTGACGGGCAGACAGAGAGAGTCAACCAAGTGCTTGAAGATATGTTGAGAGCCTGTGCATTGAATTACCCTGACAAGTGGGACAAGTGTTTGGCGTTAGCTGAATTCTCGTACAACAACAGCTATCAAGAAAGCATCAAGATGGCTCCGTTCGAGGCAGTATACGGCCGCAGATGTCGTACTCCATTGAATTGGTCCGAGCCCGGTGAAAGATGGTTTTATGGAGTCGACTTGGTCAATGAAGCCGAAGAGAAGGTTCGATTAATACAAGAGAATCTGAGAGTGGCTCAGTCTCGACAGAAAAGCTATGCCGATCAGCGGCGTAGACCATTAACATTCAAGGTTGGAGATTATGTGTACTTGAAGGTTTCGCCTATGAAAGGGGTCAACCGTTTTGGGGTCAAAGGCAAGTTAGCCCCGCGCTACATTGGACCATTCGTAATCACCGAGCATGTGGGAAAAGTTGCCTACCGGTTGCAGTTGCCAGATCATCTGTCAGAAGTGCACAATGTGTTTCATGTATCTCAGCTAAAGAAATGTCTGCGAGTTCCCGACCAAGTGACCGATGTGGAAGGTGTGGTACTGGAACCCGAATTGACATACTCAGAATATCCAGTACGGGTTTTGGACATAAAGGACCGTGTCACTCGAAGGACCACAACTAGATGGTACAAGATTCAATGGAGTCAACATTCCGAAGACGAAGCCACCTGGGAATCTGAGGACTACCTGGCGGAGAATTTTCCGGAATTCTTTGCCACCCTGTAACTGTAATAGTCTGACAAGTACTCCCTGTGTTAAAAACCCTCCTACTTATTTTGTGAGCTAGTGCAAGCATAGTTTACCTTATGTATTTTCTTTTCCATTACTTTGTTTCAATGTCTGGTTTAGCAATCTCGGGACGAGATTTCTTTTAGGGGGGAAGGCTGTAATACCCTGGGTATTACGGAATAAATAACCTGCCATGTCATCATAATTAACTTAATTAATTTGCATATGATTGTGCTTAGGGACCTAGAGTGGCTTGGATTGATAAAGTATTGGATTGAAAATTTAAAATCCTAATTGCGTATTTGAAATAACCCTAGATTTAGCCCCAAAACCCTAATTCAAAATCTAGAAGGAATCTAGGGGTGATCCTTTAATGAAAGTTGTAGATCTAATTAAATGTGACAACTTTTATTTTTGGAGATTTTGAAGTTCTGTTATGAAAATTTGAATTTAACTCAAAACAGTGAATAAAAAAAATTGAATTTGAAATGCCATTTCAAAAATTAATTGGAATCTGACAAAACTTCCTTAATGAAAGTTGTAAAGCTCTCTGAGGGGAACAACTTCTATTTTAGCCATTTTTCAAGTTCTTGAGAAAAATCAAAAGTAATTTCTAGATTTTAGTTTGAAATTCAAAAGCCCATTTCACCCCCTTTTCCATAATTTTCAAATTTGGCCGAATTTGGGGTAGATCCAAAAATCAAAAATGTTCAGCAGGAAAAATGCTACAACTTTGGTATTTGTGGTTTTTAATTTTTATACACAAATTTGGGAGATATTTGTACAAAAGACAAAAGTGGGGAAAGTGGAGCTACAGTAGCCGGGGATGGGCTTCGTCCTCCCTCCCCTGTTCGCACGCCGCCGGCGTGGCCGAGTGACGCCGGCCCGTCCTTGCGCGTTCCTGCTCCCACGATGGCAACGTTGACTCGCGGGCTTCTCCTTCTCCCTCTCCCTCTCGTCCTCTGCCCTATAAATACGACGAGCGGGCCGCTTTCTCCTTTTCCCGTTTCCCGGCTCGCCGGAGTTCGCTCGGTTCGCCGGCAAAATTCGCCCACACCGCACCACCATCACTCTTTCCATCTCGTGAGCATCTAGCCAACTCTCTTGCGCACCTCCCGAGCCCACTGGTGGAAGCTGTAGTGGCTCGAGGGTGCCGGTGTACTCGTCGCCGTCGCTGCGGGTGCCCGGAGCGCCGCCGCGAGCCGCGTGCGGTGTCGAGACCGATTAGGTGAGTTCTGGGGATCCTTAGCTTGTGTCCGAGGCTCCATGTAGCCTGTAGTTTCTCATGCTTGCGACCGTATGCTCTGTGGTGGTCCAGTGTCGCCGGAACGGGGGAGTTACCGTCGGAGCACGCCGCCGCCGTTGCGGTCACCGTCAAGCTCGTCCCTTCGGGCCACCTCTGCCTTCACCACCTTGTCACCGAGACCCGTGGTGAGCTGATGACTCTCCCCAACCCCTCTGTTATTACCTCGCGGGTCCGGCGTGGGCGGCGTAGATCCGCCGGGCTGCGCGTCCGCCATGGGCGAGCTTCGGCTCGTCGTAGGCGATTAGGGTAGGAGCTGAGCATGCCTGGGTGTTCCCTTAGCTCTAGGGCGTGGACTGACGCGGTCAGTTTCGCTGTTGAAGTCACCGGCGGCGATACCCGTGGCGGACCGCCGCGTGCCGGTGCGTGCGCGAGCTGGCGGGAGGTAGGAGGAGGAGCTGACAGGCGGGGCCCGCCTGTCAGCGCCTCAGCTCGCGCGGGCGCGGGCCGCGTGCGCGCGGGAGACGACGCGCGTGATAGTGGGCCGGCCCAGTTCGGGTGCGGGCGCGGGCAGTGCGGCGGGGGCGAGTGGCCGGGCCGAGCCGGTGGTGTGGGCCGCCTCGGGCCGGTTTCGCTTTTCCCATTTTCCAGCGATTTTCAATAGTCTTTTTCAAATTTATTTCTATGAATAGTGCTGATGTTTGTCAATTTCATAGGAATTAATCTGTGGCCTGAAAAATCATGAAAAATTTTGTGGTGGCTCTCTGTGATGTATAGAATTTAATAAAAATATCATATGTTCAGTTTAGACCTTTTCTGTTAGGGGTAAAAATCAGCCAAATAAATGGATAATGCAACTTTGTTGATTTTTAATAAATTATAGGTAACTCCAAAAATCATGAAATTAATTGTGGCCCTGTTTAATGATGAAATCTAGCTGTTGGTAAAAATTTGGTCACAATTGGAATTAGTTTGGTCAGTTAGTAAATATATGTGAAATTAGGAAAAATAAATAAAATGAGTGGAAGAAATGGATTTAGGGTTTTGTGTGGATTTTGGATTGATTGAAGCTCAAGGATCCACCCCTATATGATCCTTGGCAATAAAAGATGTTAGTGTAAGGTCAAAGTCGTAAAAGTCGTGCAACGGCTTTCCATGACTGCTAAATCATCTCTTTAATAATTGCTGTATAATTTTTTGATCTCCGTTTATAACTTTTCCGTGAAGGAAAGTTGTACTCAAGATGTTAATCATTGATTATTGCATTCCTATAAAGACTGTTGCATCATGTTAAGCATGCATCATTGCACCCGTGTAGTGACCGGGAGCGAGGAAGTGAAAGTCGAGGCCACTGCTGAGGAGACAGCTCCGGAGGAGATCCAGGGTTTCGACATCTGCGGGACCGATCCCAACCCGACCCTCTTCTCACTCCAAGGCAAGCCCCGGTGCATTAACCCTCTGTTGTGAAATTCTTTATAATTCGAGTCAATCTATTGCATTAAGTTGATAGGAGTTGATTGTTACCTATCCAGATGCATTGTCCCAAATAATTATCCTGAAACCTGATTTAAATGAAATGGTTTAAACAAAAATGCTTAGGCATGCTTAATAAAAATTAGAATTTTATAAAAAAAAAAACTATTTTCTGTGCTATGAATGTATACATACTTTATGATTAGTGGAGAACTTGTGATCCGTTGGTCGATGTGTATTGGCGTTAGAGTCCCAATGCACGATCACCTTCGGAATAGTTCAAAGCTGGTCGATATCACTGTAAGGTGTTTCGCTCGGCTGACGTGCTCGTGGGACGGCGTTTCCCATGACTTCTCACCGGCAGACACGGTTTTCAAAACTATAGGGACCGTTCGTTGTAGGCGTGCTGGATCGAGATGAACAGCCTAGCCACATACCTTTGTGGAAAGCCTAGAGTCAGGTGGCTCTATTGCTGGAACCGACAACCACGCACTGGGAGTGGAGAGATGGCGGGAGTAGCTTGTACCCACGTGGCCGTCGTGCCTGGAGACGAGTGGAGTACTGTGCTCCCGGGTGGCGCAGGACCGGTTCCGGGATAGAAAGACCTAGATGATAGGTTGGTATATGTATGCCGGCGTGCTGCATATGCAGTGTGATTAGAATCCCCAGCTGGGTATACTTTCTGGATTCGAATCGACGTGCTCCTCGGTCAATGGAGACTCAATCCACTTCCCTACCCCGAAAAGTGGTTCTCAACTAGGTGTTTTCTGAATAAAGGAAGTAAGTGGAAAATGACGATCTATGAGTTTGGATATTGGAACTATAGATATATGATGATGATAATGATGAAATAAAATTGGATAGTGATGCTTTTCTGCAAATCTTTTACCTCCGGCTAGCCTCACCTATGACCCTGCATTCCTGAGTCTCATCTTACACCTTTAGTCGGGTAAGTCTTGCGGAGTACCCCTAGTACTCAGGGTTTGTTAACCCTTGCTGCAGGAGATCCGCCTTCAGATGTCTGTTTTGCTCCGTGCTGTATGACCATCATCCAGGAGGGTAGCGAGGAAGAGTGAAGTGGAACCTGTGGGCAGGGTTCGAGTTACCTTATGTATAATGTTGTATAATTATTCAACTGCTACTGCCACTACTTATGGATTGTAATAATCGTACTGGAACTCTATTTGGACAACTGGTTTGTAACATAAAGTTATGTAATATTCCGCTCCTGTACTCTGATGTATTTTACTGTGAAATGTTGTAATCTTGTAATGTATTCGCAATGTGATCCTGCGGAAGAAATTGGGCGCTGATGTAGCCCGACAGATCGGTCTAGGTTATATGGAACATGGGCCCGGCTGTCGGAGTCATTAATGATAATGACAGTCGCCTGTGGGCCATGTAATTTAGGCGGTTCTGTTACATATCGGCAGGCAAAGTCGGTTTAGTGTGCGCGTGAAGCAGTTGCACTCGCATCAGTTTGAGAACTTGCAGCGCCCTACAGCGGTTTGCCCTGCTTTGCCGTGGCTACACCGGTATGGGACAATGTCTTGAGAGGCAGCGCAAGCGGGACTTGATTGCGGGAGGGTTACGCGACTTGCAGCAACCTACGACGACTAGTCTTGTTTGCCAGGAGACTAGCTCGGTGTGGATCATAGTCGGTAACGACGGCGCGAGCAGTGACGACTGTGTTTTAGCCCTGACGTACTTATTTGTCCGATTGCTAGTGGTGCAGTATGATGGTTTGGAGTTGCTGGTGTCTTTTTTCTTTCTTTCTTTCTTTTTCTGAGTTGACCTTTGGCTTTTTGCGGTTCGTGTCAATGTCCAATTCGACCGGTTAGAGTTGTTTTCTTTCTTTTTGTTGAGTTTGTTTTTGTGCATGGTTTGTTGGTCGTTGTTGTATCGATGTGCCTATTTTGGGCTTTCTTCTTTTTAATAAAATCGACGGCTCTCCTACGTGATTCGTTAAAAAAATGATTTTGCCCACAGTTGAATTAGGATTATGGAGTAGCTTCCATGTCGCATTGATAAGCAGGACTAAATCCAACTTTCTAATTCTGAACCCACCATCATTTTTTGGGCTGCGCCTCCGCCCGAACGTCCGGACGGACATGCTGGTCCAGACGCCGGACTGCTCCAGCTAGCTAGTGCTTTCATGCGTATGATTTTTAGAGTTTAATAGGTTAGATCTCCTAACCCAAGTACCATAATTAAAATCTAATTGCACCATCGTGTTTCTTACCATTAATTCTTCAAAACAAGACCTCACATTGTTATATTTTGATAATTTCGTTAACATATACAACATCCTATTATACTTTTGCAATACTCATATGAAACACCTGCAACATACGTTTAAAACCACTAAAACACTGAATAAAGACTTTTGCAACGTATATGTTTCACTCCGCTAGGAAGCAAAGAAAAAAGTAAGAAAGATGAGCATACGAGCAGAGGAGCAATGACGGTTGATGGGAAGATCGAGGTCGCGCTGGCTGGGGCAGAGAATGGTCACTGCTGGTGGCGGACCTCCCAATCCAACTAATGAGCATGAAACATGTATATGAAACACTAGCTGCAACATTAGATCTAACTTTAAAACATCCAGATACAACAATTGTAATATATGTATGAAACTACTGAAACACTTGAATACGCATGTATGAAATATTTGGAAAAACACCTGAAAACACTTTGAAACCATTTATAAATATACACAACATTCAGATAAAATAGTTGTAACAATACATATGAAACATATACAGCATCCAGATGAAACACTTGCAAACATTCACTTAGAAAATAAGATGAAACATTATGAACATACATTTAAACCATAAGTCCAAAACATTTTGAACAATATTTGCAACATGTATTTTAAAACACTTGCAACATACGTAATATTTTTATCTACTTATATAACATACCTATAAAGAAAGAAAAAAATGCTAAAAATAAAATGATAAGAAAGAAATGGGAAAAAAGAAAAGAAAAAATAAAAATAAAATAAAATAAAATAAAAAGAATAAAAAAGAAAAAGGAAATGAAAGAAACAAAAACGGAAAAAACAAAAAAACCACCGCAGGGGGCGAGCTGCCCACGGTGCTAGGAGTCACACGTGTGGGAGGCATGTGCGACCGGCGGGACGACCGAAACGTATACGTCTAAAAAAAATAGAACATTTTAAGTAACGCTCGTAATATGTTTCTAAAATAATTATAACACATGTAACATCACCAATCTACTTTTACCACGTACTCAAAGAAATAAAAAAATATATAAGTATTTTGAAATAAAATGAAAATAAAAAATAAAAAGGAAAAAAGAAAAAAAAGAAAAACGAAAAAAAAACACATAGCGCGGGGGAGGTGGGGCGAGCGGCATAGGGCTGGCGCGTCAGCGTGGGGGTGACCGGACGCCTACGCCTAAGCATTACCCTTTTTTGTTTTTTTTTTGTTTTTTTGCAAATTGTGTCCCATGATCTGTAGTTGATGGGGTTTTCCATTGTTGCTCTTTTTTTTTTACCCCCTTACCACCAAAACGTTCTTAGAATAACTCCAACCCAGCATGCAAATTAGGTCTCTATTTTTTTTATTTGCATGCTGGCCTGTAAAAAATAGGGGCTCAAATTTACTCCTAACTCCAGTGGAACAATCAGCTCAAGACCCCATCTCAAGATAAAAAGTGGTGTGAGACTCATGAATGAGGGGGGATAGGAGGATCCTATTTCTGAGGACTTGAGACCACAATTTGAAGGGACATGAAAAATAAGAGCCTATGTAGGGACTCTATTAGAGTTAGATTTTTGTACAAACTTCTAAAATTTGGGATAGCGACTCAAGTAGGGGCTTGGACTGGAGATACTCTTATACTTGGTGTGAGCTTGGCTACAAAATTCTTAGAAAACAAAATATTTGCCATATAATAAATCGAAATGGAAGTGTATAGTTGAACTTTTACTTTGGTTTGAAGAGGGCCCACTGGTTTTCAATCGAATGTACTCCTCCAAAATAAATAAATAAATAAAATGAAATAAAAACAGAGCACCGCGTCCTCGTCGTCCACGTAGGCGGAGGGGAGGGACAGGACACAGGCAGCTGCATGCTCGGTTGGCCGCTCGCCGGCCGTCTCCCTATTTCGGGTGGAAGCCAGGGAGCTCTCCTGTTCCTGTTCTGCTTCCCACGACTCCTCCTCCTCCTCCATTCAGACAAGACACAGAGGACACGGCCTCCTCTCCTCTCCTCTCCCCGCGCCCAGCTCCTCGCCGCCCGTGCCGGCCTCGATCCGGGCTGCCGCAGGTGTCCTGGACGACGCCGCTCTCCCGCCCCGCCGGCCGGCGCTTGATTTCTTCTCTCCTTCCTCAGGTACGTACGGAAACGGAACCCACCCCCTCCCCTCCCCTGCGTTGCTCCGACCTCCGATCCACCGGTGGTGCTGTGCTGGCCTGGTTGCCGTCTCCGCGGTTGAAAGACAGAACAAAGCAGTTTTTTTGATAACTAATTAACTACCATTCCACAAGAATGAATGCGCTGCAGTTCGATTCGGAGGGATTAGCCCCCGGCCCCTTCTTTGATGGGATTGGGAACAGCCAGACCCGATCCCAAGTTCCCAACCCAAAGCTTTCCCTTTTCAGGATGGGAAGGAATGGATCACTCCACTTTGCCAGGCTGTTGCAATGCTGTGCGTTTCTTTGTTGTCAATCCTCAAATCCCCCACCTAGAATCGCAAAATTGTTTCATCTGAAAAAGATCAATTGCAGAGATCGAGCCACGGCTGTGTTTCATCAAATATCTCTGCATTCTCTTTCACCTGTTCCTCAACCTCACATGTTCGTCTGAAAAAAAATTGAGGACGCTAATCCATCCTCTCGTTTTCAGGTTCCCTGACCGCAAGCTCGAAGGCAGGCGCGATGGAGGTGCCGGTCCCGGTGGCGGACCCCGGAACGGAGCTAGGCGAAGGCCCACTGATCCAGTGCCCATACTGCGACTCGGAGGCGATGCACAAGCTGGCGCAGATCCTTCTCCCCGGGCTCGCCGCGGTGTGCGTGGACGGCACGACGGGGGACCTGTTCCGGAGCCCCTCGGTGGTGGCCGTCGACCTGCGCAAGGAGATGGTGGACTACATCACGCAGCGGAGCGACACGTACATCGCGGACGCGCTGATCGAGTCGGAGGCGAACCAGGACGGGCCGGGCGCCGAGATGCCCGACGACCCGTTCGAGGTGGTGTCCGTGTTCATGGACGACTTCGCCAGCACCAAGCGCAACATCATCGGCCACGTCTCCGGGTGGCTGCTCAGCGACAGCCGGGAGGACAAGATCGACGACTTCGTGCAGGAGATGGAGATGACCAAGTTCTGGCCGCTGGAGCGGCGCGAGGCCATCGCCGAGGTGCTGCTCAAGAACGTCGACCTCAAGACCCGGTTCCACTGCCCCGAGAAGTACGAGAACGAGGAGCGGCTCGCCGACCACAAGGCGCAGTGCAGCTTCAGGCCCGTCGTGTGCCCCAACGACGGCTGCCGCGCCAAGGTCTCCGTGCGGTGCATGAAGGACCACGACGCCGCGTGCCTCTACAAGGTGCTGCAGTGCGAGCAGGGCTGCGACAAGCGGCTGCTGAGACGGGACATGGATCGACACTGCGTCACTGTCTGCCCCATGAGGCCCATGAAGTGCCCCTTTGGTTGTGATTCCTCGTTTCCTGACCGTGATCTTGAGAAGCACTGCGCCGAGTTCCTTCACCCGCACTTGGTCAAGGTGCTTAAGGCCATTCATAAGAAAGGCCGCTCGGAAGAAGAGCTCAAGGAGCTCGCTCAGAAGCTGGAAAAGGTTTGCCTGTTTTTTTTTTTCACTGGCCTTTGTGAATTACATACTTATTATATGCTTTTGAATTAATTGGATTCAGTGCCTTCCTAGTTCCTAAATACAGTATCTGTGATTAAATTGAGTTAACTGGCCAATCTGAAGTGATCGCTTTGCCAATCTTTTCATCTTATCATAGAACAAACCATAAGTTTTTTTTGTGTGTCACAAACAGATTCCATTTCATTTTGGTGACATTTTTTTTCACGAGTTAAATGCACAGGTTGATCTGATATCCCTTCTCACTTTTTTACCTGAACCTGACTGTCCATTCTACTTTCTGCAGTTTGATGCAGATGGTAAACTGGCTAAAGCTCTGGATGCAAGACCTCTTACTAATGTTGTCAAGGACCTCGAGGCCAAGATGAAAGATGAACATTCGAGTTAAGGGGGTCTTTTATACAGACAAACTTCACAGGATGGATAATGGCATTGTTTAGTTAAAGGGATGGTCCTACACGCAGCATATATACAGAGAAGAATATAAGTTCTGACTTATTCTTATCTCCTTTACTTTTTTTTTTTTGCTTCACTTTCTCCCCTCACTATCAAATTAATTGTCAATATGTATATTCCACTATTGCTCTGTACCTGCAATTTTGTATGAGTATATTGTTTGTTTTGGTATATAAATCAAAGATCGCGTCATGCTTCTGGCAGGCTTGTTCTGTACCAATCTTATCAGTTGTTGATTGTGATGAATGAGGTCTGCTGATATTCAGTAAATGTCAGGTTAAGATTCACATTGAACAGCAGCTAAGGTTACTGAATTACTTGTACCAGTTGAGCTACTTGTATGCACCTCACGATTTTGTTTTGGTAGAAAGACACCCTTTTGAATTAGAGATGTGAATATATTGATCTATATACTGATCCGACAACTCCTAACTAGCTAGTTGTAACTAATTTGTTTTGAAAACTAAGGGTTCGCTTTTTTTTTTCCTTTTCCTGAATTCTACTGCCCAGTTCTACAGTAATGAGCTTTTGAATAATAAAGCTTTAGCATTTTTGGCGTTAATGATGTAGAATATTTGTTGTGCCACATGGCTATAGATACATGAAACGAAATGAAATATTTTACAAGCTGATTTGTCCATGCATGATTCAATTATTACTAGGATAAGAGATGGACGTTTCTTGATTCATGTCCTTTCTCAAGTATTAAAACTTTCTCAAGTATTCACTTATTAATACTCCACATTAACTGCATTATTTGGGCCTTAGATAGACTGGTAGTCTGGTAGAGTATTAGGAAATGTCATCTTGTTAGAAGTACTCATTGAATTCTTGCAGTAATTTAATAGATTACATGTTTGATGTCGAATCTCCTGTAAATAACGTATTTGGTTTCATAAGCCATCATCTGCTGTTTCTGCTCTGCTGCAAACCATTAGCTGCTGTAGTTACAACCCCCTTTTTCCGTATTCAGTGAGCTAGTTATTTTTGTCAAAGTAATTTGTAAACTGCACTGTTTATTCTCCGTGGATGCATTGGCCAACCAGTATGGGGCTACACATGTTTATTCACAAAAAAGGGTTGATGAAGATGTTGATTCTTTGTGAATGGGATGTAAGCAAATCCATTTTAATCTTTTGGGACTGCTAATCCTCACTCGTAAAGATGAATTAAGAATCATTTTGCAATGAAGAGGTGCATTATTCAATTGCTGCTTGCTGCCTCTGCTCAAGCGAGCTGCTGCACATTTTCTTCGATTGCCACCTAATGGCTGATTGCAAGAAGTAATTTAATTTGGTGCTGCACTGTAAAATAAAATTTCTTCTGGAGAACGCTCCACACGATTGAGCTGTGTACTACAGTAGGCGTTAAAGCCACCGTGAGCAGATGAATTCATGGGTTGGCCAGGATGAGTTGTTTGAGTGCCATGATTCTGGTGTGGTGCTTTCAATTGTTGAGGGAGCATGGGGTGGACTCTTCGACTTTGGCCAACGTTGGGTCGAGTTGGGAGATCGACTGTGTGTGATCAGATGACGATGGCGGCATGGTGGAGTCGGCGTGGTGGCCACTTGGCTTGCAGCGGACTGCAACAACTAGTTTCTACTTGGCAGGGGCTGGTTGGTGCTGGACATCGTCGGGGACGACGGCGCTCGCGAGGTGGGCTGCTTGTCGGCGGCTCCTTGGGGGTACGGCTTGGTGGTCTTGGTGTACGAGTTGAGGTGTGAAACCTTGTCGATGTTCCAATCCGACCGGTTGAGTTGCAAGTAGTGGTTTTGAGTTGTGTTATAGTTGGGTACATAGTTGAGTTAGGTATAGAGTTGTGCTCTCACATTGTATTCAGCGGATATGCCTAGGTCGTGCGAGATGAGCGTTGTTCTCTCCTCAGTTGTAATGGTTTTTTGGCCCGGTTTCCATTCAAAAAACTGGACCGACCCTTTATTTTTTATTTTCTTTGTCTAATAGAAATCACGGCAAAACTTTTGCCGTCCCTTCTTAAAAAAAATTAGCATTAACATAGAGAAGGTATGTTGTTATACCAGGCAGCGACAGTGCCTGCATTTGGTTAAGGGCGGCCAGGCCTTGTTCTTCGGCTGCATCATTGTTTCTTCATCTTGGAGGTTGGTGTTCCTCGGCTGGCCGCCGTGAGATGGGCAGGTTCTGAGGCTTAAACCTTTGTGTTGCATCGAACTTTTTCTATATTATTCTAGCTTAATATAGAGATGTGCAAACCTTTTGTGTGGTCAAGAAAAAAAAAGATGGACCTGCTAGGGCAGCATCAAGGTCTTTGCCGATGGTGGCAAGGATTAATCCCCAATCAGCCCTAGTTGGCTGGTCAGCCGTAACAACCATGAATAACTCGTTTGGGTCAGCCGGCGGAGGGGCGGTCCCCTCGACGAGGTTGTCCTGCAGTTTTGCGGTTATATCATGGTTTTGTGTTAACTTCATGGGTGGAATCCCTACAAACAACGCCAACTGTGGAGATGACTTTGGCCTTCTAACTATAACAGGGGCCGGTGCGAAGAAGGTCGAAGGTGCCCTATAGAAAGAGAGGATAGAGATGCAATAAATCGTGGAATAAATGATCAGCCAAAATCCTCTTTACTATGGCTCTGTTCGCTTCAGCTGAAAAGCTGAGCTGATTTTGGCTGAAACTGATTTATTATGAGAGGAAATACTGTTTCAGAGCTGAAAAATATGTGCTGTTTAAGCTAAACACAGACTATTCTAACCTACGGGTATTTATTTTCTTTTTGTTGTTGTTCAAAACTCGTCTTCGGGGACGACCGCCCCCTAATTAATCCTCTTTGAGACGCCTCTGGTGGCCCCATGGCAGCTAACTTGCACCCGGAGGACTCGGTGAGTGGAACTCAACCTACATAGTCATCAACATACCATAGCCCGCACAGGAGCGAGGCAGGGCTCCTGGCAGAATAGGTGCCTTCCCGCAAGGTGTGGGAGAGAACGCGAGGGTCTGTTGCCTGGTGTCATAGGCTGGGACGGGTATATGTATACCATGGTAAAGAAAATGAGATTTACAACTAGTTTGTTGGTGATTGCCATGGTAGGTACAAGGGTCAAGTTTTATTCGGATACTACAGGGTTAAGACACATTGCCCGACCTAGGTGGCTAGCCGTAGGTTCAAGATATTTTGGTGCGGTCATTTGTCCATTTGTTGTCTATATTATATGATACTTGAGAAATAATGCCATCTTATTTAAAATGGCTTTCATCTAGACCTGTTATCTGATCACTGTAAACTAATTGAAGAATTAACTAATAGAGCAAGCTTTTGCCTAACCGATCGCTACGTGGGCACTGCCACACTTGCCATCATGCTGAGGGGTGGGCTAAGGAGCCGTGGGTGAAAGGAGACCAATAAGACCATCGGCACCAGGTCCGGTAAAAGATTCCTGCAGTATCGATTTACAAGAAAGGAGCCTGCACCGCTGTTCGGTATGCAGTCCGCTAGACTAGCGGACGCCCATGCACCCGGTATTCCCAGGGTCCAGAACATGCTCCGCTATCACCTGCCACCCGTACGTCATGCGCCCGTGATTGGAAGAAAAGGTGGAGAGAGTAAATGGGAGAGAAATAGGAAGAGAGAGAGAGTAGTGTGAGTGAAATAGAGCATGACATATGGGTCCCATCAGTGGTAGTGGGTACAGAGGATGAGATAGAGAATGGATGGATGCGGGAGAAAGTGGTATAAAGAAAAGAATCTCGATGAACATAATAGAATATTCGTTTTAGAGGACGAATTTAGAGTATGATGAATTGATGAGTGTGGATAGCCTGAGGGTAAGAGGTTGCAAAGCCTAGTGTTGAGGAAGAGGAACGTTTGAGAACAAATGAAAAAATATAAACAGTTGACCCGCCAACAGATGGGTCCCATGTGTCAGGAAGGTAAAGGAAATTCATTTTTCCTTCAATATATGTGATCAATACATAAATTATGTTTTCTCAAAACTCCTATAAAGGGTTAAGGAAAAATAGAAAATAGAGAGATGCTTTTAGGTTTTAAATATTGTATATAGTTCTTGCCAGTTGCCAATGTAAAATCCTCACGAACAAAAGAACCTTTTCATCTGCCACATTGTACTGTACTTTTTTTTACATTTATTTACGACTTCGACAAATACCAGGTAATTGTTGTATACAGTGACGTTGTGACGCCCACGTATCACAACACGAATTCGGACACGTCAGACAGCAGGCCTCTGTTATCCTGGCCCACACGTCAGCCTCCCTGAAGCAAGCCTGGTAGTTGCCCCTCGTGGCCCCGTCACCTCCAGAAGTAGCCACACGGATTCAGATCGCGGCGCGGCGACTACCCGAGCAGGAGGAACCATATCGAGCGCGGCGCGGCAGCACAAATCCCGAATCTCAGATCCCTGCTGCGAGCAAAGGTGAGATTTTTCCAAGATCTCCGTGCTCGATAGCTCACATCGATTTCCGCCAGCGGGTTTCCTCAATTTCTCTGGTCCCTCTTTTTTTCCCCTCGACCAGCCGGGTTCAATTCGAGCAGAGATGGCGGCGGCATGGGCGGTGCTGGCGGTGTTGCTCGTCGCGGCGCAGGTGGCGTCGGCGGCGCCGGTCACGGCGCCAGCGTTCCTCTGGGCGAACTACGGGTGGGTAACTCGTTGCGCTTACCTTTCCGTCCATAGTATGAGATCCCGTGTTTGTTAGATAAGATGGGTGGTATTGATGTTGGGGATTCCGGTTGTTCAGCTTCACTTAGACAACACAGTATAATCCTTTGTGAATTTGTGTACAGATATTTGGCATACAGATGGAATTTTCTAATCTTTGTTCAGTAAATAGTTTCTTTACCTGCAGTTTGCTCATTGTTGCCTTCGTTAAACAATAAGTAGTATGTATAGTATAAGATTGCCCAATCAATAGGATAATTAGCTCATCTTCTTAAACCATTCAGTTGGCTTCCGTGCTATTGGGTAGCATATTGCTTACAACTTATTGGGATTTGGGAGGAAATAGCAGTTCACTGCAGCTGCATTTGTGCTTTACCATATTATATCAGATGATTTTTTTACATTTAATTTTCTAAATGCTTGTCCATCCAATATACTGTTCAAAGTTCAAGACTTTGACTTGAGGATTAGGGAATTCATAAATACGGTGGCCCTTGCGAACATTGGCAAAACAAGCTGCAAATTTGCATCTTTGAAGTTGGATGAGATACCATGTTCACTAGATAAGCTGGGCTTGGGGTTCAGGTTTGCCTGCTTCACTTAGGGCTCGTTAGGTGGTCTCAGCCGCGCGGCTCCGGTGCCGGAGCCGGAGCCCTCAAGACAAAGCCAGTTTCTGGGCTCTGGCTTCTCCCGTGAAAAGGGCTCCGGCTCTTCCCATTCACGAGCAGAAGTGCTCCTTGCTTCCACCGTGTTTGGTGTGGCTCAGCCGACACTGGTGCCAGAGCCCGTGGAAGAGCCGGTGCGGAAGCCACACCAAACGGGCCCTTAGAAAGTACAGACCATTGTGACTTCATGTATAGAGCATTGTCACACACATGCAATTTCGTAATCTTTGTTTACAGAATAGTTTCTTTGTTTAGTTTGTTCACTATCACGTCAATGGGATAATTAATGTGTTTAAAATTTGTCCATTGGCTTCCTGTAGATGAGCGTACCACATGTTATTGGCAGGAAACAACAGTTCACTGCAACTTCGATTATGCATTACCACATTATATCAGATGTCTTTTATGTTTACAATTGAAAATACATGTTCCTCCAACATACTGTTGAAAATTCAAGATTCTGACTTTAGGCCTAGGGAATTCATAAACTTGGTAGACCTTGTGAAACTTTACAAAATACAATAACAACAACAAATAATATGGAAAATTTGCATCGCTGATGTTGCATAGTGCTCATTGTGGCCTACTATAGCTAGTGCTCGAAAATATTGTGTGCCCTTCTTTTGCTACCTGCAACATGAACCTGGAGTTACTTTTGGCTTTTACCTTTTCTGGGTTGAGTTCTGTTAAAAAACTATTTATCAGATAATTTGACATCAATGCAATGACACAACTTTAGTACTCAGTGATATAAGGTTATTTGCTTACTAGACCCAATGTTAGCCTGTTCAATATCGGTGTCTTTTGATCTTTTCAGTTCACTTAGTGTTAACCATAGTTGGATTTTCTAGTTCATGTCGAATATTTATTGTAAGCAAGAATATAAGATCTTACTTTCCTTGAATGACCTACATTACATCCATCTTTGTCCTCCAGATTCCGCTCTGATGACGCTAAGGAGGTAGTCCATTATCAGACAATCTCACCAAAGAGCTTAGCTCAATCTGTTCTCGAGGAAGGTGGCTGGTCAAACATTATGGTAAGTATCCCATTGGTGACTTGCTCTCACGCAACTTCATTTCGAATTATCAACTCTTCCATCAAAACAAGTTTCATAAGTTCCCTGATGTCATGATTTTATATTCTTAGTGTTCAAGGGAGGATACTCAGAAGAGGGTTGATGTTGCTGTTGTTTTCATTGGCTCAAAGGTAGTTAATACTCATCTAATATTTACTGGTTTGAAATAATCTGCTTGTGCAAATATTTTTTTTCAATGAAATACTTCCTTTGAACTGAAAGAGTGCTTGCACATAGATTCGAAATTCAAAAGTCAATATTTATGATATTTTGTTTATTGATTCCATGAGGCTATAAAATTACAAATTCTCCACTATTCTAATCTTTATATGGTGAAGTTATTACTGAGAAATCCATTGCTTCAGTTGTAACTGACCTATTTGTTCTTCTTTACTTAGCTACAATCGTCAGACATATCTAAAGATAAGCAAGTCGATCCAGCTTTAGCAGACACATTAAAGGTAATCATTAGCCCTCGTTCTTCTTTCAGATATTGTTTAACTGAAGCATCAAATTTTCCATGGCTTATAATCACTATGCTTCTACCAGCTCTCCTTCACAAATTCAGAGTTTTCCATGGCATTACCCTATGTTTCCACATCAGATGATGAGACAATGGAGAACTCATTGCTATCTAGCTTTGCTGAGAATTGTAACAATGGTTTTGGAAGAAACCGTATCACCTACACAGACACGTGTACTGTAAGTGGTCAAGATGTGAAGAAATATCGCAACATGGATGCTATCCATGTAAGTTACTATGTATTTTTCTGTTCTGCTTCTGTTTTATATTTGCTCCCTGTTTTGAGTGAAAATATTTTGCAGGACTTGATAGTGTCAGGGGTAGCGTCAAGGAGAATTAACCCAAGTGAACAGACTGATATAATCGTCTTCTGTAGCGGTGGGTTGGAGAATTTAGGCACTGGGAAATCAGAAGGTTAGGTTAAAGACTACCAGTATTGTTCTTTCACTTTCAATTGTATTGCGGATAGCTAAATTTCTACAATGACACCACAGGAGAGTTGCTTTCCCAGCTTGTTGACTCGCTGAAGTTTTCTGGGGCTAAATACACGATTCTTTATGCTTCTCAACCATCTGGTATACTGGAGAACCCATCCAGCTTGCCACTGGGTAGGTATCTTGCAGAGAAGACTAATGGTACAAAAACTACAAAAACTGGCCAGGGCAAATGTGATGGAGAGTGCCTAGTCAAATCAACTCTTCTTGAAGGAACTTTTGTTGTAAGTTGTTTACTTATTGTACTCTGTTTCATTACTCGTTAGTTCTATTCTGAACGTGGGCTTGCATGTAGAATTAATGTTAGCACATCAATGTGCCTTGTATCCTTGCGTTATATTCTCACACTGGGTCTGCTATGTGCAGGGAATAGTGCTTCTTATCATACTGATATCAGGACTCATGTGTATGATGGGAATCGATACTCCCTCGAGGTTTGAAGCTCCCCAGGAATCTTGATCTCCCCTTTGAAACAGAATCTGGGGGTTTGATGAGGCACAGAGTGGAGGGGCCGATGTTTGTTGATCTGCACTGTTTATATTGTTTAGTTTGCCCTTTGAAAGTGCCTTGTGTATTTACTGAGCCGACTGTTATTTACTATGTGCTCAAATTTTTGGTGTAATATTACGTTTCATGTCTACGGACATCTAGCTGAGCCATTGCAAACAAATGCATGTGTGACTGTGAGGCTTGTGCTGTACTAGACATAGCATTGCCTCCAGTGTTTTCTGTGAATAAACTGAAATTCAGGTAACCAATAAGATAGGTACTGTGCATCAAATAAAGTGAAATCTTCTTATTTGTTATATCAGATGTTGTTGTACTTAAACCTGTGGCCCTGTCACAAATTTATTATGCCTCAACTAAAACTGTAAACTGCTGCGCTCTCTGTTGGCAACATCCATGAACAGGCCGTCTGGTACTCGCGGTACTGCAATAATTTGATCCTGTGTGTGTGTAACGCGCAGGCTGATTGGCATTGATGTACCTGATGAAAATGCTTGATTATATTTTCTATCTCGTTACTGCAGGGTATGTCTGGGCCCCACCTGCATGCCGTTTCTTTTCTTTACTTGCTAATGAATCAACAGGTGTTACTACTAGATAATTTCAGTCGATATACTCTGCTGATTATGACAGAAAATAAAAGCTACTTTTGTAGCTTTCACTGGTGAGGTTACTGTCAGTCTATCAGGACAGCCTTACCGGCGAAGTGATCACTTGAACGAGTCAGGAGCCATGCATCAGCATCAGTTATCTGCTTCTCAGAACAGGATCCAGTCTTAGTATTTCCTGGGGTCAATTTGTCCTTTATGCCGTGACTCGAAGTCCGTCGCCTGTCTTAGCTTAGCACTAAAGCACCAAGAAATTTGTGGCTCCTGCATATATAATGTGTGCATCTTTTTCCTCGTTGATGGAGGTAAATGCAACTGGGGCAACTACATATTTACTCAGAAAAAAAGGGACAACTACATATATGTTTTATTTTCTTTTTGATAGTACATAGGAAGGCCAGAAATTATTTCTTTGGGCAAAAAGAAAGATGCTATTTTTTCGGTGATCATTGGTATGAAGAGGGTGAAAAATAGCTGTCCCTTTTTCACTAAGATATGTAATGAAGCTTGTGAGGAAGCATGTAATGAAGCTTGTGAGGAAGCAAATTAAATTTGGCGTAAATCAGTAGCATCTTGGAGCTCTTAGTCTTATGGCCTGCTAATTAGAAGTTGGGCTAAAAATTAGTTTAAACTAGCTAAAGTTCACTACTGGATTCGCCCTCTTTGCCGACTGCTGAAACCAGTCGGCAAAGGAGGAAATGCAGTCGGCAAAGGCTTTGCCGACTGCATTTCTTGAGGCAGTCGGCAAAGGGGAGGTGGCAAAGCCCAAGGCGGCAAAGGCCACCTTTGCCAGCTACCATGAAAGGCAGTCGGCAAAGCCTTTGCCGACTGCCGCTCTGGCAGTCGGCAAAGCAAACGCGCACAGCCGTTAGAGTTTTCTTTGCCGACTGCCTAGGTGGCAGTCGGCAAAGAATTTTTTTTCATTTTTTTTAATCGAGGCAAATATTTTTTTCCTTTTTTTAATCGAAGACCTTTGCCGACTGCCTCGGCAAATATTTTTTCCATTTTTTTTAAAAAAATGTGTATATCTTTGCCAGCTGCCAATTCAGCAGTCGGCAAAGGCTTTGCCGACTGCCTTGCTTCGTGGCAGTCGGCAAAGCTGGGTATTTTGCTTTTTTTGTTCCCAGTTTTGCCAGCTGCCGTGACAGTCGGCAAAGCTGGAAAATGCAATTTTTTTTTCTGTTTTTGCCGATTTAGCTCACGTATCGCAGCAACCAAAACACATATATGTACATATCACAGAAATCCACATATACATCACAGAGATTCACAAATAATCCATAACCACAACATCCATCAAGTCGCACGCACGAATGCAACATCCAACAAGTCGCACAAGTCCAACATCCAACAAAGTTGCAAAAGGGTCTAACATAACAAAGTTACATCCATTATCCAACAACATGCACCGAGCCACTCACTCGCCCTGCGACTAGTCGCCACCACCGTGGTGTGAGGAGCTCCCTGTCGGCCACGAAGACCACCCGGACGGTCCGACCTGCGGCTGTGGAGAAGGTCCAACTGTCGGAGACGGGTTCGAAGCCGCCGACTGCAGCTGTACGGATAAGCGATCTCATTAGTACCTAAGGGATGGCCGCACAAGCGAAAACAATAGATAGGCTGCCAGTAACTCACCGGAGTCCTTACAGGCGGAAGATCAGGGAGTGGAGGGAGAACAACCGGGGGTGGAGTGAACATCACTTGCAACGGAGGGGGTCTGTAGTTAGGGATCTCCAGGCCCTGAAAGTAGCTGGAAATCGAGGAGGCAAACTGCGTCATTTGTTGCTGGGACTGCTGCTGGAAAGCTAGCATCGCCTGCCGATGGGCCTCCTGTTGGGCCGCCAGCTGCTGCCGATAGGCCTCTTCTCGGGCCGCCTCTCTTGCCTGTTGGGCCGCCTGTTGGGCCCGCATCTGTTCCAGTTGGACCTGCAATATTACACAAGCGATGTTTAAACAATGCATAAACATTCGGCAACATATGTAAAACCAATGAACGACGAATAGTTACCTGAAGCGCCGCCATCATCTGTGTGGAGCTTGCCCGCCGAGGTTGTATGGGGACATCGGAGGAGGTACCGGCACTGCTATCCGAACGACGAACCTCACGAAGGGAGGGAACGGTGGCCGGGTCGATGACGCTGTGGGCAATAAGGTACCGGCCGTGCTGCTTCCCTCCTCCCGTCCTCATCAGGACGTCCGTATCGAGGGGCTCGGTCGACGGGTCGTAGTCGGCACCATGGCGAGTGCGAACCGCCTCGGTGTACTGGACCACCCTATCGTAGACGTTTTGGTTGGTGATGGCGTCGGGCCCCCTCGCCGTGTCGTAGACGTTCTCTGGATCTGTCGCCTTGCCCTGGTGAGACAGGATATAGCCCGTGAACTCGTTGATCACCTGGCCGTTATGCGACTGGGTCTGCGAGGAAAACACAAGGACGATTACACGTAATGAGAATGAATGACTCAATCAATTGAATAAATAAACAAATTGGTGTGAAGGGTACCCATGTGTCCATGTACTCTCCGCACCCTTGGTGGTGTGACGGCCCCGCCTTCGCCTTGGCATATCCAGATTTCTTCCTGCGCGTCTCGTAAGCCTCCGGCGTTCTCCACCCGTCCACAATCGCCTCCCAGCAGTCCATGTGCATTTTGCACCAATCAGCAGGATACTGCATGCATTACAACGTGCATTTAGGTGAGTAAGAAGATGAATTAGAATGAAATTAGAATTATTGTTTCCTACTTACGAGCATGTAGGCCTCCCTGGGCATGTCAGTTTCGGGCCACTGGATCATCTTCCTCGCATCCGCCTTGTCTAGCTTCTCCTTGAGTACGTTGGCGTGGTAGCTGATGAGGCACTGGACGTGTGCCTCGTAGAACATGTCCTTGAGCCTGATCTGGCAGACCCTGTCCTGCACTACCGACGCCTCATGCTCGTGCCCTGGGTCGCACGTGAAATACTTCTGCATACATATATCATTTATGAGTTGATTATTTCAAGGACATCCAATAAATGCTTAGTAGTGGCAAAGCGGTGCAATGAAGACTCACCCAGAACTCCCTCTTGATCTTGTCGGCAAGGGTGACGTCTCCGTGCACTACCTTGAAGAAGTCTGGCCAGTGCTGGGGCACTTTATCCCTCCCATCTATGGTGACTAGGCCAGGAAAATTCTTCTTAATCAGGAGGCCCAGAATGCCATTAGGATGGCGTCCACCTCTGTTTCCATCCACACGCTTCCAATTGTTGCACAAGTCATTAAGAAGAACTGTTAATCTTGAAGTTCAATTTTCAACATAGCATATGAACAAGTAAGTGAAAACATGAATGGTTACTTACCTTGGCCCGTCGGGTCGAATCACCGGACGGAAGGCTAGCGTGGGCGCGGCGCTTGGGAGGCGTGTTATCCCACGCTGGTAGGGCCTCCTCGAAGCTATGGAAGACGAGTCCCCTGCTGTCGCCACGCTCCCGCCCTGGTCGCCCCCGTCCTCGCCGCCGCCGCCCCCGTCCTCGCCGCCCCCGTCCTCGCCGCCCCCGTCCTCGCCGCCGACCGGGGCAAACAGGCGTCTGGTAGAGCGAGTTCTCCTCCACCAATCCTTCATTGCCACGTGCCTCGTTATAGTCTACCACCATGTCGACCACCCCGGCATCTCCATCAAACTCCTCGAGGCATGCTCTCACCTCCTCCTCTCTAACATTCGCTTTCGCTTCACCATGGAAGATCCACCTCTCGTAGTTTTCCACAAATCCATGCTTCACAAGATCTTTGTATACCTCCCTCTCTACTTTTCTTTTTTGGTTCTTACAGTCTTTGCAGGGACACAGCGTCCGATCGGACCCATGAGCAGCCGGGCCAAATGCTTGCTGCAGGAATTGATTGGTCCCGTGAACCCATTCAGCGCTCTTCCTCTTTTCTGTCCAGCCTGTGTACATCCACTCACGGCCAGCCATCTTCTGTCATACGCCAATGTATGTGAGTAATAAAACCAGCATTTGCATGTACAAGGCGTTCCTACCATCTAATAGGTGAAGGATAGGTTCTAATCCCACACGAGGATGCGTAGATGAGGTTAGCTTCCATGCTCCGCTCCCGACCGAGACGGAATTTCGGCAGCACCTCCCCGCTGTTCTCCCGATACACGTCCCGGTTTGGGGAGAGTGTGTATCCGGAGAACAACGGGGAGGTGCTGCTGAAACTCCAGCTCGGACGGGGGCGGAACATGGAAGCTAACCCATCTACGCATCCGCGGGCTGTCCAAGAAACGTGGACAATCCGAAAGAGATACCGTCGCAGATATGCACTGACCAGCATACCAACGACCGCGTATCCTTTTCGGACGGGAGACGCCTAACTCGGTTACGCGACCTAAGTGCGACAATAGGTAAGGAAAGGAGGTGATTTATACCTCGGGTGGCGATGGCGAGAGACTAGCGGGGCAGTGGCGACGAAGCCGATGAGGGTGGCCGAGTCCCTCCCACAGGTCCTGCAAAAAAAGACAATAGATTAGAATCAATTGAAAATTTTGGCAGCACCTCCCCTGCACGGGGAGGTTCCAAAATTAAACCTGCACAAAACATAGGCACGAAGGCCAACATTTTCAACGGCGCGAAGGCCGACAACCAAAACGGCACGAAGGCCGACATTCTCAAACGGCACGAAGGCCGACATTCGCAAACGGCACGAAGGCCGACATTCAAAACAGTCCTTATACCTTCGGTGGTGGCGAGGCGTGCACGCGGAGAACGGGACGAGACGTTGCTGCGGAGGCACCACCTCCCCTTCACTCCATCTCCCCCTCGGCCTCCTTTCTCCTCTCCTTCCTCGCCTCGCCGGCCTCCTCCTTCCTCCAGCCTTCTCCTTCTTCCTTTCCTCCTCCTCCTTCTCCTTCTTCTTCCTTCTCTTTCTCCTCCTTCTTCCTCCCTCCTTCTTCTTCCCCTTCTTCCTCCTCTTTTCCTTCTCCTTCTCTTCCCCTTCATCCTTCCTTCTCCCTGCTCCTCTTCCTCCTTCCTCGGGGCGCGGTGGCACTGGGGGGGTGGGGCGGTGGCGGCGGGGCCGGCGGCGGGGCCGGCGGTCGGGGCAAGCCGGGGAGGGGCCGGCGGCGGGGCCGGCGGCCGGGGCGGGCCGGGGAGGGGCCGGCGGCGGCCGGGGAGGAGGCGCGGGCCGGCGGGGGCAGGAAGGGACGGCGGCGGCGCGGGGCGGCGGCGGCGGGGAGGGGCGGCCGCGGGCGCGCGGCGGGGTGGCCGGGGCGTGGAAGGGCGGCCGAGGGCGCGCGGCGGACGGCAGATCTGGGGCGGGGGCGGCGACGGCGGCGGCGGTGGTGTGCGTGCGTGTGGTGTGCGTGCGGGTGTGTGCGTGCGCGCGGCCGGCCGATTTAGGGATTGGGGATTTTTGCTTTTTTATTTTTTTTTCGGAAAATTCCTTTGCCGACTGCCTCGCTAGACAGTCGGCAAAGCAGGCCTCTTTGCCGACTGCCAGATCAGCGGCAGTCGGCAAAGAGGCCCTTTGCCGACTGTCCCAGCTAGCAGTCGGCAAAGTATTAATTTTTTTTTTTAATTTTGGTTTCAAACTTTTTTTGTGACCCATATATATTGTTTGAGTACATGTTCAAATTTGGAGCTTTTTTACAAAAGTTTACTATATTTCGTTCATTTTTTATTTACTTGAATTTTTCCGCACAGTGCAGAATTGAACTGCAGGTGCATGAAATAATGAAATGTAGCCATTCAAAAAATGATATTCATGTTGGAAAGTTTATTTTGAGGCCGTGTCCATAAAGTCACCCAAAAGTTTGAAAGTCTTGTCCACGAAACATGACCATCCACGTGCGGTAGAAGTGTGTTTTAATTATATTGAATCGAAACAAAGTCGGAAAATCACGAAACTTGACGAGGTGTTATGTTACCGCATGTGGACGCTATGATAAAAATTTGAAGAAGTTTGGAGCACGTTGCGATGTCGAATGTCCAAAACCTAGACATATGCGACATGGAGGTTTTGGACACGTGCGCGCATATATCTAGGTTTTGGACATTCGACATCGCAACGTGCTCCAAACTTCTTTAAATTTTTATCATAGCGTCCACATGCGATAACATAACACCTCGTCAAGTTTCGTGATTTTCCGACTTTGTTTCGATTCAATATAATTAAAACACACTTCTACCGCACGTGGATGGTCATGTTTCGTGGACAAGACTTTCAAACTTTTGGGTGACTTTATGGACACGGCCTCAAAATAAACTTTCCAACATGAATATCATTTTTTGAATGGCTACATTTCATTATTTCATGCACCTGCAGTTTAATTCTGCACTGTGCGGAAAAATTCAAGTAAATAAAAAAAATGAACGAAATATAGTAAACTTTTGTAAAAAGGCTCCAAATTTAAACATGTACTCTTAAACAATATATATGGGTCAAAAAAAAGTTTGAAACCAAAATTCAAAAAAAATTAATACTTTGCCGACTGCCAGCTGGGGCACTCGGCAAAGGGCCTCTTTGCCGACTGCCGCTGATCTGGCAGTCGGCAAAGAGGCCTGCTTTGCCGACTGCCAAACGGCGTGACAGTCGGCAAAGAAGACGGAGACGGACGCCATCCCGACGCTTGCAAGGTATGCCGACTGCTTCCCTTCGCCGACTGCCGGGAGCAAGCTGGCAGTCAGCAAAGACTGTCTTTGCCGACTGCCTTTCTTTGCCAGCTGCTCGGAGCAGGCTGGCAGTCGGTAAAGATAGTCTTTGCCGACTGCCCTAGATATGGCAGTCGGCAAAGATGCTGGCAGGCGGCAAAGACCCTGTTTCCCGTAGTGTTGGCTAACAACTAATCAAAAGCTTGTCTAAACAATTAGCTCACCTATTAACTCTCCTATTTGGATACACTATGACTAATTTTAGCTAATTTTTAGCTAGCTAGTAATTAGCTCTTATATCAAAACAGGCCCTTAGATAAGCACACGAACCAAAAAATAAAAAATAAAAAATCTTCCATGCTCTTTCTGTTAGCACTTTCTGTTGCTCTTTTCCTCCCTGTTGTGCAATTTTTTTCTAAGTCGCTGTTTTATTTGTTGACCAACATCGATCCTCACATACCAGCGCTACGGACTACGGTTTGCATTTGCCACTTGTTCATCCAGTAGCTTAGAACACGGCAATCTCTCTCTGCAGGTTGATACAGACCGGTTTGAAAATGACGCAGACGACGAAGGGGCTGTTTAGTTCCCAAAATTTGCTTCTCTCTCCACATCACATCGATTGTACTTTCCGTCTGTATAGAGCACTAAATGAAGTAGCAGCTTTGTACTTTTCACGATGCTAGCTCGAGATGAATCTTTTAAGTCTACTTGGGCTAGGATTGAACAAAAGTTATCAAATACAAATAAAAGTGCTATAGTGCACATTTTGCCACCTTTTTGGCAAACTAAACGGGGCCGAAAGCAAAGTTGTTGAAGACTGTGCATGTGCATTTGCTCTACATTTTCGTATGGTCGGTGCTGAAGACGACGGCGACATGCCTCCTGCTGGCCATACGCAGGCTGCCAGATCAGCGCATGTTAGGTTCTGAGGAACCATGCTGGGCGAGTCGCCTGCAAAACATTGCTTGTAAGGAATGGCAGAAATACAATCGATGCTAGTAATATACGGACGGGACGATGGATCAACACGGAGTTCTCTTACGAAAATTAACGTGAAGGTACACTAGCTAGTACGTAGTGACCACTTCAGAGTAAAGAGACACTCCGGTCTGCAATGGGGAAGTCAGATGTGTGCTGAAAAACCTGAACTTGCTCTATTAAATAATATTTATTTTAAACATCTATTAAATAATATCATATACAAATAAGTTCTCAATTTTTTAAAAAAAATCTATTTTCTCTTGAGGAGAAATTACATTGTACTTTGACAAGCTAAGACCCAGTTTGGATTCACCATAAACACAAATTAGCTATTTGGATCATCTAGCTAATTTGTGTTTATTAACCATGCTGTCTTAACTTTTGTTGAACCTGATGTGTGGACATGAAAAGAATAGAAGGGCAATTTCGTCTTTAACCATGCTTTAGCTGGGTTAGAACAACTAAAGAGATTATGTACATTTTTGCATCCAACTAAAGTTTAGCTAGTTTTTTCTCCGTGTTTCAATCCCTATCAACTAACTTTAGCGGCTAATGTTTAGCTTGTGAATCCAGAAGGCCTCAATTATTAATATATGCAAACCTTGCTTTGTTTCAAATATATATATGAATTAATATAGTTATAAGTTGTGGCTTTGACCATGTTGCCACGTTGATGCTGAGTACTCACCCACAAGCCAACTTAACATTAAACCAACGTTAAAAATTTGAGAGTTGAAAATGAAATATTTCATAGTCGAAGGTTGGATGATACATAAGGATGCATGCATAATTAAGTACCTGCAATTGCTTCGGATATACAAAAAAAAGCCAAAATGATATACATTTTAGAACGGATATTTCTTGCTTCTTCCGTTTACAAAAGGTATAATTAAGTCGATTTGACTTTTTCCCCTGAGCTCTAGGACGATGATATATATATTTAAGATCGATGAATATAATCATAGTGGAAAATGACGACGTGACTCATATGCATAATGCATGGTTTCCATTATTTTCTACACGACTTCTGATGGATAGGTCCTAGGTGTAAACACTTTGTGTGCACGGCATCTGTACTGTACCAAACAAATATATATTATTATTATTGTACGTTGCCAAACCAAACCGGCCAGGTCAATACTTGAGCCCAATTGAGCATCTATAACATACCTACGATCGAGACCATAGTTAGCAAATGATGAGGTCCTCTAGGACTGCATACTATGCTCATGTCACATGCATGATGACAGTTTGATGATATGTAGATGCAGTCAGAGTGCAATACCAATGACCCAATCCGAAACCATATGGATGTACGCTGGCATGCATTGGCTAGCAGCTGGCGCACATATCACATCCATATATCATATTCATATTACTCCTTCCGTCCACTTAAATATGCAACTATTAGCGGCATACCGGTCAAACTGTGTCAGCTTTGACTAAGTTTATAATAAAAAGTATTAGCATTTATGTCTCGAAATAAATTTATTATGAAAATATATTTCATAACCGATCTAACGATACTTATTTTATCTCATAAGAGTTAATATTTTTTTATATAATTTTAATTAAAGTTTATAATAGTTGACTTCTCGAGATGCGAGAATTGCATATTTATTTAGATGGAGGGAGTATCTAGCTAGGACGCGCTTTCTGTGGTGATCCCTCCATTAGTTTTCATGTAAAGCTAATAATGAAGCAGAAGCAGAGCAAAGCATGGAGTCGGTCGATGGAGCGTGTGACGTCACAACGTGGACTGGACTGGATGCTGGAGCTGCATGCGCCGTCCAACTCCAACATGCCTGCATGCTGTGCACCGACTTGGGGACCCTGCTGGATGCTGCATGCACTGCACGTGATCTTCTGACATGATTAGCTTGCACCAACCTGTACACATCAACGAACACTAGCTAAGCTAATTAAGCTCTCATCCTGACTGACTTGTGCGCCAAGATTACAACGCAAAGCCCTTTGGCTTCGTCTTTAGTTAGTGATGACAGATTCAGATGGCTTTAATAGTTTATATATATATATATATATATATATATATATATATATATATATATATATATATATATATATATATATATATATATATATATATATATATATAAGTTCTGTCATGTTGTAGTACTAGTATAGCAACTAAATTTAAGTCTTGTGAGGATTATATTCGCTCGACCAGCTTTACTTCGGAAAAAAAAGAGAGCCTTTTTGCCGTCCTTTAATTTCGGAGGTACCAAGATTGCAACTTTGAATTTTAAAATTTAATATATACATATAGGCACCGAAAAGTGCGCCAAATTACAACCTAAGGCTTCATCTTTAGTTGGCGCTAGACTTAAAAGCCATGTTTAGTATGGCTCATCTAACTTCAGCTCTTTGCTGTAGTGTGCGTGAAGAAACCAAAATAATTTGTTTTAAGGGAAACAAAACACAAAATGACTCTTTGGTAATATATAGCTAGCTAAGCTAGAGCCGGCTGAAGCTCCACTATAAATGGGGTCGTAAATAACTTTATTCTGGGCTCTAAGGCTAACTCCAACAGCATAGGCAAAGGGTGACCTAAACCCAAAATGGGTTGCCCACAGTGAATTTGGGTAGCAAAAACTACCTCCAATAGGCTAGGCAAACCGGTGATGTATTTTGGGTACGAGCTCACGCGCGATGCAAAAATGCATCTCCTTCCGTCGTTGCTGCGTCTCCACGCAACGGGGCCCACCGAAGGGGACCCCCGGAGCCGCGCCTCGGGCCTGCTGTTGGCGTCTCCGTCGAGGTCACCGGCGGGGTTGCTGTCGAGGTCACCGGTGGGGTCGCCGTTCGGGTCGCTGTTGGGGTTGCCAGCCGCGCGCCGTGCTTGGTGCTGACCGCGGGGGGAGGGGCGGCGGCGGCGGACGCGGCGGGCTGCCGGCGGAGCGGGAGGTGGCGGGTTGGGGTGGAGGAGGCGCCATGCTAGATCTGGGTCGCCATGGTGGCCCTCATCGTCATCCTCGCGCGGTGGAGGAGCCGCCAGCACCGTCGGACCGTGGGGAAGGGACGACGGTGGTGGCGTCGTTGGCGCTGCGGACCCGGCGGGCGGTGCAGGAGGTGGCGGCGCGGGTGGGAGGAACGACGGCGCGGGTGGGAAAGCGAGGCAGAATGAGCAGAGAGGGATTGATTTTGCCTTCTCTGTTGGAGAAGGCCGGTTTTGAGTGGGCTACTCTTTCACTGTACACAACCCAAACCAGGTAATGGGTCTCCTGTTTTGCATCTCATTGTTGGAGTCAGTCTAACAACCAAATTAGAATCTTTAATTTTATTTATCTTGGTTCTTTGGGTGGCCCCAAAAATTAAAGGAAAGGGCTCATCCATACTCATGGTAGGGGGTGCAGTCGCACCCATGAAAAATCAGAAAAAAGAGTGATTAGTTTAATTTTTCAACATATATATACATCTACTCTCTCGGCCTCAAAATAAATGCATTTCTACAGTTTATTTGTTCCAAAATAAATGCACCTCTAGGTCTAAGACAATCTTTAAGGCCTTTTTTAGTTCACAAAATTTTTTCTCTTTCCCCATCATATCGATTGTCCTTTACGTATGCATGGAGCATTAAATAAAGTAGCAGCTGTTGCATGTTTGTACTTTTTACCTGGTTTTCTCGAGACGAATATTTTGAGTCTACTTAGGTCATGATTAGACACTTATTAGAAAAGATTCCCCGTGTGCTACAGTAAACTTTTTATCCCCTTTTCCCCAACTAAACAGGCCCTAACTCAAGTTATCCTTCTCTACTTTTTCTCTTGTCAAGAGGTAATGATTACATCTTTATAGGGGCAATTTTCTAATTAATTTCGCACCTATCATTGATTTATGCGCACGATCCTAGTATTGCGTTTATTTTAGGACAGATGAGTATATGGTAAAAATCTATACACCCATAAGGCTAATGCACTTCTTGATTTTGCTCTAGCTCGACCCACATATAGATAGGATTTTGATCTATATACACATGTGGCACTGAAAACGTACCTTATGTACCTCCCAAGAACTAAGTAGCAAAACATTTGAGCAGCAGTATGCCACGCAAAAAGATATATAAGTAGTGTTCTTCCAATCCATAATATTTTGGTTTAGTACAAAAAAGACATGTAAAATATGTATCTGGTGATGATACGAAAACTATATATATGTGTAGTAAGTTCCAAACTATAGGTGTCACGTATATAAAACTATATATATGAGCAACAGCTAACAAGGAATAAATCCTCACCAACAAACGGAATCACTGTTGCATCGTCCTCTCAGTATCAGACTACTTAATGAATCAAGCAACCAACAAAACTGCCACACAACTACTAAGCAAAGTACCAACACGATCCATCACTAGATTTCTAGCATTACTTGCTTGTATGGTAACCTGAAGCATAATTTCCCCCGTAGTTCCCAGCAAGCCGCTGCCTCTGCTGCAGCAGAACATTCTGCGCAATTCCGGCGGCCGCCACCGACGAACTCGGAGAGATGATGCCGCCGCCGCCTCCTAGAGCTTTCGCTACCATGGCCTGGTGGTGCAAGTTGTAGCTCGCCATTGCTTGTTGGTCTGGCGCATGGCGAAGCATGTTCCGGGAGCTGTTGTTGGTCGTTGCTGCTGAGCTGGCAGCGGCCGCGTGCTGTGAGTTGCTGTCAGTTGGCAGGCCGACGAAGCAGCTACTCGTTGTCGTTGTAGTCATTCCGGCGGCGGCGGCGGCGGCGGCGGCGGTGTGAACAGGATAGGAGGAGCAGTCCACGTTGTACGGCGGTGGTGTGGCGGCGCTGATGGTCGTCGTCGTGCTGGGCAAAGGCAAGCTGCCGGCGGATCCGGAGTAGTTGAAGTAGCTGGAGTAATCGAGCAAGGAGTCAACGAGGAACTCGTCGCCGCCGCCATCACCGGGCTCGACGGAGCTGACGTTGGGCGTTCCGGCGGCGGAGGAGTAGTGGTCCTCGCCGGCGGCGGCCTTCTTGCTGCTGCTGGTCTCTTCCCCCTTGTGGTGCACCTTGCACACGACCCATTCATCCTGAACATAAAACAAAACAAAAGGAGCAAAAAAAAAAAAGATAAGATTTTTCAACACGACCAAGAACAAGAAGAATTAGTGCTGTTGAATTAGCTAGCAGTAGAACTAAACCACACGTTATTACCTTGGGATTGAAGCGTAGTTCGTTGGTGAGCCTGGATTCGCCGTCGAGGCGGAACTCGTGCATCACCCAGTTGGTCTTGGTGCCCCTTGGAGCTCTGCCCATGTAGAACACCAGCGTCTTCTTCATCCCGACCAGCTCACGCTCACGGCCATGACCAGGCTTGAAGATCTCCCTGTCCTTGCCCGTGGCCTTCCAGTAGCCCTCCTTGGTTGCGCGGTTCGTGCGCGTGCCCGTCGGGTATTTCATGCCCTTGTGGCAGAAGAAGTACCACTCCTTCTCCCCGTGCATCTTCGCCTTGCCTAAGAACAGTATCAATCAACGACAATACGACATGATTTAATTAATTAAATGGGTGGAAATTAAGAACATAGAAACATGGGATAGAGCTCAAATAATCTATTTACATCTACATCTACATCTGCATATATATACATGTATGTATAAAAAACCAAATGAAATCAGTATATGTGTGTGTGTGTATGTAGCTTACTTGGGAGATCCCATGGCTCACACTTGTTGAGGTCCACCTCCCCGATGGCGTGCGGCGTGAAGCTAGGGTTCAAGAATTTCTGCAGGAGGTAGCTGGTGATGACCTCTTCATCCGTGGGGTGGAACCTGAAGCCAGGAGGCAGGAACAGACCGACTCCACCATGCTCTGATTTCACACTACGCTCCACCATGGCTGATGATCTCTTGATGAAGTTCTACTATGGACTATGCTGCTGCTTGACTAGGAAGAACAGCCAAGTAGGATCTCAGAGGGGGGAAAGCAGCAGAGAGAGAAGCTAATAAGCTTTCTAGATAGGAGGAGGAGGAAGTTTGTGGGCACAAGAAAGGTGGAGGGAATCAATAGAAAGGGGGAAAGGGAGAGGAGGAAGCCAAGTTTTATAGTGCTGTTGTGGTGACTGAGACCTGATCCTTCCTCTGGAAGAGGCCATGCAGCCTCCTATGTCTTGCCTAGGAAGGAAAGTCTTCACTCGGTTTTGATTAATTAGGACAAATTAAAATACTATTAGTTAGCTAGGTCTAATTAACTGTGTGCTCGCATTCAATTGGCCAGGTCTAGTTAATTAAGCCATCATGCGTGGCATCCGATCAGAATTATGATGTGTCAATGTGTCATCAGATAGTATATGGTGATTTATTTAGATTTTACTGATTTGTCTTTTTTCCCAGTGGTGTGAGTGTGACAGCTATTTACAGCTGGGGTGGGGGTACTAACTGAGTAATTGTCACAAAGGCTTCTAAAGTAGGCCACATGACCCATATTTTTTTTTATTTCTAACCATAGTCTTGCTGTAAAACATCATTATGCAGAGACTCACTCTCACTACCCACAACATTTTTTCCTCCTCTCGGGTGGTACACTCTGCGACTGGCAAGAAGGTTTCCCTCATGGTATGCCACTGACGATGAAGGCAATATGAGGTTTCCTGAAGATTAAAATTAAAGCCGACAGGAAAAGTTCAATTTTTACCTGATGGCACACCAACCATGTTGATTTATCATCAGGACAGATTTTTCCTAATAGTTAGATCCTGATGGCAAAACAGTGATTATTTCACAGTTCTAGAAGTATTTATCGATTTACGGATTGTATAGTGAAACGATATTGAATTCCTTGCGTTAGTTCGGCTGACTGAATTATAGGGCTAGCTGAATTGAACGGCTCAATTGTTGTGAAAAGAAAATACTGTTCTATGCCTGAAAATAATTGGTGGCACTATATGTGTCATTGAGTCCTATTGATCCATCTTCGGTGACGCCCGCCTTCATGAATTTGTATATGTGGCTTAGGGTTGGAGTTTTCCAATTCATTCATCTGAAAAGAAGCGCTGATTTTGTCTGATGCTGATTGTAATGAGAAAAATAATGTTCTATATCTGAAAAGAAACTAAAATCATGAAAAGTGAACAGGGCCAGTTTGGATTACGGATGTACGGATTTTTGCATTCCTTCTAGGCAAAGAGGGTCATTCTGGTATTCTCCTAAATCAAATAATCTGAAGTTTGACTAAATTTATATGAAAACATACTAATATCTATGATACCAAATTAACAAGTATCATCAGATTCATCTCAAAATATTGTTTTCATTGTAAATCCGGTTTGTGTCATAAATGTCGATACTTTTCTCTATAAACTTCTTCAAGAGCACAAAATTTTGTTTGACTTAGGACAACACCAAAACCATGGTCTTTACGATATGGAGGTAGTATTTGCCATCATTATGGGTGACCGCCAACAAATTTAATCTGCCACTTGAGGGGGTGACGTAACTGTCATCACTACTATTCATCGGTAAAAATAATTAAATGCCGCAATCTAGGACAACTACTAATCCAATCCCCCCCCCCCCCCCTCCCACCCCCCTTCATTTTCCCTTGATTTTTTTTTTCTATACGCAGAAGAAATTTGGGCTTTGGGACGCCGACGGATTGATAATGAGTTTGTCCAGGTCATTCACACAAATTTTTAGTCAAGTAGTATACCGGTAGGAGATGTTGATTTTTAACTCATTAAATTAGATTAGATGTTTCTGCAACTGGAGGTGGTTCGATCGGTTTCTTCGTAATTGCCATCTCTTTTGACAAAACTGAGCGCGTCGCTGTCGCTCTCAGCCCGCATTCATGGCCGGACATCCATGCATGGCCGGATTCCTTCTCTGCCAAGAGGCGTCTACAATATTTTACATTTTTTTGTATTATATGCTTGGTCAATTTTCTCTTCATTTTCTGTGTATGTTCTCTTTTTGGGGGTTTTGGATAGATCAACCACTGTGCATGTGCACATTGCAATTTCTGGTTCGGCAAATGAAACTTTACTCACTAGTAGTAGTTGGCACCTTTCAAAATCAACCAAAAAAAAAAAAAGAAAGGAAGAAGGAGAAGAAAAACTACTCTGTAGAGTTGACAAATACTACATGACTGACAGAGTGACGACAGATGGGATCTTTCTATCCATCGTATATGGTGGTCAGAGATAGCCTGAAAGTTGGAATGACGGCTGTTCACACCACCACGGAACTGAAACTGGTCAGCATGGATTCCAGAAGACCAGAACCGTACTCCTACCTCATCATCTACTAGGGGCACGTGCATGCATGCTGTAGCTTGGTCCAGAGTGCACAGTGCCGTCCATCTGCCACGATGATCTGGCTGGCCCCGGCTAGCCGGACGGCGGCGGTGGTGTACCGGTACGGTGTGCAATTGCCTATTGGATAGATTTGGCGGCCAAGCTGGCGCCGGATCAATGAGAGTTCAAAGCCGATCTTGACCCGTCAGTCCAGTTAGACTTGATACTCGCTATAGCCAGATATATAGACTGATGATAGAAATGATAAGCACATCTCCGTACACGTCTGTGGAAAGTAGGAGTAGTTGTTGGCATTGTGTTTGCTGGAGATATATATGGTCACGATGTTCTATTCATTAATTATTTAATTTTTTGGACCGAAAATTCCAGTGAATTAATATATAAACCTATTAGAATTGTAGGACTTTATATATAGGACAAGCTAAGATATATAGCTAGCTTTGTTAGTGTCATGTTAAACTTGTGTCTTCACGGATTTATTCATGTATATATGTGTGTTAGTAAAGAAAAAGGATTTATGCATCTTTATGTGAAATGTCTACTATATGAGCATGATTCGTGTTCCATACTACCCTGGCACAGGACGTGATACAGTAGGTCAAAAGAGGAGATCATATAAGGATAGGATATGGAGTGATGCATGGTCTGATGGAGACACTCCACGTCCAACCCTGATGGTTGATTAGTTTAAAGCAGGAGATGATGTTCGCTACAGCAACTTCAACATTTGACTAGAAACCCCAAAAGGCCGGTTTTGAGATCAGAAAGAAGTCTTCTTACCCAAAAAAAAAAAAAAAAGAAGAAGTATCCTTCTGTCCTTCCAAGCACAGTGCCCTATTTTTGGAGCCAAAACTGGTGGTACCACCTAGAATCAGTCAAAATCGCACGGGATGCTCAGCCACCACCAGCCGGCTAGGGGTGGGCCCAAGCTTGGCCACGACTGTCTAGGTTTGGCGGGAGGGTTGCCATGGCTGAGCAACGGCGGCTAGGACTAGGATGAGACTAGGGCATCTAGATGGGTGGATGGCGGTATGAGTCACAGATCCTTCGTTTTCCAAAACGCAATTGAATAATTTGTCATCCGGACGACGACGACGATGACAAATTCATTCATCGTGGTGCACAAATAGTGCAAACTTTTTTTTTCTTTTTTTTTTGAAGTGTCCCAAAAACACCATGGCGACTCTGTTCCAGGATATGTAGTGCTTCGTAGGAAAATAGGAATAGAGAAGGTGGACACTCAAGTATGTATTAGGGTTACTTAGCAGACGATCCTACTTAATTTCCGATGTAACCTTTAAAAAAAATTTTCTGATGTAGGTTCCTATATATATGATCGTTTGGCTTAGTTGTACATTATAATATAGAATTCTGATTATTTTTATTTGTGTAGGTTTAGAATGACTCTTTGGGAACTGTTTTTATGCGTTATGAATGTTGTAGAAGATCATGATAATTACTTTGTGCAAAAGAGAAATGCTGGCAATACACTGATCAAGTTCCTTTAAGAAAGTCACAGTGGCATTCCACATTCTAAATTACGCAGTGTCCGCAGATGCTATTGACGAGTATGTTCATATGGGAGAAAGTACCGCTACAGAGAGTTTATCTGTACAGTGGCTGAAATTTTTTAAGATATTTCAGATCACCTAAGAAGACACATTATGCTCCATCACCTGCAATTCTCTTACAGCAGGCCTTCTTGTCCAAGTCCTCCATAGCATTCCTTCGATCCTAGGATGAGTCAACGAGTGAGTAGTAAATAAATATGTCGCTTGATGTAGTTTCAGCTTATTTTCAGTAACAGAATATTATTTTTCTCTCACAACAATTCAGCCGTAAAATTCAGCCCAGCCGAATTTGAGCTTAGCCGAACAGAGTGAATTACTTAAATATGATGTTGTTGGTACGATGTATAAACATTCAGGAGTCGAGGCATGGAGACAGCAGAGGCCGGCGCTGGGCTCAGCCGCCGGCAGATCAGCGCCTTGGTGCAGACATGTCACCGGCAGAGCAGAGCATTCAGCAGAGCAGGGCTTTGGTGCAGATTGCACCGTGGTGTCCTCATTCCTCAATGACTGAATGTTAAGTCTAGACTGTAATTGATGTGAACTGAATGTTACTAGACATCGAATTGATCCTTGAATGTCTTCTTGCATGTATGTATGCTCTCCGAATTTGCAATGCTCTCTGAATTTGGATGTGCCCTGTTTGGAGTGACTCTGAAATGGATGTGTGCTCCCTGAGATTGATTTCCAATGAGTTGCCATCAGTCGGCAATACGAAATGGATAATTTACATGATGGAACTTCATCATAGACTCACACTCACTCAAACTAAAACAAGAACAGGACTGCACATGGCACTACAATGAGATTTGAGACTGAAATGTAGTGCAGGTGGCGAAATTCAATAATTCAGTATGGCAAAACGCCCCATAGCTAAAAAGTACAGAATGGCAAAGTATGAGACTAGTGGATAAATATGGTGTCTAAAAAATAGTAAAACCATGCCATGATCACCAATTACTAGATAGCGAGTTGATTGATCCCAGAATGTCTTCTTGCATGTGTATGTATGCTCTCTGAATCTGCGGTGCTCTCTGAGTTTGGATGTTCGCTCTTTGAAATGGCTCTCTGAAACGGATATGTGCTCCCTGACTCCCTGAGATTAATTTCCAATGAGTTGCAATTAGTTGGCAATGGCAATACGAAATGGATAATTTACATTATCCTTTTAGATAACTGCATCATTGCCTTGCTGAAACTGAAACCAGAACAGGACTGTACATGACCCTACATCGAGACTGAAATATAGTGCAGTTGGCGAAATTCAGTATGGCAAAAATGCTTCATAGCTAAAAATTACACAAGGGCAAAGCATGAGACTAGAGGTAGTGAATAGGTACGCTGACTGAAAAATTGTAATACCATGTCATGATCACCACTGATCAAGCAGCTCTGCTAAGCCATGGGTGCCAAAATCTACAATGACATGTAGTTGAGCATCAGTAACAAGACATGCGATGATCGGATATTGGAAAAATATCTGGTTTCTTTCTTCTTTCTCTTGTTAATTGTAAATATGTTTTTGTTCCCACGTGACTATTTCAATATTTTTTTTTTGGAACAATTAAGTTTCTGCCATGCACAAGAAACGATAAGTTATCATTCTTGGGAAATCTTACTCCTCTCATTCTAACTGTAATTCTGAATAAAATATACAATAAGCAGTAGTGTTTCAAATTGAAATATAGATAAAAACGTTGCAACCAATAAAATCAAAATTTGAAAGAGAAAATCTAGATTCACTACGTCATGATAGGTACAACAAGAGCTAATATATCTTAACACAAGGTGTGGTTTTACCGCAAATATTAAGGGGTCGTTTGGATGGCAGAATCAGTTTCGTTTCTGGTTAGAATCGCCAGAAACGGTTCCAAACGGGAATATCGTCGCTGGAATCGAATCTGAAACGTTTCTTGTTTCCTTTGGTGAGAGCCGGAACGCTCATATGGTGGTTTCGCACCGATTCACGCGGATCCAACCAGTGCACGTGTCCTCTATTTTGTTGAAATTACAGGACTGCCACTGTATCTATTCGTTCACACTAGACCCATGGCTGAAAATTACAAAGATTACAGAACTCCGACTAGTACTGGCATTCGGCCAATAGCTGAATAACAAAATCGCTTTTGCCACTATTAGCGTTCCTCTCATGACTACTATAAATCCTTTTATTTTGCTTTAGTAATAGCTCATCACATGCCAAGGACATTTTAATCTACTCTATCACATTCTTCTCTCTTTAGAATCCGAATCCAAGCCGGAAGCCAAACGGTTTAGCAAGTGATTCTGTTTTTTGTACAAAGTTTTTTCCTGAGAATCTGAATCTAAAAGGTTTTTCTTAAAATCTGGATCCCTACCAAACGGGCCCTAAAGACACACAGTTGTTACATGAAATTAATGAGGAAAAATATGAATATATAGGAAAAATACATCTATAAACTAATTGGCCAATTTGTGTATTTGAGTATTTTGTTAGAAAATAAATAGATAAATAGTACAAAGATAAAAACCAATTTGATTAGTTTTATGTTCAACTTTTGGCTATCAATTGTAATACTTATGTCTTATAAGATTCTATGAACTTGTAATGCTTACTACTCCCTCCATCCCAAATTGTAAGGCATTCCAAGAATCTTGGAGAGTTAAAGCATCTCAATTTTGACCAAGTTTATATAATAAGATAATAATATTTATAATATCAACTAAGTATCATTAGATCCTTCGTCGAATATATTTTTATACTACACTCATTTGATGTCATAAATCTTCGTATTTCTCTCTATAATTTTGGTCAAACTTGAGATGTTTTGACTCTCTAAAATTCTTGTAATGATTTACAATTTAGAATGAAAGGAGTATCTCTGTTCTAAAAAAATGTTATTAACATTTAGGACTCTAAATAGGTATGCTATGAGAATATATTTTGGGATAAATCGAATTACAATTAGTTGGTATCATATACAATGTATTATTTTAGGATAAATAATTTTGGTAGAAAGCTTGAGTTGTTTTTTTCCCGAAGGAAGTATGCGATAAGATTATAGCCCATGCGCGAGGGATGGCTAAGTGGGGAGCAAATTTTGGGTCCATATGGCCCGTTTGTGGTATAGAACTGTGCCGCTGAGCATTATGGCCCATATAAGTTAGGCCGGGGTTACTTACTCTCTAGGATCCACTAAAAAAAAAAAATACTTACTCTCTAGGACTCCATTTTAGCATGTGAGTTTTTCAAGCTCTGTCTGAACACGGGGCACCAATTAGAGTATATTAGGAAACAAATCGTCATGATTACACAAAGCTGAATCAGGATCAGATCAGCTATACGTACGTGAGTTCATGTCACTGCAAGCAACCAACAATAAATTGTTAAGTTAATTAATGGCTAGTGGATAGCTAGCTAGCTCATTCTAGAAAGGGAATAATCAACCGCCGTTTGACATTATTGCAGGTGCAATTCAAAGACCCTAGCAGTAGGCTCCAAAACCTTTCATTACCAAATAAACTAGGTAGCTTTTGATGTGCACGCTTAGAGCGAGATAATCTATGATATGTACTAGGGAATGACTTGAGCAACACTGGGTTTGGACCTTAATACCAAGTACATGCATGGTTAGGTTCTTCATGGTCTGTTTGGCAGGGCTTCTCCCTGACTTTGGCTCCTCCTGACAAGCGTCACCAAACGTTTTTTAGGAGGAACCGTTTTTCAGTGAAAAACAGAGGAGCTGGAGCCATTTTGGAGGAGTCATAAGGGTGTATTTGGTAGGGCTTCTTGCGGTTCTAGCTCCAGCTCCTCCGGAGGAGCCCTGTCAAACGGTTTTTTCAATGAAAAATGGAATCCAAAACGGCTTTGACTCCTTCGGAAAAGCTCATGTGGAAGAGCTCTCCCAAACACACCCTAATTTGTGGCGCCTCTAGAAAGGCTCTGACTCCTCTTGAGAATCCTCTCTCGTGGAGCCTTGCTAAACACCCCATTCGAAATTGCATCTGACGTATGACCCCATGTTGCAGACTGCAGCTAATAAGTAAAATTTCTTGGCGGTTGCTTCTAAGTTTGGGTTTGCAGAGCGCTATATCGATCTTCTGGGAAAGTAAATAAAGTAATTAAATACACAGCTGCATTGTTTGCATTATCTTCTTGTACTGCAGGTACCCAACGACTGATTTGTGTGCGTACGAAAGAGCTAGCTACAAGCTATGATGCTGCATAAACAAATCGCTGTCTCCAATGAGGAGACTTTGTAAACCAAATGGGGGATTATCAACCAAACCTATATAGGGCTTATCTATGAGCACCATTCATGTCATCTATGTGGACCATGCACTGATGCACGCAAGCTTATATATTATATACAAATAAATAAAGAACAAGTGGTAATCCCAGCTGCAACGTGCGCCGCCGCTGTCGTTGTCTTTCCGGCGTCCTGCTCCCGCGGCCATTAGAATATCAGTATCCCCGGTGATGACGTTTTGCCATTGCATTGGTCCATAGTCACGCATATGCACGCATGGATGCCAATCTTAATTTGCGTGTGACCAGCCTAGCTACTCCCTTCGTTCTAAAGCAAATGTCGCTAACATTTCCATGCTGATCAATCTTATTTCAGTTTCACTAAGTTTATAGAAAATATTAGCAATATTTGTATCTCTAAATAGTTTATTATGAAAATAAATTCAACAGTCTATCTAGTAATTATATACTATAAATATTATTATTTTCTTGTATATATTTGGTTAAAGTGAAAAAATATTTAGCTCCTTAGAAAGTGAGACAGACATTTATTTTGAGACGGAGAGAGTACATGCTATGCAAGGAATTGTGGACTCTCTCGGGATTTAAACCCGAATTGTGGACTCTCACGGGATTTAATCCGGTTCATTTGACCTGAGTATATAGTATTTGTTTCTTGGACATTGGTTTCATCATCAGTGACAAATCTAAATCAGCAAGAGCATTGTTACGTGGAATTACTGTATATTTACACACCCTCTGTCGTCCATAATTAATTAATGTAAGGCAATATAGATTTGTCAAGCGAAATTCATGCATGTTTGCTGTATAAAAATTGGGCCAATAGATTTGATTTGTACCCAAAAAAGTACTTTTAACATGACCTTGATTTGATAACAGTTGACAATATATCTTAAGAAATAATAGGTCAAAATCTACTCTTCGTGCAACACAACTATTCTAGCATTACGGTTGATGGAGCGGAGAGAGAGTAGTATTTAGGTTAGGTACTATCATAACATATGCATGTGGAGCATCAGTGTGACTAATTAAGGTACACGTCAAGATAGGCTAGCATCAACAGCACAAGCTAGGACAAGGTCGATGCACTGATCACGTACTACGTTTTACTCTGATCCATTCTCGTAGCCATGCACAACGGAATGAGCAGGTAGAAGCAAAAGTATATTCCAGTAGGACTGTTAGCTATGGATCGGAATCACCCATCTGACTGGATGGATAAGGCATACCAAGCACAGCACATGCTGGATACACATTCTCATATATTATAATTATAATTATATATATAGTACAAGAAACGTGGTCATCGCTCATTGATCCACAGGTCGTGTCGGCTTTAAGTCGTACGTACGTACACCTCCTAATTTACAATAAAAATCTTGTACACTACTCCTAAAAAATATGGAAAGAAGATACTCAAGAGAAACTCAATTTGAATTGCGCGTTCCGGCGGTCACAAGCAAGAATCCAGCTCTTCGCCTCTTTGGATCTTTCTCCTTCTGCACAGACGGTGACGACGTTCAAATGCATGGCGGCAAAATCAATCACCCCTTGGGCTCTGTTTGTTTGTTCTTGTGTTGCCCTTAAATAGTTTTTTTTCCTGGCGGCAAAAATCAGGTGCAAAGAGCCTCTACAAATCGATACTATTTTCTATAAGATGTAGTAGCTACTAGCTACTGCATCTCCAGGAACGGGTAACTCATCAGAATGCTGCTGCTGTACGACTGAAACAACCCACTCGTGTCAACGACCTGCTGGTTGCAGTAGCTGCTGCTATTGTTCCTTGAATCACTTGGCCCAACCCTGCTAATTGGCAGCACCTTATTCAGTTTGCTACTGAAAGCGTTGCTGCTGCCATCATCGAAGGATTCAGCGGGCGTCATCATCCGTTTCCTCTTGTTCGTCACACCGTTGTTGCAGTTATTATTATTAGCAACGACATAATCTGAACATGCCGCGGTTGTGCGTTGCGGATTCATTAAATGGTTGTTGTTCAAGTTGTTGTTGTTGTTGTTGTTGTTGTAGTTCAGTGATTGGTGTGTTTCATGTGTCGTCGTTGGGTATATTAGAGGAGGGTCCTGCTGCGGCGGCGGCAGAGCTTCGCCGCCGTCAGCTGCAGCTGCTGGTGGGCCGTCGAGGAACTGCGACAGCGCCGAGCAGTCGATGCTGTTGAGCAGGTCGGTGAGCGAGCACGACTTGCTCATCGTCGTCGTCGTCGTCTGATGGAACTGGAACTCGTCGTCGTGCTGATCAAGAGGATCGGGATTTGGGGATTCTTGCTCTACGGTCGACGAGCCCTCGTGCTCCTGCTCCTGCTCCGACGACAAGAGCTGGAAGTCGTTGCTCTTCTTGTGGATCCTGCATAGGACCCAGTCGTCCAGCTGAAATAATCGAACAAATACTACATATTAACAATCAGATTTAACAATCAAGCAAACAACCAGCCGTTGCAAGTAACAGAAGAAAATTAGTATTAAGATTTTAGATAAGAGTCCCACGACACGAACCCTCATGGATCCTGCTCTGCGCCTTGCCGGCGGCGTGGCCGGCGTCTTGCCGTCGGCGGCGGTGACGAGGCGGTACTCGTGCATGATCCAGTCGGTCTTGACGCCCCTGGGCGGGCGGCCGCCGTAGAAGACGAGCGCCTTCTTGACGCCGACGTGTTTGCCGGTGGGCGTGCAGGTGATGGCCTTGTCGGTGCCGGTGGCCTTCCAGTAGCCGGAGCCGGCGGCGCGGTTGGGGCGCGCGCCGTTGGGGTACTTGCGGTCCCGTGGGCTGAAGAAGTACCACTCGCTGTCGCCGAACAGCGCCTTGGCTGATCGAGGAGTAATATAATTCATGCATGAAATTAATAACTAATCTCGTCGTTTGTTAGATTGATTGATTGATTAATTAATTACCAGGAAGCTAGGTAATAAATTAACTATGGATCGATGATGGATGATGGGTTGGTTAGTTAATAATTACCGGGGAGTTCCCAGGGGTTGCACTGGTAGATGTTGACCTCGGCGATGATGGGGACGAGGCATGGGATGCCGGCGGCCTGGTTCATCAGGTAGTGCACGATCAGCTCCTCGTCCGTCGGGTGGAAACGGAACCCGGCTGGGAGGTTCAGCTTGGCGGCGGCGGCGGCGGCCAGTCTACTTCTACTACTGCTGCTGTTGCTAGCGGTCGGCATGGCGGCCATAATAATAAAACTACTAGTACAGTAATTGACAGCAAACAACGACAGTCCTAGCTAGCTAGGTCATGTATTACCCACTGATCTCTGCTGACTGCAATTACCTGGAGAGTGGAGAGAGAGAGAGAGACTCTCAAGGAAGGAGAGTAGCTACCTAGTGTGTTTGGAAGAGAGGCAAGAGTCTTGAAATTTTTGAGATGGAGGGACTGGGGCTCCCTTTTATAGAATCGCGGACCTTGCGCGCGGTAGGTGAGCAGTGAGCTATGGTGGTGGTGGATTGGCATGCATGGCGACGCCGTGCAGTGCAGGGGCAGAGCGGACAATCGCCGGCGATAGCCCAGCCTCGTACGGGACCGGCACCTGTGTTCACACCCTAAACAATCCGGAACAAGTACTGCGTCGTTTGCAGTATAATTAATAATCTACTGAGATTATATTGTTCAGAATATACTGCTATTATACGGCGTCAAACACGGTAGTGTGATGGAATGCCTGGTTTGCCCTTGGGCCCGTGGTTATCGGCGTGGATCCACGCAAGACACCCGTGTGCGATGAGAACGTGTGGATAATTAACCAAGGCAGAAGATTGATTTTTTTTTTTTCCTTTTTCTTTTTTGGTGACAGTGACAAGGGATATATAGGGATAATAGGATGAAGACGAGGACGGCGGAGGTGCCCACGCCACGCGCCGGCTGGACACGCGTCGAGCGGCAATGCCCGCCAATCATATGCGCGCGCGCCATGGTTTTGGCACCTTCGCGCGGCGACCACCTACTCGTACGCGTAGGCTCCGTCGCTCGTGGCTTCCGACTGGCCCTATATTATATTGTGATGAGGTTTATCGTGTACCATATAGCATAATATAAAGCCTAAATTATACATGAACATACAGCACCCTACCTCAAAAACGGCATGGGGTGGGTGGGGTGCGCTGGGACCCACCTTGTAGAAACCATGCATGCGGCATGCCTCCCTGCTCTGATTTGTGTTTTTTTATTAAAAAAATAACATGTGTCTATTTTGGTTTTCATTCAAACGTGCTGTTGACTAAAATAAAGCTGAACAAATTCTTTGATAGTCTCTGTCAGGAGTCCATGCATATAAACAACACGGGAGGACTAAACTTTTATTTGGTGGCTGAATTTTGGTGATCTAATCTTATTAGTTAGGTTACCAACAACTAGCTAGCTAGTCCAGGTGATAAGAATGCATGTTGGGTGAATTCTTGTCTACATACATTGCTAGAAGTTGATTTACTTTTGGAGGGACATGTAGTCAGAGGAAGTATGGCTATTATACACACGTTCCACCACTTCCGGCACGTCAGTGAGGCTCGTCTTAGGACATCTACAATGTGCTAAAAAAGATAGCCTTAAACAATAAATTCCACACTTAACATTCTTAGGCAAATTTTAATGAGGTTTCATGCACATTGAATAGGATGTCACATTAGCTTTTTTATGAAACTAGCATGAGAGAGAGAAAGGAAATGTTTCATCCCATTAAACGTATCGGCGTCGTTTTCAAGACATCTGAAACGTGAAGCCCCCGTTGAGAGAATCGATTCGTTTCATGCACGATTCTTCCTTCTCGAGTGCCTAGAGCCAGCCTCACGCGGGCTCCATCGGTCGCCAGGCATGAGCTCCGCCGTGGGCGGGCACTGCCGAACGCGAAGCACGTGGTGAGGTATGCAGCGACCGGCCATGGCGGCCTCTCCAACCGGGCGAGGCTGGAGCGGGCAGGTGGACTGTGACACCCTACCCAATTTAGAATTTGGCCCGTAGTGGCACATGTGTAAGTAATGAGATATTGTGAGGGTTTTAGTCCCACCTTGGTTGTTAAAGGTGGGTTAGACCAACATATAAGGCTTCTAGAGTCCATCCCACAATCCCTGGGTTAACTCTTTTACATGAAGCGAGGACGAAAGCGTAAGTGGGATGGTGGTAGGTGTGGTTCGCTCAATGTGAGCAAGGTGAGAGGATTGCCGGCTAGGACCAGGCTGAGAGGGCCAGCCTACGCCGCTGGCTGGGCGAGCTCGTGGGTGAGGCCCGTCTTAGGGCATCTACATACTGTATAGCTAGGTGGATTGAAAGAAGGCTACAGGCATCAAACTGACTGTATTATTCAAGTTACAATATATTATATTCTAAACATTTTAAGACAACTTAAGAAAACACTCAAATGACACATATACCCATGGACTATCCCTAATAGGAGTTTTCCCCCTTAAATTATGGTTTATTTTCATTTTTAAACATAATTTACTAAATCTAGGCATGACCTTTACATAAAATGCATACATTCCAGCACAAAATTTAATTACAAGTCACAACGTACTATATTTGAGGACTGAATGAGTAAACCATAACCATTGTGCAGCTTATAATTACCACAACCAATGCCGACGGTTCATGGCGGGCTAGCTCTAGCATAAAGTTGAATTGAGCGACAAACCTTGCCCTTATATACTTGTTGTCTCAAATTAATATGCTTCAACAATACTACTAGCAGGTTTGTAATACGAATGGCTTGACAGTTGACACGGTTCACCGGAGCCGATGGTGCTTTCCAAGGAAAAAGGGTCGCCGTCGCCGTCGCCGTCGCATCCGTTGCCGTGCAAGCCTCGCTCTAGATAGCTGCCTCATCATCTTCTCGGTGCACCGATATAGAGTGCCAGTGCCACCTGTGCCTCTCTCGTCCTCGTCGTTGTCTGCGTTGTCTGCGTGCGTGTGTGACGAGAGCAATATCGATGATGCATGGTCACTGACCAGGTAGAATAAGCCAATTATTGTTTGGCCTTTCATTGGCCGCCCTTTTGCTAGGACAGAGACATCCATGCCTATCTGCATATCGAGGAAGGGTATTGTGAGCCAATGTGCAGATCATCCATGTGGCAGCTAGCAGATCGCCCTTTTGGAGTATACAATGACGATGCATGACACAATAATAAGTATCTATTTATTAATTAGAGACTCCATATTTTATCACAAGATGTGCTAGAAGCTTTCATAATAATAATAATAATAATAAATCATCTGACATTTAATGCTATGTACCACCACGTGGACCATGTATAAAAATGCCTATATTAGGACATTTATTTATTTATTGTAATAGTTTGTCAATAGTGGAACAATGTCCACATACCAACAATGGCGCTTATATTCACTTTAAATTATATTCATATCACACGCAATACATTTTGTAAGTTGATTTTTATGTAATTTTATACTTATTTACTAAAAGTCTATGTAATATCAATACTGCTAATTTAACTAAGCACTCAATACTTTTACAAAATAATATTGTTGCAAATTCTTTGATATGACAAATTCAACGTCTCAAGTGCCACAACGGAGGCTGATATGACTATTATACAATTGTAGTAACTACTCCAGTATTTAGTCTAGGACCTATGATTTTTTTTAGTAAAATTGAAAGGATAAATTTAATTTAAAGATGTGCAAGTACAAGAGCTCCTACTTACCATATGGATAAAACAACTAATAAATTAAAAGTTGAAAGCCAAAATATATCTCAATTTAGTTTAATCTCGTAAGAGATTCTGATATATCTAACACAGTGTTCTATGCTGAACGTGGCTTGATGAACTAGTGCATATAATTAGCCATGTGAAATGCATTTCAAAAGTGAACAGTAGGCAAGCAAGATAGGAAACGATACAAGTGCGCTTCCTGCGGTCCACGCCACGTCGCGTATACATCTACGAACCCGAGCCCTACTACTGTTGTGTGTCAGACTGTCAAACTGTAAAGTGTCAATAAGCAATACTCCCATCGTACCAAAATGAGTGAACAACTGCTCATCAAATATATTTTTATAGTATTTATTTGGTGTCATAAATCTTCTTATTTTTCTCTGTCTATATAATTTTTGTCAAACTTTAGATGTTTTAACTCTCCAAGATTTTTGGAATGACTTTTAATTTGAAATGGAGCCAGCATGGAGAAGTAATATCTATGATATATCACAACATGATAAGATTATTTTAAAACACAAATATTCATATGTTTTATATAACTTGTTAAACTTAATAAAATAACACTCATTAATATATCTATTCATTTTGGGCCAGAGTACATCAATATCGTCTGGCAAAAGGATGCCGAATAGGCGGGGGGATCTTTCTTTTGTTCTTATTGTAGTACTCCTTTATTTCTTTTATTATCCACTAAAGTTCAGTAACTAGTTGATGACCCAAGCCGATTGTTTGTTCTTGTTCATACATGATACACCGATACACGCAAGGGAAGGTGAAGCTCTCTGTGCACGCGTGCATGCAATTTGTATATTCGCATAGATATGCCTTCTGTCCAGGGTCTTATCCATCATCGGTTTCATCGACAGGCAGGCCGGCTACCTACCAAATTGCCACGCCCACTCCAACGCTAGTTCATCACCAAAAAGTCAAATATTCTTGCGGCGATCTAGGTGCATGTATTGACCACAAACCGAGTTACCTCTTGTCTCTTGATAGCTTATTAAACTTTTTTGAATAAGAAAGAATGGACAATTCCCAATTTCCATCTTAAACAGCATATGGAGCTTAAATTTTCAACAATCACATATTATGCATATATGGACTTATGAAAGTGTTATGCAAATGGCAAAGAAACGCTGCATATATCTGTGAATAGAAAGGCTACACATTGATCTAGCTGGAGGCTCAAATAATAGGATCTGTCTCCAAGTTAATCTCCAAATGAAACACTAGGAAAAAAGACAAATTCAAAAAAAATTATAATTTTCAACAATATCTGACCTTTAGTTTGGTAGACTCTAATCGTCATCGTCATTAATAGCCATTGTATCTATTCTTATTTCCTAAAGTATATTGACTCACACATTATGGAAATACATAAAGTAGTACACTAAATTTCCACATAAATTACCCACACCCGCCACCAAAATTACCTACCATATCATTATGAAAGAAAATTAAAAATAATCTCTAAATTTGCATCTAAATTACCCATATATGTCAGAAAGGTAATTTAAGTTAACACCCTAAAATTTCAATTAAATTACCTACATCTTGCATTATGAAAAGTAATGCAAAGTAAAATGCAGTTTTCCTTATATTATGATAAATAATATAAAGTAACACCTTTCACTCGTAACTTTTAGACAGGAAAACACTAGGTGCCATAGAGCCTGCTATTTATAACATTGGTATATTGAGAAAGGTATTAAAAATTTCAACTAAGATCATTTTTAATAATATATATTTGATAATTGATTGATTGGACAGTGTAGAATTTCTATATGAGAAAGGATTCAAATTAATATAAGTATTTTTAACTAGTTGTAGTAATATAAAATTGAATTATGTCTCTTGAGATTCTATATTTTGTGTGTTAACACTTGATGATGGCCTAGCATGTATTCTCTCCATTCCAAAATAGGTGGTTTGGATTTTGTAGACACATATTATTTTTACCATGATTTAGACGTAGTTTTCTTTGCATAGATGATATGAAATGAAAAAGTTGTCAACTACATTTGCATAACTTTTAAAGATCTATAACTTTTGTTTTGATCATTTTTCATTAGAGATCGTTTGAAATTTTGAATTTTATTTTGCTGTTGCTAAATGCGGCTCTATTTCTGGCCTCTAAAAATAGTGGCATTAATTGTAGAGGCTTCTGAAAAATAGCAGCCCCTTTGAGCTGTCTCTACAGAAAAACCTCCCGTTGCTGAGAATCAGTTTTTGTAGCCATGAAAGTTTCCATGCAAGTACTATGTTATATTATTATAATAATATATTCTAATAATATAAGGCCTGTTTGTATTTTGAAAATTGAATTCTTTTTAAGAATCATAAATTTGCACACATATTAATTAACTAAATATGATTTGTATATAGATTATATTTGTATATTATTATGGTTGGCTATACGAGAGAGATATTTATGTGTTATATTTTTATCACGTGGAAGCGAGTTGAAGTGCGTAGTATAAATTGTAAGGTAGAAATATAGCATAGTGATCTACAGAATCAAATTCCATCCTCATCCTATAAATTTGAGGTAGATTAATATGTGAACTTTGAAAAGTGGTGGAATGCCACAATCCAAGTGAAATAGTTTAAGATGTTAACTAGATTTTTAATTCCTCTAAATAAGAGGATATGATTAAACAGAGCGCAAAAGTTAGCAGTTTTCTAAATACTTGTGGGCCTAAATTTATGTGTGAACTTGGCTTTTAAATCTACTATATACTAGTGACGAAACAACGCGTGGTGGAGCACGTGTTGATGATCGTCTAGCTGGTTAGTCTGCTGGTAGGAGGTTCCAGTTGGAAAGCGAGATTAGTTTTGGATTCCCCGTCATCAGTTCCGCCTGTCCGATTTGAAATAACATAGTGATCGAGCGCGTGTGTGGCGCGCGTGCCTCCAGCGAGGGCAAGAAACAGATGCTACTACTCCTATCGTAGCTAGCAAGAGGTCAAGAATGTCGACGCGTTCGTACCGGACGATGACGGCTCGAGTGACGAAATTTGCTAAAGCGATGCGCCCGCGTACGTATGAATTGCTTGTTGGAATGCAACAATATATATGCCTTTTGGAAAGCATTAGGATCAGTATATGGACAGTGTAACTAAGGTTGCATGTATGAATGAACTGCCCGATGATGATGATATTTATGTATGAGTGGCGCTGATGGAGCAGAGCTCGCTTTCCATGGAAAAGCCAGCTTAGCTTCCAGCTAGCGTCGTCGCATCTCCATCGATATCGCGTCCCTGCGGCATAAGTCTTTTTCTTTTTCTTTTTCTTTTTCTTTCAGCGCGGACAGTCTGCAGTGCCACCTGTGTTGTGCTGCCGTGTCCGTATGACTTGGTTTGGTAGCATGTCCTCGTGTCAATGTCAAAAAAAAAAAAATAGTTAGGGCAAACTCGAGCCACAGATATGCGCATCAGCGCATTACAATTGCATAAATTAATTATGAAAAAAAAAAAGAACAGGATTAGTGGATTTGGCACCTCTGCTACTACTAGGGTATGGATATTCACCGCGAAAGAGAGGGTGAAAACGAGTAGTCGAGAGTGCCTACGCTACACGCTACCAACCTTCTTGTGTTTTGTCCTTCTAAGTGGCATGAGAATATTCATTTCGTGGTCGCGTCTACTCTACCCGTTCGCTGACCATGGAGATGAGGAAGATGACACTAGAGAAAAGACTTTTGATCTTACCCTGGGTTTAGACTTTACTCCTGGTATTTTTTTGTGTTTGGGACTAAAGTCCTTTAGTCCCGGTTGATAACACCAACCGAGACTAAAAGATCAATATTAGTCCCAGTTGATGTTATCAACCCGGAATAAAGGTCTAGACTCTTTAGTTCCGGTTCATAACACCAACCCAAATTAAAGATAGACCCTTTAGTCCCGGTTGTTACCAACCGGGACTAAAGGACCTTTTAGTCCCGGTTGGTTGGTAAAACCAGGATTAAAGGGTCCTCTACGGTTCAGTTCAAAAGGAAAGCATCCAGTCTGTAGTCACATGTGCTATGTAGGTGGGGTGGTAAGTTGTGCGCGAGGCTATACATGTGGTCTTGGGTTTGAGTCTCACACGGAACGCATTATGTTGTGCAACCGGGACTAAAGGTTGGGATCTTTGGTCCCGGATTCTTAGTCCCGGTTGGGAGAACCGGGACTAAAGATCCTTCCCAACCGGGACTAAAAGCCATATCTGTACTAGTGTGAGAGGGAAAAAAAAGGAATGGCGTGTTTTGAACCTTGTCGACGACTAGTAGCTAGGGTGGCCGTCCTAGAGCTCACCGGTAGGGTGTGTCTGCCATAGGTGTGTGTAATGTTGATTCATACATAAGATGGATCAGTGATCACACACAATGCAAAATAAGGAAGAGAACGATCGATTGGAGGAGCTGTTGGAACTAGGTGTTGGGAACAAGTGATTAGGAGTGGGAAAGAGAGCCCTCAAGCCCTTGGACACTTATATAGACAATAATGGTTATTTACAAGTGGCTCTTTAGTGAGGTCGCATTTTACTCCATCCGTCCAAGAAAACATGAAATTCTAACACAATAACATGCTTTTAGTATATCAAGTTTGACCAATTATAAATAAAACCCATATGTGAGGATTGATATTCACAACTTACATGTGCATGTCTCACTAAAAACTCCATCCCAAAAACCATATTTAGGGAAAGGGCATGGAGAAAAAACCATGCACACGACTCTTTCCTATACAAGTAACTCCCAAAACTACTGACTTGCCTCGATTTTCATGATATACTCGCCTTTGGGCTTCAACTCCCTTGACCACTTTTATGACATGGCTTGTCAACTTCGCTCGTCGTGCAGGTCTCTGCCTTCAAGACCTCACACAAATCTCCACCTTCAGGACCTCACACAAATCTCCACCTTCACAATCTTCTCATGTAGGACATCACTAGAAGATGCTTCTCCTCAAACCAAATATAGTTGACATAGTTGATGTAGCAAATGTAGTCGTAATTGTAGGTTGCCGTCAAGCCTCCAAATATTCTCTAACAAGTGTTGAGCAAATGATTTCACCCTCTCGAGTGACCGATTCATGAGGATTGATCGACACAATTTTCAGCAGTCAAGTGCTTTAGTTTCCAAGACCTATGCAACCCAAGTTGAGTAGTTCTAGCATGCCTAATATATATGGAAAGGAATCAAGTCTATTTTCTGCTCCAACAAACGACATGTCATTTGGACTTATGAGCAATGACTTATGACCATTTGGGTGGAAGATGCACAAGCTGTCACATGCGTGCATGAGATGAAATGAAGACCGCTCAAGTGCTCCACTAAGAAGAACTTTCAACTACGTTACTATGTACGCATGTCTACACCTACTAGAGGATTGTACTTAAATATAAATATCCCATGTAATCCTTCATTGTAAGAATTGGGTGTGAATTATCTGATGGAGACAATATGTTTGGAAACCTTTAGCAAGGCACAAGAATCTTGTGACTTAGTTCTTTCAATTCCTGAGGGGATTGAAAAACACCGAACTTTGGTTCATCCAATTTGTACCTTCACATATTTACGATGTGATTGTGTGGGCTAGTTTTTGTCGATGTTTGGAAGGGCGAATGTCTTGTTAGTTCATCGCAGAAGTAATATCCTGTGGTGCACTACCTCGTCCTAGGGTCATGCAATGATAGTTATCATTTCTCCAACAGTCCATCGTGAAGGTCAGACCACAATAGCTGCTCATGTGTGATCCATACACATGTAGATATCACTGGTCCTATAGTATACCCCCTAGCTCCTCTTGGTTGCCTTTCATGACCGAATCTTTAGCCATGCTTGATGTAGTCGAGGTAGTTGTAGTAGCCACAGTAGTAGTGGTAGATGTTCAAGCTAAAATGGTAGACGTAGGTGAAGTAGATCTTGATGTTGAAGGTATTGGCGAAGCTCCTCAAGCTGAGCTTGGTGATGAAGGCAAGTAATTGTAGGCATTGATGCCCAAGGAGTCAACAAAGCTCTCGAGCCATTGTTGTGGCCTAAAAAGATGGCCAAGCCCTCTCACCAAAGATGTTCATGAAACCAAGTTGTGGTAGTCGCCGAGGATGTTTGTGAAGCCCCTCACACCGAGGTTTTGGTGGAGCTATGTCAATGTGGACGCTGAAGGTGTTGGCAATGACCCTAGGTCGAATTGTTGGCATTGGTGATGTCGGTGTAGATGTTGATGATGTCGGCAAAGCCCCTTGAGTCGAAGTATATGTGGAAGCAATATTGATGGAGATGTGGAAGATGCTGGCAAAGTTCTTGAAGTTGTGCCCATGTTTAGAAGGTGCATTTTTTAGGCACGTTGGTTGGGCATTATTGCTTCGTAAAATGTTAGTGTTTGGACACACATCATTTTATCTAACAATGTCATATGTGAAGGTATGCTAAGATTTTAGCTTTGTGTCATGGTGCTTATATAGCTTCGAGACTTTTTTTAGGTTTTTGTTAAGCCCAGGTTCCTGTGTATTTTAGTACTTCTCTAGGTTTTTCGGACAGTCCTGGTGCTCATGTATTTTTGGGACCGCTTCTTGGTTTTTTAACCTATTCCACTTCATGTTGTACCGGACCATACAAAGAAATGCATTTATTTGATGTAATGTATGCATGTATGAAATGATGCAAGCGAATGCTTGCATAAAAAAATATTCAATGGGTTAAACATAATATGCGCCCTGCAAGAACAATAGTTGTTCTTGTGAAAAAGTAAACTCGGGAGATAGAGAATAATGCTCTCAAGTGAGAGGATTGTATACAGTTTTGGATGGCTAGCAAAAGCTTTGACTCAAAAGAACCTGCATGGGACAAGAACCACAAAGTTTTGCTCGAGGTTACTTGTAGGTTAAGGTTAGTTTCCAGAAGGTTGGCTTAAATCAGCAAGTTCTGGGTTAAACATATTGGTTACAGTTACGAGGTTTGTGCTACCATTTGTTCGGATTGCTAAAATTATCAAACAAGACTCCAAATACTCGCCCACACAAGTTAGTACTGTTACCATCACCATGCTAGGGATCACACCGTACCCTATGTGAAATCCTAATTAAGTCTTCAAAATACAAGACAAATAATTTTGTATTACCGCTAAAAATACAACACGAGTTGCTACTGGACTCAGGTTCTTTGCCGAGGACCTCACAGCCCCAAATACCCTCGGCAAAGGCTTTGCCGAGGGCTGCCCTTGGCAAAGAGCGCTCGGGAAATTTTTGATCGGCGAAGAAGGTCTTTGCCGAGGGCCATTTATCGGGCACTCGGCAAAGCCTCTCGGCCCTCGGCAAAGAAAAGTGGGTGTTAGACCGGCCGTTCGTTGACGGGGTCTTTGCCGAGGGCCGGACCTCGGCAAAGAATTTTCTTTTTTTTTCAGAAATTTCTTTGCCGAGGGCCGACCCTCGGCAAAGAATTTTTTTTTTTAAAAAAAACCAATCTTTCCCGAGGGCCTCCTGTGAAGCCCTCGGCAAAACATTTTTTATTTTTTTAAAAAATAGTCTTTGCCGAGGGTCGGCCCTCGGCAAAGAATTTTTATTTTTTTTTAAAAAAGTCTTTGCCGTGGGCCGGCCCTCGGCAAAGAAATTTTTTTTTCAAAAAAGTCTTTGCGGAGGGCTCAGAACTTGGCCCTCGGCAAAGACCCGTGCTTTTTTTTTAAAAAAAAATCTTTGCCGAGGGCAATGGCCGAAGCCCTCGGCAAAGAGGCAGAAAATTGATTTTTTTTATTTTTACATTCCATCAACACAAGCATTTCATATATATATATATATATATATATATATATATATATATATATATATATATATATATATATATATATATATATATATATGAACCATCACATAGATATATCACAACCGTAATTGTCAACCACAAATCACAATATATTACAACCACAAGTGACATGTTTATCATCATTCACAAGTTTATTACGATAAGTTCATCAAATCCATACAAATCACAACCATAAAGCATGCTAAGTCGAATCACATCACCTAGCACGAGTCCTTATCAAGCTACTGCCTATGACACGGTGGCGAAAAAAAGGCGTGATCACCCGGTGACGTATTGGCGGCCTGATTGGAAGCTGATGACGTATTGACGAGATGATTGGAAGCCGGTGACGCATTGGCGGGATGATTGGAACCCGCGGACAGAGGCTGTATAAAGTTGTAAAGAGTAATGTGAGTAATTTTAAAATACAATTTTGAACTTAGAGATTGCAGTTAGTAATCTAGTAATACATAAAGTTTAGACTTAAGTAAAAATTTCGGCAGCACCTCCCCTGCACGGGGAGGGTTCTCAACCTAAAAAAACAATGGCACGATCGCCGACATCCACAATGGCACGAAGGCCGACATCCACAACAGCACGAAGGCCGACATACATGCAAAGCATAAGCGAGACGTGAAGTTTCATACTTACAGGAGTAGCTGAAGCTGGAGAAAGTAGAGGAACCGACAACTGCACAGATACACCCGTTGCTTGCCCAAGATTTTGCATGATCACCAACATCTCCGCCATCTGCTTCTGCTGGGTCTCGAACGCGGTCTGCGTAGCCTGTAACCTGGCCTTCGTGTCATGCAACTCTGCGGTCAGTTGTGCGTCCCGCTCTTGACTTTGCCTTTTTGTTTCTTCCAGCTCGGCATGCAATATTTGACTTCAATATTTCAATAGTGCAAATCTAAGTTAGGTGTGCAAAAATGAACGTATAACAATTAAAAGAGAAATTACCTCGAGTGCATCGACCTTGGGGGCTGCTGGACTAGGCCGTGGGCATATGGGCTGGCTGGAGCTCGTGCTCCGTGCTCGGATAGCGTCGAGGGAGGGAACAGTGCTGGAGTCGATGGCGTCGTCTGCAATCCACAGCCGGCCGTGCTTCTTGCCTCCTCCGAGCCTCATGATTGTCTCTGCATCAATGGGCTCAGTGCGCACATTGTAATCTTCCCCATATATCGTCCTTACCGCTGACGTGTACTCTTGGACTTTAGTGTACACGTTCGGGTCGGAGTACGCCTGGGCTGGGGCAGTCGGGTTGAAGGAGACAGAGGACGACGCCCTGCCCTTGTGGGACATAGCCCACGCAGAGAACTCCGAGACCTCCACGCCCGGGTGCGCAGCCTCCTGCGGAAAGACGGGAAGATGGTGAGAAATCAAGGAAAATTGGACATCAAAATAAATGAAAGAAATCACTTACGTATGCTTGTTTGTATCCGGGTAGGCTTTGGCTGCCTTGATGGTGAGTTGGACCTTGCCTCATCATACGCTGTTCCCGCTGCCTCTCGTGCGTGTCAACAAAGTCCTGTGATAGCCACTTGTCCACGATCATGGCCCAGCACTCGGGATACGATCGGCACCACCAGGGAATCACCTACAAGTCATGAAGTATTTGACATATAAGAATGGTATTCGCCTACTTAATATGAAAACGAATTATTATCAATATTCATTGTGTACCTCAAGGTACTGGTCCCGGGTCAGTGAAATCTGTCTTGCTTGACTCTTGGGGAGAGGCTGCTTAAATACCGACCTGTAGTAGTCTATGTGAGCCTGGACGAGCGCATGGTGGTGCATCTCGGTGACGTACTTCCTACAAGCTGTGGCAGCCGCCCGATCCGCCTGGGCCTCATGTCCTTCTTCAGGCTTGAAAAATTTCTGCATACAAAATCGATGTATGTGTTCATTATTTCAATAAAAGATTAAACCAATGAATGTGATATATTAAGCAATGTTGTGCAATAGAGACTTACCCAAAACTCCGCCAATACGCGCTCCTGCTTGTTGCAGTAAGTGTCATCCGTGGCCAGCGCGTACCTGTCCCAGTTGGAGGCTGGCTCCCGCTCCACTGGCTCTTCGGCTAGTATCACAATGCCGGGGTACCATTTCCTGCACAAAACACCAAGGATGCTCACGGGGGTGCGTGCTGGAGTACCCGACAAAACCAACCAGGCCCTGTACAAGTGATTAAGAAATTTTATCAGTTTTTCTTTTGATTTCCAACATATCTTATCAAGTAGTTGTGAGGACATCTATAGTTACTTACCTCTTTGCCACAGGCCGAATCACTAGGCGGTTCTGAGGAAGCGGAATCGGAGGGAGGCTCGCGGGACCTCGCTCGTAGAGAGCCCGGGTAGCGGTACCCCCTTCCTCGCCCTCGAGCGCCTCGCCTCCCTCGCCCTTGGGCGCCTCGTCTCCCTCGCCCTCGGTCGCCTCGTCCTCGTCCTCATCCTCCTCCTCCAGCACCTCGTCACGTGGCAAGGGAGGAGACCGCTGCCTCCTGCGGCGGGTGCCCCGGGTCCTCGTCTCGTCACCTCCTGCAGACGCTGCCCCGGACGACGACCCCTTACCTCGAAGGAGAGGGCGGTCTCTCCCGTAAACCGAGGGCGTGTCACGGCGTGGACGTCTGCTCGCCATCTTTGTTCAATCACCTGCAATCACAAAGAATGAACAAGACTAATTAGTACATATATTAGAAATAGATTCAAAACATATAAACAAAACACGGATTAAAAAAATATAGTATTACATGTATTACGAATAATCTTCATGATTGGGATCATAGGTCTCATCGTCACTGTCAAAATTGCCCAAATCGGCAATACTATCCGAAGGTCCTATGTTGTCATCATCATCATTGCCTAGAAGTAATCGCTCTAGCATTGCTATGTCCTTGGCATTTACCACCACATCTCCATCGACCTCGCCATCAACCATTTCGTTGTCTACTTCCATTTCAATTGCTTCGGGTAAGACTATCTCAAACGTGCCTGGTAGGCCATCTTCTTGATAGAACTGTCCATCATATGTGTTTGCGTTGAAGTTGTAATCATCAGCGTTTGGGGCAGGTAGTTTACCATGTGGAGATACCTGGTGCACAATAGCCCAACCCTTAAGATCCTCTTTGTCTTGGTTGGCGTATCGAGTATAATACACCTGCACGACCTGTTGAGCCACAATGTACACATCTTTTCCAGGATAGATGGAATCTTCTCGAATCTAGACTAGCCCAAGATGAGGGGTTCGTCTCGTTTCTCGAGGATTAAACCAGTGGCATTTGAACATGACAGGTTTAAGAGGTTTATCTCCATGAAATGAGAGTTCATAGATTTCCTCAACCCTACCATGATAGTCGAGGCCATCAGTGCCGGCCGTACAAACTCCGCTATTTGTGGTTTTTCGGTTGGGACGATTCTGCTCATAGCTTGTTGTGTGAAAGCGAAATCCGTTCACGTCATAGCCGCTAAATGACTTCACCCTAATGTCACAGCCACTTGCAACCTGTTTCAACTCGTCACTCATGGATGAACCGGCCTGGGCCTGCAAGGTCAAGCATGATAGATCATTATATTAATCAGACGTACGATCACCTTGGACGATCGAACGTACGAGCTAAATTGGACATTACCTTTTGTTTGAACCAAGAAATGAAATCAGGCGTCCCCACTCCCGCACCCCGCGAAACAAGGGTGTCATGTTCATGCGAGGTAGGATCCCTTGATTGATGCCAGAATTCACGAACAAATTCCCTGTCCGAACGAGAATCAATGGGGTTGGATGCAGAATAAACATGGCGTATTGAAATAAGTCCGTTGAGAACTTACTTGAGGAACGACTGCACCTCGGTAAGGTTGTTCAGCACATATAGCATGATAATGCGCCACTCTTCATTTCCCAATAGCTTAGGGGCTGATCCACTTGCGGTGCCGAGTTGTCCTTGGAAAAGGCTGAGGGCCGATTCATTTTCTCCAGCGTTGTAACGAGGGAGTGGATTATAATTGCTAGGAAGGTTCGGCTTGTAGTATAGCGTTGTGAAGTTTGCCACCTCCTCCCGAATGCATGCCTCCGCAATGGAAGCCTCAATTCTGGCTTTATTTGTACATTTTTTGCGAATAGTCTTTAGACATCTCTCGATTGTATAGCACCAACGGAACTGCACGGGCCCCCCCAAACGTGCCTCGGACGGAAGGTGCACAATCAGATGCTGCATCGGTAAGAAGAAGCCGGGTGGAAAGATCTTCTCCAGCTTACAGAGCAACACAGGAGCCGCTTTTTCCAAGTCCTGAGCGACGGTCCGAGATATCTCCTTGGCACAAAGCTGGCGGAAGAAAAAGCTTATCTCTGCCAACACTTGCCAGACATGTTCGGGGACATAGCCTCGGACTATCGCCGGAAGAAGCCGCTCAATCCATATGTGGTAGTCATTACTCTTCATCCCATTGACTCGCAAAGTGCCTAAGTTGACTCCCCTGCTCAGATTCGCTGCATATCCATCTGGGAACATTAACGTCTGGATCCATTTTAGAACTTCCCTCCTTTGATCGATTTGCAAGACGAAATTGACCTTAGGCCTTTTCCAGTTCTTGTTTCGGCCACTAGGGGGCTTCATCTCTTGATTCGGTCTATCGCACAACGTCGCTAGGTCCACTCTAGCCTTAACGTTATCCTTAGACTTTTCAGTGTCCATGAGAGTTCCCCAAAGTGTCTCGGCGATATTCTTTTCAGTGTGCATTACATCGATGTTATGTGGCAGAAGGAGGTCATCAAAATAGGGGAGCCTCGTCAAGCCGGACTTATGAGTCCACATATGTTCATCACCATATCCCACAAAACCACCTTCTTCATTGGGCACGAGAGCATCTATCTGAGCACGAACCTCGGCACCAGTCCTCAAGTGTGGTTTAGGGTCTGTCACTTTGACACCTTTCGTAAAGCTTTTGATGTCTTCTCTAAATTCATGGTCTAGAGGGAGGAACTGACGATGCTGGTCAAACGACGAATACTTGCCACCCTTCTTCAACCAAATGAACCTCACAGCTTCTTTGCATATTGGGCATGGGAACTTCCCGTGAACACACCAGGCGGCGAATAACCCATACGCGAGGAAGTCATGTAGGGAGTAGTGGTACCAAACGTGCATTTTGAAGCTTGTCTTTGTAGCTCGGTCGTATGTCCATACCCCCTTCTCCCAAGCATGGATCAATTCATCAATCACGGGCTCCATGAACACACCCATATTACTCCTCGGGTGTCCAGGAATTATCAACGACAAGAATACGTTATGCGGTTGAAAGGAGATGCCGGGTGGGAGATTGAGGGGGATAACAAAAACGGGCCAGCATGTGTATGGGGCAGCCATCAGTCCGTAAGAATTGAACCCATCTGTTGCTAGCGCGACACGTACATTACGGGCCTCAGCTGCTTTCGCACGATGTTTGTCGTTGAAGTACGTCTATGCTTCAGCATCAGACGGATGTACCATCTTCCCGGGATTGTGCCGTTTGCCATCTTTGTGCCATGTCATCTGTTTCGCGGATTCCTCGGTCATGAATAGACGTTGGATCCTCGGCAGGAAAGGAAGGTGTCGTAGCACTTTCGCGGGGATCGAAAGCTGTTTCTTCTGACCATCACCAGAGTCTACTTCCAGGTACCTGGAGGATTTACACTTCGGACAGTAATTTGCATCCTTGTGTTCTTTCCTAAATAGGACGCAACCCTTCGGACAAACATGTATCTTGTCATACGGCATCTTAAGCATACGGAGGAGTTTCTCTGACTCGTACAAGTTCATGGGCAAAGTGTGCTTCTCTGGTAGCATGATGCCAAACACGGCCAACATCTTATCGAAGCCTTCCCGACTCAGGTTTAACTCGGCCTTCAACCCCATTACGCGTCCAATCGCATCCAGCTGAGAAACTGTTGTACGATCGTGAAGGGGTTTCTGTGCCGAGTCCAACATTTTGTAGAAGTCCTTTGCGGATTCCTCCATCTCCTCCTTCTCACGTTGTTCAGCGAAGTGAGCTTGGTGGGCGTCATCTAGCATGTCTGCTACCCCGGCATCATCATCAAAAGCCTCGAGGCGTGGTCTCACCACCTCCGCTCTTATACAGTCTGCTTCACCATGGTAGATCCACTGGTGGTAGCCGGACGTATAACCATTGAACACAAGATGTCTACCCATGGTCTTCTCATCTACCTTTCTCCTATTGTCACATTTGCTGCAAGGACACCAAACTAGAGAATGTCCTCCTGCTCCTGGGCCAAATGCATGTTTCAAAAAACGATCTGTCCCGGTCACCCATTCGATGTCATAGTCCCTCCCACTTCTCCAGCCCGTGTACATCCACTGACGGTTCTCCATCCTTTAACATTTACATCAATAAGTATTGTGACCATCAATTGCATCTACGCGGTGTTCCTATTGTCTACTAGGTGAGGATAGGTCCTAATCCCACCCGCGGATGTGTGGATGTGGTCAGTTTCCATGCTCCGCTCCTCTCTGAGACAGAATTTCGGCAGCACCTCCCCGCTATTCTCCCAATACACGTCCTGCAAGGGAGAGTGTGTATCCGGAGAACAATAGGGAGGTGATGTCGAAACTCCGTCTCGGACCGGAACGGACCATGGAAACTAACCCATCTACGCATCCGCGGGCTGTCCAAAAAAAGTGGACAATCTGAAACAGATACGGTCGCAGATATGCAAAGATCCGCATACCTACAACCATATCTCTTTCGGACGGGAGACGCCTAACTGGGGTTACGCGATCTACGACAACGATACGGAAAGAGGGGTTATACCTAGGGTCCTGGTGAAGTCAGGCTAGCGAGGCCGTGGCGAGACGGTGCAGTATCGAGGCGACGCGGTGCAGGCAGACTTCCAACGTCGACGAAGACGATCGGGGTTGGCGAGTCCCGCCGACGGGTCGTCTGCAAAAGAACAAACATATAATACTATAAGTTAAAAATTTCGACAGCACCTCCCCTGCACAGGGAGGTTTCCATAACCTGCAAAAAAACAGCGGCACAAAGGCCGACAACCACATATATACCTTGGCGATTCGTTGAGCGTGGACAATGACGACGAGGACGGCGAGAAAGGCAAGAGAGATGGGCGGGGACGACGGCAGGGACGAACGCGGGGACGCGACGGTCGACGAGCTGAAGCCAGCGCACGCCTTCTCCTCCTCCCACTTCTCCTTCTCCTCCTCCTCTTCTTTCCTCCTCCTCTCTTCTCCCCTGCTCCTCCTTTCTTCTCCCCTTCTTCTCTCTTCTATCCTTCTCCTCCTCTCTGCAGGGACCAGTGGTGGGGGCGGGGGCCGTGGCAGGGGCCAGCCGGCCGGGCAGGGAGGGGCACGGCCCGGGGAAGAGCGCGGGCGGCCGGGGCAGCGCCCCCCTGGGCTGAGCTGGCGGCGCCGGGAGGGGCGTGGCCGGGCAGGGGCGCGGGGAGGGGCGTGGCCGGGCAGGGGCGCAGGTGGCCGGGCAGGGCCGCAGGTGGCCGTAGCGGCCGGGGCGCGGGCGGCCGGGGCGGTGCCCCCCTGGGCCGAGCTGGCGGCGCGGCGCGGCCGGGCAGGGGCGTGGGGAGGGGCGCGTGCAGGGGCGCGGCGGCGGCGGCGGGGGCTGGGCGCGCGCGCGTAGCGCTGGCTTGGCGCGGGCAGGCTAGGTTTATTTTGGGACGCTCGGCCTTTTTGAAAGGCATTTGCTTTTTTTTTATCTTTTCTTTGCCGAGGGCCTCCGAGGGCCAAAATGGGCCCTCCGCAAAGAAATTCTTTTTTTTTTGTTTTTTGAACCCAATTTTTTTGACCTCTAATACATCATTTAAAGCTCAATTTTAACATTTGGACCAGTTTTGACTTTTTTTATATATTTCCTTAATTTATTTTGTTTCGTTGATTTTTCCCGAATATTCCAAATTTGAACTGCAGGTGCATGGAGTAATGCACTTTAGTGAATCAGAAAATGTTATTCATGGTATTTGGTGTATGTTGAGTCGTTATCCACGAGCACGCATCAAATTTTGGGCATCTTATTCACGTAACATGACGACCAACTAGTTAGAAAAGTGTTTTTAAATTTTATAAAATCCATACGAAGTCCGAAGTGTGGTGACATGTGGAGATGTCTGGGTTTCAGGCATCCAACGTCACAACTTGCTCGAAATCTTGTCAATTTTTTTACCACAGTCTACACATGCGATAACATGCCATGTCGGCAAGTTTTGTGATTTTCAGACTTTGTATGGATTTTATAAAATTTAAAAACACTTTTCTAACTAGTTGGTCGTCATGTTACGTGAATAAGATGCCCGAAATTTGATGCGTGCTCGTGGATAACGACTCAACATACACCAAATACCATGAATAACATTTTCTGATTCACTAAAGTGCATTACTCCATGTACTTGCAGTTCAAATTTGGAATATTCAGGAAAAATCATCGAAACGAAATAAATTAAGAAAATATATAAAAAAAAGTCAAAACTGGTCCAAATTTTAAAATTGAGCTTTAAATGATGTATTAGAGGTCTAAAAAAAATTGGGTTCAAAAAACAAAAAAAAAGAATTTCTTTGCCGAGGGCCCATTTTGGCCCTCGGCAAAGAACCTTTACTGAGGGCCCAGTGTGAGACCCTCGGCAAAGAAATTTTTTATTTTTTTAAAAAAATCTTTTGCCGAGGGCGTAACGGCAGGCCCTCGGCAAAGACTACCGCCGTTATCCGTCTCACGAAATTTGCCGAGGGCCGGTTCTTTGCCGATGGCCTCTCTTTGCCGAGGGCTCTCTGGCCTGGCCCTTGGCAAATAGGGTCTTTGCCGAGTGCCCGAAATTTGGCCCTCGGCAAAAAGCCTGTTTCCAGTAATGATACATGATTTATACATAAGGTTTTTTTTGACAAATGATTTATATATATAAGTTACTACTATGCACATAATATAGTTGACATACATAAAGAAGTTTCCAAACATATCAACATAGATCTTGCTTTGTAGATCTCGTCGTATGCAATTGGACTTGGAATTAAATGCTTTATGAGAAGGTTAGAGCGTTTAAAAAAATCAAACGCGTTGTAATTAATGATATCATAGATGACGTTAGATGGGAAAGCGACACTGCTGTTGCTGGGCACACCATTTCTTAGTTTCCCATCTACACGAAGCGACGGATCTTTTTTTTTTCCTCCACATGGGACCGAAGCGACGACTCTGATTTTCCTCCAAGCGATCATTATTTTTGTTAGCAAAATTCCTCCAAGTGATTACTATTTAGTCAAGTGAAGCGTGGCCCAAGCCCAAGCCGCCCGCAGCCGCAAATCTAAGCCCATAAGGCCGAGTGTCAGGTCCATTTCACAGGCCTAATGATTTTTCTGCGACCCAAGCTTTTTTGGGCTTTAGGCGAGTGTTTTTTTCCTCTCAAATCGTTAAGCGCTGAATCACGGACCTCAGTGTGCGCATATAGGTGGGACTTAGGAGGGTGGTTAAGGCCCATGCACTTCAAAATATTTCGGTACATACATGGAGTATTAAATGTACATTAAATTTTTATATGTTTTCATAGTTTGCATATAATGCACGTGACAAATCTTTTAACTCTACTTTTGGATACTTATTGCAAAAGATTTCTCGCTCAAAATTCCAAAAGTTTCTTCGTCTACACGGAGCCTAAGCAAAAAAAGAGAATATAGAATATGACTCTCAGGCCAGTTTTAATTGATATTTCATGAGTTTCATGCACATTTAATATGGTGACATATCAGAATTTTTTTTGCTTGAAATAGAGAGAAGAGAGAGGAGAATCGTTTCATCACCACGACACGAATGAGCAATGTTTCCGAAGTATGGGAAACCTGATGAAACTTGCGTTCAGACGGCCAATTTGTTTCACGGGTCCTTCCTCATCGTCGGCGAGCACCTCCACCATCGCGGGCGTGACCTCCGCCGCCGCGGGTGCGGCTCCGCTGGCCGTCTCCATCCGCGGCCACGACACCTTCCAATGCCAGGACCCGCCGCGACCCCGCCGCCATGCTCGTGATTGACCTCAGCAGGTTCCTCGGCCACCGGACCAGGGCTGGTCACGATGAGCTCCCGCCGGTCCGCTCAGTCGTGAGCGCCACTAGCCGCGCGGTCACGAGCCCCGCCGGCTGCCGGTCCGTGTAGTCGCGAGCCCAGCTGGTCCGCTACCGGGCGCGATCTCCGCCGCGCGCGGGTGGGCGCCAGCGCGAGCTCTGCCACGAGATCCGCTGGATAGAATCACGCATGGGCACCGTCCTCTCCATGTTCGCTGCGGGGGCGCTCGAGGTGGCCAGGCTCTGTGTCGCCGCCTTGCACGGCGTGATCGACGATAGCACGGCTAACCTGCCCATCATCATCTTCTTGCAGGTGTCATAGTACTTCATCATCAGAGCCGCCGAGGTGTTCACCTTCATCGGCTAGATCGAGTTCGTTCTACAGCTCCTCTCCATGCTCAGCAACTTCTTCGTCGACCTGTTGATTACAAAGTGGCACAGTGTGAGAGATAGGAGTTGTTGGGGAAGAATTAGGAAGAATTGGGGAGCAAGTAAGAGATAGGGAAGGAACCGGCTGGAGTCCGGTAGGCAGGGTTAAACGGGTATCAGTTGGATACAAGTTGTTCGATGCCCTCTTCCTCTCCCGCTCGTTCCTTTTATACAAGAGGCTCAGCCTCGACGTCTCACGCACGCAGGCGCGCTACTTGGCCCACTCATCTCCTCTGTAGCGGGTATTCGCCTTCCGGACTCTTGCTTCCCTTGCCCGGCTGCTGTAGGCGTCCGCAGGGCGTGTTGTCGGACGGCCTACAGTAGCTGCACGCGGTCCTTCGCTGTGCTTGGTAGCAGAGGTGCTGACATCCCCTCCCTGTCGACGCGCTGCTTGTCCCCAAGCAGCAGCACGAGGAAATTCTTGACGCAGGGCTTCGTAATCCTCCCATGTAGCCAGTGAAGAAGGAAGGTTGTTCCATTTGATGAGGACCTGTTGAACGCCATGGCCATCGCGCTGAACAGTACGAGTCTGAAGCACTTGCTCAGGGGTTAGTCTCAAAGCGAAATCAGAAGGCAGGGTTGGAGTGACCTGATGATCTGTGCCAACCGCCTGCTTGAGCTGTGAAACATGAAAAAAGAGATGGATCGAGGAATGGGGAGGCAGATCCAATTTGTAGGCCACAGAACCCACACGCTCCACAATACGAAATGGCCCGAAGAAACGAAAGGCAAGCTTCTAGTGAGATCTGGGCGCCAACGAGGACTGCACATAAGGCTGCAATTTGAGGTAGACTGAATCGCCCACAGCAAAGGAGCGCTCGGAGCGGTGCTGATCAGCTTGCTTTTTCATGCGGTTCTTGGCACGGTGGAGATGATTCTGCAGTAGCTGATCCATCCAAGCACGGGATGACAACCAACCCGCAGATTCAGAGGAAGGATCAGGCGCCAACTCAGGAGACAACGTCAAGAGACGAGGAGGGTACCCATATAGAGCTTCAAAAGGAGAGCGACCGATAGCTGAGTGGGTAGATGAATTGTACCAAAATTCAGCCGAGGCCAACCACTGACTCCACTTATGCGGGCAGGCATGCACAAAGCACCGTAAATAAGTCTCCAGGCATTGATTGAGGCGCTCGGTTTGGCCATCGGACTGAGGGTGATATGCCGTGCTGCGGCATAGCTGCACTCCAGCAAGCTTGAAGAGCTCTGTCCAGAAACGGCTGGTGAAAATATGGTCACAATCAGACACAATCGATAAAGGCAGACCATGTAGCCGATAGACAGAGTCCAAAAAAGCTTTGGCCACTGAAACCGTAGTAAAGGGGTGACGGAGGGGCAGGAAATGGCCGTATTTGGTGAATAAATCCACGGCCACCAAAATGCAGTTGAAACGATTGGACAGTGGGAGTCCTTCCACGAAATCCAGCGAGACGCACTGCCAGGCAGAGTTAGGAACGGGCAGAGGCTACAAGAGACCCGAGGACTTGGAACGATCCGGCTTAGACTGCTGACATACATCACAAGATTGCACAAATGATTTGACGTCTGTCTTCATCCCCTTCCATGCGAAATAGCGCTTGAGTTTAGCAAAGGTTACTGGAAAACCAGAATGGCCTCCCCAGGCAGTGCTATGAAACTCATTGATCAACCGCTGGCGAACCACAAAATCGGTGCCCACCCAAATACGATTATGGAAACGAAGCACGCCAGCTTGGAGACAAAAATGTGGCACAGAATCACGGTGAAGGGCCAGCTTAGCAATCATAGACTGAAGAAACTCATCATTGTCATATGTTGCTTTGACAGTAGCAAGCCATGAGGGCACCAGAGTAGAGACCATAGCACAAATCGCTGGTGGCGCTGGATGGCGAGATAAAGCATCAGCTGCGCGATTCTCAGCGCCCTTACGATAGATGATGCAGTAGTGAAGACCGATGAGTTTGGAGAACACCTTATGTTGCCAGGTGGTATGAAGACGTTGATCACCCAACTGTGTAAGACTCTTTTGATCAGTGAGAATAGTGAACTCCTGAAATTGCAAATAGAGGCGCCAAGACTGAACTGCCAAGAGAATAGCCATGTACTCTTTTTCGTAAGTGGAGAGCCCGCGGGATTTGGGACCGAGAGACTTGCTCAAGAACGCCAATGGGTGACCATCTTGCACTAACACTGCACCAATACCTAGATCCGAAGCGTCGGTCTCAATGCAAAAGGGGCAAGCAAAATTGGACAATGCCAAGACTGGGGACTGACAGAGAGCAGCCTTGAGATTCTGAAATGCAGCCTCATGCTCAGGCGTCCAAATGAAGAGACTGTGTTTCTTCGGCAGATTGGTGAGGGGTTTGGTGATAATGCCAAAATGGCGCATAAATTTGCGGTAGTAACCCGCGAGGCCCAGAAACCCACGGAGCTCTTTGACCGATGTTGGCACGGGCCAATGATCAATGGCCGCAAGTTTGGAAGGATCGGTACGAACACCCTCAGCGCTAATCACATGGCCGAGATAAACCAACCGAGTCTGAGCAAATTTGCACTTAGACGTCTTCAACTTCCACTGATCTTGAGACAGCAGGGCAAAAACAGCACGCAGATTCTCAATGTGGGAAGCTAAATCTGTTATGAACGACGTATAGGAATATGAAGTAAAGAATCAAGCCACAGAGGAGACACACGATTTAACGTGGAAAACCCCTCAGATGTGAAGGGGAAAAACCACGGGCACCAGCCAGCAACAATCTCACTATCTCAAGAGTTTTGGGTTACACGCCTATGGCGGCTTACAAGAGAATCAAGTCTCCACGAAACCCTAGCAAGGGTGTATATACCGTACCGTACCGCGGGGGGCTCCGCCCCCCGCACCCCCCGAGTACAGGGGCGAGACCGGCCCATGGGCCGGCTTCACACTCCGCTACGCTCCGGCCCAAACCTCCGGCGACGGGCCTCCGCTTCGCTCCGTCAGAAGCCCGGCCTACATCCTGGAGTGAATTTGGAACAACTCCAACAAAATCCGGGCTGTACACCGATATGTCGTCAAAGAAGACGAGCACAAAAGCCGAAGGCACGGAGCCAAGGTGGTGTTCATGTCATCTTGGAAAGAGCCCAGTGCCCTGGTGAGCCCAAAAGCCATAACACGGAATTCAAACTGTCCAAAATGGGTTTGAAATGCAGTCTTGTGCTCCTCACCCTCTTGCATACGAATCTGGTGAAAGCCGGCTTGCATTTCCAAACTAGTGAAAGCAGCAGCCCCTGATAGTTCATCCAAGAGCTCATTAATAACGGGGACTGGGTATTTACCTTTCTTAGTGATAGCATTCAGATGGCGGTAGTCAACACAAAAACGCCATGAATTATCCTTTTTCTTGACTAGAAGCACAGGTGAGGAGAAAGCACTACGGCTCTTTTGAATAATCCCTTGATCCAGCATATCTGATACTTGTTTCTCAATTTCAGTTTTCAACAGCGGAGATACCGATAGGGCCGAACAAACACAGGCTGTGCCCCGGGAATCAAAGGGATTGAATGATCACAATGGCGTTGCGGAGGCAGACCAGTCGGTGGTTGAAACAAATGGTCAAACTCAGCAAGGAGAGCAGAGACCGCTGGAGGAATGAGATCAGCAGAGTTGGACTGCTCGGGCAATGCCCGCTGAATGAGAGATAACTGCACAAGAGAGCCGACTGGCAATTCTGGAGCTTCACCCACCAATATAACCGCAGAAGTATTATACAGAATAGCCATCCATTTTTGCTGCCAGTGAATCTGCATAGGACTGAAGCTGGACAACCAATCGAGCCCCAAAATCATATCATAAGATTGGAGAGGAAGCAGCTTCAGGTCGGTGGTGAAAGAGTAGCCCTGCACTGACCACACTGCCCCAGGAACATGCTTGTCACAATGGAGTACGGCGCCATTGGCCACTTGCATGGACAAGGCGGGTTGGAGCGCCTGCACACCAGGTAGGAGACAACCCAAGTGGTGACTGAGAAAAGTGTGTGAGCTTCCGGAATCCACCAAGATGGAAATGGATGCAGTGAGCCTTTCAGACACAGAGTCTTCGGGGATGGGGAACCACCAGTAGCTGCCACAGACAAGTGAGCCATTAATTGTGAAGCAGAGGGAGAAGGAGGTTGCTGAGGCCCCTCGTCATCCACCTCTGGAAACAAATCACATAATTCCTGAACCAAATGAAGTTGCACCATGTCAGGACACTTGTGGTCGTGGCTCCACTTGGCAGCACAGCTGACACAGAGGCCTTGCGCCCAATGATGAGCACGAAGGTCCCGGAACTTGTTGGCGACATTGTGTTGGAGTGGAGGGGGAAGCATACGCCGGTCTTCGCCTCCTCCAGGCTTTGGAGGTGGGGGAGGCAGTGGCAATGCGCCACTGCTCGAAGGACGATCCGCACGACGCGGCCACCGACGTCCTTCACTGACGACCTCCTCCTGCAATTGAGCGAGAACGCAAGCAGAATCCAAGGACGTAGAACTTTGAATCAACACAGCAAATTTAATGTCAGGTTTGAGCCCATCGATGTAGCACTGAGTGTAGTATAGTGGGTCAGGATGTGGGGCGTAGGCGGTAAGGTCATCGATGAGGCCAGTATACTGCTGGGTGTACTCAGAGACAGAACCGGTTTGACAAATATGAAACAGACGGCGTATAAGCAGTTCATGCTCCTGAGAGCCAAAACGATCAAGGATCATCTGACAGAAAACAGGCCAAGAGCAGGAACGGAGCTGGGCCTCGACAGACTGCTTCCAGCGGGATGCAGCGTGCTTGCAATGCATGGTGGCCACCCGCACCCATTTGTGAGGCTCTATGGTATAGAGATCAAAGTAATCTTCACAATCCTTGAGCCAGGCTTTAAGATGATCCCCCTCAAATATCGAAAAATGCACCTTGGGCAACTTGCCAGTAGAGCCCCCGCTGCTACCGCTTGGCCACCCGAAATCCTAATGGTGAGGTGGTGGTGGGGGTGGAGGCGGACGCGGGTAAAGTGGTGGAGGCTGAGTAGGAGGGATGGGAAGGTGGCAAGGCAACGTACCCTTGCCGGGGTGTGGAACAACAGTGGTGACCACACCGTGCTCACCCGCCCGGTTCCGCGAGTCATCGTGGGGCCCTATGGGCGAGAAGATTGTGCCGCTGGACGCAGGACGCGCCGCTTGCTTGAGCTCTCCCTCGCCGGTGATAGCGCTCGGGGAAGACGGCGTCGAAGCGAACACGCCCGGGGCACAGGTCGAAGAGTCGACGGCGACGCGATCCCAGTGCTTGGATAGACGACCGATCTCCAACTTCAGCGCGGACAGTTTGGAGACCTCGAGCTTGAGGTCGTCGACGATGCCATCCACGTCTGTACGCCATTCCTCGAACACCTGGACGGCCTTCTTGAGCGCCTGGAACCGAGAGGCAGAAACCTCCGCGGTCGACGCGATCTGCCCCTTGAGGTCGTCGAAGCGCTTATCCTGGCCGGCGAAGCGCTTGTCGAGCTCGGCCAGCATGGTCTCCGGGTTCATGGCGCCTTGTTGACGCTGAAGGCGGGTGAAGTGCTCGTGAGGCGGAACGAAAGAGGACTCTAGATCGGAACGCACGCCACCAATCGAGATCCGAGAGTGGAATTACGGAATCCCAAAGCACATGGAGGAACCGCAGCGACTGGTTAGACCAACCAGATCAATTGGAGTGATCAATTGGTGGGGATGAGGTGCGCTAGCGATGGGAACGCCCTAGAATCGGTGTCTCTGATACCACTTGTGAGGGATAGGAGTTGTTGGGGAAGAATTGGGAAGAATTGGGGAGCAAGTAAGAGATAGGGAAGGAACCGGCTGGAGTCCGGTGGGCAGGGTTAAACGGGTATCAGTTGGATACAAGTTATTCGATGCTCTCTTCCTCTCCCGCTCGTTCCTTTTATACAAGAGGCTCAGCCTCGACGTCTCATGCATGCAGGCGCGCTACTTGGCCCACTCATCTCCTCCGTAGCGGGTATTTGCCTTCCGGACTCTTGCTTCCCTTGCCCGGCTTCTGTAGGCGTCCGCAGGGCATGTTGTCGGACGGCCTACAGTAGCCGCACGCGGTCTTTCGCTGTGCTTGGTAGCAGAGGTACTGACACACAGGTACAAGCAGGCAACCATGGTGAGACCCATAAATGACTAAAAATATCTTTATAAAATTGTTCAAATAAATTGTGCACCAAAAGGCCTCGTTTCTCTCTGTTTCATAATAGGTGTCACGTCTTGAAAACTGTGAAGTGAAACTTCCTATTCAAACGAAGGGCTTGTTTGGATGGTGGAAAATGGGTAGTGGAATAGGGATAAAGAAATAAATAAATGGCTATGATTTAATGAGACATAAGAGATGAACGGCTAGGATTTGTTAATACCCTTAGAAGAGGTATTTCTATCCTTATCCCATCCCATCCCAAACAACATCTAACATCACGAACCATCTCCTCCTCAAATATAAAAGGATGAGGGAGTCTTTAATTTGCAATTTTCTTTATCTGTTCGGTTTTCTGATTTTTGGACTGCTGTTACTGCTATCTTGCATGAGAGAAAAACATTTCTTCGTAGCTGCAATCTGAAAATATCTTTGACAGTGCCACTGGATTAAAATTTAGACCCTGTTTGTTTGTCTTAAAAAAAGCTAATTTTACTGATGTTGATTTGTTAGAGCATCTACAACAGTTTGATAAATATCATCCTCATCTATATTTTTTGACAAATTGAGAAAAAACTGTCTCCAACAGTTTGGCATCCGGGCTTCCCATTTTTTCCAATTTGGCACATCTGCCTCTCCTGCGCGCATATATGCGCCCGGCTTCCGTGCTTGCCATCCTCTCCGCGCTCTCCCTGGCGAGCATGCCGCTGAATACGCGCAGGCTACTGCCACTGCAAGTTAACGCTGCATGTGTTTGTGGCCGCCAGATTTCACAGCCAATGGATCAGATTCGATGCTACAGTGCTCAACAGTGGTGAATAATAGTTTTCATCCACAGCGATAACCAGTATTTGCATTGTGGTGAACAGTGGTACACAGTATTCCTCTCACTGTGCGCCACTGGCTAACGTGCAGTGGTAGCCACGGCTGAGCTCTCTAGGAGCTCTCTAGGATAAAGTCATGACTCAGATCTTGTCCCAACGAAGCAAGCGTGGGCATGAACGGTTGAAAAGCGTGGGTGGGTAATAATTTTGGATTTTGGGAAATGGAATTTGCTAAACTGTTGGAGATGATATTTTTTTGACTCCCAATATTATTTTGGGAGTTGCTAAATAATAAAATTTGGAAAATGAAAATTACCAAAGAGATGCTCTTATGAGAGAAAAATATTAACCTACAGCTAAAAAATAAAGTCTTGACTGAATGAATAAGCTAGCAAGACTGGAGAGCGGAGCAGACCGGAGTCACCGAGCGAGCTGCACAAGCACATGGCATGCCGCTGTCCTGCTATCAGCAACATTCGTACAATCGTACCTATGGTTGAATGCGCGGTGGTCAGGGCCTGTTTAGTTGGGTGTAAAGGGGTAAAAAATGCACTGCAGCATTTTTATTTGTATTTGATAATTTTTGTCTAATCATAGTCTAAATAGATTTAAAAGATTCATTTCGAGCTAGTCAGCCAAAAAGTATAAACATGTAACTGCTGCTATTTTATTTAATGCTCTATGTAGGCGTAAAATACTTCCTCTATCCCTAAATAAGTGTCATTCTCACATCCCGAGAAATATCTTTAACTAATTTTTTATAAAAGACTATTGATATTTATAATACACAATTAGTATCATTGACTAGATCTTTAAGTCTAGTTTTTTAACAAATTTATTTGAAGATGTAAATGTTGCACATATTTTCTATAAATCTAGTCAAACTAGTGACATGAACACCAATAACGACGCTTTTTAAGGGACGGGGGAGTACAATCGATGTGACAGAGAAAAAAAAAATTTTTGGAAAGTAACAGCGCCGAAAGCACAAGCACAGTAGCGCTGTCACTGCCTTTAAGGCCATGTCCGTCACATCGATATTATCAGTTATGAGATGATTCTTTTAAATCTTAGAGCAAAGCCAATAAACTTGGCTAAGCCAGATAAGCAACAGACTAATGTAAGAGACAAGGTATACAACAAGTGATCTCTCCTTAAATTATAAAATATATTTTTATATTTATGTGAGATCTATCTTTTGTTTTCTCTCTCCGTCTTCCTCGCCAACATGCAAACCTGCTCACGGACGGTACCCGGCAAGCAGCCGAGGCCGAGCAGAGCAGGCTCGCAGCTGGCTGCGCGAATCTGGTGGGCGCACGACCACCGGCTGGAGCAGGGCCGCGCCGCCGCGGACACCTGCACGGACTTGGAGCTCCACGGCCGCTGGCACAGCAGCAGGGCTGCGGGCACCTGCGCAGACGTGCGGCTGCAAGAAGAAAGCGCGCCGCGAGGCGGGCGAGCTCATGTTGCAGTGGAGCGGTGGAGGCCAGTGGCAGGCGCAGGATTTTAGGGCACTGTATTCAAGTTGTATTAGGGTATAATTTTTTTTACAGCTAAATAGCCGATATAGTTCATTGTAGAAAAAAAAGAATTTTGAATTTCAAACTTACTGAAAGTTTGAAACTCAAATCAAATTCAAATCCGCTGCTGGCCTACTGCTCGGGCAGCTCGGCGCCCTTCGTGGCTACTCGCAGCTCACCTGGACGTCTACTCGTGCTCGAGCTCGGATGCCTGGCTGGCCGTGGCCAGCTGGCCGATGGTGGCACGCCGCTAGCCTGCTGGCCTCCTGGCGCGGTGGCGCCCCTCGCCGCAGTCGCGGCCTGGCGCCGTGGAGCGGCGGCGGCGGCTCTCGACCCCTCCCTGGCGGCCCGCCGCCCACAGCCGGTGCGCCCTGGCCCCTCGCGGCCTTGCCTGCCGGCACGGCGCGCGCACCCCCTTGTTGCTCGCCTGCCCCCCGCGACGGAGTGACGATGCGACGTGGCTAGGGTTCGCGAATCGCGAGCTGCCGGCGAGACGGCGACAACCTCGACTCCTCACAGGCAGATAGAGGAGAAAGAGAGGTGGGCTCTAGGCTAGGAGAGTGGGAGACACATTTTGGACCTTCAATATGTTAATGGGCCTCCTGATTTCATTGGACCATGAGAAAACGAGTAGGAATTAAGCCTATTTACATGTACAACACTTATTGGTAGATAAGGCTAGCTACTTATATCTTACTTTTCTGCACTTTTGGTAGGTAGTTTAGATGTTAAGCTAGTATCTACTTTATTTCTGAAATATGCTGTAGTAGTTGGCCGATCCACTGCCATATAAGCAGGGGCAGACCACCAACCTTTGTAAGCCGGCGTGATCTTTACTTTCAATCCAACCGGCCAAGCTGCCCTCTGGACTTTCTATCACTCTTGATCTATCAGATCAGTGACCAACACTTATTTCGCAGTATATTTTTTTTTTCATATATAGACATATATATACACTATATATAAAATTTCTTTTGCTAAAAATAATGTGTATTCAACTGAATACACATGAATTATGGTAGGCCCGCACCTGGTGGAGGCGCTGCTGCGGCGAGTGCTCGCGTTGCGATCGAGCACGCGGCGGGCAAGCAGTGGAGGTGCGACTGCGACGAGCGCGCGGCGGCCGGACGTGGATTCGGAGAGAAGACGGCGACCGGTGTGCAGATGACGATGAGGAAGACCTACTGGCCCTAACTCGGTTGCGTCTCGTGAGGGAAGATGGGAGCACGCGGTAGTGGCAGGACCCACGACCTCGGCAAGTGCGCAAGCGCTCGGCGCTAGATGTTGCGCCAAGCTATGCTGTTTTGCTAGTTGCTCTCTTCTGACTAGGATTGTGGGGACATGTCTTGATTTTGATGTGGCTTTATTGTATCTGCTCTTATGATTGGACATTTACTGAAAAGTTAGCATGTTACTACAGTAATTTTGTTTGTAAAATGTTGAATCTAAACATCCCCTAAACTGTGTCCACGTGTGCCTACATAACTGCCTTAGGGCAGTCATAATACAGACTCCAACTTAAAGTCTAAGTGTATTTATCACCCTCCTATTTATAGTGTTTTGCTAATATAATAATATATTTATTGAAGAGAGAGGGAGAAAAACTAAGACTCCAAGTCTTCGTTAGATTAATTCGAGGTATAAACCCTATGGTAAAGTTTGCACTGTGAGTGCCCTTACATCAATATAATCTTAGGGCAGCGTATTTATGATAAACTTCTAAGCAATATCTTCTTACGCTAATTTAAGCTGATGCTGATATGTTGCGAGTTATGTTAGAGTGCAACAACTACTAGCTCATGTAAGTTATTGATGTGTACTCCGTACGAGTCATGTGGGAGTGCAGCAACTAAGCTCATATTATCAAGATTTCCATTAAGCGTTGCAAGTTGAATCTTCAAATACCAACGAAGGAAGAGAATGGCTTGAATGCATAGCTGGAGGAGTAACATGTGACGACTGCCCTGCGTTGGTCCCTCTGCACCACTTGGCTTTGTGTTGATTTGATCTCCTGCTCCTCCTGCTGTCTATTGTACATGCATGCACATGCAGCCTTTAACAGCAAACAGAGCACGCAAGCTGGTCAGGCATGCAAGCTGGTCCCGGCATGCAACGGTGTCGTTTTTATTGCCTACTTTATGTCAGAAAATAAGGGTACATTGTTTTAATTAGTTGGTTAATTTTTTTCAACTCCACTAAACATAGAACTTAGTGGACTCCACCAGCTTGGCGAATCTAGGGTAAATCCACCGAATAATGGTAGAGAAAAACTGAATCGAGACTAGCTCTCTCAAATAAACTCTTAATGCAGAGTTTTATCGATCAGTTAACAAGACCGCCACTTTCAATTTTAACGTTGGTAACTGTGACAAAATGAGTTCCGTCTAAATAAAACTCTATCTCTCTCTCATCATAATGAACCTATCAACTCGATAAATTGACTGATAAGTATGCCATAATATTAAATGAGAATGAAATGTTTTTGAAACCCTAATAACACTGACTCAATAAGTTGTGTTGATTGGATCTTAGCCGTCAATAGGAAACAAAATATGCAGGTTGGCCCCTTCGGTGACTGTGCAGCATGCAAGCTAGTCAGAATCCTACCTAAGAGTGCGTTTAGTTTGGAAATTTTGAGAAGTTTTGTAACTGTAGCACTTTCGTTTGTATTTGATAACTTTTATCTAATCATGCCCCAAGTAGACTTAAAAGATTCATTTCGAGATAGCCAGGTAAAAAGTGCAAACATGCAACAGCTGCTACTTCATTTAGTGCTCCATGCAGACTAAAAGTACAATCGATGTGATGGGGAGAGAGAAGGAAAGTTTCTCAACTAAACGCTGCCTAAATTAAAAATTGGAGAATGCCTAAGAAAGTTGTCCGGAGGGAGTATAATATGTGTTCCGTATATATTTTGCTTAGGGTTTAAAATAATCGAATCTTGAAAATGAGTTCGAGTAAGGCCATTCCTCCTACTAGGGTCTTTAGGATAGTCTCAGTGAAGATTTTATGGACATTAAATAAGCTAATATGGCACCTTATAGATAAAGATAGATGAAAGTTTTGTGGGATGAAATAAGTTTTATGAAGATGAAACTTGTCTACACTACAGATGAGAGTCTCAGAAACTGAGATATAAAACTCCCACTAAGACTGATAGATGATATGGACAAGTCTTATAGAGAGTGAATTTACTGTACCATTCGGATGCCCTTAGGCCAGTCTTAGTGCAGGTTTCATGTCCCACCCATATGTTAGAAACAATGTACATAAGTTTTATCTCTATGAAACGTATTTCATCACATGAAACTTTTATCATCTCTCTTCATTTATACTATACCATGTCAATTTATTTAGTGGCCATAAAATTCTCATAGAATTCCCACCGAAACTAGCCTTAGATTTGTAAATAAAGAGGGGGGAAAGTTTTATCCGGATAAAACTCAATATATAAAATTTTCTAAAACTTGATCCCGTGTTCCACACTAGTACTAGGAGACAAAAGTTTCAATTCATCCGACAATCCTCTAACCCACGTCATGCATTATGCTGAAACTATGCTACCAAAGAGTTGTTTCATTAGGCCAGCAATGGAGTTTTGCGAGAGATTTATAAGCATTAAATAACCTCCACTAATGGCACCCGCAACGGGAAAAGGTATTTACTAGCTTTAAGGCAACCTCTCCAATAATATTAACTCTTAGCGATAGCTCATATTATGATTAGGCACATATGACAACCTCACATGATATTGGAATATGTGTATAAGACTAGCTCTTGATCAAGAGCTAGGTTTTCTGTCTCTTCTATTAAAATATAAAATAAAATGTTTAGAGCTATCTCATAAGTCATTGTTAGAGCTGCCTAATAAGGCTGGACTTAACACATAAATCACTCTAGATAATGCGGCACCCTAGAAAGAAACAACAAAATAAAACTCTCCATTAAATTTACTAACAACCACCCGTAAGGGCACTCCCAATGATTGAAACCATGTATAGTTTCTATCTATATAGACACTACGTATAGAAATTACGTTTTCAATGGATAGTTTATACAAAATAATTTTTTGTCTAATCACACCTCTTCTTTCTTCTTCATCTACCTATCACATCTCTTCATGTCTTGGTTCTTGTGTAAACCTGATTTCTAATTTAAACCTGGTTTCTATCTCTCTCATCATTAAATCACTTGTCACATCAATAAAATGCCTACGTGGCAGGACAATTAATAGAGATACAAACTAAGGTGGAGTCTGGGTTAGGAGTGCCCTAACTAGACTTGCATTTTCATGCTACTTATTAGCTTCCTATATATGTTGGACCGACGGATCACATGCTTTCCCCAACATACACAGCAGAAGAACCCCAGCAGGTTTGTGAGTGAACAGAGCCAAAAGAAGGAGTATGCGCGCGAGAGAGAACAAACTATGGCGGAGACTGCGATCGCGGCGGTGCTGTCAAAATTGGGAGGGATGGCAGCGAGCGAGGCCAAGGTGCTGCTAGAGGTGGGAGACGACATGCTGCTGCTGCGGGACCGGCTGGAGTGGCTGCAGGCCTTCCTCCGCGACGCCGACCACAAGCGCCGGACCGGCGCCGACCGATTAACCTGTGTGTGGCTGCGTCAGACGCGCGACGTTGCCTTCGAAGCAGAGGACGCGCTCGACGAGTTCTTCCGCAAGGTTCCTTTCCTTCGATCCCCTGCTTGTCGTCATAATTGTTACAATCGCGATGGCACTATTAATTCGTTTATTTATCTGAAGAAAAGTTGATAGCTTCACTTATATAGTGGGGAAAAAAACAAAAGATTACGCGAAATAATATTGGGTTTGTTTCAAGAATTTGTAATACAAAGTACGTAGCTAACTAAGTTTCTACACTTAAAATTTCTTACTGCTAATCAAGCCAACCAGAAAGTATTTAACCCCCCCCCCCCCCCCCCCCCCAACCCCGCGACTGACCTTCAATTGGACAGAAAATACCAATGGTGAAGCACACCTTTCTTTTAAAAGGTTTTATTTTTCATATTGTGCAATACTACAATATATATATATATATATATATATATATATATATATATATATATATATATATATATATTTTCTATACTCCCGGGAGTAGTTACTCCCATCTTTAAAAAACCACCTTGCGCATACTCATATTATGGTGCTCCAAATCTTCCTATGCGAAAAATTTTTAAAGGAACCCATACTTTTTAATATATTACGAAAATGCCACTTACTGTAGTATATAAAATAAGTATGACCACATATTCGATGTATGTATGCATACTTGACAAATATACTACCATAGATGGTCTAGTATCATCATATACTTCATGCACATACACTTTATTCGATCATATATGCTCTAAATATGAAGATACAAACATAGAAGTAACTACTCTCTGAGAGTAGAAAATAATTTCTCTCTCTCTCTCTCTCTCTCTCTCTATATATATATATATATATATATATATATATATATATATATATATATATATATATATTGCATTTTATATACTTTCGGGAGTAGTTACTCCCACCTTCAATAAATTGGATTGTATATTTGTGCATATTAATTTATTAGTTTGAGTATGCTTATATACTCAATTTAAGAGACTTTAAATCTTAGTATGCGAAGTTTTTTCAACAGAGCCCATACTTTTAAATATATTGCTAAAATACCACTGCAGTAGTATATTCAAAAGTATAACCTTATACTATATGGATAACAAAAAAGTACAACTATATACTACTCTAAATGGTTTAGTATGACCATATATTTTGTCTATATATATTTCTTAGAACCATAAACAATCTAAATCTAGAGATATAGACATGGGAGTAACTACTCCATGGGAGTAGAAAATAATTTCCATATATTTTCTACTCCCATGGAGTAGTTACTCGCATGTCTATATCTCTATATTTAGATCGTTTATGGTCCGAAAAAGTATATGTAGACGAAGTATATGGTCATACTAAACCATCTGATGTAGTATGTGGTTATACTTTTTTTGTTATCCATATAGTATATGCTTATACTTTTTAATATACTACTGCAGTGGTATTTTATTAATATATTAAAAAGTATAGGCTCTATTGAAAAAATTTCGCATTCTAAAATTTGAAGTATCTTAAATTGAGTATCTAAATATATTCAAACTGATAAATTAGTATGCACACATACACAATATGGTTTATTAAAGGTGGGAGTAACTAATCCCGAGAGTATATAAAATGCACCCTATATATACATATATTCTGAAATATTTGTCCAAAACTACAATAAATACATATTTGACAAACAGAATGAAAAGATCATACTTATGTGTTGCAATATGAAAAGGTCTTTCTAGACCTAATTAGGCTTCTTTTGGTTTGAAGAAATCACACATATAGGATTTTGGGAGGATTCTATTCCACAGGATTTTTTTCCCATTAAGACCCTTTCAACTAAAAGAAAATAAATATGATATATACGAGATTTCTGAAGACTTGCATTCGTATGCCTCCTGCCCCCACGAATTCAAAGGATTTCTACCATGAGGCTATTTTTTCTTAGATTATCACAGCTATGGCACACATGCAAGCACTGTGAATATTTGTATGCCTTATTTAACATCAGAATACCTTTCAATTTGGAATGGAGGGAGCAACAAATTACATTTAACATCATAATATTATGGCTAAAGATATAAAACATATTTACATTTCATGTTAAACCATCTAACATAGTCATTTAGTTTATTGTGTTCATTTATTACAACAAGCCCATGCGAATGCACAGGTTTACGCCTAGTTCTTGATAGTTTTGAACCTTATTCCTGTCTGCACGCCTACAACTTCCCATTTTTTTGTTTCCAAGTAAAATGTAGCCAGATTTCACTATCATATATATCTTATAAATAAAGGATCTACAGAGTTAAGACTATCTAGACAGATAAAAGTAAAAACGCTAAAAAGGAATCAAAACAAAGACTTATGTTGCTTGTGCCTTTTCTCATCACATACTGCTAATTTTGAGCTGCATAACTACTCTCTTTACGCTCAAGGAATCGCCGGTCTCTCAGGGCTTCGGCCACTGTTCAACACTGCTCATTTTCTATTTTTATTTTTATTTTTTATTGTTTCCATTCCTTTTTTGTTTTTTTCTCCTTTTTACAGAATTGTTTCCTCTCTAAAAGCCGGTGCAGCGTAGCGCGCCCATCATGCTAGTATATATTAATGTGCAAGATTTAGCTACATCTTATTACCGCCGGTTTGTTACGAAAATTTTATCTGTTCAGCCTTTTTATTTTCCACATGAATTTCTGGTGAACAACAGGTTGATCTGGAAAACATGGGTTACCAACGCTGGATTAAATGGCTCAAAAAATACTTGATTGGCTGCTGGACCCAAATCGTTCTCAGATATGAATTGTCTGGTCGACTAAAAAAAATTAATAGCAGGCTCAATCAAATCTCGGACAACCAAAAGGAATACAAGATCAAGCATACACCGTTAGCGGCATTGACATCTTCCACTTCAGCCACTTCAGCATGGTATGGGACCTCCTCCGTGAATCCTGTAATTATGAGTTATCAGGGTTGCACTTTCAAAGAATACAAGGAACTGCTTTTTTTTTATAACCTTCATTCCAAAATATATAGAGATTATTTTTAGAGAATATATATAGAGAGAAAACCGTCTTTGCAACTAGCTAGAGGGTAAAACTTGTCCGGTTTCCACAATTCAATGGTTAAAGATTCATAGTTTTTGAGTATTATGGACAAAAACAGACTCGACAATAGTTGGATGAACAAAAATAGACTTCTCCCTTGTTTTAACACATGCTTCTGTTCTAATTAAGTTTAATTTTCCTAAACAGATTGGTTTGCTTTTCCACATATATACTACTGCTTTGCCTATGTGTGGAAATAATGGTGCATATACTTCTCTTTTTGGCTTATCAAAGATGCTGCTATAGACTTGTAATTTGGTGTGAATATGGGATTACATCTTCAAGGGATGAACTTTAAATTGTTCATATTAGACTAAAAAATACATTGCACTGTAAGTCCTGCTGTATTGCCCTAGAGGAAAAATATTAGGTTGGTTTCGAGTTAGTCTTAGGTTGTTTTCAGTATTTGCTTAGGTTGCCTACAATATACGTTTTTTGTTGTGCAATTAAGTTTTGCTTTTATGCGTTGTATCTGATTTACCTACATGAATTTTTAGTGGCTTAGTTTGCAACAATTGTTTTGAGGCGTTATTTAGATTGCCTAACACATTTGTCAAGTCTTGCTTTATCCTTTTTTTTACTATTCCTAAATGAGAGTTACGGAAAACTTAAATTACATGGGGCAATTTAGTCTTTTGATAAATTTTTGTGCTTTTAATAATTTTGCTAAATATTGTGGGTAAAACTGCTTTTACATCAAGATGAAGAGTTAATTTTGTCTAATAAGCAAGTTGTCAATTTTGCATTACTAACAGCACTCAATGAACAGGCGGGATAGTTATAAGAACGCTGTGGGTTTTGAAGAAGAAGTGAAGACACTTAAGGAAATGCTGCTTTGCAGAGGTCACCCTCAGCTAATGTTCATCTCCATAGTTGGGGAGAGCGGTGTGGGAAAGAAAACACTGTCACGTATTCTCTTTCATGATATGAAAAAGGAGAAGAATAACCATTTCGATATTATAGTTTGGTACAACATGCCGTCGGATTCCACCACAGAAAATCTCCTCGAACAAATCTACAAAAGAGCAGGAAGACAAGATCAGCCTCGCGAGGATATCGCTGGCATGCTCCGTCATCACCTCCAAGGAGATCAGCCGGTTCAGGAAGGCTCTTGCGATGATGATATCGCTGGCATGCTCCGTCACCTGCTAGCCAAAAAGAAGTATCTGCTGATTATTGTTGGGATATCCTCCAAGACCATGCTCAACTGTGTGAGGGCAAGCCTACCAGATGACAACAAAGAAAGCAGGGTAGTGCTCGTATTTGACATCGAGAATGAAGAGGTAGCATGGCATGCTAATGCCATGAATAAGGGCATCAACGACGGAATCCGCCACTTGAGCCGTTTGGATAAAGAAAAGAGTGTGAAGTTGTTTTGCTCGAAGGCCTTTAGGACAAACCTATCTGATGAAACTACGGGAAACATGAAAAAGTACAAAGAAGTTGTGTACAATATAACTGGGGGGTACCCTCTGGCTATTGTGGTTTTGGCTGGACTACTGCGGTTCAAGGAGAAGCCAGGGCAATGGGAAGCTGTGCTGCAACAGCTCAGACCTAGACCAGCATCAATGGAAGAAGCACAAAATGGCAGCGAAGGCAATCAGATAGCTGCAGGAGCTAGAATGTTTCAGGAGGATTGTGATCATGATCGTTTGGATTGGAAGATATTGAGCTGCCCTACAACACAAGCAACCAACCTGTGCACAAGGACGACGATTGAGAGGGTCTTCTGGGCAAGCTTTGAAGACCTTCCCAACGACCTCAAGTCATGCTTCCTCTACTTGGCCGCTTTCCCCAAGGACACCTATCCGTCTACAGATAGTATAGTGCGGATGTGGATGGCCGAAGGATTCATTAAGCCACAGAAGGGCAAAACAATCGAGGAGCTGGGTCACAACTATTTCAAGGAGCTGGCCTCGAGATGCCTCGTTGAGGTTTCAGCGATGAACGAGGCTGGCGGCATTAAGAAAGTCATTGTACACAGAAGGCTCCATGGGTTCCTGCATTCAGAGGCTCGTGAGGCAGGCTTCATTGACGTCCATGACATGCATGATGTCTTTGTTCCACCATCGGTGCGCCGCCTTTCTTTCATGAGTTTTGAAGGCGGATATACCACATTCACCAACAAGTTCCGTAAGTTGCGTTCCTTCATATGCTGGGCCAATGAGAAAGATTCGAACAATAATATTGGCAGCGGAGACCGCGTGAAGGAGGAGCGTTGGCATGATCTCAAGTTCCTTAAGGGTTCAGATTTACTTCGTGTACTCTACATATGGGGACTAAGGCTTAAGGAGTTGCCTAATGAGATTGGCAACAAGATCCAGTTGCGGTACCTACGTGTAAATAGCAAGGACCTCAAGGAGCTCCCGTCAAGCATCAAGAGGCTGATCAACCTGCAGACACTGGATATAAGGGATACTGAAATCAAAGAGATTCACCCGTCCTTCTGGAAGATAAAGACGCTGCGGCATGTGATTGCAGAGAAGCTCACGCTTCCAGCATCTATCAAGGAAGAATTGGGCGAGCTGCAAACGCTACATGGTGTAAAGCCCAGCGAAGGAAAATGGGATCAAGATAATTGTCCACTGCTCAAGATGTCCAAACTCCGGTCACTGGAGTTGAAGGGAATCATTAATTCTATGCACGGTGCTGCGCTGAACACTGCCCTCGAGCGGATGCATCTCCTTGGCCACTTGAAGCTGGAAGGTGATGAGATCTCTTGTTGCGTATTCACTGGACAGCACCTTCGATATCTTCAGACTGTAGAGCTGGATGGCACTGTGGAATGGCCGGCTGTAGATGTGTTTAATGATCTTCGCTTTGTCCGTCCAAACCTTGCTCAGCTCAGCCTGACAAATACAAACGATGCACCGGAAGACATCCAGCTGGAACTGGGAAAGGCTGGCTTTATCCGCTTCTGCCCGCTACTCCAACCAGTTTATCGGCTTTCTTACAAAAACGAAGTGCTTGCGGCAAAACCGGAGCAGCAAGATGAAGCAAGGCCCAGCAATGGAACAGCAGCACCAAGGTGAGCAAGCTGAAGAGTGATATGGTGTCCTGGTTTATGTATCTCTAAATAAATGTTTCTGTTTCGTGAAACGAGCTGTTTGTATTGTGTACGTTGTAATGACTTGTTTGCTTCGGATCTCTGTATGTTTATGTTTTGTTTGTCGCTGTTGTAAGCGTGAACTATTATGTAAAAATAAAAGAAAACAAAAGAATGGTTTTGCATTCAGTTTCAGACCGATTGGGTAAATTCGTATTCTATCTTGCTGTGTGTGAGACCGAAGAAAGTTTGTGGACGGTTCCAGCATTGTCTTGGAGAAATGCAGTGGAAGAGCTGGTCAATTTTCATGCATATAGGGCCATACTAAAGAAATATGGAATACCAATCGCATGGGGTCTAATACCATCCCCACCAGGTGATAGATAACAAAATAAGCTCATAAACGCATAAGTTTATATATTAGTAAAATTGGCAAGAAAAAAACTCAATCAGTAATGGCTGCCATTTTAATGCTATAATGGTCCCCTTCGTTGTATAATTTTACAATACTAAAAAATAAATAAAAAAAGACACCTACATTCATGAGAATTGTCAAATGGCAAGTGAAATGATGATCCCAGGATTAAGAAATTTAACGTTGAAATAAAAAAAGGGAATTTGGAATGGGGTTTGCGAAATTTATTACCTTCTGTCGCTGCCTTCCTAGAGATCATAGTTGGGCCTAGCTTAAAGTCGACCTGTCTTGGCCCCGTATTGGATGCTGGCTGCTGAACATCTTGATTCTTGTTGGTTGTTCTACATCTTTTTGCTAGAGATCATAGTTGAGCCAGCCGCACCTTGCTTCTGTGTGCGTGTGCCGAGTTCCAACCGGACCGGCGGCCGCTGCCACCACGCCATTCCAGGGCGCTCGACTGTCCACCCCCAACTTGACGCCCAAAAGTAGCGCTGCATGCCGTGGGCAAGGGGACGACTGCCAGTGCCAGGTCCCGTCTTTATCTGATGCTCCGGAGCCTGGTTACGACACACGGTGCGCCCGGCGCAAGGAAGAGCGTGCGCGCATGGCGCCCGAGCCTGTTGATCAGCGGCCCTGATTGGAACTAGACCGTGGTCCCACACAGCTGCGTCTGTGATTTGGCAAACCGAGGCGCTGCCTGTAATAAGAAGATAGAACGAGAGAGGCAGGGTAACAAACACCTGAACACTGAACCCATTACGAATCTTCCTCTGCCTGCCATCTCTTGCGTTGCGTGTTCGTTCGCTCTTCTTCTTACTTCTTCCCCAAACCTTCCGCTGGACTATACCTGGGCATGCAGCCCGAGCCCGTTGGCCTGGCACGAGGCCCGTATTTTTGGCCCGGCACGAGCACGGCCCGGCACAGTAACCAACAGGCTCGGGCTAGCACGGCCCGAAGGAGCAGGCCGTGCCTGGGCCGAAGGCCAGGCACATGGGCCGGCACGGCACGGCCCGCTCCCAAGAGGCCAGCCCGGTGGCGGCCCGTCCCACCCCCAGCCCCCCACTCCCCGCCATATATAAGCCAGCCCCCACCCAACCCTAACCCTAGCTCGCCTCCACCCGTCCACCGCCCGCGCCCCCTCCCTCCCCGCGGCCGCGCCGCACCTCCTCCTCGCCCCCTCCGCAACGGCAACGGCCATCTCCTCCTCCCCTCAAGCGAAGCCGCACCAGCACCAGCAGCTGCGACGGCGCCAAGCCAGCAACGTGAAGGGCTCGAGCAGCAACGGCGGCACGGCGGTGGCGCGAGCGAGGAACAAGAACGACGACGCAGCGGCAGCGGCAAGAATGAGACGTGACGTCGGCGACGGCTGCTGCTGGCCCCCGCGGCGTCGCTGGCGGGGAGCGCCGACATCATGGTTGCCAAGGACGACGGCCTCGAGCCGTCGGGCAGAAGCGGTGGCGGCCGCGGCGAGTGGCCAGCCTCGACTTCGAGCAGCAACGGTGGTGGTGGTCGGCGTCGAGTAGCAGCAACAATGGCGAGCGCGACCAGATCTCCGGCGCAGGCGATGTGGCCGCCGCCGCCACCGCCTGCCGTGGCGGTGTGCCTGCGGCCCCTCCACCCCCTCTCTCTGCTAGCATGTGGTGGGTGGTGGGCCTCGGGCCGGCCCATTCTGTCAAAAGGGTCGTGCTAATCAGGCCAGCCCGGCACAAAAATCGGCCCACAGGCCCGTGCCTAGGCCGAAGGCCAGGCTCGTAGGCCTGTCAGGCACAGCCCGTAGGGCACGGCGTGCCTCCTTGGCCCGGTGGCCATCGGGCCGTGCCGGCCCGGTATCGGGCCATGCCGTGCCGGGCTGGCCTGTTGCCCATGTACTCCCAATTCCCTGCCGATCCCCTCTAGTTGCTAACAGTCCCGTCCTTATCAGATGCTCCGGTGGCCTGCAAGGACGCCGGGTTTGAAGAAGTACGACCATGAGGAGCTGGGAGGAGAGAAACGAGGACGAGAGACCTCAAAGAGCGGCAGCGGCGGCGCCGTGGCGGCTTCCAAATCGCCGCTGGCTGGAGCCGGACGGATGCTCAGACAGGCAAGCAAGCGCTATTTGCCTTGGGCTTTTGCCCTTCGTGGGCTTTCAGCTTGGACAAGCACCAGGGGCACTAGATTGGGCCAGAGAATTGAAAGGGGTATAAGAGGCTTTCTGGCTCACACCTAGAAATACCACCCTAGTAGCCCTATATCTGTTTAGTTTTTTTTTCTGAATTCTAATAATTTACACATAACCCTTTTCTCTGGGTTGAACATGCCCTTACCCCCCTCCCCCCATCGTCTCCCCCAGGGGCGACACGCCGCCGAGATGACTATGAAAACACCTCTCCAGATCCTTGAATTGGAAAGGATTGTTTCGTTTCGGTATTATCCCCTGGGCATAGATAGAATTAGGTAAGACAAAATTGATTGGGCATAGCCTTAACGTTAATGGCGAGGTTCAAAATAGGAAAGGCTTGCGGTGGATACCTAGGCACCCAGAGACGAGGAAGGGCGTAGCAAGCGAGGCAAAAATAAAAGATTTGTTCTTGTTTGTTTTGTAATTAGAACAAACATAAACTAATTTGATAGAAAAGGAGAGAAAAAAGTTCTATGGAGTTTTATTAATGTTTCCTCCACTGTTTCAAGTAATGCCTTCCCTGAGACCGTCTTCTCCATATGGAAAAACTCCACCCCAAAACCGGCACCAGTAGCCATCTTGGCTGCCGCCGCTGCCGATTCAGCGCGCAGCGGTGGCCACGCTGCAGATGCCACCAAGGCCACTCGCAGCAGCTCTCTCCTCCTCCTCCCTTTCTCCTTCCCTCTCTTCCTCCTCCAGTCTAGAGCAAGGACGGGCACCGGCGAACCTTGGAACGATGGATCTAAGCTCCTAGGGCCAGGATCTGGTGACCATGAGCCTGGATCTGGCATTTAGCGGGAGTCTGACTCCTGCGGCCGGTGGACAAGCTGTGGAGCCTAGAAGAGGCCGGTGGCCGCGCTGCTAGCCTGCACCATGGCGGTCGTGGCCTGGTTTCCACCGGTTCTGCGGCCGCGGAGCCTGGCCTGCCCGGGCGTTGGCTTCCCCACCCCTGCTGGCCATCTTCCCCTGCCAGCCGGCCCACCGCTGGCCGGACCTCTGCTGGCCAGCCGTGGATGGCTGAGGCCAGGCCAAGGCTGGCTGGCTCCACTGGCCCGACCTCTAGCTGGCCGGCCGTGGCTGGCCGTGGCTGTGCTAGAGCTGGCTGGCTCCGCTGGCCGGACCTCTAGATGGTCGGCCATGGCTGGCCGAGGCTGGGCCGGTGCTTGCTGGATAGGATCGGGCGGTGCCTGGCGAGGGCCAGGCCTTGGCTGGGCGGCTCTCTGGCTGCCTGGACCACGACTAGACCCCTGTGGGTTGGTTTGACTCGCTGCAGTCATCGAATCTGGGCCACCATGGGTGGTCGACATCTAGTAACTGGGTGAAGACCTTTCCCGGTCCGCTGGGCCGGCGACGGTGGCGCAGCAGCGTCATCCACCTCCTTGGAGGCGTCGTCGAAGTTCAGCATTCGTCAGAGCAGGTTGGGGTCGAAAGACCTACCCGTGTGCTTCCAGCGTTGTTGGCATCTGTGGACGTCAAGTTCTTTCCTGAAGGCACCGTTGGAGTACGACTGCAGCCCACCACTGTCGCTCGCCGGGGTTGCCCCTGCTTGCTGGACACCTGCCGATGCGTGCCTCCCTCGTCGCGGGCGAGTCCGAAATCGGCTCCATGCGGTGTGGCGGTGACCGGCACCCCTAGTCTGAGCGTGGAAGCTAGCCAGTGCGCACCTCCCACCGTCACGGGCGATTCTGAGATCGGCTCCATGCGGTGTGGCGGTGACCGGCACCCCCACCTGGGCGTGGACACTTGCCGGTGCGCTCCTCCCACTGTCGCGGGCGAGTCTGAAATCGGCTCCGTGCAGTGTGGCGGCGACCGGCACCCCTATCCGGGCGTGGACGCTTGCCGATGCGCGCGCCGCACCGTCGCAGGCGAGTCCGAGATCGGCTCCGTGCGGTGTGGCAGTGACTGGCACCCCCGTGTACGGGCGTGGACGTTTGCTGGTGCGCGCCTCCCACCTGTCGCGGGCGTGTCCAAGATCGGCTCCGTGCGGTGTGGCGGCGACCGGCACCTCCCGTCCAGGCATGGACACTTGCTGGTGCGTGCCTCCCACCGTTGCGGGCGAGTTCGAAATCGGCTTCGTGCGGTGTCGTCTGGGCATGGATGCTTGCTGGCGTGCGCCTCCCCACCATCGTGGGCGAGTCCGACATCGGCTCCGTGCGGTGTGGTGGTGACCGACACCCCCATCCAGGCGTGGACGCTTCACGTGTGGCGGCAGTCGGCAACCCTCCCCCCTAGGCGTTGACACTTGTGGTGCGCTCCTCCCTCTGTCGCGGGCGAGTCCGGAAATGGCTTCGTGTTGTGTGGCGGCGGTCGGCTTCGCCCCTCCCCCCGATGTGATGCAGCTACTCTGCGGCTCAAGGCTCGGGCAAAAGCTTTGTCAAACTCTTGCTTGGCGGACGATGGTTACGCTCTGGCGTCACTTACCTCCCTGGAGGCATCGTCGACGGGCTTTTGTGTGTTCGTGTGGTAGTTATGCATCTTACTAGTGTTTTTGTGGTCGCCTATGTACTCAGGTGTCTTGCTGTTATTTTTCTCTCTCCTTAACTTTTGTAAAACCTATAATGAGCCGTTTTGGGCTATATCAACATTTATTCAGGTTGGGAGTAATCCCCCGGTGACAGTTCAATAAAAAAATGCTCTTAGAGCTAACGTGCCTGCTTGGTGCAGCATTATAGAGATGTTGGACCTCCTTGCTGACGATGCTGAAGCAATCGCTTGATTGGAAAGCTTGGGATTACTTAATTAGTGAGAGGGGGTGGGGGAGTGGGGGAATCCTCTGGTTTGTAGTGCCGGCAGAACCAATGTGGTTTTGTCAGCATGCTGCAGACTGGTTTTGTCAGCAGGATATGGGAGTAAAAAAACAAAGGATGATGGTGTAGAATAGCTCAAATGTATACGAATTGAGTAACATACTGGCCGCGTGCAATTAGGGCCATCTATACTAGTTAATTAATTGGGTAGCAGGGGTGGATCTAAAGGGGGCTAGGGGGGCTTCAGTCCCACTATAACTTGTACATCAATGAAAATATGAGGAGGGTGAGGGAGAAGAAGAGGTGGAGGATAAAAGAAAAATGGAGGGAGAGAGAGAGAGAGAGGAAGAAGAAGAGACCAGCCCCCTTTAATCATGTTCTGCATCCACCAGGTGGTGGATAGTAATAAGACTAATTAATTAATTGAAGGACGGTAACATATGATGACTGACATCCATGTGTACACACGTTTGTATATATTATATTAAAGAGAGTACAACATCACTGGTATATATTAAAGAGTACAACAACATCACACTCGTGGTCGAAATTTTAGAAATAAAAGGAAATACAAACAACTGAAGTTATTAAGGCATAATGCAGATCGAGGAGATAAATAATTAAGCGAAGGCAGATAGCTGAGCCTGCCTGCGCGCGCACAGCTGGTTCGTGAAGTGTAGGCGCATAATTTAATAAAATAGACAGAGAACACGTCTACTTCGGAGTTGAGGGTAATTTTGCGAGAATCTCGTTTGCTAGTTCGATCACCTCGGTATCAGCAGCGTAATCTTGTCGGATCTCCTCCAAGATGGGTTTCAGGTTTATGTAGTCATAGAGTTTGATGCGAACCTTCTCAGAAGCGTTCTGCAGGAGCAGGCGTGCCACTTTCAGGGATTCTTTTACCACGCCGTCGTGCAGCTGGCCATTGCTCAGAGCCGACACGACCGCCGAGAGAAGTGATTTCGCATCATACTCCTCGTCGCAGTAGTCCTTTTCCTCGGCAAACTTCTTGAGCTTCTCGAGGGCTGCCAGCATCTTTTCTGGTTCATTCGCTGGGGCCTTCTCTACGTTGGATACAGCCGAGGCGAACTCATCACTTGCAGTTTCCGGTTTCCTGATGAACCAACTGGCATCGGTGGAAAGCAATCGCTGCCCTTGTTGTGCACGAGCAGAGTTCTGCAGCATGTCCTTTCTGTGGCAACCAGCTCCGGCGGGCACCACGGGAGAGTATTGCGGCCGCGCTGAGACTGAACTTACCGAATTGGCTGCTGACGCCAAAAACCGGAAACACAAGGGCACAGCCTGCAGTCCAGCCAGTAGTTAAGTAAAGACATCAATGGATTAGAGAAGACCAACTTTACTTAATTTCCAAGATAATTCACCACATATATAGTCTATCAAATGGCAAGTATATATACTGGAAAAAAAAAACTTGATTTGTTGGAACATATTAACATGTAACGATTCTATGGCTAGCAACGGCCAACAGGTTGTGTCATAGGGTTGTACTGAGGAACTTTGCAGAGCCTACTTGAAATACAGAGAGCTAACAAACAAGGAACTGTATATATCACAAGATCACTTTTACAGGACTAACCCAGAACTTAATTAAGAAATTAGGCAGTAAATCAAAGATGTATATATAGATTTTACAGGAGGTAGCTAGACTAACCCAGTTATCTTGACGACGGCCATCACCATGAGAAACCAACAGTCCTCCTCTAGGATTGTGACTGACCCACAGAGGCAGCAGAGGGGCGGCTGGACGAGGATACATGCGCGATGAAAGATCCATGAATGTGGCATGTCTTCTTAGGAGACTCATTTTCATGTCAAGTGCTTAATGTGTTGGTGGATTGAAACGCAGCAATGCAAGCCAGTCTATCTGTCTATATATATGCGTGCCCAGACCTGAGTATAGAGCACGACGTTGCTATTTGCTAACAAGACACACGGAGAAACGGGCGAGAGGGTGCTCTTGACCGAGTTCTTTTTAATTGACTCCTTAGGCTACCTTAAATTAACAATAAAAATATGCAGATATAGAGCTCGTGTTGAGACTACATAAACGAATTAATTTAGTGTACCAAGTTAAAAATGACTTCAAAATCTGAACTCAAAAGACTAGAAACTTGATGGCGTGGTCCAAGGCTAAATAAGGCCCTGTTTAGTTCAAAAAACCAAAAATGTTTGTTAGAATACTCGAGAGCGAGAGCGAATGATTGTCTGTATTGATTGATGAACTGTGTACAGATATATATACAAGCCCAATAGACGGGTGTCTCTTGGCGAAGAGGTGTCTATCTAATGGATCTATCATTAGCAGTTGCTAATGATGAGATTAATCTAATTTATCACTAATTAATTAATTCTTAACAAACTTTTCCAAGATTCCCTGCGACATTAATTTTTGGACACATGTATAGAGCATTAAATGTAGGTAAAAATTAACTAAATATACAGTTTGACTGTACATATCGACAAAAATCTTTTAAGTCTACTTATATCATGATTGGACAAAAGTTGTCAAATACAAACGCCAATAATACAATACCAGGACATTCAAAAATCAAAAAAAAAAATTTGGAAACTAAACAGGCGCTAAGAGTTTCACACTCTGGCACGAGGGAAGGGACGTCAGCTGACATCTAGGACTTTTGTGGCACCTAGACTGTACTTAGGGGTGGTTGTGGTTGTAGGTGTTTGTTTGCTTCGTATGTGGTGAGCTCTAAGTGCGTTAGCTTTTAAGGGATGAATATAACACCTATATTAGAAGTATTTAGAAGTCTGTAGTAGTCATGTTGTTGGCCCATATGACCTATGTGGTATATGAGGAGTTGTGGCTGATGGAATACCATCTTATAAGTTTAGGAGCGCGAAAGAATTGCTACGGTAACCCAAATAATTGTGAGCCGTTTATTTAATTCGTTCGGATGGTTACGATCAGATATTACCTCTTAAATACATGTTTATTTATTTATTATATAAAATATGATATAAAAGGAATATTTAGGATATAGAATTTTTTAATTTGCTTTGGCACCGTGACATGCATGCATCATGATTTACTGCATGCTTGTGTGTTGCGTGCGTGTGTGAAATGTGTGTGGAGTGTGTGCGTTTGTTCTTGATAGTTTGTGCACAGAAACAATAGTGGAGATTCTCTTTTTAATATATGCAACAAAATTTTTCTATCTAGTTTTTATTCTTCATGTTAGCTCCAAATATGGTGATTCTTTTTCCTAAATGTTTCTAAAATCATGCTCTATCACTTTAAAGCATTCTTTTTTTTCATTAGATTTTGTTCTATCATTTGAAAAATTGAATTTTAAAAGCAACTTGAAACAATATTTTGAAGGTGTAAATGATATCGTCTGAAAAAATCTTAAACAAAAAAGTTGTATAACTAATCAAGATCTACAACTTTTATTTTGATCGTTTGTTCATCCGACAAACTGATAGTAATATTGTTTATAAATTTTACATCTCTCTAATAGTCTCATAATAAAATTATAAAAGAGAATATAAAATTTGTGAACGATGTTACTCTCACTTTGTCAAACAATCAAATGACTAATTCATTTTTTTTTCAAAATTGCCCCTATATGCACTCAGAACGACCTTATGCATGACGAGGGAAGCGGCGGGATCGCGAGGACAGGCCCAGCTGCGGCGAGATCGCGAGGACAAGGCCGGCGGCGGCGGGATCGTGAGGATAGGGCCGGCAGCCTCGCCAAGTCAGGGCGGCGGTGCGATCGTGACCTCGGGCGAGCGGCGCCATTCGAGGGATAGGCGGCAACTACTCAGGTGGCGACGTCGGGGGACATGCGGCAAGTTACTGATCACAGCCAATGCCGTGGTGGGATTCCATTGCACCGATGCCGCCGGCTGGATCAACGGGCAGGCCATCCGATTCAACGGCGGCTGTAATAAGGATGAGCAGGAGCCTGTTACGGGCGCATGGACGTCGGGGGACATGCCGTGAGTTGAGGAGGATGAAATGGAAAGATATATTATTTTCCAGTTTTTTAATTTATTATCCAGAATCATTTGAGATATTAACTCCTAGAAAGCCATGCATATATGCATATTTTAGATTTAGAGATAGAAATGCAGGGAACTATACTAATTTCTAGAATAGATGTAGAGCACATGTTCAAACTACATAAACTAGTGAATTTGGTGTACCAGGTTTAAAATGACTCCGAAGTCCAGCACATGCATGTTAAAGTTCCGCGCGCAAACTAATTTATTTAAAAATGACTCCGAAGTCTGAACTCAGTGGACTAGAGCTTTGATTCTATATGTAGTCCAAGGCTACATTAGATTAACAACAAATATCATAATCGTACGTCGATGTTAGAGCACATGTTGAAGCTCCACAAACTAATTTATTTGAAAATGACTCTGAAGTCTGAACTCAATGGACTAGAGCTTTGATTCTATATATAGTCCAAGGCTACATAAGATTAACAACAAATATCATAATCGTACGTCGATGTTAAAGCACATGTTGAAGCTCCACAAACTAATTTACTTAAAAATTACTCCAAAGTCTGAACTCAGTGGATTAGCTAGAGCTTTGATGGTATCAATGGTCCAAGGCTACGTTAAATTAACAACAAATATCATAATTATACGTCGATGTTAGCTAGAGCACATGTTGAAGCTCCACAAACTAATTTCCTTGAAAATGACTCCAAAGTCTGAACTCAATGGACTAGACCTTTGGTTGTATATAATGTCCAAGGCTACGTTAAATTAACTTTTTACCTGTGTGTAATTATAAAAGTTTAAAATGACCTACGTACCACTGAATCGAAAAAAAGTTCCTCTGTACCCTCGCAAAAAATTTTCTTTACCTACATACCACTTCTCAATTTTCAAAAAATCATAACTTCTCCCTACAACATCGGATGAAGACGATTTTTATATAAAAATTGTAGAACTCGACGAGATCTACAACTTTCTAGTTTTGAGTTTTTCATTTGAGGACGTTAAGATGCTAACAAAATTAATTTAAGCTTTCAGCACTAAAATTAATTTTGAGTATCTTAACGTCCTCAAATGAAAAAACTCAAAACTAGAAAATTGTAGATCTCGTCGAGTTCTACAATTTTCATATAAAAATCGTCTTCATCCGATGTTGTATAGAGAAGTTATGATTTTTTAAAAATTGAGAAGTGGTATGTAGGTAAAGAAAATTTTTTGCGAGGGTATAGAGGAACTATTTTCGATTCAGTAGTACGTAGGTCATTTTCAACTTTTATAATGGCACATAGGTAATTGTTTCTATCATTAATCATATATACGCCGATGCTAGAGCACATGTTGAAACTCCACAAAGTAATTTATTTGGTGTAGCAAGTTCAAAATGACTGCTAAATTTGAACTGAAGAGATAGACTATTGGATTTGTTGGCTCCTGGCACTCGGCAAAGGCCAAAATACACTCGGTAAAGCCTTTGCCGAGTGCTGTGCTTGGCAAAGTATACACGACAAAGTTTTGATAGGCAAAGTGGTCTTTACCGAGTGCTTTATTTTGGGCACTCGGCAAAGCCCCTTTGCCGAGTGCTCAAAATAAATCATTCGGCAAACAAAACACACCGAAAAACCCTAAAAAAATAGCAAAAAATTATTTTACTGGGAGAGGTTCCCACTTGCTAGCACCCACCCGTCTCCGTCGAAGTCACAATTCGCGGCCAGTAGGATTCGAACTCGTGACCTCTCTCGTGCGTACCCTCTTCTACCACTGCACCACACCATCACATTCTAAATTCCGTTTTCGTTCCCTATATTATACTAAATCGAGCGTAAAATGCTTGTTTGAAGCCGTAAACGATTTCAAATAAAAAAATTTGTCAACTATAAAGTTTCATAACTTTTCAAAATTTACAACTTTCATTTTGATAGTTTCTCCATCCGAGGTCTTTTATAAAATTTGAATTTCAAATTTGAGAAATTCAAACGTAGTTTTCGTTGACAAGATGATTTCAAATCAAAAAATTGACAACTACAAAGTTTCATAACTTCTCAAGATATACAACTTTCATTTTGGTTGTTTCTCCAGCCGAGGTCGTTTGAAAAATTCAAAATTCAAAATTAAGAAATTCAAGCATACTTTTTGCTAGAAAAATTAATTCAAATAAAAAAGTTGTCAACTGTAAAAGTTTCATTATTTTTTGAGATCTACAACTTTTATTTTGGCTGTTTTTCTATCCGAGGTCATTTGAAAAATTAAAATTTTAAATTTAAAAATTTCAAACTTACTTTTCGTTGGCAAAATTAATTCAAACTAAAAATGTGTTCAGTACAAAGTCGTATAAATTCTTAATATCTACAAAGTTTATTTTGGTTGTTTGGTCATTTGTTCATCCGACAGGATGGTTCTAATATTGTTCATAAATCTTATATATCCCTCTTATAGTTTCATAAACTACGAGAAAGACAGGTACCATTTGTGAACAAGTTTACTTTCACTTTATCATATGAACAAATGATCAAATAAATATTATACATCTTGATGAGTGTCGGTGTTTTACACCCAACAGCCTACCATGGCGGTACCCGGGACAGTTTAGTTTGGGCTTCGGTGAACTCCGGAACTCGGCGGTGAACGCGAAGACAAACGATTTATACTGGTTCAGGGCCTCGTGATCCAGTAATAGCCTTAAGTCCAGTCAGCATGAGCCTTTGCGTTGGATTGTATTATCTGGTGGATTGGAGTACAGAATAATCTATCTGAACTTGTCCCTCGCCTGGTACTCTCGGCCCGCTTTTATAGTTCTAATAAGGGGCCGAGAACTATGTCCTATCCTAATCGGACTCGACTAGACATAACCTACTCTAATACCACAAGAGAGACTTTATAACCGAGTCCTTCAGGGTTATCCGACTCCGGGTTGTACTTGTTGATCTGTCTTTTGGAAAGGGGCCGGCGGGTACCCTGGTTGGTCCCGCATCGACAAGCCCCCGAGCATCTCACGGTTGAGCGGTAGAGAAGCCGTGAAATGGTCTTGAGTTCTTCTAGTGGCGTGCGCTGAAAAACGCACCCATTGGGTGTAGCCCCCGAGCCTCTTGCTTGTTTAGAACAAAGAAGTTGGAGGGTCTATTTTCTGGAAAAAATTTCGAGGGTATGTGTACCCTGCAGCCCCCGAGCCTCCTGCTTGTTTTGTAAAGAAGTCAGAGGGTCTTGAGCATTGTTCTCTTGAGTCTTTTGTGATGAACTCTCAGGCGTAGTCCCCGAGCTTCTCGAGTTCTTTTTGATGAAATCTTCGGACGCAGCCCCCGAGCTTGTCGAGTTCTTTTTGATGAAATCTTCGGGCGTAGCCCCCGAGCTTGTCGAGTTCTTTGCTTGAAGTGTTGGAGGCAGTTCCCGAGCCTGTCGAGTTCTTTTGTAATACCGTCCTTGATCTTTTGGAATTGTTGAGAAGCTTTTATTACTTTTTGTACTCTGATTGGATATTCCTTTGGATGTGCTATCCTTGTCTTATTGCCTTGTCCTTGCCGTTCTCTTTTTGATTTATTGCTATGTCCTGGTTGTCCTTTATGGATTACTGCCTCGTCCTTGTGGATTCTTCGTGTCTCCTTAGGGTGCCTATATAAGGCTAGCTCTTTGCGAGCTTTGCTCATACTTCCTTTTGTTTGCCTTTCTCTCTGCAGTCATGATTCCTTTATATCATCTTCTTCAGCCTCTGGGTTCTTCTTTCTGTTTCTAGGGAAGGAGCGGTTTGAAGAAATCTTGTGATGTTTTGGTGTCCTTGGACCTTGTAGCTGCTGCAAACTCCCCGGTATTAGCTGGTGCCAACTCTGATACCGGTGCTGGGCAGCGTTGCTTCGTGGGCTGTTGAAATTATGCTCAGAGTTAGATCTCTTCCGTGGGCACCTGTTTTGCTGTACGCGCTGCGTAGCCTGGTGAACTCGGGATTACGACTGCTTGGGTTTCTGTTTCCGAGTTCGTTGGGCCTTGGGATGTCATTGTTTCTCGTAGTGCTGGCATACCCTGTCGAGTTGTAATGGCTGAGCAGGGTTGTTGTATCCGTTTGTCTGTATTGAGAAATTCCTTTTCTTGGAAACTGATCTTTGACTAGTTTGTCTGCCTTCCTCATTTACTGCCTAGTTGGTGGTCAGTTTCTCCTTTGGAATTGATGTAAAATTTATTGCTTTTTTGTGCCCTTTCGCCTTGCTCTGTGGACTGAGTCTACTGGGCTTCCTTTTGTCTATAAATAGTCACGCTGCCCTGTATTCTTCATCTTCATACGCTTTACACTGAGTGTCTTCCTTCTTCTTTCTTCTTTGTCATGGCTCTGTTGGTGTGTGAGGTTGAGCAGCCTCCGGGCAACTTCATTATGCTTCTCTGTTCTTTCTGTAGTTTGAAGAAATCTTGTGATAGGAACTGGTTGTAGGCTGGTCCCATTGTTAGTGGTGGATTTGCAGCTTGGTGGTGCAGTTTGAAGAAGTCTTGTGATGCAAAATCAATCTCATAATCCCATGTTAACTCTTCGTAAGGCTCTTCTTCGCTCTAGGTCATCTGGTTTCTCTAAGTTTGGTTTTTGCCAGAGCCTTAGGTAGACTGATGGCTGATGTTATCCTTCCCTCATCGAGCTGCAAATTGTCTACCACAAATCTTTTTCTCTCCACCCTCCTATCCCTCCAAGGCTTCTCTCAGGTTGTGCGCTGTTGCTGCCAGGGCTGTTCTTCATGCTCCTGACCAGCTGTGATGTAGCTCGAGGCAATGACGTCGGAGGGTTTTGCTGGTGACAAGCTCTGCTTCAGTGCTGGCGATCTCTTCGTCAGAAGCTGGAGATGGTAATGGAGGCTGGAGTAGAATGATGTCGAGCTCTTCCTTGGCTAATAGGAGGGGCTGTTCGTCGATCCCTCCTTCAGTTGCTACTATGTTACTTGGGCGGTTGGGCTAGGACTTCATTTTTGTGTTGAGTTGCTTCTTTGCTTAATTTTATGTTGTATCTTCTGAGGAAAGGTTGATGTTATCCAAGTTGTTTGCATGAGAGAATATGTATCTGTCGTCTGAGTTGTTTGTAATGCCATTATGTATCAAAATGTCTTCCGAGCTGTTGTAATGAGTTTGTGGATTTTCCTGTCTAAGATAATTGACTTGAGAATCCTCTTTCTGATGTTGAAATCCAAAGAGTCGGTGGTCCGAGTTGTTCTCTGGTACTTCGTATCTTTCATGACCGATGCTTGGCTTTCTTTGTTGGGCTTTCTTTGATGGACCCTGATTTTTGACCGGGCTTTTCTCCATCTCTCTATAAATATAGGGCGGTCTCTTTTTTCTTCGAAAAAACCCTAGCTTTCTTGCGCCGCCGCCATAAGCCCTAGTTCTTGCACCGCCGCCATAAACCCTAGCTCTTGTGCTGCTGCTAGAAATCCCAGTTCCTTCACAGTTTCATGGTCCGTGCGAAAAAAGGTGTTTGCGCTTCTGGTGAGGGAAAGGTAGAGCAGGAGGAGGCGATTAACAATCCTGAGTATTTCGCCATGGTTGCTGTGGAGGAGATTTGATCTGTGCCCAAGAACGTGGAGTCTCATTTGAAGATCCTGGAGGACAACGGGTGTATTCAGCCTAAAGAACTCTCTGGCTGGGATCTCCCTGGTGAGCACCGGGTTCCTGTCACGCAGGGGGACATGATTGTTCTTTTCTTTCACTTTGTTCAGTGCGGCCTTTGTCTTCCTTCTTCTGACGTCTTCTGTAGTTTCCTTGATTACTATAGGATTACTATGTACCAGTTGTCTCCAAACGGGGTTCTTCATCATTCTATCTTTGCTCACTTTTGTGAGGTTTTTCTTGAGATTCCTTCCTCTCTTTCCCTCTTCCGCTATCTCTCCCGCTAGAGACCTAACAATCAGGGCGGTGCTTCCCCTGTTCTTGGTAGTTGTTGTGTCTAGTTCCACCAAGGTCTGAAGAGCAAGTTCTTTGATTATACCTTTCATGAATCTATTCGCGAGTGGCGTTCTTATTGGTTTTATGCCATTAACTCGCCTCCTATCATAGCTGTTCATTCTGATGTTGCCCCTGATCAGAGTCCTCGATGGCATAAGGAGTTTCTTTCTGACAGTGATATGACAAAGCTGCAGCCCTTGTTGGATCGCTTCTAGTTTCTTAAACAGCAAGGGCTGACTGGTTTTGGTATTGTGGCTAGTTTCATTCGTTGTTGCTGACACTTCGTAGCGCAATCACCAGAGACAGGGTGTTAGGCTATCTCTGATAACGATGCCAGAAGTGTTTAGAGATATTTCTTATGTCTATTGGATAATTCCGTAAGCGCACAGAATATACCGCTGTAGCACTTCACCCAGGAGTATTGCAAGGTATCATTATTTATTTTATCCCAAGGAAAAGCGTTTCCTAGGAATGAGTAATAAAAGAGAGAGATCCTTAAGTCTACTACAACTTATTACCAACTAGTGATAGGGGGTAATTGGAATAGAGGAAAGGATAATGACACAAAGGCAGGGCAAGACTTAGGATAACTAATAGAGTATAGCTAGGTAGGAGGACAACGAGTGAGTGTAGGACTCCTATGACTCTTACTTTACTCCTGTGAACTTAACTTTAACAGATAGATGAATTAACTAGTTTGATACCTTACTTCTTGAGTGCGAAGGATAGTCCGAGACAATAGAGGATAAAACCTCTACCTGAAGCGGCTATACTCTTATGGGAGCCTACCTTTTAAGAACTTGCCTAAAACACGTGGTGGGATATTAAGACTAGACAGGGCTGTCACCACCTGCTAGCACCCACAAACAATCCGTGCGACAAGCGGCAATCAAAGGCAAGATTTAGTATAAGCACCACGCTTACACTAACTCTCACTACTCTAGTTGTGTACAAAGCAACTAAAGCACCTTATGACAAGCGATGAACAGCACACAATAGCTGTTTACAGGATCACAATTTAGTATAAGACAACTATAATACTAATATAAGACACAACAATACTATAATAAATAGTAAAGTACTAAGTAAAGACTTAGTAAAGTAAAGCAAAGATAATATATTGATAAAAGTAAAGTCTTACAGAAGGAAAGGTACAAGAGCTATACCAGACTCTCTAGCAGACGACTCCAGAGATCCTGAGCGTGGCTCGACTCAACTCTAACTCCCACACTAGACTAATACTACTACTAAGGAGTGGAAAAGGACTCTAGCTTGCTTGTTGCCTTCTTGGTGTGTGTGAAGAGGGTGGAGTTAGCCTCTATTTATAGGGAGAAGTGGAGAGGTGCCACGTCAGCGATCCTTGTGCTCCTTGCCTCTTCACCCTTGGATAAACCGCCTCAAAACCGCCCCAACATGGACGACAGTAGTGAAACCAGCACGTGGGAAGCATGTAGAAGGTCGATGGACCGAGACGGTGGCCTGGACCCACCAAGGAGGGTCAGGCGACCCCCTATGATAGGGTGGGCCCACCACCAGGATCCCCACCTGTCATAGAGCATGTCTATGTACTTGGTTTGCTTGGTTCTTGTTGGTTCGCACCTTGATCCATGTGCTTTGATCTTCTACGTTGATTGAAAACACATCTTTGATCCGAAGGTGGAAATGAGCAGGGTGTAGTATCACGTGGATCGTGCCATGTCACCAGAGCTCAGTGGGCCCCATACATGGGTCGGCCGACCCATGCATGGGCTCACCTTGAGCTCCCCTCTCTTCCATGTAATGCTGTGTGTCATATGTTGAAGTGTGGTGGCTTAGGGTCACCATGTGTGGGTCGGCCGACCCACACAAGTGGTCTCCAGCTGCTCACTTTTATCCTGTTTTGAGCTTCCCTACATTCACAAGCTAAGAGTACAAGTGGAAATAGTTATTGATAAAATATGTTCATGTTATGCTATTCTTGCATCAAAATTGAGGCTGTTGACGGAGTTAGAGTGTGGAATTTCAGGGCTTATCTACCGTCAAAAGTCGTTGAGTTCAACCTATTATGAAGAGGGAGTAATTTGGCTTCGAATATACTGGGCTTGATGACTCGAGTTGTTTGATCAATTCTGAGTTGTCTGATGATCAAGTTCTTGAGCGTTTAAGGGGGATCCTTAAAGGTGTGCTCGTTTTGCCTGTCCGAGTTGATGAGTACTCGGCTGACAACCCGCCTTCGGATGTAAGTTTCGCTTCTCTTTACTATTGCTTTACTGGAATTTTAGGCTGACCATATGTCTTCTTTTCCTTTCTAGGAGCTGGGCCGGAATTTTGTTGACCCTCCTCCTTCGGAGAATGTTGCTGCTCTAGGTACAACTTCTATTCCTCGTACTGCTTCTGGTGCGGTTTTCATTCCCGGGTTCTCTGTGAGCTCAGGTGCTGAATATGTAGAGTATACTGCTCGCATAGGATCTATATCTGGTCGCAGGAGGCGGTCGAGTATTTCTGAGCCTTCTGCTTCGGCCTCTACTTCTGCTTCTGCTCCAGCTTCTAAGAAGCCTCGGATTGCTAGTTCTGTTGCCACAGGTAGCATTGTTTAGGTGGGCCTCTCTTCTTTTATCTTTACAACTGGATAGTTGTTTTTGATTCTTTGCTTTTGCTGTTATTCAGGCTCCGTGGCTCATCCTCTTGAAGAAACTGAGGATGAGGAGGATACTGCTCCTCTTATACGTTGAAAGTGAGCTCTTTTCCTGGCTCTTTTTCAATACTTCTTCGTTCTGTTGTGTTCTTTTCCATTTACTGTTTTGTTTTTAGTAAGAAGGCTTCTGCTGATCAAGGTTCTATGGTCACTCCTCCGCCCACTGTTTTGAGGGTGCCTGACTTATTTTCTGCTCTTCCTCCTCCTGTTGCCTCCCTTTCTGGGAAGCTAGGAAAAAAATTGATCGGGTAGGAGTCTTTCTTTCTCTATTGGTCTTTTTGTTTGAGCTTTCTACTGACTCTTTCTCTTTGCAGATCTTTTCCACTTTCTTTCTCGGGTCATTTGTCGAGTTCTTTTGGTGCTAAGGGTGATGCACCTGTCAAGGCGGGTTCTTCTCAGCCTGCAGACTCCGAGAGGACTGTCGGTGCTGATGTTGCCCGGGACTATGGAACTGAGCAGAATTCTCCTCGCCAGATTCATTCTGCTATCTCTCTTCGGAGGACTTAAAACTTTGATTCTACTTTTCTGGATCATCGTATTGAGAGTGATGCCTTGTCAAAATTCGATCCACGACATCGGATTTCTGAAATGATGGCCGGTTGGGAGGACTTTGGAGAAAAACTTAAAGTGAGTTTTTTTTCCGCCCTTTCTTTTCTGTGCTCCAAATCGTTTTTGATATTCTTCTTTTACAGAGCTTTTCCCTGGACCAGGGTAGTTTGTTTTGTTCTGCTGTGGCCGAGAAAATGACTTCAGAGATTCAGAGCTTGAAAGACGCTCTTGCTTCTGAGACTGTTGCAAAAAACAAAGCCAAAACTAATTTGGCTGAGGCGAATATCTCTCTTCGTAATGCTGCTGCTAGTTTTGATCAGATGCGAACAACTTGCGTAGGTAATTTTGGTTCAAATTTATTCTCTATTATTCCTCAAATGTCTCTTCATATCTTGTGCAGGCTTCGAAGACCATTACAGATCTCAATGCTCAGCTGACGACTGCTAATAAGAAACTCGACTTCCTCTGGAAGTCTTTTGAAAAGGTTGCCAATGTCGTCCGTATTGCTGCTGAAGATCAAAATTTGACTTGGGCTAGTTTGATTTCAGTTTTTCCTTTGATCACCTGAAACTTTATCACCAATGTTGTTCCTGGTATCATAGGTAGCGTGCTTGGTAGGATTCATGTTCTTTTTCCGACTATTCCATTAGATAACATTGATACTGCGCTTCATGAAGATCAAAGGGGTGCCGCTGAAGAAGCTTCAGGTGCCTTGGAAGATGTTGCTGGCCGCTTAACTGCTCAACTTGCGCTACCTTTGTCTCCTATTGATGATGAGGCGACTGGCCCTTCTGATGCCCCTTAGTGGGTTGTAATATACTCTGATTCTGCCTTTTTAATCTCCCTTAGCTGAGTTCCTCTTACTGCTTCCTTGATTGAGCTTTTGATACCTATCTTTCGGCAAATATGCTGTTTTTGGCGTGGATGTTTTCTAGTATTGCTCTTCGATAAGAACTCGGTCATAGTTCTTGAGTAGCCTTGTTATTTTCGTCGGGTCCCAGTCTCAAAATGAGTTTGTTCTTCAAGATGTTTCCTTTTGTTGAAACCTAGTTACGGCCCTTGGAGAAAGCGAGTAGTCTATTACTCTCATCGGGTCCCAGCCCGGCATGAGCTCGTAACTAGGGCGAGTACTATGTACTCTCATCGAGACTGCCTTGCAGCCCGGACATGGCTCTTGGAGAAGTCAAGTAGTCTATTACTCTCATCGGATCCCTGATCCGAAATGAGCTCGTGGTGAGTAATCGATCTGCATTACCTTTACTTTCATCGGTCTTGCTCTAGCAACCCGGAAGTAACCCAGCTATGGCCCTTGAAGAGGGCGAGTAGTCTATACTCTCATCGGGTCCCAGCCCGGAATGAGCTCGCAGCTGAGGCGAGTACTGTGTACTCTCATCGAGACTGACTTGAGGCCCAGACACTGCTCTTGAAGAAGTCGAGTAGTCTATTATTCTCATCGGATCCCTGATCCGGAATGAGCTCGTGGTCAGTAATCGGTGTGCATTACCTTTACTCTCATCGGTCTTGCTTTAGCAACCCAGAAGTAACCCAGCTACGGCCCTTGAAGAGGGTGAGTAGTCTATTACTCTCATCGGGTCCTAGCTCGTAATGAGCTCACAGCTGGGGCAAGTACTGTGTACTCTCATCGAGACTGACTTGCAGCCCGGACACGGCTCTTAGAGAAGTTGAGTAGTCTATTATCCTCATCGGATCCTTGATCCGAAATGAGTGTTGGCGGTCCTTACGGATCACTTTTATGCCGCCAATTTAGACTAAAAAGAAGAAAGGCAAACATATTCTATCACATATGCCTTTACTACTAACAAGTTCCACTTGTACCCCTACTATTCATGTTTTGCAGGTTTAATGGTGTAACAAGTGGAAATGCACAACATCGTGGAAGAAGCGCAAAAGCAAACGACGTATTCCGCAAATGCGCAAACCAAGAAAATAAGAAAGCCCACCTCAAAAAGCTGAATTGAATCCGTCCGTAACCACGAGAGAGGCCCAGGCCCAGAAAGCAACCGACCACCAGAAGGCGGTGGCCAGCGGGCCCAGCCAGGGGTGCGACCGCCACCAGGACCGGCCGCCCCCCTGGTGGGGCCTCCCGGGCCCAATCTTCGATGGCGGTGCTCTAGGCGGTTCCCCAAGGGCGGTTTCACCTCCTTCCAAACCTGGAGACGCCCAAACCGTCCTAGTTCAACTATAAATAGATGGTGCTCTTTCATTCAACACACACATCATTTTAGAGTCATCTACCTCACACCTCTCATTTGTATCTTTAGAGTAGTACTAGTAATTTGTGAGCAAGGCAAGAGCTATCAAGGAGAGCTTGTCTCCTTGGAAGAAAAGGATCATCTTGGTATGAATACAATTCGGTCTTCTTCCACGAGCAAGTTCTTATCATATTTATATGATCATGCATATGAACTAGAGCAAAGTTATGATCTTGTTTTGAGCATAATATATGGACTAGAATATAGTTTATATATCATGTTCCTGACTTGTTCATCGTCGTTCTTCATTGTTCATCGAATTAGTATGAATAGAGGAAGAACTAGGAATGAGGTGATGGTTCGTCGTGCGTTCTTGGTTGCTCTTAACCTAGCCTGTCAATCCGAAGGGTTGGGGACCACGGAGGTTAGGAGTTGTTTCCAAATATGTGAGCATAGTGCTCAGGTATGCGGAGATCGGTGAATATGTCGGTATCCCACGGGTAGAGAGGTAGGTGGGCAGGTGGTGACAGCCCTGTCCATCCCTAGCACTCCTCCACGTTCGGATATTGAAGTAGGAGTTCGTAAAGTCTCTATCAGCTGGCAGACCAGCTACGGGGATCTCCCTATCACCCCAGACTTAGTCCTGATACTAGACTTACTAATTAGATGTGTTGCTAGCAGTTCTTTGCATAATTATATATGACCAATGCCTGCTCAATTAGTTATATTCTTTTATTCTTTATTTTCTCTTTTTATCCTTGAGGTTGACCCAGATATGTGTCCACTATTTTGAAATCATGTTTTATTCCTGTTTACTCTATGCCTACCATTGCACTCAATAAGTGATCATGTTTACACCACGCTTGATGCATATTGCCCTCCTACGGGAAATTATAAATACGACATCCTTGAATACTCACGGGTCTGTGCGCTTGCAGAGTAATCTTATTTCTTACTGAGCTATCGATTGGCGTACCTAAGTACCATTACTTAAGGATTGTAATTCTTGTGCACCCCACGGCGCCGTGTCACAGTTTTGCATATCGTAAGTAATGACGGTTAGGAAGGCCAATCCGGCACTTCTAACTGCTATTACCAGACTGCATTACCTAGGCCGACGCCATTAAGGGCCAAGGGTTACCTTTCTGAAGTAATGGTGGTTGGGAATGTCAACTTACGTTTCTAGTATTATTATTAAGGACGGACTTATAATCTATCTTTCGTAGTGATGCTAAGAAACGCCAATAATGAGCTCGTGGTGAGTAATCGGTCTGCATTACCTTTACTCTCATCGGTCTTGCTTTAGCAACTCGGAAGTAACCCAACTACGGCCCTTGAAGAGGGCGAGTAGTCTATTACTCTCATCAGGTCCTAGCCCGGAATGAGCTCGCAGCTGGGGCGAGTACTGTGTACTCTCATCAAGATTGACTTGCAGCCCGGACACGGCTCTTGGAGAAGTCGAGTAGTCTATTACTCTCATCGGATCCCTGATGCAGAATGAGCTCGTGGCGAGTAGTCGGTCTTTAGTACCTTTTACTCTCATCGGTATTGCTTTAGCAACCCGGAAGTATTCATCATGGCTCTTTTTGGTGTTAAATAGGTAGTTTATTGATTCCTGTCGAGTTATTACCCAGAAAGAATAACTTTTATATTTCTGATTTGAGAGAGTCCTTTAAGAATAGAATCTCTTGAGTTGGCTGACATGCCAAGTATTCTTGATTGTGTTGCCGTCTTCATCCCTGAACTCGTAAGTTCCAGGTCCGAGTACCTTTGATATTATGTATGGCCCTTCCCAGGGACTGAGAAGTTTATGTCTTCCATCTGTTTTTTGTATTCTTCGTAGGATTAGATCTCCTTGTTGGAATTTCCTCAGGTGTGTGCTCTTGTCATAGTATCGTCTTAGTCCTTGTAGGTATCTTGCATTCTGTACCGTTGCGTTTATTCTTCTTCGCTGCTGTCGATTTCTAGTCTTCTTGTTTCTTCAGCTTCTCCTTCGTTGTATTGCTCTATTTTTGGTGATGTCCATATTAAGTCTGCTGGTATGACTGCTTCAGACCCATAGACCAGGAAGAAAGGGGAGTACCCAGTGGCCCTGCTGATTTGCGTTCTTAGTCCCCAGACTACCTTCGGTAGTTCCTCTATCCATTTGGCTCCATAATCCTTGAGTTCTTCATACAGCCTGGTTTGAGTCCTGCCAGTATGAGTCCATTGGCCCTCTTGACTTGTCCGTTTGCTTGAGGGTGGGCGACTGATGCGTAGTCAATATTTATCCCACAGTCTTGTGCCCAGCTATTGAACTCGACTGCTGTAAAAGGTGATCCAAGGTCTGTGGTTAGTCTATTTGGAATGCCAAATCTGTGCATTATTTCTTGTTTGAACTCTACAGCTTTGGTTGCGCTGTATTTGACCAATGGCTTGTATTCTATCCACTTTTTAAACTTATCGATTGCCACATAGATGTACTCAAATCCTCCTTTTGCTTTCTTTAGTGGTCCTACTTGATCTAGCTCCCAGCATGAGAAAGGCAGGCTGGTGGTATGCATATCAAATTGTGGCCTAGCACGTGTACTTGTCTTGCGAACATGTGACACCCTTTGCATTTTCTGACGATTTCTTCTGCGTCTGTGTGTGCTGTTGGCCAGCAGTACCCGGTTCAGAAGGCTTTTCCCACAAGTGTCCTTGAAGCTGCATGGTTTCCACAATAGCCTACGTGTATGTCTTCTAAGATTTCTTTCCCTTCTACGGTGGTAACACATTTGAGTAGTATTCCTAATGATGCTGCCCTCTTATATAGTTTGTCTCCTATGAGCACATAGCTTCAAGTTCTTCCTATGATTTGCGTTGCTCTATCTTTTCTTCTGGCAGCTTGTGTTCTTTTAAGTAATCGATGAACACCTGTCTCCAATCTTGGGGTGCTGGGCTTTCCTATTGTATTGTCATTATTCCTATGCCTGTTGGATTCTTTTACAATTTTTCTCCGAGCTCTTCTTTCTTCTCTTGTGTTTGCTCGAGTTGTTTTATTGACGGAGCAGATAGTTCCTCTACGAATACTCCTGAGGGTACTTTTGCTCTGTCTGATCCCATTTTACCAAGTATATCTGCCGCGACGTTTAAGTCTCTTAATACGTGATGTACTTCTAGTCCTTGAAAATTTTTCTTTAGTTTGCGTACTTCCATGCAATAAGCATCCATATTCTCTTTTGTGCAGTCCCAATTTTTGTTTACTTGGTTAATCACCACTGCTGAGTCTCCATATACAAGTAGCCTCTTGATTCCTAGTGATGTGGCTATTTTTAAGCCATGGATGAGTTCCTCATTCTGCTTCTCGTTGTTGCTTGCCATAGTATCTAGAGGACGTACTTGAGTTGTCTTCCCTCTGGTGATATTAAGAGAATTCCTGCTCCTGCTCCTCCCAGTTTTAGTGATACATCGAAATACATCTTCCAATGGTCTAGTGTAGTCTGGCTTGGGTGTAGTTGTATCTCTCTCCATTCTGCTATGAAATCTGTTAGGGCCTGTGACTTGATTGCTTTTCTTGGAGCGAATTCTATATTTAGTGCTCCGAGCTCTACTGCCCGTTTTGATATTCATCCTGTCACGTCCTTGTTTCGTAGTATGTCCCCCAGTGGTAGATCTATCACAACTCTAACTTTGTGCTCTTCGAAGTATTGTCTGAGCTTCTTTGAAGTGATTAGGAGTGCATAGAGTACTTTTTGTACATGTGGGTACCTTACTTTTGATTCTGATAGGACTTCGTGGATGTAATATACTGGCCTCTAAATCTTGCAGACTTTTCCTTGTTCCTCTCTTTCTAAAATAATGGCTGTGCTGACCACCTGATTAGTCACTGTTATATATAACATGAGATCTTCATGTTTCTTTGGAGGTGTAAGTACTGGAGATGATGTGAGGTAGTTTTTGAGTTCTTCAAATGCCTTGTTGGCTTCCTCTGTCCACTCGATTTTCCCTGTCTTCTTTAGTAGTTTGAAGAACAGTAATCCTCTTTCTCCTAACTTTGATATGAATCTGTTTAGTGCTGCCATACACCCTGTTAGTTTTTGGACACCCTTGATGTTGCTGGGCGGTTTCATCTATGTTATTGCCCTTATTTGCTTCATGCTAGCTTCGATCTCTCGGTTGCTCACCAGAAATCCTAGTAGTTTCCCTGAAGGTACCCGAAACACACATTTCTTTGGATTTAGTTTCCAGTTCCACTTTTTTAGATTCCTGAAGGTCTGTTCCAAGTTTTCAATCAATGTATCTGGGTTTTTTGTTTTAACCACGATGTCGTCGACGTAAGCCTCCGCATTATCTCCTATCTGCTTATCCAAGCAGGTTCGGATTGCCCTCTGATAGGTTGCTCCTGCGTTTTTTAGCCCGAAAGGCATTGTTTTATAGCAATATGCTCCGAAAGGTGTGATGAATGAGGTCTGGCTCTGATCTTCTTCTCTTAGAGATATTTGATGATATCCAAAATAGCAGTCCAGGAATGATAGTAGTGATGACCCTGCTGCTGAATCTACGATCTAATCAACCCGAGGAAGTCCAAAAGGATCTTTTGGACAGTGTTTATTCAGATCTGTGTAGTCAACGCACATGCGCCATTCTCCAGTTTCTTTTTTTTTGTACGAGGACTGGGTTAGCCAACCAGTCTGGGTGTAGGATTTCTTTGATGAATCCGGCAGCTAGAAGCTTTGTGATTTCTTTGTTTATTGCTTCCTTTTTGTCGGGTGCAAATCTTCTTAATCTTTGCTTCACCCGCTTTGTGCCTTTGACTACATCGATGTTGTGCTCAGCCAACTTTCTTGGGACACCAGGCATGTTTGCTGGTTTCCATGCGAATATATCTTTGTTTTCTCGAAGAAAGTTGGTGAGCGCGAGTTCCTATTTTTCGTTGAGGTGAACACTTATGATGGCGGTTTTCGTGGGATCTCCTGTTGCGAGGCCGATGTGCTTGATGTCGTCTTCCTTGGGTGGAGTTAATATGGATTATTTCTTTGCTGGTATCTCGAGTTCTTCTTGATTGATTCTCTGCAGTTCTTCTGATATCTCTTGGTTTCCCATGGCTTCTTGAGCTTTTACTGCAATTTGGATTGCTTGCACGTCACAATCAAATGCTCTGTTGCAATCTCCTCTTAGAGTTAGGAGTCTGTGCGGTCCTGGCATTTTGAGTACCAGATAAGGGTAGTGTGGTATGGCCATGAACTTGGCTATTGCTGGTCTCCCTAGGATAGCATGATAGGAAGATTCAAAGTTAGCCACTTCGAACTTGATGAGTTCTGTTCTGTAATTTGTTGGGCTACCCAATGTTACTGGTAGAGCAGCCTTTCCTAGGGGTAGTGCTGCTTTTCTGGGAACTATACCATAGAACGGTACACTTGTTGGAGTCATCAATCCTGTAAGATTTAGACCCATTTTCTTCAAGGTCTCTGAAAAAATTATGTTGTGGCCTGCCATCTATCAGCACTTTGGTCACTGTTAGTCCAGCAATCGTTGGGTTCAATACCAGAGAATAGTATCCTGCGTTCCCTACACTTGTCCATTGATCTTCTCTGGTGAATTGTATTGGGTATTGAGACCAGTTGAGGTATCTGGGCGTGGCGGGTTCTGCTGCCATTATTTGCCTAAGTGCCAATTTGTTCTGTTGTTTACTTCTTGACCCAGGAACTCCCGAGAAGATAATAGCTATTGTTCCTTTTGATTCTTGGAATCTTTCTTCGTTCGACTTGCCATCGTTTCTTTTGTCTTCATCTTCCTTCTTTGTGTTTCTGGAGTTCTTCTTCATGTAATACTGGAAGGTGTAGTAGTTTCCCATTGTATGATTTGAGTTTGGATGGTAGATGCATTGCATTGTTTCGATGCCATTTGCTCTTTTTGCATTGTCATATCTCTTTGGCCTGTATGCTTTCTTGCTCTTGTCCGCCAAAGCTATCATGTTATCTAGTCCTCGTTTTCTGTTGTACCGATCATCGTAGTTGCGCCGTTTCTAATCCGTGTTGTGGTGTTGCTATCCGGGTTGTTATGTCTCATGTCTGGGTTGTTATGTCTTCTATCGGTTATCTCGTCAGTCAGGGAACCTTTCTCTCGCTTTTTTTCTTCTGCTGCTATCATCCTTTCGACCAATTTTTTAAATTTCTCATTCGTCCGTGGGTTCTCTTTGCAGAAGTCATGAAACTGTCATCTTGCTAGAATTCCATATGAGAAGGCTTCGATCACTTCTCTTTCTATGATGTTGTGTACTTGGGCTCTTAATTCCTCAAACCGTCGGTAAAACTCTCTTAAGCTTTCTACCTGTCTCTTCTTTAGTCCTTTCAAGTCAGCTTGCGTGATTGGATGTGTTATAATCCCTGCAAAGTTCTTGCAAAACATTCGCTGTAGGTCTTCCTAGTTTCTTATTGATCTTGGCTTGAGTTTGTCGAACCATTGAAGTGGCATGGCTTCTAATGCCATTGGGAAGAAAGGAGTTTTGATGTCGTCGTCACCTCCTGCAAGTTCAATTGATTGAGAATATATCCTTAACCACTGCTTGGGCTCTGTCTTCCCATCGTATTTTGAGTGATTTGATGGTTTGAATTTGTGCGGTAACTTGATGGAGAGTAGTCTGCTTGCAAGGCATGGGAATCTATCTGGTGCCTCATATCTTCTATCTTCATGGGCTGTTTGTCTGGTCACCCCTACAGTCCAAGTTCGTGTGTGTTCTGTTTCCCCATTGCCTTCTCTGTGTTTTGATTGTAGGGATGGGCTGCGTTGAGTTGTTGAGGCCTGTGGTCTTGCTTTCTCCTCTTTCTTGCGGTTGTCTCAAGTTCTTTGTTCTGTCTGGTTGATGCTCTCGGTGTGCCCCAGTCTTTCAAGCGCTGGTTTCCTTGGCCCTCCATTTTTTTGGTGGACTGTTTGATTTGTTCTTCCATCTTTAGGCTGTTTTGAAGGCCTTTTGTTGGGATTCCGTACACTAATAGATTTGGTGCACACCAGGCCAGAAATGAATACATTAAATTGACAACATTGACTGCTCATCCATGCATTGATGAAGACTTGGGGTTGAGACTTCACGAGATTGTCAATTTGATGTAGCAAGTTAATTAAAAATGAGACTCCAAAGTGTGAACTCAAGAGACTAAGCCATGATTGCGACGCCTAGATTAATTATGTTTAGGCTAAACTATACACCCCCTGTACTTGTAAAGGTTGTCCTTTTGGAAAATGTTTTGGTCAAACATTGAGAATATAAATTATGAATAACTTTTAAATTGTTGAGTTTGAAAACATAAATATATATGTCTTCAAATATAATTTTATAAAAGTATGCATATATCACTTTTCAATAAATGTTTTTATAGAGATATAAAGTCAAAGTCATGCTTTGAAAACTGTATACCTGTCCCAACCATCCACGTGCCTCTGGTTTTCCTCGGGCCAGGCAAAATGATTATTTTCACAGACACGCATTGTGTCCGCCTCTGTAAAACCGTATTAACACAGGCCTTCTGTTCCAGGCGGACGCTTTGCCGCCTCGGATAATATGTTTCGCCCGTCTGCAAAAACGTTGAAAGGTCCGAATTGGCTAAGGGGGGTGAATAGCCTAATTTAAAATTCTACATAGTACTAGATCAAAGGATTAGTACCACAAACGGCTATAAATGCAAAGCTAATGCAACATCTAAACTAAGCAAGCCACCTACACAATTCTAGTATTTCTATCCACTAAGCCACTCAAACTAACTAGCACAAGGCAAAAGACTACACAAGCCTACACAAGCAAACTAGCTAGCTACTTTGCATAAGGTAAAGAGAGATGCTTTGGAAATTATACCTTTGCCTTGAGATGAAACCAATCACCGGGATAATCAACAAATCACTCGAAAGTGAGGATACCAATATGAACACCAAGATTTATCCTCAGGGTTCACGTGCTTGCCGGCACGCTACGTCCCCATTGTGTCGACTTCAACCGGTGGTCTGGTGGCTAATCGGTATCACACACCGAGCCTACACTAGGCGCCACAAGGACCTACCACGGAGGAAGTAACTCAATGACACGAGCAATCCACAAGAGTTACCTTTGAGCACTCCGCTCGGGGTAGGCACGAACCCCTCACAATCCACCGGTGTGAGCAAGCACAATCACCAAGCTTCTCCACACCTTCTCCACCTCTAAACTGGCTAGGTGACGGCAATCACCAAGAGTAACAAGAATTACTCCGCCACCAAGTGCACTAGAATGCAATGGGATGATCACTACAATTGATTCACTCTCTCTCAATCAAAATCTCAAGTTGAATCAAGAGGAGAGAGTTGGAAGGAGTGTGCTGAGCTCTCAAGGGGCTTAGGAAGTTCAAAATGCGCAAGAGAGAGACCCCAAGGCAGCCACACTCCTATTTATAAGTGTGCTCAAAGAACTAGCTGTTTTTCTCTGAAATTGGGAGCACCGGACGCTGAACAAGTTCACACCGGACGCGTCCGGTGGTTGTCCGTTGTATCGCCTGCTGACACGTGTACTAGTCGTTTTAAAATCGCCACTGCGCGCGCTCGCACCGGACGCAGAGCCCAGCGTCCGATGATTGTCAGGTGCACACTCAGAGAGTATCCAGAGAGCTCCAGATTGCACCAGACGCGTCCGCTGCCAGGGCACCAGATGCTCCCAGTGTCCGGTGTTCACATAGAGATGGATTCCACGTACCAACACCGGACGCGCGAAAAACATCACCGAACGCGGTGGAGTTACTGTTCCAGCATCTGGTGTCCACTCAGAGAGGTTCCAGAAAGGCAAAATGCACACCGGACGCGTCCGGTGCACACCTACCGGACGCGCGTAGCGTCCGGTGCACCTCTGAGTGCACTCTCAAGCCAATCTCACCGCCCTTGCTCTCAAATGCTAACTTCTAAGTGTTTCACACGCTTAGGCATGAGAGTTAGCGGGTTTTTAAGCACTTTTGTAAGGCGGAGTTAGTCTCTCTAGGTTAGAAATCAAGTGTATGCAAAGATGCAATCCTAGAGCACTTGCCGACCGGGTACACGAAATAATTTCCCTCTTAATAGTCCGGCCAACTATCCTAAATGTGATCGCACTCACTAAGTGCCTTGATCACCAAACCAAAGAACCCTATTGCTTTACCTTTGCCTCTAGCCCTTGGTTCCAAACTTCACTTGATCTTCTATTTGGCTCATGTTATCTTCACTAACCTCTTTTGCTACACACACTTAGCACTTAGGTTAGTATTAGGTTTCATCAATTGTCAAAACCAAACTAGGGTCTTTCAAACGTATCTGTAGTAGTGATCTGGCCGAGCTGATCGCGTATGTTACATCGCGTCTAGTGCGGTGTTGGCGGCACGGGCTGAGTACCTAGCGCGTCGGAGGCACATATACTGACGTCCCCACATGACAGTCATTGTAAAACTTGTATTCAAAGTCCATCGCATTAATTTGGTGTAGAAAGTTAAAAATAGCTATATAGTCTGAACTCAAGAGACTAGAACCCATAACCTCACCCCCCACACGTAGCTTCTTCTACCACTCCACCCATCGCTCACTTGTGTCTATATTAGAGTTTGGTTCCCCACACTGAGCATAAATTGATTGTTTAAGGGCCTAAACAAAATCAAATGAAAAAGTTGTCAAGTACAAAGTTTCATAACTTTTTAAGATCTACAACTTTTATTTTGATAGTTCCTCCATCCGAGGTTATTTATAAAATTTGAATTTCAAATTAGACAAATTCAAATGTAGTTTCGTTGACAAGATGATTTTAAATAAACAGTTGTCAATTATAAAGTTTTTCAAGAATTAAAACTTTTATTTTGATAGTTTTTCATATGAGGTCATTAGGAAAACTCAAGAAAATAATTTTAAATTATTTATGCTGGTGATTTGTCAAGAAAAATGAATGTAAAGATATACTTTTTACCGGTGATTTTCCATCAATTGATTTCTTCTGGTGTACAGTAAGTGAAGTTGCCCGTACAAAAAGCCACCTTCGAGAGAAATGTGCTGTGTCCATAAACTAATTAATTTGGTGTAGCAAGTTAAAAATAACTCCATAGTCTGCACTCAAGAGACTAGAGTCTTGATTCCGTGATCCAAGGCCATATTTCATTAACAAAAAACTATATACAATAGCAGTATAGTAGGGCTTTTGTTGGGACTCCACAAACTAACAGATTTAGTGCACACACCAGGCCAAAAATGAATACATTAAATTGACGACATTGACTACTCATCCACGCATGGACGAAGACTTGGGCTTGAGACTTCACGAGATTGTTAATTTGATGTAAAAAGTCAATAAACAATGAGACTCCGAAGTGTTAACTCAAGGGACTAAGCCATGATTGCGACATCCAAGGCTAGATTAATTATGTTTATGCTAAAATATACTCCCCATGTACTCGTAAAGTTTGTCCTTTTGGAAAATGTTTTGGTCAAACATTTGAGAATATAAATTATGAATAACTTTGAAATTGTTGAGTTTAAAAACCTAAATATATTTGTCTTCAAATATAATTTTATAAAAGTATGCATATATATTTTTTCAATAAATATTTTTGTAGAGATATAAAGTCAAAGCCATGCTTTGGAGACTGTATACTTGTCCCAACCATCCACGTGCCTCTGGTTTTCCTCCGGCCGGGGAAAATGATTATTTTCGCACACGCATTGTGTCCGCCTTTGTAAAACCGCATTAACGCAGGCCTTATGTTCCAGGCGGACGCTTTGCCCGCCTCGGATAATATGTTTTGCCCGTCTGCAAAAACGTATATGTAGTAGTGATCTGGCCGAGGCGATCGCATATGTTACATCGCGTTTAGTGCGGTGTTGGTGGCACGAGCTGAGTACCTTGCTCGTGGGAGGCACATATACTTACATCCCCACATGACAGTCATTGTAAAACTTGTGTTCAAAGTCCATCGAATTAATTTGGTGTAGAAAGTGAAAAATAGCTCTATATTCTGAACTCAAGAGACTAGAACCCATAACCTCACCCCTGCACGTAGCTTTCTCTACCACTCCACCCATCGTTCACTTGTGTCTATATTAGAGTTTGGTTTCCCACATATTATCCTAACCCGACCATAAATTGATTGTTTGATGTCCTAAATGAAATTAAATGAAAACGTTGTCAACTACAAAGTTTCATAACTTTTCAAGATCTACAACTTTTATTTTGATAGTTTTTCCATGCATGGTCATTTATAAAATTTGAATTTCAAATTTGACAAATTGAAACGTAGTTTTTGTTGACAAGATGATTTCAAATGAAAAAGTTGTCAATTATAAAGTTTTATTACTTTTCGAGATATAAAACTTTTATTTTGATGGCTTTTTCATACGAGGTTATTTGGAAAACTCAAACAAATTATTTTAAATGATTTATACTGTTTGCTAAGAAATGTAAATATGTATTTTTTACTGGCGGTTTTCCTTCATTTGATTTCTTCTGGTGTACAGTAAGAGAAGCAGCCTGTACAAAAAAATCACATTCGAGAGAAATGTGCTTTGTACTAGTGTCCATAAACTAATTAATTTGGTGTAGAAAGTTAAAAATAACTCCATAGTCTGAACTCAAGAGACTAGAATCTTGATTCCATGATCCAAGGCCATATTAGTAGAGCTTTTGTTGGGACTCCATACACTAATAGATTTGGTGCACACCAGGCCAAAAATGAATACATTACATTGACAACATTGACTACTCATCCATGCAGAGATGAAGACTTGGGGTTGAGACTTCACGAGATTGTTAATTTGATGTAGCAAGTTAATTAAAAATGAGACTCGAAGTGTGAACTCAAGAGACTAAGCCATGATCGCGACATCCAAGCCTAGATTAATTATGTTTATGCTAAGCTATACTCCCCTGTACTTGTTAAGGTTGTCATTTTGGAAAATATTTTTGTAAAACATTGAGAATATAAACTATGAATAACTTTTAGATTGTTGAGTTTGAAAACATAAATATATTTGTCTTCAAATATAACTTTATAAAAGTATACATATATCACTTTTCAATAAATATTTTTATAGAGATATGAAGTCAAAGTCATGTTTTGGAGGCTGTATACCTGTCCCAACCATCCACTTGCCTCTGGACGCTTTGCCTGCCTCGGATAATATGTTTGGCCCGTCTGCAAAAACGTATTTGTAGTAGTGTTAGCCGAGGTGATCGTGTAAGCTACATCACGTCTAGTGCGGTGTTGGCAGCACGGGCAGAGTACCTTGCGCGTGGGAGGCACATATGCTGACGTCCCACCTGACAGTCATTGTAAAACTTGTATACAAAGTCCATCGAATTAATTTGGTGTAGAAATTTAAAAATAGCTCTATAGTCTGAACTCAAGAGACTAGAACCCATAACCTCACCCCCGCACATAGCCTCCTCTACCACTGCATCCATCGCTCACTTATGTCTATATTTAGAGTTTGGTTCCCCACACCGAGGATAAATTTGCTTTGATACAGGCAGTCTTAAGAACAGTAATCCAGTAAGAGAAACTGCCTATAGAAAAAAACCACCTTCGAGAGAAATGTGCTTTGTACTAGTGTCCATAAACTAATTAATTTGGTGTAGCAAGTTAAAAATAACTCCATAGTCTGAACTCAAGAGACTAGAATCTTGATTCCGTGATCCAAGGCCATATTTCATTAACAAAAAAACTATATACAGTAGCTGTATAGTACGGCTTTTGTTGGGACTCCATATACTAATAGATTTGGTGCACACCAGGCCAGAAATGAATACATTAAATTGATAACATTGACTACTCATCCATGCAGAGACGAAGACTTGGGGTTGAGACTTCACGAGATTGTTAATTTGATGTAGCAAGTTAATTAAAGATGAGACTCGAAGTGTGAACTCAAGAGACTAAGCCATGATCGCGACATCCAAGCCTAGATTAATTATGTTTATGCTAAGCTATACTCCCCCTTACTCGTAAAGGTTATCGTTTTGGAAAATATTTTGGTCAAACATTGAGAATGTAAATTATGAATAACTTTTAGATTGTTGAGTTTGAAAACATAAATATATTTTTCTTCAAATATAATTTTATAAAAGTATGCATATATCACTTTTCAATAAGATATAAAGTCAAAGTCATGCTTTGGAGACTGTATACCTGTCCCAACCATCCACGTGCCTCTGGTTTTCCTCCGGCCGGGGAAAATGTTTGTTTTTGCAGACACGCATTGTGTCCGCCTCTGTAAAACCGCATTAACGCAGGCCTTTTGTTCCAGGCGGACGCTTTGCCCGCCTCGGATAATATGTTTTGCCCGTATGCAAAAACTTATCTGTAGTAGTGATCTAGCCGAGGTGATCGCGTATGCTACATCGCGTCTAGTGCGGTGTTGGCGGCACAGGCTGAGTACCTTGCGCGTGGGAGGCACATATACTGAAGTTCCCACATGACACTCATTGTAAAACTTGTATTCAAAGTCCATCGAATTAATTTGGTGTAGAAAGTTAAAAATAGCTCTATAGTCTGAACTCAAGAGACTAGAACCCATAACCTCATCCCCGCACGTAGCCTCCTCTACCACTTCACCCATCGCTCACTTGTGTCTATATTAGAGTTTGGTTCTCCACACCGAGCATAAATTGATTGTTTAAGGGCCTAGACGAAATCAAATGAAAAGTTTGTCAAGTATAAAGTTTCATAACTTTTCAAGATCTACAACTTGTATTTTGATAGTTTCTCCATCCGAGGTCATTTATAAAATTTGAATTTCAAATTTGACAAATTCATACGTAGTTTTCATTGACAAGATGATCTCAAATGAAAAAGTTGTCAAGTATAAAGTTTTTCAAGATTTAAAACTTTTATTTTGATGTTTTTTCATACGAGGTCATTTGGAAAACTCAAAAAAATAATTTTAAATTATTTATGCTGGCGATTTGTTAAGAAAACTGCATGTAAAGATGTATTTTTTACCGTCGGTTTTCCTTCATTTGATTTCTTCTGGTGTACAGTAAGTGAAATTGCCTGTAAAAAAACCCACCTTCGACATAAACTAATTAATTGGGTGTAGCAAGTTAAAAATAACTCCATAGTCTGAACTCAAGAGACTAGAATCTTGATTCCGTGATCCAAGGCCATATTTCATTAACAAAAAACTATATACAGTAGCTGTACAGTACGGCTTTTGTTGGGACTCCATACACTGATAGATTTGGTGCACACCAGGCCAAAAATGAATACATTAAATTGACAACATTGACTACTCATCCATGCAGAGACGAAGACTTGGGGTTGAGACTTCACGAGATTGTTAATTTGATGTAGCAAGTTAGTTAAAAACTAGTCCATCAACCCGTACTCTCGCACGGGTTAGAATCTTAGGTGTAAAAGCTTGTATTAATATTTACTCTTAAGTACTATGATGACATAGGTAATCATTTATTTTTAACCCTACACCATGTCACTTAAGATTAGTGATGGAGTGTGTGAGATTTACGATGGGGAGATGTAGGCATCTATGTTATATAATATTCTCACTTCTCAATATGTTTGGTTTTTTATCAACGGAATTTTATATAGTAGTGGTTGTATTACCAATATAGATATTCATGCTCTCGCACGGGGTAGAATCTTAGAAGACACTAACTAATAAAAATTACTTATTTTTAAAAATCTCTTCACTAATGTTCTAAAAAAAGCTATATAATAGGTACTCTATAGTTTATATAATCAGTTTTGATAATCTATCAATTATTGATTTTTAGGTATTTTTCATCCATGTAAATCAGTTTTTTTACAAAGCACCTATTTTATATCCAATATAGATTTAGTTGAAACATTTGTTCGAACTATGGTGACTTTAGCTACGGTCTATATTGATATGAACCTAAATTTTGATTCTTTTTCCAAAATATTGATTGAGGTTATTAATCGCTTAGAAACAACAACTATTATTTACTATGGTGATTATATTCTACCAATATAAATGTTTTAGGTTTTGCAAGAATTTTAGGATGTATCCTTTTTCTTTCTAGCGGTTTCATGAGTAATAATTTCTAGGATTGATCTTATTTTCTAGCACGATATGTATCTAGTATAAACAAAGATTTAAAGTATATAAAATCTTATCACTTTATGTGATCACAAAAATCTGTAATATAAACCTTCATCTTTTGATCACCTGTTAGTTTGAAATTCCAATATTTATCTCTTATTTGAATTTTTCATTTTTTATTTTATTCAGGTAATATTCTAGGTCCTAGGCTATCCTCATAGCTCTTAGAATGTCATAAATAGTTGTTTCACCACACACCATGGTACTCAATGTATTGAATTTATTATATTATATTAATATTGTTTTATTTAATAAATATCATTGGAATTAAATTACTAATATTTATATGATATAATTTTCCAATCAAATTGTTTAAACTTTTTTCGAGATAAAAACTTGCAAGATTTATTATCGTGAGAATTAATATAGCTTAAAGTGTAATGTAAGTGTCATTACTATTTGCTAATGATATTTTCACCGCTTGACAACCTTATAAAATAAATATTATCCTAGTGTATACATGTTTCCTTGGTCTTCATGCAGTGTAACGTAGTTTCAACTTAATATTAATAGAAGTGTGTATTTCAAATAGCTTTGCATATATTGTGCTTGTGGATGTTGAATTTATTTTTCATAAGCAAATATTAGCATTTACATGTAGATTTGAGAGATTTTTGTTAACTTTTTTGCCAATGGTTGGATGGCTAATTTAGGTACAAATTATATAGCCATATGTTTCATTACATTATCTTTTATAATGCCCGATATGGTTAATTTGAATCCAAACTTAGGGGGTCAAGATAATTTATAGAAAATAAATATTATGGGATTAGTTAGTTATCTTCTATAAATGTGGATGTTTGTGTTTTTCCATGTAGCCTTTATTTATAACTCCATGGATCATGGTCCCCTAATTTTTTAGCGTCGTTGAAGTGAACAAATTAAATTGTTATGGTCAATAGGGATTATATCAAGACTTTTTTTGTGTAGAGTAATCAAGACTTTATTTGTTCAAAGTAATCTAATGAAATTATACTAAAGTGAACAAAAATAATTATAAGTTATAGTCAATAGGGATTATATCAAGACTTGTTTATTCAGAGTAATCAGAGACTCTTGTTATCATTTTTTACAATTCTTTCCTTAGTGTATTCTCATCTAAAGTTCTAAACAGTATTATAGGAGTATAACATTTAAGTATACAGAGGAGAACACAGATTAAATTGTAAGTATGGAAAAGCAAAATTTAGTACATCCTCCTAGGAGAGAAATTAAATTGCAACTATGGGATCTAGAAAGATGATCACACCTTTAGTCTGCGACCCATGCCAACATTGATGTAGATGCCGTGGACACCGGGCCTCCTTGCTCACTTAGAGGTACGCGCATATGCACACATGTCGATCAGGCATTCAGGCTTTCAAATGCATCTGCCTGAAGACCAACGTGACACCGACCAACTTGCATACTGTTGTGTAAGACTGAATAATCAGATTAGTTTTTTATTTCTCACCGATGGTGGTGGAGGAATCCTTGCAACGGGATTGCAACAGGCGTGCTCTTGATCCCTTGCTCCTAGTTCTGATCATCATTCTTGTGGCTCCTGGTCTTAGTCTTAGTCCCGATCCGATGTAAATATGCTGCGAGGCCGCCGCTCCTCTCGATTGAAGGATGTCGTACGGATGCATGCCTTCCTCTTCGGTGGTGAAGAAGCCAGGCGCCGCCAGGCAGGATTAGGGGAGGTGCGCACGGCCTAGCTATAGGACGTACATTCTAAAATATTGGATTTTTCTAATTTATTCCGCTTTTATATATATAATAGAATGGCATAGTGGGTAATTTTTGAGATAATAAAACAGATCTAATGGTTACAGATCGCAAGAGTCTATAGATTTAACGGTTAGATGTTTCTGAGTAATGTGAGAATTTCTAGTATTTATCTTTTTTTCTAGCGCGTCTGGTGAGAATCAACATGGAGGCGCCGTTGAGGCCTCCAACTAGTAATGGTAAGATGAGACTCGAAGTGTGAACTCAAGAGACTAAGCCATGATCGCGACATCCAAGCCTAGATTAATTACGTTTATGCTAAGCTATACTCCCCCTGTACTCATAAAGGTTATCGTTTTGGAAAATATTTTAGTCAAACATTGAGAATATAAATTATGAATAACTTTTAGATTGTTGAGTTTGAAAACATAAATATATTTTTCTTCAAATATAAATTTATAAAAGTATGCATATATCACTTTTCAATAAGATATGAAGTCAAAGTCATGCTTTAGAGAATGTATACCAATCCCAACCATCCACGTGCCTCTGGTTTTCCATGGGCCCGGGAAAATGTTTGTTTTTGCAGATACGCATTGTGTCCGCCTCTGTAAAACCGCATTAACGCAGGCCTTCTGTTCCAGGCAGACGTATGCAAAAACGTATCTGTAGTAGTGATCTAGCCGAGGTGATCGCGTATGCTACATCGCGTCTTGTGCGGTGTTGGCGGCACGGGCTGAGTATCTTGCGCGTGGGAGGCACATACACTGAAGTTCCCACATGACAGTCATTGTAAAACTTGTATTCAAAGTCCATCGAATTAATTTGGTGTAGAAAGTTAAAAATAGCTCTATAGTCTGAACTAAAGCGACTAGAACCCATTACCTCACCCCCACACGTAGCCTCCTCTACCACTTCACACATTGCTCACTTGTGTCTATATTAGAGTTTGGTTCCCCATACAGAGCATAAATTGATTGTTTAAGGGCCTAGACGAAATCAAATAAAAAGGTTGTCAAGTACAAAGTTTCATAACTTTTCAAAATCTACAACTTGTATTTTGATAGTTTCTCCACCCGAGGTAATTTACAAAATTTAAATTTTAAGTTTGACAAATTCAAACGTAGTTTTCATTGATGATCTCAAATGAAAAAGTTGTCAAGTATAAAGTTTTTCAAGATCTAAAACTTTTATTTTGATGGTTTTTCATAAGAGGTCATTTGGAAAACTCAAAAAATAATTTTAAATTATTTATGCTGGTGATTTGTTAAGAAAACTGCATGTAAAGATGTATTTTTTACCGGCGGTTTTCCTTCATTTGATTTCTTCTGGTGTACAGTAAGTGAAATTGCCCGTAAAAAAACCACCTTCGAGAGAAATGTGCTCTGTACTAGTGTCCATAAACTAATTAATTTGGTGTAGCAAGTTAAAAATAACTCCATAGTCTGAACTCAAGAGACTAGAATCTTGATTCCGTGATCCAAGGCCATATTTCATTAACAAAATTCAATATACAGTAGCTGAGCTGTATAGTACGGCTTTTGTTGGGACTCCATACACTAATACATTTGGTGCACACCAGGCCAAAAATGAATACATTAAATTGACAGCATTGACTACTCATCCATGCAGAGACGAAGACTTGGGGTTGAGACTTCGCGAGATTGTTAATTTGATGTAGCAAGTTAATTAAAAATGAGACTCGATGTGTGAACTCAAGAGACTAAGGCATGATCGCGACATCCAAGCCTAGATTAATTATGTTTATGCTAAGCTATACTCCCCCTGTACTCGTAAAGGTTGTCGTTTTGGAAAATATTTTGGTCAAATATTGAAAATATAAATTATGAATAACTTTTAGATTGTTGAGCTTGAAAATATAAACATATTTTTCTTCAAATATAATTTTATAAAAGTATGCATATATCACTTTTTAATAAGATATGAAGTCAAAGTCATGCTTTGGAGACTGTATACCTGTCCCAACCATCCACGTGCCTCTGGTTTTCCTTGGACCGAGGAAAATGTTTGTTTTTACAGACACGCATTGTATCCGCCTCTGTAAAACCACATTAACGCAGGCCTTCTGTTCCAGGAGGACACTTTGCCCGCCTCGGATAATATGTTTTGCCCGTATGCAAAAGCGTATCTGTAGCAGTGATCTTGCCAAGGTGATCGCGTATGCTACATCGCGTCTAGTGCGGTGTTGGCGGCACGGGCTGAGTACCTTGCGCGTGGGAGGCACATATTCTGAAGTTCCCACATAACGGTCATTGTAAAACTTGTATTCAATGTCCATCGAATTAATTTGGTGTAGAAAGTTAAAAATAGCTCTATAGTCTGAACTCAAGAGACTAGAACCCATAACCTCACCCCCGCACGTAGCCTCCTCTACCACTTCACCCATCGCTCACTTGTCTATATTAGAGTTTGGTTCCCCATACCGAGCATAAATTGATTGTTTAAGGGCCTAAACGAAATCAAATAAAAAGGTTGTCAAGAACAAAGTTTCATAACTTTTCAAGATCCACAACTTTTATTTTGATAGTTTCTCCATCCGAGGTCATTTACAAAATTTGAATTTCAAATTTGACAAATTCAAACGTAATTTTCGTTGACAAGATGATTTCAAATGAAAAAAGTTATCAAGTATAAAGTTTTTCTAGATCTAAAACTTTTATTTTGATGGTTTTCATATGAGGTCATTTGGAGAACTCAAAAAAAATAATTTTAAATTATTTATGCTGGCGATTTGTTAAGAAAACTACATGTAAAGATGTATTTTTTACCGTCGATTTTCCTTCCTTTGATTTCTTCTGATGTACTGTAAGTGAAAACTATAGTAGACGAAGTATATGGTAATACTAAACTATCTAGAGTAGTATGCGGTTATATTTTTATGTTATTCATATAGTATATGGTTATACTTTTAAATATACTACTGCAGTGGTATTTTAGTAAAATATTTAAAATTATAGGCTCTGTTGAAAAAATTCTGCATACTAAAATTTAAGTTATCTTAAATTGAGTATCTAAACATAATCAAACTGACAAATTAGTATGCACGCTTACACAAAATGGTTTACTAAAGGTGGGAGTAACTACTCCCGGAAGTATATAAAATGTATATATATAGCAAAAGTAGTATATATCATAGTTTTATATATCAGGCTATGACAAATAGTGGCATGTTTTTTCTAGGGGCTATAAAACTATAGCGAAGTTATGCCAGATAGCGGTTTATAATCAAAACCATGAAAAAACATCAATAATTGATGCCAAAATAAGGCAAATATGATATTTGATAAACACAGATACATTTCTAAGGTTCTACAAGTTTAGATAACATTATCAAATACCAATATAATATTATAACGTGGATTATAAAAATTCAATTGTCCGAAATACCAAATTAGTAGCAAATGAAATATGAAATAGCCGTAAATAGCGGCGGTAAAACGGTAAGTAGCTGTAAATAGTGGTGCTATAGTGAAAATACGAATAGCTTAACGTTGAGTCTTTCCTGCAGTTATAGCGGGGCTATAGCAGAGTTATATCCGGCTATTTTAAACAGGGGCGGGCATATATTGATAAAAGGCAAAACGTACTGCAATTCAGTATGAGGGAGTACTTGAATCGCAACTCTGAAACCTTCTATATATAGCTAGCAACGGGGCACCAGCTTTATATCCACATGCATGTTCTCCCAACACTAGCGGCGAGAAGCTAGCAGTGCGGGTTCGAAGCCAATCAGATCCGGTTCAAAAGCAGTTGAATCAATCCAACAGAAAAGGTCAAACTTTGGGCCCGATTATTTGAATCATTCCTGAGCTGTGGCAACTCTTAATTTCTGCATATTCTTCATCCTAATTAATGATTGCACAGGCCGGCTGCCATCAGGCCGATTCGAGTCGACTAGACTCACGTTGGAGCTGAGCCCATGGAGTCCGAAGCAGCGAAGACGTTGCTGGATGAGGCGATCGAAGCAGGGGACAAGTTTAAGAAAGAATTCAGCAAGATGGACATGATGATCCACAGGTTCCCTCCAGGGCTAAGTGAGATCATCAGCAGCAGGTACCCGTACATGGTTGTCCCGAGATTTGTCGCCATCGGCCCATACCACCACGGCAAGAAGCACCTTGAGAAGATGGAGGCGGTCAAGAAGGCCGCAGCCCACTTCTTGTGGCGGCGCAGTAGGAAACTTAGGAATGCGGTGAACAAGGCTGCTGCCCACTACAAGCGCAGTGATGCAAAACCGGCTCTGGATGATGCCACAAGGGAGATTGTCGCCGCCGTGAAGGAGGCCCAAGGTCTGTACTTAGAAGAAGGTATGATGAAGGACGACACTGCCCGATTTGCGGACATGATGATCTGTGATGCTTCCTTCTTGCTGCTGTACATGGATGCTTATAACAGATCCTACGGCGAAGATGATGATAACAACGACGTGAATGAATCCATGCGACGCTTCCTCTTCTGCAACCGAGACCGCATCAACAGCGACATCATGCTGCTGGAGAACCAGCTGCCGTGGGGGGTGATCCGAGCCCTCATGGGTCTTGCAAGTGACCTGAAGCTGAAGGAAGCTGTGGGGTATTTCATTGCAGCTATGGGGAGCTCATTCGAGATCCTCGGGTCTTCTAAGCTCGAGCCTTACGAGTGGGACGATGAAAACAATCCGCCGGCACATCTGCTTGCACTCCTACGACGCCACAAAACCCAAGAGCCTGACAAAATCCACCACAGTGCAAGTGCAGAACCAGAAGAAAGTAGTGGTAGTGCTATTGTTGTTCATGTCTCGCCTGACGATGATGTCGAAAATAACAGTAATTCTGTGCACCAACCACTCATCCAACCACCACCACCACCATCATCATCACCACCACCAAGTCACCAACCCACGCAGGAAATCACCATGAATGAAGTACTCGTCTCAGCGATTTCTCCCATGGACCTTGCACAAATCGGCATCAAACTGACAGCTGACCCAACGGCAGGATTCTCGGGCATGGGCTTGGAGAAAGGATGGCTCTGGAGCCGTCTAAAGCTGGCGCCTCTGTCCCTGGGCAACACAGGAGCATCCTGGCTCGTCAACATGGCGGCGTTCGAGGTATGCACCGCCTCACGGTTTGGTGATCCCCCTTGCAGGACTGCCGTCTGCTCCTACCTCGCGCTCCTTGCCTTCTTCATGGTTGGGAGCGGGGACGTGCGCAAGCTGCGGTCGATGGGACTCCTACACGGGCCCAGCAGAGACGAGGACATGCTCGCCTTCTTCGAGACACTGAAGATGCACCTCCCCGACTACGGAAGACATTTCGCCCAAGTCATGGCAGACATCGAGGAGTACAAACAAAAGAGGCCCATCAGGACCACACTGTTCAGATGGGTTTACAACAACACCAGGACCATCGTGGCGGTGGTGTCTATCATCGTCGCGGTGGCGACTTCCATTGCTGCGCTCATACACTTGTACCAGGACCTCCTCTCTCTCATCCCCAACAACTGATGATGATCGATGCGCGCAGCAAAGACCAGAAGGCCTCAGTGCATGCAGTGGACAAGTTGCTTAAGTTAGTTACTACTCATTTTAATAAAAGCGCTGTAAGCTTCATTTTTTTTTTCTTTTTTGAAGGCTCACTGGGGTGGAGGGGAGTTTGGAATGCAGGATATTGGGTTTAGAAAGTTCAGAGTTTGGGATTTGCAAAGCACTCGTGTGATCGTGTCCTATATCTCGTTTGCTATTAAATCATCAAAAAGCTTGCACCATGAGTCCGCCTCCGCTATATATACCTTTTTGCTTCCTTGGCAGACATGACTTATGAGCGCCAAACTGAAGTCTGGCTTCTGACTGAATAATAAAATAATTTAGGATCGGAGACTCGATCGGAGTGGGGTTTGAAACATATGCTCAAAGCCGAGCACACCTCCATCTTGGAATCCTGGGCTATCCGCCACCAAACCTGAGCCACAGATTGGTTCAGCTGCCATTGGGCGCCTGCTATTGCCCACCCGCTAACGAAGGCAGCCACAGAATCGGCAAACGCCAAGAGGCTAGCCGGATTCGAGATCGTGTGTCCTCTGTGGAATCAGCCATCAGCCGCCTCTGCTCATGATTGATGTCTATTCTCGAGACCAGTTGCCACCCATGAATTCAAACCCAGGCAAAGTACGTAGATCCACTGCATGTCGACTCCATGGAACCAGATTTTTTTTTCGAGATCGCAACTTCACGCGTTTTTTATTAAGAAGAAGAGCCGAAAGAACGGTAAAATAACCAATATAATAGATTCGCAAGTAATTCATGGATTACCAACGAAATTCACAACACAAAACGAAAAGTAAAAAACATGAAGGTGAGGGACCCTCCACCTGACAACCACTGAACCTAATACATTATAACTCAACACTTTGATAGCCAGCAGTGAAGTGAACCCATAGATGATAACACCTCAGCTACGACCTTAGCGACAAAGTATCCGCCAAAGGTAGCAGATGTGTTTTTTTGTCGATTGGACAGATAGGTACTCAATTGTCCACGACTCTCTTATATAAATAGAGGATTTGATCTTATCCTATTAGGAAATCTTTTTTTACACATAATTTTACGAAGTTTCCCACAAGATCAGATATGACTAAAGGAAAAAAAATACAAAACTGGACTCGATAATCAGATTGTTAAAACCGGATTGGTCCATGGTGTTGCAAAATATATCTAAAATAGCTCCAAATTTGACCTTTTTGCTCTTTTCTTGTTTGCACGTATTTTCCGATCTATCTTTTAACTCTCCAATCATATTTCGGTCGTGAACAAATAGCTCACCATGTTTATATAGCTCACCACATTTTTATCTACGAAACAGTATTTTCCATCACACAATAAATTAACATTAGCCAACATCAATGCTTATTTTCAGTTGAAGCAAAATGACCCAGTGAGCTACTAACTCTCCAATCATATTTCGGTCGTGAACAAATAGCTCACCATATTTTCATCTGTGAAACAGTATTTTTCATCACACAATAAATCAATATTAGCCACCATCAACGTTTATTTTTAGTTGAAGCGAAATGACCCAGTGAGTTACTGAAGCTTGCTTGGTGAGCAGAGTTGACAGGAGTGGCGAGCTAGTGGCAGGCCTGGAGAGCGAGCTGCACAAGCACGTGGCATGGTGTCCCGCTGTCCGCTGTTCAGCAACTGGGTACAATCGTACCTATGGGCGAATGCGCGGTGTGCGTGAACTCTGAGCTGCACAAGCACAGTAGTACTCGTACATGCCATGTAAGTTATGTAGTTATTACGGGATGATGTCATATGTAGTTATTTATGTGTAAGTTAAATCTTCAAGCATGTAAGCTATTCATGTGTACGAATCATGTTGGAGTGCAACAACTAGCTCATATTATCGAGGTTTCCATTAAGCGTTGCAAGTTAAATCTTCAAATACCAACGAAGGAAGAGAGTGCATGGCTGGAGGAGTCAGTCAGTAACATGTGACTGGCCCTGCGTTGGTCCCTCTGTGCCTCTTGGCTTTTTGTGTTGATGGTATATCCTCGCTCCTGCTCTATACATGCATGCAGCCTTTAACAGCAAACAGAGAATGCAAGTTGGTCCCTACGATGACTGGGCAGCATGCAATGCAAATTGGTCCCTGCATGCAGCGGTGTCGTATTTACTACCTACTAGGTACAATTGTTTTAGTCGTAGTTGTGGCTAAATTTTTCAACTCCACTAAACTTACAAACGTTTAGGTAGACTCCACCAACTTAGGGAATCTAAGGTAGATCCACCGTTTCGATGGATCAAAATCATGGTGGAGAAAAACTATCTGCTCTCTCAAACAAACTCTTAATGCAGAGTTTTATCGATCGGTTACTAATACTGTCAATTTTGTTTTTTATGTTTGTAACTTTGACAATAAGTTCCATCTAGATAAAACTTTATCTCTTTCATTATAATTAACATATCAACTCGATAAATTGATTGCTATGTCACAACATTAAATAAAATGAAATATTTTTTAAACCCCCAATAAGAAAGGCTTAACAAGTAGCACAAATATGCAGGTCTAGTACATGATAGCGTTAAATTTACTTAACTGATAAATTTACTAACAACAATTCTATTTTTCTTCTCTCGTGACGAGGACGAACCGAGCTCCGACTCGAACCGCCATGGCATTCCAACTCTAGCGAGGACACACCCTCGGCGAGGTCGTGCGTCTGCCTCTCCTCCTGCGCGTTTCGGGAGAAAGAAGAAGAAATGGCCCGTGCCTTTTTCTTTGCATTTTTTCTTTTTGCCCCACGAGGCCACGACGCGTGGCCCAGATGAAAGTGAGATAAGAGAATAGTGGAGATACCAAATACTTTGACTATCTACTCCACGATGAATATAAGTGAATTTCATATTTAGATTCACTTTTATCAGTGGTGAAACTTTGTCAAATAAAATGTAAGACACAAAAGTTGTGGCCTTGGTAATCATTACAAAACTAGAGGCCATGCTTAGATATGCCTTCAAATTCTAAAAGTCCCATCATTTCTATATTTGTACACATGCATAGAGTATTAAATATTATTGAAAATTGAAACTAATTTGATAGCTTCGTAAAAATTTGCTTGACGAATCTTTTGAGTCTAATTAGGTTATGATTGGACACTTACTATAAAAATTAGTATATTGCTACAGTAAAAATTTGCAGAATATTGATTAAACACCCCTAGATATGTTCTGGCCTTAGCTTTCTATATATTATTATACTTATTATTACCTTGGACCGATCACATGCTTTCCCGTGCATCCTCAACAGCAGAGCAGAAGCAGAGCGCGAGCAGGGCTTGTGACTGAACAGAACCAAGAGAGGCGCGCCTACGAGAGAACAAGCTATGGCGGAGACGGCGATCGCGGCGGTGCTGTCAAAATTGGGAGGGCTGGCAGCGAGCGAGGCCAAGGTGCTGCTAGAGGTGGGTGACGACATGGTGCTGCTGCGGGACCGGCTGGAGTGGCTGCAGGCCTTCCTCCGCGACGCCGACCACAAGCGCCGGACCGGCGCCGACCGATTAACCTGCGTGTGGGTGCGTCAGACGCGTGACGTCGCCTTCGAAGCAGAGGACGCCCTCGACGAGTTCTTCCGCAAGGTTTCCTTTCCTTTCCTTTCCATCCCCCTGCTTGACACTCTATGGAATTTTATCAGTTAGAACCGTTTTTTTTTTTTTTTTGTAATATCTACATGAATTTCTGGTGAACAGGTTGACCTGGAAAGCACGGGTTACCATCGCTGGATTAAATGGCTCAAAGAATACTTGCTTGGCTGCTGGACCCAAATCCTTCTCCGATATGAATTGTCTGGTCGACTGAAACAAATTAATACCAGGCTCAATCAAATCTCGGACAACCAAAAGGAATACAAGATCGAGCATACACCATTAGCGACATTGACATCTTCCACTACAGCCACTTCAGCATGGTATGGGACCTCCTATGTCAATCCTGTAATTATAAACTATCAGTGCCGCACTTTCAAAGAATACTTAAGACAACTTTGATGTCTACTGTTCAGACATTGTCTAATAATATTTACTGATGATATTTAGTCAAGTAAAGTGAGGAAACTATCATTGAACTTGGTTTCAAATGTACCCTAAGCATGTCATATATTTCTGGCTATTTGTACAAATATTTACATAAAGACGAACTGTCAAACGTTGAACAGTAACCATAGTTGTCAATTATTCTGAAACAGAGGCTGGGAGGCTGCTCGTGTGTGTGCTTGTGGTCTGGTGGATTCACTTAACTGATCTCTGCTTCTAATATAGTGGAATATGATAATTTAAATAAATAATTGGTGTGGCCATGCGCAATAAGACACTAGGAACATAAGCACCAACAGTATTAGTTAGTCTTAGATTGCTTTTCAGTATTTGCTTAGATTGCCTAGAATATACATTTTTTATGTGCAAGTTTTGCTTTTATGCTTTGTATCCGATTTACCTACATGGATATTTAGTGGCTTAGTTCGCAACAATTGTTTTAGGTGTTGCTATTTAGATTGCCTAACGAGGCAAAGTCTAGCTTTAAGCTTTTTTACGATGCCTACATGCGAGTTATGGAAAACTTAACTTAAAACATGAGGAATATTAGTTTTCTGATAAAATTTTCTGCTTTCAACAATTTGGCCAAATGATGTGGGTAAAACTGTTTTTACATCAAGACAAAGCTGCCTAACCACTGAGTTAATTTTGTCTACAAGCAATGAGTCAATTTGCATTACTAACATACTCAATTGACCAGGAGGGATGGTTACAAGAACGCTGTGGGTCTTGAGAAAGAATTGGAGACACTTAAGGAAATGCTGCTTCATAAAGGTCACCCCCAGCTAATGTTCATCTCCATACTTGGGGAGAGCGGCGTGGGAAAGAAAACACTGTCACGTATTCTCCTGCATGATATGAAAAACAACAACCATTTCGAGATTCGAGTTTGGTACAACATGCCGCCGGATTCCACCACAGAACATCTTCTCCAAACAATCTACGAGAGAGCACGCCAAGCCATTTTGCCAACACAAGGAGATCAGCCGGTTGACGAAGGCTCTTGCGATGATGATATCGCTGGCATGCTCCGTCATCTCTTAGCCAATAAGAAGTTTCTGCTGATTATCGTTGGGATATCCTCCAAATCCATGCTCAACTGTGTGAGGGCAAGCCTACCAGATGACAACAGTGGAAGCAGGGTAGTGCTCGTATTGGACATCGAGAATGAAGAGGTAGCATGGCATGCTAATGGCATGAACAAGGGCATCAGCAACGGAATCCATCATTTGAGCCGTTTGGATAAAGAAAAGAGTGTTAAGTTGTTCTGTTCGAGGGCCGTCAGGACAAACCTGTCAGACGAAACTACGGGAAACAGCATGATGAGCAAGTACAGTGAAGTTGTGTACAATATCACTTGGGGCTACCCTCTGGCTATAGTGGTTTTGGCCGGACTACTACGATTCAAGGAGAAGCCAGGGCAATGGACGGCAGTGCTGCAGCAGCTCAGGTCTGGACCACCAACGGAAGAAGCACATCAGCAAGACGGCGAAGGCAATCAGATAACAGGACCTGCAATGTTCCAGGACGATCGTATTGAGGAGAAGATGAGCCCCTCTACAACAGAAGGAGCCAACCTGTCCACAAGAACGTCAATTGAGAGGGTCTTCTGGGCAAGCTTTGAAGACCTTCCCAATGACCTCAAGTCATGCTTCCTCTACTTGGCCGCTTTCCCGAAGGACACCTTTCTGTCCACCGTCAGTATAGTGAGGATGTGGATGGCTGAGGGATTCATCAGGCCACAGAAGGGCAAGACCATCGAGGAGCTGGGTCACAACTATTTCAAGGAGCTAGCATTGAGATGCCTCGTTCAGGTTTCGGCGATGAACGAGGCCGGCGGCATTAAGAAAGTAATTGTTCACGGAAGGCTCCATGGGTTCCTGCTTTCGGAGGCTCGTGAGGCGGGCTTCATTGACGTCCATGACATGCATGATGTCTTTGTTCCGCCATCGGTGCGCCGCCTCTCTTTCATGAGTTTTCAAGGCGTATATACCACCTTCACCAACAAGTTTTGTAAGTTGCGTTCCTTCATATGCTGGGCCAAGGAAAAAGATCATCTTCCAAGCAGCAATGGCAGTGGCAGCGGAGGCGTGGACAAGGAGCATTGGCATGATCTCAGGTTTCTGCAGGGTTCAGATTTACTTCGTGTAGTTGACGTATGGGGACTAAGGATCAAGGAGTTGCCAAATGACATTGGCAACAAGATCCACCTGCGGTACCTTCGTGTAAACAGCGAGCACCTCAAGGAGCTCCCATCCAGCATTACAAGGCTGCTCAACCTGCAGACACTGGATATAAGGGATACTGGAGTCGAGGAGATTCACCCGTCCTTCTGGAAGATAAAGACGCTGCGGCATGTGATTGCAAAGAACCTCACACTTCCATCATCCATCAACGAAGAATTGGGCGAACTGCAAACGCTGCATGGTGTGAAGCCCAGCAAAGGAGAATGGGATCAAGATAACTGTCCACTGCTCAAGATGCCCAAACTCCGGTCACTGGAGCTGCATGAATTTATTGACGCTAGACACGGTGCCGCGCTGAGCACTGCCCTTGGGCAGATGCATCTCCTTGGCCACTTGAAGCTGAAAGGCGATGAGATCTCTTCCTGCATCTTCACTGGACAGCGCCTTCGATATCTTCAGACTGTAGAGCTGGATGGCACTGTGCAATGGCCGGCTGTAGATGTGTTTAATGATCTTCGCTTTGTCCGTCCAAACCTTGTTCAGCTCAGCCTGATAAATACAAATGATGCACCGGAAGACGTCCAACTGGAACTGAGAAAGGCTGGCTTTATCCGCTCCTGCCCGCTACTCCAACCAGTTTATCGGCTTTCTTACAAAAAAGGAGCGCTTGCAGCAAAACCGGAGCAGAAAGATGAAGCAAGGCCCATCAAAATGGAACAGCAGCACCAAGGTGAACAAGCTGAAGAGTGATATGGTGTCCTGGTTTATGTATCTCTAAATAAATGTTTCTGTTTCGTGAAACAATATGTTTGTATTGTGTTGTAATGACTTGTTTGCTTCGGATCTTTGTATGTTTATGTTCTGTTTGTTGCTGTTGTAAGTGTGAACTATTTTGTAGAATAAAAGAAAACAAAATAAGGCTTTTGCATTCAGTTCAGACCGATTGGGTAAATTCGTATTCTATCTTGCTGTGTGTGAGAGAGCGAGACTGAAGAAAGTTTGTGGACGGTTGCAGCATTGTCTTGGAGAAATGCACTGGAGGAGGCGAGGAGCTGGTCAATTTTCATGCATATGGGGCCATAACAAAAAATATGTAATACCAATCGCATGGGGTATAATACCATCCGCACCGGCTGACAGATAACAAAATAAACTCATAAATGCATAAGTTTATATATTAGTAAAATTGGCAAGAAAAAAACTCAATTAATAATGGTTGCCATTTTAATTTTATAATGGTCCCCTTCGTTGTATAATTCTACAGCACTAAAAGAAAGTGACAGACACCTACATTCATGAGAATTGCAAAATGGCAAGTGAAATGAGGATTATTCAACGTTGAAATAAAAAAATGGAATTTGGAATGGGGATTGGGAAATTTATTACCTTCTATGGCTGCCTTGCTAGAGATCATAGTTGGGCCTGGCTTAAAGTCGACCTGTCTTGGCCACGTATTGGATGCTGGCTGCCGAACATCTTGATTCTTGTTGGTTGTTCCACTTTTTTTTTTTTTTTTTTTGGCTAGAGATCATAGTTGAGCCAGCCGCACCTTGCTTCTGTGTGCGTGTGCCGAGTTCCGACTGGACCGGCGGCCGCTGCCACCATGCCATTCCTGGGCGCTCGACTGTCCACCCCCAACTTGACGCCCAGGCCCAACAGTAGCGCTGCCGTGGGCAAGGGGACGCCTGCCAGTGCCAGGTCCCGTCTTTATCAGATGCTCCGGCGGCCTGAAGGGCTGTAGGGTTCGAAGCAGTACGACCAGGAGCCCGGAGGAGAAAGGAGGACGAGAGACCTCAGAGGGCGGCAGCGGCGGCGCCGTGGCGGCTTCCGAGTCGCCGCCGGCCGGAGCCGGATGCTTAGACAGGCAAGCAAGCGTTATTTGCCTTGGGCTTTTTGCCTCAGTGGGCTTTCAGCTTGGGCTAGATTGGGCCAGAGAATTGAAAGGGGGTATAAGCATGTGTTTGGTTTGGGGTTAAAGTAATTGGGTTTGTCCAACCTAGTTTTATGGGATAAGATGAACTCATCTCTTATTTGGTTTGAGGAGTGCGTTGAACCCAGTTTTTTATTTGGTTCCTAAGACTATCTCCAACAACAATATCCAAAATAGAAGACCTGTTTCACGTTTGGGTTGTGCTATAGTGAATAGATTCAATACATATTTTTAGTCTTCTCCAACAACAACACCCAAAAGAGAATCTTCTTAGCAAATAGGTTTTCAGGAGAGAGGATACCCAGATTTGGGTTATGCATCTCCTGGCACCAAAAATAGGTCTCCTGTATGGGTAGTCTGTTGAAGACCAAAACAGTACTATCAAAGACCTATATTTGGATTTGCATCTCCTTACTGGAGATAGCCTAAGATGAAGAAGGATGGAACGAATGACATCTTGACACCATTAATAGTAGCCATTACTGGGGCCCACATGTCATTATCTTAATTTTATTTCCCAACCTTATCTTCAACCTCCTGTCGGACGAGCAGTATTTAGTTTGCACAGCCCAAGCAAATCGATGGTGGCCAGCACCTCCCCATGGCTGCTCCTTCCCATGGCCGCCACCTCCCCGTGGCCACTTGCCCGCAAGGCCAGCAGGAGTTTGTCATTTTGACTTGGTAAAATTATACAGAGTAAACACAACTTTCCACAAATTACATAGGCCCTTAACTATAAATACTTTGTCTCTAGGTAATTTTATAAAAAGAAACAAGAAAAAGCTTCTGCTTCGCAATTTAATCCTTTTTCCTCAAAACAACAGGGAGACGAGAGGATGGGACAATGGGAACGGCCAACCAGGGAGGGCGAGGGGCACTGCAGTCCGTTGGAACGAATCAGCGTTTGCGGGAACCGAGCACAGGGTTCGCACGGCAGCTGCAGCCCTTCGAGACTACCCAACCCATCGAGGAATAATAAGCACGGCAAGGACCAGCTGTCGGTGGGGCCATCAAGGATAACGTCGTTGCCGCCGCGTCCTTGGCGACTCGAAGGGCTTCGCGGGATTCCATCTTTGCGCGCGTGGGAAGTGCGGCGCCGCAGGAAGTCGTGATGCCAAGTCGAGTACGCGCACGTATATATCGCGCGCGGAGAAGTACGATGGCAAGTTTGTAAAGATGCCAAGTTGATTTGCCAAACTGTTGGAGGTTAATTTTTTTGGTTTTGCTAAATTTTTGTGGATGCCAAGTTGATTTGGCAAACTTTTAGAGATGCTCTAGTGCCGCAGCCACAGCCAGGGGCTCAACCAGCAGGCCCTTCGGCAGTGGCCTCCGCTTCTCCTCTCCAATCTAGGTACACATGTACCTAAACTATAGAGAAAATCCATGGTGATCAAATCCGGTTCAATGGAGTCGACGTGCAGTGGATCTACTTCGTTTGGGCTTGAATTCATGGGTGGCAACTGATCTCGTGAGCGGAGGCAGTGGTAGCAAATGCCATAGGGGCTAGATCGAATCCAGATAGCCTCTTGGCGGGTGGTCGATTCTATGGCTGCCTTAGCTAGCAGGTGTGCAATAGCAGGCGTCCAATGTCAGCTAAACCAATATGTGTGGCTTACGGACGTGATGAATAGGTAGTAGAGGAAGAAGAGTTCACTAGTATAAAACTTGATCGTGGGTGGTGGCGATGTGGAGGGCTTGATTTTAGAGTTTGTTGGACCAACATTTTGGGATGGTGGCAACAATCCATGGGCCTTCTGTACATGGAAGTCCATGGCATAGAGAGGCGGTGAGGTAATAGAGTGAGAATGTCTAATGCTATGAGTTGCGTGGCAACCTAGAGCCACCGTGTGGTGCACCGTCGTTGTTTTTTTATATGTGCGTGTCACTTGCAAGTACGTAGGTGGATGATCGGGCTTCCCATGTGGGCAGAGTCTTAGTTGTGCTGATTTGGCATCAAACCCCACAGGCTAAGCCTTATATCTAATTGCGCTAAAAATGCACCAAAGATCTTTAAAGTTGTCACATGGTGTCACTTATGTCCATAAACTTTAAAAATGTTTTTTTATGTCCAGAACTTGTTAAATGATACACCATAGGTCTATACTTGTTATGCAGACATTTTATCTGGCATGACGTTGCGACGTGGCAGAAAAATATGCACCGAACCACCTTCGGTGGTGGCCTCTGCTGCTTCTCTCCAATCTCCATAGAAGCCTAGAAACCAGACATGTTGCTATGGGCAGGTTGCAGAGTGCAGAGACTGAGGCACAGGGGCGCTACGGGAATTGACATTTACATTTATCGCATATTAGAAATCGAGAGATTAGATTTGAGGGGAGCTCCAGAAGTCCGGATGGATAGAAGGATTCAAGGTGAGAAATATTAATTATCAATCACTTTGCTCTTTTACAGTGCAGATGTTTAATTTGGGTAGGTTGGGTAAATATCAATCGTGTGTTTGCTCAGGTGGGAAAAATCCAAATCCCTTGTGCGCCTTTATAAAGATGCAAACAAAAATGCTGCAGTTGCATATTTCCCATTCTTTTACCAGCTTATATTAAGAAACCCAGCAGCAAATGAGAAGATAATATGCTATGACTCAGGTTTTGGGTGTTCAATGGACTCCCATCGGCCCAAGCGCGCAAACCAGAGCCAGGAAAACAGCGACAGCAATCCTCATCAGTTAGCCCAAGTGAATCCTTCCTGTGGGCTATGCATGCAGCAGAGGCAGATCGACGCAGGCACCATGGGTTGCTGGAGGCCCACGTCAATTGTCTCTTGTCTTGTGAGATCGAGCGAGACTCGGTAGCTCTGTTCGGCTGGCTGGATTGTACGGCTGGCTGGCTGATTGTTGTGAGAAAAAAATATTGCTAAATGGCTGGTTGATGTTGGCGAATAAGTTCAGGCGAACAGAGTAAATTATTTGCGGTTACCCTTTCTCATCAATTCAGTAGACCACTTTTGCTGCAAATGGGAATGTGGTTCAGTGGTAGACCTGTCCAGTAAAACGCTACCCATCAAGGTTGAAACTCTATGTCTCGAAGAAACTTTAGAGTACACGCGTTGTGGGCTGTGTGCGTCCAAGTTATACCTAGGAATGGCAAACAGAACGGGTATGGTCTTCCTTGGAGTGGGAGCACAAGGGAGCCATGAGCGACGGGCGGTTAGGAGAAAAGGAGGAGAAGACGAGCGAATGCTCTGTCGCCGCTCTTCCTGGGACACACCCAAGTTGTACCTACGGATGGCAATGGGGCGGGTCTTCCTTGGACCAGCCGGGAGCACAAGGGAGCCATGAGCGATGAGCTGCCAGGAGAAAAAGGACGAGCAGAGGCTCTATCGGGGATCTTCATGGGACGCACCCAAGTTGTACCTAAGGATGACAACGGGGCAGGTCTTCCTTAGAGTGGGAGCACAAGGGAGCGATGAGCGATGAGCAACCAAAGAAAAGGCGAGCGGAGGCTCCGTCATGGCTCTTCTTTAGACTCACCCAAGTTGTACCTAGCTAGGGATGGCAATGGGACAGGTGTTCCTTGGAGTGGCAGCACAAGGGAGCCATGAGCGACAAGCAGCCAGGAGGAAAAGGAGGAGAAGCTCACGGGAGGGAGAAGACGGGTAGATGCTCTATCGCGGCTCTTCCTGCGATGCGGACAGGAACAAGAGGGTGTGTTGGGATGCGGCTTGGCTCGTGCTGATAAGAACTTTGGGGGGGGGGGGGGGGGGGGGTGGGCTTTTTGATGGGCCTTCTTCAGTTTCTTTTTGCTTTGAAGGTAAAAATGAGTCTTACTTTTGGCCATCCTCACACCGATGGTGAACAGCGAATCAAGGCACGATTGTGTTTTTTTGGGACAGGTAGGGGTTGTCCTTTTGGCCCTTTTTATTCACCAAAGGGATGATTATTAGAGGACTAATCTATTTCGTCCCCCCAGTTAGCCCCTCTGTTTGGAAGTTTACCGAAGGGGCAGAAGGTAAGGACTAAAATTTTGTCCAATGGAATTGAACATGGGCTCATATTTGCTTTTTTTCAACAATATATTCTGTTTTTCCACATGGTCTTAGTTTAGTTTTCTCACGTGGTCCTAATTTTGATTTCTATTCTTTTTATTATCATTGTTAATCCTGTGGTACCTAACTGCCGGGCCTTTACAAACTAGGGAGAAATGAAAGCTTCAAAATAAAATTGCGAGAGTATATAATAATACAAAGTTAGAAAAGTATGGCGAAGATCACCGTTGCATTGTACAGCATGGCAGAACGAAACACCAAATTTCCAAATTTTATTAGAAAAAAAAGTACCTGGGAATACAACTGGAGCTCTTGCAGCAAATTGAGAAGATAAATTGCAAAGGTAAAAAAAATTAAAGATGTAGCTGAGGAAACCAGTACGTGAAGGTGAAGTGAAGCGCACACATATATAAACACAACTAGTTTGGAGTCGTTGAAGGTAGCTGTGCCAGAATCTCGTCTGCTAGTTTACGCGCATCGTTGTCAGGATCACTTCCAGATCCACCAGAGCCTTGGACGATCCTCTCCAAGCTGGTTTTCACTCCCTTCTCCCGCGAGATTTCGCTACACAGTGTGGCGCGGATCTTTGCAGGAGCATTCCGCAGGAGCAGGCATGCCACTGCCAGTGATTCCCTCACCACGTCGTCGTCTAGGTCTAGTTCGCCGCCTCCGCCGCCGTGTTTGCCGCCGGCCGACGACGACAAATGAGCCAAAGGCAACACGGCCGTCAGAACAAGGTCTGTCGCTTTGTATTCGACCTCGTAGTAGTTCTTGTTGCCGGCGAACACCTTGAGGGCCCCAAAGGCAGCCAACATCAGTCGTCGGTGGTTCGTCGCCAGGGCCTCCTGGAGCTTGTTTCTAGCCATGGCGAACGATACTGTGCCATTTTCTGGACCTTTTACTTCCTCTTCTTCCACGATATAATCGGCGAGTGAGCAGAACAACCGTGGTTGCGCACGAGCAGAGTGCTGCAGTAACAGGTTCTTCTTTGCAGTAGATGAACCAGCAGCACATCTTGCGGCCGATGCCCGAAACCGGCGACGCAAGGGCGGCACGCCCTGCTGCTGCAGACATGAATGCATCAAAGGGTTAGAGGACGCCATCTAGAGAAATACCGAGGCTGGCATGCAATCACAAGATCATGAGGAAGTACTAGCTAGGAAATTATTAATTAATTAAAGATGCATGTGTGGATTTGACTAACCGGGTTATCTTGACGAGGGTGGCAATCACCGTGGGTCACGAAGAGCCCTCCTCTAGCCCTAGCACTGTCGCGGATGCACAGAGGCAGCTGAGGGGTGCATCTTGTTAGAAGAGCCATTTCCACGCCAAGTGCTTTGGTAGACTGAAACGCAGCAAGCCAATATATAGGCTTACTACGTACCAGCCCAAACCATTGCTTGAGCTGCTTATTAAGACGTTCACATGGAGAAACTGGCCGGATGACTTGAGCGACCGAGTCATATCATGGCACAAATCACTTGTCATTTTTATATTAATAAGGTAAAGTTTATTTTTCGACCTTTACAATTCAACTTGCACGAGTTCGATTTTTAACACTCAACCATAAAACCGGGTAGTAAGCACCGTTCAACTCTCGAAACCATATAAATTTGATCCGTTTGCTAGTTGCAAATAAAGGTGGCTTCCAATTTTCAAAAATAATACAAACTACTTTAATCTAAAAAATATATGAAACTAATAGCATTTTTCGGTAAAAAAACTATGTATTAATTCATTCGTGGTCTATCTGAAGTTATTTGGATCTCGTTTGTTCATGTTTCCAATAAACCAGGCTAGAAGCAATAAAACAATACGAACCAAAATAAAATATGCTCCAAATAACTGTAAATAGAATATGAACAGTTTAGTAACTTTTTTTTTGGAAAGGTTGGTATTAGATTCTTTTTTTATTTATAATGCATAAGTTATGATATTTTTTAGATATTTAAAAAACGTTTTATCATTTAAGAAAATAGAAAACCACCTTTGAAAATAGCGAAAAGGACCAAATTTATCTGGTTTTCAAAAGTTTAGAGGTATCCGGTACCCAGTTTTAAAGTTAAGAGTGAAAATTGAACTATTATGCAAGTTGAGGGTTGAAAATAGCATTCTAAAAGAGCCCAATATATCTTAAACCAGACATTGCATTATCGCTAGACACAATTATCCTAACTCGTATTAGCATAGGTCATGAGCTCAAATCACATAGTAGACACAGAGAGCACACACACAAAGGTAGTTTGAGAATAAAATGGCGGGATGAAAAATTCCTTGCTCTTTCATAGTAGGTATAGAGTATAGATTATATATAAAAATAGATATTGTATTCTAAAGAAAACGCACTGCAGGGAGGTAACTATATTATATTCATACACCCTCAGATACCTGCGTAGTAAAAAAAAATTGTCCAACTAACAGAATAAATTGCGCCAACTTGAGTACTAGCATCTTGGACGATGTGCATGGACCAACACAAGATAAAAAAGGTTAAAAATACCGGCTCTTTTTATTTGACTGACCAAGGACCAACACATAATAAAGTATCCACAAGCACATGCATTACATTCACACAACACCACAATGTACTCCTGCATGCAAGTCTATGGTTGCACATCTAGTCAATGTTCATGAAGGAGAGGGGGCGCCATCAACCACCCAAATAGCTAGTAGGCTAGATAAGTAGGGTTTAAGATTCATTTGTTATATGACCTCCTAAGTCTACTTAACAATAATAATGTTTTAAATTTATAGTGTTACAACTCATCTCCAGCAGTAAGGTGGTCCGATTTTGAGGATGAAGCCCGATGTTAATCCCATCAGGCCATCACCGTGTTATTGGTTGATGCATCTCTGCCAGGTGACTAGACCGATCAAGTTAGGCCATTCCACAAATCACTATTTTATTTATAAATAATAAAAGGGTAAAGTGTATTTTTCAACCTTCAACTTCCGCAGGAGTTCGATTTTCAACACTCAATTAAAAAACCGGATCAAAACCGGATTAATTTGATCCTTTAGCAAGATGCTAAGGTGGTTTCCAATTTTCAAAATAATACAAATTGTTTGTCTCTAAAGTTGATAACTTATTTATGTTAAATCAAAAAACTATATATGAAACCAATACCATGTTTTGCAAAAGAAAAGTATGTTTTAACTCATTGCTGATCTATTAAAAGTTATTTGAATATTATTTGTTCGTGTTTCTAATAAACCAAACCACAAGCAATAGAACAATAGCAACAAAAGTAAAAACATGTTTCGAATAACTGTAAATAGATTACCAACAATTTGGTAACATTTTTTTGGTAAGATTTCGTATTAGTTTCATATTATTGGCATAGTTCATGAGTCCAAATCATATAGTAAACATAGAGCGCACGCACAAGAGTAGTTTGAGAAGTACAAAGGGCGAGACAGAGACAACCTTCACTCTTTAATATTAGCTCTTTAATATTAGGTATATAGTATAGGTATAAAAATATATACAGTATTTTAAATATAACTCCACTTTTTGTTGGGAGGTAACTTACTTATTCATACACCCTCAGATACATGCGTAGTAAAAAAATTTGTCCAACTAATGAAGAATATTATGCACCAACTTGAGTACTACCATCTTGGATCTGCAGGGACCGACACATGATAAAAGGTTAAAAATACCTTAACTACTGGCAACTTGGTTCTTTTTCAGTTTGCTAGTTGCAAAGGTGGCTTCATATTTTAAAAAATAATACAAATATTGTTTTAATCTCTAAATTTATTAATTATTTATTTTGAATCAGAAGATATATATGTGAGACTAATACTATTTTTCGAAAAAAAACTATGTATTAACTCGTTGGTGGTCTATGATCTAGAGTTATTTGAATCTTATTTGTTCATATTTCCAATAAACCAGACCACAATCAATAAAACAATAGGAACAAAAAATAAAATATGTTCCAAATAACTATGGTTCGATAACATTTTTGGGAAGATTGGTATTAGCCTTTTTTTAAATTTACAATGCATGATGTTTTTCGATATTTTACAACTTGTTATCCTTGAAGAAAATAGAAAGCAAGCTTTAAAACTAGCAAAAAAAAATTATCTGATTTTCAAAAGTTTAGAGTTGTCCAGTACCCTATTTCAAACTTTAAGAATGAACATTGAACTATCGTGCATGTTGAAGGTTGAAAAATGCACTTCAAGAGAACCCAATACATCATAGAATCGAACTTTGTATTACCGCTAGACGCAAGTTATCCTAACTCGTATTATTGGCATAGGTCATGAGTCCAAATCATATAGTAAACAAAGAGGGCACGCACAATAGTAGCTTGAGAAGTACGAAGGGCGGGACAAAGACATCCTTCACTCTTTAATATTAGCTCCTTAATATTAGGTATATAGTATAGGTATAAAAATATATTTATAGTATTTTAAATATAACTCCAATTTTTTTTGGGAGGTAACTATTATTTATTCATACACCATCAGATACATGTGTAGTAAAAAAATTGTCCAACTAACGGATAATATTATGCGCCAACTTGAGGATTAGCATCTTGGGTCTGCAGGGACCGACACATGATAAAAGGTTAAAAATACCTTACCTACTGGATCTTGGTTCTTTTTCCATTTGCTAGTTGCAAAGGTGGATTCCTATTTTCAAAAATAACTAGAAATGCTCGCGGCGTTGCCGCTTGTGGCCAGTGTGGGGGTTTGAAACGTAGCATTTACTACCTATTCTTTTCATGCTGATATTGGACATGTATATATGCTGTCATCTCGATTCGCTCCTCATAACTCGTCAGGTTGGATCATTCAGTTATAGATTAGGTCTATGTTTAAATCAGTCAAGATCCCAAACTGGTGTATATTTAAGATGTACCTACTAGCAATTCTCAAGGATAAGCACATCGCAAAAGAACATATATAGCTGTCTAATAAAGAATAGGTAGTTTGCTCATCCAAGGCAATTGATGTAATAAACAATATGCTCACAAAAAAATGTAATAAAGAATAGTTATTAACATCAGGAACAATGTTGCTTCCCTTATAGACCTTGCCTTTCAACAAGTACTAAAATATTTTTGTATTAATAAGTGAAGATATATCTGACTGTCTGTTATGATCTGCCAATCCAATGAGAGCTAACATGCTATTCAAATGAAATCTACTACTATAGCAGAGTGGCTGCTCCTTCCCTCCAAGCTGGAAAAGGTATTTTGGAAGTGGTCTGATAAAGCTGAAAATGCAAAAATCATGGCAGAAATCACAACCTTAGGGGAATGAAAGGTAGTACAGCACCATCCAAAGGTATCTCTACTGTAGTAGTGCCAAATTTAGCAATTCCACAAAAGGAATCAAATAATGCTGCATTCCACATATCTGGACCTTGAAACTTACTTCTTCACTTTCTTCAGGTTAGCTGTGGGCTGGTACGAAGATGAAGATACATATGCATTATGCAACACAAAACACGTAAAAGCAACTGTTCAACATAGGAGTAGCTAGTTTCAGAATAGTTGAATCAGATATTCATGAGAATGGTTGTGCCTAAACCAACCCTAAAAGCATACATGATAGCTGTCTGTTCAATAATAATATACAAGATTTCAGATACATTTAGGGACAATCATATTTGGCCGATTGGGAAGCAAAAAAATAATATGAATTTTACAAAAGACTCGGAATGCATAAATGACAAATTTGGAATGACTAATTGGTTAAATAACCCGGTTCGGTCAGTTATGGAAAACATATTATGGTAAAACACTTTTTTATTGCCCATACATTTTGGCTGCTATGTCGGGGATTAATCACATCAATAATCCTGAAAGTTCTAAATTAGACCGGGAAATGTTTCATTATGACATAGTCACCCCACTTTATTTAATTATTTAATACCTTTTAATGCAGATGTAGCTCTGAGAGAAAAAGAGTTCGAGTTCATGTGGATAAGAGCAAAAGTTCTTCCTTGAGAGCTGCAATAAAAGTTATAAGTAGATGAATATGTAATTACTTTTTGAACCTGACCTATTCTGTCATCATTAGCAACAACACCCCCTTTTCTCTATCAGCCATTACTGCAACAACATTCTCATAATCCTAAACAATGAATAAATAATTTCTTAGAAAAACAAAGGTTAACTAAGTGTTCACTTTGAAGAAAACTGACTTTGAGTGTTTTGCATGCCCACGGTACCATAACACCTTTTCCTTATTTTAGCAAATTATTCCAAATCATAGGCATGCAGATACGATCTAGGTTAGGTTATGCAAAAACGATTCCAAAAACACTTATTATTATCATAACATACGGAGATTTCAAATATTATCTGGTACTCACAGATAAGAAAAACAGAAAGTATTACATGAGTTTAATGAAGACTGACCAAAAAAGGGAATTGAGCTATCAGTGATAGTGCTAGATTTTTAAAAAACAATTCTTTCAGTTAAAAAATTATGAGATGTAAATAATCTCGATGGTATTTGATAACAGTAGTGATTTTAGTTAATTAGAGTATGAGTTATGCTCAAATGCTTTGACATTTAGCTGAGCTTTTCTTTTTCACCCGATGATGTCCATGTCCAGTATTCTGATCTCCTGGGGCATTTTGAGGCTATCGACCTCTATCTAACCACCTTCCTCTTGGATGATTATGTGGATTTTAGAAAGTATGGAAACCAAATTGGTCTGGACTAAGGATTTTTTATTGATTTATTCCTCTTGAATGAATTGAAATTCAATAAACAATTGGCATGTATCTCGAGTGTTAAAATTCATAGAAATCTATGCTGTCTCTGAATAGGTCCACGAACTCAAACTGAATGTACCTCTACAATAGAGTAGATTGCACAACACATAACCAGGCTCAAATAAAAAAGGTCACAGAAGCTGGGTGTCAACGTTAGCTATAGCTTCTCAGTTGACAATTTCTGCATGTAAAACAACAATATTGAACTTACCTAGGCAACAATTTCTCTATAGAAAACAACGAGACTGAACTTATACCTAGGAGAATTCTCTTTCGTGCAACAGATCTGAGAGACAGGGAAGGTACGCACCAGCAGTCATAGCCCCTAGGGACAGCCTATGCCGAGGAGATCGTGGGCTCGTGAGCCGCAATGTTGACCTTGTGCTGCTGGCCCACTGCCGCCGAGGAAAGGGAAGACGAAGGGTCGGGAAGTGGTTGAGAGGAGGCGTCCATTGCTGCTCTGTCTCTTTGGTGCTTGCAAAGCGGAGAAGACGGGGCGGCACGGATTAGCCCCCGTTGTTCCTCCGCGCTCACCAATGCGTTTCTAGCCACGGGAGCTGCACGGCCCCTGCCCGCCACGGGATGGCCGGGTCGGAGAGGCCAGGGCGCCGCGCCCGCACCTCGCCTTGCTGAAGTCTTCGCAGCCGCTGGGCCCCCACCCGCGCCGGGATGGCTCCGGTAGCGGACGCCGGCCGCGCCAGGGTCGCAGGGGCCTCTGGTCCCCCGCCCGTGCCAGGATGGCCGAGATCGGAGCGGCCGGGTCTGTCGCGCCCGCACCCTGTGACAGAACCGCCTTAATCATAGGGCCCACGTGCACCGTTGGAAGACCCTAGTTTGGTTTTGGTAATTGATGAAACCTAGTTACTAATCTAAGTGCTAAGTATGTGTAGCAAATAAAAGATTAGTAATAAGGAGGAAGATGACATGAGCACAAGTGAAGATCAAGATGAAATGATTAAGGAGAAAGAAAAGGATTTAAAGAAGGAAAGCTAGAGGTTAAGGTATATTCAAATAGGGCTTTTCTTTTAGTGATTAAGACTCCAAGTGGGAGTGATCACATATAGGATAGATAACCGACTATCAAGGGGAGAACTAAACTATTGGATTACTTTCAAGTGCTCTAGATTGCATCTCATATGCATTGAACTAACCAACCTAGAGAATCCCTTTGAAAAACCCTTGGAAAATATTTGCAAAATGCTAACACACTATGCACAAGTGTAGAAGACCTTGAGTGTTAGCACATAGAAGTAAGGGGTGAGAAATAGACATGAAAAACGCTGAGAAATGAGCGTCGGACTATTAGCAGGGGCAGCGTCGGACTATTGTCCAGAGTCCGACGCCTAACCCTAGCTTCGGCCAATAGTGAGCGTCGGACGCTCATTTTACGAGCGTCGGACTATTGAGGTGTCCAGTCCGACGGTGCCGAGCAGCGAGGTGTGACGCGTGGCGTAATCCGAGAGCGTCGGACGCTGAGGCTTAGTCCGACGCCGAGCGTCGAACGGAGTCCGATGCGGTTTTAGCGTTTCTGGACCTCTCTGGAAGTGTCGGACGCTAAGTTTCTTTAGTCCGATGGTGCTCACGCGATCGTCCGACGGTACGCGTACAGTGAGCTGAGAGAGGGCGTCGGACTCTGCGGTTTAGTCCGACGCCCCCAGTTCGACGATCTGAAAACTGGCGCGAAGACGACCGTTGAGATCGGACGAACGTCGTTCAAATCTGTTGACACGTGGCGAAGATCTAGAGCGTCGGACGCTACCGTTTGGTCCGACGCTGTCGGTCCGACGGTATAAAATCGTGTTTAACGGCTGTTTCAGTGGGTGTAACGGCTAGGAGTTGGCTTGAGTGTATTTATACTCCCTCCCTGGTCACTTGGTGACTCTCTTGCACACTTGGGTCATTGCCATATAGTTTGTTGCATTCTAGCCTCCCACTCTCTCACTAGTTCATCATCTAGATCATCCTTGCGAGATTGAGTGAACCTCAAGTGCATCATTGCTTGTGATTTGCATTCTAGAGCACTTGAGAGCAAGACTCGGATTAGTTCTTATTGTCTTGGGACATTGCCGTGTCCCTAGACGGCTTGGAGGAGAAGAAGGTGTGAAGGAGCTTGGTGATTGTGCTTGCTCACACCCGTGATTGTGAGGGGTTCTTGTGCCTTCCCCGAGCGGAGTGCTCAAAGGTAACTCTAGTGGATTGCTCGTGTCTTTGAGTTACTTCCTCCGTGGTAGGTTCTTGTGGCGCCTAGTGTAGGCTCGGTGTGTGATACCGATTAGCCACCGAACCACCGGTTGAAGTCGACACAACGAGGACGTAGCGTGCCGGCAAGCACGTGAATCTCGGGGATAAATCTTGGTGTCTCTATTGATTTCCTCACCTTCGAGTGAGTGACTTATTGATTGTCCCGGTGATTGGCTTCCTCACAAGGCAAAGGTTTATTCGACAATCATCTCTTTCTTATTCTTGTGCAAAGTAGCTTGTTCATTTGTCTTAAGTAGTTGTGTAGTTGTTTAGCTTTTGCTAGCTCACTTGTGTGGATTAGAACTAAGGTTTGACTAAAATTGTGTAGGTGGCTTGCCTAGGTTAGTGGTTGCCTTAGCATTTCATTTATAGCCTCTTGTGGTTCTAATCACTTGTTTAGTGGTTTGTAGAATTTTTATTTAGGCTATTCACCTCCCCTCTAGCCATACTAGGACCTTTCAAGTGGTATCCGAGCCGTGGTCACCGTTTAGTCAAGGCTTAACATCCTTCGGTGCATTGAAATGGCTCATATCATGTTCAATCATGTTGGGGGCAAACCACCTCACTTTGATGGCACAAGTTCATTTGACTATTGGAAGAGAAAGGTGAGGATGTATCTTGGCTCAATTCATGAGAAGGTGTGGGAGGTCACCGAGAAGGAATACATTGTGCTTGATCCCGCAAGCCCCAATCAAGAGAACAATCAATGTAATACAATGGCTCCCAACACCATTTACAATGGCATTGACTCAAAGGTGTTTGAGCAAATCAAGAATTTGGATAGAGCAAGTGAAGTATGGACAAGATTAGAGCAAACCTATGAGGGCACTTCAATGGTAAAGAGTGCCAAGTTGTACATGTTCAAGGACAAGCTCTCAAACTTCAAGATGGATGATGGAGAGAGCATTCCGGAGATGTTCTATAGGCTCCAAGTGATCATCAATGATTTGAAGGCCTTGGGTGAGAAAACAAGTGATGAGGACTTTTCTCACAAGTTTCTCATGTACTTGCCCAAGAGGTTCAAGACCTTGAGGACTATCATCTTCCGGGGTGGCTTGAAGGGTGTCACTCCAAATGAGATTCTTGGTGATGTAATGACCGAGGATCAATACAATGAGAAGAGTGATAGTGAAGAAGTGAAGAAGGATGATGATAAGAGCAAGAAGACCGTGGCATTCAAGTCCACCACCTCTTCCTCCAAGAACAAGGGCAAGGGCAAGAAAGTACAATCTAGTGATGATGATGCATCTAGTCTTGATAGTGATGATGAGGCACTAGCTCTCTTTGTGCGCAAGTTTGGAAGATTCATGAAGAAGAAGGGCTATGGTGTTAGAAAGAGAAGAGATAACTTCAAAGGCAAGAATATAGTAAGGAAGTGCTACAATTGCAAGAGCACGGATCATCTTGTGGCGGATTGTCCTAATGCTAGTGATGATGAAGATGATTACAAGAAGAAAGGCAAGAAGGACAAGAAGGACAAGGTGGAAAAGAAAGAGAAGAAGAAGTTTAACTTCTCCAAGAAGAAAGGTGGATCCTATGTGGTGACATGGGATAGTGATGCTTCCTCCGATGATGATGACTCTAGTGATGATGATGAGAGGAAGACATCCAAGAAGAAGGCCATGGCTTCTATTGCTATCAACAAGAAGCCTTCATCATTTGATTCATCATGCTTTATGGCTAAGTCCACTAAGGTAAAATACGATGACTCAAGTGATAATGAAAAAGATGATAATGATAGTGATAGTGATGATGATGAGCCTAGTGTAGCACAACTCATGGACATGTTAGAGCAAGCCGAATATCTTATTAGCTCCAAGTCTAAGAAGTGCAAAAAATTGTCCAAGAAATTAAAAACTCTTGAACAATCATTTGATGAGCTAAGTGCTTCTCGTGAGTGTCTAAAGGAAGACCATGAGGATCTTAAACTAGCTCACACCAAGCTTGAGGAAGCTCACTCCTCACTCTTAGAGCTAAGCAAGGTAGAAGACATTGGTAAAACATGTGATGTGGGTGTAACTTGTGATCTAATGAATGAATCAACTAATGAAACACTTGTTGCAACCACATCTAATAACACTAGCTCATCATCATCATCCACTTCTACTTCTACCTTCACTACTAGTGTTGATCCAACACTAAAAGTTGAAAATGAGAAATTAAAGAAGGAAGTGGACAAGCTAACCCGCGTATTGGGCAATGCCTATGGTGGGGATGCCCGCTTACTACAATGTTTGGGTAGCCAAAGATATAGTAACTCTAAGGAGGGACTTGGCTATACTCCCAAGAAAGGCAAGGCGGCCTTTGTAATTCCAAAGCCTAGCTTTGTGAGGAGCAATGGTCGGTTTTGCAGCAAGTGCAAGCAAGTTGGGCATATTGAGGCAAATTACATCACTAACAATAAGAACAAGCAAATAAAATTTGCAAGTGCTAAATCTATTAGACTTGATTCTTGTTACATGCTTACCAAGGGTGAGAAAGGTGTCAAAGTCAAATACATTGGTACACCTAAAGAGAGCCCAAGGTTGAAGGCTATTTTGGTACCAAAGGCTTTGATTGCTAACCTCCAAGGACCCAAACAAGTATGGGTACCTAAAAGACATTGACTTGTTTTGTAGGTAAATTACAAAGCCGAAGGGAGGCATTGGGTTCTTGATAGTGGGTGTTCTCAACACATGACCGGTGATTCAAGAATGTTCAACCAAATAAATTCTAGTGGCAATGAGTATGATAGTATCACATTTGGGGATAATAGCAAAGGCAAGGTCAAGGGTCTAGGAAAGATTGCAATATCAAATGATCTAAGCATCTCCAATGTGCTATTAGTTGAGAGTTTGAACTTTAATCTATTGTTGGTGGCTCAACTTTGTGATCTTGGTTTCAAATGCATCTTTGGTGTTGATGATGTGGAAATCATTAGTGTGGATGGATCAAATTTGATATTCAAGGGATTTAGATATGAGAATCTCTATCTAGTGGACTTTGGTGCTAGAGAATCACAATTGTCAACATGCTTACTCTCTAAGTCAAGCATGGGTTGGTTATGGCATAGGCGGCTTGGTCATGTTGGAATGAAGCAATTGAACAAACTTGTGAAGCATGACTTGGTTAGAGGCCTTAAAGATGTTGAGTTTGAGAAGAACAAGTTATGTAGTGCATGTCAAGCCGGAAAACAAGTAGGCAACACTCCTCCTAAGAAGAGTATGATGAGCACATGCAAACCATTTGAGTTATTGCACATGGACTTGTTTGGACCAACTACATATACAAGCATTGGCAGCAACAAGTATGGTTTGGTGATAGTGGATGACTTCTCAAGAGATACATGGGTTTTCTTTATAAATGACAAAAGTGATGTTTATGGTATCTTCAAAACTTTTGTCAAGAGAAGTTGCAATGAATTTGAAACAACCATCAAGAGGGTGAGAAGTGATAATGGTAGTGAGTTCAAGAACACAAGAGTTGACGAGCTTTGTGATGACTTAGGAATCAAACATTAATTCTCGGCTAAGTACACACCTCAATCAAATGGTCTAGTTGAAAGAAAGAATAGGACTCTCATTGATATGGCAAGATCTATGCTTAGTGAGTATAATGTGAGTCAATCTTTTTGGGCCGAAGCAATCAACACGGCATGTTACTACTCCAATAGACTCTATTGCCATCCTATGTTGGAGAAGACTCCATATGAGATCTTGAATGGAAGAAAGCCAAATATTGCATATTTTCGGGTGTTTGGTTGTAAGTGCTACATATTGAAGAAAGGAACTAGATTGGACAAATTTGAGAAGAAATATGATGAGGGATTCTTGCTTGGTTACTCCACCACTAGTAAAGCTTATAGAGTATGGAACTTGGGAAGTGGTCAACTTGAGGAAGTTCATGATATTGAATTTGATGAAACCAATGGGTCTCAAGATCAAACTGAGAATCTAGATGATGTGAGTGGACCTGAATTGGCAAAGGCTATGCAAGAAATGGACATTGGTGACATAAGGCTGACTCAAGTGGTTGACATAGAAGATGACAAAGATCAAGTGCAAGTTCCTTCAAATGATCAAGCTAGTGACTCTCAAGTGCAAACTCAAGATCAAGCTAGTTCCTCTCAAGCAAATCAATCAAATGCACAATGAAGCTCAAGCAATCAACCTCAAGTGCTTCAACCCACAAACATCGCAAGAGATCATCCTTTGGACCAAATTGTTGGTGATATTCAAAAGGGTGTGCAAACAAGATCAAGACTAGCATCATTTTGTGCTCACTATTCATTTGTGTCATTTGAAGAGCTGGAGAACATTGAGAAGGCATTGAAAGATAGTGATTGGGTAAATGCTATGCATAAAGAGCTCAACAACTTTGAAAGAAATGAAGTTTGGGAATTGGTAGAGAGACCAAAGAACTACAATGTTATTGGCACCAAATGGGTATTTAGAAACAAGCAAGATCAAGATGGTGTTGTAATAAGGAACAAGGCAAGACTAGTGGCACAAGGGTACACTCAAGTAGAAGGATTGGACTTTGGTGAAACCTATGCTCCGGTTGCAAGATTGGAAGCAATAAGAATTCTTCTAACATATACTTGTGCTCACAACATCAAGCTTTACCAAATGGATGTCAAGAGTGCATTTCTCAATGGATTCATCAATGAGTTAGTATATGTTGAACAACCACCCGGTTTTGAAGATGAAAAGAAACCGAATCATGTGTACAAGTTAAGGAAAGCACTCTATGGTTTGAAACAAGCACCAAGGGCATGGTATGAGAGGCTAAGGGATTTTCTCCTCTCTAAAGGTTTCAAGATGGGCAAGGTTGACACCACTCTATTCACCAAGAAAGTTGATGGTGACTTGATGATCATGCAAATCTATGTTGATGACATTATCTTTGGATCAACTAGTCAAGCTTTGTGTGCGGAGTTTGAAAAGATGATAGCTAAAGAATTTGAGATGTCTATGATGGGTGAACTCACATACTTCCTTGGACTTCAAATTAAGCAAATGAAGAATGGCACATTCATAAGTCAAGGCAAGTACACAAGAGACATGATCAAGAAGTTTGGAATGCAAGATGCAAAACCAATTAGCACTCCGATGGGGACTAGTGGAAGCTTGGATGATGATAAAAGTGGCAATATGGTTGATCAAAAGGCATATCGGTCTCTAATTGGAAGTTTGCTCTATGTCACCGCATCAAGACCGGATGTCATGTTTAGTGTGTGCATGTGTGCAAGATATCAAGCATCTCCTAGAGAGAGTCATATGAAGGCCGCAAAGAGGATATTGAGATATTTAAAGCACACTCAAGATGTTGGATTGTGGTATCCCAAGAGTGCAAAGTTTGAGTTGATTGGATATGCCGATGCGGACTATGCCGGTTGCAAGATAAATAGAAAGAGTACATCGGGCACATGTCAACTCTTGGGAAGATCTCTTGTCTCATGGTCATCAAAGAAGCAAAATAGCATTTCACTCTCCACCGCCGAAGCCGAATACATTAGTGCGGGGAGTTGTTGTGCTCAAATCCTATGGATGACGGCAACTTTGAGGGACTATGGAATTAACTTCAAGAAAGTGCCATTGTTTTGTGACAATGAGAGCGCTATCAAGTTAACTCAAAATCCGGTTCAACATCAAAGAACCAAGCATATTGATTTGAGGCACCACTTTATCCGGGATCATCAATAAAAGGGTGACATTGACATTCAAAGTATTGGAACCGATGATCAATTGGCCGACATACTCACCAAGCCACTAGATGAGAAGAGGTTTTGCAAGCTAAGGAATGAGTTGAATATTCTTGATTTCTCATATATGAGTTGAGCTCACCCCACATATGTGACATGCCTCTCCTTCGACAAAGCAAGGTAAAATTGTTTGACATAACATCATACTTGCTAGGACTTGTATAGAGCATATAGACATATTCACCTCTTAGGATCATTCATGGAAATTAAAATGTTTTTGATGGATATATGCTACCACTATTGCCTTGCTTGATTGTATGATCTAGTGGTAACATATGACATGTATGTGTGCTTAATCCCCTAGTGTTCAAACTAGTTCATTAGCTCAAGGTGTATAACTTAACATGGGCAAGATAACCCCTAGTGGCGTGAAGAAGTTTGTCCTTGGATCAAACTTAGTTATATATCCTAGGCAAGTGCACTAGATTGAGTCAAAGTGATACATCAACTCTCTTTCCAAAATCAAATGAACTTGACTAACTATCTCTACTCCACTTAACTTTTTTGAGCAATTGTTGACAAAGGGGGAGAGAAAGTTACAAAAGAAAGAGAAAGAGCGATGAACCACATTAGGCCGATGATGGGAGAGCAATAGGCCAAAGAAAAGGGGAAATTAAAATTTTGAAGCACACAAGTATGGAGAGCAATCACATATGCAAGTTGTTGCATTTGGATGTGCATTAATCATATGATTACTCATTGCATGTGTATTTACTTTCTTATACATGCTTGTGTGGTGCATTGTTAGTAGTAGGATTTGAATGATGATTTGAACAACTAGCATGTGTAGTGGTAACTAGTTGGTTGTATTTCTTCAAATGGTAACTAGAGCTTGCTTATAATGTGATCTCACGGTATACTCTAGTATTTGTGACCTTCTAGTTACTAAGGTGATAAGGATGGTGTACATGGCAACTCCGATGGTATCACGCTTCAAAGGTCCATTCTACACACCATTAGCACAATTTTGGTAGAATTACTCTCTATTCAATACATATGTGCTAGCTTTCAATCCAAACTCGATGCACATATGTAGGGGGAGCCAATACTACCAAAATAGAACTTATGATGGTTGTACAAATCCTTTCATGATATACTCAAGGACAAGCATGATAAGTTCAAAATTTTAATGCATATTTTTTTTGTAAAAGGGTTGTCATCAATTACCAAAAAGGGGGAGATTGAAAGACCCTAGTTTGGTTTTGGTAATTGATGAAACCTAGTTACTAATCTAAGTGCAAAGTATGTGTAGCAAATAAAAGATTAGTAATAAGGAGGAAGATGACATGAGCACAAGTGAAGATCAAGATGAAATGATCAAGAAGAAAGAAAAGGACTTAAAGAAGGAAAGCTAGAGGCTAAGGTATATTCAAATAGAGCTTTTCTTTTAGTGATTAAGACTCCAAGTGGGAGTGATCACATTTAGGATAGATAGCCGACTATCAAGGGGAGAACTAAACTATTGGATTACTTTCAAGTGCTCTAGGTTGCATCTCATATGCATTGAACTAACCAACCTAGAGAATCCCTTTGAAAAACCCTTAGAAAATATTTGCAAAATGCTAACACACTATGCACAAGTGTAGAAGACCTTGAGTGTTAGCACATAGAAGCAAGGGGTGAGAAATAGACATGAAAAACGCTGAGAAATGAGCGTCGGACTGTTAGCAGGGGCAGCGTCGGACTATTGTCCAGAGTCCGACGCCTAACCCTAGTTCCGGCCAATAGTGAGCGTCGGACGCTCATTTTACGAGCGTCGGACTATTGAGGTGTCCAGTCCGACGGTGCCGAGCAGCGAGGTGTGACGCGTGGCGTAATCCGAGAGCGTCGGACGCTGAGGCTTAGTCCGACGCCGAGCGTCGAACGGAGTCTGATGCGGTTTTAGCGTTTTTGGACCTCTCTGCAAGTGTCGGACGCTAAGTTTCTTTAGTCCGACGGTGCTCACGCGATCGTCCGACGGTACGCGTACAGTGAGCTGAGAGAGGGCGTCGGACTCTGCGGTTTAGTCCGACGCCCCCAGTCCGACGATCTGAAAACTGGCGTGAACACGACCGTTGAGATCGGACAAACGTCGTTCAAATCTGTTGACACGTGGCGAAGATCTAGAGCGTCGGACGCTACCGTTTGGTCCGACGCTGTCGGTCCGATGGTCGGTCCGACAGTATAAAATCATGTTTAACGGCTGTTTCAGTGGGTGTAACGGCTAGGAGTTGGCTTGGGTGTATTTATACTCCCTCCCTGGTCACTTGGTGACTCTCTTGCACACTTGGGTCATTGCCATACACTTTGTTGCATTCTAGCCTCCCACTCTCTCACTAGTTCATCATCTAGATCATCCTTGTGAGATTGAGTGAACCTCAAGTGCATCATTGCTTGTGATTTGCATTCTAGAGCACTTGAGAGCAAGCCTCGGATTAGTTCTTATTGTCTTGGGACATTGCCGTGTCCCTAGACGGCTTGGAGGAGAAGAAGGTGTGAAGGAGCTTGGTGATTGTGCTTGCTCACACCCGTGATTGTGAGGGGTTCTTGTGCCTTCCCCGAGCGGAGTGCTCAAAGGTAACTCTAGTGGATTGCTCGTGTCTTTGAGTTACTTCCTCCGTGGTAGGTTCTTGTGGCGTCTAGTGTAGGCTCGGTGTGTGATACCGATTTGCCACCGAACCACCGGTTGAAGTCGACACAACGAGGACGTAGCGTGCCGGCAAGCACGTGAACCTCGGGGATAAATCTTGGTGTCTCTATTGATTTCCTCACCTTCGAGTGAGTGACTTATTGATTGTCCCGGTGATTGGCTTCCTCACAAGGCAAAGGTTTATTCGACAATCATCTCTTTCTTATTCTTGTGCAAAGTAGCTTGTTCATTTGTCTTAAGTAGTTGTGTAGTTGTTTAGCTTTTGCTAGCTCACTTGTGTGGATTAGAACTAAGGTTTGACTAGAATTGTGTAGGTGGCTTGCCTAGGTTAGTGGTTGCCTTAGCATTGCATTTATAGCCTCTTGTGGTTCTAATCACTTGTTTAGTGGTTTGTAGAATTTTTATTTAGGCTATTCACCCCCCCTCTAGCCATACTAGGACCTTTCAACCGTCACCGTCCCTAAGGACCCACGATCAGTCTGCACGAGTTCCCCTTGACCTAGGTGGCCTGCCGGGTTTCCTCAGAAACCCTAACCTCTCGAGGATCTCATTGTAAGCATTGCAGTATTACAACAGTTAACACAAATAATTTGAATCAGAGTACAAGGTGCGGAAGTATAAACATAGATTACAAATATAAATTACATTATCCCAACCAGAGTTCCGTAGTGGAGTAGCATCATATAACTAGACACCTTGCCCAAGGGTGATACACATCTTCATCCATGCACGATCCGTCAACCGGCACGGTCCCACGTAAAACTGTACACTCAACTCACCTGCAACAGAGGTTAACAAACCCTGAGTACTGGGGTACTCCGCAAGACTTACCCGACTAAGAAAAAGGAATGAGACTCAGGAATGTAGGCTGAGGGGAGTCAAGGTAAGGCTTAGCAAGAGTCAAAGGATTTTGCAGAAAAGCAATACTAATCCTATTTTCAGTATTTTATCTCAATAATATTATTAATCATTAACCATATCTCCAAGTTCTTTCTCATATATCAACATTCTTTCATTTACTTCATCCATTCAAAAACATCCTAGTTTCGAACCACTCTTCAGGGTAAGTCAGTGGATCAAGTCTCCATTAACCGAGGAGCAACGACGATTCGAATCGATTAATTCCCAGCTGGGGATCCCTATCCACACTGCATATGTAGCACCTAAGCTTGCATATGCCAACCCCGTCTACCACGGCTTTTCTATCCCTGAACCGGTCCTGCGCCACCCGAGAGCACAGTACTCCTCTCGTCTCCAGGCACGACGGCCACGAGGGTACACGCTACTCTCGCCATCTCTCCACTCCCAGTGCTTGGTTGTCGGTTCAAGCAATAGAACCACCGGAGATAGGCTTTCCGTAGTATGTGGCTAGTTGCAAAGTCTCGATCCAGCAGGCCTATAACGAACGGTCCCTAATTTCTTTTCCGCCGGCAACCATGCATTGGGACTCTAACCCAAGTACAAAATTACCCAACGGTTTCCAAATCTATGCCTGCCGGATGACAAGACATGGGGAACGCCGCCCCATGTGCACATCAACCGACCGAAACATTTCCCTTTTCCATCGGTGGTCAAACCTTGGGACTCTAACCCAAGAGGTACAACCACCCAACAGAAACATCCCCCCCCCCCCCCCCGTCGGTGACAATGTACTGATCAGGTGCATAGTCACCGAACGAGAACATTACCAATTCCCTTTTTCATGAATTATTCAATAAGATATCACAATAGCTCAAAAATAGCATTTTGTGCAAATCTAAATTATTCAAGTAGGGCTAAGCGTTTTCCAAACATTTTAATTTAAAATGGTTTCCGGATATTTCAGTGGTCAAGGTTGGTAATGCATCAATTGGGTTATCAATCAACTCGTATAAACCTAATGCATTAGATTTAACTCAAGTTATAAACATTTTATAAATCATAAGGGGCTGAATGCACCGGGGCTTGCCTGTTGCTTGTAGCAGATAGAATCCCGGAGTCAATCACCGAGGATATCCACGTCCACCGAGTGAGAACCTTACTCGGTGCTTACTCCCGATGATAATCACCACGCGTTCACTACACGAAATAATAATGTAATGCTTATCATGATGATATGGATGCCATGATGCAGAAGATGCATTAAATCATGAATTAATAAAAAGTAAACTTAACCTAGAAAGTTGAGTACAACTCCTCTGCATGGTACAGTTGTATCTCAAACTAACTAACAACTAGCCCTAATCACTTTTATAATTTTATTATTAATACTCTAACTAGGTGATTAAAGGTTATCATGAGAAACCCTAAGACCAGAGTTCCATGGACTTCAAACTACCCTAAGAAGTGTTTAGGATCATTTAACTATCTTTTCCTAACTATTTTATACATTTATTTATTAAGAAAAACCACTTTTATTTATGTTTAAAGTCATTAATCAAGGAAATATTATCAAAACAGAGCCAAATTTTTGTGTGAGCTCAAAAGGGTATATATATAAGACCTACACAAATTTTCATAATTTAAGGACTTATATTTTTATTTCCACAAATTAAACAAGGTTTGTTAAGTAAACTTTATTTAAAACATACACAATAAAGTTACTGTTTTTATCTACAATATGTGTTCATATCATAGTACACATGTGTACAAAAGTAACAAAACAAGTTTCACATTTTTCCCATGTTTCTATAATTACTTATGAATTTTGCAAGAAACAAACCAAATAAGGCATTTTTCTGAAAAACAGAAAGGGCAAAATCTGTTTCTCACCCAACCCACAGCCAGCCACAGTCACTGACTGACGGGGCCCGGGGTCAAGTGACCCCTACCCGACCTTGACCTGGCCCAGGGCGGCGAGTCGGGCGCCCAAGTCGCCGCCGGTGGGGTTCCGGTCGTCGGGGAGCTCATCGGAGCACTCTCCACGATGACCTGCACCAACCTAGGTAATATATTGGGCTTCTAAGAGCTCGGAGCTCGCTCGCCGGCGTCCATGGCGGACTGCCGCGGTGGCTCCCCGCGTCCCAGTGATGAGGGTGCCTCAGGGGTTGGTATAGGGTGTGGGGAGTGTCCAGGGTGCTCACTGAGGCGCGCTGCTCGCGCTGGTCGAAGCGGAGCGGCACCGGAGCTTACTGGCGACGGTGATGGCGGGCTCGGTGGCGCGCTCTGGCGGCGGCGTCGTCATTCCGGTCTCCCTGCGCTACGATTGACGAAGCCATTTGGTCTACAAACATCAAGAGGTTAAGGCCAGCCGCAGACGTGAAACAGAAAGGAGTTTTCCTCACCACAGATGACCGACCACGGTGGGATAGCCCACAGCGGCGCCTTTAGCCGGCTCCGAGGAAGACGACTCCGCGTGACCGACTCCGACGTCGAGGGGACCCAAAGACGGGCTCTGAAGGTGCGCCACGAGCATACGAAGCTGACTACGAACTGAAGAGGGTGATGGTTGGCTACAGACGGTGAATTCCGGCCGGCAACCGAGATGATCGGCGGCGGGGTGGAGAAGAGAAGGGAAGAAAATGGCGACGTGGTGAGGCATATATAGGGCAACGGCGAGATAAGGACGTGGCCGGGACCCCCAAACGACCTCGCCTCGCTGTCGATTGCGCCCGGCCGGCCCCGGGCACCGCCGGCGCGCGGCGCGCGCACGCGCGGCTCTGCCGCGGGCAGAGCAGAGCAGCGGCTGGACCCCCCCTGCCATCCACTGTAGCAGTCCGCGCCTCCCTATTTGATGTTTTCCAAAATTACTTTTTATTTTGTGTATGAACTTGAAAAATACCCTTAATAAGAGTTGTAGAAAATTTAATTCTAAACAGCTTTCGAATGGATTTTAAATAATTCAAAAGGGGGTAAACGTGGGTTTTAAAATTCAATTCTAATTCATTCAAATTCTCAAGATTATTCTATATAAGTTGAAAATATACAAAAATAAAAGTTGTTTTACTTGGCAAACCCTACAAGCTTTATTAAGGGAGTTTTGTCAGATTCTCAATAATTTTTGAAATGCCATTTCAAATTTGAATTCATAAACACCAATTTGTGTTTTATTTGCAATTTTATTCAATAACTTGAAAATCACCAAATACAAAAGTTGTTCCATTTGAAAAGCTTTTTAACTTTCATTAAAGTGGTTTAGTCAGATTCTTGATAATTTTCAAAGTAACATTTCAAATTCAATTTTGAAATCACTGTTTTAAGTTTAATTCAAAATCTCACTGCATAACATCAAAATCCTCCAATATAAAAGTTGTTCAATTTAAAAATACTTACAACTTTCATTAAAGGAGTTTGTCCTAATTCTAGATAATTTTTGAATTGGCATTTTAAAGTTGAATAAACAAACACTAATTGGGTTTTAATTTAAATTTTCTCTGGTAAACATTAAAATCTCCAAACATGAAAGTTGTTCCATTTTGAAAGGACTAAATCTTTTATTAAAAGACCATCATCAGATTCCTACTAGTTTTTGAATTCATGTTTCAAGTTTAAACTTTAAAACCTAGATTCAGATTTAATTTGAAATTATTTTTAATAACTTCAAAATTGCAAAAAATAGAAGTTGCTCAACTTTTAAAGATTTACAACTTTTGTTTAAGGCCCAACACTTGATTCTTTTTAATTTTTGATTTAGGGTTTCGGGTCCGATTAGGGTTTTTAATTGTTTTCCTTTTTATTTTCTATTTGGATTTAGAGGCAAACACACAAACAATTATTTAAATCATAAAGTCACTCAAAGGTACCTAAGCACATTCACATGTGAAAATAAAAATTATCTTAGTGTTGCACAGTAACAATGATTTTATGCGGGATAAATTACATGCAATCATGAAGACATGACCGGTTTTAGTTATCGTAACACCAGGGGTGTTACACACCCCGCCTGCGCCGGGGTTGCCGGGGTCACTTGGGCCCTCTCGCACTGGGATGGCCGGTAAAGCAGCGCGCGCCGCCCGAGTCAGGAGGACGAGGAGGAAGGTGTGGCGTGCGGTGCAGGAATCGCCCGCGGGTTTGTGACTCTCCGGGTTGATGGCTGAACGGGTGAGAGGCCCGATAACCCGTATCGGATGGTTCACGTTGCTCGTTGGCTTGATCCGACGGCCAGATGGTTAGCGGGCGACGTGGTCCTATCCATTAGCCCGCTTTTGGTGCAGAAATCGTATACAGAAGATACAAATGTTGTTTTAATCTCTAAATTTATTAATTATTTATTTTGAATCAGAAAATATATATATATGTGAAACTAATACCATTTTTCCAAAAAAAACTATGTATTAACTCGTTGGTGGTCTATGATGTTCATGTTTCCAATAAACCAGACACAATCAATAAAACAATAGGAACAAAAAATAAAATATGTTCCAAATAACTGCAGTTCGATAACATTTTTGGGAAGATTGATATTAGTTTCTTTTTAATTTACAATGCATAAGTTCTGATGTTTTTCAATATTTGAACAACTTGTTATCCTTGAAGAAAATAGAAAACAACCTTTGAAACTAGGAAAAAGAAAAAAAATTATCTGATTTTCAAAAGTTTAGAGGTGTCCAGTACCCTGTTTCAAACTTTAAGAATGAACATTGAACTATCGTGCATGTTGAAGGTTGAAAATTTCACTTCAAGAGAACCCAATACATCATAGAATCGAACTTTGTATTATCGGTAGACGCAAGTTATCCTAACTCGTATTATTGGCATCGGTCATGAGTCCAAATCATATAGTAAACATAGAGGACACGCACAAGAGTAGTTTGAGAAGTACAAAGGGCGGGACAAAGACATCCTTCACTCTTTAATATTAGCTCTTTAATATTAGGTATATAGTATAGGTATAAAAATATATATAGTATTTTAAATATAACTCCAATTTTTGCTGGGAGGTAACTATTATATATTCATACACCCTTAGATACATGCGTAGTAAAAAAAAACTGTCCAACTAACGGAGAATATTATGCGCCAACTTGAGTACTAGCATCTTGGATCTGCAGGGACCAACACATGCATGATAAAACGTTCAAAATACCTTACCTACTGGCATCTTGGTTCTGTAAATTTGACTGACCAAGGACCAACACATAATAATATATCGACAAGCGCATGTATCACACAACACCACAATATGCTCCTTCATGCAAGTCGATGGTAGCACATCTCATCAATGTTCGTGAATGAGAGGGGGTGCCATCAATCACCCAAATTATCTTGGAGGTCAGATAAGTAAAGTTTAATTATGACTCATTTGTTATATGACCTCCTAAGGGCACTCACAATGCAGACTCTAATGTATAGTCTAAGTTCATTTATTACCCTCTTATTTATAGATTTTTGTTGATGTGGCAGAGTATTTATTGAAGAGAGAGGGTGAAAAACTAAGACTCCAAGTCTTATTTAGACTCCAAGTCTATGATATCTTCGAGGTAATAAATAGACTTAGACTCTACGTAGAGTCTGCATTGTGAGTGGCCTAAGTCTACTTAACAATTTCTAAAATTTTGTAGAGAACTCATCTCCAGTAAGTTGGTTTGATTTATTTTCTTTAGAGGATGAAGCCCGATGCTAATCTCAACACCGCGTAGTTGGTTGATGGCATCTCTGCAGGTGACTTGACCGATGAAGTTACTTCATTCCAAAAATCACTTTTTTATATTTTTAAAAATAGGGCAAAATGTAGTTTTCAACCTTTGATTTGCACAAGAGTTCGATTTTCAACACTCAACTATAAAACTGGGTACTGAACACCATCCAAGATAAATTTGATCCTTTAGCAAGTTGCAAAGGTGGATTCCAATTTTCAAAAATAATACAAATTGTTTTAATCTCTAAAGTTTATTTCTTATTTATGTTAAAACGAAAACTATATACGAAACCAATACCATTTGTCGCAAAAAAAAAGTATATGTACAACTCATTGATGATCTATTTAAAGTGATTTGAATCTTATTGTTCTTGTTTCTAATAAACCAGTCCACAAGCAATAAAACAATAGAAACAAAAATAGAATAAGCTTCGAATAACTGTAAATAGATTACCAGTAGTTTGATAACAATTTTTTGTAACATTAGTATTAGTTTCATGTTTCTACTAAAATGCATAAGTTATGATTTTTTTAGAGATTTAAAAAAGTTTTTATCATTTTAGAAAATAGAAAAAACACCTTTGAAACTAGTGAAAGGACCAAATTTATCCGGTTTTGACAGTTTAAAGGAGTCCAATACCCCATTTTTATAGTTTAAAGGTTGAAAATTGAACTATCATGCTAGGTGTATAGGTTGAAAAATGCACCTTGTATTATAACTGGACATGGCTAGGCGTTGCAAGGGAACCCAATACATCTTGAAATCGAACTTTGTATTATCACTAGACGCGGGTTGTCCTAACTCGTATTGGTATATGTTACGAGTCCAAATCACATATTAGACCCGGAAGGCGCATAGGATTGTAGTTTGAGAAGCACGTGCTCCTCGGATCTTGAGCCAACACATGATAAAATGGACCGATCAAGGCAGGGGGCAACACACTTCAAAGAATGTTAAAAATACCTTACCTACTGGCATCTCGGTTCTTTTTATTTTACTGACCAAGGACCAATACACCGTAAAGTATTGACAAGCACATCACATCTACTGATGTATATGCACATGTACATGCACTCCACACAATGAACTCCCGTCAAAAAAAAAACCGAATGTGTGAAGTATACTATACTAAGTGTGCTGTTGCATCTACTCATGTATGCACTATGACAACACATGTGTAACTACTTAATTAGCATATGTACATTTTGGACAAAGAGAGTTTACGCCTCGTTGGATTCCCACTCGTATGTCAGAAATAAAAATCTAGGTCAACTTTCATGCATATTACACGTGAAGCAAGTCGACGGTTGCATGTCTGTCCATGTTCATGAATGAGAGAGGGCGCCATCAACCACCCAAAATTAGCTAGTAGGTTAGATATATAAGTACAATTTAAGATTCCTTTCTTGTACGACCTCCTAAGTCTCCTTGACAATGTCTAAAATTTGCAGTGTTACAACTCATCTCCACCGTGTCGTAGTAAAGGCGGCCTCATTTTTTTTTTAGGATGAAGTCAGATGCTTATCCCATCACCGGTGGCAGGGAAGTTGATGATGACATCTCTCTCTGCGTTGAAGCAATATTCTGGACAATGGTGATCCTCCATTTCCCATTAAGCCTCCAAAAGAACCAATAGCCTTAGCGCTACTACAATAACTTCAGCATTACCGGTCTAAAATGTTGGCGAAGGATCCCTCACTCCACGTCTGGGCGAGGGCTCCCGCACACGACACAAGGGAGATCTTCGCTCGAGGGTGAAGGTACTCAGAGAACACTCAACATTAAGATGAATAATAAATGATCTCAACTAACTCTGCACACTATGGTTACATCGGTATTTATAAGCTACAATGCTCTCATCAAAGTATTTTACACAAGGATCCCCTAGAACAAGAAGAATATCCTTAGGATATCCCTGAATGAAGCTGCCGACTCCTTGGGCATCTGAGTCAATTCTCCCTCGCGTCCCAACCACTCACTTGCTTGTCGCGTAGCGGCTCGGGAACCTTCATGCCGAAACCTTCGGATGACGCGGAGGCGTCGCTCCCGCCTGAATCTCCGCGAGTCTCACAGCATCGTTATCGAACCTTCGCGAGAGGATCTCCGATGCGACAAGGTTGACCGAAGGCTTCAAGCTCCAAGGAACCTTCGCTCGGGACTAGGAAGTCTCCACTCTCCGGACGAAGGCTCCACTCAGCTCTGGGCGCCGCGCCATACGCAGGCGGAGGCTAACCCCCTCTGGACCTTCGCGCACCTGCATTCACTCGCACAATTTGGTTAGCTTTCCATCTCAGAGCAAAAGACGCGGCGGCAGCCTGTCTCGGAACCCCAATGTGATCCGCGACCGAGCCTCCGCTCCTGTTACAACATTTCCCCCTTGAGGGTTTGATCTGGCGCAGGTGGTCCACGACCCTCAGGACCACGCGAGGCGAGGTTCGTAGAGGATCATAGGGGTTTCGGCCCAGCGAACCCCCTCTTCCCCTTGGTCCACCTGCGGCTGGCGGAGATTCAATTTTTACTGACGTGACTTTTTTTACTCGGGATTCGAAACGACGCGTCACAATCCCGACTACTGGATTTCGGAATTCGAAGAGTCGCTGTGCGCCCTATATATAGGGGGTGTCGGGCAGTGAATTCTTCCCCACCGTAGCTATCACTTTCACCTTCCTAGCGCTCCAAGACTCTGTCGCTTTCTTTGCTTGCTCCGCTGCTTGCTAGCCTCAGCACGCTTTGTGTTGCTCTACTTGCCACTATGGCTTCGCACTCTCGCTTCCCTACCTTCTCAGGCCTCCGAGCTCGCGAGGGTTCGGGCTAGCGGTTGGGCTGCTAGGTTCGAGGATTGTATGCTTGCTGCGGCGGAGGCTCAGGATCTATTAGAGAGCTTGTCTAACGTTGAAGCTTCTGTCAGCGAACTTGTGCCAATCTCCGCTATGACTCAGGACGTCAGCTATCATTTCGGCCAACTACAATGACTTAGGCTGGGATCGATGATCTCGAATGTCGCGGGATGATCCTTAAAGGCTACGGTCACCCACCTGGTACAGAGGAGGTTCCTAGGCCAAAGGCTAATGAGATGGTGGTGTTCCGGGCGTTCTTCAACAGCGGTTTTCGCATCCCTACAAGCCGGTTTTTGTAAGCTGTCCTAGAAGCTTTCGAGGCTTAGGTACACCACCTTACTCCTAATGGAATCCTCACTTTGAGTAAGTTTGCCTGGGCTTGCGAGTCATATGGCTCTGAGCTAGATTTGGACCTCTTCTCCAAGCACTATGAGCTCCAACGCCAGCCACGCAAGCTTGCGTTGAACGGGTCGGAGGCTCAATTTGCTAGTTGTACCTTCCAATTGTTGGTAGCGGGGCATGCGTGCCAACTTGGTTCTCTAGCTGGTGAGCGGGTTCTTGTTTTGGTTGCGTGTTTGGCAGCAAAGCTTGCTGGTTTTACGGCTCTCTTTGGATATGGTTTTCCAGGTTAGTTGCGGAGGCCCTGGGTACTGGTTGAGCGGGGGTTCGCTGCGCTGAATTGGGATTGGTTGGCTTGGCCGCTAGGCTGGAAGGAAGTTTGGGTAGTACTGCGCAGCTATGGTTGATGGGTGGATTTGGGTGGAATTTAGGCTAGGGTAGAGCGGGCAGTATGGCTGCTGCTGGTACTGGTTGGTAAGATTGACCTGCCACTGGTTTGAACGCCAACTACCTTTAAGTGAGAGCAAAATTTCGAGTACGAGGTTGAAAGGGGGTTTTGGCCATCTTTAGTCAACAGCAATCGGCGGTGAAAATCTTCACCAGCGGTTGATAACACGAACTGGTAGTAAAAATGATTTTCACACTGGTGGCAAAAATTATTATCATCAACGGTTTTCACAAAACCGGTGGTTAAAATAAATGGCGTTGGTAAGAACCAATTCTGTACTAGTGTAAATAAATCCATGCTTCTTGCAAAGAATAATGCACCTCACATTCTTATGTGATTATGTGGTGACAATGTGTGGTCTATGGTGTCATGATGCCTCCCACTCGTTAAGAAAAACCGTGCAATCCTTCCAATATTTCAAAAACCCTAAGATGTGTCGGGTGAAAGCAAAATGGGGCATGCTTGATTTTTAGCAAGGTGGGGGTGCATGTTCCAAACCTCCAAACTTACGGACCTTTTACTGAAATGGAACTGAAAAACTAAATGACACGGAAATCACATTTGCCACTCCACATTAGAAACGGCTCGATCAAGATGCTCCCGGATATAGTTTTTGCATAGATGACCATTGTTTCTTCATGTAAAAGTATCACCCGAGCAGCAAAGATCCAAGAGTGAGTAATCACTTAAAGTTTCACAAAAATCATCCATGCACCATTGCGGATGGTGTACACCTCCTCCCTTCTCATGAGCCAACAAAATCTCATGAAATCATCCACCTCTGTCGCTTCGTCCTGATCCCCACACATCACGGAAAAATTGTGAGAAATTCATACACAATCATAGAAAATTTTCTTGTCTCCTCCCCCCTCTACTTCCACTTCCATAGTAACCTCGACATCAACGGGACTCACGTCGAGCAACACTTGATGCGCAAGAATCACCCCACGACCTCATCAACATCATCCACATCGACTTCAAGAAGTTTGCTGACATGCTCACCAATGTGTTCTCCCATCACCCTATTCATCATCCCAAAGAGGCAAACCCTTGGCATGTTCACAAACTCATAATCCTCTTTTGGTTTTAACAAAAAATTAATTAAGATCATCAGATCAGACCCAAAGTCCCATGGATCATCCTCCCAAGCTCTCCCCCGAACCACCAATTGCCAGGAACGAGCAATGTTGGCTTTTCTCTAAGCCCAGTGTTTTTTCTACGGGCACCTTCTCTTTATGAACCGCCTACGAAGAAAATCGTGGGCATCAGGATTTTGTACTAGCACAACGCGTAAAAGTACACACACACATATAAACCACAGTTAGGTGTTCGATTCAAATAAGAAAAGTTTAAAAGGGAGTGTGAGACGGGCTTCCGGTCCTAAATGGTAAATCGCTAAAATAGACGGAAATGATAGCAGCACACTGTTATCTTTTTGGATTTGTAATGTGTTTCCGTTTTCTCCTAAAATACGACAAAACTCCGACATTGAGCCCCAGTCCCTACCGATAAATCTGAAATTTTGAAATATCGGATCAAATTTAAATAAATTCAAATTGATTTTTAAAAATTTTGACATCGTTTCACTAGAAAACTCTCCAATTCAGCATCGATCATAAATTTATATAATATTGACTGAAGAACACGATATATCATACAAATATAACCACGCTAATACTGCAGGTTGATGGAGGACGAGCTGCACACATATGCTAATGTCATCAAATGTGTGAGAGAAAATTAAATAAATTTGAAGAAATTTAGGGCTTTGGTAAGACTAGACGATATGGAGGGTCATTTTAGTGAGGTTTAGAGTAATTTTGAAGTCAAATATGAATTTAACTGAAAAACTTGATCGATATAAGAAAATTCGGTCCTCGCCGGAAAATGTGATATACAAGTTCCATTTCTGCTTTCGTCGATCCATATTATATATATAAGACGCATGTATGCAAGCAAAATTTGCGGTGCTTGAGTTTTAGCAAAATGACTATGCATGCTCCAAACCTCAAACTTACATATATAGCTTTTATTGAAATGAGAATGAGAAAGTAAACAATATGGACATTGAAATGAGGGCTACTGATCATGTATGTGACACTGTTGAGAAATTAAATGAGAAGAAGAAATTAAACAACTTGGCCATGCATTGAGAAATTAAATCAGAATATTGAGTAGATAGCTCGTGGATCGATAGGGAATGATAGCTCGTGGCCGGCACAGTAGTAGTAGTCTTGTTGGTGGCATCATCATCATCATCATCATCATCATCAGTTGGAGCGGATGAGATTGCGGAGCCCCTGGTAGAGGCCAATGAGTGTAAGAATGATAGACACCAGCGCCATGATGGTCTTGGTGTTGTTGTAAAGCCATCTGTAGAGTGTGGTCCTGATGGGCCTCTTCTCTTTGTAATCCTGGATCTGGTGCATGAGGGTGGCGAAATGCTTCCCGTTGGGAATGTGCTTGGAGATGGCGTTGAAGAAGGCGAGGATGTCGCCGTCGCTGAGCGAGCCGTGCAGGAGGCCCATGGACCGCAGCTTGCGCACGTCGTCCGGCGCCACCATGAAGAAGGCGAGGATGGAGAGGTAGGAGCAGACGGCGGTCTTGCTGTCGTCGTCGCCGAACCTCGACTCCGTGCAGATCTCCAGCGCCGCCATGTTGATGAGGTAGGACGCCCTCGTGTCGCTGAGCGACAGCGGCACCACCGTGAGACGGCTCAGCACCGGACCTTTCTCCAGGCCCATGTCCGAGCACGCCGCCGTCGGGCTGGGCGTCAGCTGGATGCCGATCTCTTGGAGGTTCGCCGGAGACATCGATGAGATCAAAGTCACTCGTGCTGCTGCTGCTGCTGCTGCTGGTGTCGGAGCAGATGCTGATGGGGTGATGAGTGGACTCTGCAGATCACCATTCACTTGCACGACAACATGATCATCAGTATTATTATTTGCTGCTTCTTCTTCTGCTGCTGCTGCTGGTGCTTCTGATTCAGCTGATTGATCAGTCTTGTGGCGTCGGAGGAGCGCAAGAAGATGCGGAGGCGGGTTTGTTTCATCGTCCCACTCATAAGTTGCGCACGCATCAGCATCATCACCAAACGCGGTGATCCTGAAAGAGTGGCTGATACCTGCAATGAAGTTGCCCACAGCCTGGTACAGGTCCTCCTTGAGCTTCTGCGACTGCTTGCCGGCGAGATCCAAGAGCGCCTTGATCACCACCCACGGCAGCTGGTTCTCCAGCAGCAGGATGTCGCTGTTGATGCTGTCCCGGTTGGAGAAGAGGAAGCGCCGCATCGACATGTTCACCACGCCGTCTTCCTTGTGGCCGTGCGACCTGTTGCGAGCGTCCAGGTACAGCAGCAGGAAGCAGGCGTCGCGGAACATCATGGCCGCGAAGCTGGCCTTTGCCTTGGCCTTACCTGCTTCTGCATCTTCTTCTTTCCCTTCCACCACGGGCACGGCGTCGTCGGGGTAGTAGTACAGGCTGTGGGCCTCGTCGGCGACGGCGAGCACGGCGTCCCTCGCCACCTCCGGCTCTACGTCCATGCGCTGGCAGAGGTAGTAAGCGGCGGCTTTCTTCACCTCCTCCATCTTCTTGAGGTGATCCTTGCCGTGGTGGTACGGGCCGATGGAGACGAACCTCGGAGCAACCATGTGCGGGTACCTGCCGCTCAGCTCACTGCCTAGTGCTGCAGGGAACCGATGGATCATCGTCTCCATCTCGCTGAAGTTGAAATCATCCTCGAACTTCCTCCCTGCCTCGAGCACCTCCTTGTTCACCGAAAGAGCCGCCATGGACAAGGAAGCAGGAACCTGAAGGAGGCAGGCAGACAGCAGTAGTGTAACAATTAGGATCAATTAGGAATACAATCTGCATGCACACATCTACCGGACTCAAAATTATGTTAAACCTTTATTTCCCTTCTGTTGGTTGATTCAGCTACTGCTGAACCTGATCGATCGGATCGATCAGCTTCGGACTCGCACTGCTAGCTAGCTTTCTGGTTGCTACTTGCTAGTGTCGGAGATCGTGCAATGCATGCATTAACAAGTAAGCTGGTGCCTGATGCCTCTCGGTAGCTGTGTATATATGTAGTGTTTTCTATCATACACAGAGTCAGTATATAAGAATGTTTAAGCACTAATAATAATCTTAGATTATATAGGATGCATGGTTGGTGAGCTTTCATCAAAGCAGACACTACTTCACGCGCAGTGGTAACATGCATGAACTGTGATAAATATATCAGGTAAGGACTTCCCCCGGCGCCACACCCCCCCCCCCCCCCACCCCCACAAAAAAATAAAATAAAATAAAAATAAAAAAAAATCAGTCTAATATTGTTAACGAGACTTGCGTTGGAGGGACTAGGGAGGTCCAATAAATATATAGAACTGCACTGCACTTGAGACTAACCTATTAGCTAATTTGGCTGGTTGGAGAGCGTCCATCAAGCAGATTTCACGTGTAATAACATGCATGATTGACCAGAGATCATCCAAGTAGATATATATCTAAAGCTGATGCCTGATGCCCATTGGTTTTCAGAGACACAATTTGGATCGATCATATGTGACTGACAGTCGGCCTAAAATTGTTAACGACGAGACTAGCACAGGAAGGAGGTCGTGTGTGTGTGTGTGTGTGTGTGTGTGTGTGTGTGTGTGTGTATAGGATTGCACTGCATATGAATTATAGTATTGTTGGCCTTTAATTTGCTTATAAGCATCTGACCTTGTATGGTTTTTCTAACATATGAATGGAGGAGCCCAATAAAATACCATGCATCGACCATGTGGGCAAACTGGACATGCCTCCCTTTAATTTGACCAATCTGACTTGGTAGCTACACATCGTCACAATGTGTACATGATATCAGTTGATGACAAACAACACGCAACCATAGAGTATTGTTTTATTTACATAATCATTATGTCATAATTGTTGACGTCCCACGAGCAGATTGGGCGGGTCTGTGTGTGGGAGAAAGGCAAAGTTGGCGGAGAGAGAGGGGAGTAGAGAACACAGAACCGTAACCGCTTGCAGCCGCAGCCACTATCTTTCACCGTCAAACATGTTACAAGATTCGCACCAGCTCCCTCCCAAGTCTTTTCCCAGTATTCGCACTCAAATTTAGCGTAGTCTGCAAAATAGGCTAGGCCGGGTATAGAACTCGGCTAGGCCGGGTTTTGGCCCTTGTGCCAGGCCCCATCAGCAGGACACGTGTCGCCCCAGGAGACCCCGTGAAACCCAGCTTGGCCAGGTTTGGACCCGGCTTGCCCGGGTTTGGTCGAGTCCGAGCTGATTAATAGATCTAATCGGTTTTTGGTAGTTTTTTGACGTGGGAAACTTGGAGACTTACCTAAATACGTGTTTCCTACTGGGATAAGACCACCCCCCCCCTCTATATATATGGAGGATCATGGCCGATTGAGATCTTAACCATCCAATCGTCAAAACACATCTACCAAGTAGATTCTCGTGGTGGTTCATCTCTATCCTGCTGTTCGGCTCGACTCTCCGCGAGTTTAGTCGGCGTTCTAGGTGATCTCCTCGATCCCTAGGGCAACCTCTACGTGCATCTCTCCGACGGATCTTTCCGAGGGGTGTTCGGGAGTTTCCGGCGAAGGACGGGCGCTACATCGACCACCAAACGTCCTCTGCTGCTGAAGACGGTCGTCCCGACGACCAGAAGACCGGAACCCTAGCTTCCTCGACGAACCCGAGGAAACCGGCTCAGCCGACTATCAAAGTCGGCCAGGCCGGGTAGGCGGCTCGGCCGGGTTCTGAAACCGGCCAGGCCGGGTTTCGCAGGCGTGCTGTGCTCCGTGCTGTTTCGTTTCGTGCGCGACCGTGCGATCTAACACCTTGCTGTGTGTTATCCCGTTTCGGCGTCAACACACTTTTTGGCGACTCCGCTGGGGAAGAAAGCTCAATCCCAGATCCAATCTACTAGCGGCATGGCGGCCGACGACGGAAAGAAGACAGACAAGAACGTCAATGAAGACAACATCGTCCGCCCCAAGACTATCGACGAGCTTCCTAAGGAACTCCGGAAAAAGCTGGAGGCCAAGCTTGCTGCCGATACCCAAGCCTTCCTGAATAGCTGTACTAAGGACCGGCGCAACAAGGTCACCCAAGTCTCCGTGCCTAACTTCGGCGACTCGTCTTCTTCATCCGGCAGAGGAGGCGGGAAGACCGAAGCGGAGAGGGCTACTAAGGAGGAGGAAAAGCTCAAGGCTAAGGTAAATAATGATGGGAACCCCTCCACTACTACGCATGATGGTCTTGCATATTTAGTTGAAGATATGGGTAAGCAAATTAAAATTTCTATTGATGCATCCGAAGCTAAAATCGGCAGGCGCATATCTAAAATTGAGGAAAAGTTAGTTGGTTTTTCAGATCCTGATAATCAACCTGAATTTGGTATGCCTTTCGATTTTTATGAAAATCAACCTAATTTTGCTATAGCTAGCCAACTTCAATCGGGTCCTTCGGCGCATGAAACCGATAGAACCGATCGCGGCATGGCTAGCTCTTCAGCTAGGCAGGTGAATCCGACTTGGCCATCGGCGGGTCGTAACACTGTTTTACCTAATCCCCCGCTGTCACCTAGTCAGATTCCAGTGGCTAATAATGCGGTCACCGATTCCTCTAAGACCGATGTAGACGCTATCGTAAATCGGTTTAAAGCTGAGATGACTAAATCCATCGAGAGGAATCTGGGGATAACTATTAAGCCTATTCAGAGCTCATACCAAAAACCATATCCTTCCACCTATGATGTCTTGCGGGCACCAATTGGGTGGAAGATGCCCGATTTCCAGAAATTTAATGGTGATGATAGTAAAACCACTATGGAGCATATTGGCATGTATCTGGCTCAGTTAGGGGAAGCTAGTGCTCATGATTACATGAAATTAGATGTTTTCCTTTATCTTTGTCTGGTACAGCATTTGCATGGTTTTCTTCATTGCCACCATATTCAATTAGTACCTGAAATGATTTGGAGGAAAAATTTCATAACTATTTCTTTACTGGTGTTCAAGAAACTAAACTGTCACATCTCACATCGGTTCGTCAAGGGCGTGATTCCGTACTTGATTATGCTAAACGTTTTAGGGACGTTAAGAACCGATGCTTTAATTTGAATATTTCTGATAGAGATTTGGCAGATTTATTTCTTAACGGTATGAACTCTAATATTAGAGAGAAATTGGAGCACTATGAATTCTATAGCATTAATCAATTATCGCAAAAGGCTATTGCTGTAGAATCTCGTTTAGCAAGTGAATCCAAGAAATCTTATCGGACCCATGTGTTGGAATGCTCTGACAACGAGGACGATGAGAATTTGGAGTGTAACTCAGTTGAATTTGTTTGGTCTCCAAATAAAAAAGGAATTTCTTGCCCATCTCTGAAACCGATTTCTAAAAATCGGCACGATGAAATTAAATTTACTTTTGATGTTTCTAAATGTGATCGGATCTTTGATGAATTGCTTAGAACCGGTAACATTAGAATTACTCATACCCTGCCGTCTAGTGAAGAACTGAAAAAACGGGCGTATTGCAAATTTCATAATTCTTCTAGTCATGCTACTAATGATTGTAACTATTTTCGTCGACAGATACAATCGGCCCTCAACGAAGGACGATTGAACTTAGCTGAGATGATGGTTGACAAAGTGTCGTTTCCGATGAATGTCATCGAGAAAGGGGAGCTCGCTATTTTGATTCGTCCAGAGCAAGCCGACACCACGCAAGGCAAGAACATGATTATCGGCGAACCACGGGAGGCACCGAAACAAGTGTCGGGGCATCAAGTGGTGCTTGAGAAGGATGAAGACGGCAAGACGAAGCTGACAATCTCTGCAGGATCGTCGCAGTACTTATCTCGACAGCGGCGCTGGGAAGCCACGGCGGCACAGCAGAGGCCGGCCAGGCCGGTTCTGGCGCCAACCCGGTCAGGCCGGGTACAGTAGCCGGCTCGGCCAGTTTTGTCGGGGGTGGCGGCTCTTCTTCCTCTGCTGCACCCAGGGCCGCCAGCGCTGGTGGTGCCCAGGTGATCAGGACGTTCGTCCCAAAGCGTCTAGAAATTGGCACTTGGAAGACGAACGCAAGTTCAAATAAGGGGAAGGTCGTTCCAAAGAAGCTTTGCACGTTTGACCGGCTTATGGAAAAGTACCGGCAAGAAAAGGCCGATTCCTAGAATCGGCCCATAAAAAAAGAGAGGCTACACCGCCAAAGCGAGATGAGCAACCAAAGAAGATGACGGTGGCTCCGGCAGCGTCTCCGGCGCAGGAGGTTGCTCGCCCTCGCATCTCTCGTTGGGGTCCCCCACCTCCACCTCAGCCGCATTGGGGCCCCAACGGGGTGTTCGTGCCATATCTCTTCCACATGCAGCAACAGCCGATGAACGGAGCGTCTTCATCATCGGTGTTTAGCCGATTGGGCTATGGTCAATCGGGCTACGGCGACCAAGGGGCGTCGCTCCCGCCGCCGCCAGCGAGGTTGGTCATTGGTGATGGAAGAGAGAAGGCTCCACCGCGACAAGTCTATGTGCCTAAGAGGGTCATGGAGTCTCCCATTGTTCCTATTGCTCCTACTGCACCGCCGCCGAAGGAGGCACCTTCGGCAACAATTCTTATCGGCTCTCAAGAGGTGCCTATCGTTGACAACGACGAGCCGATGAGGATTGAGGAGCCATCATCCACCGCTCCGGAGGTCGCCGCTAAGGTTGTGGAGAAGAAGCCGATTGATCCAAAATATTTGCAACCGAAGTGATGCCCGCCGAGATTGACCAAGACGCAGCGGCGGAAGTTACAGCGAGCGCACCAAACTCAGCAAAAGCGGGAGAAGTTGGAAAAATGAGAGAGGAGATCTTCAATGCTGCACACCCAATTTTTCCGTAAACTCAGAAAGGAAGTGATCCGGCGTGCTTCACAAAATCTGCAGAGAAGGTTGCTGGGCAGAAAGATCTGACAGAAGCGAAGTCTGCACAGGTCGCAGAAACCGGCCAGGCCGGGTCAGAGCCGGCCCAGCCGGGTTTCCCAGGAACCGGCCAGGCCGGGTCTGCCTGAAGCCGGCCAGGCCAGGTCAAACCCGGCTAGGCCGGGTTTTGCGGCTTCGTCTCCCACCGCCGCCACTGACGCCGGTTCACTGGAATCGGCTATCGCTGCTGTTTCTTCCGTTGTTGCAGGTTCTGGTGACGCAGAGGATGAGGAGATGGTCGATTATGAGCCGACGTCGCCGTGCGCCAAACTTAATGTTGTTTACCTGTCTTCCGATTACTATGTAATCGATGAAGATGAAGATTCGCCGACGGCTCAGTTTTGCTTTGCCGCCGAGGATGCCGTCTTCAAGAGGCTGGAGGATTTCGTCAACCACCTTCGGCCGCTCCATATCAAGGGGCATATCAATGGCACACTGGTTCATCATATGTTGGTGGATAGCGGCGTGATTGTCAATCTAATGCCGCATTCGCTCAACAAAAAGCTCGGCGGCACGGAGGGGGAGCTAGTGAAGACCAACATGACGATCACCGGAGTTGGAGGCGGCGAGCCAATTCCAGCTTTGGACGTAGCGACGATGGAGTTGACCGTTGGCAGCAAAACATTGGCAACCGCGTTCTTCGTCGTCGAGGTACAAGGTAGCTATAATCTCATCCTTGGTCACGATTGGATTCATGCCAATCGTTGCGTTCCATCCAGTTTGCACCAGACTTTAATTCAATGGGTGGGGGATCAAGTTGAGGTTATTCATGCTGATTCATCGGCCTCCATTGCTACGGCCGATGCTCCTTCGCTCGGGGGGGCACGATGGTATTGCTTGCTTATCTGGTCATGACTTGTCTGACGTTGAGTTTATTAGCGTCACTAAGGAAGGATTTGTGCCTGTGTCATTGAAGCCGATTGATAATTGGCTCAATATCATCGTGTAATTAAGTTTTTGCAATGGATGCTAATGTTGAATGGTTGAAACATCGTGTGGATCAATATCGGGCTTCTATGACCGATGTCTGTGAAACAATTGATGATTTTGATGAACTCAATAAGTTGGGCCAAGGTTTCACGTCGGCCGACCCATTGGAAGAAGTTGACATTGGGGATGGTTCTACACCAAAGCCGACGTTCATTAATAAAAATTTGAAAGCCGATTATAAAGCTGAATTAATCGCGGTTTTAAAAGAATATGCTGATTGTTTTGCATAGAGCTATAATGAGATGCCCCGATTGAGCCGAGAGCTTGTTGAGCATCGGCTTCCCATTAAGCCTGGATTCTGGCCTCATAAGCAACGTCCTCGCTTCTTTCATGCTAAAATTTACGACCGCATTAAAGAAGAAATTAATCGGTTGTTGGAAGCGGGATTTATTCGCCCATGCAGGTATGCGGAGTGGATCTCTAATATTGTGCCCGTTGAAAAGAAAGGATCGGGCAAGATTAGAGTTTGCATTGATTTTAGAGATTTGAATAGAGCCACTCCAAAAGATGAATATCCTATGCCTATTGCCGATATGCTTATTAATGATGCTTCAGGACATAAAATTCTTAGCTTTCTTGATGGTAACGCTGGTTACAATCAAATCTTTATGGCCGAAGAGGACACGTTTTTGCTTATTAATGATGCTTCAGGACATAAAATTCTTAGCTTTCTTGATGGTAACGCTGGTTACAATCAAATATTTATGGCCGAAGAGGACACGTCTAAAATGGCCTTTGTTTGTCCTGGGTTTGTTGGATTATTTGAGTGGATTGTCATGACATTTGGATTGAAAAATGCCGGTGCTACCTGTCAACGTGCTATGAACTTAATCTTTCATGATTTAATTGGCGTGACCATGGAAGTATATATTGATGATATTGTGATCAAATCGGCTGCCAATAATTCTCACTTGGCCGATTTGCGTCTTGCTTTTGAGAGGATGCGCCGGTATGGTTTAAAGATGAATCCGCTTAAATGTGCTTTTGGTGTATCGGCGGGCAAGTTCTTGGGATTTATTATTCATGAGAAGGGCATAAAAGTTGATCCCAAGAGAATAGAGAGTATCAAGCAAGTTCAGGCGCCTGCATGTAAAAAAGACTTACAAAAGTTTCTAGGAAAGGTGAACTACTTGAGAAGATTTATTGCTAACTTGTCCGGAAAAGTTATTCCTTTCTCCCCCATATTGAGATTGAAAGATGAGAGTGAGTTTGCTTGGGGGGCAAAGCAACAAGAGGCATTTGAGAAGATCAAGAAATACTTGTCGAAGCCACCGGTTCTTCGTGCTCCAAGGAGAGGAGTTCCTTTTAAATTATATATTGCTGCCGACGAAAAAATAATTGGTGCGGTTTTGACTCAAGAGGACGATGGCAAGGAGTATGTTATTACTTATATTGGTCGTCGTCTTCTTGATCCTGAGACAAGGTATGCCCATATTGAAAAATTATGCTTATCATTATACTTTGCTTGTACTAGGATGAGACATTACTTGTTAGCTAGTACATGCATTGTTGCTTGCCAGGCCGATGTAATTAAACATATGTTATATCGGCCAATCCTTAGTGGAAGGATCGGTAAATGGGCATATGCATTGGTTGAATATGACTTGACTTTTGAGCCTTTGAGAGCCATGAAAGGTCAAGTTCTTGCTGATTTTATTGTTGAGCATGCAATTGATTTAGGAGATGAGATCAATTACATAACTTTTACTCCATGGAAACTTTATTTTGATGGATCGGTTTGCAAACAAGGCCAAGGTGTTGGTATTGTTATTATTTCACCACATGGTGCTGAGATGGATGTATCAAACCGATTAGAAAATTATTGCACTAATAATCAAGCCGAATATTTAGCTCTTTATTGCGGCTTGGAGATGTTGAATTCCATGGGAGTAAACATGTTGAGGCTTATGGTGATTCTTTATTAGTGGTGCAACAAGTTTCTGGTGAATGCCAATGTTTAGGGGAATCACTTAATACTCATCTTGATACTTGTCTTGGTTTAATTGCATCTTTTGCCAAATTTAAAATTCGGCACATACCGAGACATGAAAATTCAAGAGCCAACATGTTCGCTCAGCGAGCATCAGGCTTTGACGTCGGTGGGCGTAAAGATTTAAAGCCGATGCAAAGCATCTTTTCTGGTTTCTGTGCAGGTACGTGGAAACCGGCCTAGCCGGGTCTAGGAGTCGGCCAGGCCGGCTCTGGACCAAACCCGGCCAGGCCGGGTACAGAAGGCGGCCAGGCCGGTTCTAGCCAGGAACCGACCAGGCTGGGTGTTGAAGCCGGCTCGGCCGGATATTGCGGCTTTGATCCAAATCGACCAGAATTGTGCCAAGTTGATGGGCAGGCCGATTTGGAGGATTGGAGGACTCCCTTGTTAAATTTTCTGTGAGATCCCAGCACTAAAGCCGATAAAAGTATTCGGCGGATTGCGTTTAAGTTCACTTTGCATAATGATGAGCTTTATCGGAGGACCGCCGATGATTTGTTGCTCAAGTGCTTGGGACCTGATGAAGCTAAAGTGGCTATGGGGGAAGTCCATGAAGGTGTTTGTGGTACGCATCAATCGGCTCCTAAGATGAAATGGCTTTTGAGAAGGGCTGGTTTTTATTGGCCTACTATGATAGCCGATTGTTTTCGCTACTACAAAGGATGTGAAGAGTGCCAACGGTTTGGTAATATTCAGTTAGTGCCTGCTGCAATGCTTCATCCTATAATCAAACCGTGGCCTTTTCGTGGTTGGGGACTAGACTTCATTGGCCAAATTCATCCCCCTTCTTCAAAGGGTCATTGCTTCGTGTTGGTGGCCACAGATTATTTTACTAAGTGGACCGAAGCGGTGCCTTTGAAGAATATGACACATAAGGAGGTGATTGAGTTTGTGACTGAGCATATTATTCATAGATTTGGCATTCCTCAGACTTTGTCTACGGACCAGGGGAAGTCTAACATATCAAAAGAGGTGCGAGAATTTGCCGAATCATATAAGATTAAGTTGCTCAATTCATCTCCATACTATGCTCAAGCCAATGGCCAGGCTGAGTCTAGTAACAAGACCTTGGTTAAACTTATCAAGAAACAAATAGAGGACAATCCAAGAAGGTGGCACAAAGTATTATCAGAGGCTCTGTGGGCTCATCGTATATCTCGTCATGGTGCTACAAAGGTGACTCCTTTTGAACTAGTATATGGACAAGAGGCCGTGTTACCCGTCGAGGTGAATTTAAATGCATATCGGCTCGCTAAGCAAGATGACTTATCTACCGTTATGTATCATGATTTAATGATTGACAATATTGATGAGGTGACAGATAAAAGGTTAATGGCTCTAAAGGAGATAGAGAAGGACAAAGCACGAGTTGCCAAAGCTTATAATAAGAAAGTGAAGATCAAGTCGTTCTAAGTTGGAGAACTAGTATGAAAAACAATATTACCAATTGGGATCAAGAGCAATAAGTTCGGCAAGTGGTCACCTAGTTGGGAAGGTCCTTACAAAGTGGTCAAGGTGATATTCGGTAATTCTTATATGCTAGAGACATTGCAAGGTGATCGTCTCCCAAGGGCAATTAACGGGAGGTATTTGAAAAAAATACTTTCCAAGTGTTTGGCAAGAAGCCTAGGTGCTCTCCAAGCAATGGCCGGTACATGCATCGCCCTTAGAACAAAAAATGGCCGATGTATACATCGCCCTTAGTCACTAAACAGCCGTTGGGTTAAGTATCGTCGCTGTTTGGTTTTGCTTGTGTTTTCAGGTCCATATGCAGCAATTCACCTGAAAACAGGGGGCATATGTTCGCACTCAAATTTGGCGTAGTCTGCAAAATAGGCTAGGCCGGGTATAGAACCCGGCTAGGCCGGGTTTTGGCCCTTGTGCCAGGCCCGTCAGCAGGACACGTGTCACCCCAGGAGACCCCGTGAAACCTGGCTTGGCCAGGTTTGGACCCGGCTTGGCCAGGTTTGGTCGAGTCCAAGCCGATTAATAGATCTAATCGGTTTGGCTTGGCCGGGTTTGGTCGAGTCCGAACCGATTAATAGATCTAATCGGTTTTTGGTAGTTTTTTGACGTGGGAAACTTGGAGACTTACCTAAATACGTGTTTCCTACTGGGATAAGACCACCCCCCTCTATATATATGGAGGATCATGGCCGATTGAGATCTTAACCATCCAATCGTCAAAACACATCTACCAAGTAGATTCTCGCGGTGGTTCATCTCTATCCTGCTGTTCGGCTTGACTCTCCGCGAGTTTAGTCGGCGTTCTAGGTGATCTCCGTGATCCCTAGGGGAACCTCTACGTGCATCTCTCCGACGGATCTTTCCGAGGGGTGTTCGGGAGTTTCCGGCGAAGGACGGGCGCTACATCGACCACCAAACGTCCTCTGCTGCTGAAGACGGTCGTCCCGACGACCAGAAGACCGGAACCCTACCTTCCTCGGCGAACCCGAGGAAACCGGCTCAGCCGACTATCAAAGTCGGCCAGGCTGGGTAGGCGGCTCGGCCGGGTTCTGAAACCGGCTAGGCCGGGTTTCGCGGGCGTGCTGCTCCGTGCTGTTTCGTTTCGTGCGCGACCGTGCGATCTATCACCTTGCTACGTGTTGTCCCGTTTCGGCGTCAACACCCAGTCTATTCTCCCACCTTTCGGATGTGTTCGGTTAGGCCCTCTCCGGTTGGGGGTCAAGGGCGAACTCCCGTGGGTCAGGCCGGCTGGTGCGGAAATGTTCCCAGCCAACGGTAAAACTTATGTTCCTTTAAGCCTAGTCAAGGTTTTGCCCCGGCCTACCCCGGCGATTCCTCTTCACCCCAGCCCGGGAATTGACCCTTGACTCCTATGGCGTGAAGGAGTCCTATGCGAGTGTGGGTGCGCACGGCGTCGACGACGCTAGCTCCAGCAGATCCCATATGGTGGCGCTGCAGCAAATCCATGACAGCGGCTCGACACTCTATCCTCCGACATCTATCTTCTCCAACTGCCTTCTCTCTAGTAACACGCTGCCCTCTCCTCCTTCTATCAGTCCAAGCTAGGGTTCTTCTGGAGAGCGTTATTGATTCCACTCTATGTTCTTGGGTGTGAGGACACGGCGCCCTATGTTCTTGATTTTTTTTGTTTTTAGAATCTCCGCAAGCGCTGCAAGGTCAGAGTTCAATGCGAGATACAATCTTGAGATCTAGTATTAGTATCTTTCTTTTCTTTTTCATCTTTTGCAACATATATTAGCACGCGCGGTACACAATGCCTAGATTCCTGTCTAGAATCAGTTCTACTTTTCAGTCGTTGAACTCTCCCGTTCTTGTCCCTCTCTGTCATATATACAGTTAAGCTATGTCTGCAACTAGAGGATGATTCATCGATGCTTTGCTTAGTAGAGATGGGCATTGCTGATTCATATCTAAGTTATTCCTGCAAGACTGTGCAGACACTCTTTTCCAGAAGTGTTTACCTCCACCCACATGATATGCATATGTACTGTAATAAGATATTGGATTCCGAACTCAAGGTTTTCTTATGGTAACCCTGTTTCCCACCCTCCCCCACGCGGTGGTCTGCTAGACATTCCCATTCGGCCATTCCCAAACTCAGCCTCCACCTGACAGCCTCCCCCCATCTGTCTCTACTGCGATGTTTGATTCTTCATAATTAATTAGTACTTAACTACATCTCCATTTGTGTTTTTATGGTACAGTATTTTTATGTTAGAAATCTCAGTTTCCAGTGTCATGCCACCTCTTTATATTTCCCTGTCACACTTTTTTTATCTTTTTGCAGTTTGTTCTTTCTTTTCACCGATACACATTTCATTTTTAAAATTTTCAATTTTTTGAATAGTTTTTCAACTGATTATTTAATTCCTTTTCTTAAATAGAATGAATTTACATCTCGCTTTGCTTTTTTAGTATATTTTTCATTAATTTCAGTTCTGAACACCTTGCAACACGTTTTTATTAATTTTTATATAAACCCTTCACACGTTTATCTGAATATGCAAACTCTTTTTACTATGTAATTATGGGAATGCATCTTACTCACGCTTTTGCTTGAATTAGAACAATATATTGCATAGACCACAAAGGTAGTAGACAGATACATCGTTCCATCTCTTTGCCTTACATGTTTTATCAAAATTACTTCATAGAAAATAATCAAGAGGACTTTTAAGAATCCAATTTGTATAATTCTTTTGTGACAATCAATCTGTTCAATTCTGATACCACAGCATGCCCATATTGCTTGTTTAAGCAGCAAGCTGATATAACAAAGTTACAATATACTGCATTTTTCCGACTTCCTGACGATTGCTAAGATCAATATAGTGATCAGCTTTTAATAAGAAATGAACCTTTTACCGCAGTTATGTCTAACAACCTACTAGCTAATAATTTTGGGTGGTTGATTGATGGTGCCCCATCGCTTATGAACATTTTGACCAGACGTCTGCAACCATCGACTTCACGTGTAACATGCATGTTACATATGTATGAATCATCAAAGCTGACCTTGATTTTTTTTTTTCATACCCCATCTGACCTCGGGTGATTTTTCTTATTTCTGACATGCATATGAGAGGGAGATCTACTCTCCCAAGCAATTTCCTGAAAACTTCTCTCTCATAATTGGCCACCATATACATCAGTAGATGACAAAAACACAAAATTATTGTAGCATACTCCTCCACATTTCTTTCTTTTTTTTTACAGAAATAGTACATTGTGGTATGGTGTGATGCATGTTCATGTGCATACATCAGTAGATGCGTATGTGCTTGTCAATACTTTAGGATGTATTGGTCCTTGGTCAGTCAAATAGAACGAACCAAGATGCCAGTAGGTATAAGGTATTTTTAACATTCTATCATGTGTTGGTCCAAAGCCCTATCTTAATATACCTTCGTCTTGATCTCCATGGGTTTTTTTTTTCTTTCTTCTTTTTCCAAATGAGCCTTGATACTTGATCTTCTTGTGGCCTCTCACCATCTTCCTTGTGGTAGCCATCTAGCTCATCTTGATGTGGACATAACCTACTAGCTAAATCATAACACTAACTGCAAAGGTTAGCCCACAAATGATTGTCTCAATTACCAAAACTCACTTGGAGCTTTCACCCAACAACAGCCACAGCGATGTGACATCCTAAGGCTTCCCCTATAGCGGCTACATCAACACTAATGAGGGACTCTCTAGCTCTGGCAGCCGCGTGGTAAAACTGATCTACATTTCTTGGTTGCACTACTTTCTCCCTTAGATCTTGTGAGGTATGGACTCAGCTACAACATCCACACTAAGGGCGTGCATGTGCCTCCAGACATTTCTGGTGGCAATGGACACCTAGAGCACAAAGCATCATGTGGATGGCGTTGGCTACATGATGGCGGTGTGTCTAGGGCATGCAAGCTACTTGTGGATGGTTTGTTAACGAAGAGGCGACTGCGGCATACGAGCATGGAGATTGTTCGCTCCCAGCGATTGATATGTTGGTACCCTAGGGGCATCGGCGGCCTAAGCGTCGGTGCAAGGATCTCAATGAGCAGGATGCGGAGCAAGTGGAGGCGCGGCAGATCCCATCGGCAATATCTTCCCTAGGGATGGCTGCAGCGATAGAGGACTTTAGCAGAGGTAATTAACGTCCCAATGATGGTGGCTTCCCTATGGTCGGCGGAGGCCTAGATAACCAGATGACGACGCATGAAGGATCAATGGTTTCCCATAGGAGAGTGAGCTAAGGAGGGCTATGGATTGAGGGTTCACGCGCTTGCTGATTGCTAGAGCGAGCATGCGAAGGTTGAGGCATGGAAACAACTTCGGAGTAATTGCTCATTCATTAACCCTAAAAATCCATGAAAGCGCTCCCAAGTATTTATAGTTCACACCTAGAGGCGAAGTGAAATTACACATAGAGCTTGCAAAATGCCAGCACTAGCTACACATCGAACTGGGGTAGTTAGGTAATCTCACGTAGTCGGCTTCACCCACTCTCATCACGTGCCCTGAACGTGTGCAGGGGGCTTCGTCCTTCACGGCGAGATGACTCATCCGCCCTCGCCTGAACCCTTGCTTCCTTGTGAAGGGATCCTAGCATTGCCTTGAGCCTTTCCGCCTTGTCTGGGCCAAGCTTCCTGGGCCGAGCTCCAAGAAAAATAGTCCTCGCAATGAGGGTTCGAGAAGCCTCTTGGCTTGCTACAACGAGCAACAGACGAGCGTACCACCAAAATGGTGGAATTCTCCTAATGTTTTTAATTAGTAATAAAACATTACCACTAGTTATAGTACATAGAAATTTCACTAGGAGACATTTAGAGGAAGAATTTATACTAAATTTTGAATGGTAAAACACTAGAAGAAGCTCACCTTACTAAAAAAAAGTCTATAATTCTGGTTCAGGAGCTGTGGCTACATTCAACTAACATTAATTGTTGGGAAGCAGGGAAGTTTTGTAGAGTGCTAACGCTATTGAGTCCTTTCGGAGGGTTTCAGGGGGTGTTTAGATTGTTCATTTTGCAAAAAAATTTACTGTAGCACATGTTAACTTTTTCTATAAGTGTCCAATCAAGTTCTAAGTAGGCTCAAAAGATTCATCTCGCAATATTTTGCGAAGTTGTCAAATTAGTTTTAGTTTTCATCAATATTTAATGCTCCATAGATGTGTCTAAATATTGATGTGAGTATGTGACGGAACTTTTGGTATTTGATATTAGGCCCCTGTGAAACTGACATTAATTCTAGACCTAAACCGGCACACACCATACCGCTTCAGCCCTTCCGCCTCAAGGGCAGCTCCGCCGCCGCCGTCGCTTGGCCCCCGTTCCCCTCGCTTCCGGCCTCCTTGCCGCTGGTGAGAGGAGCGGGGGTCTATCGTTTTAGTAGATATACTGTTTTATTAGGTTTTTTTCTTTGTTTTGTTTCCCTTTCTACTATAATAATTGGATTTGGTTGGTTGTTTTGATGTTTTCAATCCAGCTTCCTGCTTCGTACTAGATCATTGGTAGATGTGTCGTCGTCTTTGGTGATGACATGCTCTTGAAATCGAGGTATGTTGGCATAGTCCTTCTCGAGGAGGAATTGGATCTATTTTTCCTCTCCTGCGAGACTGTTTTTTCGGTCGCCGGTGATGCCACCAGCGGCAGCGGATCTACCCTTCTGGTTGCAGATGGTGATGCTAGCGACGTCGGATCTTATATTCGGTTCAGCCTTCAAAAGACATGGCCGATGTGCTCTCGGCGTCCTTACTCCCTACAGTGGTTGAGCATATTGCGCCTCTTTTGCGGTCTCCATATTTGTGGAATCTTCTGTTGGTTGAGACTGTGTTTCTTGAGTCCAGATCTGGTGTACTTTTATGGTCGTGATCACTAGTAAAAAAAGGTTTGTACAGGCGGTTCCAGACCCCCCTGCACTGGCGTTTTTCAGCGCCGCCAGTGCTAAAGGCCTGTGAAAACAAATCCTCTCCACTGGCGGTTGCTACAAAACCGCCTGTGGAAACATGTTTTCACAGACGGTTCAGTAAAGAGAACCGTCTGTGAAAAGTATGTTTTCACAGGCGGTTACTTAAGAGAACCGCCTGTAAAAATTATTTTTCACAGGCGGTTGTTACCTCTAACCGCCTATGTTACATATTTTATTTTATATTTATATTTATATTTCATGTTATTTATATAAGTTTGATTATGTACAACAAAGATCAATTATATAAAAATGCAGACATCTATACAACTCAGGATTAAAAAATTTACAAACTGTTTACATGCACCTGCAACTTGTTATTTACAAACTGTTTACATCTCAATCAAGTGCTCTAATACTCATTTCGCTTGAGCTCTAGCCTATGAATTTTGGTTAGAATTCTATATTCTGGATTTGAGAGGATGCTTGTATGGTCGTGATAATTTCTGTTGCATGGAATCACATCTTTCATGACGAATGAGCACAAGTCCGCAACTATCTCGTATAAATTCTCGTTGCTGAATCGTTGTTTTGTTGGTATTTTATACCTCTGTAAATGAGATTTTTATTAGCATGGATCTACAAAATGACATAACGTTCATACTTGACTATATAAAATTACTTTACCTCATCAATGTTCCTGATGTATCGTCCACTCAATCTAGCGAACCCGCACACGTAGTATCCACAGTGCACCGAGCCGGGTGGTTGCTTGTGGCACTAGATTTATAATAATGGGTGAGTGGATGTAACATCATCCTTTATAATATACGTTTTTGAATCATAAAATTTACATACCGGCCAGTCATAAAATACTTTCAATGAGTTGCCTTTCGTGCTCGGGTCATACGGTCCACCTTGTATCTTATAAAACCTATATGCCCTACGATATCGACCAAATAAAATAACCAAGTTATTGATCTCAAATTCTGATCGATATTATTAAGCACGCATGCATATATTTCTTCTTACCTCTCTAATAAGGTCAAGAATGGTTGATATCTTGATGTGGCGTAATCTGCGGAGTCGTGGACGATTAACCTTCCCAAATAGGGAAAAATTTTGAACAGGTTCCAATGGTCGCTGCAAGAAACAAAGTTATATTGGGCTGGTATCCAATGTATATGTAATAATTTGACTAACTTACTCAAAGTTATATGGGGCCAGTATGCAGCTCCTATTTTTAAAAGAAAGCATTGCGTGTCCAAGGTAGGCTGCGAAATTAGCCTCCAGGCCCTTTTTCATTTGCACTTTAATCTTTTCAGCTTCCTCCGGTGTCTTGTCTTTCAATTGTTCCTCCTCATTTTTTCCGAGCCTCAATGTGTGCTCCGTCTGACATATTCTTATAGGGCTAAGATAACCAACCATTTGAGGCCTCACTATAATTACGCTCCTCAGCGTACCTCCTCGCCTGCTCGTCCTCTTGCATCCTGCAAGTTATATACACGTGCAAATTAGAGTTCGTCATTGTAATAATAATAGCGCAAGTTTGTTGTTAGTTCGAGAACACTTACAAGCACCAAATTATCACCAGCTGTACATCCATTCTCCTGAGGTTTAAGAACAAATGCATGTCCTCGAAGGTTACATAAGCTATTTCTCTTGGAGTCACAAATGTCCCTGGTGGTATAGATGCGCTGATTGCGTCGATGCCAACTTGACCCGCTCTCATGTACCAGTCATGCATCTTTTTTATTTGCGGCGGCAACTTTATCAAATTCTCCCACTGTATAAGAGGCCTTCCCGGCACATAGTTTGAAGAGACATGATCGTAATCCTGTTTGGTTGGCTTTCTGATATGTACTTCCTTCACTATGGATTGCGTTGACTTCTCCTCCTCGGCACAGTCAACGGTACGTGTCGTATGGGACTTTGCTATTCCTTTTAAGAATAGGATCGTCCCTGCACTTTTTCCCTTCGGCTCAAAGGGTGAAACCAATCTAAGTCCTTTATATCCGCTCTTATTCTTAACCGAATCTCTGCCCTTCTTTGGCGCGGTCGGTGGTGTTGGATCTTCATCAGGATTTGCCTGATCACCTTTAGTTGTTGGTGTAGTTTGTGTCATGGGCTCGAGAGGCGGCGATGGTGGGTCAGGTTGAGGACGAGGAGATGATGGTGGGTCAGGCTGACGATGGGCAGGAGATGGTGGATTTGGTTGAGGACGAGGAGGTGATGGTGGGTCAGGCTAACGATGGGCAGGTGATGGTGGGTTAGGCTGAGGATGGGGAGCTGATGGTGGGTTAGCCTGAGGAAGGGGAGGTGATGGTGGGTTAGGCTGAGGAAGGGGAGGCGATGATTGTTCCTGGCCTTGTTCCTGAGTTTGTGGCAAGGATTCAGAGGAGGGTGGTGGAGCACTCAACCTGATGTCTCGTCGAGGCCAGAGGATGAAGTTGTTGACAGCCTGTCCGAGTTTCTCGATACCTTCGGGAGCAGGGATGTCCAACATGTCGTCCTCATAACCTGGCACGACGTTCACCACCTGTGCCCTGCAGTATTCTTCGGGAATGTCCTCACCATGGAACTTTCGTCCTGGTATCGCATACCCAGAAGCAACTTCCCTTGTTCGTATCTTGCCAATCCCGTAGCTTATGACAAGGGAGCATGGCGTTGGCCTGTCTATGTCATCAACAGGGTACCGGACCTTTGTAGTAGATGCGACACTACTCGGCGCCGGTGGTACATTCTGTTGAGAACTCGACTGAGGTGCTACTACCAGCTGCATCTACGGATTCTGTGTGGTCGTGTTCTGTGCTGACGACAATACACTCGTTAGTTGCTGCAGCATTTGAGGGTCACGGCCCGATAATACCTTGGCCATCATGTCTTGGAATACTTTTTTACCCTCCTCCTCAAAGTATTCTTTCATGGCTTCCTTGTATCGATCTCGTTTCTTGTACATGCCAGACCACTCTTCACCGAAACCTTCTTTCCAGCCCAACCTTGAGGAGATGCCCCGCACTCGACCCGGATGCTCAGGGTTACCAAGCCCAAGAGTTAGGGTGTGCCTTTCCCTTTCCACTTTGAACGATCCTTGCTTCTCCTTAGCTGCCACCGCAAATATGTTCTTTGCTGCTTCTTCGACCATTGCATCAAGAAAGGACAACCCGGTTGAGGTTTCTTGTGGCTTTCGACCACGGAGCCAATTCGCGCTCCTTTCACCAACTTCCTCAGAAAGGACCGGTAGGCCTGCCGCCTTCTTCGCAGCCTCTTCTGCCCTCCATTTTGGGATCTGACGCTTGTATCCACCAGTGCCAAGGTGGTGGTGATACTTATTCTTCTTTGCAAGTGCGGAATTGGCTTCACTTCGAACTAAGAATTCCGGGTTAGTCTTCTGCTCTTTGAAAACCGCCCACTGACCTTCTGTGATCTTGTACTTCCTTGCCGGGTCCAACCCTTGCTTCAAGTATTTGTTATTCAACTCAGACCTCGAACCCCGGAACGAGATGGCAATCTGCCGCATTGCATAGTCTCGTACGAGTTCTTCTGAACCCCGGGGCACGATAAATTTTCTTGAGAGCTTCTCCCACATGGTATTCTTGACCGCATCTGGCACATCCTTCCAGTTAGAGATTGTGATATCAAGATTGTCCCTAATCAAGAAACCAACTGCATTACGGAACTTAGCTTGGACCTCATCCGGTTGTAGGGGCTCTCCTTTTGGACTGACATCTGTAACCCTATATATCTTGTCCTCCCACTTGTTTGTTCCTCTGTCACCTTGTCTGCGATCACTCTGTTTTTGTTTCCTAGATTTCTTGCTGGGTGCCTCGGTCTCTGCTTGTGTTGGTTGTTCTTGTTCAAGTTCCTCTTGTTCCTCCACATCTGCTAACTCGCGAAATTGCGATAGCACCTCCTATTCACATAACAAGGCACAAACAATATTAAAATCATGGATGGATATACATACACCTCCTATATTACCCGTTTGTTCGATTTCATGCAACAACTCACCGTATCATCTCGTGGATCATAATTAGGGTCACGCTCCATTTCACGACGAGCAGCCCTATCTACACTAGGACACGGATCGCTTGGACTCTCGTACACTTCATCGTCCGACTGGTGTTCTCCGCATCCTTGCGAATCGCTAGGTTCATTAGAGGGGGACTCTGCACATTGCTCTTCATGTGGAGAACTCATCGTGGAAACCTGACATATCATAGTGGTATTCATATGAAAACTAATATCGCGAAAAGTCGATATTCATGCATACGCCATTCATAAATCGATTCTCATACGTCATTCATAAATCGGTAAGTCATATATACACAGAATATTCGCAAAACCATTTTACAATCAATTCATAAATTGATATTACACAGAATCTATATAATTTTATGGGTTGTATAATTTACACAAAATCAATAAAGAACCTATGTAAAATATCATGAAATCAATAAAGAACCTATGTATTATATATTTTTGTTAGCTAGATTATGTTATTAGAAGACTAACAAAACTAGAATCACAATTTTTGGACCTCTAAAACTCAACATATAGAATTTACAAAGAAATAAAAAATTAAAAAAAAAGTGGGCCGGCCCACTACTGTGTGGCCTCCACCGCGAGCGCGCCGCCACCGGACACACCGCCGCCGGCACAACCGGCTCCAGGCGCACCACCGCCGGGCAACCGCCTCAGGGCGCACCGCCGCCGGGCACCCACACCGCCGCCGGGCACAACCGCCTCAGGGCGCACTGCCGCCGGGCAACCGCACCGCCGCCACCACACGCGCCGCGCTCGGCCATGGGGGGCCGCACCACCGCTGCCACCACACGCGCCGCGCTCGGTCCCGCGCTCGCCGGGACCGCACGCCGCCGCCGCTCAACCTGCAAGAAGGGTGGGGGAAAGGAGAAGAGGTGCTGACGATGGCTTACCGGCGGCGGCGGCGGCGCGGAGGAGAAGGGGCTCGCGCGGCGGGGCGGCGCACGGGCTCGGAGAAGGTACGGGGGCCGCGGTGGGGTGGCGCAGAGGCTCGGAGGAGAGAAGGGGGCGCGCGGCGGTGCGGCGAACCGAGGACGACGAGCGTGGCGAAATCCGGCAGCCTGACGGCGTCCTTGAAGAAAATGCCGCGCCTCCGAGACTTGGTGAAATTTCAGAATCGAGGGCAGGATACATATACATACCGTCTTTACAGGCGGTTCACTTTAAGAACCGCCTGTAGAAATATCTTTACAGACGGTTGTCGATGTAATCCGCCTGTAGAAATACATTTTTACAGGCGGTTATCAATGTAAACCGCATGTAAAGATCTTTCTACAGGCGGTTTACATTGATAACCGCCTGTAAAAATATGTTTCTACAGGCGGATTACATTGACAACCGACTGTAGAAAGGATTTATGGTTTATGTTATTTCTATATATTGTTTTACAGTTACTGTTTATTTATATTAATTATTGTTTAAGTAAGGGTTTATGGTTTATATTATTTATATTGGGATTTATAATTATTGTTTATTTATATACTATATATTGTTTTATTATATTACTCTTATTCACTGATGTTGGGAAAGTAAAACGTAAATATTAGCAATGGTTCACTCATATTGTTTGAGATACTGAAATATAGAAATGATAGAAAGCATAGAGTACAAATTAATACAGAAATGCATATTACAAGATAAATGACAAATAGATTCTAGCCACCGACTGTTCTTCCTTGACCATCGTGGCGAGCATAGGGAACCGAATTTTGTGGGATGCTTCACTCAACATTTTTTATCTTCTTTGGAAGGTCCGTAAAGAGAGACAACTCGTTGAACTGGTTGAAGTCCTCCAGATCAGTTACACCATTAATTCCTATAGCTTGTTGCTTTCCAGGGAAAACTACATGCTTCTGCTTGTCCTTAGTTTTCTGCTCATTCTTAGAAAGGATCTGTTCAGCGTAGAACACTTGTGCAGCACGGTTAGCGAGGATCCAAGGGTCATCCTTGTAACCTACTTTACTTAGATCAATAACTCTGAACCCGTAGTTATCCACTGTGACATGTTTATCTTGAACCCATTGACATCGAAACACAGGGACCTGAAATGTACCATAGTCCAATTCCCATATGTCTTCAATGAACCCGAAGTACGTGGTAATGTCACCAGTTTCGTCTATGGCCTCGCATCGAACACCACTGTTCTGTGCAATGCTCTTGTTATCCTTGGTCTTGGTACAAAAAGTGAAGCCACTAATGTCATAGGTTTGCCATGTGGTGATCTGACGTGATGGTCCATATGCCAACTGTTTGATGGTCTGTTCTTCAAATGTCTCTGCTTCTGGAATGTTCTGATCCCTCAGCCATGCGGTGAACCAATGCTTGTGTTCCTTCATTACCCAACTGTCATTTTGCCCATGATTATGTTCACGAAGTTCTTCCACGTGTTTCTCGATCAAAGGCTCCATTATCGAGAGTTGATGTAGGATGCTGTGGTGTGCCTCGAGGACTATTTTGTAGTCTGGTGGGATGAATGATTTTCGTCCCATCCTTCCCTTTCCATGTAGCCTACCCTCGTGTCGTGAAGGAGGCAAGCCTATTGCAATCTGGTCTTTCAGAACATTGTTGCAGAATGGACCTCCGGACTCAATGGCCTCTTTGGTAGTGTACCCTTCTACCATGGATGGCTCAGGATGAGCACGAGTTTGAACATATCCATTAAGTATTGACATGAAACGCTCATATGTCCACATTTCATGCAAGTACATGGGACCTAGGGCCTCGATTTGTGGCACCAAGTGCACCACAAGATGTACCATTATATCAAAGAATGAGGGAGGGAAACACATCTCCAGTTGTGACAAGGTCTCCACTGCGAATTCCTGTAGAGATGGCAGCTCCTCGTGGTCAATTACTTTCTGTGAGATCTTGTTGAAAAAGAAGCACAACCTTATGATTGCCATCTTCAGAAATGTGGGATTTATAGCTCTGATGGCAACAGGGAGAAAAGTAGTCAGCATGACATGACAATCATGGGAGTTGTAGTTGTGGAGTATAAGGTCTTTCATTGACACAATACTCTTTATATTGGAGCAGAATCCAGATGGCACTTTCAAGTTCCTCCACCACAAACACATCACTTGTTTTTCATCTGTGATCAGGTTGTAGCTTGCTGCAGGAAGATGGTACTTCCCATTTTCAATAAGAACAGGGTGCAGCTCTTTTTTAATACCTAATTGTACCATGTCCAGATGAGAATTCAGTCCTTCCTTCGTCTTGCCCTTCATGTCTAGTAAGATTCCAATTATGCTTTCAAACACATTCTTCTGAACGTGCATACCATCAATCGCGTGTCGTACGTCTAACTTTTTCCAGTAGGGTAGATACTTGAAGAAAATAGACATCTTCTTGAATGTAGCTCTGGGGTTGGCTTCCTATCCTTTATTTTTGTTCCATCCTTTGTCTCTTTCCCAAAAACAAATTTGATTTTGCTTACTATAAGATAAACTCTTTGACCCTTGCTGTTACCTGATGGAGCAGTAGAGTGCAGTTCATTGTTATTGTCGAAGAACTTATCCATCTTTCGCAAGTGGTACCTATGCCCTCTCGGTAAGAAGTGCATGTGCCTCATGTACACTAGCTTATTGGATGCATCAAGGGACACATAAGCGGTGTCATCTATGCATATTACACAACCAACCTTTCCCTTGAACTGCCCTGATAATGTGAAGAGAGTAGGGTAATCATTGATAGTGACAAAAATAATTGCTCTAAGTGTGAACGAATCTTTGCGATACTCGTCCAATATTTGGACACCTTTTTCCCACAGTATCTTCATCTCCTCCATTAAAGGCTCTAGAAATACATCCATGTCAACTCCAGGCTATGTAGGTCCAGAAATAAGAATGGTTAACAAAAGGTATTTCCGCTTCTGCAACAACCATGGAGGCAGGTTGTAGATGGTAAGGATCACCGGCCACGTGCTGTGCGTGCTGCTCCTCTCGGCAAATGGATTCATTCCGTCAGTACTCACTGCGAACCTAACATTTCTTGGTTCCTTAGCAAATTCTGGATGATTGTCATTGAAATCTTGCCATTGCTTGCCATCGGCTGGATGTCGAAACTTTCCATCATTTTTGTGCTCATTAGAAGCGTGCCAGCTCATAAGTTCTGCATCCTCAGGGTTAGCGAACAAACACCTCAATCGATCAACTACGGGAAGGTACCACATCACCAATGCAGGAACCTTTCTCTGAGCGTAGTAGTCTACTTTATCTTTTCCTTTGTTGGTGGGTTTTGAACTCTGCTTCGGTTAGGTCTTTTTACGCTTTTTACCCGACAAAACATTATTTTCCTCACGATGATCTTTACTCGTCTTGTACCTACTTGCACCACAATTTGGACATCTGTCTAAGTTTTTGAACACATCACCCCTATATAGAATACAATGATTTCTACATGCGTCGATCTTTTCAACACCCATAGTAAGTGGACTGATTAGCTTCTTTGCATAGTAGGTGTTAGCAGGCACTTTGTTCTCTTTTGGAAGCATGTCTGCGATAAGACTCAGGAATGCATCAAAGCCAGCATCACACAAACCATATCTAGACTTTAGCACCAACAACTTCAGCACAGATCGCAACGTCGTGAATTCTTTGGTACAACCCTTAGACTCTGCATACAAAGGCTCTTCTGCTGCTTTCCTCAAGGCCTCCATACCTTTAATGAGAAACATTGATGGGTCTGTATGACGACGCATTAGTGCATCTAGCAATTCCGTATCTTCTTCTGCACTAGGCATATCTTCGACACCTTCATTTTCACCATCAAAACCATGATGAGTATTATTTGGCAAAACATGCTCACTCCGGGGACAATGATCTTGTGGCTCGTCTTCGAACTGACATCTGTCAACACGCACATGTGGATCGGCGAGGTTGGTGTTTGTTGGGTCAGTCGTCTGAGGCGCAGAGCTACCCTCTCCATGCTTTGTCCAAACCAAGTAATTCTCCATAAAGCCTCAGCACACCAAATGAGAGATGATTTGTTTTGTATCATCAAACACAACAACATTTTTGCAGTCTATGCATGGACAACATATGTGTTGTGTCATTGTTCTCCAAGCATGGCTCCTAGCGGCATCAATAAACCCATTGACCTCATGTATGAATGATGGATCTAGTCTTGATAAGTTATACATCCATCGTGACCTCTCCATCTTCACCTATGAGTGAAGTAAGCATTAATGCTAATATAAATAAGTATTAAAGTAAAAGAGAGCATAGGCGGTGGTAATATAAATAAATAGCGAAATAAAAAGAGCATAGATATGGTAGTATAAAAATAAATAGTGAAGTAAAAAAGAGCATAGACGATGGTAATATAAATAAATAAATATTGAAGTAAAAGAGAGAGCATAGACAATGGTAATATAAATAAATAGTGAAATAAAGAGAGCATTGATGCTAATATAAATAAATAGTGAAGTAAAGAGAATATAATTTAAAACATTAAAAAACAATATTCCTCTCTCTACATAAATACACAACATAGAACATAGAGCTAGATATATATATAGCACATAATTCATGAAAACAAGTAAAAATTGAGAAGCAACAGTAAAAAGGAGAAGAGAGACATTATAGAAGCATCATAAACAACCTCATTTAAAGAAACAACCTAACTATTTCTTCTCTAACCCATGGTGAAACACTAGATCCAAAAAGTAGCACAAATTGAGCGACAATAGATAAAAAGAGGTTTGGAAGGCATTAACTAACCTTTTGTAGCAACCTCCTTCGAAGAAATGAAGGGCAAAACCTTTCTCCCTGTATTTTGCGAATCTTGACCTCCAAATCGCCAACTATAGAAGCTGGCTACGAGCTACTGGTCTGTCTCGGGTTGAAGAAGGGGTATTTATAAAGTTGGCAGAAGCACCGGCGGTTCACATAAGAAACCGCCTGTGTAAAATGGTTTACACAGGCGGTTTTCTTAACCAAAGCGTCTGTACAAACAATTCGTTTACACAGGCGGTTTGGTTAAGAAAACCACCTGTGTAAACCATATTTACACTGGCGGTTTCTTATGTAAACCGCCTGTGTAAATGATGCATTTACACAAGCGGTTTTCTTAACCAAAACGTCTGTGTAAAGTCGTTTACATAGGCGGTTCTAATTCTGACCCCACGTGTTTCTTTTCACATGCGCATGATAACAGGAACCGCCTGTAAAAATAATTTGCTAGCGTTAGTGGAAACCATTTTTCTACTTGTGGATGGTGCTTCTTGAAGAGGTGTACGCAGCTGGATGCGAGGAAGATGAAGTATAGGGAGTTAGTGGTGTGCTTCAATGTAATTTTATTTTATATTGAGGTCTCAGTTGTAAAAGAGATTTTAATTTAATGAAACCCTATCTCTTTCTTAGAAAAAAACTTTTGATATTTGATGATGAATCTAAACAGAGCTTTAATGGGAAATGGAGGACCAGTACGTGAAATAACCTAACAGGTCAACTCGTTTCACGTATAGACCTCCACAATATTGCTTCAACACAGCAAGATTATTCCATAATCAACTAACTTGGCATCTGACTACATCATTTAAAACAATGAGGCCGCCTTATTACAACACGCTGGAGATGAGTTGGACACTACGGATTTTAGACATGATCAACAAGACTTAGGAGGTCGTATAAGAAATGAATCTTAAACTGCACTTATCTAACCTACTAGCAGCTAATTTAAAGTACCTACATGTCGTTTCAGTGTATACATCAGTATATGACAACAGCACACATCATAGCATACTCTACATATTCCTCTTTCTTTTTTTTCTTTTTCTTTTTATTTTTCTTTTTCTTTTTTTTTTCTTTTTTTTTGCAGAAGGAATACATTGTTATGTGGTGTGGTGTGGTGTGATGCTGATGCATGTGCTTGTCGATACTTTATTATGTGTTGGTCCTTGGTTGGTCAAATAAAAAGAACCGAGATGCCAGTAGGTAGGGTATTTTTAACATTTTATCATGTGTTGGCCCTGCATTGCTCGGTCAAGTAAAAATAATCGAGATTGTCTAGTGCTCAAGTTGGCCCAAGTTGTTCTCCACAGTTGGCCATTGGCCAATTTTTATCTGCTATACGCATGTATCTGAGAGGGTGTACGAATATAATAGTTACCTCCCTACGAAAATTAGTGTTATCTTTGATATATATGTATTTATATCTCTATCTATTCTATATTTCTAATATTAAAAAGTGAAGGAATTTTCCCTCTCATTTTTTAGAGAAAAAATCACCGGCGGTCCTCTAAGTTGGCAGCGAGTGTCACTTAGAGCCCTAAACTTTTAAAATGATATATGTGAGTCCTTAAACTTAGCAAAAATGTATCATCCAGGTCTCAAACCTTTAAGGTGATTACCGTAGGCTCCAAAACTTGGTAAAGAGTGTCATCAGATTCCAAATACTATAACAAATTCTAGAAAAAAAATTTAAAAAAAAAAGAAAAATATAATTTTGGATATCGTAGCTACAATTGTAGAATATTCTAAAAATTATATCTTTTTCGTACAATATCGGATGAAGATGATTTTTATATAAAAATTACAGATCTTTCTTATATGCTATCAAATGAAGATACTTTATGTATGAAAGTTATAGTGCTAGAGGGGATATACAACTTTCTAGTTTAAATTTTTTTAAATTTGAGGTTGTTAAGATGCTTAAAAAAATCAAATGCAAAACCACTTGGGCTTGCAGTCCACTATGCATGCAGCCCAAGTGAATTCGTCCTGTGGACTGCAGCTGATCGACGAAGGCCCCATGGGTTGCTGGAGGCCCACGTCAATTTCCTCCATTATGCTGGACTCTATGCACTACGAGGCGGGTTGGGGCAAGCCTAAAAGCTCAGGTCTGCTTCTCGGTGCCAACCGCCCATCTTCTCATATGGAAAAAGTTAATTTTAAAACTGCACTTTTCCTCCTTAAACTCTAGAACCGGATAAATCGTCTGTCTAAACTTTTAAAACCATTTGTTTTTAGAAAGGTGGTTTACCTGATTATAGAGTTCAGAAAGAAAAAAAATCAATGTAAAAAACAATGAACTTTGACAATGTTTAGGGACGCCTGTGGTTTGGTGGGCTTCGTCTCGGCCCAAATTTTCTCTTCAGGAACTTCACGGTAGTCGTTTATTTTGGTCCATATGTTCTAACACAGCCCATATAACGAATATGTCTTGGCCCATATATAATTACGAATACTATGTTTCAGCTCATATATGATAATAACGTATATGTTTCAGCCCAATAAGATTGTTTGGTTGGGTTAGCTTGCTTATAACGTCTCCTCTTGTGTGTTTCTTCTATGTTTTATTTATTCCATTCGAAGATAAATCTGTTTAATGCTAATGCAGTCCAAGTATTTTTCACATTTTTCGCAAATATATTCTATTATATATTTTTAGAATTTTTTGTGTTTAAGTAGTATTTTTTATTTAATGTGCCATGTTTAGCAAATCCTTGCTAAACAGGGCCTTACTTAACTCCCCCAGATCCCCTCAACAACACTCTTTGCAGCAAGCAGCAGAGTAAAATGCCTGAAGTACTAACATTTGTGTTGTTGTGCACATGTGCATATGCGCCAGAACGGGTCAGGGAAGCTGTTTATAATCCACGTACGTGTCTTTTTAAAGACAAAGCACCTGATCGTTGTTGCACGATTCCTCTTTATTCGTTCATGAAGTTATTATATAAGCTGACCATGCAGTGGTCTTTCTTTTCTAATTGTCTCTGTCAGCTCAATTATATATCTTGCTAGCCAAATAGGAAGTAGAGAAGTGACGGAGTGAGTAGATATCAGAAAGGCAGCTCCAGCCCACATTACTCACGATATGAAGCTAGCCAATTATTAAAGACAGCTTCATCATTCCTTCGCACGATATGATACAATCAGCCTCCGGGCGTCTCCAGCCCACATTACTTTGGCAGTGACAACACACATTGTGGTTGTGGGGTGTCACATCTGATTTGTTAGTAGCAAACTGCGGAATGATTGTTATTATTAGCATCATGTTCAGACAAAGATTGCATGCTCGCTTTGCAACTTTATTTTGAAATGGCAACTGATGGGTGCTGGTAGCGCCTCGACCACAAAAGTTAGCGATTACGCCTCTGTTCGCTGGAGCTGATAAGCTGATATGATTTCGGCTGTTGCTGATTTTTTGTGAGAGGAAAACACTGTTCCAGAGCTGAAAAATAAGCGTTTTTTAGACGAAGCGAACAGGGCCTACAATCGTCGTAGTCAATGAATGGTTTAACAGGTGAGCAGTTCGCTGTCATTCAGTCGTTCATTATTCAGGCTTTGCATACTACCCATCAGTATGAGACCCATCGTACCTGCAGAATATATAGTTTAGAGTGGAACTACTAGTACATTATATTATTATTATGGGTAATAAATAGCATGAGACACGTTAATGATATTATAAAGTATGAGGCAGATGGAATCTGAATATTGCTTGTCAGCTTATATAAATTAAGGTTTAATAACTGGGACCCAAACAATCTTAGGAACTTACGTACTTATGTATGATAAAATATAAAATAGCCAAACATGGAGGATTGTATATCGAAATGAAATACAGTACTAGATTTTATGTTGCTCACTTTCGTCGTCTGTTAAATACTACAGTATATTCAACAAGAACATCCATTGGCTGGCGAGAAGAAGCTGGTAGTGTAGTACTAGGCAGTGAAAACAATTGAGCCTACAACTCTTGGCTAACCAGTAACCACGTAGTACTCTTTTATATGGGCTTACTCCACTCTTTGTGGATCCAAATTCCTGACGCAACCCAACCACTCGCTTCCAGATGAGGTGAGCAAACGTAAAACTAAAAACTGCTGGGTGCACCAAACAGAGTCGATGAACATTTAATTTGCTATACTCTGCTCTCGGCAGAGTTTATTTTGTTTTAATAAGCTTGCAAAAAAAAAAAGGCAAAGATACTGTGCAATTTTTTTACTAGCGATATGACGAGGCATTTTTATAGAATTCGAAGCGGGTGCGGGTTACGAAAGAGTTATTACATTTTTACATACAGTATGCAACTAGTACATTGGAGAAGCATTGGATCGTTGGATTATCGTTCAGTTCAAACTTCAAACAGAACTTAGACATTTGAACTGGACGATGTTAATCACAGGACGGGGCGTCAGCGGTTTACAAGTCGGACCGGGCCCAGAGACGGGCCTGTTGTCAGAGTACTATTTTGCTACTCTTGGGTGGGCCTATGCACCTTTATGTGGGCCTTATCCGGCAGCCGAAGGATCAATTCCTACACTTGTCTCGAGTTATTTTTTTAATTTAACAGATTTTATATAAAGATCGTTAAGATTTATGAAATTGAATTAATATTATTAGATATATCATAAAACATTCATAATATCTTCATCTGGTGCCATAAACATTTGTGCTCTCTTCTATATTGCATAAATAACTAATAATTACGGAGGCATCATAAATATTAGGATGTTTGTATACTTTGACCAAATTTGAGATTAGTACATTTGAGATTTAAACGGTACCGTGTTTTGAAAAAAACAATACTAAATGATAGCAGTCAGCCATTGAGTACGTTTGCTATACTAAAACATTGCACGGTGGACTGTCGGAGACCCTCCACGAAGATTTCAAAACTACTCTGTTCGGCTGGCTGGATTATACGGCTGGCTGACTGATTGTTCTGAGAAAAAAACACTGCTGAATGGCTGGCTGATGCGGCTGGTAAGTTCAAGCGAACATATTAGCATGGCCCCTTTCCCAGGTGCTTTTCCGGAGAATGTAAAGCCAAAGAAAGAAGCCACAAATCGTAGCTCTTGCTCTATATATATAAAAAAAGAAATAGCTCCAATTCTTTTTACATTACATAAAAAAAGACTTCTAGCTCTTTTGTGAAAAAAAAAGGTCCCGTTCATTGTACATACAAACATAAATAAACGACTTCTCTTTCCATGATTTTTGGTGCAACTCCTCCAATTCCTCTATCGAAGCTAGTGTTGGAGCTAGAGCTGGAGCTGGAACCATGCTAAACAAATATTCACACTCTTTGGCTGGTTGGATTGTACGGCTGGCTGGATTGCATAGCTGATTTGTTGTGAAAGAAAAATACTGTTCTGTAACTGACTGTAAGCTGAAACTAGATCAAACGAGATTTGAGCGTAGGGAAATGTTTCATTTTTATGTGATAATAACAAACATTTCTGTGAAAAATCTTTATTAGATATATAGTTTATTCGTTTCATTCTCCTTGCTACATGTCGATGTCGTTGGTCTGTTAGGCAAGCACGGGATTTTTTGTTTTTTTTTTTTTTGGGAAAAGAGGCAAGCATGCACGGGATTGTTGGCGAATGGTACGGCGGGGCGGAGACAAACCACCTCTGCTCCCCAACAGGAGGAAGCAGCACCTCCTATGGGATGCCATGCCATGGGTGGGTGGTGGCCGTCACGTCAACAGTTGACATGTCGTCAAGTCGGGCCGTGACCGTGGGCCCAGTTGTCAAAAGAGCTTTCTGAGGGTGGCCCATCAGTCAGTGACTGCTCGCTGTGGACTGGACGTGTGTGCAGTGCCTGTGCACAAGCAGGGGAAGAGGGCCCACCTACCCACATACACTCCCGGTCCCGAACCCGAGGAGGTGAGCTCAGGTCTGTGTGCATGTGAGGAGGGCGGCCATGGGCCCATGCCATGCCATCCAAATCCATCATCCATGCCCAAACTGCGCCCAGCAGGCACGAACGATTGTCTTTTTCTTTTTGTTTTGTTTTGAAAATTGCACGATCGTCCTTGAGCACTTCAAAATAAGTACCGCCAATTTATATTCGATTTGGTTTTTCTCTCGGCTAGGCTGAAATTCGATTAGACTGGATTCTACGGTTGAATTATTGTGGGAGGTAAATATTATTATGTGGCTGAAAATTTGCTGGACCTAACTCAAGCCATCAGAACCCATGTTTCCTAGTGCATCTTATTGACATTTGGGGTTCTTGTTCCTGGGCAAATAATGACTAAATAATTGCAGAAAACAAGAAACCAAGCTACACATCTTGGAACTATTTGTGGCCTAGCTGAAATGAACTAAAAAGATATTAAATGGGCCATGATGAAAAAAAAACAGTGAAAATATTATTTGTGGCCCATTACAATCCTACCTCTCATATGGGGTCTTAACAAGCCAAATTTGGTTTTGCCAAGTCAGCGCTATGTTAGTATGGCATCCCGTGTGACGCTTTCACACGTGGCAGGGCTATATGTATTTTAGATGTAAAAACCAATTAACCAATGTCAGAAATATGTAGGATGTAAAAAAAACAATGTCACAAGGTAAGAGACATGGAAAAAATGCAAACTTTAAAAAATGTATATTGAGACGCGCATTTTTTTGGCGTTTGCATTCTCATCAACCTGATGCCAGAAATAGCAACCTATGACATAAATTGCCTATATATATATATATATATATATATATATATATATATATGACATAAGTAGAACTTAAAAAAAACGGCAGATTTCTAGCAGTGTATATATTTAGAAATTCGGATACTTATTGTCATCCCTAGCTTTATAGGCCTTATTGGCCCCAGTAGATATACATATACATAATACTGCTTGTACCTATAGTCGCGACCGATGTCGATCGATCCACGGCCGGGGCTTGGTTGAATATATAGTAGTGTACTGTATGTAGTTGGGTTCACGCAGGTGTAGCATTGATGCTAGCTGATGCACGCGAAGACCGTACCGCAAACAAACAAAAGGTTGTGCATGCGATCGATAGATCGAGACAACGTACTGTATATGTCACATACAGTATGCACGCATGAAGCCATTTGTTGTCGCGCGCCTAGCGCTTTGGAAACAGAGTACGTTTTGGCACGCAGCAGCGAGGCGAACCTTCACCACTCACGCACCTTCACCTTGCTGGCCTATAGTTTGGAGGAGTAATAACCATCCGAGGGAGTTTCGCAAAGGCTAAGCTGTGACGCACACACGAGTGCCGTTTCAATTCGTGTAAGCTCACGTACGCACCTCGATCGTCGTCCTCGCTCGACGACGTGCAGCATCCGGTCGAGCAAAATTATTCGCTCTATTCGGCTGGCTGATACGGTATGGCTGGGTGGCTGATAGGTAACCGCTATAGGTAAAATTCGTAATTATTTATGTGAAGTAACTGTTTGGATAAAGGAATGAAGGGATAATCTAGGTGGTCATCGAGAAACCAGCAGAAGTATATGTTTCTGAGGAAGTAGTAGGTGCAGGTGAATGAACCTCTTTAAATGTAAACTATGACCTCAGGAAGAATGAAGAAAGAGCAATACTGCATTAGACAATGGAACTATTGCATCTATAGCATACCCAACTTGAAACAACCTAATTTGCAGACACAACGATGTCTTGGATAAAGATAAGAGCTGAGGAGAAGTTCATAATTAATTAGCAGCGGAAACCTCTGCTCTTTTATAGCAGGACATTGAACAAAGGTGCGCTGCAATGTGGCTGCAGGCAATATATGTAGATAAAAGCATGGAACATCGCTAATTAAAAAAATTTGCTCTAATATTCCTACTACTAATCTTGGCTCAAGCAGTAGTACATGGAAACTAATCTGAAACAATAGATGAGAAGTGTGATATATCATGAATGCATCAACAACTGGTAGCCAAAGGAAGAAGATGGCAGACTGAGCAGGTGTTTGTGCTTGTTAGATACATGCTACAACCAAATGAGGTACTGAACCTGACACCCAAAAAGTTAGATTTCAGAATTATTTATGTGAAGCAAGTTTTTGTTTGAATAAATAAAGGGATAGTTGTATATGGAGAACAGAAAAGAGGCAGTAAAAAAATATAGGAATTAACTGCATTATCAGGTACTAGTAGGCGCAGGTGAGTACACCTTCTTTCATAATATACAGGAGGCATACAAAATAATTGTTCAATACAAAATCGGAAGTAAACAATGAGTTGAGATACGGGCACAATTGCAAACATAAGAGGTGAAGCAAGTTCAGGATGAATTAGCAGCAGTAACCTATGCTCTTGTGTTTTGGCTTTTGGGACATGAATCACATACCGTGAATGATTTGGTGAGTGAACCCAAAATGGGTGCACTGCAGTGTGGCCGGAGGCAATATACATATATGAATAAAGACATGGAACATCGCTGATTAACAGGAATGGTATGGCACACTCACCAGGTGTTTATGATTGTTAGGTATGTGCTACGGCCAAATACGCTGCTGAAGCTGGCACCAAATAGTACATGAGACATCGATGAAATCAAAATAAGAGTATATAGAATCGACCAAGCAAGGTTGAGAGCGGACCAAGAGGATTATTGCGTCGTCGAGCAGCCCTATAGGTAGATAGCGGGGTGAGGCTGCCAAGCTGGCCATCTCTTGGGCAGGTCGAAGACGCGGAACAGATCACAGATCAGCGTGAGCATCCACGTGCGTGAGGAGAGGGAGGGAGAGAGACGGTAGCGGGAGGCGGGCACCGCCGGCGCGCGCTCGTGCGGCTGCGCCACACGCACACGGCGCATGCGCCCAAGCACGGTGGGGTTGGCCACATCGCTGCGCCGATCCGGAGGGTGTGACCACGGAGCGTGAGTAGAGGCACGGTGGCGAGGGCGACGTGAAGAGGGCAGGCGGAGCACGAGCGAAGCATTTTGGCGTCGACGGAAGCAAGAAGAAGGTTCTGGAGACGTTGAGGAGGATGGATGAGGATGTCGGGCAGCTTCGAGGCGCCGCATCACGGATTCGCGCGCCGCTGCCGATGCGGGCGTGGTGGGCGGCGGACGGGCGTGCGACGTGATGTCTGCCGGCGAGGGGCACCAAGGCACGACGCCAACCGGCGAGGGGCACCGCAACGTGAATCCACGCGCCGCCGCCGATGCGGGCGCGCAGGGCACGGTGGGCGGTGGATTGACGGAGGGCGCCGGCGTCACGGAGCTGGCGTGGAGGCGTCGCAGGCGAGGGAGCCGGGGCTTTCTCGGTGGCGTCGCTGCTGTTGTGCGTACGACCGTGGGTGTTCTTTTTCTTTTTTTTCACCGTGGTGCGTCGCGGAGGCATGGCTTTGGTGGCACCGCGGAAGCAAGCGGGAGGACGTGCGGCAAACATCGAACGGCCGGACGACCGATCCGATGGTAGAGGAGGAAATACTGGGGATGAACAAGAACATGTGAGGGGAAAATGAGAGGATGAATAGTGTGATGAACAGTACCATTCACCAAGATTATAGATCTTTAGGGGTTGTTTAGTTGGGTAAAAAAGAGGTGAAAAGTGCACTGTAGCATTTTCGTTTGTATTTGATAACTTTTGTCCAATCATGGTTTAAATAGACTCAAAAGATTCATCTCGAACTAGTCAAGCAAAAAGTATAAGTATGCAACCGCTGCTACTTCATTTGATGCTCTATACAAGCGTAAAGTACAATCGATGTGATGGAAAAAGAGAAAAAAATTAAAAAATAAACAGGGCCTAGATAAAAAGGATCCGGAGGTGTAGGTAGTACAAGCACTGTAAAGGCTCCAGTTGTCACTATACCTACGGATTTGTCGAACGACAGCGATAGTAGTATGTGCTTCACTGATCATTGATGTGGATGTACACACGTCCAAACCGGCGAAGCAACAGGGACCCACGCACCCAACAAGCACGGCTGTGTTTAGATCTTACTTGCAGTAATAATTTTACACTGTAACATCATGTTCGTTTATATTTTATAATTTTTATCTAATTATGATTCAAGTAAAATTAAAAGATTTGTCTTATAATATACATACAAAAAGTATAAATATATAAACATTTCGTCTATATTTAATACTCCATATATGTGCCGTAATATTGATGTGACTGATTATAATTCAATTTGCAATAGACCTAAACAGGGCCGTACTCCTAGGTTACGTATTCCTACTCGTATGGCTGCGGAGAAAGGGAACTCGATGCAATGGTAAGTATATACTACAAGTTTTGATGGTAGGATAGGAGCAAGCAAAGCAATTGCTGCTGGTTTCTACTCCCTCCGTTCCAAGATAAATGTCGTTATAGAATACATGCTGATTAAACTTTTCTTAACTTTAACTGAGTTTATAGAAAATACATTAAATATTTATATCTCTAAATAATATATTATGAAAGTATATTCAAAGATCTATCTAATGATACTAATTATATATTATAAATATTAATAATTTGGTCAAAGGCAAAAAGTCTTTGACTTCTTAGGAAGTGAGAATGATATCTATTTTAGAACGGAGGAAGTACTTGGCACCAGTGGCAGTGTAGAGAGGAAAGAATGAAAGATGGCAATGGCGTTAGCAATGAAGTGATGACAAGGACAAGAGAAAAAAAAAGCAAAACACACCATAGGTCCCTGATCTTTGGCCTCTGTGTCATTTAGATCCATCATCTTTGAAAATATAGTTTTAGGTCCTAACCTTTGTCATGTGTGTTATATAAGTCCATAACCTTTGAAAGTGACTTTTTAAGTCCCTAATCTTTGCATACAGTTCACTGGTAGTCCATTTGTACTGTAGCAGTGACGTTACTTTTTTTTGTGTTATCTAAATTTCTCCCACATTCGTGTAATAACTTGAAAAGGTCCCAAAATAAAAGTTGTTCTAAATTTCATGCTCTACATCTTTGCTTTTTAAACTATTTTCAAATTCTATCTAGTTTTTGAAATTTTCAGTTGGGGCTAAATTCGCCATTTGAATTGAAGTTTGCAATTCAAATTTTTATTTAACAACTTCAAAATCTCCAGATATAAAAGTTTCTCAAAAGATTTAGGAGAAATTTGAAGAAAACAAAAAGGTGACATCACTGGTACAGTAGAAATAGACTAACAGTGAACTGCGTGCAAAGATTAAGGACCTAAAAGATTACTTTCAAAGGTTATGGACTTAAATAGCACACATGTTAAAGGTTAAGGACTTAAAACTGTACTTTTAAAGGTGATGGACCTAGATAACACAAAAACCAAAAGTTAGGACCTGTGGTACATTTTGCTAAAAAAAACGAGGAGAAACAATCTACTAATACCTTTTACTTACCCAGTCGGGCCCACTATTTTCCCACTCACTTGCATTCAGTTAAACACTTTGGCCAGCATGCGGTGAAAAGGAGATGAAAAATGCGCTGTACCATTTTTATTTGTATTTGACAATTTTTATCTAATCATGGTCCAAGTATACTCAAAAGATTCATCTCGAGCTAGTCAGGTAAAAAGTATAAACATACAACAGCTGCTACTTTATTTAATGTTACATGGGCGTAAAGTACAATCGATATGATGGAAAAAGAGAAAAAAATTTGGGAAGTAAACAGGGTGAAAAACTAGGGCCCCGTTTAGTTACACAAAGTTAGAACTTAGAAATACTGTAGTAGCATTTTATTTTTTTTTGCAATAAATGTCTAATCATGTTCCAAGTAGTTCAAAAGACTCGTGAGACAAACATTTTGTTAAGCTATCAAATTAGTTTCAATTTATCTATATTTAATGATCTATGTATATGTTCAAAAATTGTTGTGACTAGTTGGATTGGGAGTTGGAAGTGATTTGAACAGGCCTTAGGTTTACGATTTCTTAACTGAATTGCATAAAATTCTGAACTTTTGTGTGTTTCAGGAGAACAGAAGGAACAAGCATTCCACGCAATTCCGGTGTCACTAAAGGCAGATTGTTTACATGTACTCCTGTAGATCCTAATGCGTCCATTCCGATACTTGGATTTCTGACCATATATGCTAATTTGTACTCCTACTAGCATGAAGAAAGGGCCGTAGGATGCTCGAACCATTGATGAGCCATGTCACAAGCACACGCCAACTACTAGTAACGCACGAAAAAGGCTGTACGCTACTACTCAAAACAAATCCATATACGCCCAACTAATAGTAACGCTAGGTGTAATCATATAAAACTACTAATAAACACCAAAAAAATTATGACTACTCTCGCCCAACTAATAGTAACGCTAGCTAGGTAATCATATAAAACTACTAAACACCAAAAAAAATCATGACTACTCTCTTCGTTCTAAATCCCTGTGTATTTTATTTCTCTGTTTGCATTTTTTTCAGTCGTACACTCTATATCGAATCTTCTGTAGAAATATGTGTTTGGATAAACCATAGGAAAACACACGGTAAATAAGAAACATATGAGGTTTGACTGGATGCCTTTTCCGTAGAGGTTCGTGTGAAATCAAACACAAAGCATGGGTTCATGTGAAATCAAACTCAAAGGAATGTTTCATATGCTTTTCCTCATGTAATTCGTGTTAACCTAAGGAATGTTTCATATGCTTTTCCTTACGCTTTGGGCTATCCCAATCCACGGTTGTTTTACCACACTTAACATATGGTTGAGGTAAGAAAAACAATACTAAAAAATCTTACACATACATGATACGAGAAATGGTAACCACTAAGGCGAGTACGAATACCACTTAACATCGCGAGATGTAGCCGCCTATATTTTACCTACCTTCGATCCCTTTTTGTGACGAAATCCTCACCAACTCTCTAATTTATTGCACTATTCCTTAGAATACCATTTCTACTCTTAAGGGAAAAATCTCCTTGGATCCCATTCGTGATGAAATCCTCACCAGCTCTCCAATTTATTCCGCTTTTCCTCGAGATACCATTTGTACTCCAGTGGAAAAAAATGTTACATATTGCCCAGAGCCAAGCTGTACATGCCAGCTAGTAGGAAAGCCAGCGCAAAAAGGTTATAGACTACTTAAATCCAATCTATATATGCCAAATTGACAGGTAGTCACGTAACGTCGGCAATTACCACGGCAAGGTACAACCACACCTCGTTTATCTCCCTTGTCGATCCAATTTTCAAATTCTTGGCGCCCATGGAGTGTTTTGGGTTCGGGTCAAGCAATTGTAGCGCTAATATTTTAAAAAAACACGAGAACAAAGAAATCTATCAAAAGCAAAACTAGGAAATTGTGAATTTGAACATGCCATGACCACTCAAAACTAAGATTGAAATTGAAGTGAGCCTCCTTGGTTCTTGGATGTTGACTCCTTGTCATGCAAACATTGATGGAGGGAAACCGAAGGAGAGAAAACCCATTTCGTGATGAAATTGTTGTCAGCTCTCTAATTTGTTGTGCTTTTCCTTGGGATACCATTTCTACTCCAATGGAAAAAAAGGTTGTGTATTGCTCAAAGCCAAGACGTATATGCCAGCTAGTAGAAACACCCGCGCAAGAAAAGTTGTATACTATATGTCAAATCGACAGGTAATCACGTAACGTCGAGCAATTAACGCTGTCAGGTACAACGACACCTTCTTTTTTCCTTGTCGATCTAATTTTCAAGTTCTTAGCGCGCATGGAGTGTTTTGAGTTTGGTCAAGCAATGCTATTGCTATTGTTTTTGGTCCAAAAAAAACTTGATAACTAAAAAAATCTATCCAAATCAAAACCAGGTATATCCAACTTTCAACACCCATTGTGAATTTGAACACTCCATGACCACTCAAACCCAAGATTGAAATCGAAGTGAGCCTCTTTGTCTCTTGGAGTACTCCTTGTCATGCAAGCAAAGCAAAAGCCGCCGATTTAATTTCCTCACCGAAGTTTCCCCCCCCCCCCCCAAAACATCGATGGAGGGAAACTGAAGGAGAGAAAACCAATTACGCGATGAAATTCTCGCCAGCTCTCCAATTTATTCGCTTTTCCTCAGGATACCATTTCCACTCCAACGGAAAAAAAGTTATATATTGCTCAGAGCCAAGACGTACATGCCAGCTAGCAAGAACGCCAGCGAAAAAAGGAGTAGACTACTTAGATTCACAATCTATATGTGCCAAATCGACAGGTAGTCATGTAACGTCGGGCAATTAACACGGCCAGGTACAACCACACCTCTTTTTTCCCCCTCGTCGATCCAATTTTCAAGTTCTTGGTGTGCACGGAGTGTTTTGCATTTGGGTCGGGCAATGCTAGTGCTAATTTTTTTCGGTCCACAAAAAGAAAAACTTGATAATAAAAAATCTATCAAAACCAAAACTAAGGTACATCCAAGTTTCAACACCCATCGTAAATTTGAACACGCCATGACCACTCAAACCCAAGTTTGAAATCGAATCGAAGTGAGCCTCCTTGGCTCTTGGATTACTCCTTCATGCAAGCAAAGCAAAAGCCGTCCATTCAATTTCCTCACCAAATTCTTTTTTCCGCCCAAACATCGATGGAGGGAAACTGAAGGAGAGAGACGCCATTTTTCGTCTGCATCGTCTCCTACAACCAGCCAGCAGCAGCAGCCTATTTAATTCACTGTGCTGCTGTTGAGAGCTTTTTACAAGCGTGCCCCCGCTCCTCCCTGTAACTCCGCCGCCCGCTTTTCACCTCCCCTTTCCTTCCATCCCCTTGGCTGGGGTTGGAGTGAAGCAGCAGACCCCCACCTCCGCTGCGATCCGCCATGGACGCCTGGGAGGCCACGAAGGCGGTGTTCGACCGGGTGCATGCGCTGGACCCGGAGAACGCGTCCAAGATGATGGGCCTGCTGCTCATCCAGGACAACAGCGACAAGGAGCTCATCCGCCTCGCCTTCGGCCCGGACCACCTGGTCCACGCCTTCGTCGCCACCGCGCGCGCCGAGCTCGCCGCCGGCGGCGGCAAGCCCGCGTCCCCGCCGTCGCCCGTACTTGGCCCGCTGCAGACCTGGGGCGGTGGCCTCCCGAGCCCCGGCGCGGGCGCCGGCGACCACCGCCACTCGCCCTTCGCTGCTGACCAGCTCGGGTACGACGGCGGCGCCGACGACTACGACTGCTGGTCACCGGCCGCGGTGGGCGGCCACCGCCGCAGCTTCTCGCTCAGCGACGCCGACGCGGCCGCGTCGTGGAGGCCGTGCATGTACTACGCGCGCGGGTACTGCAAGAACGGCTCCTCCTGCCGCTTCCTCCACGGCGTGCCCGAGGACGACGCCGCCGCCGCCGCCGCGGCCGAGCGGGAGATGGCCGTCATCCGCGCCAAGGCCCTGGCCGCCGCCGCCGCCGCCGCCGCGCCGCCGCCGACGCAGCTCATGGCGTCCGCGTACCCCTACTCGCCGTCGCCCAAAGGAGGCGGCGTCAGCCTCAGCTTCCTGCTCCAGCAGCACCAGCTCCAGCAGCAGCAGAACGAGACCCAAAGGTGCCATTTTTACGCCACCAAAGGCTTGCATTTTGTTTCCTGTCTCATCACGCCCATTTTATTTTCTGCGTGTTTGCTGCTCCAGGGCGGCTGCGGCGGCGGCGGCGGCCGGCATGGCGCTCGGCGGCGAGGACATGCACAGGTTCCCGGTGCGGTCCCCGCGCATGGACCGCGGCGACCTCATCGCCAGCCCCGGCGCCGCGCGGCAGATCTACCTCACCTTCCCGGCCGACTCCACCTTCAGCGAGGAGGACGTGTCCAACTACTTCAGGTACCCAGACCCAGCACAGCCGCCATTATTGGCCTCTGCACTGCTCTGCTCTGTTCCGTTTCGTTTCCACTATCACTAGCAGTCCAATAATGGCCGGCCGACTGATCGAAATCGATCGAACGCCGAGCAGCATGTTCGGGCCGGTGCAGGACGTGCGCATCCCGTACCAGCAGAAGCGCATGTTCGGCTTCGTCACCTTCGTCTACGCCGAGACGGTGAAGATCATCCTCAGCAAGGGCAACCCGCACTTCGTGTGCGACGCTCGCGTCCTCGTCAAGCCCTACAAGGAGAAGGGCAAGGTCCCCGCCGACAGGCTCAGGTCCGTTCGTTCACCGTCCGTTCTCATCTCTTCTCTTCTCATCCATCCTCACATTGCACTGCAATGCACGTTGCTTGTTTGTTTCGATAGCTTCTGTCTGTTGCCATTGCTTGCCACCACCTAAAACAAAACCTTTTTTCTTTTTGTTTATTACCGTTTTGTTTGGTTGCAGGAAGCTGCAGCACGCGCACCATGGCGGCGGCGCCGAGTTCGCCGGCGGTTGCACATCGCCCACGGGATTGCTGGATTCCAGGGACCCCTACGATCTCCAGCAGCCCCAGATCGGTGAGTTGAGCGAGCAGTAACTGATACCTACCCACATTGCCTGCATGTGTTGTGTTGTTTTCTTCGCATTGCATTGCAGTTGCAGCATTCCATTCTGTTGCTGCAGATAGCATTGCAGGTGTTTCGTTTAATTTAATCTGAATTTAGTGTGCTGGTTTTGGGGGTTGTTTAGGACCAAGGATGATGTACGGGAACATGGCTAACCATGAGGCGTTCCTGAGGAGGAAGCTCGAGGAGCAGCAGCAGGCGGCCGAGCTGCAGCAGGCCATTGAGCTGGAGGGCCGCCGCTTCATGGGGCTGCAGCTGCTTGACCTCAAGAGCCGGGGCGGCAGTCACCGTCTCGGGCTCGGCTCGCCCATGTCTCTGCCCGGCCAAGCCGATGGCAAAGGCAGCGGCGGCAACAACGGGAATGGCAATAATGCCTCTCATTTGGAGGATGTCATCAGCATCCAAGGTCTACTCCTCCTTGCTTGACCCTCACAAGTTCTTGGCTGTTGCAGGTTGTGAATCCATGCTTTTCTGATTGCAGATAAGAGCAGGACTAGTAGCCTTGCAATGAGTGCTCCTGCTGCTGCCTCTGTAACTGAGGCAGAAGGCAAGCACGAGGAGCAGCAGGGAGGCGGTGATGGCAGCCCCAAGCAAGCAGTCAACCCTGGGGAAGAGGAGAAGGTGGAATCTGGTCCTGTGACAGCAACACCCAATGCTGCTTGTGGGTTCCAAGAAAGGTAAAGATTGTTGTTGTGGAGTATTACTAGTAAAATATTTGCAAAATGGGCACTCACTAAGGTCACAGGCTATTTCTTTCTTTTTGGGGAAAGGGACGGGGTTAAAAAAAAGAAGCCAGCATAGAGAAAGAAAGCAGAGTGCCATGGCTTTTGTTTTCTTTGGGCATGTTTGTGGTCGATAAATATAACTATAGGCAGGCCATAGTTTTGTTAGCAAGGGCACGCCACTGTTTCTTGCTTAGATGAATGCTTTTGCTACACTTTTGCCACACCTGGACTAAAATAAAGTTGCACGGTAGGAGTATAGAACAAATTGCTACTGCTTTACCTTATGCCGTTATGCATGGTTATATGTAGTTTGACAAAGAGGGGTGCCAATCTGTGACAGGAATCAAGCATGCCTTTTGTCTATGTGCTCTGTTTATTCTCTGGCATGGAGCTAATATGCCTCTAAAAGCAATTGTAAAAGGGGGTGGGGTGTGTAGGGTGCGCTGATCATAGGTGGTCTTGATTGAAAGTAACTAAAGGGGAAAAGAAATGCACTGTCAAAGGGTAGGGGAAAGGAGAAAAGATACTTACGACCACAAACTAATGGCTATTGTTAAGCAGTATCTTGGTGCAAGTTGGCCCCTTTCTTTTGGGTTTGGTTGATTTTTTCCATTCCAGTACTCATATGTTTTCTTGTTCCGTTTGAATTGTAGTGGCGTGGTGGAGCACATTCTGCCTGACAGCCCCTTTGCATCTCCCACCAAGGCCTCCTCCATTGATACTGTTACTACTGCAACTGCTCAGAATGGTAGCATCAGCAACAGCAGCCCTCATCATGTGGCTTCATCTCTTTTCCCACCTGCATCCACCCTTGAGCTGCCCCCATACAACTCCTGCTTTTTTCAGGTGCCCAGGTAAACATTCTCAGTAAATTAAATCTTTCATACTAGTCAGTTAACCATGATCATTTGTATATACCATTGCCCATTGAGACATTGGTGGGTGTAGTAGTCTTGGCTTCTGTGCCTTGAGTATTTTTGTTGTGGTCCAATTAGTGCTACATTGGTAATCTAGAACTCTAAAGATAAGGTAGGGCAAACCTGTTAGTGCTAGTACCTTGGTAGTAGTTATTAATGTGTAATAGAGGTGCTATGTTTACACGGGCTTGCTTTATGAGTAGGGTTGGGCTAGAAAAACATTGGGTTTCATATGCACATGGTGTTTTTATATACACCATCTACAAGAAGTTACAACATGATGTTTTCTTATTGCAAATCCATGTGGTCAGAAAAAAAGAGATTGTTTTACCTCTGTTTCTTCTTCAGGTTTTCTACTGGGCATGAAGCCATTGGGCTGTGAATACAGAGCAAAAAGGGGTCTCCTTTCCTCTAACCTGGGAGTAAGTATCAACAGCTCTGTGTGTAACAAATGTGTCTTTTTGAAAGTGCTGTAACAATCAGCTGCTCAATCATGATGCATACAGTATATATAAAATTAGCCTCCACCACCACCTGAACCTCATGGTTATAATTGTCTATTCATTCATTGGTTGTGTGCAGGGACTATGATGGCCCCATCAAGCGTAGAAAAGCGTAGAAAAGCTTTAACAGATACTTTGGAGGTGTATCTTCTTCAGAGTGGAGGGAACAGCAACAACAGCAACAGAAGAAACAAGTCTAGGTTGTTTAGCTCTAGGCCTATAATAAGTATATGATAGTCGTAAGTACTAGTCATAAATAATAGTAAGTAATGGTCGTCGTCGTTTAGTAGCTCCTACCGGTATCAAGGAGATGATGAAAGGTCCATCTCGTATGCTCGTTTGTGGCATGGATCTCACTGTTATGATGATACAGATAATTAAAACAGTAGATGGTGTGACTAGCACTGGCAGCCAGTTGCAGTGAAGTGGCGTTGCGTGGCTGCATACAGACATCCAAAACCAAAAAAAAGAAAACAGAGTAGTACTCTCCTAGTCCTAGAGGAGTGGACAAAAGCCAGACAAACATAGCAGGAGGAAAAAGTGATGAGGTGAGCGCCGGGGTCCTGCTTGCTGGGACCAGAGAGCAGAGCACTCACGGGTGCAGTGTAGAGGAGAGAACCTCGAAAGTGGAATTACCTCCTTGTCCTCTGGCCCTCTGTGTCCTGTTTTGCCCATGCCAATTGTCATGGAGGCAGGCATGCGGATGCGGCACTCCTTGGGCCCACCTTTTGCTATTAGCCTGTTGGCTTTAGCTTATGGGTCAGAACTAGTCCTAGTTTTGTGCCGAGGAACTAGGCCGTTTGGATGCAGATATTCAGGGCTCAGAATGGGAATTGGCATTGACTACCTCCAATTAGGAGCATTTCCTGCACTCCAAAAGCTCTGTTTGGAATGAAGAAAACAGAACAACGGGACAAAACACGGAACAGGATATGGGTGTTGTGGAAAAACAGAGGAATGGGAAAATGCATGAATGCAGCACAGAATCCATTCCATAAGAATTTGAATCATATATTTTTCCTTTGTTTTTCCTCCATTTCAAAGGAGGCCATAGGGCATATTTGGCATACCTCTCCATGAAGTAGCATCTTTTTTTCCCCCTTCAGCTGGTGCAATAGCTTCATTGCTGAAGCTGAAACTATTTTAGAAAAAAAAACGTTTGGTAAATAGTTTCTCATGGTAGATAAAATAATAAAATATCCATAATACCCTTCTTTTGATCTTTTATCACCCTTTACTTATTCCACTTCTCCTAATTTTTATATTTCCCTTTATCTTCCTTATCTATTCATCTTTTGTTTCTCCAAATCCATCTTGCTGCGATGACGCTTCTCTCTTCGCTTGTGCCGTCACCTTACTCATCGCCTCATCCGGACTTCAAGCTTGCTCCGAAGTTGCGGTCTATCGTGGCCTGTTAGGACTCTGACTTCGCCCTGATCCTCCAGTTCGTCGCAACTTTGTCCCACCTTACGACTCTACCCCGCCTACCGTGCCGCGCGCTCTGGTGAAGAGTAGTTTGGTCTCACGTCAGATGGATTGGGGTGAGGCCACTTTTTTTTCCTCTGGTCATTTATATTCCGGGGAGCCTGATTCATGAAAGTGGTAGAGCACGGCCAACGCTTCCTACCTAGTTTGGTAGGTGTAGTCATGGAGCTAATTTCGGTCCGCTATCAAATTGGCTGAACATTATATACGACAACCGGATCCGAAGAGCTTATAGGTAAAGGCATCTCCAATGAATGGAATTACCCCATTGCTATATGGCGATGTGATTTCACTTGTTACACGGATAAAAATTTGCCACAATGTATAGAACCATACTGTGACTCTATAGATATGATTAAAAATGCATAATTCGCTTAAATGCCTCTTTTCCCGCCTCCCCCTATCATCGTTCGTCATTCGCTTCTAAGCGCCTCCTCATGGCCCGCAAGGACCTATCCACCACCTCCCTCCTCACGTGTCTTGTTCAATGCCTCCTCACAATCTAGATTCCTCTCCCCCTCCTCCCTCCTTGTGTGGTCGGGCGTCCTCCTTTGCTTCGTCCTACTTGGCGCCTTGTTCTCTCTCTTCCAACTTCCTCCTCAATAGATTTAATGGAGCTATAGTCGCTGCCCTGGGTCCGTTGCTATCCCTCCTGCCCTTTCTCCCCTTATGCGAGGTCCTCTGACATCGGGTCTAGCAAAGAGCATAGTACCCATATCCATCTAGGCAACAGATGGTCGCATTTGTTGGGGCGGCAACCGGCAAGTACCACCGCTGCACACGATAGGGAGGGTGAAGTCTTCGTTAGGCACGAAAGTCCCCTTGAAGCTCCTCCAACTTCCTCTCAGGGGAGGGAGCGAGAACATCATCAGTGGCGACGGATCTAGAAACATATTTTCTATCTTATTTTCTAATTTAGCATCTCCTTGTAAGCTTTAGGGCTTGTTTGGTAACGAGTTTCTGGATGGCTTGGCTGGTTGGCCTGGTTGGGGCCAGCTTTAGCTCGGCTCCCGCGGTGCAGCCTTGTTTGATTTGATGTTCCTATAGAATCTGGCCATGTTAAGATTGTATTTGATAGAATTTACTCCCTCGTCTCTAAAAAAGTGTCGTTCTCGTTTCTCGAAAAATAACTTTGACTAAATATATATTAAAATTTATTATTTTTATGGTACATAATTAGTATTATTAGAAAGATATTTTATGTAGTTTTTTAATAAATTTATTTAAGGATACAAATGTTATACACATTTACTACAAATAGAGTCAAACTTGTGACACGTACACCAACAACGACCATATTTTAGAGACGGAGGGAGTACATGTGAATAAGGTGATCTTGCATCTGGAATAGGGTAATGTTACCCTCATTTTTCTCTTTCTCGCATTTCATCCAACATTTGCCAGGGGCCACGACTACCTGCCGCCAGCACCACCCCGTAACCACCGCGCACGACATGGATACATTACACTATTTAGTTCATAAAAAAAATTCAGATTTCCCGTCACATCGAATCTTTGGACGTATGCATGAAGTATTAAATATAGTAGCAGTTGTTGCATGTTTGCACAATTTACCTGTTTTTTTAAGATAAATCTTTTAAGTCTACTTTAAACTAATTGAATACTTATTACAGTAATTTTTTACCTCACTTTTCGCAAACAAATGCGGTTTTGTGCCGAATTTTTGGCGAACCGAAACCAAGGCAGGGCATGATGATTCTAGGAGCAGAGCAGAGGCGAATCTTGTGCAGACATGTGCAGACGACGTGCAGTGCATGTGACACGGTGTGAGAGCGAGAATGGGAGTGGGGCTGATTTGGCTGGGAGTGAACGGAGGGAAGGAGACCTGACGGGGAAAGGGGGAACAGCACACGCACCTTTTGCTAGTGCTTACTCGGTGCAAGAAAAACATGCAATTCTATTACGGTATCATATTTTAATGTATCAAATTTATTGAGTTATAAATAAAAGCTACAAATATTTATAATATTAATATAATTATGAATATATTTTTATAATAAATTAATTTTGAGATATAAAAATGAATATTATTTACCAAATATTTAACAAATATGAACTGCTTTATATGAAAATTTATAGTTGCATATTTTCTCGAGAGCGAGTGCACTAGGGCGTGTTTAGATGTGTAAAGTTTTGGGATTTTGACACTGTAGTAGAGAGGAATTTTTTCTAATAATTATCCAATCATGGTCCAAGTAGACTCAAAAGATTTGTCACGCGATTTACAGGCAAACTATGTAAACATGCAAAAATTTCGTCTATATTTAGTATTCTATACATGTACCGTAAAATTGATGTGACGGAAGTTTTGAAATTTTGGAGGGATCTAAACACCCGCTATGCCACTATGGTCTGCGTGATGGATGGGATAGGACACGCCTGGTCTGCCTGCCTGCCTCGTCCTCCGCCCTGCTTGTTGTTTGCATTTGCATGGCTATGGCGCCATAGGTATGGTCATTTTTTGCAATGAGAACAAAAAACAGTACTCCCTGCTTGAGCTACTTTCAACTTTCAGTCAGTCACGTAACATTATTTTTCTTTCACAGTAAATCAGTCATACAATTTAGTCAATCATATAATCTAGCTAGCCGAACAAATTCGTTTTTGACTTATGACATCGTGTTTGACCGTTCATTTTATTTAAAATTTTTATACAAATTATAAAATAAATAAATAATTATTAAAGTAACTTTAATGATAAAATAAGTCATAATAAGATAAATAATATTTATAAAGTTTTTGAATAAGATGAATAAGTAAATAAGATGTTTGAAATTATAAAACAATATTTTTTTGGGGACGATGGGAATAGGTTGCCCTTGATATCTTGTTTGTCGTCCAAACCTAGCCGATCGAGCGATGGCACCAGCTAGAGCGGTTTGGTGGTGGATTCTTCCAAACCACCAGGCATGACATGGGAATGGGATGCAGGCAGCGCAGGCCAAGGCATCCACGGAATGTGAAAGTGATGGATGTAAAGATCAATGCATGCAACAATGCAAGCGATGCTCAACTCAAGGCTGGGCGTTGCAGCGTTGGAGCTAGCAGTACAGTAATATTGCCGCGTTGGAGCTAGCAGTACAGTTCCTATGTTTTTTTAAAATTAAACTGATTACTGTTCCCCTAGATTATGTGAAATTCCTGCGTTCAAAGGTTTCGTTGTTCACGTTGGGAAAAACATGCTACTAGTTCTGTTGTTAGGTTTGCTAACAAGATCGCTTGCCTCTCGTAAACGGTTGGTTGTAGCACGCCTAACAGCATTTTGTACTGCTTCAATTCGTCTTAATGAAAAATGGGTACAAACCGTTCGCGAAAAAACCTTGGGAACGGCAGAGCCCTGAGCACCGGCTTCAGAACTAGTAGCAGGCCTGGCTGAACGGCTGTGCTAGCTGTGTTGCTGTGGCTGGCAGGCTGCAGCTCCACTGCTGAGGGTACTGATCTGTTCGACTATCTCCAATAAGAGATCTATCATGTACAGTATGTATTTAGCGGCGGTGTATTTCCTACGGAAGGCAAGACAGAGGCTATAGAGTAGTCGAGGAGTCACGGTCTTTGCTTTTTGGCGCTCACAAGCTAGAGTTGATCGTTTGGGTTGTAGCTTGCTTGTTGGGCCTCTCATTGATCGTGGATTCATGGCTGTGGGCTGATAGGCCTCAGCTTGTTTCTGGTCGTGAGCAGCTCGCGACCTGGTTTGAGCTGGCTTGTTAAAATAACGAGCTAGAGTTCTAGCTCACTTAGTAAAAAAATAAAATGAGCCGAGCCGAGCTAGCCCGGAGTAAGTAAGCGCGCTGACGAGCTATGAGTATTTTATCTAGCCCTACCTATGTTGGTTTTGGTCTATAGTTCGAGGCAAAATCTAGATAAGGTATATAGTTTTCGTTAGAGATTGATTTTTTAGTGGGATAATATCTTCCCTTATGTTATAGTATTATGAGAGGCTAACTTACGGCTAATTAAGGTATCCAATCTTTCAAAAACAAATCTATCTTTACTTTTGTACTTTCAAACTCTAATATCTTCAAACCCCAATTAATTGTTGTTTACGCTGTGTCTTTGCCAACCCAAAGGCATCCCCGATTTGTCTTCCTGGGAAGAGTTCTTGGGCGGCTGATCTAAATCGCGAACCTTCATTGACCCTGCCAAAAAACTGATTTTCACGAGTAGTCTCTGGCTGCCATGTTGCCTAAGTGCCTGACCTAAGCTCTCTAGCTGTCTTGATGTGTGACTGTACTCTTCAACAAGGTAAATATACTACGACCCTGTTTTTTTTTCTAAAATAAAGCGTTGATTTCGGATAATGCTGATTTGTTGTGAGAGGAAAATACTGTTCTATGTTTGAAAAAAGTACAAAACAAGACACACGTAACAGGGCCTGACGAAAAGAAGGACGACACGAGGGATATGGAGGATCTTTAGAACATCGTCATGCCCTCGAAGGCGGACCAGCTCCTAGAGGTTCTCTACAAGTTGCTAGAGGAAAGGTATGCCAGGCATGTTTGGTTGTCCACCACAACTTGCCACGCCTAAAGTCAGGTGTAAGCCACACTTGTGGCTAGCCACACTGTGTGGCAAATTTAAAGTGTTTGGTTGGCAACTAAGATATGGCAAAAATAATGCGGCTGTTGTTTGGTTCATGGTTACTAATGTTAGGCAAAAAGTTGTGGTAACCATTTGGATTGCAACCACATATTAGTCAAAATGATGCATGATGTTTACATTAAAATATTAATCACAATATATGAGGTTTAAGCCAAGGAGATTTAGATTAAAATATCAATTATAAAATCAGCAGCCAACCAGGGTTCTTCACGAAGAAATAGATCACCACCAGCAAGCTACAGGATTATTCACGAAGAAAGCCACTTACATGTGGGCCAGCACTACACGATCTTATCCATTCCCCATAATTTCAGCTATCAAGTGCGGCTTCAAGAGGCTTCAAGCCATGGTGCAACAGGCAGGTGTCGCGTAGCAGGAGTGGCAGGAGAGTTTGAAGTGTGGCGGAGGCGGAGAAAAAGCTCGCCACACTTTGATGTAGAAAATCTATGGCGAACCTTTCTCTGGAGTGTGGCGAGCCTTAGTCGGATGATGAATCAAACACCAGCCTAAGCAACAATGACGAGCCTCAACTTAGGCATGGCGAGTGATGGCCGGTAACCAAATAACCCCTCTAAATGTTGTTCTTTCGAGCCTCTATGGATCAACGAGGTGTTGTCATTATGAAATTTAAGAATCCTATCTCTGTCACTTCTCTTGCATCTACATTTAAGGTAAAAATTGATGTAAGTCATTTTGATCCTCCTGATACACATGACGATTATCCTAAGATACTCGATGATCATAAGAAAGTGAGCGACCATATAATAACTACGTTAACTACTCTTAATGTGAATTCCTTGGCATTTAGTTCACTGTGTACACAAGTAATTCTCTTGCCATCTTAGTAGTGTATAACTAACTGAACTCAAGAACAAGACAACAACAATTAGATAAAACACTCGTATTTATAAAAAAAAATAGATTGAACACTAGACCTAGTAAAAGTAATTGCCAATGATCTGAAATAGCAAAGGTTATTTTGTACTCATGAAATTGTCTAATTGCAGTTCCATCTTGGAAACAAAATCGATCCATATAAGAGCATCTACAGTGTGTGCTGAAAAGTGAACCGTGGACTGTTGGCACCGAACCATACACACTGGAGGCACCGAACCATACAAATCCAGGGCAATAAAATAATATATTTGCACATGGCCGTTGGGCTGCCATGCTACATCCTGCAGTACAACTGTACAAGGCAATGACCGTTGGCCAAGGAGTCGTTGGCCTAGGCTTCTGCATGCTTTTCTCCTACGGTTCCTTCTCCTACATATACAAGCACTTTCGAAACATGGCCCCATGCCAATTCACACATTCATCACTACAGTTGAAATATGGAGAATTCATCTAGACCTAATTTCACAAATATGATAAACTCTGAAATGACAAGTTCGGATCAGCAAAACCCAAACAACCAACAACATGGTCTGCAACCCTCCTTTTTCATGAACTTTCCACCATATCAGTTTGGTCCCAACTTTCAAACTAAAAATACAGTAGGGGGTTGATAGGTAGTGTTGTCAGAGATGCAGGACTTCGGCTTATGAACTGTAGCAAAAACCAGCGAAGCCTCTCAAAGTTCAAATATGGCTTCTCCGGTTTCTTCTATTTGCTACTACTTCTGCCTATTAAAAAAATACAATGCCACTATGATATTTGTGCCTATTGAGGGCCCCTTTGGATTGGAGGGGAAACACAGGATTTTTGAAGGGTTCCATCCTTTGGAATTTTTCCTATGAGTGCCCTTTGGTTCACATAAAAGTCACAGGAAAAATTTCACAGGATAGCGTTCCCGAGCTCGATTTCACGGGAAAGAAACCAAGAGCTCGGACCTCTTGGAAACTTTCCTGGCACGAAAAAGGGCACTGGCGGGCGCTGCAGACGCCCCTCGCGCGCGCGCGGTTGACCCTAAGGCTATCCGCACCGGGTACGCTACGCGCGTACTGGAGGGTGCGATAGCGTGCGTGGGTGCTGCAGCGCGGCACGCTACCATGCACGCTATCGAAGCGGGGCGGCCTCCTCTCCTTCATCTGTCGCGCGCGTACGGAGGCGACGCTAAAGGACGTTGCGGGGCCCGCCGAGGAGATAGAAGGGGGAGTGAGCGAAGATGGAGGGTGAGCCGCCGGGGCCGCGCGGAGCCGCGCCTGACGCTCGCCATGGACAGGCTCTGAGGAGGGAGCGCCGCCGCCGCGGGCCGCACGGCCGAGCACCGCAGCCCGAACCGCGGGCGAGCGCCGCCGCGGGACGAGCGGGTGAGCGCCGCCGCTGGCCGCGCGGGCAAGCCCCCCCCCCCCCCCCCCCCCCGCCGGGCCGCGCGGGGGAGCCGCGCGCGTCAGCCCCCGGCCGAGGAGAGAGAGGGAGAGGGAGAGCCGGGGCCGCGCCCAGGAGCGCCATCGCGCTGGGTGGATGGGAAGAGAGGGAGGTGAGGGAGTGGGTGGATGGGGTGGGAATTAAAAATGAAAAAGAAATATAGAGTAGAGATATAGAGTATGGATGGGTGTGGGAGAAAGTAGTATAGAGTAGAGAATCTCAATGATTAGGACGAAATATTTCTTTTAGAGGATGAATTTAGAGTACGACGAGTACGGATAGCCTAAGCCAGCTCCTCCATTCCTCCAAGGTGAGATTTCTACCCCGTGATGAATCCATCCTATGCCAGCACTCCCTCGCACACTGCCCGGGCTCATCTTGGCCTAATCCGCGCAGGCAGGCAGGCTCGGCTGCAGCCTGGGGATCTGAGGCGCCTCCCCCTGCCGTGGCCGCCGTCCGCCTCGTACCTAGTGGCGGCCGTCGTGCGGAGGAGCCCGTGCACGACGGCTACCTTCGAGGGATGGTCAGTGGAGCGCCACGGGCTCGGAGGGAGGAATGGAGATAGTGGAGACGTACGTGGAGCAGCGCAGCGGGGCGTTCGATGAGCGACAGAGCCGCCGAGCCGCCGTGTGAGTAGGCTTTTTTTTTTTACAAACTTGGTTTGTGTGCCCAGGCCCATGCATGTGGGCTGTGCGGTTGGCATGGACCAAGCCACCAAGGCCTTGTTGGCCAGACGGTGCAAACCTTGTGTTGTTAATTCAAATTGAGAGCAAGGAGCAAAACACTGCTGTACGAATTCCTTTGTGCTCCCAAAGGGCTTCCAGGTTATATTCCTATATTTACAATTCCTACAGGATTGAAGAAGTGGTGCACTTCAATTCCTTTGGTTTTCCTCTCCCTATCCTTTTCCTATCCTAGGATCCAAAGAGGCCCTAAGTAGTTTAAGTTTGATTAATTTTGGAGTGAATAATATTAACATTTATATATCTAAAAATTTGGAGTATGATATTATGTATCATGAATGTTAATAGTTTTTTTTTAAAAAAAAATTTGGTCAAATGTGAAAGCATTTCATTTCAAATAGAAAACAAAGAGAACAAATAGTGACGCTATAGTTACTTTGCCAAGTGAAGTCCAAGCTGTTGAAGCTCAACTAAAAGAGGCAAATAGTGACGCTATAGTTACTTTGCCAAGTGAAGTTCAAGCTGTTGAAGCTCAACTAAAAGAGGCCCTAAAAATTTCAGTTAGATTTGTACAAGCGAGTACCAAAAATATCCCCGTGAATCCAACAATATTTACTAGTACTTTATATAGGTAAATAAATAAAGATTTAACTACTCCAAAAGCCGGGGACCACAGCACTTCATCGCCTAGCTTGGACCGTCAAAACTGCCCTCTTTTTGTATTACTAGCTTGCTTGACACTGCCGTGTGTGAAATTTTCTGGTCAGGACCGAACAAACGCAACAAGAGAGCAATTAATGGGCCTGGGCCATGGGGCCTCACTTGCAGTCCACCGGCTCAATTCAGGCCGGACCACCCTGCAACATCAAGCATGTATATGCTACTGCAGTACTACTGCTGCCAGTAAATTTTTGGGTACTACTAGTCCTTGTGGGAACAAAAAAAGAGAGGAAAAAAAAGGGTACAAGTAAGTAGGAGAATGTTCTGAATCATCAGACCTTGCTCTGTTGCAGTGGATTGTAGGAGTATTCCCCTTTTTTCAGTTATGGTACCTCACGAAGAGCAGTTACAATATTTACCATGTTTCAGCTGAATTTTCTTTCTTTCATTCACGTACTGCAGAGATTATGGGTTTGTACCATCATCATCTATACATATCACCTTGAAAACCTAGGGTTGCTAGACCACTTGGTCAAGCTTTTGGATAGCAACTCTTGGTCGGACGAATTTTCGGGCTATCTTTGTCCCCTCTCGAACCCCAAGACTCTCGTTTTGAGTTATGACTTATGATGAATAGATAACAATAAATAAAATAAGTGATTTTTTATTTTTCTAAATAAATCCAATCCTTATTAATTCGTTACCAATTTAGATAAAATCATTTTGAACATTTTAAATCTAATTTGACCTATTTTGTAATTTACTTGATGCATTCATGCCCACATAGTATTTTTGTGTTGAAAAATGAAATGAAATTATTTTCAAATACGCTTAGGTCTCAGCTAATCTCGATCAAATCTAACTCTTGTTTGGCTGAAATATTTTATCGAATGTGATCAGCATGTGAATCCAAGCTAATAGACCCTCGCTATATTCCTCTTCTCTCCATCTGCAGTGCACCGACCTTACCTTTTCTTATGTATATGTTCCCTTTGGAACAAATATAAACCATGTTAGTTGTTCTTCCTGTGTAATAACATGATGTTCCTGTGTGTTGTTATAATTATCTTTATAGTTCTATAAATCTGTAAAATTTTTTGTTCTTGTTGTAATATGTTTATTCCTATCATATGTGAGTTTGTGTTCAAAGATGCTTTTAAATTTGTTCTAGCTACCTACTATTATTGTTGCATTAATTATATTTAATTTATTTCTCAATGTAATTATGTAGCTATGAGTCAATCATTTGGACGTTTGTATCAAGATGCCATTTTCTCTTAGTCGATTTGTGAAATTGGTTTGGTCCATCGATCTTGATGAACAAGGTTTTGTTGAAACTAGTGGTTTTGGTGCTTTTGCTTAACGTAACTGATTTCAAGTTTCCTCTACCTCCATTGGAGTGGGTAGGGATTGATCGAGCGGTGGGGCGGGAGGGGCGCTATCCCCCTCCACGACTGACGGATACATGGAGCCCCCCTTAGCCCCTCCTAGAAATTGACATTGACGCACATCGGGAAGAGTCTGAAGCTATCTGGAATATTTATACTGGATCTATCCCTGGGAGTGGGTGATGTCAAATGTCATAGTTGTTGTTTTGGAATTCAGGTTTGGTGGTCGTTCTATGAAGCTTGCTGATTCCACGGTTCAAAAAGTTCTTGGCATTCCACCAGGAAATCTTCCTATTGATTTTGATGACATACATGCTGAATTTGAGGAAGAAGTCAGTTTAATTAGTATGTGCTTATTACTTGAATGGGAAGAATAAGCCAACTATATTAGTCGTGCTATAGCAATATGTTCGGCTGAGCACAATAAGGATGCGTTCATGTGTTCCTTTATGTTAGTAGCATTTGGTAGGATGTTTTCATTTGCCTAGGCATGGAGAATTCTATTGACTTGAAATATCTCAATTTCTTGATGGCAGCTGATCGGTTCGCAACAATGATTGGTGTACCCATGTCCTGCAATTAGTTCTTTCTAAAAAAGAGAAATGGTTCCTTCTATTATTCATCTTGCCTTCCTTTTTTTTGTTGATGAGTTTTTTTAAAAAAAAATATGAACTCATTTTTTTTCTGCATTTTCAATATAATATATTTTAATATATACTATATCTATTTTCTTCTAGATCATATACATGGATTTTCTCAACTGCATCAAAATTATGAAAGTTGAAGCCTTGGCTTTTTTTTTTTAATTCTCATAAGCTTGAAGCGCCCCCATATAGCCGGTACATCGATAGCAAGCCGAATGAATAATAGAACAGTAACAAGTGAACAAAAAAATGTGAAACAAAAGCACACGTGCACAATTAAAACAAAAACACGAACTGGCAACGGTTGCTAATATGCTAGCTAGCACTTGAGTGCCTTGAAGCACGGCAGGCGCTGCAGCTCGGCCATCTTCACCGACGGCGGCGGCTGCTCGTCCTTGGAGCACTTGCGCTCATGGCGGCGATGCAGGCTACACGGCAGCGCCACCTCCCGCTTCAGCTGGCACAGGCAGCTGGGGCTCTGGACCACGGTACAGCACTGCCCGCGGATCTCATAACGGGCCAGGCAGTTGGTGAAGTACTTGATCTGCGTCTCGCAGCTTTCTGGGGCCGCCACCGCGCCGCTGCCGGAGTAGCCCGCGGTAGCCCTCGCCGCCGCCGCCGGTGCGGTGGCAACCGCGCAAGCGACGACGGCGACGGCAAGCAAAGCCGCGAGCTTCGCTGCTGCTGGGTCCATGGGGAAATGAAGGTTTAATTTGGTTTAGCTAGCCGGGGTAGTGGTAGTCTGGGACTGTCTTGACGAGTGCTGGGCTGCTGGGCATGCATGCTCTCTTCTGCCTCCTTTCATAGATGGGTGCTGTGTGGACGGTAGCGCCAGGGAACGTGCTCATCCATGTGGTAGATGTGGATGCTGTCTATTATTACACAGTTGTTTCTGATCGAAGTAGACAAACGCTAGTAGAATCTTGCATAGTGGTCGCAGCAAGCAGGGTAGCGGCGCACATGTATCGCTCATCAGAGCAGCAGGCACTAGTTGATAATACTCCTAATCAGAAGCTTGCATCATGTGCCACAGTGCCACGGCAAAGTTCAGAAAGGGCCAGAGACTATATAGTTTAATGCACCAGGCATGACATAGAGGTCAAATTATGTTACCAGTACTACTACAGTAATAAAAAAACTAATTACACAGCTTACAGGTAAATAGTGAGATGAATCTTTTAAATCTAATTACATCATGATTGGACACTTATAACTAAAAACTTTATACCCAAAGATGCATGGTAAAATCTCTTTCTGAAACGATAGAGAGCAGAAGAACGTGATATATGAGACGAGAAACGCATACAAGTACTCCTTCCTAGCTGGCTATCTGCTGCTGCTGCTCAGCTTTTGCTCTTGCTGAGACGAGAAACGCTTCGCGTGCGGCCTGGAACCTGAGCCGCAGCTTCTCCAGCGGCGGCGGATGACCCCTGACAGCCGGCGAGCCCAGGAACCTCCCCATCCACGCAGCCAGGCACGGCATCTTCTCCTCCGCCACCATCTTCACGCCTCCGCCGATGATCTCCTCGTACATCGGAATCACGTACGCCAGCGGGCCGAGCGAGAGGTCCACGAACCCGACCTTCTCCCCGCCGAAGAACGGCTTCCCATCGACGGCGAGCTCCTTCTCCAGGACAAGCAGCTGCTCCACGGCAGCTTCGTACGCGGCCTCCTGCTCCTCGCCCTCCGTCGTGAACCACCTCCAAATCGGCGGCGATAGCTGCATGAATTGAACCCCGTACGCAGAAACTGAAACTGATGAACAAAGTGCTGCATATGCAGATAATGAATTCTTCTTCTTCCTGAGTCTTTGAGAGTCCTGACCTTGTCCTGCTTGAACGTGGCCCAGAAACGGGCCATGGCGCGCTGGTAGGGGTCGCGAGGGAGGATGGGGTCGCCGCAGTGGCTCCAGGCGTCGTCGATGAACTCGAGGATGACCTGCGACTCCGCGATGGGCCTGCCATGGAAGACCAGCACGGGGACCTTCTTGTGCACGGGGTTGTACGCCAGCAGCTGGGCGCTCTTGCTCCGGAGATCCTCCTCCATGTACTCGTACTCGACGCCCTTCATCGCCAGCGCCCATTTCACCTGGAGGACGTAGGGGCTTGCCCAGAAGCCCAGCAGCTTCACCTCTTTCTTCTCGCTCTCTGCTGCTTCTGCTTGCTCCAGATGATGATCCATGGCACAGAGGTGGTGTATGGTGTGGTGTGGTCTGTGGTGTTTACTGAACTACTGAAATGAATATGATGATGAGCTCATCTCAGTTGGTTTAGTTTGTTATTCTCTTCGTTTTTATTTGTGTATATAAGCTATTAATTGCTTTCGTTTGTTTTCTTGTGGTGGGGAGTGATTTCAATGGTTAGTCAGCTTTGGCGGCTTTATTTGCTATGGAATAGTCGGCATAAATAACAGAGACACAGAGTAAGTCGTTGTCTCATCATGGACATGTATATAGGTTTTGCATTGCACATCAGTAACCACGTGTCTGACCACAGCATGGATCTTTTTCAGCCATACAAACGCCAAGCTAGGGGCTGTTTGGATGGTGGTGTCGCTGAGAGCTTGATCTAGTGCGAGGAACAGATGGTAGGAGTGGGGAGGAACGAGGAAGTAACAAACAGAGAGAAGTAGATAGAGTTCAGAGGAAGGCTTAGTTCAGAGTAATTCGATTACAATTGTTCAAGCCTCTCTTCTACCTTTTTCTCACAAACATATAGCGAATGCACTCGGTTGATCTTGATCCACACTTCGCTGGGCCTTCGGTTTCTCTTGGGCCTTGAGACGGATAGCTTGACGACCATGACGTACGTAGCTCCAGGTACAGGGTTTGCGGTGCTGACATCTACATGCATCTTTAGCAATACCCTCTGCTTCATCACCTACTCGATTTAGGTAGTGCAGCCCAAAAAAACCAACTCTAGCAGACCTCCTAATGCAACCTCTAAGTTGGTTGGCCTCCTACTTTTTCCCCTTCACCTCCTATTTCTGTTGGCCAGCTACTCCACTTCTCCTTACTTTTTTTTTTTCTCGCGACTCCTAGCTACTTCCTACCGGCCACCCGCCCAGCACGCCCTCCCAGGCGGCGGCCCTGCAACTGCTCCTCCTCGGCACAGTGTTCGACTAGCCACCGGTCTCTCCTCCCCGGCGCGGTGGCCCGCCTTGCAACCTCCCCGGAGCTCCTCCCTGGCACGACAATTCGGCGCAGCGGCTTGCCTTCCGGTCGCGGTGTGGCGGCAGGCCTTGCCGGCACGGGCACGGCTCCCTCGGGCGGCGAGTGTCCTCATTGCGGCGAGCACTCGTGGATGCCTCCGGCGTGGCCCTCGATAACTTCTTCCCCGCCACTCTTCCTCTAGAGCTGGAGCAAGAAGCACCTCCACGTAGGTCAGATGCACAGTCCATGTGACTCTCTCGGCAGTCCTGCTACTTCTCCGTCCACCACTCTCCAGGTGGCGGACCGCTTCCATGGCGGACCTCGTCTATGGCGATGATGGAGGAGGATGACATGTGGATCCCACGAATTTGAGTACCATCGTTTAAATAGTATTGTTGGAGTTGAAAGCAAAACATAGGTAATATTACACTGCACGGCTACATGAACTGAAAATTAGGGGTGGCGCATCTGATTCAGTGAGCATTGCTAGAGATGCACTTAGACGTTGGATTTTCTGAGTGCGGTGTGCCTAGGGACAGGATACTTGCCTGGCCAGCAGATGTTGCATAGGAGGCTATGATCCAAACAGCCCCTTATAGAGACTGTATACTTTACATACATACGAATAGATACGTAGGGACGTATATAATGATTTGCCGCCGTACATAATATTACGAATAGGATTTTATGGTAGAAAGTATTAAAGGATGGTATCCAATATACTACTAGTGCCCGGACAGCCGGAACAGTATATATACGTACTGCCGTACTAATTCCGTCCCTAACGTCTGGATGCATAGTATTTCTTGTACGCCGCCGCCGTGTCTGATGATGACGAGCAAGAAGGCTTCATGTAAACCCCAATGGCGTCGAGAAGCCAGCCGGAGCGTCCCCAGAAGCCGACGATGCAGGCGCCATCCGCCGCCGGCACGGAGAAGTACTGCGACGACGACCCTGATTCTGCCCCGCCGCCGTACCCGTACGGCCCGTGCGTTCTGCCGGCGCTGGTGCGGAACGTCAGCGACGTGATCACCACGCCGGGGACGTTCGCGAAGTGCCCCGTCGTCCCCTCCACTGCAGTGATATGCTCCCCTGAAGCCAGGTTGATCTGCACAGGAATTATTTGTATATATTCGGCTGAGCTATAATTCGACTGGCTAAATTGTATCACTGAACTTGTTGTGAGAGAAAAATATTATTCTGTAAGTGAAAATAAACAGAGTGATTGATAATCTTTTAATCTGGACGGTCATGGTACCTCCGCACGAACTGCTCTGGAGCCGTAGGAATGCGGGAGGCCCCACGGACCAGCCACTCGCCGCGGCTGGCCGGCATAGTCGCCGGCAAGGGTGTACTCGCAGGAGAGGGAGTGGATGGCGCCGGAATGCTGGACGACGATGCTCCGAAGGCGAGGAGCGCTGGCGCCGTCCATGTAGAACGGTTGCCCGCCGCATCCACCCCACGGCCCCACGCTGATCACGCCCCATGCCTGCAAGGCAATGCAATCCACCACACCATCCATATTATTCATATATATTCATACTGAGAGTGAGAGTACTCCTTTATGAATATATCAATATTGGCAGGAATTTGCAATGGGAAACACTAAAGTAAACAAAGGTAGAATTAGGTAGTCCACATATATCTCACGCATCAAAATCTAATTACTAAGCATCATTAAACCACGATCATTTGTTGCAGGACACTGTAATGATTATTTTATTGATTTTCTCAGATCTAGAGAAAGAACAGGTTCAGTGGGGAAATGTGATTTTTTTCCCCTTTGTCTCCAAATTGCAAGCCACACTCGTCATACTTTATTTATAAGATCAGTACAAGTGGTCTTAATAAGATCAGCGGTGAAAATATGTTAGAGAATATTTCTGTAGTATTCTATCAAAAAAAAATATATATTTCTATAGTAATGGCTAACAATAATTGATATCAATCGAACGCAAGTCTCTACTACAAGTATGACGAGAGAATGAGAAATCTAAAGTAATAATAATTAGAAAATATCTCGTGCATTGCTGCGGGTATTGCCAAAAAATTTGAAATGAAGTTAAGTAAAAATGGACTGAATAGCTTGCATTAAGAAGTTAGAAGTTACGATTTAGTCGCTGATTATTAGTGGAAGATGATGTGGATATATAATTAGGACAAGATGACGTGGATAGGTTGCATGTTGAAATAGAACTTGTAAAGCATGTATAGATAGATAGATAGATATATAGAGATTAGGGAAAAGAAGGATTTGTACTAGAAATTAAGGCCCTATTTAGTTACACTTTAAAATTCCAAGATTCCCGTCACATCGAATGTTACGGCGCATGCATAGAGCATTAAATAGATAAAAAATTTACATGTTTACGCAGTTTACATGTAAATCATGAGACGAATCTTTTAAACCTACTTAGGTCATGATTGGATACTTATTAAAAAGATTTCTTTTCCAAATTGCAAATTACAACTGCATCTAAACGGGGCCTAAAGCATGTATGCACGTACCGAAGTGCGATTGGAGTATCTCCGGGTACTAATTGAGGTAGCTTGTGTACTGCTCTCTGTCTTTGGAACATCATCCTCAGCCGAAGCGAAATCAGAGAGTGGCACAAAGTGGGGTTGCTTTGACAACGACGACGACCTTTCGACATCACTGCTGCTTCTTGGCGCCAGAACGACGGGTATTAGTTCTCTGACTCCATCGTAATTCTGCCTGCCACCTCGTCGCCGCCCCAAAACATTGATATCCCAAAGCTCCTGAAACAAGGTACATGACAATTGCCAAACAAAACAAGTCATTTCTCTTTTTGAAGACCCGGCGGCGCATGCAGGTGATCGATGGATAGATAATTAATCTCTACCCTAGAAGAGATCGAAAGCAACGTATATGCATGTATGTAACTGATGGATGGAGAGATGATCCAAGAACAAGTACCTATATAGCTGAGCTATATATTGCGTGTATGGTCGATGATATGATGGATCGATGGATTACCTTGGCGACGTAGTCGAGGGCTCCCCGCCAGGTGAATTCGACGCCGCTGTTGTCCGGCGGCCCCCTCTCCAGCGCCCGGCCGAGCTGGATGCCCACCAGCAAAGCGCAGGTGTACATGCTCAGAGGGACGACCACGAGGAGCAGCACGGCCGCCCCGGAGAGCTTCGCCATTTCTCCCTGCCCTGCCTGCCACTGCCAGCAACCGGCCGGCCGGGGATCGGTCGTCAGGCAACGTATCTATATGGTTGGCTATTAGCTAAGGCGTCCTCTTATCTTAACTACTATCTCTATTCCAAATTATAATAAATCATTCTTAAAATCTTGGAGAGTTCAAACATCGTAAGTTTAATAAATGCGTGCTATACTTATGAAACACACAAAGATTTAAGATAACAAATACGTACTATACTATGGAAATATATATATATATATATATATATATATATATATATATATATATATATATATATAACTACTGAATAACCTAATGATATTTAGTTCATATTATCTTATTATACGAATTTGGTCCACCTTAAAAAGTTTAGACCCTTTAATATTTTTGGAGTGCCTTATAATTTGAGAAGGATGGATGGAGTATTATATTATGCATCAATCCGATCATTGATTCTATCGATTACCTAGGTCGTTAATTTAATTGTCATTGTCGTCGCGTGTATCAGCTGCCGCCTGCCGCCGGTACAAAGACAGGCATTCATCGAGACATCCAATCCAATAGTTAATAATCCGCCGTAGTCTTCAACGCTACTAGCTAGTAAACTCCGAAACGGCGACAAATGGATTCAACACGTTAGGCAGTAGGGTTCATTGTTACCTGCTCATGCATTATATGCATCCCTGAATCCGTTGGCGATCGCATGCATTGCATTGCCTTGCCCTATACGCGCATGCAACCAAATGTGTGCTCACCCCATACTCCTGCTGATCGAGCCAATTGCGGTAGATAAATAAAAGTAGCTTGCTCACCGTCAATGATTAATATTAGGTGAACATATGTGTGTGAAGAATTTGTGCTTCCCCTTCCCACCGAAGATGTTAGGTTTTGATGATTCACTTGCTTAACAGAGGCTAATTACAGAAAACTTGGCCAAAAACTCGTATAGTTTCGGTGGTGTAAAAGTAAAACGCACCGGCACCGCGCCATATATAACCACAAAAAAACAGACTCGGTCCCGCTGATCACCACCAATATAACTAGAGAAAATTAGTTCCTTGGCACTAAAAAAAGTATGGCACACGAATTAAAATTCGAATTAAAATACAGTAAACGGTGATATCCGAATCGCGGATTCCTGGCACACGAATCCGATCTGTTTCAGTTCAGCTGTCTCCCTGGCGCTGGGCGCGAGAGTAGAGTCATGTTTTTTCTTTTCTTTTCTTTTCGAAAATGAGTACCAATCAAATCAAATGAAGCGAAAGAGTGGCCCAGCCCAGGACCGGGCCTGTCTTATGGCCTCCGAGCCCAGCCTGGCCCATCTAGCAATGATGGCTGTCAGTGTCAGCCCGCGGCCGTTCAGTGTGGAAGAACGAACAGCTGCTTAAAGCGTGGGCCGTGTGGGTTATCGGCCCGCCCGGATTGATTGATACTGCTGTCAGTACACCCGCAACATGCGTTGTGGCTCTAATATGTGCAAGATAATCAATCAATCAAAATGCAAGTGCGGGTTGCTGCCTATAAAATAGTTCAAGCATATTTATAATTTCAAATTAATTTATTATTAAAATATATTTCATAATTAATTAAATGATGTTTATTTGATAAAATTAAATATTAATATTTTTTATGTACAATTGATCAAACTTAAACTACTAAACCGTAATGTTGTCCTAGAATTTTATATTTTCCTGGACGGAGGGAATATCACACATGGACTGACCCTGACTAAACTTTAGCCCCTATTATATCGAATGTTTCTATACTGTTTTAGAGTACTAAATATAAACTAATTAAAAACAATTTCACGGATAGACGTTAGTTTTGCGAGGACTTATTTTTTAGCCTAAATAATCTATGATTTGATAATTTGGTTCTAAAGTAAACATATGCTAATGATGGATTCATTAATATAAGTAAATTCGTCTAGTAGATAATCACCGTGCAATTGGTTTCATAAATAGCCAATTTTAATACTCTTAAAAAATAGTGAGATATTAGATCTCCTAAACTTTAGGGGTCCGTGGTGTAAAGTTTCATTAGAAAATGTTTCCGGTAGCATAACATTGTCAAATCATAAATTAATTAGACTTAAAAGATTCGTCTCATAATTTACACTTTTATTTTTTTTGTCTATATTTATACTCTATGGATGTGTCAAAATATCTCTTTTTTTATACCTCTCATCTAGATACAGTTGTACCATTCGTTTGACACACACCTACACCACACACACATGCACACCACATAGATACACACCACATTACTTATACACAACCAGACCTATAACTATACCCAAATATGAAGTCAGGTCCTTAAAGAGATCACCAGAGAGGCTCCATTTACGATGGGCACATCGCTGTCCCATCATGGCCCCACGTGTTTGAGAGACTGTATTGAAATTAATTAGGGAACCTAGCCTTCCTAGTGAGACACCCACGATGAAGCTGGGCTTTGAAGGCAGGCGTGCAAGTAGCCACCCACCGGCTCTTGCCACCCATAGGACGTGCGGGCTCTATTCGCTTCGATTTATAAATGCTTATTTTAAGTTATAAAATAATATTTTTCTCTCATAAGAAATCAGCATTAGTCATTACCAGCTTTCTTATTCAACTTCAATGAAGAGAGCCACTGTCCTCTCTGTCAAACATCTAATATGTCCTTTGTGTTAAACATCTGATATGGTGGGTGTAATGATTTTAGAATGAAATAAACAACGTCGACGAAGCTTAGTACTCCTACAGTAGAGCGGCTAGACCTGGATCACGGAACAGTAGGACGGACTGACCGTCATCTGTAATGGATTACTCGTACTGTCCTACGTGAAAGAACATGATAAATGCATTCAATTCAGCATCGTCGTTGTCACCAACCAGCCGTGGCAATTCAACGCCGCGGCTGCCAAGCTGCCATGGCCGCAGCAGAGCAGGAATGGATGGGGATAGTGGGCACTGCCATGGCCGGCCGCTGCTAATCTACAGTACAGTCACCTGCCAATTTATTGGCTCCGTCGTCCGCCGCGGCCGTCAGGATTCACAAGACCCATGCCATTACTCCTCCTACTACTACACTACGGACACCAGAGGCCGCCCTGAGTTGGCAGTGCCCAGTGCCGTTGCCGTGCCTGGCTGCCTGCCGCAAGATTATTATGCCCTTGGTTGATGAAGGTATGAAGGTGTCCAGTGTCCACACCATTCATCTCACCCACTCGATGATGCCCTGCTAGCTGCTGCTTGCTGGCTGCTGCTGCTGCTTGAATGAGCCTCGCCTTCATTAGGCTGTGCAGTGCAGAGCAATTTCCAGGTGACCACACACTGCTCCCCTGCTAATCCTGCTCTGCTCTGCACGTTCCTTAACCGGATTGTCATCACGCGAATGCCCATCACAAATCTCCCTCAGTTCCAAAATATCTATCGTTTGCGCTTCTCAAAAAACGACTACTGGCAATTATATATTTAAAAATATTAACAATTATAATACATAATTAGTATCATTAGAAAGATCTTTGAATTTAGTTTTTTAATAAATTTATTTAGAGATATAAATATTGCACGTATTTGTACAAATCGAGTCAAACTTATGGCACAAAAATCGAAAACGATATACATTTTGGAACGGAGGGAGTATCCTCAATACAACCACTACAACTGTTGATAAATTTAAATTCTCCTTTTTGAAGCAAATGGCTGGAGCTCTATACAAGAATTACAGAAAAAATTACAAAAGTTTCTAGGCTGTCTGGCTGTGGCATTCTATATAAAATTGGCATGTTCCATCAATTGCCACATTTTGTTACTTAGAAGGCCCGTGTAAATCCGACCCTCTAACTTCCTGTCGAAACTTCTGACTTCTGCCAGGAGAAGTCGGAATCTCCGACCCCACGGGAAAACTTCCAACTTTCGCCAGTACAACTTGGGAAGTTTGAGGAATGCATATCAGGAGGGTTTTCTACTAGGATAAGGTCACCCACCAACTCTATATATTAGAGGATGATGACTCATTGAGTTATTCAACATCCAATTGAGCTTTTCTACATCTATTACCCCTTTTTCTCTAAAATTTCAAACCTTTCTTGTTTGGCACATCTCTCCGCAAGATTCAATAGCATTTTAGGTCTGATCATCCCAGGACAAATCTTCCCGTCTGATCATCCCAGGGCAGGAGGTGGTCTTGAACTTTTGTGGCAAAGAACGTGCTCTAAATCAATCTTATCGACCTCTATACCGGTTTCGCTGATCTAAGTTGTTTGTTGCGTGTGATAGGTCGTGTGCTGCCTCAAGCATTCTAGTCTATAGTTGGTGTGTGGTCCGGAATACAATTCAGTGTCAACAACCAGAATCACCGTTAACATAGGGATGTGGTGGGAAAGAACCGAAAACAACATACACATTCATGATCAGGGATGCTGAAGAGCATATAAACTAAGCATGCCAATCTCTATATCAAACGCATAGCTTAGCAAACCAAGGTTAAGTAAAACATTATGAACTTCGATACTCCGTTTTAGATAAAAAGGTTAAGCCCTGCTTTATTAGAAAGCTTAGGTTTGAACCTGCAATCCCAAACCATGATACTAAAAAGTAATGCATTTAAGATTTAACTTAATATGCATGGTAATAATTTATTGTAAGTTGTTACTTTAGAAAGTAAAATGAACTTGTTCATTTTGCTGTCTATATTGATATTATATTTTTAAAGCATTATATTTTAAAAAAGTACAACGGCACATATATGATTCTTTGACAGAGCAAATCCCATTGGCCCTATGTGATACATACGGCTTCTTCTCCACCGCAGTCGTTTGGACTTTGGAGCCGTTTCATGTCATAAGGTTAACACAAAATGGCTTCGCATTATTACCGCCTAGTGTTTGTCAATGTCAATGCAATGCAATGCCAATTGCTAATGCAGGTCTTCCCTTCTGTTTGCCGGAAGAAGCACATGGATGAGGATGCAATCATGGAAGCAACCTCACAATCCCCATCGGATGAGAAGATGAAAACATGACAGACATGAGACCACACCAAACCACTGTGCACTACTCTTTCCCGGCCCGGCTTCCCCTTGCCCGAATGGGTTTTGGCACGTCCAACAACCACGCCGGACTATCATCATCACTCCCCCAAAGGCCAAAGCCAGTGCAGATCCATGTAGCAGTTGCTTTTGTTCAGGTCCAAGCCTCCAAGGCTGAGCTAAGCTGAGCAAAGGCTTTCTTTCCGACCTGCTGACCTGCCAGTAGGCCACTACAAGCTACAGTACCACCCTACAAGAGAGGTCCCTACAAGGGAAGAAGAGACAAGCAACAGGGCACGGCTTCTGCTGTGAGAAAAGGACTCCTCATTGCTGGGGACCTCTCTCCCTCCTCCTCGTCTCCAAGCTGGGACAAGAAAGGATAGGGAGAGCAGCACAGGACACAAAAGCTTTGCAGAATTGCAGAAGCAGCAACAGCCAGCAGCAGGAGAGAAGACCCATTCCCCAATCCCCATCATGGCAATGTCAAGACAGGCAACACACCAACACCACAGCAAGCAACTTCCCATCTCATCTCTTCTCTGAGAATGAGATCATTATTTGTTTCCCTCAACCTCCATGATGAGCTGCCAGGGAAGAGGGAGAGGGACAGTCCTGCAAATGGCATGCATGGCCCCACCCCCCAGTGGCTGCATGCCTGTGGGGGCAAGCAAATAAAGGCTTTTGTTCAAGCCATACATGAATGTGATGGTTTCCTACAACAACATTGGCTGATAACCCAGTTTGGAAATGTGACTAGGAAGCAAACCAAACCAAAGCTAAGCTAAGGCAGACACCAGGCAGTGCAGTGCCACTACTTAAATTTTGCTATCCATGGTAGCAACAATAATAACTTTTCCCATCTAAAAAAAGACACTAGCAACCAACAATTCCCTCCTGCCCCACTTCTGAACACCACTTGTAAACTAAACAAACAAAACGCAATCGACTGTTACTAGTTTTCATAGATAATGCACGGAGAGGCGGTTCAGAATGCGCTAATTAAACAAGTAGTCAAGTGAGATTGCTTGATGGGGACGGTGAACTAACAAAATACGTCCCCATACACTCTCATCACTTTATGGAATGTGCCGGGTAAAGGACCGGTGGTGAGTGGTCAGAATGTCAAGACGCAAGAATTGACAAGCTAATGACCTCGGCTCAAGGAGTCATGGATGGAGAAAAAAAAAGGTGAAAACGATGTTAAAAGTAGACAGCGCATGCCCACACAAGAAAGGGTGGAACTCCACCGAGGAACAGCAGTAGTATCAAGGCACCGAAATAAGCAGTGCAGTAGACTACAACTGCACAAGACTATAATCAGCAGGAACATGGACTGTTTTTTAATGAAAGGTAGTAGGGACAGGTGAACATGGACTGCTACAATAGTTTCAGTTTAGACATGGTCAGTCACATGGATTCTTTTTTTTTAAAAAAAAAAAGGTTATTATGAACATGGGTTTAGGATACCGTTGATGTAGCCAGTAGCCACAAATACTTGATGGTTACTTCCCGCTATATTCTGTCAGCAAGAATCTTAATTAAAATGCATAAAGAGCAGCACATAGAGTGAAAACCAAGGACTAACTTGATATATTGCTGTTACAAAACGATGGACAGCTGAACAAGATCTACCATTAAGATAATTAAGCTTACATCAGTAACTATCACTGTGAATGGATCTACTCCAACAATTAGTGATGAGAAGAAAATGTTCTCGCTAATTTCTTGTCTCTGAACTGACGACCAAATCGAGCAGGTAGCAGCTAGCTACAGATGCAAAAGAACCGGTAACTAACAATGGTTTACAAACAACGACGACTCTGTCAACGGCACGCCGGCGGCATCTGCTGGATGGGGCGCCATGCGGAGGCGGTGAGCAGGCAGAGGTCCTTCCAGCCGAGCTTGAGCGCGCCGTTCTCCTCCACCAGCGTGTAGCCGTCGGAGGGGAACATGCCGAGCAGCAGCGACGCCTGCGCGGCGGCGCTGCCGGCGAGCGAGGCGGCGCGGAACCCTGACTGCGCGAGCTTCTCGCGCCAGCTGCCGAACTTGACGTCTCCGGTGCGGGCGGGGCCGCCGACGGCGAGCACGTTGCGGATCTCCCGCGACAGCAGCTGCTGCTCCACGACGTGCCGCTCGGGGCTGTCCTCGCCGTAGCTCGCGTCCAGCGAGTCGAACAGCGCCGAGTAGTAGTGGATGGCCTCCACGAAGCGCGCCAGGAACGACCCCGAGTGGCTCAGGTCCTGCTCCACCATTGTCACGACCTTCGGGGCCAGCCTGCAGCAGGTCCATGGATCATGGATAGATGGATGGAATCAGTGAACAGTGAATCTGTCATGCATCGTCCCCGTGGCGTGGTCCAATCCAACCATGGATGATGGATTGGGGGACACGAGTTGTCAGTCAGTAGGATGTGCGTTTTGTGACAACCATTGGATTCTGAATCTCTTGTCTGATAGCACTGCCAGGACGACGACGCTTAGCAGTTTTAATGATGCATCAAATCAAGGGCATTGCAGTTTAGAGAAACATTACATGTTTATGTCATGCTTGAGATGAGATGGTTCACAAAAAAGTAGTACAATGGACAGATATCTACTACTGACATGACAGTCATTGGAGAAAGATTAACACTTTTGATGAGCTAGCCTTTTTGAGTTTAGCTTCCTCATGTCATGATGGTGATCTAGTATTAAGAAATGGTGATTAGTGGTAGAAGATGACAGTTATTCCATTCAGTCCGTAATCCAGTCCTGGCACTTGGAACTAGAAACCCTTTTTGGCATGGAAAGTTAGTCATGATGATAAGAACTTTCAGGCTCCCTCCTCCCTAGTGATCTGAACACATCCACTAACCAAATGCAAGCGAAATCTATCTTTTGTGGTTCTGGGATCACCACCAAAAGACCATGGAGGATGGAGTAGAGTACTCTACTCCTTCAGACTACAGTACAGTATCATCTCAAAAGCATCGTCAAGATTCAGCCTTTTTAAGCCTAGAAAGTTAGTTGGTCATAATGACGAGCTTTTTGAGCTCCAAAACTCGATTTTTTTTTTTACTAGGAAGAAACCTCTATTTGTACTGGATGTACTACCACCACGACCTGATGCTTGACATGCGGCTGCTCACAACACATTATCCAATGTCGCATTGGTTTAACTAAAGTGTTAGTAGCTGAAAAGTGGCCATGATTGCATCAAAGATTTGACATGGAAGCAAGCAAAGCTAGTACCTTTGGATGAGCCAGAGCGTGTTGGAGTCGGAGCCGGTGACGTCGTAGAGGGAGTGGTGGAGCCAGTGGACGGCGACGGCTTCCCGGCGGGTGACGCCGAGCTTGTCGGGGTCGACATTGCCGGCCTTGTCAGCGACGGCGCAGAACTCGAATGGCAGCCCAAGCGTGTCGGCGAAGTCGGAGAGGCGCTTCCCCGTGGCCTCGAGCGCGTCCATGGAGGCGCCGAGGCCGGTGAGCCTGACCCGCGGCGGGCCGCCGGGGCGTGAGGCGAGGATGTGAAAGAGGCCCGGCCACTGCAGACCCTGCATGATGTCGAGGTCGATGATGTGCACCCGGTCCTCCCGCTCGAACGCCTCCTGGATCGCCTGGTTCGCCGTGAAGTGCGAGAACTTGACGAACGGGCTGATGCCGTTGAACACCTGGAACGCCGCCGCCACCCGCCCGTGCTGCCGCGCCGCCGCGGGTGTTCCCGACGGTAGCGGCGCGTAGAGGCCGAGGCAGGAGCTGACGAGGCGCGCCGACATCGCCTCCGCGAAGTACGCCGCCACGCGCTGCGTCGAGGTCCCGAATGGCGTGGCGAGCTCGGCGATCTCCAGCAGCGCCTGGTGCGCGTCGTCCAGGTTGTCGGCGTTCACCGCCTCCGCGCACTGCAGCAGGAGAGTAAGAAGGTGGAGCCCTTCCTCGTCGCGCTGCTTCCGCCGCTGCTCCGCCTTCCGCTCCTTGGCGGCGGCCGCGGCTGCGGCGGCCGCGGCGGCTGCTGCCGCGGCGGTCTCCTCCGCCGTCGGGGGCTTGGGCGGCGACTGCGGCTCCTCCTGGCTCGGCGGCGGAGGCTCGTGCTGCCGGCGCTTGTCGTGAAGCGGTGGTGCAGGGGGAGGGAGCGTCAGCGCCGCGGGGGGCGGTGGGGCGCCGCCGTGGAGGAGAGGAGGCGGCGGCGGCGGCGGGAGTGGGGCGGGATCGGCGGCGAGGAGGGAGCGGAGGCGGAGCTCGAGGAGCGAGGCGAGGCCGGGGTTGCAGGGGTGGATGATCTCGCGGACGTTGTGGATGAGCTGCGTGATGGACACCGCCGCGCCGCCGCTGCTCCCGATGATGTCGCGGATGATGCCGTCCACCCACGCGGTGGTGGACGCCGCCGCCTCGCCGCCCGCCTGCGCCTGGGGATGATGGTGATGGGGCGGGGGCGCGGGCTGCACGTCCACCGGCTCCGCCGCCGCCGCCGCGTGGTGCTGGAACGCGGGGGGCAGCTGGGTGGGCAGCGCGGGCAGCTGCGCGCTGGCGGAGGGCGGCGCGCCACCACCGGCGGCGGCTGAGGCCGTGACGTCGGAGAGGTCGCCCGTGACGTGGCGGCGCGGCGGCGGGAGGTCCATGTCGGCCGCCGGGCGCTTGCGGACCATGCCGGCGGCGGCGGCGGCTTCTTGGTGGTCTAGCTGCTGCTGGTGGTGGTGGTGGAGGTAGTGGAGGAGGAAGTGGTTTTGGGAGGACGGAGGGTGCGGAGGAGGTGGGAGGTGGTGTGGGGAGGGCAGCGGCGGCAATAAGGAGTGGGAGGAGGAGGAGGAGGAGGCGGTGGCGGTGGCATGAGAGTGGGGGATGGCGGTGGGTGCGGCGGAGGAGGAGGACGAGGGGAAGAGGAGGAGCGAGGAGGAGCCCATCTAGAAACGCCAAGAGGAAGCCGCCGCGCGCATGGCGATCGGGCGGAGCAGTTTGCGTGTTTTGGCGCCGCGCGGGAAGCACCGCAGTCAGTCCCAGTCAGTCGCGGAGTGGATCGAGCCTGGGGTCAGTCAGTGGAGTGAGTAGAGGCTGACGATGGATGGACGGACGGCGAGGAAGCGGAGGAGGGAGATGAGGGGGGAGTAAAGAGGAAGACGCCGCGCGGAGACGAACAAGGGCGTAAGCACAAGTGGTTAGGAGAGGCTAATTTATGGAGCTGCGGCTGCGGCAGCGTTAGGCGCAGTAGAATTTTTGCTTCCCCTTGGGCTCCGTGCAGATGCCATCCTCTGTCTTTTTTAGCTCCGCGAATCATGTTTACCATTATTTTATCAATATAAAAATGTAAAGAAAAACCTTGTCTTTTGTAAATTACTAGTATTTTAAAATATGATAGCCACCAAATTCAAGGCAATTTTACAAGCATGTGTTTTTGTTTCACACTACTAGAACCGTATCTGAATATGCGTCTCGTCCATAGAAGTATGTGGCATTGTCCATGGCTCCATTGTGAAGCTCTTCCTTTTCACTTAAAAACTCGAGTGATGCCTACAGGTGCAAATGGTACACATATTTTTTTATCATATTTGAGACCAAATTTATTTAGAGGACTCGAACTTAAAACCGTTTATTTTCAGCTCTTCTACAGCATTTTTCTCTCACAAGAAATCAGCATCAACGTTTATTTTCAGCGAACAGACAGATCCGAGTGTAGAGATTCATCATTTGATATTGTATCCATATCTACTATCTACTCAAATCAGAACCCAAAGCCATAGTCCCTACAAACAGAAGACTCCACAAACATGGAGACCACAAAATAAGCGTGGTAAGCTCAACCGCTATAGGGAGTAAAGGGCGCCGACAGCATATTTACCATATCTTCTTAAGCTTGAACAGAACACATGATCTGATGCCGCTAACATCACCACCAGCAACTAGAGGGGCAGATCTACTGCCGCCAGTACCATCACCGGCGCCTGCAAAGATATCTCATACAAAGGGAAAAATAAATCCAAACCCTCCTCGAGAAGGACTATGCCAGCATAGTCGATCTCTCCAGGAAGAGCATGCCATCACCGAAGATGATGACGCATCCACCAGCGATCCAGTATGAAACAGAAAGCCGGATTGAGAGACGACCAACCAAAACCTAGCCCAAATTATTATGGAGGAAAGAAAAATAAAAGGAGAAAAAAAAACTAAGAAAACAGTATATCGCTAAAAGGGCCAACCCTCGCTCCTCCTCACCAATGGAAGGGAGGAAGGAGGCAAGGGGAACAGGGACCGAATGGCAGTGACAGCGGAGGAGTCACCCTAGGGGAGGAGGTGGACGAGGGTGAGGGGGCGAAGCTGTTTGGGAAAGACCACGATCCGACGTTGAATACAAAACTACCCAGTGTGGTAATGAATAAGAGTGTTCATGCGGCTAGCAATTTAGGATAGGTTGTTGATTGGAGTTAACTTGAAAAAAGAAAGTGAAAAGGAAATAAAATTCTTTGTCTGTGTGGGGCTGAGAAAATAATTCATGATATGCTGCAAACTAGAGCTAATCTGAAAAAAGAAAATGAAAAGGATACAAAATTTTTGTTGGTCTGTGTGAGTCTAGGGAAACAACATATCATTTTCTTCGATTGTTACATGGCAAGGACTATCTGGTATTGTTTTAAGGAGGCTTTACGATGGTCTGCATGATGTTTTTATGATTAGATACAATTATGGTGCAATGATTATTTTTTCTGTTGTGACGTAGAGCTTGTGGAGTATTATTATAAATAAAATGGGGATTGAGAAAAAGTTTCACATATCCTCTAATGAAGTTTTTCTACAAAAATATGGCTTATTGTTTTATTCTTTTATAGTTTCTCCATCGTACCCTAAGACATGTATAGAATTAGAGTTTTAAGGTTACAACACTAGTAGAAAAATGGTTTCCACTAACGCTAGCAAATTATTTTTACAGGCGGTTTCTATTATCGTGCGCATGTGAAAAGAAACACGTAGAGCCAGAATTAGAACCGCCTGCGTAAATGACTTTACACAGGCGTTTTGGTTAAGAAAACCGCTTGTGTAAATGCACCATTTACACAGGCGGTTTACATAAGAAACCGCCAGTGTAAATATGATTTACACAGGCGGTTTTCTTAACAAAACCGACGGTTTTCTTAACAAAACCGGGACATTTCTACAGGCGGTTCACTTAAGAAATCGCCTGTAGAAATTGACGCCAATTTAAAAATTCGATTTTTCAAATAACTTCAAATGAAAAAACTATCTACATGAAAGTTGTAGATTTCGAAAAGTTATAAAACTTTGTATTTGAAATTTTTTTCATTTGAAATCATCTTGTTGATGTAAATTACAGTCAAAGTTTAAAATTTGAAATTTGACTTTTTGATAAATGTCTCGGATGGAGAAACACTGTACATGAAAGTTGTAGATCTCGAAAAGTTACTCAACTTTGTAGTTGACAACTTTTTCATTTGAATTCGTTTAGTGCCTCAAACAATCAATTTACTCTCGGTTTGTTATAATGTGTGGGGAGCCGAAGTGGGATATAGTCACAAGTGAGAGTGTGGTGTAGTGGTAGGGAGGGACACGCGAGAGAGAGGTCGCGGGTTCGAATCCCACCGGCCACGTAGCGCGCGAATTTTGCGCGAAAAATGCCGCAACTTGCGACTTTTTGTTTTGCTATTTTTAAAACGCGATTTTCGGAAAATGATTTGTACATGCGGTTCTCTTAAGTAACCGCATGTGAAAACATGTTTCCACGGGTGGTTTTGTAGTGACCGCCCGTGGAGAGGATTTGTTTTCACAGGCCTTTAGCACTGACGGCGTTGAAAAACGCCAGTGCAGGGGGGTCTGGAACCGCCTATACAAACTTTTTTTTACTAGTGCAAAGAACTCGCATGTAATCTTGGGATTATTAGCACCAACCCATAGACACAAACAAACATCAAGAAAACACGAGGGAGGGAGCTCCATCTCGAACCCCAACATATTGAGCCTAATAAAAGAAGGCAATAACACAATGGCAAGCAATAGTGTAGTGAGACCGCAAAAGGCGACAAAGTATCCACCAAAGACGACGATCCAACAACATGGCAACAAATAAGCATCCACCAGATACGACGACCAATGAAGCAGCAAAGTATTCGCGAAAGGGTCCCATATTCACGCCCTGAGCAGCAATGTATCAGCATGAAAGGGGAGACCAAAGCGACACCAACAGCAAAGCATCTGCCCGAGCAATAACTACAACAAAGTATCTGTCCAAGAAGAGCGATACCGGCAATGTATCCACTACAAAGAAGTAAGTGACTGTGGCAACATCAACCATCACTGGACAGACCAAAGCGATTGATGACATGAAGCAAAAGTAAGCAAAGCACAACAAGGAGCAACTCCAACAGAAAAGCAGAGGAACAGAGGCATGGCTGCAAGAGTGCTCCAGTGAAGCCTTCATGAAGGAGAATGATACCCGCAGACACCATTTTCATTGACAGAGGAACACAAGACTTTCATCCCTGAAACTGCCCAGACGACACACACGGTGAAGACAAAGCTTCGACAATGCCTTAAAGAAGAAAAATGACACAGACTGCGCCATCACTGTCGGCCCAAAGCAAGAATCTGGGTAGGTTGGACACCCAAGCATAGTATTCAACCGCCCGCCCGACGTACTCGAGGAGGAGGAGACCATTGGTGCTTCCCAAAGGTCGCGAGATCCAGGCATAGAGGATCTAGATCCGCTCCAACAACGACACCAACCACCGGAGTTGCTAGAGAAGAGGAGGGGTGGTGGGAGGAGGAGAGAGGAGCGGAGAGGAACTATGGTGGGTCATTGGAGGTCTGTTTTGCCCGCCAGCACTCGCCGGAGAGTGGCAGCAGTGGCGGATGGAGAAGAGAGCCCTCCCCCAGTCACCTGTTAGAGCACGTGAGCTTGGTTTCTCCTATGAATCACACCGACGCTATATTTGAAGTTGGTACAATTTTAAAAACTTAAAATTTGATTCCTATAAAATATGTAGTTATTATTTTAGGATGGAACGGGGTAGGATCTATATTTCTTTCCCCATGTACGTGATAATTGACAAATAAAGACGTTTCAAGGATAGCCTTCGATTAGTTACACTGTTACACAGCAACAAGACTGGATAAATCTGAAACGCGCGCATTTCTAACCTCATGCTAGCTAGCTCATTCTTTTTTAGCAAGTTCCCGCTGGGTGGCTGCATTTGCATTTGCATTTGCACTTGCACCACTGATCTGATTGGACTCGTGGACTAGTAGTACTAGCTAGCCACTCCAGATTTGCACGTAGCAGACAGCGACACTAGTGTACCCGGGAGCCCGAAGCGTTGCTGTCGACGTGCCTTTCTAGCAATTCTCTTGTCTTTGCTCTATGTCCACGTGACCACGCGTTCTTCTTCTTCTTCTTCTTCTTCTTCTTCTTCATTCTTCTTCTTCATTCCTCCGCTTTCTCTTTTGACCATGGCATGCTGGTGGCTGAGCCGCTGAGTCATCGCCTCGATCGATCGGCGAGGTCGCCGGCGTGTGAGCCACGAGCGAAAGGCATGGCGAAGAAGACGAGAGGAGGGGCTGATCAGAGCTAGCTTATCTGCCCCATGCGTCCCTGTTGTGGCTACCGGTTCCGATGCATGCGTATTCAATTCCAGTGAGATTCTCTCGTGGCGTCTCCATCGCTGTCCGGCTTTGTTTGTCACCGTTTCGCTGTCCGAGACGCCGTCGTCGTCATCGTCGGCATGCATGGGAGTACGGGGAAGCAAGGCGGCCGCCCGGCCATGCCGTTGCGAGCGGCAAGTTTCCCCCTGTTTCTTTCTGCTTTATTTTGTTGTGTGGCTTACTACTTTGCATGCTGTTTCTCAATATTTGATAGAGATTTATCTCGGCTTTTGAAATAGGAACGCAGAGGATGTTTGTACTACGGCCATGCATGTCACTCGTCCATTAATTTTTTGTTAAAACAAACGGCAGGATCGAGCTTGTTGCCCAATCAGACTTAATTGAAACATTGATCTATTCGGTTGCATTCTCTTTTTTGGGGTGCATGCGCACCCAAAATGTTCTGTGTAACTTTGCCACTGGTTGTTGCACTACTAAAGTCATGGGCTTCTCCTAATATTTTTATTTAGTAGTAAAACACTACCGTTAGCTATATCACATGGGAATATTACTAGGAGACATTTAATAGGGAAAATTTGTACTAAATTTTGAATACCAAAAAATTAGAATAAGTTCAGCTTACTAAGTTCAGCTTACTAGGAGAATTCTAAAATTCTGGTTGTGTTGGGTGATGGCTGGCTAAAGTAGGCAGCCAGCAATGGTGACTAGAAGGAATCCAAGTAGGGCACACTAGAAGAAAACCGTGCGAGATGGGTGAAAGAACAAGCATATCTAGGCGGTGGATGAAAGATTTGCCAATTGTTTATTTTTAGAGAGTTTAGAAGCAAATAATTTTTGCATTGTTAGGCAGTTCATCTTTTTCCAATTTCCTCAAAACCCAACTTAGTTAGTTGTTTATTCTAAACCGATATGTTTTTTTTTCTGTGTGGCCATCTGAAACAAAGGATTGGCCATCCTGGAATCCTACAAAATTTCTTATGGAATGTGGCTCAATCCATAGAATTTTTGGAGGAAATCTAACACGAGGTCCAACGTCTTCGGCACTTTCTTCGTGTCTATCTCTGTCTTCTAATTTTGTTCCTATGCTTCTCCTGTGTGTTATATCAAATGCTTCATCAAAGAATTTCCTATGTTTCGTATCATGTATAGTGACATGCAGTCCAATCCGATGTTTATTAATGCTTGTTGTATGTTTAGTTCAGGCTTTTATAGTTGTGGTGCTCGGCTGATTCATAGTGTTTTGTTGCAAAAAATGCCTGTGATGATGCCCATTTGCCGTTATTCACGCTGTTGAGCATGACCTTGTGAGGAACTGCAACCAACATTGCCCTTTCTTCTAATCTTCTGTAATTTGCCTATGCTCCAAGGTCAAATCATGAACTCGGCACTTTAATCTAAGGCAAACAAACAACTTGTAATCTGGATGCTCTGTTTTATTATGGTGCGAACAATTTTTATGTGCAGACAACTATACACAAGCAAGCGTATCTACTCATTCTATTTAAACCGTCTGTGTGGGCAACCAAACACAAGTAGGTTCATCCAACATGAACCTGTCACCTGCAACCAAACACACCTACCTGTATGGTTTTGGCTGGGTTGAGGACATCCTGGACCGGGTCTATCCTGACTGGTGGCCTCTTCGGCAACCAATCACGCCCATACTAGCTAGCCGTGGCAGTGCTATGTGGTCATGTGGGCCAGGGGACTTGAGCTTGATAACCAAGGTGCATTTGTAACAACTATGTGTTGCACCATATGTTATCCAAACCACACATGTTACATTAAGATTCGTGCAACATATTCATGAACCAATAAAGTAAGGGGACAGAGAAAAAGTGAAGACACATGTCGCATCATGATTGGTGAGTGTTGCAACACATAGTTGCTGAAGTGTGTTTCTGCTTGATAACATGTACTATGCGCCTGGAGCACGCATATGGTGGCTGCACGTGCATGCCTACAGTTTGTCCCGCGCGCATGCATGCACGTCGCACGCTGGAGCGGTGTGCATGCCGTGTGCGGGCGTACGTACGTGGTTAAGCGCTGGAGCCTGCATGCAACGCATGCACATCCATCGATCGGCACATCATCCGCACATGCACGCAGACTTGTACGTGGACCTGGCTACCCTGTACGTACCATGTGCCACTCGCCCACTCGTGCGTAGCATCTCCAACAGACCACTGGTGTTGTGAATTGTGATCGATCGAGCATCGTGCATATGTAGGAGCATCGATGTGTGCTAGGCTACCGTACCGTCTTTATTACAGAGGGACTAACAACACTTGGAACAAAAGAAAAACATGCTACTAGAGTTTTACAATAGTATCTATGATATTGATATTATTGTTCCTATAGGTCTAAGGAATCTCATATATAGGAATCCAAATAAAGTTAGTATAGTTCTATATATACACATCTCATAGGAATCATTCAAAGGAATCCTGTGGATTTTATTCGATCCTTTGTTTCAATGGATTATGTAGTGATTTTTTTTTTGTAAAAGGATTAAAATTCTGCAAAATTCATATGCTAGGTTTTCCTTTATTTGTTCAAAAACGGGACGAGGTTGGAGGGCATATCTTATGCCCTTATAGTTTTTCTCTGAAATCTTAAATCTGGTACAAAGAAGAAAAGAATTATTCATATTTTTTTTCTGCATGTCATATCTGCCCACTAAAGTTTAGCTTATAATAGTAGGAATATATTGGTTTTTTTTTTTTTGTCTTTCCTATGGCTCTCTTCGCTTCATCTAAACAGCTTTAATTTTCAGCTCTCAAATAATGTTTTTCTCTCACGATAAATTGGCATCAGTTAAAATTAGCTTCTTTTTTTTTTTTAAAGCTCTACCGAGAGCTTTGTTTGACTCAAGGTCGAGATTAGCGTGACTGGTTAGGGGATTCGTGAAAAGGCTGTACACGGAGTACTGATGCATTGCATCGTGGCCTGGACCCCGGCTTTCCAGTTGTTCTTGTCTTGCCAATTGCCTCGTTTCCGCTTCCCCTTGGAATTCCCGGCCGACGAAAAGGAACTCGCCTTTTCTTCCCCTCTTTCCTGGCAGCCGAGAGCTTGGCTTTTGCCCCTCTTCCTCAGTATCACACGTGCATGCTTCCATTTCCACGCACGCACGGCCGCCAATCCGCCATGGCGTCGCGATAGCCGATATGCACGCATAAGGTCTGTTTTAGGTTCTTAAAAACTAACTAGTTTTTTTTCACTAGTTTCTAAAAATTAGATTTTGAGGAAAACTAGTACAGTAGGATTTTTGGATTCTTCTGTTTTAAAGAATCTGAATTTATTTATTTCTCCATGGATCACAAAATCTGTTAAAAGTTGGGTACATACAACTTCCTAGTTTTTTAGAATATGGCAAAAACTAGCACAAGAAACTAGGACTGTTTAGATTCCACCCATTTTTCAAAAGCAGAAATTGAGGGATCCAAACATGCCCTAAGCGATCATGTTCGCTTGAGTTGAAAAAAAAACCGCTAAATTTAACTCGTGATAATTTATTGTGAGAGAATAATGTTGTTTAGTGACTAAAAATAGTGTTTATTGCTCAAGCGAAAAAGATTAAACACCCGTGCAATATGCATAAGATTTTTAACCGACAGAATGATGGGCTATTATAATCCTAGTGATAAAATAAAAAATTCATGTCGATCCTAACAACATTTTCTCACATCAACTCCTCTAGTTATTTGTCACCTTGTACGATGTCATTGGGTTTTTTTTACCTTCCTTGTTCCTTCTAAAATTGTCTTCATACTTTCCTTCTTAATGAAATACTTAATAAAATACACGGCAAGCGTGTTGTAGAAAAAATAATTGTCTTCATACTCCTAAGCTGCATGAAAGCGAGGACACCACCATTTTCTGCTCGAAAAAGATTCAGGATCGAACGGGCAGATGCACTAGCTTGCTGACACGCAGCTGCTAGAATCAATGTCTGGAACAAAGTGCGTTTATTTTTCTGGAACACGAGTACCGACAGGAGGAAAAGCACAAATAGCCCTAGAAATCCGAGTCGCTTTTTTCATGGCGCTTTCGTTTCGTAGACATGGATTATTCCTGGATTCTTGGCCCTCGAGCCGCTCACGGCCACGGATCTGAGAGAGGGAGAAAGTCAAATGCTCACCGAAAAGGCTACGAGTACTTGTAGAATCTTTACAAAAGGTCGACGCTTTGCCGCTGATGCAGCATACTATGGCTGATCAACAACCTATAGTCAGCTCTGGTAGCTGTTTGCTTGACATATCGTATATAAAAAAAATACTCTCTCCATATTAGAAAAAGATGACGTTTTGAAAAGGTTTTGGTCAAATATTGGGAATATAAATCATGAATTTGTCTTCAAATATATTTTCATAAAAGCATATATATCACTTTTCAATAAATATTTTTTATAGAAATATGAAGTCAAAGTCATGCGTTGAAGACCGTGTCGTTGTCCTAAACGTCATCTGTTACCAATATGGAGGGAGTATAAAGATCTAGAAATAGAGTTTCCAAAAGTTCCGTCACATTAATATTTGGACACATGCATGGAGCATTAAGCTTCATAAAAGGTTGCAAGACGAATCTTTTCAGCCTATTTAGATCATGATTGGACACTTATTGCAAAAATTAACACGTTACTGCATACAAAAATTTTAGAAAATATTGAATCTAAACATCCCCTAGCAGTAGATGAGATCTGGCCTATACACAGTACTCAACATTTAAATACTATACTTGGCCGGAAGCTATTGGAAATCGAGAAAATGAAGGTTGCTTTAAGCTGTTGGAAATGGAATGAAACTTCACGGGGAGCAAATCAAATGGAACTTCGCTGAAAACATACAAACATTTAAATACAACTACTTCAAATTGTACTGCCTCCATACTCGTAAAGTAAGTCGTTTAGAACGACGACACGATCTCTAAAGCATGACTTTGACTTCATATTTCTATATATATATATATATATATATATATATATATATATATATATATATATATATATATATATATATATAAACGTCATCTTTTTCCAATACGGAGGGAGTATATACATACTTTATAAAAGTGTATTTGAAGACAAATCTATTTATATAGTTTATATATTTTCAAACTCAATTAAAAGTTATTCATGATTTATATTTCCAATGCTTAACCAAATCGTATCTTTTTTTTACGAGTATGGAGGGAGCATACCGGCGGTGTTTAGCTGACATGGCACTAGCACAATGACACCTACCACTAGTAATGGTCTTATGTGAAAATTAAAATAGAAGCATACCTTACGTGTTTATGTGAAACTTAATTATAACAAACTTACATGTGTGTTGTATCTATTTTTATTAAAATTGGACAAGGCAATAAAAAAAGTCTAATAAAAAACCAACATAATTACATCAGATTATAAGTCAATGCATGAAACAATAAAACAAACAACAATATATGGTTTGGTTCTATATTTCTAATATACTGAAAGTTGCAATTGTGCTTAGTTGAGATGGCGTGAATAAGAGGGCGAAAACCAGTGGTATTAGTAAATGGTGATGCGTGTGATTATATAGTGGGAGACGACGTGTTTGATTTACATATTAAGATAAAACTTATTGTGGGAATTAGCTTTATAAGAGAGATATAGATGAGACCAGTCGACTAAACACCAAGAAGCTTTACCAGTTGAGAAAATTATGAGGTTCTATGTTCTTATTCCCGAAGAACAGAAACGCACGGATACTCCAATTCATAGGTGAATGAACAAAGAAAGTTGGTTGTGTTTAGATCCATTTGTAATTTAGAATTTTAACACTGTAACAGCGGAGAATCTTTTTTCAATAAGTGTCCAATCATGGTCTAAGTAGGTTTAAAAGATTCGTCTCGTGGTGTACATGTAAACTTTACAAACATTTTGTCTACATTTAATACTTCATGCATATGTCATAACATTGATGTGACTAGTTGTAATCGGAAGTTGCAGGGTATTTAAACAGTGCCGTAGTTGTTTCACAGAGGAACCTTAGACGTGGCGTGGACGTAGCAGAGCCTGAAGCACAAAAAACGTGATGTCTACTGGAGTACAGTACTCCTACGGTCCTACCTCCAGTATAGCTTGGGTTAGGTGAAGTGTGTTAACACTTGTCCAGAGTCCAGTCTACAGAGTAGTACGGGGATACAGTAGTCTACTACATCGCCAAAGCTCATCAGCCTTTTGACAGTCCGAGAAATGCAAATGACGACGAGGGTGCAGCGCAGTGGACAGCAGAACTGCAGCGCACTCAGTACAGTGTAGGCAGCGTACTAGTACGTTATACTGGTACTGTACAGTGGTAAGGATCCACATTCGTCGTGACATACTAATACCGTAGCAATACTAGTAATGGTGAATGACACACATCGTCTCCACTCTCCACTGAGCACTGACCCAGTGTTGCCTCGTGACGCGTAATGAAATGCATGCGCGTACAGTACATCTGCTGTTCCGTTGGTACCAGAATCCAAATGACACAGGATCAAGATTAATTACGGACCTGATCATCACAAAGACCCTCTAAAATCCCAAAACTTCCGTCACATCAATTTTACGGCACATGCATGGAGTACTAAATATAGACGAAATTTTTGCATGTTTACACAGTTTGCCTATAAATCACGTGACGAATCTTTTGAGTCTACTTAGGCCATGATTGAACAATTATTGAAAAAGATCCTTCGCTGCTATAGCGTCAAAATCCCAAAACTTTACACATCTAAACACCCCCTGTTTAGTTCCCAAAATATTTTATCTTTCTCTATCACATCGATTGTCCTTTACGCTTGCATAGAGCATTAAATAAAGTTACAGCTGTTACATGTTTAACTTTTTACCTGGCTTTCTCGAGACGAATCTTTTGAGTCTATTTAGATTATGATTAGGAGAATATTCCACACGTGCTACAGTGCACTTTTCACCTTCTTTTTTCTAACTAAAATAGGCCCAAAGACAAAGCAATCCATGGCTGCATGCAGTTGGAGCGGCCCTAGCTGTAGCCTGTACTACTAGTTCCATCTGTAGTACAGTACGTAGTATACGTGTACGTATAGTGTAGTGTAGCGAAGGGAGACCATGGTGGTCGGCAGAGGTGCACCCACAAATGGCACGGGTCAGTGGAGGGAAAAAGCCGGGAATTGAAGGGGAGTGAACACTGAAGACACTGAACGGTTGCAGCAGCGGCCAGCGGCTTGTCCCAGCGAGCCAGCCAGCCAGCCAGCCAGCCAGCTCGTGTCTCGATGCATGCATGCGTGCTCTCGTCTCGGCCGGTGCAGTCACCAGCAGCAGCAGCAGCAGCAGCGCAAGCAGCCGCCGAAGCGCCCACAGCAGCAGGGAAGTAATGACCGCATTTGCAGTGCCAATGGTTGTGAGTGTGATGATTTTTGATAGTAAACAAAATAGACCCATATGGTCGTTATAAGGTTATTCCTATCCCATGACAATTTGAGTCATCCAAACTAACGACTGCTCCCTCTTTCCCAAAAATACATCGTTTTAGTCTTCAAGATGTGTCCCAAAAAGAGTGACTGCTCCTATTGTCTTCGTAAGTAGCCTCCCTTGCATTGCAGGAGCCAATGAGATCTGAATGTTCTTATTTGTATGGCAATTAATTCAGTTGTTCCACTTGCAATAATAGGGGTGCAGAGGTCATTCTTCACTCTCCTTGGTACTCCCCAAATGCTAGAACGTCTGTCTTTTTAGAGAGAGGGAGTAGACGTTATATTGAGTATATTATGATAATTACTAGGATTTTTTAACACAACTTGTGAGAATTAATGTGGAGTATTTAATCAGGATTTTTTACTTAACAAGTATGTGTTTGCTTGAGCTCATCAGTAAAACAATATTTTAGTCTCACAACGTATCATCATCAACCAAATCAGTATGTTTTGTCATGATTTAAGGTTCTCACTACATTTTTGCTGCCGCCACCCCACGACTGACCTTGCCATATGCCTTGGTTAGGCCCACCTCACTATGCGCACCGCCTGTGGTGCCGATCCACTTGTAGGTACTATAGTGACGTTTCCTTCTCTCATTTCTTTCTCTGCGTGGAGTCACTATGCAGAGGCTTATCGGTCCATTGTGGCTTCTCTAAAATACAAATAATTCGATCATTGATGATGAGTGCGTTGAGGAGAGGAGGGGGCTTATGCCCCCTACTTGATTATTCAGTGATCATCCAATCAGGCTGGCTAGCATATAGTAATTTAGTAATTATCAATTTGGTAGATTGAGTACTGGTAGACCGATATGCTCTCCATTACGACCACTGTTTCTGGGATCGAGTCGTCGTGGCCTCCACTCCCGGTGGAGTGTATGATGGAGCTAAGAAAGCTCTCCATGTACATCATGTGGAAACGGTTCTTCCAGGGACGAGGAACGCCTTCTAGCTTTTGAGAGGGTTATCGATTCCCCTAACGTACATATACTGGATGTTAGGGGTGAGGATGTTAGTGGTAGGAGGTGAGGGGGGCTTATGGCCCTGTACTTGCGATCACCATGGCTAGAAGAAGAGTAAGATGGAGGTACCCCACCCACACCAACCATCCACTTCATCTAACCATTTTACTATATAGTTTAACCACATTAATTTATCTCTAGTCTATCCTCACCACTAGTAGAAAAATGATTTCCTCTAACGCTAGCAAATTATTTTTACAGGCGATTTCTGTTATCGTGCGCATGTGAAAAGAAACACGTGGGGCCAGAATCTGAACCGCTAGTGTAAATGACTTTACACAGGCGTTTTGGTTAAGAAAACCGCCTGTGTAAATGCACCATTTACACAGGCAGTTCACATAAGAAACCGCCAGTGTAAATATGGTTTACACAGGCGGTTTCTTATGTGAACCGCCGGTGCTTCTGCCAACTGTATAAATACCCCTTCTTCAACCCCGAGACAGACCTGTAGCTCACAGCCAGCTTCCATAGTTGGCGATTTGGAGGTCCAGATTCGCAAAATACAGGGAGAGAGGTTTTGCCTTTCATTTCTTCGAAGGAGGTTGCTACAAAAGGTTAGTTAATGCCTTCCAAACCTCTTCTTATCCATTGTTGCTCAATTTGTGCCACTTTTTGGATCTAGGGTTTCACCATGGGTTAGAGAGAAGAAATAGTTAGGTTGTTTCCTTAAATGAGGTTGTTTATGATGCTTCCATAATGTCACTCTTCTCCTTTTCACTGTTGCTTCTTAATTTTTACTTGTTTTCATGAATTATGTGCTATATATATATCTAGCTTTATGTTCTATGTTGTGTATTTATGTAGAGAGGGGAATATTATTTTTTAATGTTTTAAATTATATTCTCTTTACTTCACTATTTATTTAAATTAACATCAATGCTCTCTTTATTTCACTATTTATTTATATTACCATTGTCTATGCTCTCTCTTTTACTTCAATATTTATTTATTTATATATATCACCATAGTGAAGGAAGTACAGATCAGAAAGCCAACCAAACAGGATTACGATCATGTCCCTTCAAACTATGTGCCGGGAAGGCCCCTTATACGGTGGGAGAATTTGATAAAGTTGCCACCGCAAATAAAAAAATGCATGACTGGTACATGAGAGCGGCTCAAGTTGGCATCGACGCAATCAGCGCATCTATACCACCAGGGACATTTGCGACTCCAAGAGAAATAGCTTACGTAACCTTCGAGGACATGCATTTGTTCTTAAACCTCAGGAGAATGGATGTGCAGCTGGTGACAATTTGGTGCTTGTAAGTGTTCTCGAACTAACAACAAACTTGCGCTATTATTATTACAATGACGAACTCTAATTTGCACGTGTATATAACTTGCAGGATGCAAGAGGACGAGCAGGCGAGGAGGTATGCTGAGGAGCGTAATTATAGTGAGGCTCAAATGGTTGGTTATCTCAGCCCTATGAGAATATGTCAGACGGAACACACATTGAGGCTTGGAAAAACCGAGGAGGAACAATTGAAAGACAAGACACCGGAGGAAGCTGAAAAGATTAAAGTGCAAATGAAAAAGGACCTAGAGGCCAATTTCGCAGCCTACCTTGGACACGCAATGTTTTCTTTTAAAAATAGGAGCTGCATACTGGCCCCATATAACTTTGAGTAAGTTAGTCAAATTATTACTTATATATTGGATACTGGCCCCACATAACTTTGTTTCTTGCAGCGACCATTGGATCCTGTTCAAAATTTTTTCCTATTTGGGAAGGGTAATCGTCCATGACTCTACAGATTACGCCACGTCAAGATATCAACCATTCTTGACCTTATTAGAGAGGTAATGAGAAATATATGCATGTGTGCTTAATAATATCGATCATAATTTGAGATCAATAATTTAGTTATTCTATTTGGTCGATATCGTAGGGCATATAGGTTTTATAAGATACAAGGTGGACCGTACGACCCGAACACGAAAGGCAACTCATTGAGAGTATTTTATGACAGACCAGTATGTAAATTTCATGACTCAAAAACGTATATTATGAAGGATGATGTTACATCCACTCACCCATTATTATAAATCTAGTGCCACAAGCAACCACCCAGCTCGGTGCACTGTGGATACTATGTTTGCGAGTTCGCTAGATTGAGTGGACGATACATCAGGAACATTGATGAGGTAAGTAATTTTATATAGCCATGTATGAACGTTATGTCATTTTGTAGATCATGCTAATAAAAATCTCATTTACAGAGGTATAAAATACCACCAAAGCAACGATTCAGCAACGAGAATTTATACGAGATAGTTGCGAACTTGTGCTCATTCGTCGTGAAAGATGTGATTCCATGCAACGGAAATTATCACGACCATACAAGCATCCTCTCAAATCCAGAATATAGAATTCTAACCGAAATTCATAGGCTAGGGCTCAAGCGAAATGAGTATTAGAGCACTTGATTGAGATGTAAACAGTTTGCAAATAACAAGTTGCAGGTGCATGTAAACAGTTTGTAAATTTTTTAATCCTGAGTTGTATATATGTCTGCATTTTGATATAATTGATCTTTGTCGTACATAATCAAACTTATATAAATAACATAAAATATAAATATAAATATAAAATAAAATATGTAATAACAAATTACATAATGAGTAACAACCGCCTGTGAAAAACAGTTTTTACAGGCGGTTCTTTTAATTAACCGCCTGTGAAAACATACTTTTCACAGGCGGGAGAGGATTTGTTTTTACAGGCCTTTAGCACTGGCGGCGCTGAAAAACGTCAGTGCAGGAGGGTCTGGAACCGTCTGTACAAACCTTTTTTGTACTAGTGCACATTCCATTGATTTAGAAATAGATATCTGCAAATCAGATAAGACCTAAAATAGAAAAATAGAGATGGAAACCTTTTTGTTTTTTTCCTTGCACATCTTAGTCAAAAGATTTTATTGATCAACTTTATAAAAAATATTTATGTCATTATTGTATCACAAGACTCAAAACTCGTCATACTTCCACTCCAAACTAAACATATGTGACATTCATGCTATGATCGTGAGGTGGACTGTAATTATGTGGTATGGATCGGTCTGTCACAGTACAATAGGATTTGACTGACCAATATTATCACTAAGCGTCTAAGGTCCAAAACGAATTTATGGTTTAAGACGTGCCATTGTAATTGCAGCATATATATCATTATTCATCCTCAAACGAAATGTTTCACCGCCATGTCTTCCTAAAAACAATCCATATATAGTACTGTATCTTCTTTTATCAGACAGAAAACTGTGTCAGTGTGTGAACAGTTGAGCTAGCTAAATCTACTTGACCATTCGGACACAACACAATGCAAGAAACTTGCGTGGTAGGCTATAATTCTTCAGCAATCATCCAATCAGGGGTGCTGGGACCAGGCACCACAAGCTGCAGCCGGGCGCCTGATGATGTGTGGTGGCGCGCGGATAAGAGACGAACGGCGCCGGAGGATACACATAGTCACATACTACTACTACTACTACTACTACTACTACTACTACTACTACTATACTCCAGTACGTACTACGTATAGCAGTAGAATACTACAAAGGAGGAGGAAGGCAAAAGTAGTAGCAGCAGCAGCAGCAAAAGGCGTGGCAAATGCGATGCAGCAATCGGTATGAACAGCTTCTGCAATCATGCATGCAATATGCGAGCTACGAAACAAGATTGGCAGCAGATTGCTGTGGCTTGCTGCTTTGCATGCATCGATCCAGCAACGACATCATGCCCGGCCGGCCCAGACGATCGACGGTCACGGCGGTCGGCGGGTAGTACGTAGTAGCTAATAGCTCACGGGGCACTTGTTTGCTTCTGGCGCGCGCGGTGGCAGTGGCAGTGGCAGGACGGCTAGCTAGGGCCGGACACAAGTGAAAATTCTGAATGTTACTACTACATGCTGCACACCACAGGCCATTCCGAGATGATAAGGCGGCCCGTTGCATTTTGGCGTACGCTCTGCGTGCAGGCTGTACAGTTTGTGTGTGTGAAGCTGTACAGTAGCAGGTACAGTAGGGAAGTAGCAGGATCGAATCGATAACAACAACATCCTTCAGATCGAGATCGAGGCCTCGTACTACGTTGTTCTTGTGCATTCGTGTATCATTTGCAGCACAGGTTTTGCAAACCAGATGCAAGCAGTGGATGGATACGAGCTACTGCATCTACTGCTACTGCATGCATACTGTATGGCAGTGACTGGAGAGTGGTGGCACAGTGCAGGCGTAGGGACGGTAAGCAAAAGCTGCTGCTGCTGCCCGCCAGCAGCAGCAGCCGGGCGGCGTGGCAACGGGCGATTCTCAGCGTCGTGTAGCTAGCCATTCACGTGACTTCGCTAGGCTCATTGTGCACCAGTGGTCCGCCGAGTCTGAGTATGGCCCATGCCATAAGCACGAGAAAGCATTATTCTCTGCTCCAGAAAATACGTCCATATATAAGCAACTGTTGTGTGTCACTGTGTGCGAGCGTGATCCTTTTTTTTTTTTTTTTGAAACCGTTCGATCTATGCATGCATTCTTGTGAACGGTGTAGTAATAATCTCTGAAGCATCACTGGATAATTGCTGGATGAAGCAAACAAAAAAAAGGCTGCATCGGACAGACGATGTGGATCTCATCTATGATAGTATTTGCGATATCAAATGAGTATCATTATATGATAGGATTTGCGATATCAAATGAGTATCATTTTATCACACACACACACACACATGCTTTTTTGGTATAGACTAATAAGGATGTTTTTGGCAAGCTTCTAGATTGCCCTGTAAAAACTTTTTTCGATGCTAGAAACTTTTTTCTGATCTAGATTCTCATCAGAAATGTTTGTGTGACAAACAATAAACTCTTCATATAACCATTTGGCTAATTGACCGCATTCTTGAAACTAGGACTAGAATAGGGAAAAACTATGTTTTAGGTGTCTCTCTAGACTAGTACAGAAATGAGAATCGGATCCAAGCGATTCCGTCCTTGGAATATTTAATTCCATTTTAATTTGTGGCGTTCGTCGTCGATTAACTCTAGTGATTCTACTAAGAATTTGAAGTGTTTCTCACTGCCAAACATTCCCTTAGCGAAACTTAGAATAGTTTGATTTAGAACAAACCTAAAGCCATTATATTGGAGAGAGAGAGAGAGAGAGAGAGAGAGAGAGAGAGAGAGAGTAAAGGAGAACAAATAATCTGTAGCATGTAAATATACATCCAAGGAAAGGGAAGAGGGATGATATATTCAGTTGGAACGGGAGGTTCTCCTCGCAAAACATCTTAGGTTTCTACTAGGTCTTTTTTCGCACTAAAGTAGTCAGTTTCCTCCTCTTCCATCCTACAAAACGAATTGGAAGATGCGTCCCTCACCTTCTCTCCCTCGCAGATCCTCCAGCGCACGCATGGAGTTAGGCCCTCCGGTGGCGGCGAATCTATGTGGTTGCGGCGCGAACGTGGCGATAGTGAGCTCGGTGGACCTCGGCAGCGGGCTCAGTGGTGGTTACTAGGCTTTTTTCTTAATTTAGAAAATTATTTATGAAAGCGGGCGTAATAGGGTAACCTCCTGCATTAATGTAAATAACCGTGACGGGCGAAGCAACCGTTGGAGACGGTTGCACTGTCTGCCTCCATTAATTCGTTTCGGGTGAGAACTAGTTAGACCCTGTTTGGATCCAAAGCTATTACAGTTAGCTGGTATGGACTAATAATTATTATCTTCTTGAATCCAAATATGTATGGCTAATAGTTTATCTAATTGTTAATTAACTGAGTATCCAACTAACAGCTCTTTTAGTACTAGTTGGATAGCTAGTTGTGACATATATTAGCTAGATACCGGCCGCTATTGGATCCAAACAAGCCCCGATGGATGCGTACGAGACGATGATAAATTAAAAGGTGCACCTGGTCGGCATGCATGCATGCATGGGCTGGACCATGCATTGATGCATGCGCGGGCGCATACTGCAAAATATGAATCTGACGACGGGGACAATCGATGATCGATCGATGCAAATGCATCAGAGGAACGTGAGACGCGGATGTCATTTTCCGTTACGCCCTGATCTCGGACAGAATGCCGGTTATCCCGGCGAGACAAGCAGTAAAAGATGAAGCTTGCATTTGCACGTACAGTGTACCACAGGTTGGACACTTGGATGGTAGTATTTATTCCATATGCATGCATTGCGTGGATGGATGAGCAAGCTTGTTTCTTCATGCACATGCATGTTCTTGGAGCCACGTACATGTCTGCATCACAGCGCACAAATGGGGTCCTTAGTTATTATCGAAAAAACTTTACATCTATTATGTCAGCTTTTTGAAAACATACGTGGAGATATAGATGAAAAATAATTAATTATACAGATTACGTATAAATTACGAGTGTGTTAAACCTAATTATCCACGATTTGATAATGTTATGCTAAAATAAACATTTACTAATGATAGATTAATTAAGCTTAATAATTTTTCTTACGATTTACAAACGAGTTATGTAATTCATTTCTTATTAGTATCCAAAAGTTCTTCCGACATCTCATGAAACATTTGATGTAGACACCTCATGGTTTGTCTATATGTTTTTTTGGTAGCTACAGTTCTCCATATATACTAAGGGCTCGTTCGGTTGCTTTGAAACGTGCCCAGGAACCATTTCTGTTGATGTTGTCTATTCAAATTAATAAAGCAATCCGGCCAGGAATATATCCGGGAGCTCATTCCATAACAATCGAACATGCCCTAAGACGACCGTGGAATAGAGAAAGAATGATATGATAAGTCTACTGTATATCTATATTCTATATATACATTCATATATCCTAGCAAATGCCTGCTAATACTACAAATTGAGATGTGATCGATCGATCGAGGTGCGCACGAATGCTGTCAGAAGCTAGCTCACAATCACAATGGATCGGATCGGATCGGAAGGTCGCACAGACAGCCACAACCTGCTTGTTGCTTCATCAATCATCAAGCGCTGCAGCCGCAAGTAGAGCAGTATACGCACTGCTCGCCACTGTGCTGCGCTGCGCTGTGCAAGCCGTGACACAATAGCCACAAGCATACAGTATACGCATATCGATCTCTCGATCACTCTGCTGCTGGATGTAGCGTCACTTCAAGCCTGAGCTTGCTGCTTGCCATCATCCCTACCACGAAGATGATTGTAAACATCATGACCATATTATTGACCTCCCTTAGCTTTTTCATTCCCTGCCTGGGTCGGAACGGATCCCAGAACTGAAGAATCTGAATGCATGTCTGAATGCCCGGAGTATCACTACTGTGCTAGATAGATCATCGATCAGACTTTATGCTCAGAGAGTGCATGCATACCTTTGCCTCTCCCTTTCTTTTCAGTATCAGCTCGTCGGCCGGGATTACTGTATAAACTGAAATATAATTAAAGTTAGAGAGCAAAAAATAGACTGTTTATTGCATCTCGACTCTCGAGCGGGAGCTGGATTTCACAATCCAGTGGGATGTAGCACGCGTATACTCATACAGTCATACAGTCCTACAGTGGTAATGTGGTTGTTTTTTTGCATTGGCCATGAACGTCAGACAGAAACAGTACACTGTACGGCTTCCGAGGCTAGCTAAAGCTAACCAAACCAATGCAAGCAAATACAGTACTGTAAGTAATATAATCGTGCATCACGGGTGCAGTGTTTGTACATGCATGTTTGCATCCATCGTGTTCCCCTTGTCCCTTGCTTGCATGCCTCCCATTTGTATACTAGTACTATAGCTATTATACTTGTGATAATATAGCCCAACTCTGCACCTTTCCCCTTGTACTATACTTCCCTGGCCAACAGTATCGCACTATAACTGCCCCACGTGACACTGGGTGCACCATGTCTCCCGGCCGGCCGGGCTAGTGTAGTTTACATATCTGGAGCTGCACACACGCCTCTGTAGTAGCGTCGTCTTTGTCTCGTCATGTTTAGAGCTACATGCCATGGCACGCCCTGTTGGTTAATTTAGGGCCAACTTTGGATTGGGCAGTCTTGTTTAGAGCTAGTACACTTTGTGAGCTGAGAGCTGTGATGACTAGCTTTTCTGAATTGTTGTCTGTTAGCCAATGCAAACGGCTAGTAGGTTAAATTTCCACTACTTCTGTCGGAGGCGGAAGCGGGAGTTATTGTTATTGTTGTTGTTGTTATTATTGTTGTTATTATTATTATTATTATTATTATTATTATTATTATTATTATTATATATGGGTAGTCAAAAGACATGGCTCTATTCGCTTGAACTTATCAGCCAACGTCAGTCAGCCGGCCATTCAACAGTCATGAAAGTGTTATATTATTTGACAAATAACAATGTTATTCTTCCCGTACGTGATTGTGTCTGTTGTTGACTGTGATATGCGCATGTGTTGACGCATGAATCTCGGAACCTACCACCGGCTTAGCATTTTGAAGTGCTGATAATGCACTATGATGTGTGTGTTTTTTCCGTAGGGGCGAGGGTGTGTGCATATACGTGAGTGAAAGGATCGAGGATGCCTAAGAGGGGGGTTGAATTGAGGAACTAGTAATTTTTCGCAAAACAATTCAACCTATCGCCATTTTGCACAATCTCACCCCACAAGTGCACTAATGATATTCTAAGCCTAAAACAAGTAAAGCAACCTAGAGCCAAGTGCTAAACATGCAATTCTACTCTAGGAAAGTAAAGAGCACAAATTAATTGCGGGAATGTAAATGAGATAGAAAGACAAAGCCAATTTTTCCCGAGGTATCGGAGTGTCGGCACTCTCCACTAGTCCTCGTTGGAGCACCCACGCAAGGGTGTAGCTTCACCTTGATCCTCGCAAGGACCAAGTGCACTCTACGGGCTGATCCTTTGCCTCTCCGGCGCGGTGGATCGCTCACAACCGCTCACAAGCTTGGCTTGGGCCGTCCATAAGCTCTCCAAGCGGTCACCAAGCCTCCGATCGCCACCAAGCCGTCTAGGTGATGCCGATCACCAAGAGTAACAAGCTCGAACTCTCACTTGACCCAAATAAGGCCAAAGAGATGGATGGATGCACACAAGTCACTCTTGATCAACTCTAGGGAAGAAGCTCACTCGAATTCGCAATTCACTCAACTTCCCTAGGGCTCTTGCAATCTCTCAAGGCCTCAAGGTGTGTTCAGCTGTTTGAAGTGGCAAGAGACCTCTCATGGAAGAGCACAAGGAATATAAATACACCCCACACAAGTCCATGGCCGTTAGGTATAAAACCCTCTGTCTTCGGGTGCACCGGACGCGGACAAGTTCACACCGGACGCGTTCGGTGCCCCCTCCAACGGTAACAGTACCACAGACGGTTTGAACACACCGGACGCTGGCTGCGTCTGGCGGGCTGGCACCGGACGCGTCCGATGCAGAAAGGAGCTCTCTGGAACCTCTCTGGATGGACACCGGACGCTCCCGGCTCGTCCGGTGCAGCGTCCGGTGGTTTTCCGGTGGACAACCCTAACTCTGGTCATAACACCGGACGCCGAAGCCTTTGCTACTGTGCGTCCGGTGATGACAAATGCGCGTCCGACGCTCTCTGCTTACTACACCGGACGCTCTGACCCGCGTTCGGTGCTCCTATTTGACCCAAAACTTCGCCGAATCGAAAACTTTTCAAAACGAAGTTTGTTCCAAATAGTTCACCAGACCTCTCTGCACTCACTAGACCTAGGTTTGACAAGTGTGCACCACACTACCATCTCTTAGCCAAGTCTAGCTCAAGCTACCCATTCAAACCCCCCTTAATAGTACGGCCAAAGTCAAAAATAAGACCTAAACTACTCTAAGTGCCTCCCAACCAAATGGCACTTAGAACTAGGCTATCTCCATCGTGTCTTCCGTCCTTTGAGAACCGAATCGATTTCCATTACTAGGGGCTTGAACCTACATGTTATTATGACCTAACTTCTAGGTTATTCTACAAAACACACGTTAGTCATAATAACCATCTCGTTGTCATTAATCACCGAAACCAGTAGGGCCTAGATGCTTCAGTGAGCATATGCATCTGTAGTGTGATTTAGGGTCTGTTTAGATCTAAAATATTTAAAAGCTTGACACTGTAGCACACATGCTAAAATTTGAAATAAATGTCCAATCATGACTTAAGTAGACTGAAAAGATTCATCTCCTGATTTACATGCAAACTGTGTACTTAGTTTTTTTCTATATCTAATGTTTAATGCATGTGTTCAAACATTCGATGTGACTTGATGTGATTAAAAAGTTGTAAGTTTGAAGTGGATGCAAACAGGCCCTAAAGTGAAAAGAGTTGACATATAATGTGATGCCGTTCTGATGACCACTGAATTGTTATTATTAGTAGCACACGTCCAAATAAAATGGAAAAATGTAAGGAACACATTAGCACACGTCCAAATATATAAACGTAATAAGTGCCGTTCTGGTATGTGCCATTCTCTATCTTTTGTGTAGGCCGCATGCAGATACATACGTACGTCATTGTTCTGAACCACAGCCCACTATGACTTTAAGCAGCCCAGCCCATGACAATATATACCCATGAGTCAATAACCCACTACACCGAGGTCCAGCAAGAAGCCCATGAGAACCCACACTACACCCAAGGTCCAGCATAAAGTTACTAAGGCCCAGCGGACCTGGTCCCTGCCAACTCTCTCAGCTAACAAACAGTAAGGTGCTGACTTCTTAGTATCCGAGAAGGGAGCATGAGCTCTTATTATGTACGTAATATATAGCTGAGAAGATTATAGCTAAATCACGTGGGTGTATATCTTCGCCGATACGGCGATACTAATGTTTTTCATGCCTGCATTTCCTCCTAAAATGGGCCAACATCGAAGCTTTAGATAAAAAAAACTTCTAATCTGGGTAACATGATGTTAATTCAAGGGGCGCACGGGGATTAGGTAATTTTGCTCTTAACCACTTGCTCCTAATCACACATTTGCAAATCTCCCTTCCACCTCTCCACAGTGTCCTCTTAGATCAACATCATGTGGCTTAAATTAGAAGTTTGCATGGTTTACACGCAGAGGTTGGTTTACATTAGATACGTTGCGTATAAAAACAAGATTAGTTGTTACTAGTTTTTTACGTTGCTGGACTATGAAATGCTACTTAGCTTGTTTAGCTTGAGAGCCAAATTGAGGTAGTTAACGGGCTGAAATACTAGCTTAGCTCATTAATAAAAAAAAACCTAAATCTATAAGCGAGTGAGTCGCGAGTTCTTCTCTAGCCGTGGGTTTGGTGAAACACCCAGGTCCCTATCCCGATGAGTAGTGAGCAAAAACAAGCTACACGAGGACAACGTTCTTTTTTCTTTTTCTTTTTTTGAGCAAGGGCAATGCTCAGTTGATGGGTCGTTGGTTTGCACGGCCGACCAGTTTGGGCCCAATACGTTCTCGCTCTCCTCCTTTCTCTGTTCCGCTTTTATCTCCCAGAGGCCCAGAAAATCATACGCGTCCCAACATGCATAGCATAAATAAAATTCATAGTAAAAAAAACATACATAGCATCATGTGTAATAATAAATAAATATATATATATATATACCTAATACTAAAGAGGCAAAGTTTCTCCCCCAAAATTTTGGTCCGGTCCTCCCCCCCCCCCCCCCTTGCGGACTCTGCCATCTTCCGGTCGTATTTTTCCTCCTCGATTACGTGCGTTGATACAATTCCACCTTTCGAGTTCCGAGTTCTGACTCTGCTCCAGATCGATGAGGTTGATATTGTGGTGAGGGAGCGAGCCAAGAAGGTGCGGTGCCACGACGTCTGGAATTTCGGATGCAGCTGACGCCGATGAACGGATGAGAGATAGAGTTGAACACCGCGGGTTCCCGGCAACATGCGATGTGGCTTTGTTTCCACTGCCGCTCGCCAAAGCGCCCTCAGCATGGCGATGATGGACGGCGAACGACGGCTATAGGGCGTGTTGTCGTCGGCTAAGCAAGGGGACAAAGCTGTTGTGATTGCTCCTCTGCACCCGGCGTCTTGCTTGCGGGCACGAACAGAGAAGACGCAACTAGCCACGGTAGCTGCGGCGATGGCGGCAGCGGCTAGGGTACGCCGTCGTTGGCGGTCCTTGCACGGACTCTATTGTCTCCACCTCTACTTTGAACAGAATTTGGAAGTGGCCATTGCTTGCCATGCGCGTCAGCTCCCTCGCCCTTGGCATAGGTAGCGGTGCCTGCTCTCGAATTAGTCTTCTCGTGGTGGAAATCAACGGCTAATGTTCAGTTACTTGCCCAAACAGCGTGGGCGGCTTGGTGCTTGGTGTGGTACTAATAAGCAGCGGTGGAGTGTTTACTCATCTATTATACACTCATAGAATTGATGGATGGATTTGAAGACATAGACTACGGGCATTAGAATCTGGGATTGATTGTCCCCCCATATCCTCTGTTGCACATTTATCCGATTTAAAGTAGTGAGAATGGTGGTAATTGTTGTTGCTGTCCCACTGAATTTAGTAATGACTTGCTTTCTCTGCAAAGGGCATGAGATTCATCTGGGAGGATGCGGTTCTTTTTTTGGGGGAGGGGGGAGGGTTCTTCTCTGCACATAGGAACCAAGAAATTAATTCATTGCACTGTAAGAGAAGTCAAGCTTGATCTTCGCTCGGTTCATATATATGACCCTCATAATTTCAATAATGCCTGGTCTTTGAAGCACATACTCAGTTTTCTGTCAGCTGTATTGCAGATGAATGACTTATTGCCACGCAGATGGTGAAGCGTTGGACTTATTCATAGTTATTACTGCCAATCAGGTGATTACCCAGTAATTTATTATTCCTGTCCTACGAAGGTAAGTCCTTTACTAACTCAGAAATCTTGTGTCAACCATACTGACAATAATTAAGACGTCGTTTTGCATTCTATGGTTTTGGCCCTTTTTGGTCTGTGTTGTCCTCATAGCCAATTAGGAACTACTGCTTAAAGCTTTGCAATCTTTACATACATCATGTAAAATGATGTGGTAATTTCCTGATGCATTATTTCCTTGGATCTACTAAACCCTATCTCTCAAATATGAAGACTATACTCTCCTAACAAATTTGTATTTGATCCAACTGTTCTCATCTTATAACTTTCCCATTCAGGGTGCATGTGAAACGATGTGTGTCAAGGAAGATATGCTAGGTGGAAGTCGTAGGCCGACTCCTACCTGAATGGAGGCCTTCATTTGGACGCTATCGTTGAAGTGAAAAATAAACTTAGACAAAAAAAATAAAGGTGTGCACTCAAATCTAAAGAGGCTTTGATTTAGGGTCTACTATTAGAGTTGTCGTAAAACAGTAAAATTGGTAGCAATTATGTGTTTGCCCTCGCCATCACCTGTTGCAACGTACGGACAATTGTGTTAGTATATACCTAATAATAATAAAGCACGGAGATTTATAGCGGTCTGGTCGTTTTTTCATCTAGCTATATATTGTGAAAGAAAAATACTCTTTCGTGGCTGAAAATAGACGCTGATTGTCCAAAAGATCAAGCTGATAAGCGGTGGAAGACACAAACAATGCAGATTCAATCGTCATCAGAGTTTGTATCCGAAACCAATTCCAAACGCAGAGTCCCACGAAATCATATAGTATATAGCAATATAATACCACACTTGCCATCCAAAATCGACTTCTAATCCTAATCCAAATCGACTCCAAATCAAATATAACCAAAATTAAACACAAAGCCAGGGCGGCCAAGAGCACCAAGGACCAGACAAGTTACAGAATACACAACTCCTTTTACGTATCACAAATACCTATGCGACCAAAAGAACAAAACAGATCCCAAAGATCAAGAATAGGGATAAGATGTTGCATTCTTGCACATCAAGCGCAGAGAGCAAAGATCCTGCAGATCGAGTAGAAGGGGCAGAGAGAGAGAGAGAGATCCGCAACAAGCCAGCAACTTGTCATCCTGTTGCGTCAGCTTTGCACAGCAGGGGATGGGAAGCTCGTGTTGGCCTTGCTCTGCTTGACGAGGAAGGAGATGAGGCCATGAGGGGAGGTCAGTAGGTGCTCGCGAGTGGCATGCAGATGCAAGGCTGGGAGCACTTGGCGTTTGGCGAGTCTGGGCGTCGGGGATTCCTTCCGCCTCGCTGCTTTCGCATTTGGTGGCGGCGCGGCGGGACTGATGGCTGCTGGCTGGAGCTGGAAATTAGGGTTGGCAACAATATATACTCCGTGATAAATGGGCCTTTTACATGGGCCTCGCACCCTGGCTGGCGAGCTTCGCTTGCTGCCAGTTTCACAGGGCGGGTGCACGGGTATCGGGGTCGAGGACCAGGTAACCACCATCGCGACGAGAAGCTTTTCAACCAAATTTATTCTCGTGGAGACAAGGGAAACATCCTGACGAGATAAGCTTTTCTACCAAATTTATCCATGTGAAGACTAATTCTTTTCTATCCCGAACCCTAATGGAAGAATTTGCCTCAGGGAAACGAGAACCAGGTCCCCATTACCATCCCTATGTGTGGGTACGGTGAAGTGGAGCCGCGATTTCCCAATCGTGCGCCGATGCGAGATCTTCGGGTACACGGGGTCCTCTAATCCGGCGGCGCAGGGTTCTAAAATCCAGCTAGGCGAGTTTTAGTTTGGTCAAAGGGAGCTAGGTCCTACCAGGACCCTGATGGGGCAGGTACCGGTCTCTAGGGGATCTGTCATGTTAAAATCAAGGGTCTCTGTCATAATTAATAATCGAATAGACAATGTTTTACACAATAATAACTAACTCCTTAATCATTTTAATCATATATATATATATATTATTGGCATGCATAAGAAATCAAGGAAACTAGTGATATCAACTATACGAACACATAGATACTATAAAACTAAAATATATCTATCATGATTCTATTTTAATTCAATTCATAATTATTTAATATTAACGATAATAAATTATAGATTTTTTACTTGATAAAATGGTGAATAATTAAAATAAAAAAGTAAATAAACATTGAACATTCCTTCTTTCTGTATATTTTATTAATGTTTGATAGGTCTTTTTCTCCTCCTGTTGCAACGTACGGATATATTTATTGGTGTATATATATATATATATATATTAATAAAACGAGGAGATTTTTAAATTTTTCTCCGCCCCGCTCCCATCCGCCGCCTCCCCACGTGCGATCGCGGCTCTCGTGTCTCGTCCAACTACTACTCTTCCTCCTCTCACCGCCCCGCTCGCTCCCAGTCCGGCTCGCACCCGCAGCGGGTGGGCGCGACCGCGGGTGGGCTGTGCCCCGGCTCGCTCGCCACAGGGGCCTCGAAGTGCCGCCGCAGCACCAGTCGGGCGCCGGGCTGCCACCGCCGTGCGAGATCTGAGGTGGCCTTCCGCTTCACGGACGACCTGGCCGACGGCGGGGGCGGCGGCTTCGACGAGATCGGCTCCGAGGACGACCTCTTTTCCACCTTCATGGACATGGACAAGATCGCCGGCGCCGACCGCGACCACGCTGCCGAGACCTCCTCCCCGCCGCTCCCAGCCAAGCACCTCCACCGCGCCTCCTTCGACGGCTTCGGCATGGGGGCCAGGCGTGTTGGGAGAGGTGATGGAGGCCAAAAAGAACATGTCTTCCGAGCAGCTCATCAACCTCGCTGCCATCGACCCCAAGCACGCCAAAAGGTGGTGTCTTTGCCCTCGTTCCATTGCCAGTTTGCCACCGTTCTCGCATTCTGACACACGGGCATCGCGCTGCACCGCTGGCCGCTGCACCGTCTCCGCCGCCGCCGCCGGGGCCACGGAGGACATCATCCGTGCCTCCCACCTCGTCGACAACGAGATCCGCGTCCTCAAGGTGAGCGAGCCCAGTCCTAGATCAGATCCCCGCGGGCTGTCTCCGCGATTTGGTAATCCTCGTTGGTTCAACGTTAGTGTTTGCCTCTGATCCGTGGGGTTTGTTTAGTGTTTCTCCGGCGGCATCCAGGATGAATTGCAGCGGACGAACTTGGAGCTGGCGTCGTTCAAGGAGAAGATTAAGGAAAACCAAGAGAAAATTAAGCTCAACAAGCAGCTGCCCTACCTCGTTGGCAACATCATCGAGGTTAAGTTTCCTTCCATTCTGTAAAATCCCTGCGTGTGGTACTTCTCTTGGGTTAATTTGAGGTCAAGGAAGTGAATGGATGAAAATGATTTGGTCCTCTTTCACATGAAGATACTTTCTCACCATGTGCAGATAAGAAAACTGTATTGGCACAATGCAGTGTTGAACTAGAGACCGATGCAATAAGGCCTTCAAGAGAACTACTGGAGGCTGAGGCGTCAGCTGTGTCTGAACTCGTACCTATAGGAGCAGAACCAAGTAGGGTGTGTGTTAGTCAGGCTAGATAAAAAAACTAAAAAAGTCCGAGACAAGTTTTCAGCTCAAAGAAATAATACCACCATTATTTTTCTTTCCTGGTGCAATAAAATGATCATTGTAGACTATATTACAACTGAAAATTCTAATGAGCATCAGCCATTTCCTTTGAGCTTTACTGTCATCAGTTTCAGCAACCAGTTTAAGGAAATCGAAAAGGGTGTGGAAGACAAGAGAAAAAAAGGAACCACTTCATAACCTTGAAGTACCTGCAGCAAACTTATAGAAGAACATAACCTGTGCTTTATAGGTCCATCCTCCATCACATCAAGCTCATAAAGTGTTCCTACAACCCGATTTAGCTCCTTATTGATGTGTAAATACATGAAAAACAAAGAAATGGATGATGAAAAGTTGCTGTCAAAGACTTCGCCTTACCATTGACAGACACAAAACAAATATAATGCTCCTCTACAAGATCACAGAGCTACCAAACAAAGGTCAGTCCTGTTGTTAGATATAATTGAAAAATGATGAGAAAATAAATCACAGAAAAAATGATATTAGTTTTTTTTTCCCTGATTTTCAGCTTGGGACAACACAAGTTCAAACCCATCGATGAATTTCATGTGTATGACCTGTGACAAAATTATTTATCTATTTTCAGCTGAAGAAAAACAATAACCATAACAATGCTACATCTATCTGTACAAAATAGAATCACAAGTTTAGGCTTCACGAATACTTTTCTGTCAATGCACACAGCACAATTCAGCTCAGAACTTGGAACTATGCTAACTAAACTGTGCTGAACAGTGATGTGCGCTTAACTATGCTAATTAAACTGTGCTGGACTATACTAACTCTAAGCTGAACTATGCTAAATAAACTGTTCTGAACTATACTGACTCTGATCTGACGGGTTCGGATCTGATTTTTCTTCTTGTCTAATTGTGTAGCTCGATGGCTTGCCGACGATGGCACAGGCCGTTCTCTCCAACAACCCCGCTGTTCAGCTTGATGCCACCACTCATTTCAGGAAGCAGCTCTCCATAGGTGAGATTCGGATCTTATGTGCAGTTACCGTTCCCCAGTGGAGAGTTCAGGAGGTGAGATTTGGGTGATTTGTCGAGTATTATTAGGCCATGCGTTGCGTGTGTGGGTATCAGGCCTGGGTATGACCAGTTCTAGCTGCTTCAGGTAACTTAGGTAACGTATACAGGTTCTGTGGATTGCGAGATGGAAAAATTAATCGTCGTACTCTGCAACGTGCCTTTCAGCATGTGTATCAGGAAGTTTTTTTTTAATTAAAAAAAAAAGGCTTTGCTGTCGAAAGCATGATAGTGGTTAATGGGTGGATAGGACATTTGTACTTTTAACGTTTGAATGAATGATCTTTTAAGTTGCTGAAATCTAGACTACCTAGTAAAGGCAAGATTGAGCTTTGACATATTTAATAATACATGGTCACCCCTAGCAACGCTATCAGTAAACCACATTGTGTATGCATGCATACTAATTTATCAGTTTGAGTATATTTATATACTTAATTTAAGAGTATATTTATATACTTAATTTAAGATACTTTAAATCTTAATATGTGAAAATTTTTCATCAGAATCCATATTTTTAAATATATTACTAAAATACCACTACAGTAGTATATTAAAAAGTATAACCATATACTATATGAATAACAGAAAAGTATAACCATATACTACTCTACATAGTTTAGTATAATCATATACTTCGTCTACATATATTTTTTCAGAATATAGATAATCTAAATTTAGAGATATAGACATGAGAGTAACTACTTCCTAAAAGTAGAAAATAATTTCCATATATATATTATTATCTATATCTATAGATAAAGCGAGAAGATTTCTGGCTCTTTTTTTCGTCCAGCCCGTCAACTGTCGGCCCACTGCACTGACTCCACTCAGCCCACATCACTTAGCCCACTACATCGCCTCCTCCATCACCGCGTCATCTCCCGTACCCGCAGCATCGGCGACATAAGCGCCGCCGCCGCCGCCGCACGATATCCCCTTCGCGCAACCTCCTCCGTCGAGGGAGAAGCTCTGTGGAGCTCGACATCATCCCCTCCGTCAAGAGCGCCGCGAATGGCTCCGCCATGGCCCGGAGACGGAGAAGCTGCTGCTGGGGGGGGGGGGGGGGCCGCGAATGGCTCCGCCATGGCCCGGAGACGGAGGAGCTGCTGCTGGGGGACGCGACATCACCTCCTCCGTCAAGGGCGCCGCGACCGGCTCCGCCATGGCCGGCGACGGAGAAGCTGCTGCTGGGAGACGCCGTGGAGGCGCTCGACAGTTGGCTGCGTCATCCACCCACCCCCACCTCTCCCACCGCCGCAGCATCGGCGACGTTCAGCGCCTCCACCGGTGGGTCCGCGCCGGCCACGCCACCGTCCACTGCGTCTTCGCTAGCGAGCGCTGCCTCTGCTTCGACATCTTGCACGACCTTCCCATCTCCAGTACCACCATCTCCGCCTGGCGTCTGGTGCTTTCGGTCATCCGGCCCACTCGCGACTTCCGCCGCATGGAGTCCCGTTCCATCCGGACACCGCAAGGAGTCTTGCTCGAGCAAGCAAGATGAAAAACCACGCAATTGTCTTTCCTTCTCCTTCCCTGCCGCACCTCCGCAATCGTTGGGAAATCCGCGAACGACGTCCTCGTCTGGCAGTTGCCAACAGCCACACCAAGCCACGGGCGGAGCACGCCGCCAACGACGACTCTTCGGCGAGCTCCGTGCGACGCGGCGCCCTGCCCCCGCCGCCTCGACGGCCATCTACCGCGCGGCACAGGCGGCAGCACGACGCGAGCAAGGGGCGACCCTGGCCCCTGCGCGCTGCTGTTGCTGTAGATCTGCCCCACCTGGACCCCGCCGCTGAACCCGCCTCGCCCCGTGTCTGGAACATGAGATGACGCTTTCCAGTTGCCCCATGTCTGCAGGCCAGCTGCGGGAGACTGCGGGAGATGAGGCTGACCATCCCTTCCTTTCGAGGTAGCAATAGCAACGCATCACCATCAGGCTTTCGTTTTTCTCTTGCCTCAGGAAAGGGGATTTTGATTTTCCATGCAGTCATGTTTGGATTCGTTCTTTTCTCTGCCTCGAGCAATGCGGATCCGAATGTCCTGGATGTTAACTGATATACAAAACTTGTCGATCCAGTACTCATGTTATTTGCCGAGAGCATAGAATGTTTACTTGATCTGCAGTTATTTTCCTGTTAAAAAAGGGGCATTGCTTGTATACTTAATGTTTTCTGCCAATTTTAAAAATTGCTCATGTATTCATCATTCATTGATCTGTAAATCTGAAACTTTTGTTCTCTTTTAATGTAGCGTAGTCTACTAAGGAAGTAGGTGTATTTTTATATCTCGCAGGCGAAGGTAAAAACCATTTTTTCCCGTCTTAATAGAGAAATTTTGAGTTTCCTCTCTTAATGCATGTTTGTTAGTTTGGAAGGTTAATTTTTTTATTTAACATAATACCATTTGTAGGTCCTTGGAACAATACGCACAAAATTCATACAGGTTGTGGAAAATCACCTGATAAGTGAGCCTCACTGATTGTTCACATATGTCCTAATGTAAAAATTATTGTTTCGATATTGATTGAATTTATTGTTACTTTTATAGATTATGGATCGTGTTTTTGAATCAAGCTCCGGTGAGAATTTTGATAGTCGACCGTTGAAGAAAATCAATTGTTCTGATCCAGGAGAGGATAAGCAAGCGATTGAAATAGATGCTGTTAAACAACTAGAAGAAGGCAAACAGAACAAAGTTGATACAGGTGTCTATGTCTCACAAGGTTAATTGTCTTATTTTTTTTTTGTCTACCTTTTTTTTAATATAATGTTGATTCATTACCTATATATATCTTCTTCTTTTTTAATTTGTAGATAAGCTGATGGCTCTTTCTGATCCAGGAGAGGATAAGCAAGCGATTGAAATAGATGATGTTAAACAATTAGAAGAAGACAAACAGAACAAAGTTGATACAGGTGTCTATGTCTCTCAAGGTATATTGTCATATGTCTGTTTTTTTTGTCTACCTTTTGTTGTAATATAATACTGATTCATTACCTATATTTTTTTAAAATTTGTAGATAACCTGATGGCTCAATTAGATGGTGATAAACAGCTAGGAGTGCATGAACAGAACAATCCTTCTACATATGATACTATCCCACAAAGTATTTTTATTTATTATTTATTGTATCTATCCTTTTCATCCTAGAAATTCTTTTTTTTTGACATTATTTCACTGTTACAATGTTTACAGATTATACAATGACTAATCTGGACTTTTGTTCTCAAATATTGATTGAAACTTCTCTTGAAGATGATATTCTGGTGAAGATTGATGAAATATATGTTAAACAAAATCAGTTATTGTGTCTCCTAGACCAAAACCAATGGTTCAAAGATGATGTAAGTATACAACTCTATTTTCTCATTCATGGTTATCATTTTAAATGAATTCTTTCTTGATAGGTAATCAGCGCTTATATAGGTTGTATGAGAGATCACATTTTAAATGAATTCTTTCTTGATAGGTAATCACTGCATATATATGTTCCAAGCGGCAAAATTTCAGCTTTTGGTTTTCGTCCAGCTTTTGTTTTTCCAGTCCTGTCCGGTCACTAGCATTAACGGTCACGAACGGCGGTCGGACCTTGGGTGGCAGCGGCGTCTGCGTCTCCCTGGTGTCCTGTTTTACTCCGTCTCGTCAGCCCTGCGATCCCTCAATACCTCTCTTTTTTCTTCTGCCCCTAATACCAATCCTGCTCTGACACGGCTCCAATCAACACATATATAAAATAAAACCCAGCAGAGACAAAAAGTGGAAGAAAAACAAATCACCTATTAGCTGAGGATCTACACGAGACGAACGCGTTTGCGCACATGGAGGGCCACCAGCACGGCTGTATTCCAAACGAACAAACCACAAACATGGCGCAAGACGATGAGACCGCCCCTTGAGGCCACGAGTTCGAACCACTGCACGAATAATGTTCTATGATCGTGTACGAGACACCCAGCAGGATGGCGCTGTTGTTGGCCTCGCCCTTGATGCCTAGCGAGCTGGTGGCCTCGATGTGGTGGCCGATGGTTGGGTCGCCCAGGATGGCGTAGCGAACGGTCTTAGAGGTGATCATGTCCACCAAATCGGCAGACAAGGTACAAAACCGAGACTGAAACAAAACCAAACGGGCGCCCATGCAGTCTCCTCCCACCACGCGCACAGCTAGGTGAGGCCGCGGGGAAGAAGGTGAGGGCCGGACATCGAGGCAGAGTGGGCGCGGAACAGATGGCTCACAGAGAAGAAGGATATGAGGGCCGGACGTTGAGGCGGAGCGTGGGTGCAACCGTGACGGCGATGTGGAGCGTGGCCGTGGGCGCCATTGCAACGCGTGTCTGTGATACCGAGACGGCCTTCGGTGAGCGCTGGCCTCTCGCCCTCTCCTATGCGTAAGAGATGAGGATGCAAGTTGCTTGTGCGAGCCAAGGGCATAAGGAGGAGATGCGAGAGGTGGAAAAAAAGTGAAGGTGAAAGAAAATAGTGAAAAGGATGAATTGAAAAGAAAAATATAAAACAAATAAAACAAGTAGGGAAGAAATTAAAAATAGAAGGCTATTCTAGACTACTAATTATGTCTATTTTTTAGGTCGTTAGAAACATATATCCATATCTAGTTATCTATGAGTTAGTTGGGTATAAATAAATATACTCCCAGGTTATAATCATGTACAAATATAATCTTCATTAAGAGGTGCAATATGGAAAATCAAGATAGAACTCCTATCATAATCATCTATGGATAAACTAATCTTGCCTAACATGTTAGTAAAAAACTCGTGGCTTACTTATATGGAAGATTAAAATTACAATGTAGAGAAAGGTTATGAGCATTCCCTATTTTTTTTAGCAGCTTTGTTTCTCCCGTTGCAACGCACATGCTTATTTACTAGTATTAAAATAAAACGAGAAGATTTCTTCTTCTGTTATTTTTTTTCGTCCGACTATTCTTTTGTTCTAGCGGTGCCGACGCCCCACTGTCCCAGGCGCCCGCTCCAACCCCGCGACTCCGGGCCCAGGCGGCGAACCCGTTCCCCATCCCCGTCTCGGCCCGCTCCGACCCCCCGATGACGGCGGCCAGCGCGTAGCCTAGCGCCTCTGCCCCTTCCACCACTAATCTTCCCGGCCCGCTCGGTGGCCGCGGGAGACGGTGCCCTCCTCGGTGCGGTTGACCAGCTGCGAGTCTGCGACTCCTCGGTGGGGTCGCCGGTGTGCCCACCTCCCTCAAGACGGAGGCCCACGCCGCCCGCGTCGGATCTCACTGCTCCCGCTCGACGCTGCCTCGGGCGCCAGCATCCGCCTCTCCATCGACGGCGCCGACGAGGTCGAGCCGGACCTCAGCCTCGTCAAGGGCCGCGGCAGGTCGCTGCTCCGGGAGAAGATGATTGAGGGCGCTGCCGACCGGTTCCTCCAGCTCTCCCCCGTTGCCCCGTTGCTGAATGCGTCGTGCCAGTGATTCGTTTTCCGGCAACAAGCTAAAGCTGTTTTCAGAATTCAGTGGCTGCCTCCACTATCTTGCTACCATTATGTTCCTATTGGCCTCGGTATCCAGATCTGGTCTTGATTCGTTATATAATATAATATCGACATCTCCAGTTACTGCACATTCTGTGTGGAGTATAGCATGTGTGCGATTTTGGCAGTTCGAGCTTACCTGGCACTAATTTTCTGTAATGCGGAGTGTCCCAACCTTTAGCTTAGCCTGAGGAATCATCTTTAGCTTTGGTGAGCATCCTCCTTCCAGGGGCTGCACACAGCTACAAAGCAATGACTTTTGTTTAGTGGTTCCATCTTGCAAAGCTAAAAAAAAAAAAGCTTGGTTCGCATATATTCTGTAACCCTGTTCTTCCGGATTAGTTTAGGAGCCGTGCCTTCAATGTGGCATCTGACATTATATAGCCCCACCTAAGCTAATACTTGCACACATCAAGTTGCTTTTTTTTCTTAGCTATTTATCTGCGCTGAGTGCTAACATTATCTCTTCTATTTATTTATTTTTGGTTGATGCTTGGATGATCTGCAGACCAAACATGGTGAGAGTTCAATTCACATGCTGTTGCAATGGACTATTATTCTTTGTTGAAATTCTGATAGAAAGTATTGATGCATTTTTTTTTTTTCAGATTACACTGACAGGTTTCATATTTCTACTAACATCAGGATTCCTTGGCTTTGTAAGTATATTAAAGTTTTTGATACATATGATACTGTATTATCAGCCCCCGTCCCCCGACACCGCTCCTCCAAGGAGGTCAGTGCTTGCTGCCATATTGATTCATCTGCGGTCCGTGCTTCTACCATATTGATTAATTTGATTCACTTGCAACAAATAGATTATCAGATATATATCTGCACTTTGCCATGAGCAGGCACGCATCAACAGGTATAGGCCAATGCATTTGTTTTTTTTTTTTTTCAGGAGAATCAAACTTGTCGAATCTACCAATTAGTTCTGTAATTATGAACCGGCGACCTGCTATGAGAAAATGATGTTCTGCTTCAGCTAAAATGGAATTATGGCGACTGATAATGCATTATTGGAGACTTTGTACTGTAGGTGACAAGAATATGCGAGCTTTGAATGCATCATTGTGCGCCAAGAATCATACGGAACTCAGGTTTGACCATATCCAGTACCTACTAATGGCGCTTAGATTCCCTGGTCCCATGCAATCGTTCTCCTGGAAAATGTAATCTAGCAAGCATTGGATTCAAGTCGTGAAAGTGAAGATGAGTTTGAATAAAAAGAAATCTGACAATAAAATTACCCTCAACTTGCGGCATGTCAGCATGGAGTTTCAGTAGCACATGGGTTGGACTCAACATGGTCAATAAGGAGTTAGGCTGCATATGGAATCAGTTTTGGTATGTCTGTGCTCTTGTCACCTCGGAATTTATATTTGCCATATATCTGAATTTCACCTGGGTATGTATTTTACATTTATTTTGTGTGCTAAATGGGTTGGAAGAGCAACAAGATATGTTTCCGTAATGATTTATATGTCAGATTTCGGAGCAATACTTTAATACTATGGTTTCAGTAGTATGAGCTTCTAATTCCTTATAGTTTGACTTGATGTTGATCATGCTAGACAGATCACCATGGGCCGACTTGATGCTTCTTGATAATCTGAGTAAAGTTGACTGATCATGTATGATTGAGTATGCTAACAATACAATTGGTCCATTCACTGTGCAAACTGATTGTCATAGAGCATTCAATAGTTCAAATGTAATCTTGAATTGGAAAGTATTTTGACCTAATTAATAGACTGTTGTCGTTGTTTTCTTGCTTCTGCCATTTTTTTTTATACGTTTATGCTTCTGCATTATATAGATTAGTTGGACAGTTTGATTCTAGGTTTGGACGGAATTAGGATGCTTGATCCCAACGCTGGTAGGACAGTAAGAATATATCCCTTTGATACTGTGACTAAATGGGATGTGACTTGTGCTTATGTGTATGTGTGGTCATGTGTATACCGTTCTCGTTGTTGTATTCATAAATATATGATTGTTTCTTCCCCCCGTTGCAACGCACGAGTTACGGAAAGTGAATTAGAGATTATATTTTAGTAGTACGTGAATGGATGGAAATTAGGACAGATCAACTGTAGATGGTTACCAGTTGTTAATATGCTTAGAGATTTTAACTCGGTTTTGCTTCATCAACATTTTATTTTGGGCATCTATTTTGTGACAACATGCAAATTCTAATTCTACAACTCTAGCACCAGACATCCAGGCACCGGGCAGCGGCGCCATCGGATAGTGGCACCAATGTGCGCCGAGCACAAGCCGTCTTTGGAGGCCTGCAAACAGCAAGGATACAGTGCAACACATGCTCATCCTTCATATCATATTGTGAGTTGTGACATTGTATTTCCCGTTGCAACGCACGGGCATTTTTGCTAGTTAATAATAATATAACAAAAGGTACTAACGTGCATGGCAGCAAAAGAGAGATGTTGCTATCAAAAGGCCGGTGCTACATCACCAGTTTCCAGGACCAAGGGGCAAAAACACTTAACATCCTAAAAATTACCTTTTGAAATAGGAATTAAAATTGATATATCATATGTATTTATTTTTCCCAAACCTAGAATGAACAAGTAATATATTCTTTTTATAAGTGTTAATTGGGAAAAAGGAGCTTTATAATTGTTTGTTGCATACATGTGATGCATAATATTTTTATTGGTGTGGAGGATAGCTTGATTGTTTTTTTTTCTCAAATTTGAATTCAAAATGTTTAATGTTGTGAAAACAGAAAATGAAAAGGATTTTATTTTCTCTCCCTCCCTAGCCTCTGTGTTTTCGGCCCAGCTCGGCCAGCCGGGCCCGTTCTCCTTCTCCCTTCCACCTCTCCGCGCGCGCGCTGTTGGGCCCCGGCCTAGGCTCCTCGGCCCAGCAAAGCCTGTGCGAGGCCAGCCCGCAGCTGCGCGCCCCACTCCCTCTCTCGCCGACAGCTGGGGCCCGCCCGTCAGCGACCGGGGACCTTTCCCCTACCTCAAGCCGAGTGGTCGCTCCGCCGCCGCGGTGCCTTGATGGCCACCAAGCCGCCCACTCCGGGCGAGTAGAAACGCCCGTGCCCCTTCACCGCCCTCCCTGAGCCCTATAAAGGGCGAAGCCGAGCCCCGAGCCCCCCTTTCCCATTTCGCCACCTCTCGCCGCCGTGAGCTCGCTGTCGAGCTCGAATTCACCCTTTGAAGCTGATTTCGCCGTCAAGGTAGGGCTGTGAAGCTTCACAAGGGAGTATCGCATCCTCAGGACCCTTCCAATCAACGTTTTGACCATGTTTTCTTTCGGTTTTGATCTCACCGGCGGACTTCTCCTTTTCCAGAGCGCCGCCGCTTGCCACCGAGCCCTCGGAGCTCTTTAGATCGCCGCTGAACGCTCCAACGGACTCGCGGTATACCTCTTTTCCTTCATGTGCCCTTGTATTTCGTCCTAGCGCACGGTTTGGGCCGTGGCCTCCGGCCATGGCGCCGCCGTGGAGCGAAGTGCTCCGGCGAGCCCTCGCACTCGTGAGTCCCTTTGTTGGATTCGCGAGCACGCGTTCTCTGTTTTGGTGTCGTCGGTCTCGAGTTTTGGGCACCCCAGTGCCGGTCGCGTTGCTTCGGCGAGGTGGAGTCGCCGGCGTTCATGGCACCACCGTGACGTGGTCGCCCCGGCGGCCGCGCCCCTTTTTCTCTCCGCGCGGCACGCTGCCTAGACCGCTCGGTCCATCGTGGACCGAGGAAAACCAGCCCCGCACCCGCGCTGTGGACCCAGCCAGTCCCAGCGTGCCACGTGGCACGATGTCGGCCACCGCTCGACAGCAGTTGCGCTTTTTTAGGCTAGCCCCTGAGTTTCTCGGAAATTAACCCGCAATCCTCTGCAGTTCAAAAGATTTGTTTTCAGGCCCTGTTTTTATCATATTAAACCTTGTTTTTCTCTGGTTCTTTAATTCAAGGACCAGGGCCTGTTTTATACAATAAAACCCCTCTGTTTTTGTATCTCTTGCAGTATAGGCCTCGGTTTTAGTTGTAGGTCCTTAGTAAAATGTTTTTATTCACTGAAATGCCCCTGAAAATGGTTTTGTTCATATCTTTCGCATTTTAGGTCCGATTGAAGTGATCTTTACGCTCATGTATTCCTAGTAACGAGTAGATTTTATTTATCTATTTATTTTCCTTATTCTATGTTATTGTTTTTGGTGTAATGTTCTAATAGTGATATCATTTCTTGCATGTAATGACTGTGTGAAATTCTTGTTGAATGGAATCTTGCGTTTAGAGGACATCGTGTTCGAGTATCAGGACTTTGAGCAGTTTCAAGAGTAGGATAGCTTCGAAGGCAAGTATAACCTATGGTTTTTCTTGTTACCTAGCAACTGTTAAACAATACACTCATATGCATGTGATACCCGAGTAGGTTTACTGATCAATCACCTTGTTACCTATGGGGGTTTTTTATGCATATTAGAGTTACTAGCTGCTATGCTCAACAATGCTATTATGGAATCTTGACTTAAGTATGAAACGATGGATAAAATATGAATCAACAAAGCTCGAAGGGCACTGGAGTATGGGTTTTTATACTCTAGATGCCCTCCGTCAGGACTTCCGTTGGAAGTTGACCTCCTAGAAAACCTGTACATCCACAAGAATCAATGGGCTCTGATCTTAGCTAAGTACCTAGTTTTTCTCTAGCTCGTTAGTGGTTACCGAAAGGCGCAAGAGGGGGGCCTAGGTTCAAGAATGGGTTCTGAGCCTGTCAAGATGTGTGTTGGGCTGCGGTCACATGGTGCGCCAATATTGAAGGGGGCCTCCATTCGCCTAGCTGTTGAAACCTCGCGGCTATTAACTTGTTAGGGTAATTAGCGAAAAGCTTCATAGTGTTACCCTGCTCGCTCACCTCGGCAGTGATATGGGGTCGACGGGCCCTGAGCATATGGGTTTACACGACTTGGGGTTAAAGCTGTATAAGCTCTGCAGAGTTCTTCTAATCTGATATATCAGCCGTGCTCACGGACACGAGCAGCCTGGAATCCTTTTGTATCAGTTGATACTCATGGAAGTGTTGAGGAGTTTTGTTAAAATAATGCTCAAAGATAAACTTGGTTTACTTGGGAACTGGGTTATTTATTAATTTAGTAAAGTAGATTCTAAGTAAAACTTGACCAACTAAAAGCAGCTGCTGTAATCCGTGTCAACCTTTTGAGCCTTGCTTCTCCCATAATTATACTTGCTAAGCGTGGTAAGCTGACGCTTATTGTTTTTTACTAAATCATCAAAAATCCCGGATGGGTACCAGAAGATGGAGAGTTGGACGACTTCCCGGAGGATATCCAGGACTGAGGAAGAAGGCGTGCCCCAGTTGGTGTCCCCATGAGCGGGAGTTTTACCTTTCTATGTATTTCGCTGTAATAAACAATGTCGTTGGCAATGATGTGACTCTTAGTACTGTTTTTAATAAGTTTAAGCGTTGTTCGTGTCATAATGATGTACAATTTGTGGATATGTGTGGTTTTGGACTTCCTGGGTCCACATATATTCTTCGTTCGGATTTCTTCGTAAATCCGGGTGTTACATGCCTACTATTTGCATCAGCACCAGAACGCTACACTTTCCAGGTGTTTTACACACACGCCCACCGCCCGTCCGTCATGTATGGTTCCTTTACAGGACCCCAGCGTCTCGTTGCGCACCCCAATGTAGTAGAACCCTACCGGCACTGCTTGTGAGTAGAAGGAGAAGTCCTCAGCGCCCATCATCGGCGGCACGGCGCGGCGGGGTACAGCAGCTCCGTCGCCACGCGACGCACGTGGCCGTACATACGCGCGTCGTTCACCGTCGACGGGACGGGAAGAATTGAAGCTCTGGCCCTCGTAGAAGTCCACGGCCATCGCGACTGCGCCATGATCACCTCCTCGATCTGCCAACGAAGATGGTAGAAGCTCACGTTCGAGAAGGCGCAGAACGTACCGCCCAGCACCAGCTCCTGAGGCTGCGACGGCCCGGCAAGCCTGTTGGATCTCGACGTCACTGGCGTTGACCAGTGCCACCGACACCACCACCTGCAAGTCCAACAGGTTGGCAGATGCTCTGCAGGCTGATGATAGTGGAGTCGCAGCCAGGACGGGGTCGGCGACCCGGCCGCCGCCGCCGCGTATGACGGCCTTGAACGGCGAGGAGGGCGCCCGTCCTGGACCCGATGGCAGACGTCGGGTGCTGGTGGGAGACATGCACGGCGAAGATGGCCGTCCACCGCGCCGTCCTCGATCATCCGCTTCGCGCCACGCCCAGACTCCTCCGCCGGCTGGAACAGGAGCTTCCCTGTGCCCTGAAACAAAACGTTTTGTGCCTGCGGGCCGTCAGGGCACCACCATCTATCTAGGGTACCAGCGAGTCAAAAGTATCAGCATCTGACTTGAGGATGCTGGCGGCGCCGAGAAGCATGACCACATGCACGTCGTGCATCATCTTGTGCTCCCACTCCACCTCCTCCTGCAACCACACACACGGAGCCTGGAATGGGCGGGCAGGGGCAGCTGTCCGCTCGCCACTTTCCAGTCAGTATTGCTGATTGCTCTGCCAAACGCGCATGAGTGAACAAGCGGCGATCGTTGTCCTCGAGCTTTTTGGGCGTAAAATTGAGGGAGTCAGTCAGGCGAATCGACTCTCCCGCCGGCGAAATCGGCATGCTTGGGAAATAAATGATGGAAAAGTCATGACCGCTATGGTTAACAGTGTTAAACAAACCATGATTATGGGTCCGCGCAAGTTTAAGCAAGCCAAACCCTATGTGGTCTTATTTGAAGGATTGTTATGTCCAGGAAAGTAGTGCCCTTCAACATACTCTCATGCAACAGATTCATGCTATTGAACAGAGAGATATGTCCATTGATGATTATTATTCTGCCTTTGATCGCTTGATGGGTTCCTTGATCTCCATGGTGCCTTAGTGTACAACAGAGCAACAGTGTACTGCACTCTCATTTATTGAGTAGTTCCTTACTTACAGATTTGTCATGGGAGTCATGGCAGAGTTTGATTCTATTCGCACAAGATTGCTCCATACTTCTTATACTCTGACCATGGCAAAGGCATTGTCTGAACTGCTTGCTGAAGAGACACATCTTCAGGCCTTGTCCTCTTCTATGCCTAACCCTCACAGTGTGTTGGCAGCTTCTCATCAGAGGACCAGGCATCCAAAGAACACTGTAAGAATTGTGGTAGGACTAATCATAGTTCCGACAATTGCTTTGCTAAGCATCTAGAGAAGCTGGCTGAATTCCATGCTCGTCGTGCTGCTCGTGGTCGTGGTACTTATTCCACTCCTAGAGGTTCAGCTGGTGGCACTATTTATGTTGTTGCTTCCTCGATTGTCAGTGCTCCTTCGTCCTGGGTGCTTGATTCTGGAGCCTCCTTTCATGTGACATATAATCAGTCCCAATTGGTTGCATGTAAGTCGGTCACTGATGGCACTTCTATTCAGACAGCTGATGGTACTTCTTGTCACATTACTCATCAGTGTCCACTTTGCAATAATCATTTTCGTGTACCTGGTGTTTCTTTTGTGCCTCAGTTGTCAATGAATCTTCTGTCAGTTGGTCAAGTTACCGACCAAAATTATTTTGTTGGTTTTGATAACTTATCTTGTTTTATTCAGGACCGTTGCAAGGGGAAAGTGATTGGGACTGACCATCGCTGTAAAGGTGCTTCCAACCTCTATGTTCTAGACACACCCTATGTCTCCCTTCGCTGTTGCATCTACAGCTCATGCTTCATCCGCTGCATCGTTCTCGGCCTCCTTTGCCAAGTGGCATCATTGTCTTGGTCATTTTTGTGGTCTCGGTTGTCCTTCATGACAAATAAAGGTTGTTTAGGTCATCCATCTATTGAGTCTAGCTTTCATTGTAAGGGTTGTAAACTTAGCAAACAAATACAACTCCTGTATTCTTCTAGTGTTTCTCAGTCCGCTAAACCATTTGATCTTATTCATACAGGTGTGTGGGGTCCTGCACCCTTTGCTACAAAGGGTGGCCACAAATATTATATCATTTTTATTGATGATTTTTTGATATACATGGATTTATTTCATGAAACACTGTTCGCAGTTGTGTTTCACTTATCAGTCTTTTGTTCGAATGGTTCACACATAATTTTCTACTCCCATTAAAATTCTTCGCTCTGACTCTGGTGGTGAGTATTTGTCTGCTGCTTTTCGCAATTTTTTGTCCTTTGTGAGTACTCTTGCACAACTCTCTTGTCCAGCTGCCAATGCTCAGAATGGCATTGCTAAACGAAAACATCGCCATCTCATAGAGACAGCTCATTTCATCCTTTGTTCCTTCTCATTTTTGGGGTGAAGCTGTTTTCGCTGCTGTCTACCTCATCAATAGGCAACCCTCATCCAAGCTGTTGGACCAATGCCCTGGTGAAGTACTTTATGGTACTCCTCCTAGCCATGACCATCTTTGTGTTTTCGGATGCACCTGCTATGTTTTGCTTGCCCCTCGTGAGCGCACTAAACTGACTGCGCAGTTTTGTTGAATGTGTTTCTTGGGGTATCGTTCCGAGCATAAAGGTTATCGATGCTATGATCCTTCTTCCTGTCGCATACGCATCTCCCGTGATGTTAGTTTTGCTGAGGACCGTCCTTTCTTTTATAACCCAACAACCAAGCCCTGATATTCCCCCACATAGTCCACCTCCTTTTTTGTCTTCCTCTTTTTTCGTCTGGCGATGACGTCTCCACACCTGCTCCTACCTCCACACCTGCTTCTATTTCCATCACACCACCTCTACTTGCTCCACCAACTCCATCTTCACCACCTCACTCTTTTTCTTAACCACCCGTTACACGTGTTTTTAGTTGTTGTTCTAAAAACACTACTCAATTCCCTTCTAGTTCGGCCAGTCCTAACGAGCCCGCTGTTGCTGATTCTGATAATAATACTATTGATGAGTCATCTATTGTTTTTAATGAGTTACAGGTTGGTCCATGATATAATCTTTGAGATCATAGCTCTATTCATCTTGTAGACAAGTATGGTTTTTGTCCGATATCTCAAATGGATGTCAAAATGCTTTTCTCCATGGTGATTTTACTAAGGAAGTTTATGTGCAACCAAGATATGTTTGTCGTTTTTGTTGTCCTTTATATGGCCTTAAATAGGCCCCTTGTGCTTGGCATGAGTGTTTTGTATCTGTGATTCGAGCTGCTGGCTTTTCACCTAGTGATCATCATCTGGCCTTATTTGTTCATTTTTCACCGCGTGGTCATACTCTGCTTCTTCTGTATGTTGATGATATGCTGATTACGGGTGATAATAAGGACCATATCTCCTATGTGAAGCAACAACTTAGTGCTGAATTTTAGATGTCCGATTTATGTCCTCTCAGCTATTTCTTAGGCATTGAGGTCAAACAATCCACGAAGAAATATCATCTTTCCCAGTCTAAGAGCATACATGATCTAACTGCTTGATCAGGCATCATTGATAACCAAACTGTTGCTACACCTATGGATCTTCACGTGCAACTTCGTCTCACTGATGGGGTACCTCTTGAGAATCCCTCTCGATATCGACACATTGTGAGCAGCCTTGTTTATCTCACCGTCACCAGGCCAGATATTGCACATCTTGTTCATATTTTGAGCCAGTTTGTTTTTGCCCCAACTTCTGTTCATTTTGGACATCTACTTCGCGTGCTGCGTTACTTACGAGGGACATCATCTCAGAGTTTATTATGTGCGCATGACAATCTGCTTCAGCTTCATGCTTACTCGGATTTCACTTGGGCGAGTGACCCAAATGATCGATGTTCCATCACAGGATACTGTCTTGGTTCTCCTATTTCATGGAAGTCCAAGAAACAGGCATCTATATCTCGTTCTAGTACAGAAGCCAAACTTTGAGCCTTGCAACTACTACTGCAAAGATTGTCTGGCTTCGATGGTTGGTGGCTGATTTTGGGGTCTCTTGTGATGTTGCCACACCTCTTCTCTGTGATAATATAGGGGCCATACAAATTGCCAATGATCCTGTGAAGCATGAACCTACAAAGCATATTGGTGTGGATGCCTTCTTTACTCGATCTCATTGTCAACAGAAAACTATCTCTCTCAAGTATGTGCCTTCAGAGTTGCAATTGGCTGACCTTTTTCACTAGAGCACAAAATCGTGAGCAGCATCGACTTCATTTGATCAAACTCAGTGCTTCCAATCCTTCGCTTCCACCTTGAGTTTGAAGGGGTGTGTTAAATGAATGCTATATTATAGGCCTATATGGCCTAGCCCATGTTAAATGACTCTTATATAATAGGCCTATATGGCCCAGCCCATGAAGCTCTCAAGCCCTCTATATATACTCATCTCCACTTCTGGATTTCTAAATGCTCTTTGATTCGAAAGGTTAGTAACAAGGTCGAAATACACCATCTTTGTTTCTTCTGTAAAAATCCATCACAAATTGGTTCTACAGCTCTGGTCACACCTCACAGTCCACGGGGGGTGTGGGCTTTTGATACTCTATGTCTATGTAAAACCCCTGGTGTTACGGTTAATTAAAACCTGCCATGTCATCATCCTTAATTGCAAATCATCCCGCATCAAACCTGATCACTGTGCATCACTAAGATAATTTTTATTTTCACATATGAACGTGCTTAGGTACCTTTGACTGGCTTTATGCTTTGAAGAATTGTTTGTGTGTATGCCTCTAAATCTAGATGGAAAATAAAAAGGAAACCAATTGAAAACCCTAATCGGACCCGAAACCCTAAATCAAAAACTAAATAGAATCAAGTGTTGGGCCTTAAACAAAAGTTTTAAATCTTTAAAAGTTGAGCAACTTCTATTTTGGGCAATTTTGAAGTTATTAAAAATATATATATATATTTCAAATAAAATCTTAATCTAGGTTTTAAAGTTTAAACTTGAAATACGAATTCAAAAATTGGTAGGAATTCATGATGGTATTTTAATAAAAGTTTTAGACCTTTCAAAATGGAACAACTTTTATGTTTGGAGATTTTAAAGTTTACCAGTGGAAATTTAAATTAAACCCCAACTAGTGTTTGTTTATTTAAAATTTAAAATGCCATTTCAAAAACTATTAAGAATTTGGGCAAGCTACTTTAATGAAGGTTGTAAGGCTTTTCAAGTTGAACAACTTTTATATTTGGGGATTTTGAAGTTATGCAGTGAAAATTCAAATTAACCTCAAATCAATGTGTTGAAATTTGAATTTAAAACACCATTTCCAAAATTATGTGGAATCTGACACAATTGCTTTAATAAAAGTTGTTGGGCTCAATGAGTAGAGAAACTTTCATTTTTACCATTTTTCAAGTTGTTGATAAAAATTGAAAGTAATTTCAGAAATTGTTTTTGAAATTCAAATTGGGGATTTACCCCATTTTAAATATTTTCAAAACTAAGCTGAATTTGAGCATACTTCAAAAAGCAAACTTGATATTAATAAAATTTTGCACAACTTTTGTTTTAGGTCTTTTCTCTGATTCAACTTAGAATAGCCATAATTTGAAACTTATAGGTTTTGACCTATACACTGCTACAGTGCATCTACAGGGGGGGGCCGGTTGTGCCCTGCTCGAGTGCAGGCCGCGTGCGCGCGCTGGCCGCCGGCGATGCCCGGGGCCGGCCGGCCGCGTGTCACCGACGGGGCTGGGCCCGTGGGGGTCCTCTCCACGCCGTGCGCCCAACCGTTGCCCTATAAAAGCCGCCAAGGTCGTCGTCTTCGCTTCTCCTCCGCTCTATTCGCCGCCGGCGTGTTCGGTTCTCCGACCGAATTCACTCGGCTCGAGCCACCATCATTCAATCCATCAGCCACCGAACCCGCCTCTACCTTGCGCATCAGTAAAGCCCGGACGTTTCCCTTGTTGGTCACCAGTGTTGTCCGCACGGTTCATTTTCTTCCCTGTCTCCGGCGGAGCGCCGCCGTGCTCGGTTCCATCACGACCGAGCCGTCCCGGTGAGTACTTCCCTTGTCGTCTTTCGTTGCACACCCCACTTGATCCCAGGAAGCCCCTGGTCCAAGCCATTTTCCCTTTTGGTGCACCAGAGTAACCAGAACGCGCCTCGCCACCAGTTTGAGCCGTCACGAGCGCCATTGTCGTCGGCGGACTGCCTCCAGACCCTTTCCATTCTAACCAGCACGAGCACGAGACTCAAGGTGAGTTACTAGTGCTCTGGGATGCTTTTGTTTGAACCCTACCGGACCAAGGTGGCCGGAACACCTCACGCCGTCACTTCCTGCTCTGTCGGGTCACCATGACTGCCCGGCGAGCTCAAACTGAGCCAGTACTTCTCTAACCAAAACCCTAGAAAGGTGCGCTCGGATGTGGGAAACGATTGGAAGTCCTCCCCGCCGCCATCCGGATCACCGCCGGCGAGCCCGATGCCGACCGAGCTACCTCTGCTCGGTCCTCTGCCGTGGGGAAGAAGAAGAAAACGGGTGGAGTCAGACTGGGCCTGCTGGGCCGAGCTGACTGGAGGGAGGCCAGGGAGTGACGGTGAGGGAGAAGTTGGGCCGCCCAGGACGCGCGTGGTACGGATGGCCGGCCTGGTTGCTAGCCCGAGAAAATTGAAATGCACTTTTCATTTTCTTTAAATATCATTAGTGCTGCTATTTATTATTTTTGTAAAGCAAGAAATACAGCTCTAAAAATTACTGAATTAATCCTGTAGCCTATTTGAGATGTACATAATTTATTAAAAATATGAACCATATAGTTTCTGTAATTTTATTATGTGATAAAAATGTGCCTTTTAATTAATAACTACGGATTTTAAGATTTTTGTAGGCTAAAATAGTAATCCAAAAATCATGAATTTTGTTTTGTTACTGTTTTATGATAACACCGACATGCACAATAAGTTTGGGCTCCATTTGGCAGGGTTGAATTATTAATAATGCTTTATCTCATAAATGAGATAAATGAAAAACCATAATCCTTTTTGGGTTTGTGTGACTTTAGGAAATTGTATGATAACCATGGGTCTTTATCATGTGTTGACCTTTGGTATCTTGATAAACTTTTAGTTTATACTAATCTTGTTGATTAAGATGCTTAAATGACACTTCAAGTAAAATAGATAAATTGTTAATTAGAAATATTATTAGCGTATGTTATACATATATGATAACAGGATTTTTATGAATCATTTGTGTAAGTACGAGCCATTATTATAGAAGAGCTATTCCAACTTTCAACAACTATTAAAATGGTCAATAAACCAAAATAGTTAATACTCGAAGCTAATTAGTTTAATTGGCTTACAACCTTATCGTGAAGGAAGGTTGTACTCAACTTTCAAATTGAGTTTACTTTCTATTGAGCAGTGATTGTGTATATCTCCTGCATCATGACATACATATCATTATGTTGAGTGTTGCATTACTATTTCGTGTAGTGAACGCGCGGCGATTATTATCTGAAGCGTGTCCCGAGTAAGGTCTTCACTCGGTGGGCGTGGATCCTTCTCAGGTTTGACTTCAAGGTTCTGTCTACTTCAAGCAATAGGCAAGCCCCGGTGCATTTGCCCCTCCTTGTTATTTAAAAATATTTATCACTTGAGTTAATCTACTGCATTAGGTTATTAGGAGTTGAGTGATAACCCATTGATGCATTTCCTTTCCTTGACCACATATTATACCTAAGACCCTGATTTATTTAAAGTATTGAAAAATGCTTAGTCATGCTTAATGATAGAGTTACAAAAATGCTATTTTGAAAACTGTGATGATATGAAACAAATGAATCATTTTATGGGATTGGTATTGTCCTCGTTTGGTGATGGTGTACTTGGCCAGTCCATTATCATCAACGTGGATGGGTTTTCCCGTTTGGATGGCCAACTGTTTGGGTTAGAGTCCCAACTTTCGTCGCCATCGGGAAAGGGATGTGAAAACCGGGTAGTTACCAGTGTACTTGGGTTAGAGTCCCAATGCATGGTTTCTAACGGAAAAATATTAGGGACCATTCGTTCTGCTGTGATCATGACTTTGCAACTAGCCACATACTACGGAAAGCCTCTGACTCCGGTGGCTCTACTGTTGGAACCGACAACCACGCACTGGGAGTGGAGAGATGGCGAGAGTAGCGTGTACCCTCGTGGCCGTCGTGCCTGGAGACTAGAGGGGTACTGTGCTCTCGGGTGGCGCAGGACCGGTTCTGGGGTATGAAAAGCCGTGGTAGGCGGAGTTGGCATATGCAAGCTTAAGTGCTACATATGCAGCATGGATAGGGATCCCCAGCTGGGTACTTTTGGATTCGAATCGACGTTGCTCCTCGGTTAATGGAGACATGATCCTCACACTTACAGCGAAGAGTGGTTCGGAACTAGGTGTTTGTTTTTTAGAATGAATATGAATTTAAAAGTAAATGATATATGAGAATTGATATTGGAATTATGTATACGAATAAAATAATATTGAGATCAAATAATGAAATAGGATACAAATGCTTTTCTGCAAAATGTAATACCTCTGGTATTACAATTTAATTAATCTGCCATGTCATCATATTTAAATTTAAGCATTTGCATATGATTGTGCTTAGGGCCTAGAGTGATTTGATTTCAACTAAGTATTGATTGTGTAATTAAGTCCTTAATCAAAAAATCAAAAATAAAGATTAAATTAAACTCTAAAGTTGACCTAAAACCTCAATTCAAAATCTATAAGGAATATGGGAAAAGTGTCTTAATAAAAGTTGTAGAGTTTTTAAAATGGAACAACTTTTATTTTTGGGTATTTTGAAGTTATTTTATAAAAATTCAAATTAAACTCAAATTACTATATTAAAACTTACATTTGAAACTTCAGTTTCAAAAATATTAAGAATCTTCAAAAACTTCCTTAATAGGAGTTGTCAAGCTCTCTGAGTAGGACAACTTTCATGTTTACCAATTTTTAAGTTGTTGAGAAGAATCAAAAGTAATTTTAAAATTTCAGTTTGAAATTCAAACCCTTCTTTTACGCCCTTTTCTGTAATTTGAAATTTTGGCCGAATTTGAAATAGGTGTCAAAAGCAAAAATAATCTACACGAAATTCTCTACAATTTTTGTATTCACTACTTGCTCGGATTCGATTGAGATCAGCTCGAATTTGCATCAAATAGCTTGTGACCTACTTGGCCTAGCACTGTAGCTACAGGGGGTCCCCCTGTTTCTCTTCCACGTCGCGCGCGCGTGCCGCGCGCGGCGCCGGGCGCCGTCCGGCCGGCGTGAGGGGGCAGGGCCGCTGTCGAGCAGCCAGGAGAGGGGCCCGGACCTAGCCCGAGCTTATCCTTCCGTTGCCCGGGTCTTTAAAGTCGACGAGCACTGTCTCTCGCCATTTCTCCTTCTCGCGGCCGCCGTCGAGCTCAATCGGAGTGCGGTGAAATTCACCGTGACCAAGCCACCACTGCCTCTTCCATCTCCAAGCAAGCTCGCTAACTTCCTTGCGCATCGATTGGTGTCATCGGTGTGGGCTGTGGTGCCTCGAGCATCCGGAAACGCGGATCGTCGTCTCCGCGTCCGGCCGGAGCCGAGCAGGGCGCCACCGCTCGTCGGGAAGCCGAGGCCGGTCTTTTAGGGTGAGGTTCTACCAGAAATTGTGTGCGTTTTGGGGTCCTTGTGTTTCTCTGTTTCTCATGTGCTAGATGGTTCGCCATTTGGTGCTCTAGGATCACCGGAACGGGAAAGGTCATCGCCGGTGCTCTTCGTCGCGGGTCGGCACGTTGTCAAGCCCACTCCTCCATCCCGTCTCCGTCCCAACCAGCTAGTGGTTTAGGGTCGTGGTGAGTTTCTGAACCGTTTCCAACCTTTGGTTTAGTCTCTATCGTCTTGTGCTCGCCGGCGTATGGTCTGCCGCCGCCGCCGAGTCGCCTTGCTGCGCGGCGAGCTCGCCGCCGGTCGGGTCTAGCCTTTTAGGGTCCCTAGGGTAGCATCTTAGGGCTTAGTTCATCGTTCGGTGATGGTTCCCTCGCCGGAGGGGCCGCCGGCGGCAAGCCGCTGTGCTCGCTCACGCGCGGGAGTCGGAAAGAACAGAGAGAGCGTGAGGTGGGAGAAGAAACTGACGGCTGGGGTCAGCCTGTCAGTGTCCCCGTGCGGAGGCGCGTGAGCGCGCGCGGGGGCTGACGGCTGGGGTCGGCCTATCACCGACCCGGCGCGGAGGCGAGCGCGCGCGGCCGCGGCTGGGCCGTGCTGGGCCGGTGCGTGGTTGTGGGCCGGCTCGGTGGCGCGCGCGCGGCCGTGGCCTGGGCCATGTTGGGCCATGGTGGGCCGAATGGCCGTTTCAATTTTCCGAGCGATTTTCTATTGCTTTTTCATTTTAATTAAAGTGAATAGTGTTAGCTTTTAATCTTTTTGTGTGGATTAATCTACTGTACCAAAAATTATGAAAATATTTTTAGGTACTCTCTTTGATGTGTAGAATTTAATAAAAATATTAAATACAGGATTTGAGTGTTTTCTGTATTAATTAAAAATCAGCACATTAAATGATAAAAAGAACTTTGATGATTTTTAATAATTTCTGTGTCATTCCAAAAATCATGAAATTTATTGTGCCACTGTTTGGTACTGAAATCTATCTGTTGGTGGAGTTTGGCATCAAATCGGAATAGTTAAATATTTATTAAATTAGATGTTAGTTTAAATGATTAGTAATAGTAATAGGAAATGAAATGATTATTGATTGGTGTGATTTTTGGATTGATTGAGATTCTAGGTCAATCACCTTTATGACCTAGGGCAGTATGAATTAGATTATTCATGTCTAGCTAAGGTAGGGTCTTATACACATATGTGGTTTATTTGTTATTAAATTTCATCTGTCATTTCATGCATTCATGCATTTATTATTGCACACGTGTAGTGACCGAGAACCCGGAGATAAAGTCCGAGGGTCCAACTGAGGAGGTTGCTTCGGAAGTTGTGCAAGGCTTTGATATTTGTGGCACTGACCCGGATCCGACACTTTACACCACCCAAGGCAAGCCCCGGTGCATTTGCCCTCTCCTTGAGTTTTTAAAAATATTTATTACTTGAGTTAATTATTTGCATTAGGTTAATAGGAGTTGGGTGACAACCAATTGATGCATTACCATCCTTGAATACCTGACAATACTTGAGAACCTGATTTATTAAAAAGTATTGCAAAATGCTTAGTCATGCCTAATATTAGTTTTGCAGAAATGTTATTTCAAAACTGTGAGGATCTAAAAGCACAAGAATCACTTTATGGGACTGGTTATGTCCTTGTTGGTTGGCAGTGTTCCTAGCTAGTTCACTGTCATCAACAAGGAAGGGTTTTTCCTGCTCGGTGATCGTGCCATTGGGTTAGAGTCCAAACAATTGTCACCGACGGAAACGGGATTTGAAAACCGAAGGGACAGGGGTATTTGGGTTAGAGTCCCAATGCACTGTCGCCATCGGAAAAAGGTTTAGGGACCGTTCGTTATAGGCCTGCTGGATCGAGACTTTGCAACTAGCCACATACTACGGAAAGCCTCTGACTCCGGTGGCTCTACTGCTGGAACCGACAACCACGCACTGGGAGTGGAGAGATGGCGAGAGTAGCGTGTACCCTCGTGGCCGTTGTGCCTGGAGACGAGAGGAGTACTATGCTCTCGGGTGGCGCAGGACCGGTTCCGGGGTATGAAAAGCCTGGTAGGCGGGGTTGGCGTATGCAAGCTTAAGTGCTACATACGCAGTGTGGATAGGGATCCCCAGCTGGGTATTAATCGATTCGAATCGTCGTTGCTCCTCGGATATGGAGACTTGATCCTTCGACCATTCAGCGAATAGTGGTTCGGACTGGGATTGTTTTTTGAATGGATTAAGCAAATGAAAGAATGTTGATATATGAGAAAGTACTTGAAGAAATGGATAATGATGAATAGTATTATTGAAATAAAATATTGAGATAGGAATAGTAATGCTTTTCCGCAAAATTCTTGAATTCTTGCTAAAGCCTTACCTTGACTCCCCCTCAGCCTGCATTCCTGAGTCTAATCTTACACTTTTAGTCGGGTAAGTCTTGCGGAGTATCCCATGTACTCAGGGTTTGTTAACCCCGTTGCAGGAGGGCAGCAGGAGACTGAAGTTTGTCTCGCTCTGTGCTGCGTCACCATCGTCCAGGAGAGTGAAGAAGACTAAGGTTAAACCCTTGGGCAGGGTTCGTGTAATATTAAACTATCTGTCGTACTGTTGTTCCAAACACTACTGCTACTCTTTTAAATTTATGGTCTGTAATAACTGCACTTAATTTTATTCGAACACTGGTCTGTAATATAAGTACTATTTACTCTTCCGCAAATTCTACTCTGGTGTATTTTGTTATGAAATGTTGTAACTCTGTAATGGCTTCGCAATGGGATCATGTCGGAGATAACGGGTGCTTATGTAGCCCGGCAGAGCCCGCTTAGGTCATATGGAACACGGGTCCGGCTGTCAGATGTCATTAGTGATGTTGACAAGTGCCTGTGGGCCACGTGATTTAGGCGGTTCTGTTACACAAAATACCTTGACTCTTGCTCGAGCTTTACCTTGACTCCCTCCTCAACCTGCATTCCTGAGTCTAATCTTACACCTTTTGTCGGGTAAGTCTTGCGGAGTACCCCAGTACTCAGGGTTTGTTAACCCCTGTTGCAGGTAAGTTGAGCGTACCAATCTAAGTGGGATCGTGCCGGTCAACGGATCGTGCATGGATGAAGATGTGTACATAATGAAACCCTTGGGCAGGGTGTTTAGTTGTATACAGCTACTCCACTGCGAAACTCTGGTTTGGGATAATGTAATTTATATTTGTAATCTATGTTTAAGTAATACTTCCGCACCCTTTATTCTGATTCAAATTATTTGTGTAAACTGTCGTAATACTTGCAAGGTCTTTACAATGAGATTCTCGGGGAAATTAGGGTTTACTAGGAGACCCGACAGGCCACCTAGGTCAAAGGGAATTCGTGTAGACTAGTCAAATGTCCTTAGGGCCGATGACGGGGCACGTGGGCCCTATGATTAAGGCGGTTCCGTCACAGTCTAGCTTTTGATAACACTCTACTCTAAACTGACTTACCAGTTCATCTTCATCCTCCACAATTGTGGAATTGATGGGATGAAATGTGACTATTCTCTTCTATGATAGTTTCATACTATTGTATGTGAAAATGCATATGTTATCCAACACATTTTGCAGAGTAGTGATGCCTTGAAGCCCAAAATTGTTTACCTTAGGATCATTTTCATTCATGACTATATTCTGATTATGAGCAATAGTGTATGGCATTGAGCTCAACAGAGCTACACTTAGCTTACCCCAAAACGTCACCATTTCAGTCAGGTTAGGGTTTTCGAGCATAGAATAACAAAGTCAAGACCTTGCACACGCTTTAAAAACTTTATGAAATTTTGGTGACTCCCCAAAATAGACAACGAATGTCTCAAGAGCTGTATTCAATCCTAGCGTTTTACATAGCCTGGGAGCGACTCCGAGAGGGATATCACCAGTATTACTGTTAGGAGCAATTTTGTAAAATTCTCCTAGAAAAGAATATTCTGAGAGGGAATGTATGTATCCAAATCACAACAAGGGGGAAACTGGAATGAGCCATCATATTGGTTCGTAAGCACTCACTTGCTTCTTTTCCATCAAAGGGAAGATCCAAACGTATGCACTATATTTGACCAAACGTGAAAAGTGCCACGTGAGGATGTGAAATATAGCCATTTCTGAGGCTTAAGCACTTCAGAAACATCCAGACAGGTTCCTCTTAATGGATTCCACAATCGAAACTGATTACAGCTAGGACATAACTCGAAACGCCTGGCTAAGCGCTGGAGGCCGTCGGTGCGCAGCTTGGTGGTGCGTTCGAGGTGGACCACGGCTACATGCTGACGAGCACGGAGTTCCCGCTGACCCTCATAAAAGAGGTCATCAGTGGCGATCCCGGTGAAGGAGCTGGTGCTGCTTATCGAGGGCATCGCTGGAGCACAACCAATCATCATCTTGGGTGTAGATCGATATATAGCGCCTCTTCGTCTTGTTGTTGCATTCGAATTGCAGCCCACTAACCGAACCACTTTTCAACGGACGCGGCCATCTTCGTGGCACTGCAATCGTCGGAGCTGGAGGTGCTAGGCCTCACCATTGCCTTCGGCAGCATCGACACCGATCTCGCAACGCGCGAAGCTGTAGCATCTAGGCCCTAGTGGTTTCGGTGATTAATGACAACAAGGAGGTTATTATGACTAACGTGTGTTTTGCCGGATAACCTAAAGGTTAGGTCGTAATAACATGTAGGTTCAAGCCCCTAGCGATGGAAATCGATTCAGTTTTCAAAGGACGGAAGACAAGACGGAGATAGGCTAGTTCCAAGTGTCGATTGGCGTTGAGAGACACTTGGAGTAGTCTTAGGTTTTGTTTTTCTCTTTGACCGTACTATAAAGAAGGATTTGGATGGGTAGCTTGACTTAGAGCAAGGTTAGAGAGTGTAGATGTGATGCACACTTGTCCAACATAGCTCTAAACAGCCCAGGAAGACTCGAGAGAAAGAGAGAGGATCAAACTTTGTTTTGGAAAGTTTTTGATTCGGCGAAGTTTTGATCGAGTTTTGGGCGTCGAACCCTGAGTGGACTGGTCGTCGGACCATTGCTCAGAGTCCAACGGCCACGTGGCAGCCCCTGGTTGTGCCTCTGCGCATCTGGAAGCGTCGGACTGTGCCCTGGATGGTCGTCGGACCATTAGCTACAGTCCGACGGTGCCAGGGTGCTTCAGGTGAGCGTCGGACCATGGTATGGGGAGCCATCGAACTAATGCACGCATCAGTCCGACACTTGCAGAGAGCTTGCAGAGTGGGATTTAGGCGTCGGACTCTGTCCGACGGGCAGCGTCAGACTAATTCCACGTTGTCTGCGAGTTGAGAGTTCCTGTGCAGAGCTCACTCGAGAACTCAGAGGGCGTCTGACTGTGGTGCGACGGTCTGCGTCGGACCATTGAAGTGAGTCCGATGCCCCTCCATCACAGTGTTGCCTGCAGGGTAGCTGTGAGAGTCGGACTGGCGGGTTATAGTCCGACGAGTGCACTGTTCATAGGGTCCGACGGTTCGCAGACTGCTGAAAATAGTACAAACGGCTAGTTTTAGAGAGAGGGAGTATTTATACTTCACCATTGGCTTTATTCTAGCTCTCTTGCCCATTTGTTCAGCTGAACCAACCCTTGTGACTTTGTGAGAGTGCAAGAGCCCTAGGGAGGTTGAGTGTAATCTATTGTTTGTGAGCTTCTTCCTTAAAGTGTGATCAAGAGTGACTTGTGTGTATCCATCACCCTCTTTGGCCTTGTTCTTTATCAAATAAGAGTCTAAGCTTGTTACTCTTGGTGATCGGCATCACCTAGACGGTTCGGTGGCGATCGGAGGCTTGGTGACCGCTTGGAGAGTTTGTGGGCGGCCCAAGCCAAGCTTGTGAGCGGTTGTGGGCGATCCACCGCGCCGGAGAGGCAAAGGATCAGCCCGTAGAGAGCACTTGGTCTTTGCGAAGATCAAGGGGAGCTACACCCTTGCGTGGGTGCTCCAACGAGGACTAGTGGAGAGTGCCGACTCTCCGATACCTTGGGAAAAACTCGGCTTGCAATCCCTAACTCATTTACTTTTCCGCATTTAAATTGTGTTCTTTATATTCCTAGAGTAGTATACTTGTGATAGGACTTGACTCTAGGTTGCATAACTTGTTTTAGACTTAGAATATACACAAGCACTTGTGGGGTGAGATTGGGTAAATGGCGATAGGTTGAATTGATTTGCGAAAAATTTACTAGTTGCCCAATTCACCCCCCTCTTGGGCATCCTCGATCCTTTCAGAAGCAACTATTGAAAACTCTTGTAGATAGTGTGTCTTACTTTTTTCTCTCAATACTTATTTAAGAGTTGACAAAACCATAATACTTGGAAATAAAAAAATGGTAAAATTCTTGGAGATGCCCTTAATTCGGTGACCATGTCAATGTCTTTCCTAAATCTATACTATAAAAGAGCGAAGGAAATGAAAATAGACTCTCACCCAAATATTTCATACCCACCTCAATTCTTAACCCTTAGATTGACTTCAAACTCAGATCCAACGCATCTAAATCTCCCACCTTGATCTGACAAGTGGTCCCAATCAGAAACTCTTTTACATTGACAACTTTTATTCTCTGTTTGTACCATGGACGTGATTTCTTTTTTCACCCGCAAATCCACCCGCCATCGAAGACGCCGATCCATGAAACAACTCTCTCAGAGACCCCCGATTACCCGCTCAGCAGTTGTTTCTTCAGCACGCGGTGGAAGCACGGGCAACTGGAGACGAAACGCGTGTTTGCGGCGTCGTCGTCAGGGGTCGCTAGAACAGTTTCCTACGGTACGGTGCCGAACGTGTTTATATCTCTCTCCGACGGGTGAAGGCTGGGTAAGGGCATAGGGCGGCGAGGAGGTGGCAAGGTCACGGCGCGGAGGAAGGCTTGGTCGGAGACCTGACGCGCACGTACGTGTTTCTCTCTCCCTTCGACGGGTGAAGGATGGGTAGGGCGGCAAGGAGGCGGCGAGGTCGCGGCACGGAGGAAGGCGAGGTCGGACACAAGGCCACCGTCACTCGTGATGACTGATCGATGAAGAAGTGTGCTATGTATACATACGCATATGGTGTACCTTCAACAAGTCACTGGCGAGGATGAGGAAGGAGCCGGGGGACAGCGCGGGGCAAGCCCAGCCATCCTCGCCGCGGGCACGCTCAACCTCCACGCCGTCGTGTCGTTCTGCCTCACCACGGCGAGAAAGGTTGGGTCCCGGTGAACGGGGAGCCGACCCTCCCATCTAGGGAAGTTGAGGCTGAGGAGGCGTGGCAATGGTCCTCGATCTTGTCCTCAATGGTGGCCCTCGATGGCGATGGAGTGACGGACAGTTGGTCATGCGGCGAGGTTGGGCGGCCGCTGTTCCTCCCGTCCGGCGAACCAGCATCTTCCCAAGCGAGGTGAGCAACTTGGAGTCGTAGCTTCTCAGGCCCCCCCAATGGCCCATCGCTTAGCCAGATAGCCTACAGGGCAAGGAGGCTATCTGGCTATCTGAAACAGCAATGGTGGCTATCTGACTTTGTTTTGTTGCAATTAGATTTAAACGAACCTGCAGGCTACAGAGCAAGAAGGCACGCACACTGAAACAACATGTTTCATCTGCAGTTTAAATCTAATTGCAACAACCACCTTATCAGCAGATGTTTCTACTTTTACAGAGCGAGTATAGGTTGTTGCTGCAATCAAAAGAATATCAAGGAGGAGCAGGTTAATTCACGCACACTGAAACCTTGATTTCACTTCAGTACTGCCTGATGAAACATTTGCATTTTTTTTCAGGCAATTGATGAGCAGAGCGAGTTCCACAATGGAGTTCCTAGAGTAACCTCTGCACACCAAGCAACTAGCGAAAACTCAGATTTGACCAATGGATGGACATAGTAACATGCAACAACATAATTTGCATTTTAAGGATTTACAGAAAAAATGATTATATTCAGCTTGTAACCTTATAAAATATATGACACAATATTCATCTTGTGTTAATTTTTGCTTGTTTGTCTTTTTCAGTGGATAAAAAAAACACGAAAGTAAAAACCAACGAAGTCGGAAGAGCTATGACACATTGTCTAATGATAAGAAGAAATAACTTCTTGCTAAAAGGCGTGAATATCAACAGAATCCAAGGGCTCGATTGAAGGCAGAGGCCAAAGAAACCAAATTGGTTGAATCATCTCAGCTCATAATTAAACGAAAAAACATCCAGGTTCATTTTATATTATCTTAATTTCAACTCATGGATATTACTTGTGTTGCAATTACATTTAATATTCTTAATATTTGTTTTGTACGCCTTCTTTCAAAAATAGGTGAACAAAATTCAAGTCGTAAGAGAAGAAGGGAAATCAAATTAGATGCCGCATTGCCTGATGCCAGGGAGGAGAAAGCGCGACCTAAAATGCGTGAATATCAGCGTAACTGTCGTTCCTGTTTAAAGGATATCAGTAGCACAAAGAATGGTCTGATAATTACCTATGATCAAAGTTGTGGTTTTACTACAGTGGAAATATAGATAAAAATTACCTTCACTGTTGGAGTTTATTCATATAAAACATAATTACCTACGATCAAAGTTGTGGTTTATACTACAGTATAAATATAGATAAAAATTACCCTCACTGTTGGATTTGATTCATATAAACCATCATTCTTAATGGCTCTATTCTTAATGGTTTATACTACAGCGAGAAGAAGGCAAATCGTATCTAACGCTGCATTGCCTGATGACAAAAAGGATAAAGCTCGAATTAAAAGGCGTGATTATCAGCATAGTCGTCGAGCCCGTTTGAAAAATACTGGTAACACAAAGCATGCTATAATAAAAAATTTTGGATTAGTATATCTAAATCACTAAATTATTATAATGTTTGCATGTGTTAAATGGAGAATCCAATAATATTGCTGCTAACTTCAATCTTAAGTTTTTCATGTCTTGCTGCGAAGAATTATAGTTCATATTATATTTTTGTGATATTTTATCTATGCCATCTGCTCTAAGGAGGCTATTTGCAACTATAATTGTTTTCTGCGAGTGCGCTAATGTCGATGCACTATGGATAAACACATTGAGTCAATGTCTGAGGACGGCAATTCCAACTATTGTGTTCCACTGTTCCTATAGTTTTTGTGGTCTAAACTATAATATTGCGGATGGGAGCATGGTTTGTGTTTGTGTCTGCGTAATGTCAACATCATAGCAGTAATTTTTAGTTCTCAGAATTCAAACTCGGAGTTGCATTGAATTGTTATATATACAATTTGATTATGGCCACATTTGTGTTCTCTTTTTATTGTGGCATGGCCAAGCTAAATCGTGGAACAACATTGCTTTGGTTGACGTGATTTAGCTACTCTTCACCACTTCTTTTTACAATGGGATTATATCCTTTATTTGCATAGGTGTATGTCTCCAATTCAAACTATTCAAGAGAAGGTTTAGACCAAGCACATATCACCTGGAATACACCTAGAATTTATTAAAAATAAACCAAAAAAATATTACAGCCCTATCCTATTTTATAGTTGAAAAAATATTTGTATCTGACTAAATTTTTGGCACGTGCGAGCATGTCAACTAGTAATAAAAACGATCTGTATTTAGAATCAGAGTCACTAGAGTGGTACGTATTTAACTACACAAACTGCAATTACCAAGCAACAAGCTACCTTGACTAAATTTCCCAAATGATCGCTGCTGCCAGATACGTGCTTCTTGTTACCACGAACCACAGGATCGAACATGAAGCCAAGCCATGGCGCAACGCCAGCCAGCCAACCACCTCCGTCCATGGCGACCTACAGACCTAGTTAGCTAGCTCCTACTCCCGAGGCTACTCCTACGGATCTGATCCGGCCGTGGCGGCCGCCCCGCCGCCGGGAAGCCATCGCCGCCCAGACCCAGCTCCGCCGACATCCCGCCGGCAGACGGCCTGGCGTACGACTGCACCACCAGCACCGACGCCGTCGTCTGGAAGTCCTTGGACGAGAGCAGGTCCCCGACGGGCCCCAGCTCCGGGCACTCGCTCCACTCCGCCATCCCCGCCGTGAGCGCCGGCAGCCCCGGCAGCTTGCCCACCACGAACAGGTCCTTCCCCATCGCCTCCACCTCCCTGACCTGCGCCACCATCTCGCTCGCGTTGAACACGCCGCGCTCCCGGTACTCCACGCCTCCTCCGCCGCCGCCGGCGACGGCGACGCCGTTGGCCCGGTCGAGGAACTCCCGGAGGATGGCGTCGTCGGCCTTGCGCTCCTTGAGCGCGTCGAACTCGGTGCCCGTGAAGCTGCCGCCCTTCTGCGCGAACCGGAGCAGCGTGAGGTCGACGGCCGGGTTGTACACCATGCGGATGGCGAGCGCCGCCACCTCGCGGTCGTCGCGCCCTCCGAAGAAGAGCGCCGCCACGCGGCAGCCGGCGCCGGGGACGCCGCCCAGTCCTCGGTCGACGAGGATCCCCACGGTGCAGGGCGAGAACCGCTGGATGCTCTGGTTCAGCGGCTGCACCTCCGGGTGGAACACCTCCATGCCGCCGTCCACCGACCGGTGCTTGTGGAACGGCAGCAGGATGAGCGCGGCGTGCCGCTCCTCCGCCGCCGCCGTCACGTCGTCGTGCATGGTGGCGTAGGGCGACACGGCGGCCATGGTGCGCGCCGTCACCCCGGCCACGTTCTCCTCGTACGCCATGAAGGCGTGCGCGATGTGCTTGAACTGCAGCTCCACCTGGCTCCGCCGGTGCGCCGCCGAGTGCTCGAACGACGACGACGGCGCCGACGCGTTGATGAGCAGCAGCGCCGACGCGCGCCCCGCGAACTCGATCAGGTGCAGCGCCTGCACCGCCACGGGCGACCGCTCCGACGGCGACGCCGCCGCGTCCAGCAGCGTGAGCAGCGCCGGCACGTCGCGGGGCGCGTGCACGCACGCCAGCACGCGGAACTCGGCGTCCGGCGCCGCCGGCCACGCCACGGTGCGCCGCTTGTAGAACACCAGCCGCCGCGCCGGCTTCACCACCAGCGCCAGCAGCGGCGTGACCAGCGCCGTGATGAGCGCCGACATGAACACTAGCACGGTGAACGACTGGTCGCTCATGATCCGCTTGTTCCGGCCGATGTTGAGGATGATGAGCTCGATGACGCCCTTGGTGTTGAGTAGCAGGCCGATGGAGGCGCCGTCCAGGAGCGGCATGCCGAACACGGCGGCCACGCCCACGGCGGCGCCCACCTTGAGCACGGCCGCCGCCAGCGCCGCCACCATCAGCAGCACCGCGGCGGGGACGCTGGTGATCTTGGCGGTGTCGGTGCGGAGGCCGCTCATGGCGAAGAAGAGCGGCAGCAGCGTGCCCACCACGAAGTCCTCCACCTTCTCCACGATGGCGACGCCGACGGGGCCGTTGGGCACGGCGAGGCCGAAGACGAAGGCGCCGAAGATGGCGTGCGTGCCGCCGGCGTCGGCCACGAGCGCCGCCGCCAGGACGCCGACGAGCACCCAGCACTCGTGCGCCTCGCTCACCACCTCGCCGTCCGCCACGCGGCGCGCCAGGCGGACCAGCATCGGGCGCGCCACCAGGTAGCTGGCGCCGACGATGAGCGCGCCGGAGACCAGCGTCCACGCGCACGGCACCACGCCGTAGCGCACGTGCGCCAGCGCCGTGGCCACCGTGAGCCCCGCCCACGCGAAGGTGTCGTTGATGAGCGACGCCGAGATGGAGAGCTGCCCCACGTCGGTGCCGGCGAGCTTGAGCTCCGCGATGTTGCGCGCCAGCACGGAGAAGGCGGTGGAGCAGAAGGTGGCGCCGAGGAAGACCGGGAACGACAGCCGGTTCAGGAACCGCTCCTGCTGCTGCTTGGCGTCGTCGTCGCCGGAGAGGGCGACGTAGCCGGTGACGGCGCCGATGAGGAAGGGAGGGAGGGCGGAGGCGGCGGCGAACCAGAAGCTGCGGAAACCCGCGCGGAGGACGGTGTGGAGCTCGATCTCGACGCCGATGGTGAAGGTGTAGTAGACGAGGCCGAGGAGGGACATGGACTCGAGGATGAAGACGCTGCGGACGGGGAAGACGATGTCGGAGAAGTGCGGGACGCGGCCGAGCACGGAGGGGCCGAGGAGGAAGCCGGCGAGGATCTCGGCGATGTAGCGCGGGAGGCGGAGCGGCGACAGCAGCAGCGCCACGGCGCGGGTGGTGGCGGTGACGAGGATGATCTGGAAGAGGAGCAGCGGCAGGGAGAAGTCCAGCGGGTTGTCCCCCGTCCAGATCCCCATCATCGTGATCTTCCGAGGGTCGAAGCAGTACACGTCCGGCCGCCCCGACGACATCGTGTGGTTCCACAGCTCCGCCAGCGGGTCGGCCACCGCCGTCGCCGCCATCGTCCGCTGTTGTTAGCTCGCTCGCTCGTTCACGTCGCCGCCGGCGATGATCTGATGGCTGAAGTGACGACGGTCGGTCACTGGTGGACGTTACGAGCCGCGGTGTGGGGTGCCGAGTGATCCATGGGAGCGAGCTGCTATTCTTGGCCGGCCGGAACCGGAACTCTGCTTCATTGCATTGCATTTGCATGCACGAGTGCATCGTTTGTGGCTGTGAGCTCGACCTCCGTGTGGCCTGCACATAGGGCCTGGATTTTCCCACGCGAATTTTGCATCTTCATGGATGCTACAACTGTGGGTGTTTATAGCTCTACTAGATAGAAACATTTTCAAGTCACAAAAAAGATAGAAAAACATTTTCTTTATCAGTTGGATTATATTAAATAAATATAAACACTTGAATTGCATTAATTTAATCTAGAGACTACATAATTAACATGCATCTCCCAAGTGGCACAGTTGTGCCATTGGAAAAGGATCAAGGGGGACTTAATGGATTTTCCCACGCGAATTTTGCATCTTCATGGATGCTACTCTACAGCTACAACTGTGGGTATTTATAGCTCTACTAGATAGAAAACATTTTCTTTATCAGTTGGATTATATCAAATATAAACACATGAATAAGTTTCATTTAATCTACAAACTACATAATTAACCTGCATCTCCCAAGTGGAGTTGTGCCATTGGAAAATTGGCTTCTCATCTGTTGTTGGGGGCGAAGCCACGCGCCCAAGGTTCATTCGCTAACAATGATCGCTTCTTGTCAGCGCGCACCCTGTTGTAGCAGATGATACCAGCATTTTCAAAACAAAAAAAAAACAAAAAAAAAACTGCAGAAGTGAGACTGGTCTGGTTTGCATCAAGGCCAACAGGAAAACTGCGGAAGCTTTGGTTAGGTGGAGTGATAATTTCATTTAATGTTTGTTGTTATTTTTTCCTCTTTAGGCATTGTTTGCCTTGTATTCCCTGTATATTTGTAAACTTTCATTCTTTGAAATACCAAAAAAATAGGTAGGGGCCTCCCCTGCCGATCCTTTTAAAAAAAAGCATTTTCAAAAAAAAACTTACTGTCGTAACATTTTCTAGTAGACTAGGTACTCAGCATTTTGTATGCGACATTTTGTACCGGTTGAATATTTATCAAGCTGAGCACACCACTACAAATTTATGTTCCAAGAAGTCTTGTTTGTGTTTTGTTCTTAACCTACTTCCTTTTTTCTGCCTTCTGCATCACACTAGGATCATTTAGTAGATGACCTCGTGGGTTCTACCATCCGATTTCCCCATTTTCAAGCCTAGCCAGGATCCAGCTAGTTTCTTCCTGTCCATATATAGTTGGGTGCAAATTAAAGCCTTGGACAGTTAATTTTAAAATCGAGGGAATTGGGGGATCAAAAAGGATCAAGGGGGACTTGACTTAGGGTTTATATTGATGCACCTGTATTCATCTCAATCAACATGTATTAGAGTGAATTAGTAGTTAATTTTCCATCTCAAATCCACCTCAATACATGTGTTTTTAAGATGGATATAAAGGTGCGTTGAAACTAACCCTTTCAGAGATTTAATCCCTCTCAATTCCCTCTAAACCTCTTGAGATTGTGGTAATAATTTGTAAGTAGCCCGCTAAGTGTGGATTCAAGAAGCAAAATATATCTAGCACCTTAGTGTAAGTTGCAGTAGAAAGATCTAATCTACTCAATACTTAAGGTGTAATCACACCGTTTTGGTTTTACCATATCATATTTATTTTTGTCATACATGCCACTAATTCCTTTGTTCACAAGTAGATTTCTCCGAGTGAGGTGGGCTTCTCCTGATGTTTTGTCATTTAAAATTTAGTATAAATTTTTCGTACTAAATGTCTTCTAGTGAAAATTCCTATATGCTATAACTAGTGGTAGTGTTTTACTACTAATTAAAACACTAGGAAAAACTCCCCATTTTGGTTGTGATTATTTAAAGGGTGGATGTAGCATCAGGGCAAGATGGTTTGAGCTTCTGCTGCTGCTAATTAAATCATGGATCCTCTTCTAGATAAGCGCTGATAAATTGGTACCTTATGGAAGTTTGAGGAAAGAAGCATAGAGATAAAAAGAACAATGGGAGAAGTCACCCCTAACTTATTTTCCTAGCATGAAATAAATTCAGGAAAGCTGACAACCAGGATTTGAACCCTGGTAATTAGCATCCCACTAGACAGTCCTACCATTGGACACAAACTCATTCGTATTATTCTCATGTTTTTGGGTGTATATATATATATATATATATATATATAAACCGTTTTTTAGTAGAAACATAAACCAGCTAGCTTAATCTCGTATTTGTTTGTGGGCTTCACATGGGCTGCTTTCCTGATTGTCTGATTGTCTGCTATGCGCTATTATACTCTCGGCCCATATGTATGGACGGAATACCATTGTGGGCCTTCTCAAGTGACAAAGAGCCTATTGGGCTCTGCCACGCGACGCGACGCCTTCCCTGCGCTTCACCTCCAACACCGCTCCCTCCGCAGCCGATTCCACTCCACGGTCAGTCGGTCACGGCGTCGGCAACGCCACCTGCTCCGCGGCCCCATCGGCGATCTGCTGCGCTCCTAGACTCCCAGTCCCAGGCACGCGGGCGGCGAGGCTGTTGCTGTTGGTTCGCGGTGCGTTCTCTTCTGGCCCTCCTTGCTTTCCGCCCGCTGTATTTGTTCGGAGGGAAATGCTGCTGCTGCAGATAGCGGACGCTCTGCGTGTTAACTGCCTCTCTGTTTCCGTCGATTCAGGCGGCCTTGCTTGATCCCTTCCGGGATCCGACTCCACTGCTGGTGCTTCTGGATTTCTCAAGCTGGTTTCGTTCGGGGTAAGCGACGGGGGTTACCCAGCCACGGCTACTACGTTCATGCGTCTGCACTTGATAGGCAACCTCCTTTATTCTACCACGCACGCATTTCCATGTCCTACTGCGCTATTTACTTTGTTGTGCTGCTGCGTGCCATTACACTAGGAAGTTAGGAACTGAGGGAGGGGATCCGTGCATGGAACTATGCAGCTTAACAAAGAGGAAAGGGGAACGGAGAATTGTTCCCAATCCGCCAAGCCTCCTCCCCCCCCCCCCCCCCCTCCCTCTCTTTTTTTTTTTTTTTCGAAAGTTAGATGCTTTCGGGATAGAAGGCATGGTGGGTTTGGGGGGATCGAATAGCCCTTTATTCCGCTCTCAGCTGTATGGGCGAATTTCATTACGCCTCTATTTTAGTTTCTGAAAAGCCACGGATGATAAGAAATGGCAGCTCACCTACATGTCCTGAAAGGAAAAGGAGATGGCTACTTAGACTTTACCTCGCTAGTTTGTCTCAAGCTAGAAGCATTGAGAGTGGTGTGTGGTGTAAGATTTTTTTTCCTTTTTTGAATGTCATGGTGTAAGATTCACAGTTTGTTCCAAGTAAGAAGATGCCAAATTATATAGTGGTAGGTTGCAAGATCGACCTAATCCAACGTACCTGCCACAGCAAACAACACCGCTCCTCTGTCGTCTCCCTAATATGCTGATTCCGTTGTCCCTGTCGTAAGTAGATATTTTGCATGGCTGCTAGAATTCTCTCATTTTAAAGGAACTTCTCTTACTACAGGGAAATGTTACCATCATTGTGCTGTAGACCTGCACATAGACTTTGTTCAGTAAAAACACTTGCTCAGTTGCTGCATGTTTTCAAGCCTCAAACAAACAGGCACCAGATTTTTTTTTTCTTTAAAGTTGCTAGTATTGTTGTTCTCTACTTGTATCAACAAAAGCTTGACTTTTTCCTCCAAAACGTATTTCACATTAGCGCCAGTTTTAACGAAAAGTGCTCACAGGTAGGCAAACCGTCTAACATGGAATAAAGTATCTTAAGATAGCGATGTCATTGAAAGTGGATTTTCTTCTTTGTCATGAGCAGACAAGTCCTCTGTCTCCCATCACATGCTAATGATGCCCCTACATATTCTTCATACTTACTATTCGCAAGAACTCTATTCTGACCACCTCTTTTCCTCACTTTCCCCTTCTCCCTCGAGAAGGCAGTCTCCAGTTCATTACCCTCCTATTCCTTCTTACACAGGCCATCATCAGACGAGAAGGAGCATCAGAAAGGACCGACAAGAAGATGCTGAAGAAACTGCTGCCAAAGACTAAGAGCAGGAAGAAGAAGGAGGCTGCCTCCTCTGCCATACCCACGTTGGATCGGCTCCATGAGGTATTTCATCTCCTTAATACCTAATTCATTGTTTATCTTCCCTGTTCCTGATCTTTAGTCTTGCTGCGCGTGTGTTCCTTCAATTGTGATATATCAGCTGCACTACTTATTTTGTTCAAAAGCTGCCGTACGATTACATATCGCTCCTTTTTATGGCAAGATAGGACTGGATTAGGGGTTGCAGTTCATGGAGGTTTAATATGTTTTCACCAAGAAGATTTCCTTCACAGTGGAAACTGGTCACCTCTAAAATATAAAGAGTTCTTATTTCTTAGAATGGCCTCTCTCTCCTTCTTAAGAGTATGCCAGAAGAACTCTTTTGCCTTTTCCTTCTTAAGAGTTTATTACTATATGTATATATATGTATGTATATGTTAAAACCAATGTGAGAAAACAGCCTATCCATCTTCTGCTGACTGCTATAACGTGGTCATGTGTATTTCTGAATTGAATGGATTTTCATAAGATAAGAAACGAATAAAACAGAGAAGATTAGAAGTCCTCACGTTGAAAAAGAGAGAGGAGAAAGTCCTTCTGGGCATAAGCTGCCAGCCTGTCCTAGATGCTGACCTTTAGGTAGGATAATCAGCTAAATTCGAGATGGTCAGCATTGTTTTCAATACTAGTCAAAATTTCTTCAGCACTCATCAATTTTAGGGACACAATAAGCTAATATAGTATTCGATGATGACATTATGGATTATCTGTTCTGTCATCATGCCCTTCAGTCTACATCATCAGGGATTGCCAATAGATCAGCAACTTATAACTGTAGTGCCAGGATATTAACTTGCTACCTTACATTTACCTTCCATATTGGTGTTTTTTGTACCGTTCATGTGTGCAGACTCTAGAAATGCTGGAGAAGAAAGAGCGTTTCCTCCAGAAGAAATGTTCCGCAGAAATCGAAAAGGCCAAGGATTATACAAAATCGAAGAACAAGAATGGTAAGGAACATTGCTTCGGAGCAGACACATCTGCCATTCTTATGCTTTGTTATAATCTGATAGTAATTCGTCATTCTTAATTGTTAAATATGCAAATTTTGCTTGCTTGCTTCTTGCTTAGTCATAAATTGGTGAAAATTTTGGCACCAAAAGGCATGTAAAGAACAATGTTTGTTCCCTCATTTTCTTTTGTTCAGAAACTAATTTTGATTTAATATCTTGCACATAGCCTATGAATAAATGTGCAAAGCAAAGAAGAACTATAGATTAGTGAGATTGCATGTCTAGACAACATGCTAAACTTATATATTGGGTTCTCACTATACTTGGAACATAGAAGGATTCTTCTTTAAGTTGTGATGCTTCTCAACTTTTATATATTTTATAGCTCTCTCTCTCTCTCTCTCCCTTTTTTTTGTTCGAACAATAGCTCTTAAGCTTGTACGTGAAATTCCTTCTCTGTTTGTTTCAGCTGCAATTCAGTGTCTAAAGAAAAAGAAACTGTACGAGACACAAATCGAGCAGCTATCAAATTTTCAGTTGCGAGTTCATGACCAGGTAAAGGAAAACATATATCCACAAAGTGTCGAACTTAGTTCACACGTCTTGGAGCTTGTAAAAATGGTGTGATAAATTAACTGTAAGTTGTTTGTGTAGATCATAATGCTTGAAAGTGCCAAGGCAACTACCGACACTGTTGATGCTTTGCGCTCTGGTTCATCTGCTGTCAAAGCTATTCAACAATCAGTGTAAGGCTCCATTTGCCCTCTTGTTGCCACTACGATGGCTTATTAAGCTGGAACAACATCTGGACACATTGTCATTTTCTCTTAGTGCAATGAAAACCCATTCTTGATTAAATATTTCTGCATTTAGATGTTGCGCTTCTGCACCTTGTGAAGCTAAGCCCAACTCATATGTTGTTAGTCTTATATGTTAAAATAAAATGGCAATAACAGCTGCTTGTACAAACTGTGCGTGGCAATTCTTGCGCAGGAACATCGACGATATCGAGAGCGCCATTGAAGAGGCAAACGAACAGACAGAGAATATGCGGGAGATACAGCAGGCACTTGCGACACCAATTGGCGCTTCTGCTGAATTCGACGAGGTACCATTGATTTCTGCACCCTTTGAACTGTACAAGCACATATAATCTAAACTCCACCCATCATCATTCATGAACAAGCGAAAGGTTATAGGCATGGTCGATTTTGGAGGAGTCCTACTCCTGTGCATGGAAGCCGTTTATTTCTCTAACTAGTTTCTATAAAAAACAAAACAGGACGAGCTAGAAGCGGAGCTGGAGGAGCTGGAGGAGGAAGAGCTCGAGGACGAGCTGCCTGAGCCGCTGGCGAGGCAGTCCGCGGCGCCCGCGGTGGAACCGTCGGCGAGAGTGAAAGCGGCGGAGACTCCTAAACAGGGCAGTGATTTGAGCGAGCTGACCAGACTTCAGGCAGAGATGGCGCTGTAGCTGTAGGCATAGGACTGATCGACGGCATCTGTAGACGCTGGCAGCATCGCGAGGTCGTCGTTTCGCGTTCGCCGGCCGTACAGATGTTTCGCTGTAAATTCATGCTGTTGTAGAAGACACCACCCCTCGTCTGCAGGTGGCGTGTTTCAGGCTTTGAGCTGGATGAAGTTTTTTTTTTTTTTAAAAAAAAATATCTTTACTACGATTCTTGCAACAAATCGATGATGCCAGATCACTGGAGAGGATGTGAATGGCTGGTATCCTCGCGTCGGTCTCCGATGATGCCAGGCCGTGGAAGAAGAAGATGATGTTCGAGGCAGGTCCTCTAGATGCCGGGGAAGAAGCGGTCAATGCCATGCCGCCGGCCGAGCTGGCAACGGCCGTGGACATCTGTCCCGAAGCTTTGACTTTGACGGCTTGACCACATCCGTAAAGTTGGTCTGTCCCTGCCCTGCCCCCGGATCTTTGTTCCATTCCATTATTCAAAGGCCGGCGCCGTATCGAGCAGGTGACACCGACACGTGTCCGTGGATGATGGAATGGAAGCTGACGCCAGAGGGAACACAGTACACACACCGGGCATATACGGGAGAGGAGATGCTTTTTCAGCAAAATTTGCTTCCCAAAAGATGCCAGTAGAATATGTTTAGATACGCTAAGTAAAAGTTATGAATTTAAAAATATTAGAATATTTTATAATTTGAGACGAAGAAAGTATTAGCTAGATGACTATTATTAAATAGTGAACCTAAACATGATCTTCTTTAGAGACTAGAGCAAACGAATAAACAAAAGAATGTTCTCTTTTAGAGCATGCTCTCTTCTACTCCCTCCATCCACAAATAAACACAATTCTTTAACTTTTTAGAATTTGTGTTTGACCGTCTGTCTTATTAAAAAAATAATAAATGTTATTTATTTTGTTATGACTTATTTTATTGTTAGAGATATTTTGATAATGATTTATTTAATTTATTATTTATATAAAAAAATTTAAATAAGATGAATGGTCAAAACGAACCAGCAAAAGTCAAAGAATTGCGTTTATTTTTCCCTCGTCCCTCTTCAATCTCTATCAAGAGTTGATTTATCCGAAGGAGCCAGTGAAAAAATACTCCGTAATTTTGTTAGTGTATCTTGCATGATTTTGTTAATAATTAAACAAACACGGGGGATTTGTGACCTGGATAAAATAATTAGATGAATTAAGACAACACGATGGACACTGATGACACGTGAGGCATAAGTTCCTCCTAGCCCACCGTAACTGACATGAAGGCCCCACACTGCAGCCAGACCGAGAGCTGGAACGGTGTACACTTTGGCTGTGTTCGGTAAAGCTGAAGTGATGTAGATAAGCGCTGAACTGCTGTAGAAGTGCTAAAATCTTATGAGAGAAAAATACTGCTGAAGTGCTGAAAAATAAGCGCTTATACCCTTAAGCGAACGCAGACTTTCGCGAACGCAACGGAACGGACCCTCGGTTGGTCTGGTTTTCCTTTTTTGCCCCGGAGCGCAGGCAGCACCACAGCGCATTTCCTCCTCGCCTCGCCTCGCCGCCACCGCGCCACGCCCCCCGGCGCTCCTCGCATGGCGACAGCCCCTCGTCCCTATCCCTAGATCCAGCCCAGCCGCGCTAACCCACACACGAGCCAGGACGCGCCCCCATCTCCAGCCCCTCCTTCCTCCCACCTCCATCCGCCCCATGGACGCGGGGGGGAATGGCTGCAGCGCGCGGGCGCTGGCGGCGTGCGTGATCGGCGGCATCGTGCTGGGCGCCTCGGTGCTGGCGCTGCACCTCGCGGGCGGGCCCGCGGCGATCCCGCCCTTACCCCTGCCCTTCGGCGGCCTCCGCCGCCGCTTCCGCCGCGGGCGCGGGCGCCGCCCCGTGCGCGTCTACATGGACGGGTGCTTCGACATGATGCACTACGGGCACTGCAACGCGCTGCGCCAGGCGCGCGCGCTCGGGGACGAGCTCGTCGTCGGCGTCATCAGCGACGACGAGATCAAGGCCAACAAGGGACCCCCCGTCACGCCGCTCCACGAGAGGTCCTGTCCTGTGTGGCTCTGTCCATCATGCTCTTTCTCGTTTCAACTTTCTATAGATGGATGGATAGATAGATTCTCATACGTTTTTTTCCCCCAACTTAATTATTAATCTCTGATGGTGTGACGCAAAACGTAATTCTAGCCTTGTAGCATGCGGTTGACGTCTTTTGTTTTCTGTAGCTACTACCTGCACATGACAAGTTTCAGCAGTAATTCACCTGTTGAGTACTATTTGGGAATTTCATATTCCTCATGGGGAATTCATTGTTTGTTCTTGCTGGCTCTATAAGAGTTGCTGTGCAGTGGGCTGCTCCAAAAATTGCTTTGCTCTCAACTGGGCTCAAAAAAATTTCTTGCATGAAATCCAATTTTGCAATCTGCACATTAAGGGAACAACCCAGACGGTTTAATTTATGTGTTGTTTTTGGTAGTTATAAGTATAGCTTCATACACAAATTGAGTTAAGGCCTTAAGGGTAATAGATAGCACTAGTGTTGTGTTGTCCTTATCATAAAGGAGGCAGGTTACTTTGTTTCACATTTTCAGCATATTATGCAAATAATCCTCGAATGATCGTTTATTTTATTTCGTCTCAACTCTTGTATTGTGTTATTCGGTTATTCCTTCACGGCCAAAGGCCCTCTAGTCCAATTGGTCAGAGTACCCCGGCGTAACTCCTCATGTCTTGGGGTTCGACTCCTTGTGGGATTGAATTTTAGACTGAGGTTAAAAAAAAAATCCCCTCGTCCGTCACATATCCAAGGCACTTTTTTTTTGGGGGGGGGGGGGGGGGGGTTGTTGCACTGGCCCAATTCTCACTTGGGCGACGGAAAGCCACAGCATATGAGTGGGGCGGGGGTTTGGGGGTTTTCTTGGGCTGGTGACAAGGTCCTCTTCTTATTTGGAATGTGGGGGGGGGGGGGGGGGGGGGGGTGCAGTCTTAACCTGTTTCTCTCTGGGAGTATGAAGTCTGTTACTCCCTGACTCCTATATGTTATTTAGCAATTTTCTGATGAATTTTTTTTGGTCTGATAATACAGAATGATAATGGTCCGTGCTGTGAAATGGGTAGATGATATCATTCCAGATGCACCTTATGCCATTACTGAAGAATTCATGAACAAGCTATTCAATGAGTACAACATAGACTACATTATCCATGGCGACGATCCTTGTCTGCTGCCGGATGGTACTGATGCGTATGCTCTTGCCAAAAAGGCTGGTCGATACAAGCAGATTAAGAGGACCGAGGGAGTGTCGACCACAGACATTGTTGGTACTAGTTTCGCTTTAGTTTTTCTTTTCAGCTTTCGATGATAAAGTTTGCTTTGTTGATGATCATATTGAATTCGGAAATGGGGATTATTTAGGTACTATTTCTCAGTTTTAGTTATTGAATTATCATAGCTGGCCTTTGATGTTGCAATTGATTCTAGGTCTATCAAAAACTTCTTTTGTCTGCCACTGTACTGTTCAAAAGATTTCCTCAGCTGATTTGTTCATCAGGAAACCATTGTGAACCAAGTGTCATGTTAAGTATTAATGTTTAAGGGTTCCACCATTGTTCTTTTCCCAAGATTGCATGCACAATAAAGCTTCCACTGTTCTCCTGTACCCATTTCTAGTCTAGATCTTCAAGTTATTCAACATCTTGGGGACAGCGAATTGGTCATCTCTAGAGAGTACAATTTATGTGGTGATGAAAAGGTTTTATTCTCATGCTGATCGAGTATTGCTTCATGATAGGACGGATGCTTCTTTGTGTTAGAGAGAGAGCATCCGATGCCCATAATCACTCTTCGCTACAAAGGCAGTTCAGTAGCGGACATGGCCAGAAGGTTGATGATACTGGATCTGGAACTGGAACAAGAGTATCTCATTTTCTTCCCACATCTAGGCGAATAGTTCAGTTCTCAAACAGCAGGGTATGACTTCTGCAGCTTCACATACATTAATATATTGCTTATTGGACTATTCAGAGACGTTTTGAGACCAGTTCTTGGATAGTCATTGACTCTAGACATCGCAATGCAGGGTCCAGGTCCAGATTCTCGTATAGTTTACATAGATGGTGCTTTTGATCTGTTCCATGCTGGACATGTCGAGGTAAATGTGAATTGTGAACTTCTTTCCACATGCCCACCCAACTGAAAATGGGGAAAGAGAGAAAAAATTCTGACATCTGTGTTAGCTAAGTCTGTTTAGGTCAAAATCACCCGTGCATGCTTGTATTGGCTGTGCTTCTGTTTTTCACTTTTTTGTATGGAGCAAACTAAAATTAACCATCCAAAACTTTGTGATTCATATATTTTTGTATTTATAGTTTCTTCCATGTAGATATTACGACTTGCTCGAGAACTTGGAGATTTTTTGCTTGTGGGGATTCACACAGATCAGACCATAAGGTACTATGATGATTGCATCTCTATTCTCCCCTATCAGCTATTACAAGCTTGCTTAAGTTAGTTCAGTTTTGCAGTAGTCCTTGTTTATAGTCACTAGTCAGAATGCATTTCTTTTGAAGCATTATATCTCTCGCTAATATATAATATTTACCCTCTTTTCTTTTGGTGTTTACTATTTTTGGCAGTGCAACACGAGGACGGCATCGCCCAATCATGAATCTCCATGAGCGAAGTTTGAGTGTTTTGGCTTGTCGTTATGTTGATGAAGTGATTATTGGTGCTCCATGGGATGTTTCAAAAGACATGGTGAGTTATCTGTTCTGTTCTCGCCATGGGATTAACTAATTTAGTTATAGCACACATGATGAAATGCTTGCAGTTTGCTGGTTGCTCCTTGTACACAGCACTCTTAACACAATAGTCAATACACTGACTTTATGCTATGCCATTGAAAAATCCCAGTCCAGATTATCTTGGTATAGATAAAAAAAAAGGCTTGCATGCTATGCTCTTATCCATGGATTGATACAGAAGGAAAAAGGCTTTGCATGGTATGCTTGCATCCATATTTTAGTTTGGATATAAGCTAAGGCTGAGGCTTTGAGCTTTGCTCAACTGAGCCCTAGACATATTCAAATAATTCGTTGATAAATCAGATTCTTTTTTTTTTCCACCATGGATGAACTGAATTTCATTATGCAAAAGGTATGAAACTACAAAAGGTTAATGTTCCATAGTTTGAAACTCCACTGATCAGCTAATGAGCTGCCAGATTGCACTGAACACACAGGGTTCAGCCAATAGGTGACCAAGCACTACCAAAGTCCAACAAAAGCTATAAAGAGGGCAACAAAAACAACTTCCAAGATTTACTTTACTCGTTATCAACGCTAAGAACTTCATTACATGCCTAGATCTGCTAAAAAAGCCTTGAAATCGAATTCAAATAGGTGTAAACGCATTAGCACTAACCTGTTCCATTTTGGAAGCTATTTACATTGTACAGAAATGACCAAAGGGTAGAGACTAGACCAATTTTGATAGAAGTGGCAATCAAGTTCTTACAATTGTCATAATCTCAAATACTCATAACCTGAATAAGAAAAGGACCAGGTCCCATACATGTAGCCTAAGAAAATGTAAAGATAAGATAAAATAAAATATGGCACCTACAAAATAATGTACCTTGCAGAGTGGTTATGGGCAATATTGTTGCTAATTCACTACAAATGAAGGCCAAAAATGATGAAGTTAATAAAGAGCAAGTCCTATAGGTTTTCCGCTATTTTTTCCCTCATTTCGCCAACTGAGGACCTTGGTCAGCTCGTAAATGAACTTGGTTGGTACGTCTGTGCAAAGCTATCAGTGACTGGGTTTCTGTCCCAGCCAAATACTCCCTTATAAGTTATAACACCACCAGTATGCTGAGAAAATGTGGGCATTGTACACTATAACAGGTGTCATCAGTGTCCTCAGTTTATCCACACTGGTTACATAAAACACGAACTAGAAGGCGCATAGACGCATACTGTTTAGATATTTTAAGGTTAACAATTATGCCCTCTTCTGTGTTGACAGACGTCAGGTAAATGACTATGTGGTGCAATTTTTGTTATGACTAGTATGCTTGCGTCCTGAATTCTCCAGCTTCCTGTTTTCGTGTGCAGATTACCACATTCAATATTTCATTAGTTGTTCATGGAACTATTGCTGAAAACATGGACTTTGCAGAGGTAATAAGTTTTATTTTATAAGAACCATTTCTTTACTACTTTATTAACACACAAATGTTGCAACATTGATAACTAATTGTTCCTAATGCATTTTTTAGGATGATTCAAACCCATATGCTGTTCCAAAGGCTATGGGCATTTACCGTCGGCTGGAGAGTCCCTTGGATATCACAACAAGTACTATCATCAGGAGGATTGTTGCTAACCATGAAGCTTACCAGGTAATTACTGTGATCTGATGGTTTTGGGTCCTTTATATGCAGCATGTTGTACAGTATAGTTCACAGTTACACGCATCAGTCTGATTTTGTCGCCTACATATCAATGTTGTGCATATGGGAGCTGTTGTCTGCTGATATTGTGCTGCTACATTACTGCTTGAGCAAGGGCAGCCTTGCATGTCAGCATGTGTCATTAAATAATGTCTGTTTTATTGGGACCAATCTTCCCCCCCTTATATTACGCCTGGCAACGTGTTCTTTGGTGTGGGGCTGCTGTCGTTTCATTTATTCTGGTCCATCGATCTGGTGCTTTATGTATTCACTTTTGCTGTGTCCATGTGCCATTTTGCAGAAGCGGAATGAGAAGAAGGAAGCCAGTGAGAAGAAGTACTACGAGGGTAAAAGCTTTGTCAACGGGGAGTGAAGTTACTGAGTAGCAGGACCTGCATGAAGATTGTTGCCTAGATCGTTTTTAGATCCCAGCTTTTAGCAACGGCAACAATTGGTTGATCTACAGTTGTACCTTTTTCTTCAGTGTCTTTGATGTTCTGCTGACATAGCTTAGGAAGCATCAGCTGCGGACATAGAGGAATGACTAGCAGAGGCGATCGCCTGTTGGGCGAGTCTAGGAGCATTTCCATGGTTTCCCCAGTGTCTCCAGCCAATTTTCCCCGCTGTATTGTATATGCGTCTTCCAGCTGTTGTGTTCCAGCTGAGTTGCATTTGAGATCTATAGGCTTTCGGACCATCCTTGAAATTGTGCGCTACAGTATGAAAACCCTGAATGTTAGCGTGATCAACTATTCGCTGCTGGTGTTTCTTGGAGCCCCATCTGCACTGTACGCGCATCTCATGGCGCTGGCAGCAAGTCCTTTTCTTGAAAATCAGGTTGGTTTTCCGCTGTGTTGCTGAACTGAATGAACATATGGACCGTCCGTTGTCGGCGATGGCAACAGCGACTGATGGTACACCTGGATGGATATGGCTTGATGAACCGAACGTGGGTTGGTGACACGTTGGGATCTGGTTGATGATGATTGATACGATATGGATCTGGTGAATTAACTGAAACCTGAAAAATGGTTGCTGCCAGTCTGCTGGGCCTGCTGCTGCTGCTTTGTTTGCTAGTACGCGTTGTCGTGGATGGAAAGAGATGTGCTACCTGTGATCTGTATGCAGCACCCGGCAGCAGCGCATCTGGTCGCTGGGGCTGCTTCTGCCTGCTCTCTAGCGAGCAACCTTTACTGTGTCTGTCCAGTGTCCACTGATTCGTTTGCTTGCCAACAAACATTTTGGTTTCACTGTTTGGGTAATCGTTTGTCGTTTCCCTTGTATCGCCGGGGGAAGGTACAGCATACAATTCGTAAGAAAACTTGAGCTTCGCACCTTACTTCACCCGTGCCTTTCCCTGACCGACAAATGCTGTGTCTTTTCTTTCTTCCACGTTGAATTTTTGTGGGATCTAGAACACGCTGTCTACGTGTACAATATGTCATGAGGCCAATTCTGAAATTGTTCTCTTGTCATCTTCGACAGTTCACACACATTGTGCTGTCTAAGCTTGTTGGGTCCAACATAAAAACGGGTCCAACAAATGGACAGAGTAGAAGGGGGAGAGATTTTCGTGATGGATTGATGAATGAATGCTGGAACATTGCGATTCAAGTTGTGGGACAAGAGAAGGCCCGCTGCTAGTTCTGACTCATCAACCGATTCTCTTACACATCGGCATGAATATACATATCAGAACGTTCTTCTTCTTCTTGTGTGTGTGCGTGATTTTGATATGAGATTTACCTTTTGTGATTTTACCGGTGGGCCAGCCCTACACATGATACAAGGATCCTCAATCATGCATTAGGGCCTGTTTGGAATGTGAGATTTTTCCCTTGAAATTCATATACCATTCCTGTGAAATTCATACGTTCCAAACAGGTCCTCAACAAAATTTTCTTCATTTTCCTTGCCTTCTAAAGACACCAATAATTCAACTATTATATGCCAGTGCTAAATTGTTTACCTCATGGACTCTGGCTATCCAAGCCAAACAGGATATCACCTACCCTTTACCTGAATTTCGTCTTCGCTGTGGGTGTCCACGTCCAGGGAAATACGAGGTGTTCAATTTTCTGCATTTATCCCTTCGAAATGTCATTGGGCCTGCGTTCAAAGTTATGAAGCAAAAGTGACGTATATTGATGGCTATGCAAAGTTTCTCTACTATACTTAGAAGCGTATCATTCTTGCTTGGGTTGTCCCACGCATTATATGTTATGCTCCACTACCATTAGTTTTTGGTGTGAGACTAAATATAACACATTACACTGATCGAGTAGAATGACTAGAATGACACCTAAACCTTATTTTCCTGTACTCTGTAAATACCTTTTGTCTTCAATAAAATCTACTGTAGGGGCGAAAGCCTCTCCAGATTCCTCAAAAAAATATTGCACCATTTTTCCTCACCTTCTCACTCTTTCCCAGCATTCATAGATAATCTGGTTGCCGTGACATGCTCACTAAAGATGAGGAAGAACGGGAAAAAAAAACACTAGCAATCTAACAGAAAATACACACACAAACACACACTCTTCTGTATTTTAGGTGTCTAGTCTTTGTGGTTATTTAGTCAACTTGTATTTTGCCATTTTAGTCATTCAATCCAAAATGTAACTAAATTATCTGAGTAGTCGTCCTATTAATTCTAATATTTGATTGTTTGTTTTCGCTGTTTCGATAAACGACTCGATCTGTAGCTCTCTGCTTGATGTTTGCATGTGCATTGCCATCATATGCGTGCTAGGTGCGGGACCGAACTGATGAACAGACTAGACGAGGAAAAACACAAACAGAGGAGTTCAGCCTTTGTCCAGTAGCTGATGAGTGTGGCCCTGGATGTAAAGTAACATGGAAATCCATAAAAAAAACCGATGAACAACTTTTGGCGCGAGCTAATCAAGATAACAAACTTAGTGTAGTTAACAACGATATCATGAACAGCAGGCTGCTAATTAAACAACACATCCCAAAGAATGTCTTATACGGAGCACTACACTATACTACTACAGTACGATGTGATCATGCATGCAGTGCATCTTGGGATGACCACTTTTTTTTTTAAATTGCAATGCAACTACTAGCAAGGAGAAATAAACTCCACCGGTTCAGTTCATGTTCATGCCGAGAATTAACATGATGCAGCCACGTTCTCTTCAATTATCTTCATCATCGAACTACTTGGCTTGGAGTGCACGTGAATGACATGACAAGGTGATTTGCAGATCGATGCATGGAGTTCTCTGATGTCTGATCAGCTGAAACCTCCTTTGCAACTGTGTCACTGCGTTGCCGGTGCAGGACTGCAAGGGTGAAAGGCAATTGTTTTACATGCCCATGCCGCCACCTTTTTCAGCACAGCCCTAACCAACTTTGCTCAACTCTTGTCACACACACTTGACACTATTGCAGCAGCAGTAGTTATCATTGCAGTAGCAGTATTAAGCAGCTGGCAGTTATAATGGGCAGGCAGCCGCTGAGACACCAACGAGCGTGGCAGATTAATGAACACATAGGCTCTGTTTGGATTCAGGGACTTGAGGTAGTTTGAGCTCAACTAGTTTAAAAGTATCTAAACAGGAGGGTTAGAGTGGGTTATTTGCAACTAGCCCACCTAAAAAAACTAGCCTCTCCAAGAGGTGATTATTTGGACTAGTTCAAGTAGGGACCATGTTTTTTCTCACATCTAGCCAAACTATGTCCCACACAAATGATTGAAAAATATCTTTTCTACCAATCTAACCCTTGCATCCAAAAAAAACACTTGAGCTAGAGCTAGTTGAGGACTGGTTTACAGTTAGAAACTAACTCTAGCCTCTAGCACAGCTAGAGAATCCAAACAGGGCCATAATAACAATGATACATACATAAAGCACTAAGCAGGTAGTGATCTTGCGCGAGCCTTTGGATCGACTTGGGGAAAAAAAGAAAGCTGGTCATCCTCCTCGCATGTCGCATCAAGAAGAAAGAAGAAAGGTGACAGAGATGCTTAGACTACCCGCAGCGGGAGCCGGTACCCGATCCTACAGGAGACGGATACCAGAAAAATCGCCGCACCGGGTCCTGTATGCATCTCCGGTATCGACCAGGACGGGAGCGCGTCTGGTTTCTGCCCCGGACGTACGACAGCTCCGATACGCGCCTGCGTGGGGCCCTCGTTGGGCGCGTGGAAGAGAGAGAATGGGATGGAGATAGGGGTCGCCATGGCCATGGCCATGGCCGCGCCCCGCACCGCGCTGGACGTGGAGGAGAGGGAGGAGGAGCGCCATGGCCGCCCCTACTCGCCGGAGGAGCTCGCCCCTGCCCCGCACCAGTCGGAGGGAGCAGAGGAGCTTCGCGGCGGCCGTCCCCGCGCCCCTGCTCCGCCTCGCTGTGGGGAGGGCCGCCGCCGCTGCACAGGTCGGGCGCGACCCCGCGGCTCACCGGCCGGGGAGGGAGAAGATGTGGCGGCGGCGGCGGAGGGAGCAGAGCAGGGCGGCGGTGCGGTTTCCCGTGTAATGGTGGCAGTGGGGAGAGAGAGGAAGAAGGGGGGAGAGAGATGCGGGCGGAGGGACCGAGGGAGAGGGGGGAAAGGGGAGAGAGAAAAAACAAAATATTCCTAATAGGTGGGCCCTATAGCTGATAAAGGATGCTATAAAGGATAGATGAGTGCGAAAGAAATTGGTATAGAGAAGAAAATCTTAATGACCATGATAGAATATTCGTTTCAAAGGATGAAAATAGAGGAACATGAGTACGGATAGTCTTAACTGTATCCTGGGCCCTGCTGCATACAAAAGCAGCAGCAGCAGCAACAGCAACCGCAACTGTAACTGTAAACAGACATGCACGCACGCAGGATGCAGCAGCTTTCCTTTTTTTCAATTCGGCGCCGTTGGTGTGTTGGTACTCCAGCTTTAGCTAATTCCAAGGTAGCAGAAGATCTTCACCTGCTGCTGGTGTATCTCGCCCGCTGCCTTTTTCTTCCCTTCCATGGGGCACGCAGCCACAGGCCCACAGCAGCGGAAACCACGGAGCAGCATGTGAGCAGAGCATCACGTGCCGGATGCCGCTCTTAGCTCTGGCTGGAGTACTCCTTGCTCCCATGCATATGCATGGCATTGGCATGTGGCTCAAGCTCCACTGCCACCTGAGTGGACGCTGCTGCTTCTGCACCTTTTTAGTAGTTTTTAGTAGCAATGCCAGTGCCAGGCACGTACGCAGGCAGGACAGGAAGCACCCGTGCAAAGTTGCACTTGCACATGCGTGCGTGCAAACGTGGGACGCCCACGCCACCGTACCCTACCATCGTTTTCGATCTCGGCTTGCTCCGCTGGTCCTTTCCTCCTATTTTGAATTTCCCCTGGCACATCGTCTATTCATTGCTAAGGACGAGTATTTGTTAACTGGATGTTGTTATCTTTGCTTAAAGACATTATTCAACGTGGTAATTGGCTCCTACTAGTCAATGTGGCTATGACATTATTCAACGGGACTCGAAGAGAAGCTACAAGTGACCATTATACCTACGTCCATTATACCACAACAATTAATAGTTGTCGTAAAAAAAATCAAAGCTTTTGCATATTAAAGTTTTGTTTGGCACGGCTTCACCACCAGTTTTACAAGTTAATTGAAGCGGGTGTTTTTCTTTTTTTGCTAAAAACTCTTTGCAAATGATTTTGCCTATAATGCTCCTCAAATCTTGCTATCACAAAGATGGAATTGAAAATAGAAGTACCTCGTAATTGTGGGCCTAGTGTGGTTAGAAGCGGATTTGCCCCCACAGGGAAGGGAGCATGGGGCTCGGTGCCGGTAATGGCAGGCTCTTTGCGTGGGCGCGTGGCCACCGAGGGATCCCATGTGACCATCGGGGCTCAGAACGTGGCCGCGCCGAGCTCGGGCAACCATTTCTGGGGCACAGGCATGAGATGCATCAGGAGGGAACTCTATATATTTACCTAGGGCACAGACACGATATACAAAACAACTTCAACTCTACTACAGAGCCCTCTGAGGTAAAGTTAAAAAACATTGCTTCACTGCTAATGCTAAGTTGTGCGAAACAAGACCTAAGTTAGATTGATGAAGATGGAGTTTATATCGAATTGTAGAAGTCAGGAAGATCTTGTAATCCCTCAATTCATATAGTTATCTTATGTCAATATTTTGTATGCTTAACCAAATTTATATAAAAAAAGGAGCACAAGTATTGATATTATATGAAAGTATATTTTATAAGGTATCTGATGATACTAATTTAGTGTCATAAATCCTGGTGCTCTTCTCGACAAATTGAATCTAACTTAAAAATATTTGGCTTGGCGAATAATTTAGGAATTGATTTATAGTTGCTAAGTTTTTATTTAAAGTTATTTGTTTTTGGAGGGAAACTGGATTATTTTATTTTTTAGCAAAATTATTTTGTTAATACTCGACCAGTACCTTTGTGGGCGGTTGGCGGATACGGCCCAACCCAGTTATCACCTGAGTGTGCGCCGCCGGGGACCGACACTACTGCGCCGCCGCCACGCTCGCCGGCGACGAGCCTCCGTGCCGGCTCAGAGAAATAGACGAGCAGAGTCCAGAGATGAATCAGAGAAACAGAGCCCCAACCCAGCCGTGCGCTGGCTCGCTGGCACTGCGCGTCCCTCGCCACCTCCGCAGTGCCGCCGTGCTTGCGGCCGCGGTGCAGGGCCTCATCGACGCGTCCCCGCCGCGGGCCGAGTCGCAGACCCTCCACGCGCAGCTTCTCGCGTCGGGCCTCGCCGGCAGCTCCGACCTCTCCGTCAAGCTCCTCGTCCTGCATCTCCGGTGCGGCTGCCTCCACAACGCCCGCGCCGTGTTCGACGAGATGCCGAGCCCGACCCGCGCCGCGCACAACTACCTCGTCGCAGGCTACTTCCGGCGGGGCCGCCCCGCGGAGGCGCTCCGGGTCGTGCGGCGGCTCGCGGCGTCCACGGGGCGGCTGGACGTCTTCGCGCTGTCTATGGCGCTGAAGCTGTCCGCGGCGCTGGCTCTGCCCGGCGTCGTCGCCAGGGAGGTCCACGCGCGTGCGCTGAGGTCCGTGGCCAAGTCCGACGAGATCCTGTTCGCGGCGTTGGTGGACGCCTACGTGAAGAGCGGGTCGCTTGGCTACGCGCGGAGGGTGCACGGCGAGATGCCCGTGCGGAGCGTGGTGTGCTCCACGGCGCTGCTCGTCGGGTGCATGAATGAAGGGCTGTTCGAGGATGCCGAGGCGATATTCGAGGAGATGGAGGGGAAGGATGTCGTGGCGTACAACGCCATGGTGGAGGGCTACAGCAAGACGGAGGAGACGGCGGAGGACTCGCTCGAGGTGTTCAAGGCGATGCAGCGAGCAGGGTTTCGTCCCACGGTATCGACATTCGTGAGCGTGCTTGGGGCCTGCTCACTCTTGTTGTCGCCGGAGCTCGGTGAGCAGGTGCATTGCCAGGGGACGAAGAGCGGCCTAGTCTTCGACATCAAAGTTGGAAGCGCTCTGGTCGACATGTATGCCAAGTGTGGCCGCGTGGAAGACGGCCGTAGGATCTTCAGCCAGATGCCAGAGAGGAACGTGATCACCTGGACTTCGATGATCGACGGGTATGGGAAGAACGGCCTCTCTAACGAGGCCCTCCAGCTGTTCGGCGAAATGCGAGAGCGGCGAGATGTGAGGCCGAACCACGCCACCTTCTTGAGCATTCTGTCAGCGTGCGCACACGCTGGTCTGCTGTCTCAGGGCCAGGAGGCTTTCCAGAGCATGGAGAGTGAGTACTTGCTACAGCCACGGATGGAACACTATGCATGCATGGTGGACTTGCTGGGTAGATTCGGAAGCGTGCGACAGGCCTATGATTTCGTCCGTGGTACACCGGTGAGACCAAATTCTGATGTGTGGGCCGCGCTGCTTGGGGCGGCTACACTGCACGGGGATATGGACATGGCCAACATTGCATCGAGGGAGGTTTTCGAGCTAAGCCGCAAGGGGAGACCGGGCGCCTACATGGCATTTTCCAACACACTTGCCGCAGCCGGGAAGTGGGACAGTGTGCACGGCGTTAGGGAGATGATGAAACAACGAGGCGTGCTGAAAGACACTGCTTGCAGTTGGGTTGGCTCGGAGAACCCGCCACCCGTCAACTGATGTGCAGGTAGAGTTTTTACCTACCCATATCATGTGAAATTTCTCCTGTAACATTTTTAACATCTATCTTATTGGAGAACAATTCATACGATATAGGATCTATAACGAGTGTTATGCTGTGGGCTGACAGCTGAGAAGTAATGTCTTTATATTCTGATAATCAGTGATTAGGTTTCTTATCAGTGATTAGGTTTCTCCATAGTACTTGAAGCGATATAATAATCAAGAATTGAAGTTACTATAAGAATCTTGGTGCTAATTACTGGTCTTATGTTTCATCTCTGTTGCATTTGCATATACACAACCAAATGGCCAGCCGTGTACAAACACCAAAAGCGGGAATGCAGACCTAGCGCTAGAAGTTTAACGTGACAAAACAAATACATACCCCTTCTGATATCGAATGTGTTATTCAAGCATGTCCATCTAAAACAAGACTAGCCTCTTTGCAACTTTTGCTCTCCAAAAGCCAGGTAAGATCTGTAATCATTTATGCATTCCTTTCTAAAAAAACCCTGATAGATCTGTTTGTTAGTTTGGTATCCTAGCTTCTCTTCCCCCTAATTGTGTTGGTTATACTCATACACCATGACCTCAATGAAATTAGTGAAAAAAATTATTTTTATTCTGGGTCATTTTACTGCCCTGTGCAGGCTATACCAGTTGATATGTAGGATAGATACTTATATACACTAATGACCGTCTATAAGTCCTCTTCTCAAAATGATGTGGCATTTCCATCAGTTTAATCCTAGCTTGCTGAGAACTGAGTTTTCATGTGCATTCACAATGCTATAATGTGTTCAATGCAATATGAGGATATCGGTAATTCTTGTTGCTTTTTTACTAGAAAATGTCTCTGAATTAATCAATAGAGCTTTCTTAAGCATGGTTTTTGTAGGTTTTATTGCCGGGAAAGCATTACTTTAGAGGATCAAATCTGCAAGAAGTTAGGTATAAAATCTGCGTGCTGCTTATCAGTCATCATTTAAATTTCTGAAGTATTATTTTTAGGTGTAAAATCGCTGTGCTGCAGATTATCAGATTTATTGAATTTGTGTATAATAGGAAGAACTCAGTAAAGCTATACTTATACCCATTTATTGTGCTAATTAGATTAAGGAACCCAAAATTCCAACACTCTAATTTCGTTTTTTTAATTCATTATTGTTATCAAATATGTTTGCTTGTACCAATTCCAGGAATGGTCATGGTTGATAGAGTGAACGCAGACACAAGACACCAGAGAACCAGAACAGTCCCTTTGAAAGAAAATGAGAGAATCAGAACAGTCCCTTTGAAAGAACAAGAGAACCAGAACAACATCTATGAAGCATGACAAGTTGTCTGGTTCTAATTATTGGAATATATGTAGTTTTTCATTTATTGAACTTCAATCGATTGGCACACCGACAATCAAGGTCAGTGAAATGTCTTTTCTGGATTACAGAAGTCAGGAAGCAGCATATATTTTAGGCAACAAAGAAGGGGAGACTGAGCAGCCAGCGATTCAAAGTATGGCTTCTACTCTTTGAGAAACCCCATGTGCTTTATTTCTTTTTCTCTGCACAAGCTTGCACCTGCTTCCTAATTTCATATTGCTTCCATCTCCCGCATTTCATATGGCATTTATTATTTTTCTATTGCCTGCATTTTATATGTTTGTAGCATCTTGTGATCATGTGTGGAAGAGAAGTTTGACACATCCTTTTTACGACCTTTGTGACAGGTGTTATTGCACTGTTCTTGCTGCTGTCCGCCTTCATTGAGGAGGCGCTACAGCATATCAACGTCCAACAGCCCACCCCGGTTAACCGTGGCCATTCAGGCCGCTGCGTCGCACTCCCACCCATTGCCTTTGGGAAACAGACCACTTCAACTTCACCTGCGGTGCCCAACATCAATAGTACTCAACCATCAGTAGGTTCAGGCTCGAATCGTCTTTTACCTTTTTCCTTCTTGGTTCTTGCATAAGTAGTTAGAATGGTGGACCCATGCTGTCCAATTGACCAATTGTTTCCAAATAAAGGATAATGGAAATATGTTGATCGCAATGGTGGGTGCAGTGGTAGATTTTATCTTCTGACCAAGAACAATTAATGTTTTGCATCTAGAATGGACAAATTTGGAGTTGGAAATGCAAGATATTTGAACATTAGAAAGCAAATTGAATGTCATGAAATTTTTCTTTCCGTCATGAATAAACGACATTTTTGCTGCTTTTGGAAAATTCTCACATGGCATTTGAAAGTATGGTATATCATTGTTCTCGAGACATGCATGAGTTTTTAGAATAAATATTTGCATTCAAAATAACATATAAATAGGATGCTATGTCCATAAGCAATGTCAGTTAACCTTGTCAACGAAAAAAATAGTTGTTCACCAAGAGGAATCTTTGGGAAGTGCTGGATCCCTCTGCTCATGTTCCTAGTACCTTGTACTGCAACTTTGGTAGCATGCATTGAAACAAATCTCCTCCCCAAAAAACAAAAAAACAAAAAAAAAAAAACACTCACTGAGCCAACTATTTTTGCGAATACCGTATCTACAAGACTACAATCTGTTGTGCCGCTACTGACAGGAGATGCACATGTCTCTCTTTTCTTTACTCCAAGATCATCTCTCGGCCTCTTTGTCCCTGGCAAAAATGGTGAGTAAAAATGATCAATACATTTCAAAAACAACTTCAAATGCATGATCAACATACATCATAGGGGTGGGAGAAGTCAGTACGATCATCATAGAGCATGCATCGTTCCAACATGTTGCGTATTGCCATTAATATTGGCCCCTTTTGCCACACGCCCATACCATGGGTGCTGAAGTGGTCGAATCAGCGTCCTGCCACGGATTTCACTTGGGTGTCCCATGGTATATGGCACATGACTAACTAAGGCCCTGTTGGGTGAAGCTGTAACTTTTGAAAAAGCTGCTGTGAGCTGTGAGCTGTGAAAAAGCTGCTATGCGAAAAGCTAAAGCTGTTTGGCTAAAGCAACTGTGAAATTGTAGGATGTGTATGAAATACCTATAATACCCCTAGAGGTCTGGAAGTCTGTTTATATGCAAATTGCTTCAGAAAATTAATTTGTTCACTAATTCACATACTAATGAATATTTGAAAGAGTAAAATTAAAATTTTATAAGTTTTGCATGCAGGCTAGGTGATGCGCCATGCAGGCTAGGTGACCGTGGCCACACATCTAGAGATGTACAGTTCGCACTACTTGTCTGTATAGGGTAGATATAAGTGTATTCCAAGTGTATTTTTTTATTTGTTTTTTCTATAGGAAAACGGCAAGTGACATGGATGTGCTACTGTGGCCTTGCTCGTCCATTACGGCGCAAGCAGAGCACACGGCATGGTGCATGGCGGCAAGGATTGCGGCAGACGAGCCGCGCGTGCGGGAGGGGAGAGAGCTGTGGCCGGCCGTCCAAATCAGGTGGAGGTGTCGCCGGCGCAGGGGCAACCCAGCCCTGCAGGCCGCCGGAGCTCACGAACGGATAGAGCCCGCGGCAGAGGTGCTCGCGATGGCCGTGGATGGGGCCAGAGAAAGATGGACGGCCGGAATCGAGGACGACGTCCGAATCAGGTGGAGGGGTCGCCGGCGCAGGGGCAGCCTAGCCCTGCTGAGCAGCGACCGCCGGAGCTCGCGAATGGGCGGATCCCACGGCAGAGGTGCTCGCGATGGCTGTGAATGGGGCCGGAGAGAGATGGACTGCTGGAATCGAGGAAGGCGCCGGAGCCGACGAGATGCGCCGCGCGGAATCCCTAGCGTGGACGAGATGCGCCGCCGGAATCCCTAGTGTGGCGGCCTCCTCCACGCGTGGACAAGAGCCCCCTGTCGGGCGGATGCGAACGGACGGGGAAAAATAACGAAGCGTTTTCTTCCTAACCCATGCCAGTGCGGGTAATTTTCAGGAAAGTCCCACGCTACAGCAGCTGAAAAGTAGGTTTTCTCCGGCTGTGAGAAATGAACTATGCCGCAGCTGACTTTGGCAAAAGCTATTGACCCAATCAATACTCTTTGGTCGGCTTTTGTACTTTTAGGAGCAAAAGCTAAAGCCAAAATCTAAACAAACAGGCCCTAAATGGCTATCATGCCAAAGCTGCCATGGACATGATATGATAGCTATATTATAGGCTATACCATAAACAAGGGTTAGACCTTGATGATTTCGATAAAATATAATAGTCTATAAAGTAAAAAAAAGAGACAAAGTCCACCCATTCTTTACAAAAAGGAACACGTAAAGATATATATGCCAATATTGACTCACATTTCTTTATTCTATATCTCAAAAAATTATCACGAGCTTTATCTACTTATCTCACAACCACCAGGGGATCTAGAAAATAAGGGCGTGCGTTTGGATTGGAGAAACGTTCCAGTTTCTAATGAGAATCACCGAAATCACTTACAAACGGTCTTTCCAGTAGGTGATCGAAATATGAACGTTTCACCATTTCTACATACGCATGTGAAACGACAAGAGAGTCTTCCAGCACGTGATTCGAAATATGAACGTTTCACCGTCTCTACATCCGCATGCGAAACGGCAAGAGACAAGTTTTGCACAGATTCTCATCCCATTGGTTCTTACTCTTTTTTTGGTTCATTTTTTCAGTTAATACTTTCTTAGTGTAGCAAGTTAAAATGACTTTTATTTAAGTTGTTCTCCACCCACATAAAAGTTTATATTTTTTTGAACTTTTTATTTGAAGATTTTTTAATCAAAATCTGGTTTAGCTATACGATTTCGTAAAGTGTTTCCAATTCAACATCAGAAACACTTTTTTTTAAAAAAAAATTGAATCTGAAACGTTTCTGCGAGACTCAGGAGTCCTGTCAAATGCATAGGAGTGCTTCTCCATTGTCTTTTATATCTAGTATTTCCTCTCGACTTTTCATAGGTGCCAATCAATTTTAAGGAGGGGGCTTAGGATGGGCTTCATGCTTCGAGTAAGGGTAGCGGGGCTTGGGCCTACCTAGCCCAAGTGCTAGATCTGCCCTATTCACAACATGCCATTCCTACTTCTGGATGGATGAAGTAATTTTAGTTTGTCGTGACATCTTTGATCGTTGCTTATCATTATTGCCTCTCCCTTTCTTGGTCAATGGTGGACCTAGGACAGTCTGACAAGAAGAGGCGGAGGGGTGGGCTTCTTGCTTTTCTTATCATCTTCCTCTTCTTTACACATGCCTAAAAGTTATTGGGAAGACTTGAGAGCCTTCATTGTGATTTCACTATGAACCCATTGAAAGTTCATGTTTGGTTTTGGGTAATTGATGAAACCTAGTTTACTAATGTTTACTCTAAGTGTTTCATGAGATTAATTAGCAAACAACAAGATGGAGCAAAGGACCGGGTCGGTGGAGGCCACAAGTGAAGGGCAATGACGGCATCCATGTAAATAGTGTAAGTCCATCAATAAGAGAAGAAAGTCCTAATGACGGCATCAATGCAAATGGTATAAGTCAATGGTGTCCACAAGCTTCATCAAGAGATAAGAAAGAAGATGGAGAAAATGTAGGAGCTCAAGGCAAAGGTATAACAAATAGGATTTCTTTTGCTTTTGGTGATCAAGACTCTATAGAGAGAATGATCACGTTTAGGATAGATAGCTGTACTATCAAGAGGGGAGAAATCGTTCGTGAAATGCTGTTATTAAAGTGCCACTAGGTGTTCATATTCATTGCATATGCATGTAGATGTTAGTGGCACTAACAAAACCCGTGAAAAACTCTTTGGAAAATGCTAACACACGTGCACTAAAGTGAGCGACACTTTGAAGTGTTAGCGCCTTTAAAAACGGGGTGAAGTTTGAGAGTTAGAGAGGGGTTTGGGTCCTCTCTCCCTCCTGCTGAGCTTGCGAGGCAGGATTCAGCGCTTTTCGGTGAAATCTCAGTGTAGAAAAGTGCATCGAAAACTTGCCAAAATCTTCCGGTGGTTAACTCTTTGAAAATGTGCAAAAACGTGTGCACCAGACGCTGAGAGCGTCCGGTGTCGGTTCGGTGAAGTTTTCACCGGACGCGCTGGGAACACTGTTCCAGCGTCCGGTGCCTATGCCGCGGCGAGCAGCAGAGTGCCGTTGGAGCGGCGAACGCTGAGGAGCATCCGGTGACCATGCACCGGACGCGTCTGGTGAGCAATTGAGCTCTCTGGATGCTCTCTGCATGGACACCGGACACGGGCGTCGGAGCGTCTGGTGTGACGGCCCCGCGTCCGGTGTGAACGCGCGCAGCAGGCGTTATGCTCAACTAGGATTGACATGAATGGGAGAATATATCAAGCATCATCGAGAAGAAGCAAAACTAGAATGGTGAAATTCTATTTTCTAAGAAAATACATGATGCTCAACTAGGGTTATATTCAATGATTTAGTGAATCCTAAATCTCAGCTAGGGTTAGCCAATGTGCTAGGGACTAACATATATTCTTCTTTCATTCTTCCTCCCAAGATTGCATCCCCTACTGCCATCTATCATTCTCTACCGCCTACCATATGCTGTATTGCCATCTTGCGGATGAGCGGTCATGCCATAGATTCCGCTCTTGGCCGTATCATGGCAATGCTGCCATTGGACATGATGTGAGAGCTTGGGTAGCTACATTGTTCGTCATACAATGAAAGGATTAGATCTCGGTAATTTAGACACAATGTAATGTTAAAATATTTGATTTTAGTGGGTCAAATAAAGAAAAAGAGACAAATTCACCTATCTGTTGCAAAAGTAGTACTCCCTCCGTACAAAAATAGATGTCATTCTCGTTTTCCGAGAAGTTAATCTTTTTCAACTTTGACCAATTATATATGAAATAATATTAATAATTAAAATACATAATTAGCATCATTAGATAGATCATTGAGTACACTTTCATAATAAATTTGTTTGGAGATATAAATGTTGTACGTTTTTTCTATAAACATAGTCAAAGTTGAGAAAATTTGACCGACACGTATCCCATAACGTCATCTATTTTGGGACGAAGGGAGTATGTATCTTAAGATATATAAGTCAATATCGTCTCACAATTTTTTTATTTTTTAAGAATTGTCATGTGTACGCATATGCGTTATGTACTTATCTCACTACATACCATTTCTGTTTCTTTATGGATGAAGTAACTCTTAGTTTGTCATGATATCTTTGGCAGTTGTTTAATCATTATTGCCACTCTCGGTTAGTGGCAGGCTTATGACAATCCGACAAGAGAGGCCGAGGGGTTGGCTACTTGCATTTGTTCTCCTCTTCCTCTTCTTTATACATCCGCAGAAGTTTTTGGAAATGTTTGAGAGTGTTCATTATGATTTCACTATGATGCTATAATATTCAAGAGTTATAGACAAAGATAGCAGAGAAAATGGTAGAGACGTTTTTCGATTTTAAATTTATGCAATACATAAGAAAAGTGTATGTGAGTACAACGAAAGAGTGGAAGCCACAAAAAAATCTAAGAAAATACATTATGCTAAACTAGGGTTATTATAGTAACATGATTCATGGAATGGATTGTCCTAATCCTTAATGTGTTCCTAGCCATTGGATATCAAAAGATTTAATTGATCAATGCTCGTATCTCATCTGGATATCAAAAGATTTAATTGATCAATGCTAACTTTTACCCTTTTCTCATTTTCCCGCCGTGCTTCCGTCCAGTTGGATACCCATCTAAATTTTCGATCTAGTGAACAGGAAATATAAAAATCAAATCCCGTCTTAATCACCATTCGATGAACTATCCACAGACAATAAATAGATAGATAGATATAGATATATACTAGATAGATAGATAGATGGATAGAAAGAAAGAAAGAAAACAATTTGCTGAATTTTATATCAAAAAAATATCTGACAGTGTCTTCTTCCTGAAGGCAGCCGTGTGGAGCGAAATGGGGGAGCCCTGCACTTTTTAAGGGATCCACCGCGCCTCTCCCCCACCGTTCCTTCCTTTTCTCTCCACCATCGCTCACTGTCTGTTGGTGCTCCTGCCGGCTACCCTGCCCCCTCTTCACTGTTCTGTTCCTCGCATCCCACAGGAAGGGAGCACCGGAGCAGCACACGCAGCTTTGCTCGAAGGAGGAAACGCCCAGCCCGCAGCTCTAGCCGTCGTCTATCTCGTCTCGTATCGGAGTCGAAGGAAGGGAGAGGCGGATGGCATGAAGCGACCTACCAAGAATGAGAGGCTGGGCTACCCCCGGCACAAGTAGAGGAAGAACCGCCCCAGCAGCCGAGCCACAGGGAGCAGGAGGAGGACGGGGGAGGGGAGATGGGCAACTGCGGCACGCGGGAGGAGAATGCCGTCGTCGCTGCGCACGCGCAAGGTATCCATCCACCATCCTTTTCGAGTTTGCCCGCGGTGGATTTCTGGGCTCCCCCCTCTTGTCGGTGCTTGTTTGGATCTCAGGTGCGGCGCTTCGAATTCCATCAAAATTTCATCTTGGTGGATTGTTCCTCAGGTTCTCTGAGCTCTTGGTTCTCCGGTTCACCGCGGATTGCCAGAAATACTCTTTTTTCCCCCTGTTGTGGCGGCTTTTGGTTTAATCAGTAGTGTGGCGATTTGGTTGCGAAACTGGTTTTTTTTTCTGGGGGAGGGTTTGTCCCATGTTGTTAATATTACAGAAGGATGGTTTTGATTGGAGTCACATGCCAAATTTCACTCCAAATGTTTGATTTTGATACTTCAGTTGTGGGGTTTTGATGACTTCTTTGGTTCATTCCCCCCCATGAGATGAAATCCTCATTTGCTCCTGGTTTATCTTCTTTGGTTCAAAACGCTGGTTTGATTCGTCGTCTTGTCGAGGTTGTTGATCTATGATCTCTTCTATGCTGCATCTTCTTGTGAAGTTGCCATGTCACCTTGCGCTTCCTTATCTTCTTGATTCTTGTATCCCGAAGCCTACTTGATTGTGTACATTGAGAAAATCTGATGGCACTTTTCCCCAGCGTGCTTCAATTTCTGTGCCCTCCTCTCCTTCCCGCTACTATTGACTTTCAATTTCGCACGGATAAAAAAAATCACGATCCTCCAAGTTGAATAAACATAGTCTGTTCTAGTTGCTACTTGCATTTTTTAAAGCAATTTGAGCTTTTCTAATTTACACATGCCACTGTGCAGTAGATCTGGTCCCCTGACCTCTTTACTTTTTTTTTTTTTGAAATTCTGACCTCTTTACCCTTGCAGTAATCAATTTGTGCATGTGTATCTCTTCTTTATTTATTTCCTGCTTTCTACTCGGAAGTATTATTTTAGGGGGAAAGGTCATTTAATGGATGCTAAGCAGTTGGCAACTCATTCATTTCCACTTGTTCTTTATTTTACTTCTATAATAATTTCCAAATAGAACATTATTGTATCTCAGCATGAGTAAATGATTCAAATTCTACACGGATCCTTGAGGTATACTTTTCAGTGACCTATACTACTCACATAAAACTAAGAGAATTTTTACTGTGATGAACTTTTGGTACTTTCATCTTTATACCCGATATATCCTTGTTAGTTGTTACTTGAAGTCTGTAGTTACATACTGGTTGATAGTTACACTTCATATTTCATTCATTCTTTTGTTTTTTGGGTTGAGGACTCATATTTCCTTCTCATGCTTTCAGTTCAACAACTCCACTTGTTACAACATCCTGCCAAGAACACCATTGCAGATAGGAAGCACACCCGCACCTCATCAGATATAAGTGACCCTTCCACACCTAGGAAAGTTGAAGATGCTAAGAACATTTCCATATACAACGATGTGATTGCCTTCACATTGTTTGAGCTAGAGACAATCACAAAGAGCTTCCGTGCTGATTATGTTCTTGGCGAAGGAGGATTTGGGACTGTTTACAAAGGTTACATCGATGAAAATGTCAGGGTTGGGCTGAAGTCACTGCCTGTTGCAGTCAAGGTGCTCAACAAGGATGGACATCAAGGGCACAGAGAATGGCTTGTGAGTAGATCAGTAATTTTCATGCCCACTACCTTTTCATTATATGCATGGAAACATTGAAAATTGTCTACTAATATGGTGTACTTGCACACTATGCATGGCACATCGACATGGATACATTTAGATATCATCAGGTGCATGTCGCTAACAAGCACGCTGACAAATAAAATACACATATGAAAGATTCCATGCAATAATGTTTCATTGGTAATCATGTTTTTGTTTCCATGGCTGTCTGCATTAGTTCTCACTACTTTGTCGCAGTGGTTTTTTGACCATGGCATGGAAAATTGATAAGCTGCTAAGGTTATCTGTAGTGATTTCATGCTCATTTACAGAGGTGTGCATTCCTTGAGTCATGCTATTGTTGACAAATAACATATTTTATTTGTCTTGCTTCAAAATTTGAAAGGATAAGTAGCTTACTTGCATGACCAGATTAAGAAACATTACCAAGCAAAGAAACTTGAGGCATGAAGATGGAAATCCATGAACAATGTGAATTTATTCGAAAGGTTAAGTAATTGTATGTAGCTGCCTGTAAAATGCTATTGAGTTATTTTTGCACATGGTTTAATAGTTATCATGCTTATTAATAGACTACAAAATTATTATTCCAATATTGTGTTTTGGTGCAAACAATGTAAAAATGGTTTATCCATCTCTGTATTTATTTCAGACCGAAGTTAACTGCCTGGGGCAGTTGAGGCATCCAAATTTGGTGAAGTTGATCGGATATTGCTGTGAAGATGACCATCGGCTGCTTGTCTACGAGTTCATGTTTCGAGGAAGTCTAGAAAACCACTTATTCAGAAGTAATCCTTCTACTCCTGTTTGTCAGCTTGTGAATAGCATCATAACTGTGTTCAGTGATGCCACTTTTTACATACTGTCTTCTGTTTTCTCGAATGCTGTCCACTGACCACAATGCCTTGGGCTGATAAAAATGCGGATGATAGAATTACACTTTCATTTTCATAAATATTGTCGGTATGAGTTGGGCATATTTTATTTCCCTGCCAACAACTGATTCATTCACCATCTTTGGAATTTTTTTACATGTTATTTCCAAAATAACCACTAAGCATCCAACTCTTGAACTTGCTGGTGGCTCAAAATCCTGGATGATTGCTTGCTTAGTAAAATGTTGATTTTGCTTGATTACAAGCGATACCTAGCTGGCATTTTCTGTATTCTGTATGGACATTTTAGGCAACTTCCCAACTGACCTTTTGACTTGGAACATATAAGAAATGATCTAGTTTACAATTACGCACCACACCTTCCTGTTAATTTTTCTACATCTGTTGAGTTTTCTCATGTTTAATTACACACTACTATAGCTGTTACTAACTACGTTTCAAGAAATGGACAAATAACTGAATGCTTTCCACTGCTAGCACTATGATATATATTGCCATGCACTGTTTTCCTTGATTCATTCACAATGAACTTTTATTTCAGACGAGGGAAAGTTTGTTGACCAGATATCCCATTTTTCATGTTCTCAGAGACAGCTACACCATTACCCTGGGGAACTAGGATGTCAATTGCACTGGGAGCTGCTAAAGGGCTTGCTTGCCTCCACAATGCTCAAAGGCCTGTCATCTACAGAGATTTCAAGACATCAAATATTCTGCTGGACTCTGTTGAGTGTTAATCCTCATGCTTTCTTTTCCTTTTCAGTTCTGTTGATATCATTCAATGGGAATACATATATGTTTGACATATTTATCTTTTTGTTTCCATCACCACAGGATTATACTGCTAAACTGTCTGACTTTGGCCTGGCAAAAGCTGGCCCTGAAGGTGATCAGACACATGTATCAACAAGGGTGATGGGAACCTATGGTTATGCTGCCCCTGAATATGTGATGACTGGTACTACTTTCTCATTGTTTGTATATATATGCTTTGTATTTGCATTTCTCAGAAGATACCATCTAACTGTTCGGATATGAACTTCATGGAAAATTTCCATACACTAAACTATTATTTCTACTGCATGAGCTGAGATCACATATTTGGCCATTTCTTGTGTCTTTCAGTATCTGAATATAACTCTGTAGCAACGTTTATAGGCAGAAAAAAAAAACATTCTTCTTAATGCATGATCTGATATATATACCACGCATACAATACACCTAATGATACCTAATGTGCAGGTCACTTAACTGCTAGAAGTGATGTCTACAGTTTTGGCGTCGTCCTTCTGGAGCTCTTGACAGGGCGCAAGTCAATTGACAAATCACGGCCCAGCAGGGAGCAGAGCCTGGTTGACTGGGCCCTTCCCAAGCTCAATGACAAGAGAAGGCTTCTCCAGATCATTGACCCGAAACTGGATGGACAGTATTCGGTCAGAGCTGCTCACAAGGCCTGCAGCCTTGCATTCTACTGCTTGAACCAGAACCCCAAGGCCAGGCCGCTTATGAGCGATGTTGTTGAAACCCTCGAACCGTTGCAGTGCAGAAGTGGAAGCGATGGATCTGGCCAATCTTCTGGCCTTCCAGACTATAGAGGTCACCGCAGGCTAACCGGGAACAGCGTCCACTTCAGGGCCATCCCAAACCCCAAGTGCTCCCCCGCTGTCCCGGCTTGCAGAGTGCGGTGATGGTGCTGTGTTTCAGTTGAAGCTGCTGGGATAGGTTCAGTTGTATATTGCGACCATGGGTGGTGACTGGTGTGGGTGCATGTATGCGCGCTTGGCGGGTTTTTGGTTTCTCGGGTTTTTGGCCAGCGTTTTGATGTGTAAATTTGATCTGCATGCTGCTGCTGCTGCTTTGTAAGGCCCTCTAATTTTCACTGTGGTCTTATGTATCCTTGACTGAACGAGCCATGCTGGTTCAGGATTAACCCTAGAAATGAAAGGCTGAACTAAGAGCGGTTGGATGGTTGATATGGCATGTGGTGCTGTTGTTCATATCTGATCAGTCTATTGAATTTCTTGGCAAGTTCTCTCTTGTTTGGCATCCTGCCATAGTAGGGAAGAATAATGGTGTGGCCTCTTGATGCATGATGGTAAACAATTGTATAAGGCTGTTTCCCTGTGCTGGGATCATGATCTGAATTGGCTGCCGATGAATTGGGATTTTGGCCTGCTTTGCTTTTGAGGCTGCACCTTTTTGCAGCGTCTATTCTCAATAAACATGGTTGTGTGCATATAAATATCGTGGTGTATCTTTGCTACAACAGATATTCACTGTGCTACAATAGATGTTTGCAGGGGTGATTCTTGAGCATTGGAGAAGGTTTCTGAACATTTCCTATGCCGATTCTGCCGGTGTCAGTGGCAGGAGGCACGGCTAGGAAGCCAGCGAGGAAGCTGGCGGCCGCCACGTGGGGCAAAGCCGGGACGGGACGCGCCGGCAACAGGTGTGTCGCCGCCGCCGAGGGAGGCGGCGACGAACCGATGAGCACGCCGGCGACCAGGTCCGCTGGGGTCGTTCCAATTTGCAAAGTCCAAACAGTGTGTCTGAGTTTGGGCTTGACAAAGCTGATTGTCTGGGCCAACGGATGGCCCATTTACTTGTGCCCACTGAAGTATTTTGCTGTTGAGGCCCGCTGTGGATCTGGCCCACTATGATCTAACGGTGTCGGTTGGGATCGCATTCGCACTCATGTTCACTCACAGCTAAGCAAAATGGATCGGATACGGATGGATATCACTCATATTATATTTGTTTTTATATTTCTATTCGGATTTGGATTCGAATGTGGATTGTATCAGCTATATCGGATAGAATACGATTGGATATCGACATCATAAATATACGATTTGAGCATTCGGATATGAATACTGTATCGGATATTGAATATCTAGACTTAGATACGGACAAATAAAAACTCCTCTAAATAGATTTTGTTTCAAATACAGTCGAAAATATCCGTACCACGGTGGCTTGGTTCCATGGTGCTTTGGATTTGGTGCGGCACATGCTCCCACGCGGTCTAGACAAAGGAACAAATCCTAGTTGCACAACCTGCGTCTGGCCACGGTCCTAGCAATCAAATATGCCTTATAAACATGACCCTATGATGATACCGGTAAAAAAAAATACTGATACTGCCATAATCCCACTCTTGCCATGGTCATGGCCTCCATCATCGTTCGCATTAAACTGTACGTATCGTGCGTAATGAGGTGAAGAAGGCCAGCTTTTCTTTTATCTTTTAGAAAGAAAAAGAAAAGGAAGACAGATGTCAAGCCTTCGCAAATTTGGTGTCTGATCGGAGGGGCATAAGATATGAATATCAGATTCAAAAGCGTGCCATATAAAAAGTAGATGGAACGTAGGAGGCAAACAAGTGTCACCGTTGGGGTCACTCGTGTATGTAGTTTGACTCATAGGATGTCTGGAAAAGATTCTACTCCTACGCGGTACACTCCTATCTTACCCTTATCCTGTCATGACCAAATGACGCTTTTTATTTGTCGGGTTTAAAAGGGAAATGTCGTGAAAAAAATATTCCTGCTCCACGTAATGTGCCATATATTTGTTGTACTAACTAGCCTTGTGAATAAATAATTGTTGTATCAATTAGGCAAAATTGGCCACATGACACCGAAAATGCTCTCTTTTTATCACAGGACATGCAAATACTTCCACTGTTCCAGTGCTAAATAAATAACTTACTTAAGTTGTAAATTTGTCCCAAAAGAAATAACATTCTATATAAACATGGAACACGTTCCTCTAATATGTAAACTAATCATGGGTGGATGAAAACAATAACTGCCAAATCCTAGAGATAAGCTCGGAGAAAGGAAATGAGATGAAGATACATGTGTCTTTTGACAGTGTTCACTACTACATTTTCAAAGGTCACGGTTAATCGTGACCTTTACCGAGGCGGTTGTGTACCCGCCATGGTAAATCGAAATAAAAAACAAAAAATAAATAAAAATCCACGGACAGGCCCGCCAAGCCTATCCATGGGCCTGGCAAACCCATCCGCGCGCCCGAGGCTGGGCCGCTGCGTGCCCGCCGCCCCGCGCGCAGATCCACCATGGCCAGGTTGCCGCGCTGCCGATGCCGGGCCGCCGAGGCCAGGCCGCCATGCCGCGAGCGTGCCCTGAGCCGGGCACCGAGAGAGAGAGAGAGAGAGAAGGGAGGGAGAGGGCCGCGCCCCGTGCTGCCTGCTGTGGAGGGAGAGGGAGGTAGAGAGAGGCGGGGGTGAGAGTTAGGGTTAGGTTAGGGATTTCACTTCCCCTTTATATAAAGGATATGAAAGTGGGCTGGCGTGGGCTATCGGGTTAGGCCTTATTTTTGGAAGCGGTTGTTTTCAAACGACTGCCTCGGTTAATGATTTACCGAGACGGTTGACTTAAAATTGACCGCATCGGTTAATCTATATTAACGGAGGCGGGTATTTTAATTGCCCGCCTCGGTTAATCGATTTTGCGAGACGGTTTTTTCTAACTGTCTCGGTTAATAAAAAATAACCACCATGGTGGCATTAACCGAGACGGTTATCCTTCCTGCCCGCCTCGGAAAAAAATGCAAACTGAAAGTGCATCTAGCCCTTTAGTGGGTTTTGGTGAATTGAATAACAACACATTTAAAGGTCTAACAAGTTTGCTAAGTGTGTCCAAGGTTTAACAAGAAAGCAAACTTGATGGTATTCCACATATTGTTCAATGAAAGCCAATATTGTGTATTGTTGTGTTGGGAGATCATGAAGACAACCTAGTTCAAGCAAACGACAACAATGCAAATGGAATTGATGAGATGGCTTATATGGTGGGATATCATAGCATCATGATAAAGCAAGCATATTTGGCAAATGAAATGAGATATGAGTTGATGGTTTTGAATTGGTCTCAATAATGGCTTGCTTTTCATGAACAAGAAGAGTTTGATAATGGACTAGCTTTGGTCAAGCTAGAAGTATGAATATATAGATTGAAGTAAGTGTTTGGAAAGTCAAGTCAAAATAAAGTGGATATAAGGAATCGTGAATTGGCTTGACTACATTAATAATTCATATGTATATCATTCTATGTGAAGCTTGATTGATCTCAACATTCATATCTAGAAGATATTCAAGCAAGGATCACAATATTGAAGAAATGGTTTTCAATGGATGCTTAATATGATATGACTTGAGTATGGCTTGATAAGGTGAAGATAGTAAGGAAAGGACTTCGAGGGACTAAGCGAAGGTGAAGGGTAAGCAATGGCTTGTACCGAGGTACCATGGCTAAGGTGAAGAAGAGAGTACTTGTATTGAATCGAGGAACTAATCAAGGTATGAGGAGTTATGTTGTGTTGAGGATCAAATCATTAGTGGAGGTGACTTGAAGTCATGAACTAAACTCACATATGTTGAAATGGTTCAAGTCACATGCTCTAGGTGTGCTTACTCGAAGAGATGAGACAGGGATGATTGCAACCCCTTATGAAGTGATATTGAGAAGAAATGGCATATGAAGACATTGAAAACTCAAGTGGTTAAATCGGTTTCATTCTCTTTATCTTGAGTATAGGTATGCCGTACTATCAAGGGGGTTTCTAAAGGACACCTGTCCAAGTGCTGAACCAAGTGCTCATATTCTAGAAATACCATCCTTACACTCTGACAAATCCAGCAAAATAAACCGCACTTTATTTCGCTGGATATTGCCAGTGCGGCAGTGCCGCACTTTAACCGACCGTTGGACGGCAACATATAAATACTACTTTTCTTCCTCCTAACGGTCACTTCTTCTTCCCCACGCCACACGCTCGATTTAGAACAGAAAAAGAAGTCTCCCTCTCTCCTCCATTGTTGCTCCTCCCCTCTCAAGTGGATCCACCATTCCAACCAGCAAAACTTGAGAGAAAAGGCAGCAAACTTCGATTGGAGGTTAGATCTACTGCTTCCCAAAGTTAGAGAGCACTTGGTTCACGTTTGGCCGGCGTTCTTAAGTTCCATACCCTTGGAGCTTTGCTCCTATGTGACAGAACCACCTTAACCATAGGACCCACGTGCACTGTCATCGTCCCTAAGGACCCATGATCAGTCTGCACGAGTTCCCCTTGACCTAGGTGGCTTGCCGGGTTTCCTCGGAAACCCTAACTCACCCGAGGATCTGATTGTAAAGACCTTACAAATATTACAATAGTTTACACAAATAAAATGAATCAGAGTAGAGAGTGCGGAAGTATTACATAAATATAGGTTTACAAATATAAATTACATTATCCCAACCAGAGTTTCGTAGTGGAGTAGCATCATACAACTAAACACCCTGCCCAAGGGTTATAGCATACACATGATCATCCGTGCCCGATCCGCCAACCGGCACGGTCTCAAGGAGAACTGTACTCTCGGCTCACCTGCAACAGGGGTTAACAAACCCTGAGTACTGGGGTACTCCGCAAGACTTACCTGACTAAGAAAAAGGAATGAGACTCAAGAATGTAGGCTGAAGGGAGTCAAGGCAAGGCTTGAGCAAGAGTCAAAGGGTTTTGCAGAAAAGCATTACTATCCTATTTCAATATTTTACTCAATCTTATTTTAATCATAATCCATAATTCCAAATTCATTCTCATATATCATCATACTTTCAAATTCTTAATTATTCTCAAAAACACCTAGTTTCGAACCACTTTTCAATTGTAGGTCAAAGGATCAAGTCTCCATATCCGAGGAGCAACGACGATTCGAATCGATTAGTACCCAGCTGGGGATCCCTATCCACACTGCATATGTAGCACTTAAGCTTGCATATACCAACCCCGGCTACCACAGCTTTTCTACCCCTGAACCGGTTCTGCGCCACCCGAGAGCACAGTACTCCTCTCCTCTCCAGGCACGCCGGCCACGAGGGTACACGCTACTCTCGCCATCTCTCCACTCCCAGTGCATGGTTGTTGGTTCAAATAGTAGAGCCACAGGAGTTAGGGCTTTCCGTAGTATGTGGCTAGTTGCAAAGTCTCGATCACAGCAGTCCTACAACGAACGGTCCCTTATTCTTTTTCCGCCGGTGACATTGCATTGGGACTCTAACCCAAGTACAGATGTCCCAACGGTTTTCAAACCCCTTTTCCGCCGGTGGTCAAGCATTGGGACTCTAACCCAAATTCACAACCACCGAGCAAGAAAATCCCTTCTCGTCGGTGACAATGTACTGATCAGGTGCACAGCCACCGAACGAGAATATACCAATTCCCTTTTTCATGAATTAATCATTAGCATATATATATCACAGAGCTCAAAAATAGCATTTTATGCGAAATCTAATTTATTTAAGCAGGGCTAAACATTTCAAACATTTTATTTTAAAATGAGTTCTAGATATTTCAGTGGTCAAGATTGGTAATGCAGCAATTGGGTCATCAATCAACTCCTATCAACTTAATGTGGTAAATTAACTCAAGTTATAAACGTTTTTGAAATCACAAGGAGAGGGGCTGAATGCACCGGGGCTTGCCTGTGTTACAGGTCTGTCACTTCCGCCAGAAAACCAGAGAAACCCACTTGACTTCTCCTGACGAATAATTCTTCCATCGGGAGCAATCAAGAAATTCTTCCGAGAACCCAGTCACTACACGTAAAATCATGATGCATGCTTACATGGTGCGGAATGACATGAATGGAAAATGTAGAACAAACATTTAATTAACAACCTTGAGTACAACTTTCCTTCACGGTAAAGTTGCAAAACATTTCTCAAAAGGTAAAAGGGTGTTTTCACATTTCATTTCTATTGACCATTTTAACAGTCATAGAAAGCCGCTGCACTTGTTTAATATCTACCGCAATACACTAGTAAACGTGCCAAGGATCACTTATAGTGAATTACCCAGGGTCAACATTCAATGCTTAAGTCGCACAAACCTAAATAACTAGGGTTTACTATTGGTTTTCATCACTTAAGTAATTAAACATATATTAAAATAAAATAAAATTTGTCCAAATGCACTACAAATTTTTGTGGAGATAGCCCACAGTGCAAAACAGTGACTACATAATTTTCATGATTTTTGGATTAATATTTTAATCTATATAATTCATAGAAGTGCCATTTATTAATTAAAGAGCACATTTTTATTTCCTGCAGAAAGTGTTCAAATCCTCCATTTAATATTTTTATAAAATTCTACACGCTTTAGAGAGTTTACATAATTATTTTCATAATTTTTCATGTAGTGAATTGATCCCTACAAAAATGACAATGTGTAATACTATTCCACCAAAATAAAATTAGAAAACCCTTTAGAAATCCCTAATAAAAAGAGAAAACCAAATCGGCCCGACTCGGCCCACTAAGGCACAATCTGGCCCAGGCAGCCAGCCCGCACGCGCGCTCTGGCCATTTTGCACAGGGGCCCTTCGATTAAACGAGACTCAACCCGCGGTCCTCGAGGCACTATTCATACGAGTCTGCTCCCTTGCACTTAACCCCCTGTACTTCTATTTCTTCTCACCCGATACCCCTCACCCTCTCCCTCTCTCGCTGACCGACGAGTCGCCGGCGTTTGACCGCCCCTGGCCGGCCGCCGGCGAGTCGATTGGCCTCGCCGAGAGCACTGGTGTGCCCAGAACACAACGACGAACCCAACGAGCTAGGTAACAATTCCATCTAGGGTTTGGGGGACGCCTAGCCAAGGCCGTGGCAGCTCGGCCGCACCGGCATGCCGCACGCCGGCAAGTGCAAGGTGGTAGAGACCGGGGACAAGCTAGCGCAAGACTCAGGGGCTCACCGCGACTTGACAAGGCGAGGTGGTTGGAGCAGAGGCGGCGTGAGGAAGCGAGTTCGATGATGACAGTGACTTCGGCGGCGTTCACCGGCGACAACATGTCTGTTTTGGCGAGCCTAGGCCACCACAGGAAGAACTGTCAAGCTCATGAGTAAACGAGGGACTAAGGGACGCAAGGACCAATCATCCCAAGACCTAAGGCTCACCCGAGAAGCCTGGCTGCAACGATGGAGCTCGCGGCGGTGCTCTGCGCACCCGCGAGGACGACAATGGTGTTCCGGCATCCTCCGGCCACTACAGCTCACGCGACCGGGTGGAAACGAAGCGCAATAGCAAGACGAGATTGAGGACAAGTGGAATTGTACCATGGCCAGCTAGGGGTGATGAATTTGGTGCTCCAACCGAGCTCGGCCGGAATAATAGGGGTGAAGAGAATGACGACGTGGGGAGATTAAATGGAGGGAAGACCGATCGTGATGGTCGTGGACAGCCCCAACAACACGATGTGCGCGACGTGAGTACCGACATGGCCCCGGACGGCCGGCAACGCACGCGCCGTGCGGTGGCACGCACGGTTCCGTGCGCGAACAGAGGCAGAAAGCAAAACCCTGCTCGAGCACTGTAGCAATTCATTTCCCTTTTCACTGTTTGAAGCAATTACTCCCAAATCTGTGTAGATGCTCGAAAAATTCTCAACATAGAATTTGTAGAACACTTTATTTTGAGCAACTTTGGTTTTTGAACCCAATTCAAATTCTAAACGGATTTAAAATTATAAAAAAGGGGCAAATTCACTATTTGAAGCTTGTTTGCAATTCAATCTAATTCTCAAAATTCTTCTTCATAACTTGAAAATGTTCAAATATAAAAGTTGTTCTATGTGTTGATCTTTATAACTTTTATTAAAAGAGTTTGGTCAGATTCTTGTTACTTTTCGAAGTGGGGTTTCAAATTCAAATTTCAAAACACTGATTAGGGGTTAATTTGGAATCTTAATGCATAAGTTCAAAATCCCCAAATATAAAAGTTGTTCAACTAGAAAATACTTACAACTTTCATTAATAGAGTTTGACCAAATTCTTGATTGTTTTTGAAATTACATTTCAAATTTGAATTTTCAAACATAGGATAGGGTTTTATTTGAAATTATATTTAACAACTTTAAATTTACCCAAAATAGAAGTTGTTTCATTTTGAAAGGGCTACAACTTTTATTAAGGTACCAACATCAAATTCTACTTAGTTTTTGATTTAGGGTTTCGGGTCCAATTAGGGTTTCAAATTGTTTTTTTTTACATTTTCTTTTTGATTAGATAGATAACAAACAACAAACACTGATAGAAATGAACCACTCTAAATCACCTATGCACAATCACATATAAGAATAAAATTTATTTTAGTTAATGCATATTAATTGGGTTTTATGCGAGATGATTTGCAGATGCATATGATGACATGGCAAGTTTTAGTGGCAGCAACACCAGGGGTGTTACATCCTTCCCCCCTTAAATAAATCTCGCCTCGAGATTTAAGATACGGCTAAAGCCTTAGGTTAAGTAATGAAAAAGAAAATGTGTCAAGTAAACATTTTTCAAACTTGACTATAGAGTAAGTTGGGGTTTTATATTTTGGTAGGATTTGAAAGGGATAAATTTTTTAAAAGGGTAGCAATGAACTTAGGAAAGTTTTTAGATGAGTAACTCTCTGATTTTTCAGGTAGCTTCTTCTTCTGAAGGCTGATTCCATTGTATTTTGCACCATCTTGTAGTGATTCTTCCAGTAGCATTATCTTTTCTGGTATCCGACTCACACTGAATACTTGGAGCGTGTCAGATCTGGTTTAATACAACTCTTACCTAGTCAACAACTTGATCTGACACTTGCAGGTACGTCTCAAGTGGTGACACATCCAAAATATCCTGCGCAGCTGATGGGTGTTCGACTAGACCACACTTCTGTCCTTATTTGTTATAAAGAAGATTTTTGTTTGACCTAATCAGCTGTCTCTCAACACTAAAAGTTTTAAAATTTATTTCTTCAAAGTAATCCTTTTATGAGAAATATCAGTCGGAAATAGTTTTGAGGAAAAATGAGGGCACATTAATTGCAAACTATAATGATTTAGGAACACCGACTACGATACCAGTGCATACACTGGTAAGACCTTAGGTGGCTGCAGTCCACAGAAGATTCCAAGGTTTGACACGGCACCAGAGTCTCGGGTCGAGATATCATTACCGAACACAATTAAAGTAACCTCGGTAAAAGAGAGAGACAGTAGGTCGATTTTGACTATGATGAAAAATGACCACAGACCTTGATACGAGCATATACCCGTCAGAATCTCATGTGGTTGCGAATCACAAGAGATTTCCAGGTTGCCATATTGTATCACAATCGTAGATCATGTCACATCATAGGAGAGTGGATTTGTTTCCACCTATAGTGCAAAGGAAGAGAATTTTAATAGTTGTGGAGCTATAGTATGTCACAATCCTAAACCTCGATACCAGCGCGTGCCTAGCAGAATCTCGGTGTGGCCAGGGGACGCGAGAGACCCTAGGTTTCGACGCGGCACTGTGGTCACAGGTCATGGCACAACTATAGGCACAACCCTAGCGATTTTGGAATAGCATGTCGGATTGGAGTGAGTGGTACGTGTCGGATCAAGGTATGACACGTACACAGATAAAGGTCATGGTCTAGTCCTAGGCTTTCATACTGAGTTTGTGGTGACTTTAGGTGCATGCTAAAGTTTCCATAGAAGTGAATTTTCAAAATAGATGTCAAGACATTTAGAAAGAACCAGGAATCCATAAAACAACCGGGAATCCTCAGCGGATCGCAGATACCATTTCCAAGTGATTGGATCTTAGTTACCACTTCCAAATCGGTTCCCGTTATTTTATCGGATGATATTAAGATAATTGTAAGGACAAAGAGTTTTGAGAATTCGGATAGATCAGATGTGAATTCTTGAAGTAGGTTTTCATATAGTTATAAATAGCAAAAGAATTTTAGAAATTTGGGAATAAATATGGATTTGAATTTTGTAAGGGAGATTTGAAGAATAGCGAAAGCATATTAATTGCAGGCTAGGATCATGACCATTAACCCTGATAGCAACGAGCGTCCGGCAGTATTTTTCCATGGTCGCGATCCATAAGAGACCCCAGATTTCGACGCTGTATCATGGTCATGGATCATGATATCCCATAGACTATAATTACAATAGCTTTCGAAGGGAAGAGTAGTATCTTGAAAGGAGAAGATAAGAATCGACACATGATTTGTTCTAAGAAAACAAAGATTAGCTAGAGTTTTGTAGGGAGTTGGCATTGTAAATGATGCATCCAGAAGTTCCCCAAGGACCAGAAACTTATGGAGCGAAGATTATTAGAGATTGACAAAAACTTGATATATAACGTGATTCATTATCCCTTTTTTTTACAAGTTAAGTTTTCAATGAACTCGATATTTCCTTTTGCAAGAAGATAATTACAGAGTCTAACTTGGAAATTCAGGTGTGCCTAGTACCATTGAGGGCGGCCACGATCATACCACGATACCCGCATACGCTCGGCGGCAAACCATGTGGGTGCATCACACATGGGGCCCCAAGTTTCGTAGTGGTACCGTAGGTCGGGAATGACTTACCTCATCGAGGTACTAGCATTAGTTCGATATTCCAAGTAAGAAGAAGAAAAAGGATCCTTTTGAGAAATCCTTTTTAAATGACTTAAAAGATTATTCTTTTTAAATCCTAAGGTATTGATGACTTTTGAAAGAAAGAAATTAGAAATTAAGCCATTTTCTCAATCTTTTTGCGATGGACTTTTGGTCAAAGGAGTTTTAAGATGGTGGTATGCGGAGTTAGAACCATTTATAGAAAAGGTACAATTGCCAAAACCCTTTCAAGATGATTGAATTGAAAACCTGTTTGAAAATTGGAGAGTGTTTTTGTGGGACTTTAAAATCGGAAAAAATTTGAAAATAATTTTAAAATCAATAAGAGTTTTGAAAGCAAAATATTTTGTATGCCTTATTTTCTGAAACAATTTTCAAAACTTGGTTCGGATGGTTCAGTTTCAAATCAAAGCATAACTTCCTTTCGTTTACTTTAACCCAAACTGACATGGCTTTCGTAATCAATTTGGTTGTTGAAACCCGTCTTTGACTTGAGTTGTTAGGAATTATCACCGGATTCTTTCAGCAAGAATAAGGAAAGCTAGAAGAGTAAAACCGTTTGAAGTAAGCTCTATTTTTGCAAATATAGATGTACTTCATATCGGGGGAATTATTAATAGTTGTAATGTCATGATGCATGAACGTTCCAACGCAAATCAGAATTCTCTGATATATACGCATTATACTAATTAAATTAATTACTAGACTGACATGCACTCAATATTTTCAACATAGGGCATACTTAATGTGCTAATCCACTACTAAGCTCAAAACGTGACTAAAGATCTATAGAAATATTCAAGGAAAGAAACTATAGAATGAATGAGGAAAGTTTAGAGACAACTCGGACCAAACTACCCCATCAATTTTATTCATTCCAAATCATTTTGAAGTTTTGGTAAGGTAAAACTGCAAGTACTTTACAATGAAATGCTCTAATACCACTTGTGACAGAACCGCCTTAATCATAGGGCCCACGTGCACCGTCATCGTCCCTAAGGACCCACGATCAGTCTGCACGAGTTCCCCTTGACCTAGGTGGCCTGCCGGGTTTCCTTGGAAACCCTAACTCACCCGAGGATCTCATTGTAAAGACCTTGCAAATATTACAACAGTTTACACAAATAAAATGAATCAGAGTAGAGAGTGCGGAAGTATTACATAAATATAGGTTTACAAATATAAATTACATTATCCCAACCAGAGTTTCGTAGTGGAGTAGCATTATACAACTAAACACCCTGCCCAAGGGTTATAGCATACACATGATCATCCGTGCCCGATCCGCCAACCAACACGGTTTCAAGGAGAACTGTACTCTCGGCTCACCTGCAACAGGGGATAACAAACCCTGAGTACTGGGGTACTCCGCAAGACTTACCCGACTAAGAAAAAGGAATGAGACTCAGGAATGCAGGCTGAAGGGAGTCAAGGCAAGGCTTGAGCAAGAGTCAAAGGGTTTTGCAGAAAAGCATTACTATCCTATTTCAATATTTTACTCAATCTTATTTTAATCATAATCCATAATTCCAAATTCATTCTCATATATCATCATACTTTCAAATTCTTAATTATTCTCAAAAACACCTAGTTTCGAACCACTTTTCAATTGTAGGTCAAAGGATCAAGTCTCCATATCCGAGGAGCAACGACGATTCGAATCGATTAGTACCCAGCTGGGGATCCATATCCACACTGCATATGTAGCACTTAAACTTGCATATACCAACCCCGCCTACCACGGCTTTTCTACCCCTGAACTGGTCCTGCGCCACCTGAGAGCACAGTACTCCTGAAAGCACTAGTTTGGTTTTGATAATTAATGACATCCTAAGTCTAACCTAGATTGCTAGTGATGGCAAGGTTTTAGGTTGGTCAATCCATGGTGTGAAGCCTAAATGGAAAATGGTGATGACTAAAGGAAGGCTTAATCATGGAAGGAGCAAAGGTGATCAAGTGAGAAGGCAAAGGTATAATCCAAATAGGTTTTCCTTTTGGTGAACAAGACACCTAGTGGGTGTGTTCACATTTAGGATAGATAGCCGACTATTAAGGGGAGAACGAGTGTTGGATTACTTTCAAGTGCTCTAGGTTGCATTTCATGTGCATTGAACTAACACAACCTAGAGATCAAAGTTAGAAACCCTTGTAAAATGTTTTGAAAATGTTAACACACTGTGCACAAGTGTTGAAGACCTTGAGTGTTAGCACATAGAAGTAAGGGGTGAGAGATATACTTGAAAAACCCTGAGAAGTGAGCGTCGGACTGTTAGCAGGGGCAGCGTCGGACCATTGAGTAGAGTCTGACGCCTAACCCTAGTTTTGCCAATGGAGAGCGTCGGACGCTCGTTTTGCGAGCGTCGAACCTTTGCCCTCTTCAGTCCGACGGTGCCGAGCAGTGTCGGCGTGACGCGTGGCGTTTGAGAGAGCGTCGGACGCTAGAGCTTCGTCCGACGGCGAGCGTCGGACTAGAGTCCGACGGTTTTGAGCGAGTTGAAACCTCTCTGGAAGCGTCGGACCGTGGTGATCATTGGTCCGACGGCTAACCTCGCGAGAGTCTGACGGTGGCCGAGCTGTGTCTCGTCTGTGAGAATCGAACGGTCCGACGTCTGGAGCAGTGCGCGCGTCGGACCATCAGCTTGAGCGTCTGACGGTTGGGAAAACGGCGCGAGAAGTAGCCGTTGAGATCCAACGGCTGTGGTTGAATCGAGCTGACACGTGGCGAGATCTAGAGCGTCGGACGCTAACGCTTGGTCTGACGCTGTCGGTCCGACGCCCCGAAAAGCGTGTTAATGGCTGTTTTTCAGTGGGTAACGGCTAGGATTGCACTTAGGGGTATTTATACTCCTTCTCTGGTCACTTGGTGACAACTCTTGCACACTTGAATCATTTGCATACTCTTTGTGAGCATCCTAAGCCTCCCACTCACTCAATTGATCATCTCTTGTTCATCCATTTGAGTTGAGTGATCCTCAAGTGCATCATTACTTAGTGATCTGCATTCTAGAGCACTTGAGAGCAAGCCAAGTGTAACAACCCGGATTTTCGGTAAACCAAAAATCCGAACTTTCTAAAATTTTTCTTGCAATGTGTGTGAAGCATGTAGTTACTAGGTCGAATCGAGACTAACCCGCTAACGATCGTTGCATACATGTAGAGTTGTTTGTAGGAGTGTGCTCGTGTTGGTGAGTTAGTGATGGGTTTGTGTCGGAGTGCACGATTCTATAGCAATTCCCCTTTCTAAATCTCTCCAAGACCCTATAGGATTTATTCGGACCCCTCAATTTACCCGAACAAGTGGAGGGATTATTCTCCTCTCCATGAGTCATAACCCGTTTGATTTCATCTCAAACTAACTCACAAATGTCACCTAAAATTTCTCCGAGTTCAAATATTAGAAAAGGGAAACCATCTACCTTCTCCAATCTAGCCCAACCCTCCTTTCCCCTTTGGCCCGAAGTAGCAGCACAGCCCAAGCAGCAACGCGGCCCATCACTCCACCTCCTGGCCTGCTCGCGCCCCTCTCCTATCACGGTCCAGCACGCCACCACGGCCCACGCGCCCCGCCTCAGCCCACGTCGGCCCAACCAGCCGCCGCACCCCTGCTCCCACCTCCCCAAGCGCCCAGCAGAGCGGGCCGCGCCACGGCCCATCCGGCCCATCTGGCCCAGCCGCGCGCCGCACCCCAAACCCTAGGGCAACCACGCCCGCTTCCAGGGCTAGCGCCGCCGCCGCCGCCTGGCACGAATGCGCGCACGCGCTCTGCATAGCCTCGGCGTCCGTACCAGCTGCCGCGATGGGAGCCACGTGCCCTCGGGCACGGAAGCCGGAGATCGACGCCGTCCATCCATCCTTGAAACCCTAGCCACGCCACTATAAAGAATGGAGCCGAGCTCCTGTTCATCTTCTCCTCCCCGAAGGGACGCCGCCGCCGCTCCCTGTCCACCCCGCGCCACCACAGCCGCAGCGCTGCTCGCCACCGTGGCCGCAACCACCTGCTGCGGCCCGTGCACTGCTTGAGCCGCCTCGCTGTGCTGTGAACGCAGCCGGCCGCTCCGGGCGGCAGCTGGCCGCGCGTCGGCAAGCAACGACGACCACCCCGTGGCCGTGAACGCCTTCTCCGCTTCGTCGAACTGATGCGGCCGAGCAGCTTCGACGTCCCCGAGCAGCACCACCGACCCGCAGCCGTTCGTCACCACGCATCCACGGTGGCCCTGTGTGCGCGCCACTCACCGGACACCGCCTTGCTGGCCGGTGCGCACACCTGTGCGCGTCACCAGCACCCTGCGCCCACCAACGTCGAGCCGGCCTCGGCTCCACCACCACCACGACGCGCACGCCGCCACCCTACACGGCCTCGCCTCCGTTCCCGACGCCGAGCCATAGCACGGCTGCTCCACCTCGACGCCGCTCGGCTCTACTCCGTCCCCGACGTAGCCAGCCATGGACGCCGCCCTGCCTCACCACCTCGACATCCTCTCCAACGGCGCCGCCACCTCGACCCCGTGTCCCTGCTGCAGTCCTTGCCGACTGCGGACACCACCGCGCCCGTGACGCTGACCACGCCACGCCGTGCTCGCCTCTGCGCATCTCTCAGGGCAGCAGCGGTGACAACTTGCGCGCTGCACAGCAGGTCACCAACAAGCCAAGGCCATGTTCCACCTTGCTGGCCACCTCTGCAACTACGGTGAGCTACCAGGAGCCAACTCCCTGCCTTTTTCACTTTGTCTGTCCCTGTTATCTGAGACGTGCCTTCATGCCGAGTTCTAAACCTTGCAGCAAGCTGAGCCGCCCGAAGCCCCGTCGACGCCACCGAACTGACTCTCGCCATCATGAACGCACTGGCCGCTTGTAACCGCACCAAGCCCTCACCGACGGACCGCGAAGACCGGATGCTGCGCCTTTGTTTCCCCGATCCTGGACTGCCTCGCCACCAGAGCCATGGCCGCAGGCATTGTCACCACGACGGAGCCATACCCTCGTCGCCCCGTACGACTACAGCAGCGTTGCGGGTCTCCCTACACAGCCCCGACCCGCCACGGCCTCGACAAACCACGGCAACAATATCCTACACCATCGAGCCCACGGTGAGCCACAACTTCCTCTCTGCCATGGTGAGCACCGTCACCATGCTGGACCCGCCAATTGGGCCATGGCGTTCCACCTCAGGGACGCGTAGGTCGAGCCTCTCCCGGCTCAGGACACTCGCACACACGACACGAGACCCATTTAGCCAAATCGAACCACCGGCGTTCCAAGAACGCCGCCGTGGCCGAGGACTACCCAAACCACCACCTTGATCCTGTTCTGGAATTACCTTATGCCTTTGGACTCCGAGACTGCCGTCACTTTGCTCATGTCACCAAAGGACACGATGGACGCCGATCGAGAAAGGAGAAGGTCACTGGAAGTTCTGCCTGGTCGCCCCGACGCGCACCGACGCCCCGTCCAAGCTTCACCTTAGCTACCGTGCACATCGTTGGAACCCGGCCATGCTCTGCCACCTCCCAGCCACTTGTTGCCACCTCCAGCCAGTCTCCGGCCAGCCACAGCCCCGCCCGACCAGCCGCGACCAGCCCGCAGGAGGCCACGACTAGCCGCGACCAGCCGAAGCAAGCCATAGCAGGCCAGAAGGTACCAACAGCCGGCCTAGTGGAGCCGGAACATGTAGAAGCAAGCCTCACTACTTTTTCTTAGACACTGGCCCTGTCCGACCATGTGCCATAGCCCTGTTGCCACCTCGTGAGGCCCCATAGATAATGTTTGACGGTTGGAAAGCCAAAGTGATATACGACGCCGGACCATTGGACCCCTGCTCTTACTCCTTATACATCTATCCATCATACTGTATCCTATCCTTACGATATGTCTATATCTGTTGTACCCTATCCTTATATTCTATCTGTTGTACCCTGTCCTCACGATCTGTCTTTATCTAAATCTGTAATACAGGATCCATCTATCATAAAGCTATGGAAATGTGCTACTCCGCAGTCTTGTTGTGTTGTTTTGTCTTTTAGTCGTATCATTGGATCTTAATGTTGTTGTGTTATCTGTGTGCCGTACCTTCGAGCCGGTGGTGGGATCGTACCTCGTTCGGACGTTGCGATCGCGGGATCCGTCCTGCCATGACCGTAATGCCGAGTGTAACTCGACCTCTCGTTGGTGTAGCTTGTGGCCGCGAGCATGCCTCGCCATGACCATGGAGCTAGACCCCGTGTGCCGTTCTTTGATTTTTCGTGCGACGACCCTCGCATGCTCGTACCCTGCGCGACCGTCGCATTCCTCTGACTCCTGCGGTGACAACCGCACCGCTATGGATCCGAGTAATGACTTAGTGCCAGTGCACCCAGGTCGTGGTACCCTACGAGAGGTTTGCGCACTTGCGTTCTTCTGTGTATCGCTCTCTTCTGACACCTCGTCTATTCCGTGGCGTGCGTGTTGGAAGAAGTAGACCACCGCTTTATTATGTTTTTCGCTCTTCGTTTTCGTATAAGCTCGCTCTGTTCGATCCCGTCTTGTTCATGGCGATTGGATCAAAGACCGAACTAATTCTTTTTAGTTAGCAAAGCTATGGTCTATATTAAGATCCCGGATATATGCAAGTCGACTCGGTCGACCGCTTAAAAACCATCTTCACTGAAGGTGTGACTGGGAATATGATATAGATGTGCCTAGCTAACTTTTCCCTCTCTTTCTCTCTTTTGATTCTTGATGTTTAAACGCTTGTATGATCGTACCCGTTTGAATCACAGCCTTGGTACCCTACAAGTGGATTAAACACTTGCACTATTTTGTGCAGCATTTATCGTTGGAAATTCCTTGTTCTTTCCTGCTGATCGGCCGTCCTCCGTTCCCCGTCTTCCCCGTGGCGTACGGATCGGAAGATCATGTGCCGTGGTGTTTGCTATGGATAAGCTTTGCCCTAAACCATTTATTATAAAGCCATATTGGCTTGGCTGTGACTTATGCTTGTGCTTAGCAAACCACCACTCTTGTTTCTTGGGTCTAATGAAATCGGACATACGCCGAGAGGGCTAAGCCATGTACCTTTTATTATTTCTTTGCTATTAATGGGTCACCCGCGTCCCGTCGTCTTTTGGTGAATTGGGTGTTTTATTGCCTTGTATTGCTTCGCGGAGTAGCCGTTTCCGGATTAGCGACGATCGGATCGAGACCCGCTGGAAGAGAACGTGGACGGCGCAAGGACCCGCAGAATGGAGTCACCCTGGAGGAGGTGATCCAGCAAAACGACTACACTAACGGAGGAGTGCTCATACCACTACTTCCTCGACAACGCAGGTGTCATGGCAACACCTTCTTTTAGAGAATCCTATTAGACATTGCAAATCTAGAATTGCTAGCGCTTTATATTTACTCCTTTGCTAGTATATGATGCATGTTACTACCTAAGCCGTTACTACCCTGCTTGCAACCACTCTACTATACCACCCGGCTTCGCGCTCACGCTCTTTTATACATATTTCTATCTACCTGTTTGCTTGCATGTTACATCGCTATATTTATCTATTAACTCCACTCGCATTGTATCTATGATGTGATGCTGGTGGTGAACCCCTGGGAATGGTTTGGCTTGGGATGCCGAACTGGTGGTATGTGAGCGTGCTGCATGTGTCTTGGGTGTGTGGTGAGGGTCGAGTCGACCAAGTGGGATACACGACGAGCTGTGTAGGCAAGTCTTGCCGGGAGTTGCATCTGGGCATTCCCACGAAAGATACCTGTGGCGGGTAATGACTTATGAGGTGGTTCCGGGATGTGCATTGAAGTCCCGTGAATGGAGGTGCCGTGGTGGCACGGGGAGAGTATCCCCTAAGAGGAGATCCCTGCTTGGTCAAACCTAGGAAGGACTAGCCCAGGTTCATGGGAATCCTTTACTGCTCACTCGTCTTCGATGGGCGGGGAACGGCTGGACTACTTGGTAGGGCGGTGCCACTACTGCTAGGTTGTAAGGTGATAGGGTGGGCGATGGCGGATGCAGGAAGTTCCCGCACCGTTCTAGATGCGCAGTACCACTGATTGGCCCCGGTACTGCGTCTCCCAGTCTCAGCGTTTCGGTTCGTGCCCGAAGTTACCCAGGGCTGAGTGGTAGGGTGGCATCGACCTAGGCAAGCAAGCACCCGGAATTCTGCCTAAATGATTGTACAGCATCGATGATGGCTAATCTTGTGAGTGGTAAAACCTCTGCAGAGTGTATGGTTGATCGATCGATACATATGCCGATTCGTCGGCTATGGACCTTTCCTGTGAAGCTCTGTCTAGTGTAGAGAGCGATATTCTTTTCTTCCCCTGGTTGATGATTGTCCGGCAGTGTGCCCGATGCGGCAGTGTGCCGTTGAGGCAGGACCCGAGAGGGAGTTGGGCCTGTCGACTGAGCGTGAGGTGTGTGTGTGAGGTGGTGTATGGGTGGGATAATGGAAATGGGATGGACTGATGGATGGTGTGATATGGGTTAAAACTTGACAAACTATTATGATATTATTACTTGATACTACCTTGCATGCGCTTAGACCCGAGAGGGAGTTGGGCCTGTCGACTGAGCGTGAGGTGTGTGTGTGAGGTGGTGTATGGGTGGGATAATGGAAATGGGATGGACTGATGGATGGTGTGATATGGGTTAAAACTTGACAAACTATTATGATATTATTACTTGATACTACCTTGCATGCGCTTAGGATGCAAACCACAGCCAAATATTAGGATCGCCAGATCTTTTGTTTCTCTTTTCCACTAAAGCTCATCGGTGTTGACCATGGCCTGCACATATCTGGCGATGTGCAGATTACCTGACTAACAGAGATATTGAGATAAGAAGCATTAGAAGGTCTCGTGCCTACGCTCAGGTTTGGTTCAGGAGATGAAGACTATGCTGCGCCATCAACAACTCTGATGATTCTCGTGAAGGAGGAGCCTTCACTCGATGACATAATCCGCCAATTCTGATTATGACTAGATATGCTTCCGCTAGATTAACCCTGTAACAAGTGTCCACTCAGTTGACGTAATATTTTGTAAGTATTCTCGATGTATGACTTTAATATCAACTGATATATGATAATGAGATGTGATCAATCTTTGGTTTTATCACATTATATCTCATTCTGTGGATTTTCCCTTCGTGGAAAATCGAGGATGTTTCACCAAGGGTGAGTTCTTATTCTCTTGGGACATTGCCGTGTCCCTAGCGGCTTGGAGGTGATTCCGGTGTGAGGTTGATTGGTGTTTGTTTAAGCCCACACCGAGGTGATTGATTGTGAGAGGTTTTGTGGTTATCCTCGGCGGAGTGCCAAAACCAACTCTAGTGGATTGCTCGTGGTTGATAGCCACTTCTCTTGTGTTGGTGAGCGGCTCCCGGTGAGGGATTGGCGTGTGAAGCCTAGCTCGCAATCCACCAAGAAAGACCGGTGCCACAACGAGGAGTAGCGTGACGGTGATCACGTGAACCTCGGTAAAAAATCGAGTGTTCTTTGTCTTCTCCACCATCGAGTGGACTATTGGCTTTCTTGTATTCTATTGGGTTTGATCATTTGGTTTTCATATTGGATATATCCCGGTGATTGGTCTTTACGGCGTGCGGACTTCACTTCAATCAAGCCCATCGGTTTAATCCTCTCGATCTCTCTTCCTTGCGCTTAATACTTGTTTAGGTGACATCTCCTTAGGTTCGGGAGAGTTGGTTTCTTGAGTGTTGAGTGCTTATATTTGTGAGTAGCATATCTTAATAGGTGGCTTGCATAGAATAGTCTAGAGTTAGCGCCTTGTCTCGCTTGCTTATCAACTAACTTGTGGTCTAGTATTTTGCTAGAATTTTTAATAGGCTATTCACCCCCTCTAGCCTATACGGTCCTTTCAACTCCTCTCCTCTCCAGGCACGCCGGCCACGAGGGTACACGTTACTCTCGCCATCTCTCCACTCTCAGTGCGTGGTTGTCGGTTCAAGTAGTAGAGCCACCGGAGTTAGGGCTTTCCGTAGTATGTGGCTAGTTGCAAAGTCTCGATCACCGCAGGCCTACAACGAACGGTCCCTAATTCTTTTTCCGCCGGCGACATTGCATTGGGACTCTAACCCAAGTACAGGTGTCCTAACGGTTTTCAAACCCCTTTTCCGCCGGTGGTCAAGCATTGGGACTCTAACCCAAATTCACAACCACCGAGCAAGAAAACCCCTTCTCGTCGGTGACAATGTACTGATCAGGTGCATAGCCACCGAACGCGAATATACCAATTCCCTTTTTCATGAATTAATCATTAGCATATATATATATATATATATATATTACAGAGCTCAAAAATAGCATCTTATGCGAAATCTAATTTATTTAAGCAGGGCTAAGCATTTCAAACATTTTATTTTAAAATGGGTTCTAGATATTTCGGTGGTCAAGGTTGGTAATGCAGCAATTGGGTCATCAATCAACTCCTATCAACTTAATGCAGTAAATTAACTCAAGTTATAAAGGTTTTTCAAATCACAAGAAGAGGGGTTGAATGCACTGGGGCTTGCCTGTGTTGCAGATCTGTCACTTCCGCCAGAAAACCAGAGAAACCCACTTGACTTCTCCTGACGAATAATTCTTCCGTCGGGAGCAATCAAGAAATTCTTCCGAGAACCCAGTCACTACACTAAAATCATGATGCATGCTTACATGGTGCGGAATGACATGAATGGAAAATGTAGAACAAACATTTAATTAACAACCTTGAGTACAACTTTCCTTCACGGTAAAGTTGCAAAACATTTCTCAAAAGGTAAAAGGGTGTTTTCGCATTTCATTTCTATTGACCATTTTAACAGTCATAGAAAGCCGTTGCACTTGTTCAATATCTACCACAATACACCAGTTAACGTGCCAAGGATCACTTATAGTGAATTACCCAGGGTCAACATTCAATCCTTAAGTCGCACAAACCTAAATAACTAGGGTTTACTATTGGTTTTCATCACTTAAGTAATTAAACATATATTAAAATAAAATAAAATTTGTCCAAATGAGCAACAAATTTTTGTGGAGATAGCCCACAGTGCAAAACAGTGACTACATAATTTTCATGATTTTTGGATTAATATTTTAAGCTATATAATTCATATAATTGACATTTATTAATTAAAGAGCACATTTTTATTTCCTAGAGAAAGTGTTCAAATACTCCATTTAATATTTTTATAAAATTCTACACACTTCAGAGAGTTTACATAATTATTTTCATAATTTTTCATGTAGTGAATTGATCCCTACAAAAATGACAATGTGTAATACTATTCCACCAAAATAAAATTAGAAAACCCTTTAGAAATCCCTAATAAAAAGAGAAAACCAAATCGGCCCGACTCGGCCCACTAAGGCACAATCCGGCCCAGGCGGCCAGCCCGCACGCACGCTCTGGCCATTTTGCACAGGGGCCCTTCGATTAAACGAGACTCAACCCGCGGTGCTCGAGGCACTATTCATACGAGTCTGCTCCCTTGCACTTAACCCCCTGTACTTCTATTTCTTCTCACCCAATACCCCTCACCCTCTCCCTCTCTCGCTGACCGACGAGTCGCCGGCGTTTGACCGTCCCTGGCCGGCCACCGGCGAGTCGATTGTCCTCGCCGAGAGCACTGGTGTGCCCAGAACACAACAGCGAACCCAACGAGCAGGTAACAATTCCATCTAGGGTTTGGGGAATGCTCAGCCAAGGCCGTGGCGGCTCGGCCGCACCGGCATGCCGCACGCCGGCGAGTGCTAGGTGGTAGAGACCGGGGACAAGCTAGCGCAAGACTCAGGGGCTCACCGCGACTTGACTAGGCGAGGTGGTTGGAGCAGAGGCGGCGTGAGGAAGCGATTTCGATGATGACAGTGACTTCGGCGGCGTTCACCGGCGATAACCCGTCCGTTCTGGCGAGCCTAGGCCACCACAAGAAGAACCATCAAGCTCATGAGTAAACGAGGGACTAAGGGACGCAAGGACCAATCATCCCAAGACCTATGTCTCACCTGAGAAGCCTGGCCGCGACGATGGAGCTCGCGGCGGTGCTCTGCGCACCCGCGAGGACGACAATGGCGTTCCGGCATCCTCCGACCAGTACAGCTCACGCGACCGGGTGGAAACGAAGTGCAATAGCAAGACGAGATTGAGGACAAGTGGAATTGTACCATGGCTCGCTAGGGGTGATGAATTTGGTGCTCCAACCGAGCTCGGCCGGAATAGTAGGGGTGAAGAGAATGACGACGTGGGGAGATTAAATGGAGGGAAGACCGGTCGTGATGGTCGTGGACGGCCCCAACAACACGATGTGCACGACGTGAGTACCGACATGGCCCCGGACAGTTGGCAACGCACGCGCCGTGCGGCGGCACGCACGGTTCTGTGCGCGAACAGAGGCAGGAAGCAAAACCCTGCTCGAGCACTGTAGCAATTCATTTCCCTTTTCACTGTTTGAAGCAATTACTCCCAAATCTGTGTAGATGCTCAAAAAATTCTCAACATAGAAGTTGTAGAACACTTTATTCTAAGCAACTTTGGTTTTTGAACTCAATTCAAATTCTAAACGGATTTGAAATTATAAAAACGGGGCAAATTCACTATTTGAAGCTTATTTGCAATTCAATCTAATTCTCAAAATTCTTCTCCATAACTTGAAAATCTTCAAATATTAAAGTTGTTCTATGTGTTGATATTTATAACTTTTATTAAAAGAGTCTGGTCAGATTCTTGTTAATTTTCGAAGTGGGGTTTCAAATTCAAATTTCAAAACACTGATTAGGGGTTAATTTGGAATCTTAACGCATAAGTTCAAAATCTCCAAATATAAAGGTTGTTCAACTAGAAAAGCCTTACAACTTTCATTAATAGAGTTTGACCAAATTCTTGTTTGTTTTTGAAATTACATTTCAACTTTGAATTTTCAAACATAGGATAGGGTTTTATTTGAAATTCTATTTAACAACTTCAAATTTATCCAAAATAGAAGTTGTTCCATTTTGAAAGGGCTACAACTTTTATTAAGGTACCAACATCAGATTCTACTTAGTTTTTGATTTAGGGTTTCGGGTCCGATTAGGGTTTCAAATTGTTTTTTTTACATTTTCTTTTTGATTTAGATAGATAACAATCAACAAACACTGATAGAAATGAACCACTCTAAATCACCTATGCACAATCACATGTAAGAATAAAATTTATTTTAGTTAATGCATATTAATTGGGTTTTATGCAAGATGATTTGCAGATGCATATGATGACATGGCAAGTTTTAGTGGCAGTAACACCAGGGGTGTGACATCCTAGCCGGCTAGGCATCGCCCTAGAGCTTGCCAACTCTTTGTGGCAGCCTAGGGAGGTTTGTAAGACTCTCTTGCAGCTAAGAAATCACCCCTCACTTCAAAAGTTCACTCTCTTGACTTGAGAACGAGGGAGAGGCAAGCCTTGGTGGCGAGCCCAAGCCTTAGTGGCGTACCTCAACAACGTGGACGTAGGCAAGCCTGGGTGGCGAGCTGAACCACGGGTTAAATCCTTGTGTACTGTCCACTTACTTGTGTTGTTGAGTTTATGTTAGGGTTGCTCGATCCGTTCTCGTGAGCTCAAGCTGTGGTTTCCAGTTTTCGAACTGTGAATACTGTTGCTACTGGAGGATAAGAAACTACTTGTTGAGCTATTTCTATCCATATATTCTGCTCTGTAAGATTCTCTGTTTCGCAAGTGAGGCAGTGCCGCCCTCATAGGGAGGCAGTGCCGCACTGCATTTTTATTTCGGTTCGAGCTGAAATTTTGCAGGCTTGCTGCTGGACACCTCCAGAACATCCTCACCAAGATTTGTCTGCAGTGGAGGATTATTTGGAGTGCGGCAGTGCCACCTTCTGAGTGAGGCAGTGCTGCCCTCAGTTCTGATCTCGGATCGAGTTGAGTTTTTACAGGCCTATTCACCCCCCTCTAGGCCGACATCAAGGTCCTTACACAAACGCCTCCTAAAATCGCAGGGAGGCGGCCCAGTGAGGTGATGCAAGCAACAATAGTACCGGTGCTGGAGGTGAGATAGAGCACCTCTTGCGTGTAGGGGTCATCCGATCCAAGGAGAGGTGGCATGCATGATGGTAACATCAAGGTCCAACACCCTGTCACACGCACGATGTCAATAGGGGGACGAGGGAGAAGAGGGAGGAAGGAGGACAGAGAAACTAGTAGGGGCAAAATAGTCAAATCATAACTCTTCTATCTCTCTCTTTCCTCTAGAACTAGAAATGAATACTTTATTGAGCATAGTGCCCTCCAGCAAATTTGGCGAAAAGCAAAGTTTTCACTAGCAAATCACTTATTTCGTTGCCCCGTGGCAAATAAAGGTCATTTTTATGTCTTGTGAATAATTTTGCCTATTAATTACCATCTGCATGTCAGCATGTGGTTAGCATGCATCTACTCTATTCTGTCAAAAAAGAATATTATTATAACATAGCATCGAATCAAACCATTTCTACTTTGATCAAATTCATAAAAAGATATATCAGTATTTACAACATTGAAGAAATGTCAATTTGTCATGAGCTATTTTTTTTTGAAGAATCTGGAGGGACCGTAGTTCCTACAATGATTTATTGAAACAAAGTCCAGAAGTTACAGAGGAAAACAAAGAGAGGGGAAGGGAAGCAGGGCAAGAAGACTGAACTTTAAGAGAAAAAAAATAGACAAAAAAAATAGCTCAAGGCAGCTACTTAAACCAGAGTTTGTATCCATGAATTAAACTGAACTTCTTGACTTGGCTTTACTCTGTACTGGAGAAGCGACAGTACAGAAAGATAATTTGTAAGGCTCAGCGAGTAGTCACACTTTTAGTGACTATAATATCTTATACTCTGTCCTTCCAAAAAAGCATGCAAGTATACATTGCGTGCCACGTGTAACTAAGTTTTTACCTAATGTATTCATACTTATGACTCTAAATTAATTTATTATAAATATACATTTTATAATTAATCTAATAATATTTATTTGATATTATAATTATTTGTAACTTTTAATTTATAATTATTCAAACTTGATATACTAAAATATACTACTGTACTAAAATCGTATGTTTTCTTATACGGAGGAAATATAATATCAGAAGATAAATTCATAGTGCCCTCGAGCCATGGTGGTCGTCGCCATCATTGCTCGCACTACACTGTCCAATGCATGGAGAAAATTTGAAGGCCATGACCATGAAAATGAGTACCTACGTCATCCGATGCAAAAGCGTGCCCACGCAAAGCAGAACGTGTAGTAGCAGTCAAACACAGGTGTCACCATTTGGGTCATTCATGTATCTAGTCTGACTCATCATAGGATATATGGTTAGCTGCAGCAAAAATGATCCATGCTGGTAGGACAGTGTGCTATCTATAGCTACGCTTATCCTGTCCTAACCGAATGATAGGATGGTCATTTTTTAAAAGGAAAATGTTTCAAGGACGAAAAGGAACGGGTTGAAGACACGTAAATACCCAAAAAGAACACCATGCATGTATGATTGAAGACATGTAAACTGAAAGTTCAATAAGATAAATCTCTTAATTAATAAAAACAGCTCTAATCTCCCGGTTCATTTATAAAAAAAAACATGCAAATGTTTGTGGGTTTTCATTGCTATAAAAGCAAGTTTCTTTCTGTTGGCGCGCCAATAATCTGTGTGTTGGTTCCGCAATTCGCAGTATATGATGGAGAGGTCTGGAGATCACACCTAATTAAAGGTCATAATTCCATATTCTCTTCGCTGTCAGAGATACGTCAATCGCTTTCATTGGCTGGCAAGCACAACAAATGAGCCTCTGCTTTCGATGGCTACACAACTTTCTACAACACTCTGAAGCTCCAAGTTTTTTTTTCTTTTAATTTAATTGGACATATATATATAGACACATTCGTGGACGTACGTGAAGGGTCATTTTGACAAAGGTCTGTCGCCTGGTTCTTGCTCTTGAGCTATGTTTCTTGATTCTTAAGTGAAAGTGATTCTAGCGTGAGGTTAGAGGAAGAAGCAGGTGACAAGGAACCGAATAATGCATGGGCAGTGTCGGGGAGTAGTTTTTTTAACTAATCCGTGCTCGTTATATATATACAAGCTCTTAACTAAAATCTAGTTATGTTTTATCCATTTAGTAAAACTTCATAGGATCTGCTGAAACCAGAAGTGGGCCTCTATCAAGAAGTAGGCTCTAAATTTTCATTGGAAATTAAATTTGTACACCATATATATATATATAAAGTGGCACCTTCAGCGTTCTTGGCAGTCTCGCACTCACATCAGAGTCCCAATCTACACATTGACTAGCTAGTTTGTTTCAGTCCCTTTTGACTCTTATTACGTGCTCATTTGTTGCTAACGTCAACAATAAATAAAGTCCATCGGCCACATACAAAGAATCTAATCAAGATGATGAACAAATCAACCAGAGATACTTATGCACATTAACGTAAGGAAAGAGAGGTTAAAAAGTTAAAATGTACTCCTAAGGAAAGAAAATATATTCATGAGAGAAAAAGAACTATTCAACTAAGCAAGAAAACCAATCAAGTCGTCGGAAGAGTCATAGTTAGAAAACCGTGCATTGATTATATATAATATAATAATCTGAAACGACGCACGGGCGATGAATAAAGATTGTGTCACATCACACACTTACATACGTACAGTGGCGGTAGTTAACCCAAGAGGAAGGGTATCAGCTAGTACTGTTCTTCTTCCCTTATTAGTCGCCGTAGTCGTCCCTCTCCCCTTCCCTGTTGCTTCCACTACTATATATCAGCCACCACCAAAGCAAATTTGTTAGGAGGGAGGCATGGCTAGACGATGCCCTTCAGCCCCCATGATGACGATGATCTCCCTCACCGGCTTCACCGCCCTAGTTGCCAGCCTTTTGCTCGTCACCTCCTTCCTGCAAGCTCAAGGTATGCATATGCATGCATGTTTTTAGTCATTTGATTGATCCATTCATATATGTCAGTTGCAAATTAAATTAAATCTCCTGAGGGCTGAGGCACGCCTGATGCGAGCAAATTAACAAACAAACAAGCAGGAGCAGCCAGCGGCGGCGAGGAGTCGTACGTGCCGGTGAGGAAAGTGGTGTACCGGTCCATGACACCGGCGGCGGCGGCGGCGATGACAGAGGCGGCGGCGGCGCCGTACGAGCCGTTCGAGGTGTGCGAGGGGTGCCGGTGCTGCGCAGCGTCGTCGTCGTCCAACGGCAACGGCAGCAGCTGCGTGGACACGAGCTGCTGCTACTCCATCGACTGCGACCTCCCCGGCAAGCCCTTCGGCACCTGCGCCTTCACGCCGCAATCCTGCGGCTGCGGCGCTGCCAACAACTGCACCCAGCCCTCGTCCTGAACTCCTGATGATCCTTCTTCCTCACCCATGGCTCATCGTTCATGCTATAGTCGATCGATCGTCTGGCTCTGACAGAAGCTAGCGATGGGTCGATATGCAAATGCTATGATTTGTTTAACTTGTCACCGATGGTTAGCATTATGGACGGAGAATAATTAATTAGCATGCAGCAGATTAGATGACTCACTCACGTACTAGATCATGGATGGATAGATTATCCAGTTAATTCCCAGCGTTCCACGAAGATCTTCTATATATAATATAATATATGTTCGTTCATGGCCGGTGTAAAGTTTTGGTTTTTCAGAGATTGTGATCGCTGTTGTTGGTGGCCTGCCTGGTCTGAGTCTGACGACGACTGGTGATGTGATTTCAGAGGCCGCTGGCATTGCACTTGCAATTGCAATTGGTTTAGTTTTCAGAGTCGGCGGCTAGCTGAGCTGATGTTGGCCGGGTTGGGTTGGGTGGTTGCCAAGCTTGACTACTCTTGCAACACAACAAGCTTTGTACTGTCAGGGTCGGCGGCCTAACTTGTTGTCGTATACCTACTACAGTACAAGTACATGCATCCTTTTTCATTTAGATTAGGAAAAATGTCAGCTGACGTCTGACGACGACAATAATACGTGTGCCAATATATGTAGTCGTGTGAAAGTATTATATGGCCAATACCCAATATTGGCATCGCTGTGTGCCCAGAAATACACAAACGTACGTTAACTTGATTTTAAGGAAATACACGTCCACTCAAAGCTCAATTGTATCTAGCTTGACAAACTTGGAGAATGCAAAACCAATTGAATACTCTTATCTATACATAAGCTGCCAGTATAGTACTAGTGGTACTAGTGGCAATTTACTCGTTCAGGTTGCAGGATTAAAGTTAAACACTGACACCCAGATCAAGGTACTAGTACTCTGTCGTCTGTCAGACATGCAGCTCGCCCTAGGAAAGCATCTTTGTCAGGCACGACCAGACCACGCTATGCTACGGTGTTTAGTTGAAAAAAAAAAATTTAGATTGTCCGTTACATTGATTATCCTTTACGCATGCATAAAGTATTAAATAAAATAGTAGCTGTTGCATGTTTATATTTTTTACCTGGCTTTCTTGAGATAAATCTTTTAAGTCTACTTGGACCATGATTGGACATTTATTGGAGAAGATTCTCTGGCCGCTACAGTAACTTTTTGGATCACTTTTAGCCAACTAAACTAGGCCTACGGCTCTGTTTACGTAGCTTCGCAAAAAGTGTGAAGACGAATTTATTACAAGTAACAAAATTTGTAAAATGTTGAATCAAAACATCCTCGCATGTCTACTAGGTCTTGTTGGACTTTGTTTCTCACAAAGGAAAAAAATTTTTGCCATGGGATTTCAGGCTCTGTAGCCAGTTTTTAAGCCCAATAGGTGAAAGAAAGCACTGTAACAGCCTGGTATGTCTGTTGAGCTACCGAGCCCAGTCGTAGCGGTGCTAGGAGCACACAGCCCAATAGCCCATGGTGACCCAGTTTCAGCACGAAGCCCGTAACAGGAAATTCGCCCTCACAAGCCCACAGGCCGCGGATGCCATAACTCGGCCCATGCGAGCAAAAACATCTCAAATTTCGGGCTGTCCTCCTAAAGTTGTGATTTTTGTATGAATTAAACTAGTAGAAGAATTTTGAATACCACCTTTTGCGACAGACCAAACTCAAATTATCCAAGATTCTAATTAAGGGGTTTGAATGAGTTTGCACCGCCGTTTTCAAAAGTTGTGACCTCTTTGATGTAATCTTCACGCATGACTCGCTGATATATGCAAAGTTTTTTTTTTCCCCGAAGGTAAGAGAGGACTATATTAAAACTCAGCAAAGTACATTCCTAAACTACACATGAAAAAAAATCTGAAATAAATAAGGCACAATATTCTATCCAAATTTTTCAATCATCTTCTTTTATATATGCAAATAAAGCTGCTGCTAGAGAAACCGCAAATAAAGGAATGCCTGGTTTCGACATACATGGATAAGTGTGCATGCATCCACAAGCTAAAGTCTGCATACGATCAACCTCTTCAATATGGAACGTGAGCCTGCTTGTTGTCCATCACGCCGCAAAAGCCACCGCTAGCGATGCACACGGCCAATATAAAATCATCTCAAATACTCCGTATTATGTACTACATTCTCTCTTTCCTTTGCCCTTTTTCTGCTCATGGTGTACGGACTTGCTTCCGTCGGCAAAGTTCACGTTCGTAATCACTTTAGCCTGGACTAGAGTCGGATATGTATTGTTTAAAACCATGGATATTATTTTTTTTTTGAAACGGAAAAACCATGGATATTATAAAATGTACTGTACACGTGGAAGAAAGATGAAAGTTGTTCGGTATTTTTTTTTTGAATAAACAGTTGTTCGGTATGTATTGCGTACTCTCTAGCATGTCGTTTTGACAAGATTTGAGTTAAATATTAGAAATATAAATAATGAATAACTTTTAAGTTATTGAGTTTGAAAGTATAAAATTCATATGAATAGATTTGTCTTGAAATATACTTTCATAAAACTAGGCATATACCACTTTTCAACCGATATGTTTATAGAAATATAGAGTCAAAGTTATGTTTTGAAGACCGTGTCGTTGTTAAAAACGATAAGCTTTATAGGTATGGAGGGAGTATATACTACAACAACTAGACGTGGGCAAATTACCCGATACCTATTACCTGTACCTGAATTACCCGAACTCGGACCTGATTTACCCGAACCCGAGATAACCGATCCCAAATTCGGATAGCGATTTCGATTACCCGAAATTGATTTAGGTAATTCGAGTAATATCTCTCGGTACCCGAACTATCCAAACTACCCGAATATGTGTTTCTGTCTTTATGTTTATGATGTGTTATCAGTTGAACACTTGAATTTATTATTTTATTAATATATGATTCCCTATGTGGCTATAATATATTATTCTCTGCAAATTTATATTGAAATTCTATACAAATTGTTGTTGAAATTATGTATAATAAATCGCTACTAAAATTTTATGTAATTTATTGTTTTTTATAAATCCGGGTATATCTCGGGTAATACCTGAACCCGAACCCAAATTATCGGGTACCCGAATTTGCGGGTAGTGTTTTTGGGATAAATATCGTGTAGTAATTTTCATTACCTGAATTATTCGACCCGAAAAAAATCAGGTAACCTGAACGCCTAGGCTTAACAGCAACGTCAATCGATATGCAAATAGTTTTATTTTACTCCCTTCATGCTGCTTCCCACTACTTATAAAGCTTAATTTACATGGGTGGGCGAGAAACTCGCCTCTGCGTAGATAAACCTATTTGAAAATTGATGAATAAATACAGAGACGAGCTTGCTCATTTGGTCTCTGGATGATTTCTAGTGGTCAATATGCCAATTCAAATCACGAGTCTCATAAAGTCGTTTCGTAGTGCTGCCCTATACCATTAACATCTAACGAGGTGCTGATCTCATTTGCTACCAACCCAATAAAGAAACTAGCTGGTTAGCTTATTAGCTGTAATAAATGTCACTGCGTATAAAGGTTGATGTTGTGTGACAGATGATCAACCAACTAATCAAATTTGCAACTTGCAGATTATCACGTTCCTTCATGTCCTCCTTTCCTTCAGATGAGCACCAAACCCACCATTAGGCTAGGATAATTACCATACTAAACAATGGACATCATGCATGATCTATACAATGATGGGGCTAGACGTGACAACAACGTAAAAGCGCGTTCACAAGTCACTGGTGTTATTAGCTACTACCTCTATTATGGACATCATGCATGTAGTTATATTGTGTAGCTACATACTATCTACACAATGCAACAAGACACTTAATGATAAGCTAAATATCTTTTTTTCCCTGAACAAAGGTTGGATCGATCATTTGCCCCATCGTTAGAAATGCATATTCTATATATTGTGATGATGATCCATTTATGGATATGCAAACTAAGCCTTTTCTTATGTTCACGATATAAATACATGCACGTGTACTCACCTCTTTTATTGAACATAAACATATATGCGCACATTTTCTGTCTCTATATATTGAGCACTTCCGAAACTAGACAAAATGGTAAATGTCATTCCGCCTAGCTATGTACGTGGACTGGACAAGCATTATTGTGATGCAGAAGAAGTAACAAACGAAAATTTCAATAGCATCTCCAACCTAACCTTGTCATCAATGGAAGCAACGTGGGCTGGATTTTGTGCCGTCCTGATCGGACTCCAGCAGAGCCATCGGCCTTTTTGAGAAGAAAAAAAAAAACCTAGTGATTAGCAGTCTTGTAGTTTGAGACGCAACAAACTTTTGTTGGTTTCTTATTGGGCATTGGCTAGCTAGATATCACTAGATTATGCAGTTAGTGCTAAACACAGTGCTTAGTAGTACATGCACTTGGACAAAAGATTCGCGAGATGATCCTTTTCTTACTTAATATACTAGTACTATTCACGAGCCCGTGTTTCTTCCTGCATGCCAGCAGGCATTTGTTCACTCGTTTCGGCTATTTGCTCCGTCAATTGGGATAGTTGCGGTAATACTTCTATTACATATACGCCACATATATATAGGTGGAACAAACCTAACCAAACACATGCATCACAACACAACTGTCTAGTCTTTACTTTCTTGTACAACTGCCATTCAGATAGATAGTCTAAATAACCCCTTAAAGTTGCATCTAAATTAGCACTCTTGCCATTATTAAAAATAAACTAAATATCATATACAATGTATTTCTATATATAAATTGCTAACATATGTTTTTTATGAAAAAAATTTAAATAACCATAAATTGTGTTTTTATACCTTTCTAGATTATCTACTTCTATCACTACTAATATATAAAGGAGTACTTAAAATAAACATATATGTGTTATGCATTCTAGAAGTATATATGCATGCAAGTATGCATAAGAGATAAATATTATGTTTCCAGGATAAAAAAAAAGGAAAAATGTTCCTTCAGTGACTCATATAATGCAAATCATTTAAAAATATAGCAACGTTAAAGATAATAATTATTATGTAAGTTTGTGCTTTAGATTTTTTTTTGTAGATTTTGGTTACAATATCACATCATATCTATATTGATAGTAACTTGTAGGCACTCTAAAAAAAACCAATATCTGTACACCAGAGGTGCAAAATGAAGGTTGTCATACCCTTCTTGGGCTTTGAATTTTGTTTGGACTAAACAATATATTTTGGCTTATAATATCTCCGGAGGTTAGCATTATTGGCTTCTAGATCTCACTTAAAGCTATGCCCATCTTAACCGATGTGGGTCAGGTGTGTAAACAAACAATTATACAATCATTATAATTAAGAATGCAGCATGACATAAAAGTCAATATTTTAATAAAAAAGAGTTTTCGATATAAGCTAACCAGAGTTTCACTAACATGCCGATAGAAATTTGTAGCAACAAATATGATCAAAATTTGAAGAGTCAAGATCTATATACATATCCATGACATCACACACGAGACATAGGTTGCAACAAGAGCCACCATAATAACTTCAAATAAGATTCAACTATATGCACACCAAAGGCCAGGAAGTGCCATTCATGAGAGAAAATTATGGACCAGGTTTATGAAGAAACATATATAGGGTAATTGGTAAATTCATCACAAGTTCACAACTGATTAGTATATCAGTATTGCGTTAGATAATGAAGAAAAAGAGATAGTGCTAAGATAACTATTTTGATTAGCTGTAGATACTAACATGAAACTTCTAATATAATTATGTTTTTTTTTTAAGATTCTAGGCCGTGCTGTGCAGCAGCACTAGTAGACAAGCTAGTGTTCCTCAAATTTAATTGCCAACCCTGCAAGTTGCTGATGGGAGTATCTCATATCTGCATGGCTAGACTAGACGTAGTAGTAAATATAATTAAGCAGTAGCATAGACTGGTTGAAATGTAGTTGTCTGAAAAAGAGTTGTTCTCTTGACGAAACCACCACCATGCGGCATAGTGTGTGAATTGTGGACTGTGGTGGGTATTTAATGGTCGATCAAATCAGCCATTGAAATGCAGAATCTGAAAAATGCTTGTATATGTCCAAATTGTTCTCTGTCAGGACGTGCTTTTCAAGAGCAAACAAGCAAGCAATGCAAGATCGGTTGGTCGTGGAGTTAACGGAGTGTCAAGAAGTGTTTGGTGGCCATGGCCTCCATGGCTATTCGCTAACCATTCGTGTTACGTGCTTCATTAAACTAAAGCTAAGCTCCTCCTGTTTTTGACCGATGTTTCGATAGATGGCAACTAGTACAACGCTAGGAGAAGCTGGAATGTAATAATGCATCACGCGGGCACTCATGAAGGTGACATGAGAAGATCCCAGGATGGAAGCAGCTGCATGCACTTCACCCACCCAACTAAACTAAAGGGAACCACCGCCAGGAAAAATTATACCAACCACACTATATGTATTTATATATATCACGCGCGGTATCTTGGGCTTTAACGCTTGCACGGGTAATTATAAATCCAAGCGATTGGCTGTGCTGGTAGCCATGCAGCTAGCTATCTCTAATGGGCAGAGTGCAGGGCGTGCTTGGGGAGCATAATGACATGTTAACACGCCCAGTTAATGACTTAGCTTGTTGGGCATGCAACAATGGAGGCATATATATATATGGTATTCCAGTGCTATATATATGGGACATAATAAATACATGCTTCGCGTTGATCCCCCTATGTTGGTAGTATACTCTTTCTGGTTACAAATAAGTGATGTTTTCAGGTTGTGTGAAGTCAGCCGTGTCAAGCACTTTTGCTGTGACCTTTTGTATTAATATATTCTATAGAACATATAGAACATAAATACCTGCTCCCCTAGTTTGTTGGTATATACATAACAAATGGTTTTGATGTTCCAATTTGAAATAGTCCTAATGAATTAAACAATGACGATGAAAACTTGGCCTGACTTTGTGATCAAGATCGCAAAAATATTTTATTTGAGTTTGCAATATACTATTACTAATTTGGAGGTCCTAATAAAGCCTCCACGTATTGGGATAGTAGTCTAAATAATCCCTTAAATTTGCATCTAAAATACCCCTTCTATCGATCATTATGAAAAGAAACTGAAACATCCTCTAAAAACCTGCATATAAAGTAGCAAGTATGTTAGTATAAAAATGTGTGAACAAACAAGCACACATTTTTTTGTTTCTAAATTAACCACTTCGATCTATTATACTCAAGTGTATAGAAACTAACTTAGAGTAAAGATATATGTTGAGCAATTGTATAGATCAAGTATATAGACATGGATAACTATAAATATAAACTTTTAGACATGCTAAGGCAATGTTTTATTTTTAACAAATTGCATTAAAGACATGAGTGTCATACACCCAAAGAAAAAAAAACCCTCAATAAAGAAGTATATATGAAAAAGACATGTTGCGTTTGGTAGGGATCTAGGTTCTCGTAAAAACATTTCGGATCAAGAATATCTTAAGAAATATTTAGGTATCTGATGATAAATCAGAATCACTTGATGGAATCGTTTGGCTGCGAAGTTAGATTTCTAATTCAATAAAAGTAATTTTTCATAAAAAATCATATAAATAATAATATGTTTTTTTAAAAAAATCAGAACTTTTTGGGTATGTAGTATAACTTAATATAATTGTTAAGCATAGAGGAAGACAAGAAACATAATCAGTGAAACTAGGCTCTGGACGTTTCACCTACGTAGGCAAAATTGGTGAATCAGTTCTAGCCGGGGCATGAAACGGAATTGCAAACACCGTTTTCGCAAAGATTCTATTGTTTCATGTGAGAAATCGGAATGTTCTGCACATCCAAACAGATCCTCAGTTGAGAAACGGAACCGTTCCATCTATCCAAAATGCGCCCTATCTTATCAGAAAATTTATAGAAAACTTCTGGTAGGGCTATATCTTCTATCTATATATCACACCATTGATAGTAATAACCATTTTTCTAAGAAAATCTACCCACATTGCTATTATGAAGTCAACATAAATAGCTGCCCAATATGTATTTGAATAATCCACATATATCATTATAAAACATAACCTAAAGTAACAATCTAAATTTGAATGTAAATTACCCAGCATAGCTTTGGGATAGTAGTCTAAATAATCCCTTAAATTTTCATCTAAAATAACCCTTCTATCATTATGAAAATAAACTGAAACATCCTCTAAAACCTGCATATAAAGTAGCAATTATGTTAGTACAAAATGTGTGAACAAACATAAAGCACGCATTTTTATGTTTCTAAATTACCCACTTCTATTACTCTAACTATATAAAAACTAACTTAGAGTAAATATATATGTTGAGCAATCGTATAGATCGTGTATATACATGCATAAGCTATAAATATAAACTTTTATGCATGCTAAGGCAATGTTTTATTTTAACACATTTCATCAAAGACATGGAGTGCCATACACACAAAGAAAAAACCTTTGCTAAAGAACTATATGTGAAATGTTGCATTTGGTAGGAATCTAGGTTCTCGTAGAAATGTTTCGAATGCAGATTCTCTTAAGAAACATTTGTGATGATAAATCAGAATCACTTGATAAAACTGTTTGGCTGGAAGTTAAATTCTAATTCAATAAAAACTTGTTTTTTTCATAAAAATCATATAAATAAATATATTTTTTCAAAAAAAACAAGAACTTTTTGGGTGTGTAGAATAATATAATATAACCTATTTAACTTTTTGCCCTTTAAAAAGGTTGACAAAAAAATATATAATTGTTAAACATAGAGGAAGACAAGAAACAAAATCACGTGAAACTGGGTGTTTCACCTACGTAGGTGTAACACCCGAAAAATTACATTCTTTTAAATAGTGGGAATTTATTTAATTATTCAATCAGTTGATCATTCCAATATAGGGAAATAATAATTTTTCTCGAATATAAAATCAAACCTAGGTCATACACATGTATGATGCATTCATGCTGGAGCATTTATTCTTTGTACTGTTGTAGATTATTTGAATTTCTCAAATATTTCAAAACCCAATTTGAAAATCCTTTTGGAAAATGGAAAGGAAATAGAGCAGAGCCCTTCCCCTCTCCTTTCTGGCCCGAGCAGCAGCTTGACCTGTTTTCCACTCCCTGGCCAGCAGACCCAGGTCGGATGGCCCGAGGACAGCTCGGCCGACCTGCTCCCTTCCTTTCCCCTTACCCCACCTGACTAACGAGTGGGACCCACGGGTTAGCCCTTCCTTCTACACCTCCCTCGCCGCGCGAACAGAGACGCCGCTGCCGTGTTCATCCGCCGTGGCCGAGCACGCGCGCGCGAAGCGTCCCTCTGCCGTGACTGCCAGCTCGACCCCAGCGCTCGGTGCTACCGACCTGTGGACCCATAGAACAGCCCCTCCCCTGTTTCCCTCTGCTGCTCGCCGAGAGTCCGACGCGGGCAAGAAAGAAACGGCCGAAGCCGAGTTCGTCGCCGCGCTGAGAGTCCGTAGCATAGAAGAAACGGCCGAAGCCGATTTCTCCGCTCACCGAGTTTGTTTCAATCTCCGAGATTGACGCCACACCTCGGGAGTATTTAAGCAGCGCCACACCCCCCCGTAGCCGTCACCTAACCCTAGCCGCCTCTTCTCGCCGCCATTGCCGAGCTCCCGCGAGAACCGAGCAGCCGCCGCCGCGAGCAATTAGCTCGATTCGCCACCAATTTCCTCTCGGTAAGCCTTTGAGGAGCTTCGCCGTGATCTTGTGAAGTTCCCGAGCACTTTCCCCCTTCGATTTGTGCACTGACCGCCTCCGCCGCCGTTGCAGAGATCCACCGTCCGCCGGATCACGCCGCGAGCTATCTCCGAGTCGATTTCCGATCTTCCCATCACCTTAGGTGAGCTTGCGACGCTCTTCCCGATCTATGGGTACCCTTCCCGACCTATTTCATGCACCGAAGGCCGAGTTCACCTTCCTCGGCAGCCCTCCGGCCATGGCGCCGCCGTCGGTCTCTGTTTTCCGGCCGAGAGCACCGCCACCCCTCCTCTCTGTTAATCTGATCCGCCGATTTTGAATCGGACGGCCGCAGAGCAGCCCATACCGATTCGGCTGGCGTTTTTGCGAATAACCCCCTGCAGATTTAAAGCTTAGCCGCAGCCCTCAGCATAATCAGTAGATTACGTTTGAAGGTTTATTTATTTTCGGTATATATGAAAATGTGTTTTCAGATTTGAATTCAAAATTGTTTCATTTATAATTTTCACGTTTTAGCTCCGATTTGAACGATTCAAATTGCGTTAGATTCGTAATTTCATAATCTATCTGATGGTACCACTGTTTCATGTATTTTCCACTCTTAAAATTCAAGATTTTATTTAATCTGTTATCATTCTATTATAAATCTTGTAAAATTCATATCTTCCTCGTTTTAAATCCGATTTGCGCAAACTTGATATCGATGTGATCGTAGCAACGTGTAGATTTGTTTTGTAACCTTTTCAATTTATTTTCTCTCTGTTGGTGTACTGTTCTAATGAAAAATCTTGTTTGTATGCATGATTGCCCCTGTATGCGTGTGTGTTGTTATGATGGATCGAGTATAGACGGTGAGCTTTACGTGGGTGATCAAGATCAGTACTGCGACAACCCGGATCACCAGGAGTTTGCTGATCAAGGCAAGTATTAGTATGGATCATCCTTGTTGTCCCATTCACCAAATAAATAATTACATTTGCATGTGTCTTCCTTGTTAACCATAGTTACTTCCTAGTTTTGTTATCCTGTTCCTTGCAACCTATGGGATTATGCATGTGGTAATTGATGCTAGTGCGTTATTGATATCATGATCATGTGAACTTGATTAACTGATTCTGCAATATGAATATAAGATGCCTTTTTAGCAACATGGAGCTAGAGGATTCGAGCATAGTTTTGTGATGCTCAAAATCCTTCACCTTTGATAATGATCTGTAAGTATGACACCGGGATTGACAGTGCAACTATGAGGGCTATATGGCTCTGGTTTTACCTCAGTATGAGGACCTTATCTAGCTTGTTAGAGGTTACCGAAAGGCGCAAGAGGGGCTTGCCGACTCGGGTATAGTGCAGCCTCTGTCCATATGTGTATAACCTGCGTGATCTTGTGCCATATGGAAGGGGGGCTCTACATCTGCTTGCCGAGGAAACTTCGCGGCCCTAACATGTTAGACGAACCTTTGAAAGGCTTCATAGTGAAACCCTGCTCTCTCACCTTGGTAGTGTTATGGGAGTAATTACCCCGAGCAGATGGGAATCACGGCTCATAGTGAAAGTGCACAACCTCTGCAGAGTGTAAAACTGGTATACTAGCCGAGCTCACGGTCAAGAGCGGCCTTGGACGTCTTATGGAGTAGTTATTCTTCTGGGGTGATGCTTACTTATTGCTAAATCTACTTATTGCTGCTCATTAATTATGTTTACTATGATCATGAGAATGGGCATATTAACTTGTTGCTATCCAACTGCATAAAAGATGATTAATTAAAAGCAACCTGCTGCTAAACCGTGTCAACCTTTTGAGCCTCATGAACCCATGCTAGTCTTGTTGAGTACGACATGTACTTACGCTTGTTTATTTTTCATTACTTGGTCAAAAATCCCGGATGGGTAACAGATGGTGATAGTGATGAAGACTATCCAGAGGACTACTAGACTTGTGCTTCACCAGTCGACGTCCCTGTGCTATGGAGCTACCGCGAGAGTTATCTTTATTTTCCGCTGTGTAATGACTTTGATATTATTCGCTATGTATTAAATATTGGTTATGATACAATTTATGCAATTTGTTGGCTTATGTGTGTGACTGATCTCTGGGCGCACATAAGATTATGCATCCCATTTTATCCTTAAAATTGGGTGTGACAAATTGGTATCGGAGCCGTGTTGACTGTAGGACGCAAGCCTAGTTAGCACCGGATAGCCCTTAGCTTTATTATCTCTTTTTACTTGTTATATTAATTTGCTACAAGTTTTTGCTGATATCATACCCTTGTCCATTGCAAAATTTTGACTTAATCTTAATTCTTGTAGATGGCCAACCTTAAGCGCACTGCTCGCAAGCATGTCATGCCACCTAAGAGGTACCTGCAGCGCTTCATCTCTGGCGGACGTGTTTCCCGACCAGAGGTACCCGTGGAAGACGTACCAGTGGAGGAGTCCCAGCAGGAGGTGCCCGCAGAGGAGGCCAGTGAAGAGCCCTTGGGTGACAGCTCTGAAGACGTACCTATGGAGGGCCCTCAGAAAGATGACCAGGATTGTGCTGGCGACCCTGACGACGGAGATGATGGAGGCAACTCGGATGACTCCGACGACCCCGAAGACGTTGGCAACGATGATGGAGAGCAAGGTGGAAAACCCTGGGTGCGAATGATTCACTATGATTATCATGGTGATGACTACTACCACCCGCTGCTTCTCGACTTGGTACGCCGCTTCTACCCCAACGCCTCGGTGCTGTACAGGACGGAGTACTGAAAGCATCCTGACTACGCCGCCTACTATGAGATGAGGGTGTACATCAAGGAGGGAAGCCAGGTGAAGAACATCCACTATGCTGTCTCCATTCGACTCTCCAAAGCTGCCGCCATCAAGGATGCCGCACGACAAGCTCTTATGGTGCACCGCCATGAGAATTGGGACATCATCAAGTGGGAGATGCACCGCTACCTTCCCCGCCGTCAGAGTGGCCAAGCTAACTGCAGTATCGCCGGTCCACTTGGAGAAGTGAACGCCCGACTCCACGCTGCCTTGGAATGTTTGGCTCAGACCAACACTTTTCTGGACCAGACACTGGATGAGCTGAACACCAGGACTGAAGCTAACTACAAGCTCAGCCGGGCAGTGGATGGGTTGAACAGGCAACTCGGTGTTGGACCCCCTCCGCCATCACCAAGGTGTCCAGCTGAATCGCCACCAAGGAACTGAGGAGACCATGGAGATGCTCACACCCGCACCGACATCGACCCCTAGAGGAGTTACCCCCAGTTAGTAGCAAAAGACGCTAGTAGCGCAAGTTGAGTCAAGTCGAGTCTAGTTCGTGTCTTGTGAACTTTTGTGCTAGATTGCTTTTCGTTATGAACAATGCTTGATTTGTAGTTTGTAATGAGTGCTGAGATTGTGGGCATGTCCGCAAATCTCTTTATATAGGTTTGAATTAATGCATAATAGTTTGGATTGATTATCTCAGTTTCCAGCAATGTTGTTTTTCAGACCTCTCTGCCTTAGTTAACTTTTTCTATTTAATTATATATGACCAAAAATCATGAGAAATTTTTATGAAAAACTAGACTTCTGTAGTATTCTTTGGCCGCAAGAATCATCTCAATATCAGTTACGGTTTGGGAGAAACAAATGTCACAAGTCAAAGTTTCTGCGCTGTCTGTTACTCTGAAACAGTTTCGAATCAAATCTGTTTTTGATAAACTTAACGACAGAATTTGGAGAGATGGTATGAATAAAAGTTGTAGAGTTTTTCTCATGCTTTCCAACCCTGTATAGCATGTCTCTGTTTGACTTCGGGAACTCCAGATATGACTGTTTTTCTACTCTGCCGTTGTTGGATCGCGCCCAGAATTTTCCATTCTAGTCTTTTAAGTGTTATTTCAATGGAAAAGAATTCTAAACCTCACTTCAATGATTTGAACAGCAGATGGCCCACACCAGGAGGAACCCAAGGGGTGATGGTACCTCTGAAGAAAATGCTAATCCACCACCACCTCCGCCACAGCCTAACATGGAGCAGCTGATGATGATGCAAACACAGTTGATGCAGCAGATGGCCCAGAACATTCAACTGCTGCAGCGAAACAATGGCAATGGGAACCCACCTCCACCACCCCGTGACAAGAGAAGCGAATTCTTGAAGGGACGCCCGCCCACCTTCGATCATTCCAGTGATCCTCTCCAAGCTGATGATTGGCTGCGTGCAATAGAAAGGCAGCTGGAGATCGCCCAATGCAACGACGTCGAGAAAGTTCTCTATGCATCCGGGCAGTTGCAGGGAGCTGCTCTGGATTGGTGGGAATCTTTTCGTTTTGGACGTGCCGACCCCATCTCTTGGCGGCAATTCCGTGAGGGATTCCGCAATCATCATGTGCCTGCAGGGTTGATGAAGTTGAAGAAGAAGGAGTTTCTTTCTCTGAAGCAGGGAGGAATGCTAGTCGCCGAGTACCGTGACAAGTTCATCCAATTGTCGCGCTATGCTCCAAAAGAGGTTGAAGATGATGCCAAGAAGCAAGAGCTCTTCTTGGAGGGACTGAATGATCATCTCCAGTACCAGTTGCTCTCCCACACTTTCGCCAACTTCCAACAGTTGGTGGACAAAGCTTTGATCATCGAGAGCAAGCGCCGTGAGATAGATGAGAAGAAGAAGAAGAGGAAGTTTCAAGGACAGTCGTCAGGAAGCAACAGCCGCTTCCGTAACAACCAGCAGCAGCCTCAGCAGCAACAACGTTTCCAGAGACAGTCTGGATTCAAGAACAATTTCCAGAATCAACAACGTTCCCAGAACTAGCAGCGTTCCCAGTACCAGCAACAAGGTGGCAATCAGGCGCCACAACTGACTGCTCCCAACAACATCCCAGTGAAGAATGGTGCCCCCAACAAGTGTTTCCGTTGTGGCAAGGAAGGACATTTGTCCTACAACTGTCCTGAGAAGCAGAATCCCCAAGCCTCCCAGAAACAGAACAACCAGCAGAGAGTGCCACCTCGCACCGGGAAGGTGAACCATGTGTCGGTTGATATGGCACAGGAGACTCCAGAGGTCATGATGGGTACGTTCAATATCGACTCCATCCCCGCTACAGTTCTTTTTGACTCTGGTGCTTCGCATACTTTCATTTCGCACACATTTGTTAGAAAGCATGGTATTCCCCTTAGTGTCATGAAACATCCTATTATGGTTTCTTCTCCGGGTGGTGTTATGCAAGCTACTCTTCAGTGTCTCCCGATTACTGTCTCATTAAGGGAGGTAGAATTCGAGATAACCCCTACTGTGCTAAATACTGCCGGAATTGATCTTATCCTGGGTATGGATTGGATGAAGAAATACAACACGAACATAGGGTGTAAGGAGAAGGTTGTAACTGTTACTACACCAAAGGGAGATGAGGTCCGAGTTGAGGTTGCTCTGCAAGTGCAACAACAAGCCACAGTACATCAGCTCCGAGAAGAAGTGCAGTCGGATAACTCAGTGGTGGATGAGTTTGAAGACGTGTTTCCAGATGAGTTACCAGGTATGCCGCCTGACCGTGACATTGAATTTATCATTGAGTTGTTACCTGGTACTGCACCTATAGCTAAACGTCCATATAGAATGGGAGTTAAAGAATTAGAAGAACTTAAGAAACAAATTAAAGAACTGTCAGAAAAAGGTTTCATTCGTCCTAGTTCTTCACCTTGGGGAGCCCCGGTTATTTTTGTTGATAAGAAAGATGGTAGTCAAAGGATGTGTGTTGATTATCGGTCACTGAATGAGGTCACCATTAAGAACAAGTATCCGTTGCCTAGAATTGACGACTTATTTGATCAGTTGAGAGGTGCTTGTGTGTTTTCCAAGATTGATCTCCGTTCAGGTTATCATCAGTTGAAGATTCGTGACTCTGACATACCTAAGACTGCATTCACTACTCGGTATGGACTGTATGAGTATACGGTAATGTCCTTTGGTTTGACTAATGCACCTGCCTACTTCATGTATCTAATGAACAAGGTATTCATGGAATTCTTGGATAAGTTTATTGTGGTGTTCATTGATGATATCTTGATCTACTCAAAGAATGAAGAAGAGCATGCCGAGCATCTGAGATTGGTTTTGCAGAAGCTCAGAGAACATAAGCTGTATGCCAAGCGAAGCAAGTGCGAGTTCTGGTTGAGAGAAGTTGCTTTTCTAGGACATATTGTGTCCAATGGTGGAATTTCTGTAGACCCAAGCAAGGTGGCAGATGTGTTGAATTGGAAGCCGCCAACTGATGTGACTGGCATTCGTAGTTTTCTTGGTTTAGCTGGTTACTACCGAAGGTTCATTGAAGGATTCTCCAAGCTTGCGAAGCCAATGACTTCCTTGCTAGAGAAGAATGCCAAGTTTGTGTGGTCTGAGAAGTGCCAAGCTAGTTTTGAAGAATTGAAGAAGAGATTGACAACAGCCCCAGTGTTGGTTTTGCCGGATCTGAGTAAGAAGTTCTCTATCTATTGTGATGCTTCCCGCCTAGGTCTTAGTTGTGTTCTCATGCAAGAAGGAAGAGTCGTAGCATATGCATCGAGACAGTTGAGAAAGCATGAATTGAATTATCCTACTCATGATTTGGAGCTAGCAGCTGTGGTTCACGCTCTGAAGTTATGGAGGCATTATCTAATTGGTCACAAGTGTGACATCTATACAGATCATAAGAGCTTGAAGTATATCTTCACCCAGTCAGAGTTGAATTTGAGGCAACGTCGTTGGCTGGAATTGATAATGGATTATGACCTGGAATTGCATTATCATCCAGGCAAAGCAAATGTTGTGGCCGATGCTCTTAGTAGAAAAAGTTATGCTAATGAGATTCGAACAACCACTATTCCAGCAGAATTATGTGCAGAGATGGAGCGTCTCAACTTGGGAATTGTGATCAATGCTGTTGAGATGGAGGTTGAACCCACACTAGAGTAAGAGATACGAAAGGCTCAGTTGGATGATGAGAAGCTCAAAGAAATAGCAGAGAACATTGTGGTTGGAAAATCACCCGGATTTAGGCTAGATGAGAATGGAACCTTATGGTTTGGGAAGAGACTCTGTGTACCCGAAGTGAAATCCATCCGAGACGCTATATTGCGTGATGCTCATGAGTCAGCATATTCTATACACCCAGGAAGTACCAAGATGTATTTGGATCTGAAGGAAAAATATTGGTGGGTTGGACTGAAGCGTGATGTAGCAGAATATGTGGCTATATGTGATACCTGTCAGAGAGTTAAAGCTGAACACCAGAGACCTGCAGGATTGCTACAACCACTAAAGATACCTGAGTGGAAGTGGGAAGAAGTTGGTATGGACTTCATAGTTGGATTGCCACGTACTCAAAGAGGTTATGATTCAATCTGGGTAATTGTGGATCGACTGACTAAAGTAGCTCATTTCCTTCCAGTCAAGACCACTTATGGAGGTCCTAAACTAGCAGAGTTGTATATGGAGAGAATAGTGTGTCTGCATGGAGTTCCAAAGAAAATTGTGTCTGATAGGGGCACTCAATTCACCTCACATTTCTGGCAAAAGATACATGAGTCCCTAGGTACTAAGCTGAATTTCAGTTCTGCATATCATCCTCAGACTGACGGTCAAACTGAACGGATTAATTAGATTTTGGAAGATATGTTGAGAGCTTGTGCTTTATAGTATGGAACAAGTTGGGATAAGAGTCTGCCGTATGCGGAGTTCTCTTATAATAATAGTTACCAGAAGAGTCTCAAGATGGCACCCTTCGAAGCATTGTATGGACGCAAGTGCAGGACACCCTTGTTTTGGAATCAAACTGGAGAAAGTCAAGTGTTTGGACCGGATGTGTTGAGAGACGCAGAGGAGCAAGTCCAGACAATAAGAGAGAACTTGAGAATAGCACAATCTAGACAGAAGAGCTATGCGGATACACGGAGAAGAGAACTAGCTTTTAATGTAGGAGACTATGTATATCTTAAAGTGTCCCCGATGAGAAGTGTGAAAAGGTTCAACAGCAAAGGAAAATTGGCACCAAGGTATATTGGTCCTTTCAAGATCCTAGAGAGACGTGGAGAAGTGGCATATCAGCTAGAACTTCCGGAAAGTTTGTCCGGTGTGCATGATGTGTTCCACATATCTCAGTTGAGAAAGTGTTTGAGAGTACCGGAAGAGCAGGTTCCTGTCGAGGAAATAGTTTTCAAGAAGGGTCTCACTTACGAGGAACATCCAGTGAAAATTTTGGAAACCGCAGAAAGAGTTACAAGAAGTCGAGTTATAAAGATGTGCAAGGTGCAGTGGCATCGGTACTCTGAGGAAGAAGCTACTTGGGAAAGAGAGGAAGATCTCAGAGAGAAGTACCCGGAGTTGTTTGAGTAAGCACCAACTGAATCTCGAGGACGAGATTATTTTTAAGGGAGGTAGAATTGTAACACCCGAAAAATTGCATTCTTTTAAATAGTGGGAATTTATTTAATTATTCAATCAGTTGATCATTCCAATATAGGGAAATAATAATTTTTCTCGAATATAAAATCAAACCTAGGTCATACACATGTATGATGCATTCATGCTGGAGCATTTATTCTTTGTACTGTTGTAGATTATTTGAATTTCTCAAATATTTCAAAACCCAATTTGAAAATCCTTTTGAAAAATGGAAAGGAAATAGAGCAGAGCCCTTCCCCTCTCCTTTCTGGCCCGAGCAGCAGCTTGACCTGTTTTCCACTCCCTGGCCAGCAGACCCAGGTCGGATGGCCCGAGGACAGCTCGGCCGACCTGCTCCCTTCCTTTCCCCTTACCCCACCTGACTGACGAGTGGGACCCACGGGTCAGCCCTTCCTTCTACACCTCCCTCGCCGCGCGAACAGAGACGCCGCTGCCGTGTTCATCCGCCGTGGCCGAGCACGCGCGCGCGAAGCGTCCCTCTGCCGTGACTGCCAGCTCGACCCCAGCGCTCGGTGCTACCGACCTGTGGACCCACAGAACAGCCCCTCCCCTGTTTCCCTCTGCTGCTCGCCGAGAGTCCGACGCGGGCAAGAAAGAAACGGCCGAAGCCGAGTTCGTCGCCGCGCTGAGAGTCCGTAGCAGAGAAGAAACGGCCGAAGCCGATTTCTCCGCTCACCGAGTTTGTTTCAATCTCCGAGATTGACGCCACACCTCGGGAGTATTTAAGCAGCGCCACACCCCCCCGTAGCTGTCACCTAACCCTAGCCGTCTCTTCTCGCCGCCATTGCCGAGCTCCCGCGAGAACCGAGCAGCCGCCGCCGCGAGCAATTAGCTCGATTCGCCACCAATTTTCTCTCGGTAAGCCTTTGAGGAGCTTCGCCGTGATCTTGTGAAGTTCCCGAGCACTTTCCCCCTTCGATTTGTGCACTGACCGCCTCCGCCGCCGTTGCAGAGATCCACCGTCCGCCGGATCACGCCGCGAGCTATCTCCGAGTCGATTTCCGATCTTCCCATCACCTTAGGTGAGCTTGCGACGCTCTTCCCGATCTATGGGTACCCTTCCCGACCTATTTCATGCACCGAATGCCGAGTTCACCTTCCTCGGCAGCCCTCCGGCCATGGCGCCGCCGTCGGTCTCTGTTTTCCGGCCGAGAGCACCGCCACCCCTCCTCTCTGTTAATCTGATCCGCCGATTTTGAATCGGACGGCCGCAGAGCAGCCCATACCGATTCGGCTGGCGTTTTTGCGAATAACCCCCTGCAGATTTAAAGCTTAGCCGCAGCCCTCAGCATAATCAGTAGATTACGTTTGAAGGTTTATTTATTTTCGGTATATATGAAAATGTGTTTTCAGATTTGAATTCAAAATTGTTTCATTTATAATTTTCACGTTTTAGCTCCGATTTGAACGATTCAAATTGCGTTAGATTCGTAATTTCATAATCTATCTGATGGTACCACTGTTTCATATATTTTCCACTCTTAAAATTCGAGATTTTATTTAATCTGTTATCATTCTATTATAAATCTTGTAAAATTCATATCTTCCTCGTTTTAAATCCGATTTGCGCAAACTTGATATCGATGTGATCGTAGCAACGTGTAGATTTGTTTTGTAACCTTTTCAATTTATTTTCTCTCTGTTGGTGTACTGTTCTAATGAAAAATCTTGTTTGTATGCATGATTGCCCCTGTATGCGTGTGTGTTGTTATGATGGATCGAGTATAGACGGTGAGCTTTACGTGGGTGATCAAGATCAGTACTGCGACAACCCGGATCACCAGGAGTTTGCTGATCAAGGCAAGTATTAGTATGGATCATCCTTGTTGTCCCATTCACCAAATAAATAATTACATTTGCATGTGTCTTCCTTGTTAACCATAGTTACTTCCTAGTTTTGTTATCCTGTTCCTTGCAACCTATGGGATTATGCATGTGGTAATTGATGCTAGTGCGTTATTGATATCATGATCATGTGAACTTGATTAACTGATTCTGCAATATGAATATAAGATGCCTTTTTAGCAACATGGAGCTAGAGGATTCGAGCATAGTTTTGTGATGCTCAAAATCCTTCACCTTTGATAATGATCTGTAAGTATGACACCGGGATTGACAGTGCAACTATGAGGGCTATATGGCTCTGGTTTTACCTCAGTATGAGGACCTTATCTAGCTTGTTAGAGGTTACCGAAAGGCGCAAGAGGGGCTTGCCGACTCGGGTATAGTGCGGCCTCTGTCCATATGTGTATAACCTGCGTGATCTTGTGCCATATGGAAGGGGGGCTCTACATCTGCTTGCCGAGGAAACCTCGCGGCCCTAACATGTTAGACGAACCTTTGAAAGGCTTCATAGTGAAACCCTGCTCTCTCACCTTGGTAGTGTTATGGGAGTAATTACCCCGAGCAGATGGGAATCACGGCTCATAGTGAAAGTGCACAACCTCTGCAGAGTGTAAAACTGGTATACTAGCCGAGCTCACGGTCAAGAGCGGCCTTGGACGTCTTATGGAGTAGTTATTCTTCTGGGGTGATGCTTACTTATTGCTAAATCTACTTATTGCTGCTCATTAATTATGTTTACTATGATCATGAGAATGGGCATATTAACTTGTTGCTATCCAACTGCATAAAAGATGATTAATTAAAAGCAACCTGCTGCTAAACCGTGTCAACCTTTTGAGCCTCATGAACCCATGCTAGTCTTGTTGAGTACGACATGTACTTACGCTTGTTTATTTTTCATTACTTGGTCAAAAATCCCGGATGGGTAACAGATGGTGATAGTGATGAAGACTATCCAGAGGACTACTAGACTTGTGCTTCACCAGTCGACGTCCCTGTGCTATGGAGCTACCGCGAGAGTTATCTTTATTTTCCGTTGTGTAATGACTTTGATATTATTCGCTATGTATTAAACATTGGTTATGATACAATTTATGCAATTTGTTGGTTTATGTGTGTGACTGATCTCTGGGCGCACAAAAGATTATGCATCCCATTTTATCCTTAAAATTGGGTGTGACAGTAGGCAAAACTGGCGAATCAGTTCCGGCCAAGGCATGAAACGGAACTGCAAAAACACCATTTTCGCACAAATTCTGCCGTTTCATGTGAGAAACCAGAACGTTCCGCACATCAAAGAGACTTTCAGTTGAGAAACGGAACCGTTCCATCTATCCAAAATGCGCCCTTAGAGAAATTGATAAGTTTAAATTTAGAGAGAACTTCTAGTAGTGCTATATCTTCTATCTATATATCATCCCCTAAATAAAAACACTATCTTTCCATCCTTAGAAGCTTCCTTGATTATTATGATGAGGATATAGCTAGTACTATAGCAGATTATCTATCTATATAGGGGATAAAGCGTCATGGGAATCTTAGATCCTCTGCAGCCAGCCTGCTGGTAGCAGACGCATGCACCCAAGAGTCAACACAAGACACTGGAGGGGCATAAAAAGGTGCCATGCCACGCAGCTACACCGTCACAATCCACCAAAGCCACCAACACAACCAAAACTCCTTTCCATTCCAATTCCAACTAGCACGTCGTCGTACGCACTGTACGTACTACTGTAGACCACTACAATAGCGATGGAGCAAACATAGACTGTCACGACTATAAAACGAGGGGATCGACGCGCCGCGCCAGCGATTGACGCTTTCGAGATCGATCGATGACGGCGGCGGCCTTCGTCCCCGACCGATCCAGCAGCACCAGTGGCGGCGGCGGCATGATGGCGATATCGGCGAGCCGGATCCACCCGTCGTCGGCCGCGGAGACGACGACGACGACGGCGACGACGACCACGCGGCCTCCTCTGCCGCCGCTTGTTCCTATTCCTCCCCGCCGTGGCGGCTGCGCGCCGGAAGCAGCGGCGCTGCACCACACGGTGTGGAAGCGATCCAGCATGGGGTTCCACGGCACCGACGGCTTCTCCGTCTACGACGCCGCCGGCGCGCTCGTCTTCCGCGTCGACAACTACTCGCGCCGCCGGAAGCTCTTCGCCGGCGAGCTCCTCCTCATGGACGGCCAAGGCTCGCCCCTCCTCGCCCTCAGGCCGCAGGTACGTCCGTCCCCAAAATTCCATTTTGTTTGAATAAACCTACACGATCGATGATCCAGAGTTCCAGACGCAACGCAAGTCGCATCGATCGACCGACCGATCGGTCATGGTGTCTTTCTTTTCTTTTAGGAAACAAATGGGGTCTTTTTCAGATCGGGAAATGGTCTCTGCAGCATTATTCCTGGTTATTCTGCGAGAGATGATGATTCATTCATCTCTCCAACTCCAAGCACAAGCTTTTTCCTTGTTTCATATATTACAGTATATTCGTAGATGAAATAGTTCTGATCTGGCCACGTCTGCTGTCCTTTGCTATAACGTATTTGTCGTCCTAGTAGCGCTAGTCCTTCAAACATTTGGTAGCTCAGTAGCTCACCAGGAGATTCAGACCAAATGAATACGACAAGTCGTCAGTCAGTTCACTCCATTCAGAAAAAAAAAAATGCACCTAGGAAAATGCGTACCAAACAAAATAAAAACACAGACAAAATGCTAGCTTTGTATTCTTCCCTGCATGTATGAATCCTGTCAAATCAAACTCGGGTTACTTTTTTGTTCAAAGTTCTTTTTTTTTTTGACAATGTTGTTCAAAGTTCTTCGATCGTCATATATAGTTTGTGCCAAATTAAAACCAAATCCACTGTGTAGATCTACATATAGAGTTTAACAGTCTGCAAATTCACTACAACTAGCTAGCTATAGTGAGAGGAAAGGCTAACAAAATGTTTTTTCTTTTCTTTTTTTGGCAACAGATTTTCAGCATGCACGACCAATGGAACTGCTACATGGCATCAGAAGAAGGCCAAGGCAATAGGACAAGACCACACAGACTCTTCTCTATGAGGAAGTGCTCGGTTCTACAGAAAGGCCATGAAGCAGAGGTGTCCATGTCAGGATCATCATCATGCAGCACCAGCTTCTTGGTCGAGGGCTGTTTCAGGAGGAGAAGCTGCAAGATCCGCAACGGCGACGGCGAGCAGGTAGCGAGGATAACGAGGAAGAAGTCGAATTCGTTGACGCTGGGCGACGACGTGTTCAGCCTCGTCGTCCAGCCCGGTGTGGACTGCGCCATGGTCATGGCGTTCGTCGTCGTCCTGGACAGGATCTGTTGGAAGCCGTACACGCCCATGATCTGCTCCTAGCCCTAGCTGCTGCTAGTGCTTGGCCATGAGAGAAGACATGCATTTTCTGAGTTCTGACAAGCATGGAGTTCTTCTTATTCGATCAGGGGTTCATGATCACTGAAGCAAAGAGAGCGCAGTGATTTAATTATTAGCAAAGAAAATGGGTAGGATGAAAAAAAGATACAGCCGTGAACAACTGACTGCTGGGACCTAACTTGTAGGCAGAAATAATTCTAGTTTTCTGAAAAACAAACGCAAATGTATGAGGATGTAGTTATAATAACCAATTGTAGTATTCTCATACCACGAATTCTTCATAGCAGTATTTATGCTACTGGTCTGAGGTTTCCACATACAAGAGGCATTCGAGACGCAAAAGTGAAAGGTGACAGATGCTTGTCGAATCCTGAAAGGAAATTTGCTCAAGGAACTTGACTCATCGGCTGGACAACCCGTGACATAAGCTAAGCTTTGGTACTACTACTACGTACTGCATATAGTGCTTAAAATTGAAGTTAGTGTTCACACTGAAGACCAAACACAACTAGTACCTTTTATTAATAACACTCATGGCTGCTATTCATCTCTGAAGGTCTCCTGTAACATAAAAATAAAAGATTCACACAAGACATTTGGCATATATTGCTGAAAGAGCATACATCATATTCAGCGCGCGCATGAGAGGACTTTTTCTGTACCAAAAACAACAGAAGCATCAAGGAGGACGACAAGGTGTAGGGAATATCACTACAACAACTCATCGTTTGTCTTGTATTCGCCAACAGTCTTTAAATATTTTACTAGTTTATGATACTCTATTCCATGTCGGCTCTGCGTTTATAGCTACAAAAACTAAGCATCATGTTGCTAAAGAATGTGTACCGACAAATCCTGTGAAATTGCAAGAAGATTAGTGCAAGTTAGTCGCTTAAAATTAAAGGAACAAAACTTTAGCTCATCGAGAAAAAGAGCAACAAGAACTTAACAGTAGGATATAAAAAACTTAAATTGAGTAGTATAGACCGGTAGTTGAGACTTTCTCAACACCAGAAGAACCATGAAAAACCTTTCCCCAAAATAAGAAATGGTACAGAGGTTTTGTCAGCACCAGAAGAACCATGAAAAAACCATTCCCAAAAATAAGAAATGGCACGAAGGTTTTGTGGACGTATGGGCTTCGCTCAGCCCCGCTACCAAATCTTTCCACGTAAGACGTTAATATCACAAACATATGCCCTGCAATATTAGGTTACAAGGCTGGTCCATTGAGGCATTGAGCCCGAGGAAACCACAAATGCAACTTTGTGGTGGTGAGAACTATAAGGAGTTGCACGCGTCATCAGGTACGGCTTTTAGTCAGCAAGCATGTAGCAACATGCATGTCCTAAACCACTTTTTGCCCAACGCCGGTTTTTTGCATACGTGTATGCGCACTCAACTTGCTAGCTGTGCTCTAGCCAGCCCTGCATTTTCTTAGTTTTGTCCATCCTCGACAATGAGCATGTGACAAGCTAGCTGATGTGTGCATATCTGTTTGCAATAGGCTGATCTGGTTCTTGTGTGTGTGTGTGTGTTTTGGGGGGGGGGGGGGGGGGGGGGGGGGGGGGGGGGGGGTATAGGTAAGGTATACGGTTTCCAACATACAGGAGTATAACGACTAGGACACCTTTTTTTTAATTAAGAAGAAAATATACATCCAAATTCGAGTTGATGACAAATTAAACCTAAATGGCGAGTATGCATCTCCTACTCCAACCAGTTGAGTTAGACTCATCACTTCTTCCTACAGTCTTTTAATTTAGGTTCATATTCAATTCAAAGCACCGTCAACATAATTCAAGAAAGCACTGACACTACCAAAGTCTGATCAAACTAACGAACTCGACAACCATGGCCCTGTTTGGATCCTCTAGCTGTGTCAGAGGTTAGAGTTAGTTTCTAACTGCAAACTAGCCCTCAACTAACTCTAGCTCAAGTACTGTTTGGATGCAAGGGTTAGATTGACAGAAAAAGTACTTTTCCAATCATTTACGTGGGCAATAGTGTGGCTAGATGTGAGGAAAAAGTATGGTCCCCACCTGAACTAACCCAAATAATCACCTCTTGGAGGGGATAGTTTTTTGGGGTGGGCTAGTTGCAAATAATCCACTCTAACTCTCTTGTTTGGATACTTTTGGGTTAATTGAGCTCAAACTAGCTCTAGCCCCTAGATCCAAACAGGGCCCATGCGACATGCAACAACTACGTATACTTGCAATGGCACGGTCGCGGAAAGAACAACCAAAGCTTAATTCAGTAAATAATTGGGCATAAGGGTTTTCTAGAACCTTCGGGTAGCCATTTATAAGAGCCGCGTTGAAATGGACAGGCTGCTGCAAAACTAAATTAAATTCTGGCCGACGTCAATCGATGATCTTTTGGTTTAGATTGTCATCAAACAGTATTCAGACAGATCCTCCATGTTGTCTCTGACTCTGTCATGCTCTCTCAGCCACAAGCTAGTGATCACATATGAGCAACTCAACATGGAAATGCATGTGCTATTCACAAAGCTAGTTCAGCACCTACCTTATACCTTATTGTTGGAGCAGGAGGGAACCACTTTTTAGTGCCACGGTCAAGGTGGTTATGTAATACCTCTGGTATTACAAAGTAATTAACCTGCCATGTCATCATGTTTCAATTTAAGCATCTGCATATGATTGTGCTTAGGGTCACTAGAGTGTTTTGATTTCATGTGTTGTGGATTGAGTAATTAAGCCTTTAATTAAAAGTCAAACATTTAATTAAATAAGAAATCAAATTAAGCCTTAGAATTGACTTCAAACTCTAATTCAAAATCTATAATGAATCTGATGAAAGCGTCTAATGAAAGTTGTAGAGATTTTAAAATGGAACAACTTTTATTTTTGGAGATTTTAAAGTTATACTACAGAAATTCAAATTTAACTCAAATTAGTATGTTGAAATTTAAATTTGAAACTTCAATTTTAAAAATATTGAGAATTTGATAAAACTTCCTTGATAAGAGTTGTAGAGATCACTGAGAGGAATAACTTCTATTCTGACTATTTTTCCAGTTGTTGAGAAAAATTAAAAGTAATTTTAGAATTTTAGTTTTGAAATTCAAAACACTTTTTACCCCCTTTGCTGTAGTTTCAAAATTTGGCCGAATTTGAAAATGGTTCAAAAAGAAAAACTGATCAGCACTTGTAGTACTACAACTTTTGTTCTAAACTTTTTCACAGATTCGAATCCTTAGGCCATCATTCAAATCAAAATAGCTTTTGACCTATTTAAGCCCTACACTGTAGCTAGGGGGGATCACCCTGTTCTTCTTCTCTGGCTCGTACAGCGCGTGCTGCGCCACGCGCTGCCGCTGTCCGGTCGGCAGAGGCATTGTCGCCGTTGCGTGGGCGCTGCTCGGGGGCCCCGGACCTTGCCCCAACCTTATCCCCTCCTCCCTCTGCCCTTTAAGACGACGAGCCCCCTCTGTTTTCCATTTCTCCCCGAGCGGCCGCCGGAAACCACCTCGTCGTCCGTGGCCAAATTCATAGCCACCGAGCCACCACACCCCGATTCGTCGTGCAACCAGTCTCCTCCCTTTCTTGCGCATTGTTTGGGTGTGGTTTGGTCGGGTGTCGTAGACGGAGTTGCTCGGTAGCCGCTGTCGTCCATCTCGGAGCCGTTCGGAGCGCCGCCGCACGTCGGGAAGTCGAGGCTAGCTCTCGGGGGTGAGGCCTCTCCTTCCTTTTCGTGTGTTTTGGGATTATGGTGCTCCACTGGTGCTCATGCGCTAGCCGGTTCGCCGTCTTATGCTGTAGGATTGTCAGAACGAGGACCTCATCGCCGGAGCGCACTGCTGCGGTCGCCGCCGTCGTCATTTTCGTCACTGCACGTCGACCTGGTCCCGAACTACTGCCGGTCTAGGACCGTGGTGAGAACCTAAGCTTCCCCATCCCGTTTATTGGCTCTTTACCGTAGCACTCGGGCCGGCGACTCGTCGCCGCGCCGTTGTGTCTGCCATGGGCGAGATGTGCTCGCCGGAGGCGCCTAGGGCTAGAGCTAGATCCATAGGGGTGTCGGTTGAGGTCTAGTGTAGGCGTAGGGTCGCTAGAGTCCGCCGCTGGGGCCGCCGGCGGCGAGGTCCGCGCCGTCCGTCGCGTGCGCGCGTGAGCGGACGCTCGACGGGAGGTAGAAGAGGGAGCTGACAGGCTGGACCCGCCTGTCAGCGTCCCTGGGAGTGCTGTGGCGTGCGCGCGGGCGCGTGCTGGCCGTGCTGGGCCTATTCGTTTAAATAGGCCGGATCGGGCGAAATTGGGTTTTTCAATTTCCAGTAAGAATTTTTAGATTTTTTCTTTATTAATTAGAATGAATAGTGCTGCTGTTTCTCATTTTTATTAGAATTATTTATTATGCTAAAAATTATGAAATTAATTGTGGAGGCTCTGTGTAGTGTGTAGTATTTAACAAAAATATTAGATGTGATGTTTGAGTAGTTTCTATAGGAGGTAAAAATCAGCACATTAATTAAGAAATGCAACTTTGATGATTTAATAAATTCTCTGTAGGTTCAAAAATCATGAAAATTTATCTGGTACTGTGTTAGGTCAATACCTATCTGTTGGTGAAGTTTGGTGCCAAAAAGAACTAGTTAAATTTGTTTATTAATTACATGTTGGTTTAAGTAATTAATAAAAGAAATAGGAAATGAAATAATCATTGAATGGTGTGATGTTTGGATTGATTAAGATTCTAGGTCAAACCCCTTTATGACCTAGGGCATGTTGAATTAAAATAATCAGATTTAACTGAAGAAAGGTCTTGTGCACGTGTGTGTCATGTTTATTATTAAATTTCTTCTGTCATTTCATGTACATCGCATTCATGCATCTATTTTGCATGCGTGTAGTGACCGAGAACTCTGAGGTGAAAGTTAAGGGTCTATCTGAGGAGATTGCTCAGGAGATTGTGCAGGGCTTTGATTTTTGTGGCACCGACCCAGACCCGACTCTTTACGCTATCCAAGACAAGCTCCGGTGCATTTGTTCCTCCTTGCTATTTTAAAATGTTTATCACTTAAGTTAATCTATTGCATTAGGTTAATAGGAGTTGATTGACAATCAATTGATGCATTACCATCTTTAACCACTTATCAATACCTGAGAACCTGATCTATTTAAAGTATTGAAAAATGCTTAGTCATACTTAATGATTAGATTTGCAAAAATGATATTTTGAACTGTGAGGATACAAATCAAATGAATCACTTTATGGGACTGGTTATGTCCTTATTGGTTGGCAGTGTTCCTACCTAGTTCATTGTCATCAACGGGGATGAGTTTTCTAGTTTGGTTGGCCAACTGTTTGGGTTAGAGTCCCAACTTTCGTCGCCATCGGGAAAGGGATGTAAAAACCGGGTAGTTACTAGTGTACTTGGGTTAGAGTCCCAATGTATGGTTTCTAACGGAAAAATATTTGCGACCGTTCGTTGTCAGGCCTGCTGTGATCAAGACTTTGCAACTAGCCACATACTACGGGAAGCCTCTGACTCCGGTGGCTCTACTGCTGGAACCGACAACCACGCACTGGGAGTGGAGAGATGGCGAGAGTAGCGTGTACCCTCGTGGCCGGCGTGCCTGGCAACTAGAGGAGTACTGTGCTCTCGAGTGACGCAGGACCGGTTCCGGGGTATGAAAAGCCTGGTAGGCGGGGTTGGCATATGCAAGCTTAAGTGCTACACATGCAGTGTGGATAGGGATCCCCAGCTAGGTATTGATCGATTCGAATCGTCGTTGCTCCTCGGTTATGGAGACTTGATCCTCACACCTACAATGAATAGTGGTTCAGAACTAGGGTGTTTCGAAATGAATGAATATATATATTGAAATAATGATGATGCATATTGAAAAGTACTTGAAATATGGTAATGATTAACAATATTATGGGAATAAAATAGTGAAATAGGACTAGTAATGCTTTTTCGCAAAACTCTTGAACTCTTGCTCAAGCCTTACCTTGACTCCCCTCAGCCTGCATTCCTGAGCCTAATTATACACCTTTAGTCGGGTAAGTCTTGCGGAGCACCCCATGTACTCAGGGTTTGTTAACCCCGTTGCAGGTAGTCAGCAGGTGCCTGAAGTCTGTCTTGCCCCGTGCTGTATCACTATTATCCAGGAAAGCGAAGAAGAGTAAGGTTGAACCCGTGGGTAGGGTTCGCGTATTATCTATCTATCTTGTTGTACTATTGTTCTACCGCTACTGCTACCTCTTTAAATTGTGGTCTATAATAATTGCACCTAATTTCTATTTGAACACCGGTTTTAATATTAAGTACTATTTAATCTTTCGCACTTCTACTCTGATGTAATTTGTTATGAAATGTTGTAATCCTGTAATGGCTTCGCAATGGGATCCTGTCGGAGATAACGGGTGTTTATGTAGCCCGGTAGGGCCGCCTAGGTCATCTAGAACACGGGCCCGGCTGGTCATTAGTGACGATGACAAGTGCCTGTGGACCATGTGATTTAGGCGGTCCTGTTACAGGTTAGAACTGGCAATGATAGTTGATTCGAAAAATATAATCCACAGTTTTCATCTTCCAAATAGTAACAAAAATTCTATACGGGAAGGCCTGGTTTTCATGTAAGGTACTAATTTATTGTCACCTTACATTTATTGCTAATAACAATAATAGGTCATTGTTTGTATGAAACCTTGCTCAATTATTTATGTATCTAGATTATTTAAAAAGTAAACTAAAAAGTGGTTGATCTTTTCAAAAGCTACAGTTTTCTTGTCTGATTTACACATAAGCGTATCAGCTTGTAACGATATATTCGTACAATTGTGATTGTGTACTTATTCTGATGTGTAAGTGTTATGCATGCATAGTGCTCTTTGTCAACCCTTATAGTGGGGGATATAAAGAGGCAAAAACAGTCTATGCTGGTTTTGTTGCATTGAATGACCAAAATAATATCAGAGAAAAACATCAACGATGTCATATCATATATTATAATGCAATCATATTATATGTTACAAACATCTTGCTAAAAACTTGACTTCCTTAGTTACTTGCACAAGCACGTAATATAAATTTAAAAGAAACCAACAAGTTTTTTCATACTGTTCATAGCCCTAATTTAATTTCCTAACTATTAGTAATAATATAAGTAACCAACTAACGCATGGACAAAAAGTAGTCGTGTTCGATCCATAAGCTAACAGAACACATTATTGAGTGATATAAGCAGCAGTAAGACATACTCCCTCTGTCCCTAAAATAACGTAGCCATTGATGTGCGTGCCATAAGTTTGACTCAATTTGTAGAATATATGTACAACATTTGTATCACTAAAAAAATTTATTAAAAAACTATATTAAAAGATCTTTCTAGTAATACTAATCATGTACCATAAAAGCTAATAAATTTTAATATATATTTAGTCAAAATGATTTCTCGGGAAGCGAAAACGACACTTTTTTAGGGACGGAGGGAGTATATAGTACATCCAACTTGCAAGATCCATTATATTACCAGCGAAAGAAATAACAACTTGCAAATTGGCAATGCTAATTATTCGTCCTTAGCGCACACTTTCCTTCATTTGAGTCATAATAATTACTAATCACACAAATGTATACCAAACCCACCACTAATACTAGCATCAATAGAATAAGGAGGTGATTATGAGGATTCACATGTGTGTGAAAGCTTGGGACAAAGGGTGGATAGTCAGAAATATGGTCAAGAGGCTCACCTAATCTTGTCATTAACCGTTGTTACTTATTGGTGTCCATGTTGTTTCTAGATAGTTCCAAAGTGATTATTCGTGTGTGATGTACTTGATCCAAGACTAATCATGTATGCCTAGTATTTGTCTTGTTGATCTGATATAATATAATAACACTAGGCATTCCTGCATAGAATGCCTCGTGTTAAGCTTGCAATGAAGACTCATGAGGTCATATGATTTTGTATGCAAGTTGCATATTGTTTTTCATGAGTTGTTATCTTTTACATTCTGCTGCATGCTGGGTGTTACCAATGCAATTGTATTTCATTTGATTGGCAATCAAAGTTTTGAATGAACTTTATCTTATAATTAAGTTCCAGTACTAAAAAGTTGCTTCTTCCAATCATAATTATGAGTCATTTGGGCTTTCCTGTTAGTTTTATCTTTTTCAATTTTTATCATCAATATACAAATATAATAAGATATGATAATATAGAATAATGTAATACTCCCTCTATCCCTAGATAAATCAGTCCCCAGAATATGTGCAAATCAAATAATCTTAATTTTAACTAACTTTATAGGAAAGAGTAACAATATCTATGACATAAAATAAGCATATTATAAAAACATATACTATGTTATATCTAATGATACTAATTCAATGTCTTAAATATTGACAAGTTTTTTCTAGAAATCCAGTCAAAGTTTAAAGTTTGACTTAAGACAATTTTAGAAATTTATTTATTCAGGGACAGAGGAAATATTGATTTTGTCAAATGTGGTATCATAAAAGTAGTTTTATAGCATACAATTACTTTGCCATATCTTACGAAAATTATAAGCCAAAGTTTCAACTCATAGGCCGTTTCAGTATCCTAAACTACATATATTTGGACAAAGCAATTGCTTTTTGGAAGAATCGATGGTCTTCAAAAAAGAATATGGTAAGGTGATCTGGTCTTTTCTTCAACAAACATTGAGGATGACAATTTTTTCACCAAGCTTTGGTGTAAGTGGATAGATCAAATTGTTAGAGATGGTAGCATGGGCATTAAAGTCAATGACAATTTAGGACATTATTTTCAACCAAAAAAGGGACCTAGACAAGGTGATCTCTTGTCACCTATCCTCTTCAATTTTGCGGTAGATATGTTGGCAATGTTAATAGGTAGAGCTACATCAAATGGGAGGTTTCAAGGAGTTGCTCCACACCTTGTAGATGATGACCTGATACTATTCTCTTCATATAGATCATGATCTACACCAAGCCAATGATCTTAAACTAGTGTTAAGCACTTTTAAGTAGCTTTCAGGGTTGCAAATTAATTTTCATAAGAGTGAGCTCTTCTATTATGGTAGTGCTAAGGATTGCAAGCAAGAGTATCCACAACTTTTTGGTCGCAAAATTGGCCTTTTAAATATCTAAAATTGAGGAACTTCTTCTTTCTGGTGTCTTCCTTCTTCTTTCTGCCACTGAAGAATAAGAAAGAATGATCTGAAATTTATTCTTCCTAGCCCTTTATTATGGCCAGATCTAACCATAACAAAATGGAGAAGAGACTTGGAGAAAATTATTCCATGACGACGAGATCATCTGCGCCTTGATGCCGCCGTCCGGAAACAAAAGTCTCCATGTCGTTATGTTGATAAAGATGCTGACACCGTAGTTGCCACCTAATGAAGACTCCATGGAGAAGACGATTCTACCCTTCCCCAACACTGTCGCTGGAGAGAAGGAGGAGGAGGTAAAACTCCAATACCAAAAACTTTGACATGAAGAAACACCAACCCGATCTACTAGAGAAAACTTTGTCATGGAATGCGAGACCTTTGGAATTCAACCACCATTTGGTACGTATATGTTTGGCTCTTGGCTCCATGGCATTGGGGCAAAACTTAAAAAATCGGATTTTACTAGGTGTTGCAACTCTTTGTTGGATAATGTGGTTGAATAGAGATAACGTGTGGTGTTCAATAATGCTAAATCCAATACCTTTTAGCAAGTCATTTTCTGAGCAACATATTAATTGGATCCGACATTTTGGTCCTTAACTAAAGAAGAAGAAAGACCAATCTTCAAGAATAGATGCCGGATTTTGGAGACAGTCATCATGGAGCACTAGTACAAAAATGATTTGTCTTGACACCATGAATTTATTTTTACAAGCGATTTTGGTTAACAGACGCCACTAAAAATAAAATGGTGGGTCCAAATTATGAACCGCCACTAGAAATCAATTTCTAGTGGAGATTTTCTTAGTAAAACCGCCACTAGAAATGCACCAATTTCTACAGGCGGGTTGTTAAGCAAACCGCCAGTAGAAATGCATGTAAATTTTAAAATTTCAATTTTTCAAATGACTTTAAATGAAAAAATTGTCTACATGAAAGTTGTAGATCTCGAAAAGTTATGAAACTTTGTAGTTCAAAACTTTTTCATTTGAAAGCATCTTGTTGACGATAATTATGGTCAAATTTAAAATTTAAAATTTGAAATTTTGAAAAAAGCCTCAGATGGAGAAACACTCTGAACGAAAGTTGTAGATCTCGAAAAGTTATGAAACTTTATAGTTGACAACTTTTTCATTTGAATTCATTTAATGCCTCAAATAATCAATTTACACTCGGTTTGTTATAATATGTGGGGAGCCGAAGTGCGATATTGTCATGTGAGTGTTGGGTGGAGTGGTTAGAGGAGGTTACGCGCGAGGGGGAGATCAACCTCCATGGCCACGTAGCGCGCAAAAAATGCCACGACTTGCGACATTTTTTGCTGGCCGATGGGTCCCTTCCCAGATTAAATTTTTTGGCTATTTTAAAAAACTGATTTCTGAGAAACAATTACTACAAGCGGCAACTGCCTGTAAAAAAAATGTTGATTTCTACTTGCCTCTAGTACTGGCGGTTCTCAAAAACGCCTGTAGAAATACCTCTACAACCGCCTGTGTTGAACTTTTGTGTACTAGTGGAAGTTTTTGCAAAATTTGGATGGAAGTGTCGAAATAAGATTGAGGCGTAGTAGTCTACGTTTTATTCATGCATCTTGTGTCTTTTGTTCTGTGTGAGCTCTTGTGCTCTCGTGTAAGAATCGAGCTTGATTGCTATTGGGTGTATGATTTTTAAGTTGCAAAGAGGCTGGGACCGTTTTCATTATGTTAATGAACTTTTTCCTTATCTTTAAAGAATCTGTTAAATATATAGCCTTCTATACAATTTAGCCCTCTTTAGTGATGTTCTTGACCTACCACCGTATACACCACTAGTCTTCTTAAGCCAGTCTTAGTGAAAAATTTCATTTCGTCGTTTTTAAAACTGTCATGTCATACAAAACGAAATTAATGAAACTTGAATAAAACACATACTCTCATGCAAAGTTTCATTTCATAGCTTCATAGCCATTCAATTCTATGACTCTTAGAGAGTTTTATGCTCATGACATTCACATCTTCGCTCTTCATTAAAACATTACCTTATCATAAAAATATATATGTGATAAGTTATTAAATGCAAATAAAACTATCATGACACCTCCAACGAGTTATGCGCTGCCACGCACCTCGACGATCTTTCAGTTGATTCTTCTGCGCTAGCTAGCGAGTGGCAACATCTTCTCTGCATGCTTTCTGTTGGCAACAACCCAGCAGCACTGAGATCGATCGAGCTAGTAGCCTTCACCACGTACGATCGGTGGGCCTTGCGTGGACATGACTCTGCATGCATATGGTGCGCGCGCCTCCGCGCGTGTGTCTACTTGTTTGGAAAGAAAGAAAGAAAGAGAAGCGAATTAAAGTGGATCGATCGCATCGCCACGCCTTTGCAATCTCAGCGGCCACAAAATTAATAAACTCGTCATCCATGTGTACCAAAAGTGTTACCTCGAGGAAAAAAGGTGTACAAAAAGTGCAGTGCACAAGGCAAAAGGCCATGCATGCATGCATGGTGAGCCAACGCACAACGAATTGAAACCAACGGACGTTGGATATAATAACTGATGACTGCCTCTACTTTCTTTCTTTTTTTTTTTGTATTTTTTAGAGAGACCAGCAGCTGTTTTTGAGTCGTGTATATATAAAAAAAGAGGATGAACACACGTGTACTGGCACCGATAGCTAGTAGCTAGCAACTTCTGTTGTCCTTGTGCATCCATCACGCGAACTTGCGAAGCCATGCACCCGGTGCCACCGCGATCGTCGTCGTCGACGTCAAGCTCCAGCAGCAGCAGCATCGCCAGGGGCGGAGCTCTTGTCTGGCAAGGTATGGCGCTCGCCATACCTTGAATTCCTAGAAAATTTTATCCCCAAATCACTCTGTACCATTGATGTATTAAGGAAGATGTCTCAGCTGGCAGTTAGAGGAAGAAAAGCAGTAGCAACTAGGCTATTTACCTGGACGTTCTCTTGGGTAATTGGTCTATTCCTGCTCTAGGGTGTCACGTATATGGATGGGCCTTTGATTGGCCTTAGACTCTGGCCTGCTCGCTGCTCGTGCCTGCCCTGCAGCTTCGACCAAGTCACGGAGAGTCCGAGAGTTCCCTCTGTACGAATCGACGATTCATCTTGCCGCAAAAACGCCCGTCCACAGTCCGCTCGACAGTTCCATGGGCAGCGCTGTGGCTCGATCAGATCAGGATCAGACGATCATCGCAAGCGAGACTATGGTGCTTGAGTCCACCATGTGCGCGATAAACTCTGCCTCCGCGACTCCTAGCGTCGTCGGTGAGCTACTTAACTACTTTGTTTCCTTAGGGCAGACTCTGAAAATCTGAACTTAGAGTTCCCTATTTATCAACTGTTTAATGGTCTGCTACATTGAGCGAGAGATATTCAAAGGAATTGATCTTTAGAGGAATAAGAAACCATTTCAGAAAAAAGATAGGCCAGTGCAATTGCATATATCATCTAGACGAAATTGTTGTTCATCGGCATTTGGTTAGTCTATTGATTTTACTTGTGCCTTTCTGTTTATTATTCCAAGTGCTTTTGCTTATATAGTGCATGATGATTGTTACATATTATATTTATGTGTGTAAATAAATGTACTAAGAAATCATTGATATCTATGTTATCGATTTTGCCACACCTTATTTCTTTTCCGTCCTCCGCCACTGAGCATCGCCACGCGGCGGGTACACCCATCATCCGACGCCGCCGTCGCTCATTGTCACGACGGCGGCGGCAACACCAGTGGCCGCGCCGCACGGGAGGAGGGACGTCGCCAGCCGGCGGTGTACACGCACTACAGGATGCGGGTTCTTTGTCGAGTGCCTGTGGCACTCAGCAAAGAGCCAATTACACTCGGCAAAGGCTTCAGTCGGCAAAGGGCACTCGGCAAAGGTTCTCTCGGCAAATACTTCTTTGCCGAGTGCCAAATACCGGGCACTCGGCAAAGGCTTTGCCCAGTGCCAGGTCAGCGCTCGGCAAACTTAGTTGAAACCGTCTACTTTGACGGCTTCTTTGCCGAGTGTCGGTTGACCGGGCACTCGGCAAAGATTTTTTTTATTTTTTTAATATAATTCTTTGCTGAGTGCCAGGTCAGCACTCGGCAAAGAAATTTAGCCGGCTGTTTTTTAAAAAACTCTTTGCCGAGTGCTCCAGCCATGGCACTCGGCAAAGAATTTTTTATTTTTTTTAAAAAAAATCTTTGCCGAGTGCCATGACGAAGGCACTCGGCAAATCTGGGAAACCAGCTGTCAGGTTCCCCAGGTTTGCCGAGTGTCTTGACCATGGCACTCGGCAAAGAGGTCAAAAATTTTGTTTTTTTTTGTTTTTTTCTTTCCATCAAAACAGAGAGACATATCACATATATATTATATACATCATCACACACAGAGCAAAATATATCACATTCATCATCCAAATCATCCATAATCCACGAAATTCACATATATCATCCATCCATCGTGCATCACACAAATATCGTCCATAATCCATCGTATATAATCCATAATCCATCACATACATATAAATATGTCTTTAGTGCATCACAAACACAAAGTCTGCGTTTTGAACAAGTCCGAAAAACATGCAGAGCGGTACATACTGCTGCCATCCTGGTCCTGGCCACTGTGGAGACTGCTTGGTCTGTGGAGGGGCAGTTGGCCACACAGACGATGGAGACGGGCCACCATGTGGAGACGGGGCACTACCCACCGACTGTGGCTGCACAAAGGAGAAATGAGAATCATGAGTATGGATGATTGGACCAAAAGGCTAAAGGAATCAACACGTTGACATACTAACCGGAGTCCCTAAAACAGGAGGAGGCGCAACTGGTGTGAGCAGCGACAGAGGCACGACCACACCTGACAAGGTCCGCAGGCTCGCCATGAAGGTGAACATGTCCTGCAACCTCTGCTGCTCGGCCGTCCTCTGTGCTTGCATAGACGCCATCTCCAGCCGATGGGCCTCCGCCTGGGCCTCCATTGCTTGGCGTTGGGCCTCCGCCTGTGCCGCCTGCTGAGCCTGCAACTGCTGCATGTTCTCCTGCGATATTCCAACCGCAAGGATTAAACAACGCAAAGGTAAGGTAGATGTGTAAAAGTAATGAACGACGAGTTTGTGAGTAGTAACCTGGAGCTCTGCCATCTGCTGCAGTGAGCTCGGCTGCCGAGGGCGTATGGGGAGGGAGGAGTCCGTGCTCCTAGCTCGAATATCGGCGAGGCTGGTAACAGAGGAGGAGTCGACTGTGCTGTCCGCCATCCAGTACCGGCCGTGCTGCTTCCCTCCTCCCAGCCTCATCACGAGGTCTGTGTCCAGGGGCTGCCGAGTCGGATCGTAGTCCTTCCCATGGCACTGGCGTGCCGCTGAGGTGTACTCGCTAAGCTTGCTGTGGACGCTCGGGTTGGTGTACGCCTCGGGGCCATCCGCCGGGTTGTAGATGACGTCCGGGGTCGTCGCCTTGCCCATGTGTGCCAGGGCGAACGCCATGAAGTCGTTGCATTCCTGGCCCTGGTGCGCCTGGGACTGCGAGGAAAACACAAAGACGATTACAAGTAGTGATAATTGAGTCTTAAGATAGAAAAATAAAGATGGTAGCACAAAGAAGTTTACCCATGTCCTGGCGTACGCGCTGAGGCTGAGGTTGCCTTGGTGGTGTGCCGGCCCACCCATCTGCAGGCGGCAGTCACGGCGGACCTGGTGCTTCTCCGCCCACTCGGCTGAGAGCCACCGGTCCACAATTGCCTCCCAGCAGAGGCGGTGACCGGTGCACCAACTAGGACATTGTTGCATGCCATAGAGTTATTGAAATGTCAGAAGATGAAATGAAACCAACCTACTGTCCATGAAAGTACTTTTTACCGAGAGGTACTGCTCCCTCATGAGCGTCATGGTCCTGGCATCGCGCTTCCTTACCACCTGTCCAAGGACGTCGGCGTGGTAGTTGATGATGCACTGGAGCCGCGTCTCGTAGTACAGGTCCGAGAGGCGGGACCTGTAGACCTTGTCCTGCACGCGCACTGCCTGGGCCTCAAACCCAGCGTCGCACCTGTAAAAGTCCTGCATGCATACATCATGTAATTTTTTGATTTTTTTAGAGCGACCAATGAATACATAGTAAAGATAAAATTAGTGTCACGTAGACTCACCCAGAACTCGGCCTTGATCTGCGCCGCAACGGTGTCGTGCTCACTGTCCTCGGCGGCCTGGAAGTGCTCCCACGTCCAGGGCGGCGAAGGAGCACCACCAGCTTAGGTAACCATCTGTAACAACCCTAAAAATCCACACAACCTAAAAATCCCAACCAATTAAATTTTTTTATTTATTTATTGTGAAAACCTATTTTTCTTGTGCAAGCATATAGGTTTCATTATGAATTTGGTAATAAAGGAGTATAGCTTGCATTTTAATTCCATTCACATAGAATAATAACTTATGCATCACATTTGGGATTTATTGCAATTTATGTTTGTAATTACTCAATATTTAAAATGGGTAATATATGTATTTATACACTTAAGTGAAAATAGAAAAAGAAGAGAGGAAGAAGGAAGCCAGCCTGTCGGCCCACGTTGCGGCCCGGCAACGCGCGCGCGACCGGCACACACGCGCTCGCGCTCGCTGCCAACCCAGGCCCGCATGTCAGCCGCCTTTCCCTTTTCACTGTTTCTCTTCCTCACGAAGGCGACGCGCCTGCCGGGGGTGTCACGCAAATGGCGTGACCGACAGCGCCATGCATGGCAGAGCCCTGACCCCGCTGTTCCCCTCCTGTCCCCTCCTTTCTTGGCCGCCAAGCGAACCCGCGCCCATCCGGAGCCCTAGATCCACTCGAGCCACGGTCCTTCGATCGGTCGAGCGCGATCAGGACCATTCGCCATTGGAGCTGGCCAAGCTCGCCTATAAAAGGAGCTCACCCCGAAGCCCTACCCTCATTTCCCCTCGTCGCCACGCTGCGGCTCCACAAGCCACAACACCACACCATGTGAGAGAGGGAGAAGGAAGAAGGGCGGAGCAGAGAGAGGAGAGCACCGCCGAAGCGCTGCCGGAGCCGGGCACGGAGGAGAAGCCCGAGCTGCGGACGAGGAGCGGCACGGCACTGCGATCGCTCTGCACGGCTCCGACTCGCCACTGCATCGCCATCCTAGCTTCACTGACACCATGGTGAGCCATCGCACGCCATGTCCGAACCTCGCCCTGCTTTTGCCATGGCGTTCCGCCCACGGGATGCGCAGGCACGAGCCTTTACCGGCTCAGGAAGATCACCTGCACCATGCACTCATGCGACCGGCTGAAACCCCCGGACTACAAGCTTGCTAGACCGAGAACGCAGCACGACGCGTTTTCGGCGGAGCGCGCTCACCACCGACGTGTTCCGACGCCGAATCACCCATTCCGAGCAATCCGACTAGCACCCGTATAGGTTAGAGCGTCGTGGAGCACCGCCACGACCCCTTGAGCTAGCTACTCGGATCTAAGCGCTAGAGGAAGCCTCGTCCGCAGTGCGCCGCGACCTCGCCGGAGCGCCGCCGCGGACCGGAGCCAAAAGGAGGCCCTGCCCTGTCACTAGTTCACCACTAAGCGGACGTATGCCCGTTTAGTCACGCCAATTTGACTGAACCACGTCCGGTTATGCCAAAACGAGACCGTAATCATCTTGCCGTCGTCAGCCGCCGCCGGCGACACGCCGCCACCACAACCGAGCACCTTGGGAATCTCGGTAGCCAAAATTGGTAGTTGGTATACCATCGCCATAGACCCTGGAGGCGTATACATCTCCTAGAAGACCTCCTTAGCCCCGCCGGAACCTCCCAATCGCGGCGACATCGCCGCCGATGACTGGAGCATCTCAATACCACGACCCGCTAGCGTGACCACCAACTCACCGACCACCTCGGACAAGCTTAGTTGCGGGAGATCGAACCTCCATAGCCCGGAACACCGAGAGGTGCGTTCTCGGGGAAACGTGATCGCCGCCGACACGATCCGCCTCGCCTAAATCCGTTTCGAGTACACCCGATCGCCTCGCGCTGCGGAGAGAGGCCGACGAGGTTCGCCAAGTCTGCCTCAGCACCGCCGCGTAGATAGCCGAGCCCCGAATCATGTCTGTCGCCTTGGCTACGTGCGCCTCCAACTCGTCGGAGAACCGCCGTATGCCGAGGGAGAGAAGGAGGCCATACCACGACTCTAACCCGCCACCATCTGGTCGGACGACTGCCTGAGCACGCCAATTGGGGAAAGCCGAGCCCTGTCTTACCGAAATATGGACATCGCCGCCCTGTCATCGTCCGCCGCACCGGAGAGACACCGCCGCCTTGAACAGACGCCCTGGAACCCTGCTAGCACCAAATCTCCGATTCGCCCGAGCCTCCCCGGGAGAGCTCGGGAGAGCGGCACCCTCGGCGCACCAAATCTCCGATTCGCCCGAGCCTCCCCGGGAGAGCTCGGGAGAGCAGCACCCTCGGCGCACCAAATCTCCGATTCGCCCGAGCCTCCCCGGGAGAGCTCGGGAGAGCGGCACCCTCGGCGCCCGAATGTCCGATTAGCCCGAGCTACGCCGAGGTACGCCGAGCTCCGCCAAGCCCCGCCGAGCTACGCCGAGCCCCGCCAAGCCCCGCCGAGCTACGCCAAGCTATGCCGAGCTACGCCGAGCTCCGCCGAGCTACCCCCGACCACCGCCGAACTACGCCGAGCTCCGCCGAGCTACCCCCGACCACCGCCGAACTACGCCGAGCTCCGCCGAGCTACCCCCGACCACCGCCGAACTACGCCGAGCTCCGCCGAGCTACCCCCGACCACCGCCGAGCTCCGCCGAGCTACGCCGACGCCAGCGACTCTCTGGGAACCAGCATCGAACACCTGGTGGGCGACCATCGGGTCTGTGTTCTGATGAGGCGCCACATGCCGCACTACTGGACCCGCGCGCCACGTGGACCAATCCCGAGCTGCCCCTGATTAATCGACCAATTTCCATTTTCAGAAAATAGGATAATCTTCGGAAATTCATAACTTATTCATTCGATGTCCAAAAATTGCGCACCATATATCAAAATTCTCAGAAAAATGAGATCTACAATCTAAGACTATGTTTGTGTGCATTTGGCTCTTTATTTTATTGGATTTTTCTGAAATACTCTATAGGAGTCGCTGACGCGACTATTTCGTGTTCGATTTCAGAGCCGGAGGAGGATCTGAATAAGGAAGACGACCACGAGTACTTTCAGGAGCTAGGAGACGACTACGAAGGTGCCACGTCCCACCAAATCCTTAGATCCTATTTACGCATTGCAAATGACATTGTTGCTATTGCTTTATGATTATGTATGGATTGGTTGCATGGTAGTATATTTGAATTCCCTGCCTTGATAAGACTTTACCCTGCTATCCGCTGCTAGGTTAGCTGCTGCTTAATTTACTGTTACTCTTCCACTACTTACTACATGCTATATGCTATGTGGTGGAATTGGGACGGTGCATAACTGATTATAACCACTGGGAGAGAGTGCTGCGTGCGTCTTGGGTGCATGGTAAGGGTTGATGTCGACCAAGTGGGATGTGAGACAAGCCCGTGGGGCAAGTCGTGCCGGGGGTGCAACCTGGGCATCCCCACGAGAGATACCTGTGGCGGGTAATGACTTATGAGGTGGTTCCGGGATGTGCATTGAAGTCCCGTGAGCGGAGGTGCCGTGATGGCACGGGGAGAGTATCCCCTAAGTGGAGATGCCTGGTTGGTCACAACCTAGGATCTGACTAGTGACCGGAAACATCTGGATTCCCTTGCTACTCACTCGCTTCTGATGGGCGTGAGACGGCTGGACTACTTGGTAGGGCGGTGCCACTACTGCTAGGTTGAGAGGTGATAAGGGTGGACGGTGACGGATGGCAGATTCCCGTACCGTTCTAGATGTGCAGTACCACTGATGGGGCCCGGTACTGCGTCTCCCAGTCTCAGTGTGATGGTGTTGGATCCGGAATGTCCCAGGGCTGAGTGGCAGGGTGGTACCGACCTAGGCAAGCAAGCACCCGGAATTCTGCCTAGATGATTGTACAGCATCGATGATGGCTAATCTTGTGAGTAGTAAAACCTCTGCAGAGTGTATGGTTGATCGATCGATACATAAGCCAACTCGATGGCTATGGACCTTTCCGAATGTTTCTGCAACCACTATTAGATGAGAGCATATTCTTTTCTCCCCCCTGGATGATGTTTTCCGGCAGTATGCCCGTTGTGGCAATGTGCCGCTGAGATCGGCCCAAGAGGGAGTTGGGCCTGTCAAATGAGAGTGAGGTGTGGGTATGTGAGATGTGGTGTTGGGAAAAGGGATGATGGTGTTAACTGGAGATAAAACTTGATTAATTATACATTGATTTCAGCTGCATAGGAAAACCTCAGCCTATAGGTCTGCTTGTACAGCCTTGCATCCACTTTCCACAAAGCAAATGCTGCATAGGTGGGCTCCGTGGCCAGTACAAATCGTACTGATAAATTTGCTGTCAGGTGACGAGAATGAGTACGACTTCGAGGGAGATGATGACGAGGAATAGGGTCACGTGCTACACTCAAGTTGGCCGTGAAGGATGAATCGCTTCCGCATCTTCTAAAGCTTCTCTGAATGTTGATTCCGCCAATGTGGCGATGTAATAAATGTTTATGTAAGACTTAATTACCGTTGTATGGATCCTGGTGTCAACTGAGATATGGATAATTTCATGGATTGTCCCAAGCAATCTGTTGAATTACAATTCGAGCCTGTGGATTTCCCTTCGCGAAAATCGAGGTCGTTTCACCATCCCACGGAAGTGCTGCCGGATCAGAAGGGACAACGTGCCATTGACATGGTGGCCCTTTCCGGACACAACTTCCCAGTTGCTATAAGAGTCATTAAGAACAATTGTTAGTCGTTAAGAAAATACATGTCATATGAAACAGTAATGAAATGATACCTACTCGTCGCCCTGGTGTCGAATCACCGGGCGCTGGTGAAGTGGGATCGGCCGCGCCGGGAGCCTCGAGGGCCCGCGCAAGTACACTCCCGAGGAGGTAGAGCCAGAAACAGTGGAAGTGGAGCCCCCTCCTGTCGAGGGCCCCTCCTCCTCATGGTCTGGCAACTCAGGGGAGGTGTGACCCCCTCCTGCCTCCAGGTCCACCCCCTGGTCGTCCTCGTCCGCCGACGGGGTGGGAGTCCGCTCCAAGCGCCTCCTCGGACGGCGGCCAGTCCTCGACCTCCTCGGTGCCGGCCCCGACACAGGCTCCTCCTCAGCTGGGGCTGGTGAGCGGTCCCTCATGTAGACGGAGTTGACCTGTCGACGGCCCTGCCTTTCGCCCGGCATTTTGTCGAGTGCCTGCAATTTCAAAGAATAAACCAATTAGCAATGTTAAATTAAAAAGTACTTATAAAGACATGTAAAATGAATTGAACATAGTAGTAATAGTAATTGTAATTGTAATAACAATAATATAGTATTACATGAATTAGAAATATTCTGCATCTATCTCCTCTTCTCCCTCGTCGTCATCACTATCAGTATTGTCAACTAGCTCATCTTCTCCCTCGTCCTCATCTCCATCGTTCTCATCATTGTCATCGTCTAACTGTAATCGCTCAAGCATTTGTAAGTCATTCTCATCTTGCACCTCTTCTCCCTCCTCCTCTTCTGCATCCCCTTGGTCAATGTTATTGTCTACTTCCATGTCCATCAGCGAAAACATATCTATGTCAAACCTTCCGTCTAACCCCTCTGGTTGGTAGAACTCCTGTGTGTAATCCTCATCGTTCGGGACAGGTAGTCTACCGCGTGGCGATACCCTTTGCACAAGGTACCAACCCATAAGATTGGGGTCTTTTTGGCACGCCCAAGGGAGGTAATAAACTTGTGTGGCCTATTGAGCCACAATATAGACATCCTCTCCTTCATATACTGAATCCTGTCGAATTTCAACTAGTCCAATCTTAGGGTTTGTTTGCGTGACGTTAGGATCGAACCAATGGCATTTGAATACGACTGGATTACGAGCTTTGCAACACTCAAAATCGAGCTGGTATATTTCTTCTACTATGCCGTAGTAGTCGTGCCCATCGGTGCCGGGCGTACGAACTCCGGTATTTGTGGTTTTCCGATTGGGCCGACTACGCTCGTAGTGGCTTGTGTGAAAGCGATAGCCATTCACAGTATAGTTGGTGAATGTCTTGACCTTGTAGGCGAAGCCTTTGGCTAGCCCTTTCAACTCAGCATCCATTGCCCTATCTTTACGGGCCTGCAAGGTGAGGAAAGATAGAACGTTACATTACTCGCTCTTATGATCGAAGTGGGAAAGGCAATAGATTAACCCGGTACCTTCGTGTCGAACCAGGAAATGAAATCAGGCACACCATATTTGAGAAGATTATCTTCCTCTTGAGGGGAAGGAGCCCTATTCCCTGTCCAGTATGTATTCAGAAATTCCCTGAAAAACAAGAGACAAAGGGGTGGATACATGATAAAGCATAAGGTGTTCGTGCAGTATGTAACAAGCTCATTGAGAACTTACTGCACATAAGACTTCATTTTATCGAGGTTCAACAGCACATAAAGTATGGTAATGCGCCACTCATCATGCCTTAAGCTCTTGGTGCTTGGTGCGCTTGCCTTTCCAAGTTGACCTTTGAAAAGGCTGAGGTTCGATGAACTCTCTTTGGCGTGGTAACGAGGGGGAGGATTGTGCACGCTGGGAAGGCTATCATTATAGTATGATATTTTGAAGTTTGACACCTCCTCAAGAATGAATGCCTCCGCCAGGCTAGCCTCAAATTTGGCTTTGTTTCTACACTTTTTCCGAAGAATCTTTATACTTCTCTCGATTGTATAGCACCAACGGAACTGCACGGGACCTCCCATTCGTGCCTCGTACAGTAGGTGCAAGATCAGATGCTGCATCGCTAGAAAGAAGCCGGGTGGGAAGATCTTCTCCAACTTGCAGATCAACAGAGGTGCCACTTTCTCCAAGTCTTCAATGACGTCCCGAGATAACTCCTTGGCACAAAGCTGGCGAAAGAAAAAGCTCAACTCTGCCAGCATGCGCCACACATGCTCGGGGACGTATCCCCGAGTCATCGCAGGAAGGAGCCTCTCAATTCATATGTGAAAGTCATGACTCTTCATCCCCAACACTCGCATGCTGGACAAGTTCACTCCCCTACTCAAATTCGCCGCATGCCCATCGGGAAACATTAGCGACTGGATCCACTGCAGTGCCCCCTTCCTTTGGTCATTTTTCAATACGAAATCGACCTCAGTCTTTTTCCATTTCTTGCCTTGCGCGGGAGGCTTCATCACTTGCTTTGGTCTATCACACAACTCTGCCAGGTCCAGCCTAGCCTTTATGTTGTCCTTTGACTTATCAGGGATGTCCATGAGTGTAGCCCAAAGCGCCTCGGCAATATTCTTTTCTGTGTGCATTACATCAATGTTGTGTGGAAGCAGAAGGTCATCGAAATAGGGGAGCCTAGTCAAGCCGGATTTATGAGTCCACTGGTGTTCCTGCCCATATCCAATAAAATCACATTTCTCTTTATCATCTTTGAGAGCCTCTATTTGAGCACGGACCTCGGCACCAGTCATCATTTGAGGCGCAAGGTCGGTAATTTGAACCCTTTTCCTGAAGTTCTTGACGTCTCGCCGGAATGCATGCTCAAGAGGGAGGAATTGACGATGCTAGTCGAACGAAGAGAACTTGCCACCCCTCTTCAGCCAAGTGAACCTCACAGCTGTCTTGCATACTGGGCATAGGAACTTTCCGTAAACACACCACGCGCAGAATAAGCCATATGCCAGGAAGCCCTGCAGGGAGTAGTGGTACCACACATGCATAGTGAAGTTCTTCTTTGTAGCTCGGTCGTATGTCAGTACCCCCTCTTCCCAAGCAATGATCAATTCATCAATGAGAGGCTCCATGAACACTCCCATCTTGTTCCCCGGGTGTCCAGGAATTATCAGCGACAAGAAAACGTTCTTGGGTTGAAACATGACGCCGAGGGGGGGGGAGATTGAAGGGGATCACGAACACGGGGCCAACAAGTGTACGGGGCCGCCAGCAATCCATAGGGGTTGAACCCATTTGTTGCAAGCGCCACACGTACTTTTCGAACCTCCTCAGCTTTACGACGATGTATGCCATCGAAGTGGGTCCATGCATCGCCATCCGATGGGTGTACCATCTTGCCAGGGCTGTATCTTTTACCTTGTTTATGCCATGTCATCTGTTTCGCGGACTCCTCTGTCATGTACAGCTGTTGGATCCTCGGTATGACAAGAAGGTACCGTAGGACCTTAGCGGGGATACCAAGTTGCTCCTTCTTGCCATCACTAGTGTCGACCTCCAGATACCTAGAGGGCTTGCACTTGAGACAATGTGTTGCTTTCTCGTGATCTTTCCTAAATAGGACGCACCCATTCGGACAAGCATGAATGTGCTCATAGGGTATCTTAAGTGCACGAAGAAATTTCTGTGACTCATACAAGTTCTTCGGCAGCATGTGACCCTCCGGAAGCAGGGTTCCAAAAACTGCCAACATAGCATCAAAGTGGCCTCGACTCATGCTACACAGCGACTTGAACGACATTAGGCGTCCAATGGCATCGAGTTGCGAAACCATTGTCTTCTCATGAAGGGGCTTCTGGGCCGAATCCAGTATAGCATAGTACTCCTTTGCGGATTCCTCTGGGTCATCCTCCAATCCTTTACCGAACCGTGCCTCGTGAAAGTCATCCATCCAGTCTGCTACCCCGGCATCTCCATCAAAAGCCTCGAGGCGTGGTCTCACCACCTCCTCTCCAATAAGATCGGCTTCACCATGGTGGATCCAGCAGGTATAGTTTAGAGTGAATCCATACTTGCAAAGATTTTCCCCCACGGCCTTCTTATTCTTTCTTACACGGTTGTCACATTTGCGGCAGGGACACGGCATCCGAATCGACCCTTCAGCTGCCTCACCAAAAGCATGCTCCAAGAAAGCATTAGTCTTAGTCATCCATTCTGGGATCAAACTTGGGTGGCCCGTGTACATCCACTCATGGTTCTCCATACTCTGGCATATGCATATATAAGCGACGAGTAATATGACCATGGTGCATCTGCTCGGTGTGCCTACCATCTAATAGGTGTGGATAGGTCCTAATCCCACCCGCGGATGCATAGATGAGGTCAGTTTCATTGGTTCGCTCCTATCCAAGACAGAATTTCGGCAGTACCTCCCCGCTGTTCTCCCGATACACGTCCAGCAAAGGAGAGTGTGTATCCGGAGGACAACAGGGAGGTGGTGTCAAAATTCTGTCTCGGACCGGAGCAAACCATGGAAACTAACCTCATCTATGCATCCGCGGGCCGTCCAAAATACGTGGACAATCCCAAAGAGATACGGTCACAGATATGCAGAGATCTGCATACCTCGATCCGTATCTCTTTCGAACAGGAGATGCCTAACTGGGCTAAGTGACCATATAAAATATGCATGCAAAGGAGGGGGTTATACCTAAGGTGGCGGTGAAGTAAGGCTACGAGGGCAGTGGCGAGTCGGTGCAGTGGCGAGGTGACGCAGTGCAGGCAGACCAGCAGCAATGCCGCTCCCACCAAGCGCTCTTCCCTGCAAAAAAAGAACGTAAAAGCCGATCAATACAAAATTTCGGCAGCACCTCCCCTTCACGGGGAGGTTTCCACGCACATATCAACGGCACGATGGCCGAGAACCACACATAACAACGACACGATGGCCGGCAACTACTATCAAGACCGCTATTAGCATAACTACCATACTAGCACTACTACTAGCGCTACCACACATATTTTGCATGCCTAAAGGTCGAGGCGACGTGTCGGGAATGGGATGCGGGGGCAACGGCTCCTCCTCCTTCTCCTCCACTCCTCCTCCTTCTTCTTCCCTTCTCCTTCTTCCCCTCCTCCTTCTTCTCCTCTTTTTTCTTCTTCCCTTCTCCTTCTTCCCCTCCTCCTCCTCCTCCTTCTTCTTCTTCCCCTTCTCCTTTCCTCCCCTTCTCTGCCGCCTCCCTCCCCTTCTCTCCCTCCTCCTCTGCACTTGGCACAGCACAGAGGGAGGGCGAGCAGGGGGGCCGGCCGGCGTGGCGGGTGAGCTGGGAGAGTGGGACACGTGCCAGCGGCGGCCGGTGACGGGGACGGCCGGGCCGGTGGCGGGGCGGGCGGTCCGGTGGCGGCCGGGGCAGGTGCCGGCGGGGGCCGGAGACGGTGGATCCGGGGCACCGGCGAGGGCGCGGCGCCGGCGCTGGGGCCGCTCCGGCGGCGAGGGCGTGGGCGGGTGGGGCCAGGGGAGGGTGGGGCCGGGGGAGGGCGGCGGTAGGCGGTGGCGGAGCGGGCGGGCGGGGCCGGGCGGTGGCGTGGCGGGCTTGGGCGCGGGGGCGGTGGCGCGGCTGTCTTGGGCGCGGGGGAGCGGAGGGAGGAAGAAGAAAGAGTGTGAGGCGGGGGGAGGGGCGCGTCCGTTTTTTATTTTTCATGATCAACGGCTTTGCCGAGTGCCAGGATTGCGGCACTCGGCAAATCTTTTTTCAAAAAAAAAACCACGGCTTTACCAAGTGCCTAGGTTTGGCACTCGGCAAAGAGTTTATTTTGCCGAGTACCAAACGTCTGGCACTCGGTAAAGGGCACGGAGTCAGGTCAACCCCATGGCCAACTTTGCCGAGTGCAAGGATTTGCCGAGTGTCTGGCACTCGGCAAAAAGACTCTTTGCCGAGTGTCTATTTTTGCCGTGTGTCTGGCACTCGGCGAAGAGCTCTTTGCCGAGTGCCATTCTTTGCCGAGGGCGGCACTCGGCGAAGATGCCATTTGCCGAGTGCTCGAGATTTGACACTCGGCGAAGGTCTGGGCACTCGGCAAAGATTGAGTTTCCCGTAGTGACGGTGTGGAAGCGCTCCAGCATGGGCTTCCAGGGCACCGACGGCTTCTCCGTCAACGACGCCGCCGGCAGTCTGGCGTTCCGCGTCGACAACCACTCGCGCTGCCGGAAGCTCTTCGCCGGCGAGCTCCTCCTCATGGACGGCCACGGCGCGCCGCTCCTGGCTCTCCGCCCGCAGGTTATTACGCTCTGATTTATTGATTGATTGTGCGTCATGCTTGCATTGTTCTGTCAGGGACGACGACGATTGATCGCATCCTGCTCGTAGCATTCATATATCGTAGATTCGTACTAGTATGGGTGATCTTTCATTCTGTCGATCCGGATAAGAAATGTGCAACCTTTCTTGTTATTATGAGGTGGGCAAAGTAAAGACTGAAAGATATCCGCTGGGGTATCCATCCGGTTCCATTTCTTCTAGCTCACGCAAATAACGCAATGCGATGGATCGAAATTAAATCCACCAATTCGGTATCCAAAAATCAGAAATCAGAATCCATTCATTCTGCTCCAAAGATTTGCTAGATGTAATTAACACGTACGAGTTCAAAGATCTCATAGCCCTCTGCAAAATACAACGAACTGCATGCACAAGCCTGCACACAGATGGCAGAGGCTGCAAAACATGCCTCCACTTGAAAAAAAAAAGGAACACATACAAGCACTATCGTCCAAAATGCATGCCTTGGTTTCTCTGATACTGTGGTTCTTGCTCAGTTTGTTTTGTTTTCTTCACGCGCTTTGAAATACATGTCATTAACTTATTACTTATTACACGCTTACAGCTGTAAACTGTAATAACAGAAGCGACAACAGCTGCAAAATGAAATTGACAGATTGGAGCACTCGTAGTCGTAGTCGTAGTATCTATCTTTCCTTCCCTTGGTTACCTTTTTCATTTCTTTATTACCCGCCAGTTTTGAACAGCAGCAATAATGCAACAAAATGTGCCCTTCTGCATGCGACAGATTCTCAGCATGCGCGACCAATGGAACTGCTACAGAGCGTCATCAGAAGAAGAATCTAGCGGCGACAACAAGAGCTTCCGCAAGCGACAACATCTCTTTTCAATGAGGAAATGCTCGCTCGTCAAAGGCACTGACGAAGCGGAAGTGTACATGGCATCAGGATCAGCAGCTCACGGCGGCGCCCAGCAAGTCCCAAGCTTTACGGTTCAGGGCAGCTTCTGGAGGAGAAGCTGCAAGATTCGAAGCTGCGGTGCCAACGGCAGTGGCGAGGAGGTGGCAAGGATAACCAGGAAGAAGGCCGGAGCAGCGGCGGCGGCGGTCACGCTCGGGGAAGACGTGTTCAGCCTCACCGTCATGCCGGACGCTGACTGCGCCATGGTCATGGCTTTCGTTGTCGTCATGGACCGCATCTGCCAGAAGCCCTACAAGCCCTTGATGTGTTCTTCTTCGTACGTAGTAGGCCATGCATGGCGCTGATGAAGGGCTTTTAACTTGTTTGGATATGGAACTTGTGAAACTTGTTGCTGTGTGAGGGAAATTAATGAGGTGTTGGTCGAGTAGATTAATTAAGACGAGTAGGGATTTGTAGTTGCTAATTGCAGTTGCAGAGATGTCGCCAACTGACTGACTGAACAGAGTCAGAGCGAGCCAACATGGTAATGTTGTAACTGGATTGTTTAAACCAAAGCAAAGGATGATGATAATTCAGATTTAACTGGAATCTATAACATATTGCAATCGCTAATAGAGTCTGCAGTTCATCAGTCCTAGTGCAAAGCTACTAAGATAGTGTGATCCCTAACTTTCAGGGAAAGTTCCTAACTCCTGAGGGCAGTCTTCTTTATACTCAAAATTCAAAAGGAAGATGCTACTGTTACAAGTTGGCTTGGCTAGGAACAAACAGATAAAAGGGACGGTGCTAGTTGCCAGTAGGCAGCTGTATCTGTTGTCCTAGTTGCAACTTGCATGCTACATATGCTTGTTGGCTACCAACTCTGTGGCAATGAGCTGCCGCCCATTGTTCTTGTAGTAGGGCAGTATCAATGTATCGTCCTCAAGTGTTAATGGTTTACACCTCGATATGCAACTTGTGAAATAACTAGTGTGTTTGGCAAGGAGTAGGACAATGCTAAAGACGAAAGTGACCGAAGTGTGCTGCATCCCAAAAGAGAATCCTGAAAAATAATAGGTTCAGTATCTGATCAGTGACCTCAGCTATATTTTGCGGTTCAGGCAGTATACCCAAGGAGTGGGAGAAGCAGCAAGAATTCGTTGGAGCTGAAAATAAGCGTTGACTTTGGCTAATGATGATTTGTTGTGAGAGAAAACATTGTTCTAGAGCTGAAAAGAAGCACTGATAAGCTAAAACGAAGTAGTTTGTTCTCTCTCTGCTTGTTGCACTGCATCTCTGAATATTAACATACTCCTAAGTCCATCCCATCAATACAGGCAGGAAATAATAGTTGACACTAGAATGCGATGAAAAGGAGCACATACCATGTAACGTACAGAAGTCAGTTTCATTCTACAGAGGTGAAATACGGTACTTTTTGCCGCAGTGCAGAACTCACCTGAACGTTGGTACAGTACAATTGTAAGGAAAAAATTTCGGTCCCTAGCGATAAATGTGAAATTTTGGAAATTTCAGAAATATCAGGTCAAATTTAAATAAATTTAAATTGATTTTAGAAAATTTTGGCTTCATTTCACTAGAAAAACTATCCAATTCAGCATCCATCATAAAATTATATAATGTCAACAAAAGAAAAGGATATATTACAGGAGTAGAGAACACTAATACTGCGCGCTGATGGAGGGTGGGCTGCATATATATGCTAGTGGCGTGAAATGTGTGAAAGAAAATTAAATAAATTTGAAGAAATTTAGGGCTTTGATAAGACTTGAGGATATAGAGGGTAATTTTAGTGTGATTTAGAATAATTTTGAAGTGAAAGATGAATTTAAGCGAAAAATTTGACCGATATTAAAAAATTTCGGTCCTCATTGAAAAAGATGATATTTCAAAAATTTCGGCGATATTTCGCCGAAATTGTAAACCCTATGCACTAAATTTCCCTACGGTAGAAATGAAGAAACCCGCAGCAGAGAGATTGACAGGGTTTTCAAATTTGGCCCCTGGGCCTCTTGATACCTTTTGTCTCGGGCCTCGCCTACCTAGAGGGTGTTCCAAAGCCTGGCCCATCAACATTTCCTGATGCCTGTACTGATGCGGCCGTTTTATTCGGGTCAAATGGCTACGAAACCAGGGAAACAAAAATTCTCTGCATAGGTGATGCAGGATCGGATGCCGTCTGATCCAACCTTCAATGGCCTCCGCACCACATGATGCAGATGACGGCAGCATGATCCAACTGCCTTCCTCTCTCCGCGTGGATACCATGTCTTCAATGGCTTAGACTATCCGCACTCATCTTCCTTTAAATTTATTCTCTAAAAAAAATATTTCGTTCTAGTCATCGAGATTCTCTCCTCTATACCAATTTTTTCCACACCTAATTACCACTCTCTTGCTTCCTGTTTCTCTCTCCCATTCACTCTCTCTCATTCTTTTTCCCACCGGACGCCCTCCCTCTCTCTCTCGGGCTCTCTCCACCGGCGGCCCTCTCCCCTCCCGGCTCCCTCCACCGGCAGCCCTCTCCCTCTTCTTTCTGCTCGGATCCGGCCGTCTCCGCGCTCCCCGTGCCCGCCGTCCTTGTTGTCGCCGCCTGCTCCCCCACTTCCTCCACCCGCGCGGCGAGCTTGGCGAGCGGCGGCCCAACGCGCGAGTGGTCGGCGAGCGAGCGGCGGGTGGTCGCGCTCGCAAGGGGCTGCCCTGCTCCGGCGCGGTGGCGCTCCCCCACTCTCCGCGCTCCTCGTGCCCGCTGTCCTCGTCGTCGCTGCCTGCTCCCCCGCTCCCTCCCCCGGCGCGGCGAGCTCGGCGAGCGGCGGCCCGGCGCGCAAGCGAGCGGCGAGTGGTCACGCTCGTGAGAGGCCACCCTGCTCTAGCTCGGTGGCACTCCCCCACTCTCTCTCTCTCCCCCCGGTCTCCCTCCTTGGTGCCACTCGGCGAGCGGTGAACGGCGGGAGGCGCAAGGACGCGTAGGCCCGTGTGCGCAGCGGACGTCCTGCTCCGGCCCTAGGAATAGCGGACGAGCGGCCGTCCGCTTGGATAGCGGACGCGCATAGCGGAGCCGCTGCAGCCGTTTTTCCGGTATCGGTCTCCTGGAGGACACGCTTATAGGACGCAGTGCAGTTAGTCTTAGCACCATACATACCCAGAAATTCCATACACCGTCAAACCAACAAAGAAAAAGGTGCATATGCATACCCTTTGATTTGCTTCTTTTGGAGTTGCTCAAATTTCAAAGCGTTGATTGAACTCAATCTAGACTAACCTTTCTAGTGTCTTGTTTGCTGTTAATTAGTTTAGAGCAATCTTTCTAGTGTCTTCTCTGACGTTCAGCTGTATATTGATATATATTATTTGTAACATCTTTTGTATGCTTATTCACTTAATAACCTACATAAAACATGTCAAATTTTTCTCCAATATTTTTCCAGATATATAGCTATAAACAATTTTGCTGCCGTACTGCATTCGTGTTTGAATTCTTCTAAACTGCAAGCCGCATTTTTACTTAGAAATAAAATAATACGATCTTAGACGGCTCCCAAAATCCGTGAGAGAGCTGAAAAGCTGAGTTGATTTTGGCTGAACCTGATTTGTTATGAGAGAAAATACTGTTTCAGAGCTGAAAAATAAACGATGTTTAGCTGAAGCGAACACTATCCAATAGTAGTATAATGTTTTTGTAATACTACAGTGATTGATAGTAAGCAGGGGTGGATTTGGGCCCCGGCTGTAGCCCGGGGCGAGGCCCGATAGCAGTAGTATACGTATGTTTTCCTTCTTAGAAAACAGATGAAAAATTTTTCTAGCCCAATAGCCGACAGGCGTGAATAGAGCAGCCAAGAGCCCACGGCTGGGCGACGGCGCTGGCCCCACGGATGCGTAGCTGAGCGGCGGCGGCGGCGGCAGCTGGGCAACGGGGGCGCGGTCGTTCATTCGACAGCACAGCAACACGCGCGGAGTCTCTAGTCCAATCTCCACACAGGTACACGCTCCACCTATCCGCTCGTCCCCATGGTCTCTTCGGCAGGGTGCGCCATGGCTAAAAGGTTAGTGTTCAGATTTGTACCCAGTTTTGTGATTACAGTATACTGATTTACTTGCAAATAATGGGTGTCATTAGAAGATAGAAGAGCAAACAAACTGTGTCAAATACTGATTTACTTGAATTTTGAGAACTTAACTATAAACGATAGTGTGATCTGTGAACATGTGGTCATATATTGTTTATTTACTTCTATGATAAACTATATTATAATATTAAATATCAAATATATTTATACTAAATATTTGTGTCCAGTATCAATCGGTTCAAAACTGTTGAACTAACACTAAATTAGTGAACCAATGATCTACATATTATTCAAGTCTTATATTATTTAACCCGGGGCGCAGTCGGTTTCTGGATCCGCCAGTAAGCAACAGGAGCCAAACCAAACCAACCAGTGACGACTGACGACTCGTCACAGACAAGCAAAGCGTGCTTAGCTTCGGCACGCACTTCCATGCATGATGCCTCCATACCATACACGCGTCACCAAAAAGGCTCTGGAGAATGTTGAAAGCAGCAGCTAGCATCTGTTTTCCTTGACCGATAATAAAGCAACAGGATTCTTGTGAGAGCTACCAAACGACGGATAGTGTTGCCGCCCCCCACGAACACACATTTTCTTTCGTTATCATCTTTGACTCCGTAGGCTGCAATGCTTGACCTTTCGGACTGTTTATAGAAAAGGAAGACAAGTTTGTCATGTGTAATGTGGCAATTAATTAGTTGTAGTGGAGTAGGTAGCCACTGTACTTTATACTCTCTCTCTCTCTCCATTCTAAATCTCTCTCTCTCCGTTCTAAATCATGTTTGGATTTTATTTTTATAAATATAAACATAACTTTTGCTATGTATTTAAATTGGTCTTTATTTATTAGCTGGGTGCAAAAGTTACAAATGTAGAAAAGCAAAAAATGAACTTATAGTTTGGAACCGATAAAATAATGTAGAAAAGGAAACAAAAATAGGAGAGTGTGATGGTTAACAAATTGTACAATGGCACCAAGAAAATGTTTAAGGCGCACATGTGCCATAAATAATGTTTTCTTGCTACCAACGTCCATTTGTAAATGTAATGATATATTAAATGTTCCTCATGAAACTACTATATATAGTTCAGCAAAATGTTCATTAGCATATGTGCCTTTTAAGCACTATGTGAATATATGTTATTCCACGCACATGGAGTTTCGAAAAGATAGAGAATTTGAAGCAACAAGCAATAACCAGCTTAATTATTTTTATGCGGCTTGCGTGTGTATTCACAGGGCGAGTGTACGTACGTTGTGAGTGTCTGTGTCTGTACGTGTAATTCGTAAAAAAAACAAAAAACAAAAGTCTGGGTTTAGGGATTTCCTTCACCAGCTTGGTTGACGCGGAGGGGAGGTGTAGCTGGTGAAGCCAGACTGAATCGATAGTAGCTGTACGAAACAGGACGTGAATAATGCCCGTAGCTATTCCGTTTATGCCGTTACGATTTTGGTTCTCTTCGTCGCCGACCACTAGTTCCGCGTCACCGAGAATAAAACTTTCGCGCAAGCTGTCGAGAGCTGATGAGTGATGAGGGCTAGAAATAAAATAAAATCGAGTGTGTGGATGCGAACTGACGAAGAGTCGATCGACGTGCATGGGCGGCGACGAATCTGGTTCCTTCCTACTCCTCTCCCACGGCAAATGCAAATGCAATGCTGCGTCTGCGTATATGCCTTACCCTGATTCACGCCGGAAAAATAGGCCGAGAAATATTCGTTCAGTTGAAAAATTGCAAGAAAAGAAGAAAAAAACGGTGGGAAATCTGGGATGCTGACGTCAGCGAGATGGTCACCTGTCACCAGAGGCCGGAGCAGGGCCTGGGCCCCACATGCGAGCGCTGTCTTCTCCGCGCGGTCGCCCCCGCCCGGTATAAATTCCCACGCTTCTCCCCCAATTCCTCTCCACCTCCATCCACAACCAGCCCCAAGCTCCACTCCAAGCGCAGCCAACAAACAGAGGCTCCTTGCTTAGCTTCGCAGACCTAGCCGCCATAGCAAGCTTGGCCGGCCGAAGCAGAGGCACCTGAGGCAGAGAATCTAACAGAGGAGGAGTGATGGCCAAGGTTCACCCCAACGCCGTGGCTCCACCAGCTGAGCCCGGCATGCCCGGGGCCCCGGCCAACGCGGGCGAGGGAGAGCCGCCCACGGTGCTGACGGTGTGGCTCAAGTCGCTGCTCTTCAACTGCGACGGCTTCACCGCCTTCGACGCCAGCGGCGACCTCGCCTTCCGCGTCGACTGCTACGCCGGCTCCCGCCGCCGCCGCGCCGACGTCGTGCTCATGGACGCCACGGGGAAGCCGCTCCTCACGGTCCGCCGCAAGACGCGCCTCGGCGTCGGCCTGTCCCAGAGCTGCTGGATCATCTACGACGGCGAGGCCGACAAGACGGCCACGCCTCTGCTCTCCGTCCGCCGCCACCACTCCTCCTCCGCCGGCCGCCGCCTCCTCGGCGCCACCAGCGCCTGCAAGACGCTGGCGCGCGTCGCCACACCGCCGGGCGCCGCGGCGTACGTGGTGGAGGGCTCTTACGGGAGCCGCGCCTGCGCGGTGCGCGACGCCGCGCGCGGGGGCGCCGTCGTGGCCGAGGTGCAGAGGAAGGAGGCCGTCGGCGACGACGTCTTCCGCCTCGTCGTGCCGGGCCCGCGCCTCGGCACGCCGCTCGCCATGGCGCTCGTCATCGCCCTCGACGACATGTTCCGCGCCGGCGCCAGCGGCTGGTCGCCGCGGTCGCTGCTGCGCAGGACCTTGTCGGCGTAGTACTACTACTCTTTTTACCAGTAGTAGTTCGTACAAGTAGCTAGTAGTAGTAGAAACTGAGGGAGGGAGTCGAGCCCACGTGTCAGGGAGTGGCTATTACAAAGACCCCGGGCCCAGTTGTCAGCTTCACCAGAGTTTTATAATGCAAGCTGCTGCAGGGCTAACCCAAAATATGTATATGCTGTACCGGTATCTGATTTTCAATGGTTTCACAGTTATGGCTAATTTGGAATGAAGGGGAAAAACCTAGGGATGAAAAGTCCCCTCTAAACAACTAATTGATAACTAAAATGATATCCCCTGGATTTGTCACCCTAGAAGAAGTCATAAATTTTAAGGGGATTTCAGTTTCCATGTGTGTGCGCGCGCGCAAGATCGACACAACATGATGATGGAATAATCAGTTCAGCATTGGTGTGCGCTACCATATCTTTGCAAGCATTATGAGTGTGCGAAGGGCCGTCGCAAATAGAAGTGGTTCGACAAGCAAATCATAGGCAGGACAACGGGCGAAGGATGAGGAAGAACAGTGGGACAAAGAAGAAAAAGAAATTAGGATCATTGGATTTTATGGTTGAGATTGGTGGACTAAACTTACCATCACTTTTAGATTATTAAAGATTTTCCTTAGTTTGTACTGCTAAAAACCAAGTGAGAGTGTTGTAGTCAAGTTGCTTATTAGTTCAAAATAGGTTTCGCCCAAGTTGTGGATGAGCCATTCTTGGAATTCCATTCTTGCGAGAGTATAAATAGTTTTCCCCGCTAATAAAAGTTGTGGAGAGTGGTGTACATAGACTAGTTGTTGCAGAGTGGTTAGTTGACCGGCTGTTGTACTTGTACGTGAGTTTTGTGAAAGGAGTGGTGCGCACGCAGCCACAGGGCAGTGCAGCCACAGGGGGCACTCTCTTCGCTGAAACTGAAAACCGCTGAAAATAAGTGCTGATACTAATTTCTTGTGAGAGTAAAATACCATAGAAAGGCTAAAAAAATAAGCGATTTTAAGTTCAAGCGAACAGATATGTGTGCTTCTCAGATTTTGTGCCTGATGCATAAACAATAGAAGTTGAGTGAGCATCAACCACTAGGACAGCTTTCAAACTCTTTGGTGAAGTTATTGCTTTGCTGGACGTAGACTTTGATTCTTAAGGCCTTGTTTGGATGTATACTCGGTTTCGCATCGGTTCACATGTGTTGGGGTGGATTAAAATAGAACTTAAACTAAATTCAGGACAATCCACCCTAACACATGTAGATTGAGGTAAAATATGACAACATCCAAATAAGGCCCAAGAGTTTAGCTTAACTGCGCCCCCCTCGGCTTGACTCCATGCTTTGCCACTGCACACAGCAAGGGTCAATCAACAAATTATATAGAAACACATGGTTATTTAATTGTACAACGATGAAGCGTACGATATATATAGCGGTAATAATCATAAAAGAGCATGGGTGGCCATGGGCCATGCATATTGGCAACAAGGAAGCTTCGGCTTGGGTGCGTCCTTTTAGGGCCTGTTTGCAACACTGGAATGATATAGGAATTTTATAGGAATCAGTTTAATTTCATAGAAAAACGCAGGAACAGGGAATTTTCCCGGCGCTCTAAACAGGCCCTTAGTACACAGGAGTTCAACACTGGCGGTTGTATACGTATTTCTAGTAGCGTTTTTACGAACCGCCAGTGGTAGGGGCCAGTAAAAATCAGCGAACCGCCAGTACAAATCGATTTGTACTGGCGGTTCACTTAAGAAACCGTGTGTACTATTTTTTTTTGAAAATCGGGTTTTAAAAATAGCAAAATAAAAAAATTAAATATGGGAAGGGACCCACCAGCAAGTCGCGGCATTTTTCACGTGAAAATCACGCGCTTCGCGGCCGGCGGGATTCAAACCCACGACCTCAGCCTCGCGCGGAGCCTTACCTACCACTGCATCACACTATCACATGCATCTAAAATAGTGTTTGGTTCCCTACATATTACAACGAACGTTGAAAAATTGACTATTTGAGGCCCTAAACGAATTCAAATGAAAACGTTGTCAACTATAAAGTTACGTAACTTTTCAAGATCTGTAACTTTTATGTTGGAAGTTTCTCCATCTAAGGTTGTTACGTGGGTCAGCTATTTATGCATGTTCAGTTTCAGTTAACCTATGTACTCATGCCACTAAAAAAAACAGCTGAATTCCTACAGAGATATTGCTGATTACATATGACCTTTGGTACTTTTGAGATTTGGGGCCTATGTGATGGCAAAAAAATGTTACAGGCACGTGGGGTTCCACCTTTCCCTGTGTTCAGTCAACTTAAATTATCGATCAAATCTTATGCATAGTTGATTTAGAAAACAATGAGCGCATTTCCTCTTTTTGCTCCAACGCTTAGATTCGTTCAGATACATCAAGCCTGAGTACCTTTTTGTATATCTGATATAGCCTGTAATTACTTACATCAGCAATTTTCTCTGTTTTCATCATTGGCAAAAATGTTCATTTGGCGCAGGTTTTGCTGATGTTGTGTTATCACAGTTTGACAGTTTGTGTTTTCGTATCATGTACTGCACATTCTGTTTGTAACCAGTTTTGTAAGGACACATTTTTACATTTTCAGTTTATTACAAGCACAATGGGGACCTGGTCCTTGTCGCAGGACCTTGCTCAAATCTCTGCCTCCTAAGGTTCTATCCCTCCAGTGCCGCCACTCCAGGCTACACTTGGGTTTTCAGGTTCAATAATTCCGATACCCTCCTTTAGCGCCAATTGCGTGAGTAAATTATCTTCAAGTTACCATTACATTGCCCTTTTCAATTAAGCTGATTTTATTTCTGCTGCGGTTTATTTTGTCAACTTGCAAGTGCTGCTGTAACCAGATTTGGCAAAATGCATACGTACCTGTGAATCCTACAAGCATTATAGTTCCTTGAAATAACCAGTTATGAAATTATAATTGCTTACTATAACCATTCATACTTCACATTCTGAAAAAAAAGTATTCATATGTAGCAACTCTCCTTTGGTCCTCATCCTCCCGAATCCTGGTGCCCGACAGCTGTCGCGTGGTGCCGTGTTGGCGACCGGCAGCGGGTTGCTGGCTATGCTACACGACTGCAACCCAGAGCTGAGGTGCTTTGCTCTATTTCCTCATGCCATCCTACTGATTTTGTTCCTTTGATTGTTTGCTTGTTTCATTGGGGATATCACGCCTGATTAGCAAAGAACAGAGGACAATCTTGCAAGCATTAAAAAAGAGGTACCATGTGAAATCGACACTGCCTCATCCCGTCCTTGAGAAGAGCGACAACATACGGGTGGCTCTACAATTCAAAAATGCAAGTGATATACTCTGAGGCCCTTGTGTATGAAAGGGAATTTGCTTGCCATTCTGGAAATTCTTCCACGATCAGTTCACTTTTTTCATTGCAATAAATAATGTATTGTAATTATATAGGCAAGGATGACTAAAAGATCAAATATCTTTTCCATAGTCTAGAATTTCTTATATACCAGGTCCCTGAATCAGTTCAGTTTTATGTCTATAATACACATTTGAACATTTACAGATATGTCATATTTTGTCTATGCGTATTTTATCTGAATCGGTGAGCAATGGCGCGTCTCTCCACACTAGTGTTTATGTATATGTATCAAGAAGTCAACAGGTAGGTAGGGGGCAACCAGTTTACGGTCACGAAACCTGCGTGATTAAAAAAATTATCAGGCCAGTGCCTAGATTTTACTAGTTGGGTGTATACCCCACAAGTACTATTTGAGTATTACTAGTATAGTGGTCGTGTGTTGCAATGGATTATTTTTATAGGGGTACGCGTAAAAACCAAAAGATCATATCTATCATTAGTTTAAGTCTCAAACAATATTATTTCACCATGCTTATGATCTGATGCATACTAAAGTATAACAAGTCACATCTCGATACTACAAAAATTATAGTACCTTAAGCTGATCTCTAATTTAATCTTTTAAGCAGATCTTTGATTTCTATATTAGTAGAGATTTTATTTTGATCGCTCTTTAATATGTCGATAAAGAACATCATCCTTAGTGATTGTGATTTTTGTGCATATTAGAGTATAATTTAGCTTACTGTTTCTCTATGTAATATGTAAAACATACACAGATAATACATATGCGTACATTATTGAGATATGCGAAAATCTTTGGCCATCCTAAGTCTTTATGAAGTTGTAATCAAGGAAATCTCCCAATTTCCTGTCGAAGAAGAGCAAGCCTTTTTAATTTTAACAACTTAAATGAATATATGCATAGAAAGATGAAACATAATATAAGTTTAACCAGTCGTTGGATTTGGCATTCCCCTTCTTTAGTTTATGGCGCCAGGCAAAAAGATTTTCATTCCATGGGTGATTTGTAAATAGCATGACCAGATTAAAATGATTTAAAATCTCTAGTGAAACGGAAAAGGGTAAGAGATAAACCAAACAATTAAGATCAGATAACCAGAGGTCTTTCTGTAATGCAGGGTGAAGTAAGCGTTGACCCATGCATGAGTCTCTTTTGTGGTGTGTGAGCTCCTGTTATTGCAGCAAGTGCGGTTATATTTATACAAATATATGCATCGGCTCAACCTAAAATCTTTAGTCAGGTGAAATAAAGTGAAACAACAGACTAAAGATGCAGGAAGATGATCAACACTTATAATGACGTGTTGAGTCATAAAAAAAGTCTAAATGACTTTTCGTCTAAGGAAGAGTGAAATTCACACTACTACAAAATTAATTTTACGCGGCGGTGCCCAAACATTAAGCGAGATGGGGCACAATCTCACCCGCCTCCAAAACTATTAATAGAGGCAGTCAGTAGGTATTCGCCTCCAAAAATACATTTACGGAGGCGGACGTTGTAGACTAACTGCCTCCGAAAATAGTCTATTTTTGGAGGCGGTCAGTCTTACAACGTCCGCCTCCGTAAATGCATTTTCGGAGACGGGCACATTATAATACTCGTATCCGTAAATGCTGAGGCCCAATAGACTCAGGTGAGCCTGATAGTCGAATTCTCACTCCGCTCATAGCCACTCCTCTCACTCACTCCCCCACGGCCGCCACCCTCGATCTCGTTCTCCCTCCCCACAGCTGCCACCCCTCTCCTTCGCACTCCCTCCCCCGTGGCCGGCACTGAGCAACCACAATGTGTTCAAAAGTAGTCCATAGTGAGTAAAATATTCCCTTTCAGTTACCTGACACATTGTGAAAGCAATCCATAAAATAGTCCATATAACTAAAGCTACCCATAGCACTATGGACTGATCATAAAAATAAAAAATTATTTTTCCTCCCACCTCCCTCTGCATTGCGGCAGCGACGAGGTGAAGCCACCCCCGCGGCTGCCATGTGTTGGATGGGATGATTGGTTTTCTAATATATTTTTATACCACAAGTGGGGCCCACACTAATAACTCGACAATGTAGCAAAATACGTAACTATAGATAGCTGACACTGGTTCCACTTTTATGGACTACCTGGTCCATATACATTGCCCTTGCTCCAAGTTAGGCTGTTTGAAAGCTAGAAGTGCATTTAATCATGGACGGAGGGAGTATGGCCTTGTTTAGTTTCACCCAAAAACTTTACACCCCGGTCACATAGAATATTTAGACACATACACGGAGCATTAAATATTAATAAAAAAACTAATTATACAATTTGCATGTAAATCACGAAGTGAATCTTTTGAGTCTAATTAGATCATAATTAGACACTTATTGCTAAAGTTAGCACATGTGCTACAGTACCCATGTAACACCCCTGGTGTTACATTAACTAAAACCTGCCATGTCATCATGATTGCATGTAAATCATCACGCATAAATCCATTTTTACTGTGCATCACTAGAAATAATTTTTTTTATTTATTTCTTCATATGATTGTGCATAAGTGTTTTAGAGTGATTCTATGATTTGAATGCTTGATTGGGTGTATGACTTTAAATCCATTTGAAAATAAAAAGAAGATTTATTTATAAACCCTAAATCGGATCTCAAAACCCTAAATCAAAATTTAAAAATAATTAGGGTTTGGGCCTTAAAACAAAGTTGTAAATCTTTAAAGTTGAGCAACTTCTATTTTTGACAATTTTGGAGTTATTAAAAAGAATTGCAAATAAAACCCTAATAAGACGTTTAAAAGTTTAAGCTTGAAATATAAATTGAAAACTAAAGAGAATCTGATAAAAGTGCTTTAATAAAGGTTTTATATCTTTTAATTTGGAACAACTTTCGTTTTTGGAGATTTTGAAGTTATACAGTTGAAATTCAAATTAAACTCAAATCAATACTTTAAAATTCAAATTTGAAATGTCATTGCAAAATTATCAAGAATCTGATAAAATTTCATTAATAGAAACTGTAGAGATCAGTAATATGAACAACTTTCATGTTTACATATTTTCATGTTATGTATAAAAATATGGAGAATTTTATTGGATTGGGTTTGAATTTTAAATTGGGAATTTACCCCATTTTAAATATTTTCAAAAAATATTTCGAATTGGGACTTGGTGTCTAAACCAAATATGTTCAGCACTGAATCTGCTACAACTTTTACATTGGAGATTTTTCCACTTGTTACACAAAATAAAAAGTAATTTGCAAAAAGGGGAGAAAGGGGGCAGGTACTGCTACAGTAGAGAGGGGAGGTCCGGCTCTGCTCTGTTCTTGGCAGAGCGCGCGCGCGCACGCTGACCGCCGGCGATGCCCGGGGCCAGCCGGCCGCGTGTCGCAGGTGGGACCGGGCCCGTAGGGGTCTAGCCACGTCGCTAACACCTCCGCTGCCGTTTAAATAGCTTTGGTCGCCGTCGTTCTTCTATCCGTCTCCATTGCTGCCACGGGCGAACTCCCCGTCGCCACCAAAATTCATCGTCCATAGAACACCATCGCCCAATTCCGTATGCTCTTAGTTTCGCCTCGCCGTTGCGCACCAGAAGAGCCCACCCGTGCCATTTTGGTCGACCGGAGCTCTCACCCGGTCATCTTCTTCTTCGCGGACGGCCGAGCTCGCCGTCACAGTCCGCCACCATTGCCGGCTCTCTCTCAGGTGGACTACACCGCCCACAGTTTTACCATATTCGCGGTTTTTTGAAGTTCATGCGCGCGCTAGTATTCTTGTTTGCTCACAGGGTTTGCCGGAACGGAGTGCTCGACGCCGGAGTTTCTGCCGTCGTCTCGGTTCTCGTCAACACCCATCCTTAGCCCGTTTCCGTCCACTGCTAGCTCGAGCACCAGGCCCAGGGTGAGCTGCCGGATCGATTCCAGCCAACAGTTTAACCTCTACTGCCTTGTAGCTGTCTGTCCGCGTGTGCGCCGTCGCGAGCTCACTGGTCGCGCCGCCATGGTCGACGGTGGCCCTGCTCAAGTGTCTTCGACGCCTGGTTTAGCGTCTAGATGTGTTCGCTAGGTTGCAGGGACCTTGAGGGGATCTTGGTTCTCGCCGGAGAAGCCGCCGGTGACGAGCTGGGGCTCCGACCCGCCGGCTCTGCTCTGTTAGTCATGGCATTGAGAAGGAAGAAGAAGACACCTCCCAGTGTCTATGACGCGTGGGTCCAGCCATGTTTCTAATATGCATCTATTTCCATCGATTTAGTATTGTCTTTAGGAATTTATATTTGCGGTTTGGTAGCTCCAAAAATAATGTGATTTGTTTTGTTAGATTCGTGGTGAAATTCTCTGCATGTTAGTATAATTAGTTGTGCCATGCTTGCATGTTTTTATTCTATAGAAATTCATTATTAAAAAGAGGTTTAGGAAATTAATTAACTTGCTTTTGGCCATAGTTTGAAAAATATAAGTCCTACAATAGTGAATCCAATTTTGTTAGTCTTCTCATGACATGCACTAACTAATAGGAATATAAAACATACAGGTTGTTTACTGTTTTAATGGTGGTTTGCTTTAATCTTGTTAAATAGGAAATAAATGCTTGTTTTAATTGTTATTTTTGTATCTGGAGTTATAATACTCCAAATGGCATTAAAATTTAGTAGTAGACTCTCTGAGTTCTGTGTGATGATTGGTTAAATTTTCATGATTTATGACGCATGTTCACTGGGTTAGGAATTTATCATATTTGATGCTTAATAAGTAGATTTAAATGTATTATAAATAATATCTAAGTGTAAAAATGGAAAATGGTGCTCCACTGCCTTTTCATAATGTTGTGGTAGCCTGAGAATCAATAATATGGCCATGTTATTTTAGAAAATGTTGAGTTTCACATTTATCTTGTTTTCCAATGTATTGTTGCATTATAAACTTATTTATTTTGTAGTAATTAAATTATAAAACCTGAGCATGTGAAATTTATACCTTGATCATGATTTGTAATCACCTAACTCTCATTAAAATTTGGGATTCATTTGAGATGTTTACCATATAACTTACATAATTAAATAATTGATAAAACAAATAGTTGAGCCCTAATGACCTAAGGTTTGTGTGACTTTGGCATTATGTGTTGACCCTGGATCATTAACCCTAAATAGTCTTTGGCATACTTAGTAATTGTTTGAGTTTATTATTAACTTGTTTAATAGTAGTATAGATTGATTAATGTGGCTTTCAACAACTATTAAAATAAAACCCTAAGTCGATAATCGATAAGTTGGTTTTGTTGGCTTGCAACTTTATCGTGAAGGAAAGTTGTACTCAACTTCCTAAATTAAGTTTACCTTTATTTAATTCACCATTTGGTACATCTCATGCATCATTGCATACATGTCATCATGTTAAATATGCATTATTATTTTACGTGTAGTAAACGGATTTACGGATGACTTGCTTGGTGTACGATGGAAGGATTATTCGTCAGGAGAAGTCAAGTGGGTTCTCTCTGATATTCTGATGGAAGTGACGGATGTGCAACACAGGCAAGCCCCGGTGCATTCAGCCCCTTCCTTGTGTTTTACAAAATATATTTAACTTGAATTTAATTAATGCATTAGGTTGATAGGAGTTGATTGTCACCTACTTGCTGCATTACCTACCTTGATATATTATCCCTTGAAACCTGTTTAAAATGAAAACATTGAAAAATGCTTAGCCCTGCTTAAATAATGTAGATTTGCATAAATGCTATTTTCGAGCTATCGTGATACACTATTCAATCATGAAAATAGGAATTGGTATTATTTTCATTCGATGGCTGTGCACCTGATCAGTACACTGTCATTGACGGGAAGGGTTTTTCCTGCTCGGTGATCGTGGCATTGGGTTAGAGTCCCAACAATTGTCACCAATGGAAACGGGATTTGAAAACCGAAGGGACGAGGGTATTTGGGTTAGAGTCCCAATGCCCTGTCACCGCCGGAAAAAGGTTTAGGGACCGTTCGTTGTAGGCCTGCTAGATCGAGACTTTGCAACTAGCCACATACTACGGGAAGCCTCTGACTCCGGTGGCTCTACTGCTGGAACCGACAACCACGCACTGGGAGTGGAGAGATGGCGAGGGTAGCGTGTACCCTCGTGGCCGTCGTGCCTGGAGACGAGAGGAGTACTGTGCTCTCGGGTGGCGCAGGACCGGTTCCGGGATATGAAAAGCCGTGGTAGGCGGGGTTGGCATATGCAAGCTTAAATGCTACATATGCAGTGTGGATAGGGATCCCCAGCTGGCTACTAATCGATTCGAATCGTCGTTACTCCTCGGTTATGGAGACTTGATCCTTCGACCATTCAGCGAAAGTGGTTCGGAACTAAGATGTTTTTGAGAATGAATAAGTAAATGGATTTGGAAGTTATATGTAAAAGAATTGTGAATTATTGATATTGGCTATTAATAATGTTGAGTAAAATATTGAAAACAGGATTAGTAATGCTTTTCCGCAAAATACCTTGACTCTTGCTAAAGCCTTACCTTGACTCCCCTCAGCCTGCATTCCTGAGTCTCATTCCTTTTTCTTAGTCGGGTAAGTCTTGCGGAGTACCCCATGTACTCAGGGTTTGTTAACCCCTGTTGCAGGTGACTTAGGCATACAGCTCTGCGTGGGACCGTGTCGGTCAACGGATCGTACATGGATGAAAAAGTATATGATGTAACCCTTGGGCAGGGTGTCTAGTTGTAAGATGCTGCTCCACTATAATACTCTGGTTTGGGATAATGTAACCTAAATATGTAATTTATATTTATAATCTATGTTTATGTAAGACTTCCGCACCTTGCACTTTGATTCAAATTATTTGTGTAAACTGTTGTAATACTGCAATGCTTACAATGAGATCATCGGGAGATTAGGGTCTCCTAGGGAACCCGGCAGGCCACCTAGGTCAAGGGGTACTCGTGTAGACTGGTCGTGGGTCCTTAGGGACGATGACGGGGCACGTGGGCCCTATGATTAAGGCGGTTCTGTCACAACCCAAAATTTAAATTATTCAGGATCTAAACACAGGATGAAGGGAGAGAGTATTTTATAAGACCAACTGCAGCGGCAGCGCTAAAAACCTCCTCCAGGAGCTGTTTCCCGGAAAAAGACCCGCAGCGGTCTCAGCTAATCCGTCCGGAATCGACGTGGCCGCGCCCTCCTCCTGAACTGCGACCGGAGGTGGAGGAGCTCCGGTACGCGCGCGGGGCCCACGCGTCCTCGCGCCTCGCGCCGCCCGCCGCTCGCCGCACGCCGCGTGTCCAGGAGAGAGAGAGAGGGTGGAGAGAGAGAGAGCGCGCGCCACCGCCGGGATGCGTCCGCGCTTGCCGCCGGGAGCACCGCGCCGGGCCGCGCGCTCGCCGGGGCCGTGGCTGGAGGCGGCTCACCCGCACCGGGGACGGAGGCAGAGCGCCCGCGGCGGCGCTCGCCCGCGCCAGGGCCGGAAAGGGAGCGCCCGCGGTGGCCGCCGGGAGCACCGCGCCGGGCCGCGCGCTCGCCGGAGCCGGGGCCGCGCGCGCCCGCACCTCGCCGGAGCCGGAGCCGGAGCGGGGGCCGTGGAGGAGGGCCGCGCCGGGGGCGTGGAGGAGGCCGCCGCGCGCGCCGGAGCCGCCGTGCGCCAGAGCCGCCGCTCGCCGGGGCCGGGGAGGAGGGCCGGGGTGGAGCGGCCGCTCGCTGGGCCGCGCGCCTCGCACGGGAGGAAGAGAGAGAACGAGGGGAGAGAGAGAGGGGAGAGGGTGGGTGGAGAATAAAAAAAGAAAAAGAAAGTTTAGAGTAGAGATATAGGGGATAGATGAGTGCGGGAGAAAGTTGTATAGAGAAAAGAATCTAGATGACCAGGATAGAATATTTTTTTTAAGGGATGAATTTAGAGGATTATAAGTGCAGATGGTCTAAAACATGGTTGACGGTGCTCGCTGCATTTTCATTTCAAAGATGGCGGATATCTAATAACCGAAGACACGGGCATGCATGGGCCAGGGTACGAATTGCACGTAAGAAGAGAAAGGATGTACATTTTCCCCTCTATCTTGCTCTGATCACCATTGCTTATGTTTTATGCATGTTCCATGATTGACTGGTGGACCCCCCAAAATTCTAGCTAGTTCTCCTTCTCTGGATATGTATGGATGCGCGTGTCGATCTTATCCCGCACTAGAAATATTTGAGCAATAAGGATGCAATTTGGCATAGGAATACCCTTGCTAGCTCAACGTATGCACAATGATCATGTTTTTTTGGTTTTCTGCTACCTACTTCTCTGCCTGTTAGCTTTAGTTTACTGTTTTATTTTCATGATCATGATTTTTGTATGCTATTTTATGATAATTGCTTTGATTGATTGGGTGAGGATCAATCACTTTAATAATTTCATCTGTTCACAACCAAAGTTTCCTCTCCCAACTTGCATGATGTAGCTGCATATAGATCCTCGTTGTTTTGGCTACCTCAAGATGCTGCAAGACAACGATTTGGACTTGAGATGGAACACTCCAAATTAAATGCCCCATCGATTGGCTTCCGCTGGCATTAAGGGCGAAGCCCAGTAAAGGCCCGGGGGTGACCAGGCAACCCCAAAATTCTAAAAATTCTTAAGGATTAAGGAAATTTGGCTCTATGGGCACCCCCACGGCCCAATACAAGGCACCCCTAACCTAAGAAGTCCACATCGCGTTGAAGCCCGTCGCTTCGTTGGCCGATTCGCGATTCCTTCCAACACGAAGGCGAGAGCCCACGGACGCCGATCTCTCCGGTCCGGCACGCCGCGCCGAGCGCCCATGCTGGCTGCGGCCCTGCGCCCTTGCCGCCTGCCGACTGCGTCCCGGCACTGGCGTGGCAGAGCGGCAGGCAGCAGCTACTGTTCACCTGTCCCTGTCCTTGACTCCCTGTCCGCATGTCTATGTGTCCAACCTCCAATGAAACTAGTCACATCGATATATGCATGTAATATTAAATGCAGATAAAAACTGAAACTAATTTGATAGCTTAATAAAATGTTATCTTACGAATCTTTTAAACCCACTTGAAACATGATTGAACACTTATTATAAAAAATAAAATACTGCTGCAGTGTTTCTAAATTTCAAGTGACTTTAAGTAAACACCCCCCTTATTTCCTCCCGTTGCCGATCGAGCCCTGGAGCGGTTGTGAGTGTTTCAGTGTTTGTACTGCTCAAGTCAAGTTTTCATACTTGAAATATGTGAACTGCAATTGATTATGAATGAATTATAATATTATAGATAATCATGGAGAGCTATTATAAGCGATAGGTTTCATGTCCGGATGAAATCAATTGAGATGAGGAGATTAGATGTGAGAGGAAAAAATTGATGCCTACCATCCTAACCTTAGAGAAAAGGGGAGACAGAAATACTTGGAGAATGGATCTTGCCAACCTGGCAACCTCGCACATGTGATTCCATGACTATGGAAGGAAAAAGGCATAAATATGATCTCTAAGAGGTAGTGCAAATGCAATGCAACTGGTTTTAGTGGATAATCATATATTTTCTTTGCTAAATAATTGACGTATTTATTCTCTTTTTTAGGCTAGATCACATATTTTGCTATAAGGGAGTATTTGACATCTTTTCTTCATCGTTTTGGCATTCACTACACTACAATGATCAACGTCCTCTTTATTTTGTTATAAAAAATGGTGAGTGTTATTACCCACTGTTCGCCTAAACGGCCGTTTAGTCCGTTTAAAACACCGTCTAAACGGTAAACAGGAGCCACCCGTGTCATTTAGGCCCTAAATGGTAAATTAAACGGTTGAGCCGTTTAAACCCGTTTACACCGTTTAATCCTGTCTAAACGGTCTAAACAAAATCACATTAAACATGATTAAATAAGCTGAACAATAATTTAATGCATAATTTAGTCAGTTAGAGGACTACGACTATCACAATTAACACGAAACTAATTAACATTGTAATTATATGAAGTGTTGTGGGATTTAGATTTCTTCCAAAAAAAATTATTTGATAGAATATTTGAATTTTACATGTGTAAATATGTAAGGTTTCTAGCATATTTAATTTTTACATACACAAGTATGCATATTTTATTGTTATTGTACAAAACCGTTTAGACCGTTTAACACCGTTTAAACAGTCTAAACACTAAACAAAATGTGACCGACTGTTTACCATTTAGCGTTTAGGATAACACCCTTGCCCTATTAGTTTGCTTATATTTAGACAAAATCACATTGGTATTACTTTGAATTTTGATGTGTTGAAATTATGAATTAGTTTTGGTCTAGTTTTGCCACTAGGCACCCCCACCCATTTGCTTTAGCAGTGCATATACGGATTCAGTCATTCAGATCAGTACAGAACAAGCAATGAGACACATCCTTTGTGGGCACATTCTTCAGAGAGCGTGATATTTAGCACGTCTTTAAGTTGTTAACATGTGTGGTTTCCAAAGTTTTAAAATGTTTTTTTTTTTTTCCAAAAGTTACTTCGGTCTCATCAAGGTTCAAATGGACGTTTTCTTTCTTTCTCTTTTTTTTTTTTACGAGAGAATAGGATTTCATTAGATTTGGAATAGAGTACAATCCCTTATACACTTAGCCCCGATGCCGCACCGTCCGCCGCCGCACCGCAGGCGCCCGAACCACCTATTGTCCACCTTGCTCGTCGGAGGAGAAACACACGTTGAATATGCCACAAAATCCAGCAACCCGGCCACTCCACCGAGCCGCATCATTCCCGTTGAAAGTGTATCGGCCGCTCCCCTCCGTCTCCGGCAAGATCCAGCAGCACCACCAACGGCGAGGGAAGCCCACAGCACGGGGAAGAAGGAGCAACACCAGCAACCACCGACAACAAACAGAAACCTAACCTGAGCTCCACGACCTCGCCGTTGACGTCGGAAGACCGCGTCGCCGGGGCGATGAAGAGGTCGGGAGACCTTATTCCACTGCGCCGTCGCCATCACCGCCTCGCCGACGCCGCCAGGAAGAAGAAGCCGCCGAGGACGGAGACCGCGCCGGCAAACCCTAGCTCCACCATCAAGAAGCGATGGCGAGCAAACCCTAGGACTAAGAAGACTATCTACCGCCGAACGGGGATTCCCCGGTCTGCCCCCATCTCCGGCGCCGACCAGGCCACCGGAGAGGGAAGGGACCGGCGGAATCGCCGCCGGCACTGAGGGTCGCCCTCGGTTCGCCCTTATCCGCCTCTCTTCACTGTAGAAAGGGGAAAGGAGGAGGCTGCAACCAAATGGACGTTTTCTTGACCCGGTGGCATATTGACTAAAAGAAATTTTACCAATTGATCTTACTTTATACTTATCTCACTTGAAATACATCTAGTACCCCCGCAATACACCTTGTAGCAGCAAACTTAACATACTAGAACATCTAGTATTAAAAACACAGCATTGGAGTGGAGAGTGGAAACGGTTCAAATGATGATGATATTTTTGTTTTATGGTAGACTATATAATAGTGCAACGGATATATCCAGATAGGCCTTTATCCAATTCCAAGCATGGTTGTTTGTTGATCAACAGATAATTAAAAAGGAAAAAAAAAGTGGAGTGGGTTGAAGGGAACTCCAACCCTAGCTAACTACTACTAGTTCCTACAATGACGGTAAGGGGAAGGAAAGGACGGTTACTCATCAGTCAGAGAATCCAAGTGTGTTCCGGCATTCCCATGGCTCCATACACGCGTCAGCAGAGATTCGAGACGACTCGAGAGAAAGCTGAAAGCAGCCATCCATGGTTTCCTTGGCCGAATTAAGAGCCACGCCCAGGGGAATGTTGTATGGCGGCAAACAAAAAGGAGTTGGTTGCGTGGCACCTCCAACACAAATTTTCCTTTCTTTTGGATTTGAGCTACCCTATAGCTACTCCTATGTACTCCCTCCACTAAATTATAAGTCATTTTAAAAATTTTAGAGAGTTAAAATATCTCAAGTTTGATCAAAATTATAGAGAAAAATACAAAGATTTAAGACACCAAATAAGTGTACTATAAAAATATAATTAATTGATGAAGAATCTAATGATATTTAGATGATATTATAAATATTATTATCTTATTATATAATCTTGGTCAAAGTTGAGATGCTTTAACTCTCCAAGATTATTAGAATGACTTACAATTTGGAATGGAGGGAGTAATGTGCAGATAATAATATTGGTTTTGGGTGCGTGTGTGGGTGAGGGTAGCAAATTAGACTGTAGAAACGGGACGCGTGCGATGCTCTTTGTTGACCTCACTCACTGACCGACTCTGTTCCTCTGTTTGACGACCATTTTCTAGATTATGCACCGAGAATATATTGGAATATACCCTGTGATTCGCTATATATAATGATAGTTATCTAGATAATAGTTATTAATTAATTTGGTTCATCTAGTCGGATAATTATTATCTATAATTCAAACTAATAATTATATGTAATCTATTATATATACTTGTTTGGACTTTAAATAGATAATTATAAGAAATAACTGCTATCTATAGTGATCCAAACAGGAACGTAGTTTAACTCAAGCCTTTCTTTATTTATTTGTAGAACTGTAAGGCTGTTGTAGACCTGTAGTTCTTTTATTTTGCAAAAATTTTAGGTGTTTTGATCTATTTTTCTTAAAACGGATCTCAACAACATGGCCTAAAACAATAATTTTTTTTTTGACATTTGGCATTCGGTATTTGGCACTTAAGAGACCCAAAAGAGAAAAAAAAGATGTCATTGGACGCGTGCTATGTCTGCATGACTAAACTTTTAGCATGAAACATCCTCGATTTTTTCACGAACAGAAAATCCACAGAATTAGCTATAATGTGATAAACCAAAAATTGATCCCATCACATTATCATATATCAGTTGATATTACAGTCATACATCGTAAGTACTTACAAGATATTATATCAACTGAGAACACACCTATTGCAGGATTAATCTAGCGAAAGCATATCTAGGTATTATCAGAGTAGGCAGAATATGTTATCGAGTGAAGGCTCCTCCTTCACGGGTATCATCAGAGTTATTCTTGTTATTCTCGGCGCAGCATAGTCTTCATCTCCTGAACAAGCGTAGGCACGAGACCTCCTAATCCTTCTTACTTCTATTTCTTTAAAAGTCAGGAAATCTGCACATCGCCAGATATGTGCAGGCCATGGTCAGCACCAATGAGCTTTAGTGGAAAAGAGAAAACAAGAGATCTGGCGATCCTAATATTTAGCCGTGGTTTGCATCCTTAACGCATGCGAAGTAGCATCAAGTAATAAATATCATAATAGTTTGTCAAGTTTTAACCCATCTCATCAATTCCCATCCATCAGTCCATCCCAAATCCATCATCCAACCCATACACCACCTCACACACACACACACACACCTCACGCTCAGTCGACAGGCCCAACTCCATCTCGGGCCTGTCTCAACGGCACACTGCCACCACGGGCACACTGCCGGATTATCATCATCCTGGGGAGAAAAGAATATACCACTCCTTATCTAGTGAAGCAGGACACAGGAAAGGTCCATAGCCGACGAGTTGGCATATGTATCGATCGATCAACCATACACTCTGCAGAGGCTTTACTACTCACAATATTCTACCATCATCGATAACCGTCGTTATCTAGGCGGAATTCCAGGAGCTTGCTTGTCTAGGTCGATGCCACTCTACCACTCAGCCCTGGGACACTCTGGATCATACACCATAACGCTGAGACTGGAAGACGCAGTACCGGGCCCAATCAGTGGTACTGCGCACCTAGAATGGTATGGGAATCCTTCATCCGTCACCGCCCACCCCTATCACCTCTCAATCTAGCAGTAGTGGCACCGCCCTACCAAGTAGTCCAGCCATTCCCCGCCTATCGAAGACGAGTGAGCAGTAAAGGATTCCCAAAGTTCCCGGTCACTAGTAAGTTGACTATTTGACCAAGCAGACATTCTCCATCTTAGGGGATACTCTCCCGTGCCGTTACAACACCTCCATTCGCGGGGTTTCAAACCACACAGGCCATCCAACCCAGAACCTCCTCATATACCATTACCCGCCATAGGTATCTCTCATGGGAATGCCCAGGTTGCACCCCGACAAGACTTGCTTTCACAGTTCGTCGTATAGCCCACTTGGTTGACTCAACGCTCACCACACACCCAAGACACACGCAGCACGCTCTCCCAGTGGTTAAGTCCATATCCATCTGTATAAACAATTCCTAGTTCCACCAGTCTGGCATCCCAAGCCAAACCATTCCTAGAGGTTCACCACCAACATCACATCACAGATACAATGCGAGTGTAATAGATATGGTGATGTAACGTGCAAGCAAGCAGGTAGGTAGATATAAATATAAAAGAGCATGAGTGCAAAGCTGGGTAACATGGTAGAGTGGTTGCAAGCTGGGTAATAACAGCTTAGGTAGTAGCATGCATCATATACTAGCAAAGGAGTAAATATAAAGCGCTAGCATTTCTAAATATGCAATGTCTAATAGGATTCTCTAAAAGAATGTGCTGCCATGACACCTGCGTTGTCGAGATAGTAGTAGTGCAAGCGTTCTCCAGTTAGTGTGGTTGATCCGCTGGGTCACCACCTCCTGGGGTGACTCTACTCCACAAGTCCTGTCATCGTCCATGTTCTCTTCCTCCAGCGAGTCTCGATCCGATATTGCTAATCCAGAATCGGCTACTCCGTGAAACGACACAAGGCAAGAAAACACCCAATACACCAAAAGACGACGAGACGCGGGGAGATCCATTAAGGTACATGACTTAGCCCTCTCGGTGTATGTCCGATTCCTTGGGCTAAAGAAATAAGTGTGGTGGTTTTGCTATGTACGAGTTTAAGTCATAGCCAAGCCAGTACGACTTTATGATAAATGGTTTAGGCCAGAGCTTATCCATAGCAAACACCACGGCTCATGATCTTTCGATCTAGGACGTCATGAAGGAGATGAGAATCGGAGGATGGGCCAAGCAGAAGAGAAGAACGAGTGATTTTCGATAAGAAATGTTGCACAAGATAGTGCGAGGGTTTAATCCACTTGTAGGGTACCAAGGCTGTGATTCAAACGGGTACAATCATACAAGTGCTTAAACACCAAGAATTCAAGAGGGAGAGAGGGGAAAGAGAGGAGTTAGCTAGGCACATCCATATCATATTTTCGGTCACCTCTTCAGTGTAGATGGTTTTAAGTAGTCGATCGGTTCGACTCTCATAGGTCCGAGATCTTGATATAGACCATAGCTTCGCTTACTAAAAAGGGTTAGTTCGGTCTTTGATCCAATCGCCATGAACAAGACGGGATCGAACAGAGCGGGCTATACGGGAACGAGGAGCGAGAGACATAATAAAGTGGTGGTCTACTTCTTCTAGCGCACACGCCATGGCATAGACGGGGCGTCAGAAGGGAGTGACATACAAAGGAACGCAAGTGCGCAATCCATATCGTTCCACGGCTGTTATCTCCTATGTCATCTCCCACAGGGCTAGATCACGACAGGCTCGATATGAGCGGGTAAGATCCGCATCGATATGGCTATCAATATTGAATCCATCGTGACCAGGCCCTAGGGTCGAAGATAGGGGCTAACACTCATGGTCCTACGGGTCAACTATAAAGCGAGAGGTCGAGTTACACCCGGCATTACGGTCATGGCGAGACGAATCCGTTGATCACAACACCCGAATGAGGTACGATCCCTTAGTCGGCTCAAAGGCAGGGTACACAGATAAACAACACAGACAACCAGCGATAAGAACCGACAACATGACTGTTGGTTTAAATTAACTGCACTCTGCTTAAATAAGATTGTATTCAGATTATCCGCAAGCACACAGATAATATACTGCTGTCACATTTCACCCGGAGGTTTTAAATATTGAATCCACAAGGAACAGTAAGTGATAATGACCAAGCCGATGACTTAACCCTACAATTAGGCTAGATACTATCAAGAAAGAGGAAATAGCTAATGATTATCTAGTTCCAATAATCGGTGAGCTTTGAATAATATTGTTCTAACTGGGCAGTGAAATGAATAAGAGTGGAAATCAGAGTTCCCTCCTACCAAACACTTATACACCTATCGATCCTATCAATGGGAAGTGGACTACAGAAGACTCAACGCAACTGTCACCTACGCGATCTATCACTATCAGGCCAATCAGGGGACATTCACAAGTAAACCTAGCCTAGACACCACGCCTACACTATGAAATACTAGTTCAATCAAGTAATGACCAAGATCAAAGCACTCAATATGAGTTGCAAACTTAAGAACGAATAAGAACAAATGCTTACTTGAATTAGAAGTTGAATACAAAACTACCTCAGAACGCAGCTTTGAGCGAGGAAGCTGAATCTAGAAGAATACAGCCACGAAGAAGCACCGATAGACCGGAACTCCTCTAGAATCTCTACTCTCCTACTCTATCTCTCTAATCTCTAAACAAGACTAGATCTAGATGAACTAGTCTCTCCTAACTGCTACAACTAGATGAACTAGAACTAGATGAACTAGAACTAGATCAACTAGAGGGACTCTAACCCTAATTTATGTAGAGAATATGAAGCACTGGGTGCAGAATGCCTTCTGGAGGGGGCCTGGGGCGTCCTTATATAGGCCAAGGTGGAGTAAGGGGCAAGGAAACGCCACATCATCGATCCACGTCTCAGGTTATGTTCCCCGTCGGATCAAAACGAGTTTAGATCGACGGAGGGATGCTTTACTTGGGTGCCAAGGAAGCGTGGGAGGAAGATTCCAGAAGGCGAGGCCCGCAATCCAGCAGGGGGGTGCCGATCGACCCCACCCTAGGGCCGACCGGCCCAACTTTGTGGGATCCGGGGCCCCGGTTGCTCGGGTGTGTTCTAGATCCTTCCAGGGTCTTCGTGATGATGTTTCCTTGGCGGTTAAGTTTCGTGTCTTTTATGCTCTTTAACCCCTCTTTTACACTTTTTTGAAATAGCCCCTGGAAAATACAGAACATGCAAAACTCGTGAAAATTGTCAGTTAATACCCTAGACTAGTGTGTATTCAGGTGTCCTTTCATGCCTAAGTTCTAATAAAAGTTGACGTTATCCACCGTCAACAACACCCCCAATCTTACCTGTTTGCCGGTCCCTTGGCAAACAAACTAAGCCTAATTGTAATAAACTTGGATCAGGAGTTGCTACAATGCTTCATGCCTTCCAAGTACACATGCTTTCAAACAGAAATTCTCCTCCGGATTAGACAAAACTGCTCTAACTTTCAAACTTACCCATTATACCTTTAACTATGGAGCTTCTCAGCTTTTGCATAAGTCTTGAGCAATCGAAAGGTAGAACAATCAAGTCAAGCACTATGTCTCAAATTCTTCACAGTACCAATATTCTGGAGTTTTGCAAGTTTTCGAAATAAAACTCAGAGCTTAATTGTATGACACCCTCAAGTCTCTTAATATATGTGGTATTTATAGATCTCACTGAGGCATTAATGATGTTATGCCTTCCTACAACTGAGGATTATAGTGGAGCTTATAGGAGTGGCAATAACAAAAATGAGTATACTTGCAATTCATATATTGTAAAGTCAAACAATGGATCCACAGAGAGTCAAGTCATATAATCAAACCAAAATATGCATGTGTATGGAATATGGTGGATAGGTGTATATAAGGTGGCTAATCCTAATTCTACTTTTGCTCTTTAAAAATAGATATCTCTCTTGGAACTTAGAACTTTCGCAGGAAAATATGGGCTATCTTTATTTTCTTTTTCTTCTTTTCTTTCTCTCTCTTTTTTTTCTTTTTTTCATAGGGAGGCGGGCATCTAAGTACCCATTGTTTTAATTGTTGGGACACTTGTCCATCTTTTACTTCCTTTTATCTTTTTTTTTCAATACTTTTGCATAGCCACATGCGTCCTTTGAATATAAATAATTAGAGAGATAATGATAAGAACTTAGAGCAATTAAACAGGGGCTGTCCTATAGGGTATATTTTTGGTTGTTTACTCCCAGTGTAGGAGAAAAATATTTTTAAGGTGGATCTGGTTGAAAGTGAAAAATGATTGCGTTTACTCCCAGAGTAGGAGTAATGCATATGTGGGTGGAGTGTGTAAGTGATCTTGATTTTAAAAGTATGACAAGACTCTCATAAGGTATACAACAAAGGTTGGCTAACCTCAATGCAAAGCAAGCAGCATAAATGTACAAAGGTTTTTCTATCTCTAACTGTATCATATGTGGTTTTGGTAGGAATTTACACTTTGTCATACAAGAGCTCATCATATAAGATTTTAAATTTAAAATAAATCTCCAGAACTTAGTATTGGTAGGAATAAGATAAATAGCAGCTCAACCTTCATGTATCATATCAATCAATCACCTAAACTTAGCTCAAGCATATGCCTCCACAAGTTTCAGGTTCAGAGTAAATTTTAAGCCAAAATAGTAGTATCCAAAACCCGGGAGAATTTAAGGTTGAAAACTAGACACTTGAAAGGAATTACGGTAGAACAACTATTCATCATCTCCAAGATAAAATTTTAATGTTCTCCAGTTTTTATTTTACTCAAACCTTGACTAACTATAGATACACTCTAAGACCACTCTAATATATAGCTAAGTATTTATTTGGTTTTCAAATTTTATCTTACTTGCTAACTCACAAGAAAAAGTGATATGGATAATAAGGTGGGAAACTTATACTTAACTGGATTTTAAATGGAGGGTGCCCTCCCCTAAGCTTGACGTTTGACAGGGTCTTTGATGTTGCAAATTGAGTGATCCTTCTGGGAGCTGGTGTATCGGCAGTGTAAGGACGTCAGGTTGACTAGCTCTTTGATCTTGTATTTTCCTGTGAAACTCAATTGCCAACAAAAATACCAAATCTCATGGAGAGGGGTGAGGTTTAGTACCACTCCATGGTAAGTGATTGATTTTATATTTCCAGCAGAAGTTTAAGCTTCTTTACCCAATTAGGAAACTTCTCTAAGAGTGTGGACCTTCATGTGCCCACATATTTTTGGTTTTTTTCTAAAAAGTGTGGACCTTCATGTGCCCACATATTTTTGGTATTTTTAGATATTCTTATGATACTATTGTGAACCTTCATGTGCTCACATATTTTTGATATTTTATGACTATATATAAAGCAGACTTGATAATCGCATAGGTATAGTTACCTGATAATTAGGGGATGCTCCTCCCCCAAGTTAGATGTTTGCAATACTTGGTGTTGATGATCTTTTAGAGCAAGCTTGTCAGCAGTAGTCCTAGTGGGCTCCACTGATGAACTCACTCCTCACACATAGTGTTATCCTGCATAATTATACTCCAACAAGAAAACCAAAACTCGAGGCTCGAATGTGATAAGGGGTTAGCGGTCAGCCAATAAGTAATTGATTATTGTTTTGAGTTGATTTTAAATTGATAGGTTCTAGCAGGATTCTTTTTAGGATTTTCTGATTTTCTTATGCAGAAAAGTAAATATGTATGCATGATGTATATTTTATTTTTATGTCACCACTCAGAATATTTATTCTCATGGGGCTTCGGATTTTCATAATGCGAGAAAGTAACTACAGATGCTATTATCATTTTTTATGCCATCGCAGTAAATACTTCTACAGGGTTACCATAAGTTTATTGACGTGGGGTTTTAATATTTTGTGATGCAGTAAATAAGACAATAAAGATTTTCGTTTTCTTTTGATATGCATAAAGATGAATATGCTAACATAAAATTACTAATGTAAATTATGAATACTAATTAATTAGATAACTACCATATTACCTTATGCCAAAGGTACGGGATTTAAAGTCTACCGACAGGACTTTTTCTTTCACTCTTGTGTATCTCTCTGTCTTAGAGATGGAGGTCTTGATGGTTGCACCCCTTGTGATGATGATGTCACTTTTATCCTTTGTTTGGCCAGCAGGTTGGAGTAGAGCATTAATAGTTGGATCTAGCAGCATCTTACTCAGTGTGCATGTTCACAGAACTTCCACTTGTGGAATTTTGGGAATTAACAAACTTTGCTCGAAGTCTTGTCCTGTTTGCAAAACCGAGGTAGAGATCAAGTGCATGGGCTCTGTTGGTGAAAAAACACCAACAGAACCAAATCAATTTCTTTATTTATTCTTCTCTAGCCTTAGGCACATTGAACAAAACAAAATTGGTGTTGCATAATTTGTTTACTTATGACATGAGTGGTAAGATCAGAAGATTAAGCATTATGTTGCATTTAAGTTCATATGGCGGAAAAGATTTAAATTACTTAACCAATGGAAGGGTTGTCTATCTCTTTATAAATTTTCACATGAGTATGACTATCATCTTCCAAATATAGAATACAATGTTTTATCACATTTGGTTAAGACTGAGATCAAAAGAATGGTGCCATGAACAATCTTCAAGGATAAAGCATGTTGAGTTAATTAGGTTAATCAATTAAAGCTGTAACTCTAACATGTTTGCATCTTCATTTATGTGCATACCAAGATCAAGAGGAAAATAGTGACTGCTTACCTTAAGATATTACCTTCATTATTGGAGCGTGATGGCACTAAGTAATGAAGGGTAGATGACTGGTGGTCCTTTCCTTCTCTTGCATCTTGAGTTGTTCATGAGCATCTTGTCTCCTTTGTTTCTTATCCTCTTTGCCATCTTTTACTTCTTTGATCTTATGACACCTTGTCAGTGCATTCATTATTATGCCTGCAACAGATTAGTGGACAACACATACCCGAAGGAATATACAATTTTGGAACATAGGTTGTTTGTTCAGAATCATGTTCCATCTATGCTACTAAGAAGATAGGGTTGATATTATGTTACCATAGATCATGTTATATACCATCATGGCTTGAGTTCAAGTAACTCGCAGCAGAAGGTAAAGTGAATGAATCATTAATACTCACAGTTCTTCCACCCATAATGAATGAGTTGTGTCTTCCTCTACAAAGTTATTGAAGTTCAGCATGTGCCCTGTCTCATCTCTGATTTGAATTCACCTCATGACTTACTGAGATTAATTTTGAAAGTTTTCTGCAGGGGTTACTCCAACAAAATATCCAATGTCTACTACAGTAATTTCTAGTTCAATAACCAAACCAAACTCCATGTCTAGTTTTAATTAAGGAAGACGTTTTTAAGCTGAGCACCACGCTCAATTTAAATGCCAATGGAAGTATTTGCAGTACTTCCAAACCAAATCTTACTATGGCAAACAAAGGTGAAATGAAAGCACTTATAGAGATTTATTCATTTAGAAATGAAAAGGCGAACAATTGAACATGGATTAGAAAGGTAGAGACAACCAATATTAGCAACATAAAATTTTCTAATGAAGCCCATTCCCCCAAGCTGGAATTTGGCAAAGCAAAGTTAAGCTTGGATGGATATAATTCAATATTACATGATGATTGGTTGGACATACCTTGCGTTGTTACTCTTCTACTTCAAACCTGAAATGATTAGTGACAAAAATACCCGAGGGAATACTTTCATAATTATAATTCTATGCTCAATTCAAAAGGGCATTATAGTAAAATTAAAGGTGCAAGCTCAATTTATTTTTTAAGAGTGGTTATTTTAGAGCACAAAGTCGTTCTTGAAAACCTACTATTTATTGTACTTTTTAAGTTCATGGGGTGGTTTTCCTCTAGAACACCAGCCTTTGTGCACCTATATCAAGATTACAACGAGATCTATAATATTTATGATAAACATATGCATCTACAACCACCCTTTCAAAAAATTTATGAACAGGTAGAATGAAGGGGTTGAAGATCTCGCGCGTGATAATGTTAGAGAGACCAGTTGATCTAGGAGATTTCTCATATGAGCATGGATTCGATGAGGTGTTAATGAAGTAATTCCCATGCTCATCGATATGATCTCCCTTTTCAAACTCCAAGGGTGTTTCTTCATAGATGTGTATAGGCAACAAGTTTGTCTCTATTATTTCATGTCTACGACATTTATTGGATGTTTTATTTTCTAGGATTTCCCATGGATTGGTGTCTCTAAGTTTGGTTTTGTCTAAGGCTTTCTCTAAACTTGGATGAGTTATGTTTACTACAGAAATTGATTTAAGCTCACCATTTGAATCTAGACCATGTTTAGATGCTAGTACTAAGGGTTCATCCTCTTCCATCCATTCTTTGAAAATAGCGTATGTGTTTCTAGTATGTTCTATGCATTCCTGCCATTGTCGTAGCTCTTCTTTGTCATTCCAAAAATCTTCATGACTCCTATTCTTGTGATGTCTTAATGGGATTCTAGGGTCATTATGAGACTTAGGAGAGAGAGCATAAGAAGGATCATCAGGGTCAAGGATGGGTTTAGAGATGGGTTCAGATGAGACATTTAATATGAGCATAGAAGGGGAGAAGATTAAATTAATTTCTAAGTGGCTTGGCTCTCCTTCTATGGCATCACTAGACATGCCATCCTTGCATTCTTCCCAATGTCTTTCAGGGGGGAAAGGAAGTTGACGATATTTTTTGCAAGATGTTCTTCTGATAAGATCTGATTTACATTAATTGATAAGCATCTTAGCTAATTGAAAGTCTAAATCATCAAAGTAGGGTTTTGATGGTTTAGGATTGACAGCTAAATCTTGGGATTGGAGTGGTCGTGTTTTAGCTACCAAAGCTTTCTCTGCTTGTTCGGGGTATGATTCCTTCTCTTCCTCAGGGAGCTCGGAATTAGCTAGAGCAATCTTGTTAATCATTGCTCTTGCTTTACTTATAGGTAAATAAGGAAAGGCTCCTCCAGAGGATAAATCAAGGGATTCCCTAGAATTCTTGGTAAGACCCAAATAAAAATGTTGAATAAATACGGGGTCCGGAAAGCTAAGGTCAGGGCCAAATGTAACATGTTCATTAAAACGATCCCATGATGTACTAAGAGATTCTTGCTCTAGTTGCCTAAAAGTTAGAATCTCTTTTCGAAGATAACTACTCTATGGATGGAAAAGAAATATAAACAAAATTCAGAGCATAAAGTTTCCCAATCCCCTTGCATACTTCCTACGGCTCGATTATACCAACGTTTAGCTCTTCCGATCAAAGAGAACGGAAAAATCTTCCACCTTAAAGTCTTATCAGACATGCTAGCAATGTGCAAGCATGCACTGGTCTGCTCGAATTCTCGTGGGTGTAAGTATGGATTTTCATTACCTCCTCCCAAGAAGGATTTATCCCGAATCATATTAATTAGACATGGGCGCAGCTCATAGCCAGATGTTATGATAGGCTCTACAGATTTTGGTGGCCCGAAGCTTTTGCGCATGCCAAATAGATAGATAGGCGTCGAATTTAAAGCATCCATAAGGATGAACATAAAATGATGAAAAGGTAGGGATAAAATAGAAAAGATAAAAGTATAATACAAGATTAAGCTAAACTAAGTCAAATTCAGCAAACCGTTCCCCAGCAACGGCGCCAGAAATGCTTGTTGGTATAAATTAACTGCACTCTACTTAAATAAGATTGTATTCAGATTATCCGCGTGCGCACAGATAATATATCGCTGTCACATTTCACCCGGAGGTTTTAAATATCGAATCCACAAGGAACAGTAGGTGATAATGACCAAGCCGATGACTTAACCCTACAATTAGGCTAGATAATATCAAGAAAGAGGAAATAGCTAATGATTATCTAGTTCTAACAACCGATAAGCTTTGAATAATATTGTTCTAACTGGGCTGTGAAATGAATAAGAGTGGAAATCAGAGTTCTCTCCTACCAAACACTTATACACCTATCGATCCTATCAACGGGAAGTGGACTACAGAGGAATCAACGTAGCTGTCACCTACGCGATCTACCACTATCCGGCCAATCAGGGGACATTCACAAGTAAACCTAGCCTAGGCACCACGCCTACACTACGAAATACTACTTCAATCAAGTAATGACCAAGATCAAAGCACTCAATATGAGTTGCAAACTTAAGAACAAATAAGAACAAATGCTTACTTAAATTAGAATTTGAATACAAAAGTACCTCAGAATGCAGCTCCGGGCGAGGAAGCTGAATCCAGAAGAATACAGCCACGAAGAAGCACCGACAGACCGAACTCCTCCAGAATATCTACTCTCCTACTCTATCTCTCTAATCTCTAAACAAGACTAGATCTAGATGAACTAGTCTCTCCTAACTCCAACAATTTGATGAACTAGAACTAGATGAACTAGAACTAGATCAATTAGAGGGACCCTAACCCTAATTTATATAGAGAATATGAAGCACCGGGGTGTAGAATGCCTTCTGGAGGGGCCTGGGGCGTCCTTATATAGGTCGAGGTGGAGTAGGGGGCAAGGAAACGCCACGTCATCGATCCGTGTCTCAGGTTATGTGCACCGTCGGATCAAACCGACTTTAGATCGACGGAGGGATGCTTTACTTGGGTGACAAGGAAGCGTGGGAGGAAGAATCCTGAAGGCGGGGCCCACAATCCAGCATGGGGCGCTGGCCCCACTTTGTGGGATCCGGGGCCCTGGTTGCTTGGGTGTGTGCTAGGTCCTTCCAAGGTCTTCGTGATGATGTTTCCTTGTCGGTTAAGTTTCGTGTCTTTTATGCTCTTTAACCCCTCTTTTACACTTTTCTAGAATAGCCCCTGAAAAATACAGAACATTCAAAACTCATGGAAATTGTCAGTTAAAATCCTAAACTAGTGTGTATTCAGGTGTTCTTTCATGTCTAAAGTTCTAATAAAAGTTGACGTTATCCACCGTCAACAACTACCAAAAGACAAAACAACTCGACAAGATAGTGGAGTAGCACAATTCCATAGTTCGAAGATGGATGGATCCTGTATTAGAAATATATATAGACAGACCGTATGGATATGGTACAATATTGTGAATCGATTGTACAGAGGAATAAAATAAAATAAAAAGGGCTTTCCATTGTCTATGATCCGGTCACTAGGAGATCCAGAGGATATCGTGGCCTATCCGAGAGGATTATGGCTGGTGTCCTGAGGAGTGAAAGGCGAGGGCTGGGGCTCTAGTAGTGTGTAGGAAAAGCAGTGATAGTCTCTGGCATGTCTATTCACGGTAGCTTTGACAAGGCAGGTGTTGGTATTTCTTATGCACAAATAAAATATGAAAGATTCCGCAAGCGCACAAAATACCATTGTAGCATTTTACCGGGAGTATTCCAGGTATCGTTATTTATATTTTTACCACAGGGAAACAATGGTTAAAGAAGTTGATAGTTCACCATCATGTATCTACTAACTAGTATAACTAATAGACTAAAGTAGGGGTAAAAGGTAAATGATAGGAGTTATGTATATCTAACACACACAGGAGAATTCTATGATAAAAGAGCAGATAGCTAAAGTGAGAGGACAATGGGAGAGTTCAAGGTTCCTAAGTACTTCTCTATTACCTTAGTTCTATAAAACTAATTCATGGGTAGATAAAGCAATCACACAACAACACTTTGGAGCAACAGTACCTTTCCGACTCTCGAATAGACTGGGAAAAAGGTAGTCAGGAGAAGGCTGCCAAAAGCTCTATGAAACACCAACTCCGACGTGGTAGAATACGAAGGCCTAACAGAGCTGTCACCTTTGGGGCTATCACAACTAACCGTAAGAATTGGGCGCAACCTCAGGTAACCTATAGCTTAGACACCACGCATCGATAACTACTCTAATCACATATGATAACTAGAGCACCTAATACAGGCGGAGATCCCATGCCAAGATGTAAAAACTATTCTAACCAGATATATAAAAGGCATAAAGGTAAATGAAGAAGATAAATATTAAAGCATAAGTCTTACAAAGATGAGATACAAAGATATACTAGACCTCTGAAGACTTCTCCAGAACCAAAGCGCAGCTCCGCTCTCCCTAACTCTCAACTAGAACTAATCTACTACATTGGAAAGTCTAGCTCTAATTCTCTAGAATTGAGAGGTTATCCATTCGAGGGACGCCTCTACAACTCCATCATGGTGCACTTGACTCGGGGGGTCCTGGGTTCCTTATATGGGGGTGCCTGGCCTCCCCTCCACCTTCGGCAAACAGTATGGTACTAAGCCTTTCCACCATGTGCACATAGGCTTTAATGGGCCAAATTCTGATTTAGACCTAATTAATCCCGCAGCCTTTAATTAATCCCACAGCTCAGGTTCTAGAATCTTCCAGTGTTTGTAAAATCCATATCTCTTTATTCTGGACTCCAAAAATAGCAAACCATAGGTCCATTTTGATCGTCTCCACGAGATCTATGCAATGGTGAACTCCAATTCCTCATTTGAGATACTTTTAATTAGTGAAAAATTAAATATACTTTTATACCCTGCAAAACAAGTGAGAACATCAAAACTCGTGGAACTTGTTAGAATCAAACCCTATAACTATGTTGTGTATTATTTTATGCCCTTGATTCATGTTTATTTGATGGGTAAAAATGAGCAATAACTACCGTCAACAAGTTCCCCCAAGCTTACCCTTTGCTAGTCCCTTAGCAAAGCCAAACTTTAGCATAAATCAAAAGTACTCAAGGATTAGAGTAGACCAAGCTATTCTTCAGACTTACCTGTATTACCTTTACCATGGCGCTTGTAGCTTTCTCTTGAGTCTTGGGTAATTGAAGGATTGAATGTCTAAGTTAAACACTATGTCTCAAGCTCTGTCGTTCAACTCTTATCCTGGAGCTTTTGCAAGTTTTCAAAATAAAACTCAGAGTTTCCTTTGTATGACTCTCTCAAGTCTCTCAATATGTGATATTTGTGGATCCTTACCAAGGCAATAGTGATGCATGCCTTCTCTTCTCTCTCTCACCCTATAACTAATAGCTTGTGTGATGCTTATGGGTAAGGAGATAGCTCATACATACTTGCAATGAATATATTGTAAAGTCAAACAATGGATCTAAAGGAACAAGTCATATAATCAAATCAAGATGTGCATATGTGTGGATGTGAGGTGGTACGTGGATATATATGGTGGCTAATCCTAATTCTACTCGTTTGCTCCATGAGACATCTCTCTCTCTTTTTCAAACACTAGGGAATTGTGTTGCAGGACAACATGGGCTATCTTTCTTTTATTTTTCTTCTTTTTTTTCAAGCGGGCATCAGAGTAACCACTGTTTTGATAAATTCAGACACTTGTCCATTTTTACCTCTCAGGTAGACATCTTTGTACCCATTGTTTTCTCTCATCTCACTCTTTTGCATAGTCACATGCCTCTTCTCTTCAACAATACTTCCCTTTTTCTTTTTCTTTTGAGAGATAGCAACAAGAACCTTGGAGCATTGATCTGGGGTAACCAATGGGATATTTTTAGTGTTCACTCCTTGTGTAGGAGTAGAACATTTTCAGGTGGATCTAGATGGAAAATGTGGAATGTGGATGCACCCACTCGGATATGAGTAGTGCATTATAGGTGGAGTGCATGTGATCTTGATTGTAAAAGCATGACAAGTTTCTAAAGGTGTCAACAAAGGTTGACTAAACTCAAAACAAAGCAAGTAGCATATAATGTGTATGTTTTCCTAATCTAGCTTGTATGGCTGTGGTGGGATTATAAAGCTCTTGTCATACAGGAACTCATCATGTAGTTTTAAGGATTTTCAAAATAAATCTCCAGAATTCAAGTATCACTAGGAACAAGATAAATAGCAGCTCAAACTTTGCATATCATATCCCTCAATTACTTAGACTTAGATCAAGCATTTTCTACCCACAAGTTTCAGGTTCAAAGCGAATCTTCAAGTTAAAATGGTTGTATCTAAAACTTGGGATGATTCAAGGTTGAAAACTAAGTTGGAATGAGGAATCATGGTGGGGTGCTACTTGTCAAATTCCTGATCATGGTTTCCATTGAGTCAGAGCAAAATTATTGTAAGTACTCTCTTTTTATTTTATTCAAACACACTAACTAATCTGAACACTATTTATTTGGTTTTCAAATTTTATTTCACTAGCTAACTCACGCGAAAAGCAATATGGTACAATAATAAGGATGTGAAACTTATACTTAGTTGGATTTAAATGGAGGGCGCCCTCCCCCAAGCTGGATGTTGACGTGGTCTTTGATGTTGCAAGTTGAGCAATCCTTCTGATAACTAGAGGATGCTCCTTCCCCAAGCTAGATGTTTGCAATACTTGGTGTTGATGATCTTCAGGGCGAGCTTGCCAGCAGTAGTCCTGGTGGGCTCCACTGATAGACTCACTCCTTAGTCATAGTGTTATCCTGCATAATTATACTCCAACAAGAAAACCAAAACTCGAGGCTCGAATGTGATAAGGGGTTAGCGGCCATCCAATAAGTAATTGATTATTCTCTGAGTTGATTTTAATTGATAGATTCTAACAGGATTCTCTTTTTAGGGTTTTCTAACTTTCTTATGCAACAATCAAATATGTATGCATGCTATATATTTTTATGCCACCACGGAGAATATTTATTCTCATAGGGCTTAGGATTTGCATAATGTAAGAAAGTAAATACAAATGCTATTATCATTTTTTTATTTTTTTTATGCCACCATAGCGAATATTCGATAAGTTTATTCACATGGGGCTCTAATGTTTTATGATGCAATAAATAAGGCAATAAAGATTTTTTTCTTCTTTTTTTTGATAACTGCCATGTTACCTTATGGCAAGAGTGCGGAATTTAAAGTCTACCGACAGGACTTTTTCTTCGACTCTTGTGTATCTCTCCGTCTTAGAGATGAAGGTCTTGATGGTTGCACCTCTGGTGATGGTGATGTCACTTTTGTTCTTTGCTTGGCCAGCAGGTTGAAGTAGAGCATTAATAGTGTAAGCTGGCAGCATCTTGCTCAGCGTGCATGTTCACAGAACTTTCACTTGTAGAATTTTGGGAATTAACAAATTTGCTTGAAGTGTTGTCCTGTTTGCAAAACCAAGGTAGAGATCAAGTGCATGGGCTCTGCTGGTGAAAAAACACCAACAGAACCGAATCTATTTCTTTATTTATTCTTCTCTAGCCTTAGGCACATTGAACAAGACAAAGTTGATGTTACATAATTTGTTTTACTCATGACATGAGTGGTAAGATCAGACAATTAAGCATTAATGTTGCATTTAAGTTTATATGGCAGTTTAAATTGCTTAACAAATGGAATGGTTGTCTATCTCTACATAATATATAAATTTTCACATGAGTGTGACTATCATCTTACAAAGATAAAATACAATGTTTTAGCACATTTGGTTAAGATTGAGATCAAAAGAATGATGTCATGAACAATCTTAAAGGACAAAGCATGTTGAGTTAATTAGATTAATCAATTAAAGATGTAACTCTAACATATTTGTGTCTTTATTTATCTGCATTCCAAGATCAAGAGGAAATTAGTGACCACTTATCTTAAGATATTACCTTCATTATTAGAGCATGATGGCACTAAGTAATGAAGGGTAGATGATTAGTGGTTCTTTCCTTCTCTTGCACCTTGAGTTGTTCATGAGCATCTTGTCTCCTTTGTTGTCTATCCTCTTTGCCATCTTTTGCTTCTTTGATTTTATGACACCTTGTCACTCCATTCATTATTATGCCTGCAACAGATCAGTGGACAACACATACCCGAAGGGATGTACAACTTTGAAACATAGGTTGTTTGTCCAGAATTTTATCATGTTCCATCTACGCTACTAAGAAGATAGTGTTGATATTATGTTAGCATAGATCATGTTCTATACCGGCATGACTTGAGTCCAAGTAACTTGCAGCAGAAGATAAAGTGAATGAATCATTAATACTCATAGTTCTTCCATCCATAATGAATGAGCTATGTCTTCCTCAGCAAAGTTATTGAAGTTCAGCATGTTCGCTGTCTCATCTGTGATTTGAATTTATCTCATGACTTACCCAAATTAAATTGGAAGTTTTCTGCAAGGGTTAGTCCAACAAAATATCTGATATCTACTACAGCATACGAGCGGCTCAAAAATCAACCTAGACACCAAGTCCAATTTGACTTAGGAAGGCATTTTAACCTAAGCACCACGCTTAATTCAAAAAGCCTTTGAAAGTAAAATCATCACACCTCTTGGTTCGAAAATCAAACTAAACACCTTGTCTGATTATGATTCTAAAAAACAGTTTAAACTAAACACCATGCCTAATTTTAAAAGGTGTATGAAATTTCTCCAGACCTTAAGTATACTATAGCGAACAAAGGTAACATGAAAGTTTATAGAGAGTTATGCAAACAGAGATGAAAGAGCATGATCATTGATTAACAATTTGAACATGGATTGACAAGGTAGAGACAACCAATATTAGCAACATAAGATTTTCTAAATAAGCCCATTCCCCCAAACTTGAATTTTGCAAGGCAAAGTTAAGTTTGGATGGATTAATGTTGCATGATGATTGGTTGGACATACCTAATGATGTCATCCTTCTACCTCAAGCCTGGAATGGTTAGTGACAAAAAATATCCGAGGGAATATTTTTATAATTATAATTATTTGCTCAATTCTCAAGGCTATTACATCAAAAGGTACAAGCTCACATTATTTTTTCAAGAGTGGTTACTTTAGGACACAAAGTCGTTCTTAGAAGACCTTCTAATTATTACACTTTTAGTTAATAAACTTAGATTAAAAACTTTTGAAAGTAAGATCAAACACTCCTAAACTTGGCACCATGCTTCATTTAATAGATGTATGAAATTATTCCAGCCATAAACTATAGTAAATAAAGGTGGCATGAAAGCATTACAAGGATTTATTCAAATAGAGATAAAATAATATGATCATAGTGAGGTATATATATATATATATTTTTCTTTTTAATATGCAAGTGGTATGGATGTATGCAAGAACTAAATATGCTATGGATTTGATATGAGGGAATATAAACTAAATGGTGTGAATGCATGGATTAAAATAAATATGCAATGAGATGCAAGAATTAAAAGATAATTACTCAAAAGTTTAAAGTCCATGAGCAAGACTTTCTCACCTTCTTGATCATACTTACCATGACTTGTGTGTAGCACAACCTCTATATTCATCATTTGAATGATTTGAATTGTTGTGACGACGAGCTCCTTCTCCTATCTACACAAGGTTAGAAAGAAATATATATATGTCTGCAAACCTGTGAGATGGCAGGGTTCCATTATTGATGAATCTTGAATGTTGAGGCACCCTGGGCTCCTCAATGTGGAAACTTGCCGGAAGGTCAAAGCGGCTTATGTTGTCCTGTCTTATTCCACAACTCAATAGAACAGGGCTAATCATACTAAATCTACTAGTACACTGAATTAGCAGACATCAAGATCACAATAAAACTCTTATGCCAATTGCTTCCCTGGCAACGGCGCCAAAAATGCTTGTTGGTATTTCTTATGCACAACTAAAATATGAAAGATTCCGCAAGCACATAGAATACCATTGTAGCATTTTACCGGGAGTATTCCAGGTATCGTTATTTATATTTTTACCACAGGGAAACAATGGTTAAAGAAGTTGACAGTTCACCATCATGTATCTACTAACTAGTATAACTAATAGACTAAAGTAGGGGTAAAAGGTAAATGATAGGAGTTATGTATATCTGACACACACAGGAGAATTCTATGATAAAAGAGTAGATAGCTAAACTGAGAGGACAACGGGAGAGTTCAAGGTTCCTAAGTACTTCTCTATTACCTTAGTTCTATAAAACTAACTCATGGGTAGATAAAGCAATCAGATAATAACACTTTGGAGCAACAGTACCTTTTCGACTCTCGAATAGACTGGGAAAAATGTAGTCAGGAGAAGGCTGCCAAAAGCTCTACGAAACACCAACTCCGACGTGATGGAATACGAAGGCCTAAGAGAGTTGTCACCTCTGGGGCTACCACAACTAACCGTAAGAATTGGACGCAACCTCTGGTAACCTATAGCCTAGACACCACGTCTACACTATCAATTACTACTCTAGTCACATATGATAACTAGAGCACCTAATACAGGCAGAGATCTCATGCCAAGATGTAACAACTATACTAACCAGATATATAAAAGGCATAAAGGTAAATGAAGAAGATAAATATTAAAGGATAAGTCTTACAAAGATGAGATACAAAGATATACCAGACCCCTGAAGACTTCTCCAGAACCGAAGCGTAGCTCGGCTCTCCCGAACTCTCAACTAGAACTAATCTACTCCATTGTAAAGTTTAGCCCTAATTTTCTAGAATTGAGAGGTTATCCATTCGAGGGATGCCTCTACAACTCCATCATGGTGCACTTGACTCGGGGGGTCCTGGGTTCCCTATATGGGGTGCCTGGCCTCCCCTCCACCTTGGGCAAGCAATATGGTACTAAGCCTTTCCACCATGTGCACATAGGCTTTAAGGGGCCAAATTCTGATTTAGGCCCAATTAATCCCGCAGCCTTTAATTAATCCCGTAGCTCAGGTTATAGAATCTTCCAATATTTGTAAAATCCATATCTCTTTATTCCGGACTCCAAAAAATAGAAAACCATAGGTCCATTTCGATCGTCTCGATGAGCTCTATGCAATGGTGGACTCCAATTGCTCATTTGAGATACTTTTAATCGGTGAAAAATTGAATATCCTTTTATACCCTGCAAAACAAGTGAGAACACCAAAACTCGTGGAACTTGTTAGAATCAAACCCCATAACTATGTTGTGTATTGTTTTATGCCCCTGATTCATGTTTATTTGATGGGTAAAAATAAGCAATAACTATCGTCAATAGCTGGGCTGTCATGGTACGGCGGTGGTTAAGGTGGAGCTCGGACAGGGCGTCGGTGTGCGTCGGGGTGTCCAAGTAGGGCTCCAGGGTTCTTCCCCGTTCTCATACAGGCGTTTGGCATGTCCCGCAGTGACACGAGTTGGATGGTGGGGGTCTTGGATTCCAAAGGCTCAGGGTGGATCCGGAACGTGGTCGTGGTGGTCAGTCATGTCCTCGCCGACGTTTATTAATGTCAGCACATCCATTTGGTTTTTGGTCGGTCCGTGTGCGTGAGTGCATGTGGTGTCCTGAGCCGGGAGAGGCTCAGCCGGTGCGTTCCCTGGGTTGGGACGTGGTGGCGCACATGGCGGGTCCGAGAAGGATGGCGGTGCTCATCAATGTCGGTGGAGGGCAAGACCGGCGTTGCTCGGTGTAGTCGTTGTTGTAGGCATGATCGTCGGCGCAGCGAGGTGGGCGACTTCACGTTCTTGGCACGACGTGATTCGGTTGGTGCCGCGGAGCGACGTCGAGGCTTTGACGAGCACCGGTGAGAAGAAGATGGCGAGGATGGTGGTCGTGGGGCTTGCCGCTTCCCTGCAAGGTGTGGAACACGGCATGAAGGCCGACCTCAGCGACACAGTGATGGGAACAGGGAGAAATAGGCAGGGCTTGGTCCAAGGAGATCATCAGCGAAAGCGAACGAGCTCGGAGTGGCACGGTGTCGCGGAGGGGTGCTACAGGTCCTTCCGCTCCCCGGCAGTGATCGGTCTCCGGTGAGGTCGGGGTGGTGTTCGCAGCCGGCCTGCAGACAGGGGCGACGTCGGCGTCACGGTGCACATTCGACGTAGCTGCAGGCCAGCATGGTGAGGTCATGGAGCAGGTCGTCGGGGTCGTGGGCTCTGGGCTCAGCAGTAGTGCGGGCGTGCCCGGTTCTGGCGAGGCGGAGGGCACGCCAGAGCTCCGGCTTGGCATGGTTGCCACGCGGTGGAGCGGAGAGAGCAGGCTGTGGCGTGGTCGGGTGGCGCCCGTGTCCAGCATGGCGACATCGCACGTGGGGCGTGAATGCACGGCATGGCCAGGACGCGCTGGTGCCCACATCGGGGGCGCGCAGGGTGGCAGCTCGGTGAGCTCGCCGATGCCGGCGGCGTGGTGAGCGCAGCTAGTCGTGTTGGCGTAGGCTTCGCAGCGAGGAGGCTGGGGTGCTATCGCGGCTAGGTGGCACGGCTGCAGGGGCATGGCTGCGCAAGCACGGCGCTGTGGCGGGCCAAGCGTGGTGGCAGAAATGGGGAGTGGAGCGGAGGCTGCGAAGCAGGCAGACCGAATGAGCGGTGCTACTAGCTTCTTATACGGGCGTGGCAAGGGTTCAAGGGAAGATGGACGGCAGGGAACCTTGACTTTTGTACTTGTGGCCACATGGTGTGCATCTAATGGCATGGACGCCGAGAGAGGCGTGGGTGACGCGCAGGGTGGCTGGCGGCGCCGTGGCGGCGGCTGTCTGGGAGCGCTGAGGCGTGCTCACCCTCTAGGGTTGGGGGCACATTTTGTTGGGCCAACTGGTCCGCATAGGAAATGGAGGGAGAATGGGCCGATGGGGATAGGGGTTTGGAGAGAGGCGGTTGGGCCGAGCGCGAACTGGGTCAGGCGAGCCGGTAGGCTAGGGAAAGAGTGCTGGACGAGTGGGCCGAGCTGGTGGCATGGTGGGCTGGCTGCGCGTGGGCTAGGTGCCCGCTAACTGGGCCAGGGAAGGCAGTGAGGTAGTGGGGTAGCCGAGTGGGCCAGCTGCGCTGGTTCAGGTAAGGTAGGAAGGGCTTTTCCTTTTGTATTTAGCTAAGAAGTTTTTGAAAGAGGTCCACAACAAATTTGGGAAAATATTGGATAGGGAATTGGTGCTAGAAATAAAATGAAGTTTAAGAGGAAAAAGGGCTTCTCCATTCGTCTAGATGGACTGTTGTTGACGGTAATTATTGTATCATTTTACCCGCCAACTAAATATGAAATAAGGGTATAAAAGCAAACATCACCAAAGAATAGGGTTTTAACTGACAGAATTCTACAGTTTTGGTGAATCAGTGTTTTGCAGGGTGTTATTCAGAAAAGAATCAAAGGAGACCCACATGGCAGACAAATACGTCAAATTCCGCGGCAAAAACGTGTCAAGAATATTCTAGAGAACTCCAGAGACCAGCCTGCAGAAGCGGGACCCACAAGTCAGCCAGAGGGGGTCGGCTGATCACCCCCCTGGTCGGCCGACCAGTGGGCCCCACTGTCTGCCTCCCGCTTCGAATATCGGTTCTCCACCGCCTTTGAGGATTAATCTATGCCGTTGTTTAAGGTCGATTTGATCTGAGGGCTGAGGTTCATCACTTAGGACTATATATATGCCCTCAGACCCCCCAGGGTTTCATATCAATTCATACCTATTCATATTTAGTTCAGAACTAGAGCCAAAAACCCTAGATCATTAGAGCTTCACCATCTAGAGCATAGCTACATAGGTCTAGAAGTAGAAGGAGGCAAGTTCTACTTGAATTCCTGGAGCGAGGCTTCCCGGAGCTATTGTAAGCTCTCTCTTGTATCTGATACTTCTTTCGAGTACTTTAGATAAAGTTGATTGACATTGTTCTACTATTGATTATGTTCTTAATTGTGCTATTCATTGCTTATTTAGATTATATACTTTGCATAGTTAGGATGTCTTTATATTCATATATAACTTCGTATAGCGCTCATCCTTTGATATCATGGGTGCATGACCGATGGCATGTAAGCGTGGTGCTTAGATGTTATTTGTCTGCGAATACACCCTACATTCTGGTCATGTGGTAGATCGCGGATGTGACACTCCCGTTGAGTCCTTTGTAGTCCACTCCTCGATTGTAGGGATAGTAGGAACATATCATTACTATAGAAGACTTGCTCTGTTCTTGATCTTCCTTAGTAATATCCCCTTATGTGTGAATTATAAAATATCTTTGCTATGATTGCTAGTATAATTGCTCTAATCTAGTATGTCTTTGATAGTATAGTTAGGATAACTTAGGAATATTCTTATGCTTCTGTCTAATCTATGATAGTGCCTAGATAGGAAGTGCTCTAAGTGGTTACATTATTATCTACGGATTGATCATTATGCTTATCATATATATCATTATTATTATTATGATATTACCCCTGTTTTGAGTAAGTAAACCATACATGATTATCACCATATTTACATGTGCATATGACAACTATCTACATTCTTTTAAATGCAAAGCCCTTCCTAGTGGTAAAATATAAATCGACAACCCGTAGTACTCTTGGGTAAAATGCTGCAATGATGTATATTTTATCTGCGCCATTGTGGATATAATATATTTATTTCAGTCACTTGCTAGAAGAAGTTATAAGATCTTTTGGAATGATGCTAGGGATGACAACCTAGTTATTTATAAGAGATAGAGGTTTAGAGTTCAAGTGATCTGTAGCTAATCAGGTGGCACGTTAATTTATTACATCTAACATTTTTAGCGTTGTTGCTAGAAATAGAGTCTAACTCTATTTTTGGTGATGACGTTAGAAATGCCAACTATGAGGAGAGAAAGAAAGATGATTATTCGATTCCTGATTTTGTGACTCGAGATAGATTCAAAAGATGTTTAGAGCGGGGGTGCCGCGGAGTTTGGAACATCACGATGGAAGAGTTTACGTGGGATAACCCTAGAGTGGTAAGAGTATTTGGTGGACCTTTTGGATTAGATCCTAGGGAAGGGTTTGAGTGGATTCCAAGAAGAGAAAAACCCAGGGGATTCGAGACACGCTTGAAAAGGAATCAATGAGGATTTGCTACGGACTTGTGCTCTCCAACGCAAAACCCAAGACCAAGTATAGAATTCCCACAGTCTCCAACAATCAATTCTATATGAATGCAACGGTTGTTAGCGGATTAGCCGGGGTTCTACCTAGATTCTACATGCTTCATATAATTACAAGAAAAAATTTAAAAATTTCGTATTTTTGGCTTCTCCAAAATCCCGGGTTGTTACATAGCATATATCTAAATATAAGACAAAGGTGTAAAGTTGACCTCACGGGTATGAGTATTACTGTGCTTTTCCCATACAAAGTGATGAGGTCAGAGGTGTCGTCACTTCACTTCTCTTGCATGGGCGGGTACTTGGGCAGGATGCATGCATGCATGACTACATGGGTTAGTCACCACGTCACCACCACCACCACTGCCTTGCTCGCTGTCACTCTCGTCTTCGCCTCCTCCAACTCCCCACGACCGGCCACCTGGCCAAGCTCTATCCACCACTAGCTACAAATCCCCCACCTCTCCTCCAATCCAATCCCCCCATGCTCACCCTCTGCTCCACTTCATCTTCCTCCTCAAACTCCAGACGCAACGCAACAGACAGAGCAGAAACAAACAAAAAACTGTCTCGCCTGAAAACGGGGAACAGAGGCTCAACGCCATTGCGCTGGAGCCTGCCACCACTACACCAGTTGAAGACATCACAGGCAGTTCAAAATCCCCCTTTACTGACGGATTTTGAACCGCCATAACCAACTCGGCACTAATGAGCTTATCACATATGATAGCTCACATATCACTGCCGGTTTATGTCACCAACCAGCAGTGAGATGTTAGCTATCACTGCCAGTTTGTTTTACCAACCAGCAGTGATATGTTAGCAATCACTGCTGGTTTTGTTTTACCAACTAGTTGTGATAGCATACACAATAGAAATAATACTATGCTATTCATGCACATGCTTGCATGCTGCATGCATTGTGACTGCATGCACAATAGAAATAATAAATTTGTCAACACAAAAAAGAACCAACATCTATAGGTCCTCAAAAATTCACATTTGTCAAAAACAAGTAATGCAAGTCCTCAACCATACACATAATCATGCCGCAATAGTAATACATGTCCTCGCAACTAAAAAATTAGAATTACATGACCTCAACAAGACACATCTGTTAAGATCTATTCAACAGGCCCAATGCAATGGACTCACGAAATGCATTCATCTCTAGTAGACGCGGATACACACGAAGGCTAATTGAGAGAGGCTTCAGGAAGCACATAGTTCTCATCCCGGTCACAACGATCAAAGTCCGTATCAACTACACCACTCGTCCTAATGAAGAGTACAACAAGCAACTATGATTTGGCTTTGTGTTTTAGGTGGATAACTAGGAATGTGCTCCAACATGCCACTTCATCTTTAGGACACCAAAGGCCCTTTCGATGATATTTCTAAGCGATGAATGTGCATAGTTGAATACCTCCTTTTTACGTTGTGGTTCTACGCCGTTTTGATACCATGGAAGATGATATGTGGTCCTCTTGTAAGGTGCCAGGTAACCGGGACGGTTCGGGTACCCGAAGTCCACCAAATAATACTTCCCTACAGCACCAAGTACCTGTAAGTGTCACTTGAATGAATAGGTGGATGAGGAAAGACATGGTTGTATGTGGTAAATGCACAATCGAAGACTCTAATGTCATGTACAGAACTAGGCCATCCAGCGAGAACAAAAGTGAAGACCATGTCAAAGTCACAACAAGCCATCACATTCTGGGTTGTCATGCCCTTCCGACACATGTGCTGAACAAACATGTCCTTAGGTACCACCACAGGCACATGAGTTCCATCTATTACCCCTATACAATCGTTGAAGAAGGGATGGAACCTACGGTTAGTCAATCTAGGATGCAGTGTCCTACACTGTGGGTCCTAAGTTTAATGATGTCTTGTACGAGCTTAACAGCACACTTCAGCACTCCATAAAAATTGTTGTGAACTGTGGCTAGAGATCTCTCAAACCTATCCTCAGCTTGCCTAACAGGCTGTGCCAAGCCCACCATCCACAGGAACATACCTAATGCCTCCTTGGAGCTGGACTTGGAACTAGAGGGGAGCCCATATTTTTCAACCAGCAGGTCATGCAGCCTATAGAAAAGAGTTGGGCTCATCCTAAACATGTTGAAGCAGGCATTCCTATCCACTAGTTTCCTCTCTACCCATTCCAATCCACTTATGAGTGGCTTCCTATACTCAGATCTGCTGCAATGCTTGTCAATATGCATAGCATAGGCGTACATACCATAGAAGTATCCCTGTCGTCATCTTCCATTATCATGTTGAAGAAATCCTCCTCAAAATGCAGGTTATAGTCGCGGGCCCAGTCTGTTTAGCAGACACTGGGAAGTTATTCTGCACAAAACAAAATACAAAGCACTCAGCACCAAAAAACAGCAGCAAACAGTACCATGTACCACTCCCTCAACTGCAATGTACCCATAGTAACCTTTCACAAATCCACATAAAATTAAACATCAACAAACCTTGCTACAAATAAAATGTTCAGACACCATAAATCACAAACAACACATAAAAAGTTCAAATGGACACACAATTCCCATTCTATATGATGTTCAAATGGATGGACGAAAGGGTCTAGTTGAGGAACCCAGCGTAGTTCTTAATGGTAGCCATCCTTCCTGCGGGCTTTGATCCAATGAAGAAGTCCATCACTTTCATGTCTTGGATGATCTTCAAGACACCAATCCAAAGAGTTTCATTTTCCTCAGAAGCCCCACACTCCCTAGCCAGCAGGTGAACCTCACGGACCTTCATTATGGTAGCTAATTTCTCCTCCTCAACTTGTTGCTGCCTCCTTTCCCAAATATCACGGAAAATGGCATTTCTGCTGGACTAGATTTGGTTGTACTCCTGTATGCTAGTGGTCACAGCCCTCGCAGTAGGGGCCCTTGCCTTCTTGTTAGGACTCTTCAATGTGCTGCAAGCGCTACATGAGCTGCTGGTCCTCTTGCTACCAACGCTGAGAGGGGTGAGCTGTTCTTCTCCATCCGTATCTGCCTCAACCTCTTCATCATGGCCTGCTCTGAACGGCTGCTTTGGTCGGCAACATATGCAGTGGAACCGTCCACTGCAACTCCTAGGAACATGCGGTCCAATTCTGTGAGGTATGTGGGCCACCCAGACTTTAGCTTCTTCCAATCAGGATGCTTCTGCAAAACTGTGAACGTCAGCACAATTAGAGAGTGAACATATGAAAACACATTGTACTGAAGGGGAAAAAAAGTTGTAGATTAGCCATCACCTTAGTGCTTTCATTCCACCATTCATCGGAAGCAAGGACGGAACCACCTATTCGACAGCCCAATCTAGTGGCTTTGTGGAGTTTCTGTATGAATCCCCACTTTCCTTTCAGCTAGCGCAGCTTGTTCCTGAACTGCTCGTGGTCATGTACCAAACCCGTGGCAGCATAGATTTGGCTGCAGTATATTTCATAGAATTTGGCAGTATTGTCTTCGCTCATAGTGGCCCTATCAATCCTATCCTATACGATGCACAACAACTTAAGTAAACTATAATCATAACATTTGGAAGGTGGTCACCATCAAGGTTGAGCAAAGTTGAGGTAAACCAAGACAAAATTTGCACAAGCCGCCGTGAGCAATTTGCAGTCAACGAGCAGAACAATTGTAGCACACTACACAATGGCTAGAATGAATAAACAGGGGACAAGTTATACGTTTTCGGAATTTGGTCGGACTGGATATCGTCCATTGTATCATCCATACCAGAACGCACCCCGGGCAGTCTTGCGTGATGACCCCTGCATCCGTTGGATGGGATGCCTGCAGAAGCTCGTTGACGTGGCAGGGGAGGCCCGCGTTCGCAACTACCAGCGGAAGCTTGCCCACAAGTCGGAGGAGGTTGATGCAGAGGACCACCGCTGCGAGGCAGGCGAAGGCCGAGGTTTCGCTACTGCTGCGGTGAGGCATGCGGACGGGAGGCAGAGCCTGACTGCTTCCGATGCCCCCCGTCAATAGGGATCGATCGGAGGAGGCCCTGGTAGGTATGTAGGCTGGGCCACCCATCGTCGACACTGAGGTCGAGAGCCTCCATCCCCATCCGGTTAGGGATGGGTCTACTCGTCGCCGGGAAGCCGTATCCACCCACGCGAAAGGGTGGTGGTTGGGCGATGAAGTCCTTCATGCGACTGCCTTGGCTGCGGACGTCATGCTGTCTGTAGCCACCTCCATCGCCGTTGTTGTATCTGCCGTCCTGCCCATAGCCGTGCCCATCATCATTTCTGTATCCGCCATGGTCGGCATAACCGTCGTCGTTGCCGTAGAAGGGCGTGGTGTAGCTGTCGCCGCCGTAGTGGCCCTCGCGGTTGTAACCCTCCATGGCTCAAAGGTGGAGAGCAGTTTGGTGAAGAGCAGCCGCAACAATGGAGGGGAAGAGAGAAAACGCTCTATTCTGTGCTATAGTGACAGAGGAAGGAGGGAGGGATAGAGCTATTAAATGTGCTATCGTCATATCACTGCCTGTTGATGGCTCCAACTGGCAGTAACGAGCCCTATCACTGCCGGTTGGTAGTCAGAATCAGCAGTGATGTGGTCTTAATCCAGACCTTACGCTATAAAAACAAGGTAAATCCCATCCATTTTGAACTCCCACTCAGTCCGATTGGTTAAGGCATTGCACTTTGGTTTTGATGGCCTAGGTTAGAAGTCGTGGCCGCCAAAATTTTTTGAAATTTTTTCTCTTTTTTAATCACTGAAGTGACATTTAAAATCTGTATATTGTTTAAAAGTTGTTTAGAAGGTTTAGAAATTTATTGTAATTCATAGAAAACTCCAAAACTGGAAAAATAAGTTTTATTAAACTTCTCTTGACTATCTCTACAACTTTTATTTAGATAATTTGTTATTTGAACAATTTAAATATTTCATTTGTTTAAAAAAGTATGGAAATTCAAAATTTTAAAACATTTTGGGTTATCAAATGATCTCAAATTAAAAAGTTGTAAAAAACAAAGTTGTAGAACTCATCAATGTCTACAACTTCTATTGTGTTCATTTCTCCATTTGAGTGTTTTTGGAGACTATACATGTTTCATTTGTTTAAAACATTTCAAAATTTAAAATTTCAATACAATTTGGGCCACAAATTATCTCAAATGAAAAAGTTGTAGACAACAAAATTGTAGACATTGATATGTCACTTTTTGAACCATGGATAATAAAACTTCTCAAATGGAGGAATGACCAAAATAAAAGTTTCTCATCTCTAATGAAACTCTGGACAACTAACCTTGGAACGACTAACCTCTGGACGGCTGACCACTAACTCTTTTTACTAACCCTCTTGCTAGTTTTGCATGTTTTGTGTGCTAACATTTTGCAGGATGAACAAGCTCCTTAAGAAGATCACCTGCTCGGGATCTTCTTGGTCCACCCGGAGTCATTCCTCCGGAGGATCAGAGATGAACATTGATACTCTACCTCGTTCATCATCTGCAGCATCTGCAAATATCCTGCTGGAGGAAAAGCACTTGAAGCTTCGTTCATCAGAGAGGGCCAAATTCAATGCCACCAAGAATCAATCTTTCACACTTGTCAAGGTTGGTTGGGATAATTTCTGACAAATTTCTGAATCGGGTAGCATGCTCCTTACTGCTGAATTTTTATGCACCTTGAAACTCATTGATAATGCGGTATCTTTTAGAATGTTCGACAAAGAAATTTCATTAACATGGAAAGAACTTAGTCAGTATTTTGGGTTCCGGGAAGAGTGCGTTGTAGACATAGATGTTGCTATGCCTGAATTTGATAGAGCCCAATTCTGGAAAGAAATTTCTGACCAAGATGTCTGTAACCACCCCCCACACTAACTCCATCCAACTACCCACTTTACGTTTTATGCATAAATGGGTAGGAATGACACTTTTTCTTAGAGATGATACTTGGAATGTCAGGGTTGAAGAATTAAAATTAATGTTTGCCATGATAAAACATAGAAATGTTTCACCTGTTAAATACATGATAGCACATTGGATGGAAGTTTTTGAAAGAGTACGCAAGATTGAATATTCCTCATTGGTCACTAGGTTAGCCAATAATTTAGGACTCATGAAAAATGCGATTTTGAATTATGTAAAGGAAGATAGGCCTTTTATCACCGTTGAATATTTTAGACAAGGCCAGATGGTAAAGGGTGGAAAGAACAATAAGGCTGTTATAGATTAATTTCCTTAGGATGGAAAGATTATCTACTGCAACTTCTAAGACCAGATCTGACTTGTTTTAGCTTTGATGAAAGATTCTTAGCAGCATTGCCATAAACAGGTGAGCTATTCTAGTGTAGGTTTACTGTTTCCAAAAAACTCACTGAACATATTCATTTCAGCAATGTCACCTCTTGGCTTATTTCTATTGTCAGGTTCTCTGATCACGTTAAAATCACCTCCCAAAACCCAGTCCTTAAAATCACTGGTGTCAAGATTCATAAGCCATGTGATGAAGCTCATTTTTTGAGAAGAGTTGGAGGGTCCATAAATATTGGAGATATGAAAGGATCTGTTGTCAAGTCTACCGTGGAGCTTCACTGTGATAGCATAAGTGTTACATTGCACAAATGAACCATCAAATAAACTGTTGTTCCAGACAGTAAGTAAACCACCAGAGCTGCCGCCTCTGCTGTTCCACCGCCTCCTAGATCTTCTATCTGTTGATCCCAACGTCTCTACACCGGTAATTCTTCATCTATAAATTGAGAGGCCAGGGTTGAGGCTCTCCTCACCCTCATCCATAACATCTTCATCTCTCTCAAATTTTCTCTTGGTCCATAGTTCATTCAAGATTTTCCATCAAGTCCAGATCAAGAAACTTCTAAAGAAGTCTTATGATCTAATTCAAGAACAAGTTCTAGGCGTGTTCATCAAGTTCTAACACCTCCCTAGAACTAGTTCTTTGCGTTCTTCATGTTCTTGTCTCTTTGATCATGGGCAGGTTCGAAAAGAAGGTTGCCAGCGTGCATGTCTCTGAACATGAAGGAAGCCCAATGCAAATACGAAGATACAACATTAACACAAGTTCAACATGAGCTGATGGAGGTAAAAGATGACACTCCGTACCATGATTTAGAGGGAGACCGGGAGAGGCAAGCATACAACCTCTATAAAAAAATCGTAAGTTCGTCCACCCGCCTGCATATGATCCCAATCATCTCACAAAAATAGGTATGGATTCCGAATTTATTGCAATATTCAAAATTGTTGGATGGGAGGACGTTTCACTCATTTGGGAGGAAGGTTCTCGTCTTCTAATGATTCAATTCCTCTGCTCTTTACAAGAAGTTGAGAATGGAATTACTTTTTGATTATTTGAAATAGAATATTTTGTTTCATTCAAAGATCTCAACTCATAAATGGTATTTAATAAGAAATGTGCTTTAAAACTTGACCATGCTTTTAAATTTTAATCATCATAAATTTTGGGGAGACATTTCTGGTCAAGTTGTTGGTAGAAAATTTCAACCTCGTAATGCTGATATTCAATATCATACTTTGAGCTTTACACATCGTTGAATTGCTATGATTTTACTTCCTAGCCAAGATGTTAGAGTTGTTCGTAACAATGAATTAAAATTATTCTATGCCATTGTTCACAAGATAAAAGCTGCTCCTATGAAATGCATGTTTAATTATTGGTTATAAACTTTAAGGTCTCTATTTATGTTTCATGCACGTCCCTTGTAATTCTTATTGCCATCAATGTTGGCATAATGGAGGGACAAGATGTTTCTTACTCTCTACCCCATGCATCATCATTGATGAACATGCCTTAAAACAAGGTCATCATTTAAAGAAAAAAATGCAACTAGAGATCTCGTGTTTTATTTCCGTGGCTATACAAATGAAATCCCATTACCTAACCCGGGGTTTCAATTGTATAAGTGCCAGGAGCTAACCATTCCACTCGTATCAAGAGTGGAAGCTTGCAGGAGTACTCTCTTTCTTGCAAGTTAATTCAAAGCAGAGCTAGGATTGAAGCAGGATTAAGCCCACAGCAACCACCTCACTCCCCAACTGTTATGCAACCAATGTTCCATGCAAGGAGGGCTCCAGTTGGACAAGCACCACTTTTCACACCCATGTATCATCCAGGCTTGGAGGGCTGGTTATCCGCACAGCATGATGAGATAAGAGGTTATTGACACCACCAGAGGTACAACCCTGGAGTATAAGCCAAGTGCTAGCATGGGGAGGACCCCCCAAAAAGGAACATTGAGTTGCTCTCTGATTGATTCCAGAAAACGCATCGGGTCTTGCAGCTGATATGTTACACCAATTATGTTCCAACATTGCCTAGCGAAGCTGCAGTGCAGAAAAAGGTGTTGCACTATTTCTTCTGCAGCACAGCTGCAAAGAACACAATCTAGTGATTCTAGGTTCATATTTCTCTTTTTCAGAATATTCCTTGTGCTTAACCTGTCTTGCATCAGAAGCCAAACGAAAACTTTGTGCTTGTGTTGACAGGAAGATTTCCAAATCCATCTGAAAGCTAGGTGCACACTTCTTGACCCTGAAAGATGTTTGTAAGCCTTGGAGCATGAAAATTCAGAGCTTCCCCAGATATAAGACCACTTGTCATTGACTTGGGAGTCCTGGATATCTCTGATTATTGCTTCTAAATTCAAGAATTGATCAAAAGCTTCACTGGATAGAGGCAGGTGAAAGCATTGAATCCAGGACTGTTCTGCCTTTGCAGCTTTCAGAGTTTGGTTTGGTTTTTTGGTAAAAGAATACAGCTCTGTGAAGGAATGCTTTGGGACTTGGCCCCACCAAAGATCATCCCACAGCAAACATGTATCACCTTGCTCTACATTAACACTGGCTATCCCTTTGAACTTATCCAACAACCTGAGAATGTCTCTCCACCAGAAGGAACCTTTCATAACATGATTTGGGAGTTTGCCATTACTATAGTATATTTCCTAAATCAGCTTTACCTAGGGAATGTCAATCTTGTTGAAGAACTTGTGCAGGTTTTTGAGGAGGAGTGCTTCATTCTGAGTTCTTAAGTCCAATACACCTAGGCCCCCTTCACTTTTGGGCTTTGTTACAATCGACCAGGAAGCTTTGGAATTAATTCTGTTGGAATCTCCATTCCCTCTCCAAAGGTAGTGTTTTCTATACTTGTCAATTTGCCTTATGATGGTTTTATGCAAGTAAAAGGTGCTCATGCAGAAGGTCAGAAGGGCCGAGAAGACAGAATTAGTTAGCTGAAGTTTACCAGCCTGAGAAAGAAAAGTGGCAGTGCTGACTAGCCTTCTTTCACATTTGGAGACAATGGGTAAAAAATCTTCCACCTTTGGTTTTGTTAAACCAAGAGGCAGTCCGAGATAGGTAAAAGGCAGAGATCTAGTCGAGCAACCAAATGTTCTAGCAAGATGGTCTAACTTTTCATGAGAGAGATTAATAGGACCATCATTGATTTTTTAAAATTGACTTTCAGCCCTGTGGAAGCAGTGAAGGAATTGAGCAGTGCTTTCAGAATGAAGAGCTGTCGTGCACACCCTTCCATAATTACTAGAGTATCATCAGCATACTGCAAGATTGGGAAATCACTAGTTGTTGACAAGGGAATGGGCAGCCTCAAAAGTCCCAGGTCTTTTGCTCTATTTTTGATGGATTAGAGTAGATCAGCAGCCAATACAAACAAAAGGGGAGAGAGAGGGTCTCCCTGTCTCACTCCCCTCTTACAGTGAAAGACTTTACCCGGCACTCTATTAAGAAGAATGAATGAGGTTCCTGAGCCAAAAATGGAGAGCATCCAAGATAACCACTTATCCCCAAAACCCTTAGCTTTCATGATTTCAATCATTGCTGAGTGATCAATTTTGTCAAAGGCCTTTTCAAAGTCCAGCTTCAGAATGATCATTTCCTTCTAACTCTTGTGGCATATGTGCAGATACTCAAAGGTCCAAGCAAGACAATCTTGTATCGTTCTTGACTTTATAAATCCATATTGGTTCTTGTGGACCAACCTTTTGATGATGGGTTGTAGCCTTCTGGACAGGATTTTGGTGAAAATCTTTATAGAGGTGTTTAACAATGAAATTGGTCTGTAGTCTACTACAACTGTGGGGTTATCTATTTTTGGAATGAGGGTGATGTAGGAGGTATTGATACTCTTGAAGCAAATATTATTCATGAAGAAACCACTTGCCAGATTGTAAAAATCATGTTTTATGATGTGCCAGCATTTCTTGGTGAATTCATTGTTGAACCCATCTGAACCGGGTGACTTATCACTTGGGAGACATTTCACCACATCATCGATTTCAACTTCCAGGAAAGGCTCCTCTAAATTCTGAAGATTAGGATCATAGTGAAGTAAATCTGACAGGTCAAAAAGCATTGCAGTGGGGCTGGAAGACGCAAGCCTTTCCCTGAAGCTTTCCCAAAGAATGTTGGCTTTTTGATCATGGCCGAAGACTGCATTATCATAATTATCCTTGATGCTTGTGATATGATTCCTTCTGTGCTTGATGGAAGCATTTGCATGAAAAAATCTTGAATTTTCATCACCTAGCTTGACCCATTTCATGACTCCTCTCTGTTTCCAGTATACTCTCTGTTGGTGCAGAAGCCCTGACAGTTTATCCGAAATGATTTCTCTGAAATTCCATTCTTCACGGGAAAGATCTCTCCATTCTTGGATGCAATCTAGAAAACCAATCACTAGCTCTATATTAGCAATTAAATGTTTGAGATTGGAAAGCCCTTTTCGCCAGACTCTTAGGGCCGCTCTGAGATCCTTGAATTTGGTCGGGAGAAGGAGAGCAGGATCAGAAATATTATGTTCTTTGCTCCAACTGTCCTGTACTAGAGGCAGGAAACTGTTGTGCTCCATCCAATAGTTTTCAAACCTGAAAGTTTTGGCCCTGGGAATGGTTGTTTTAATTTCAATTACACAGGGTCAATGATCAGAGATTTCCATCACCAGGGACCTTGCTACAGTGGAGGGGTATTCAATGGCCCAAGCATTAGAAGTAAAAAACTAGTCCAATCTCTCTAAAAGGGGTGGTGTTGTTTGTTGGTCCAAGTATATTTTCTGCCATTAATCAGATTGAAATCTCCAATCACTAACCAGCAGGTGTCATCATCCATCTGAATATTACCAAACCATTCTACAAAGGAACGCTTTACCTCAGAATCACAGGGTGCATAGATATTTGTTAAGACCCACACCGACCCATCATGCACTGTGTTGAATTCAATAGACATGTCATAAGCATTTCTAAAGATTTCCGTGCCTAAAAAAACTGAACTTTTCCAAATAACCATAACCCCACCAGAAGCACCAACAGAGGGTATGAAGCAGAAACTATCGAAGGCTGGAGGGCAAAGGTTTTTGATAAAGGTTGCATGAAAGGTTTCCTTTTTGGTTTCTTGAAGACAAACAACATCACAATTACTCTCAATCACCTTGTTTTTTAGAGACTCCCATTTGCTCTCAGCATTGATTCCCCTGACATTCCAAGAGAGTACATTCCAGCATTTCCTACTAAATGCCGTAGCCATAAATATAACCGAGATAGATTGAATAGGTACCATTATGCATAGCATTGGTACAAAGTTTCAACATGTCGCTTAACAACACAGAGTTTTCAACTTGCTGGGAAAAGAAAAAGTCTTCTACATTAAACATAAACATAAAGAAAACCACCACCATCCATCCGTCTAGGAATGGATAAAGTTCCCTGATTAAAGCCTAGTCTTCAAGAGCTTGTCTCGCTTTCATCGTCATTTCCATTTTGAGAAGAGCCATTTGCAGGTTTTGAGGAAAAGCCAACAGGAGAAGCAGTCCCCACAGGGGAAGTCTTCTTCTTCTTGAGTAGAACAGCATCTGACATTATATCATCCTTTAGATCACACAAAGATGATCCCAATTTTCTGAGAGCTTTAGCTGAAAGAGCTGGGAGGGACCAAATTGCAACCCAAAAAGCCCTTGCTGCAGACCTGACCACCTTTCTATCCTTTTTTGTACTCTTTGACCCGTGGACTCCTTCTCACCTGAGTGTCCACAAGTATTGGTGCCCTTTCCTTCTTTTTATCACTGACAAGACTTGGATCACCTGTTGGTTCACCCAAGTTGTCAGAAACATCCACATCTATCTGATTTTCCTCAGAACCATCCTTCTCCACATTCATGGAGGCCTCCTCACAATCAAACTGTTCAGCAGACAACATGCAGAGTGAGAGCTGCTTATTAGGACACTTCTTAGGAAGGTCAAAGCCAATGTGGGACCCTTCAGAGATGGAATCTAATAATTGCTTTGAACTGATGAAAGCTTTGGCCTGGTCAAACATATTAGGGGACAGAAGGAGAGCAGTAAAGAAGCTGGCCCAAGCAGCAGGCACAGAACAGCCAGAACTGCTATCAGGTCTTGGGTCAAAGAACTTCTGCCAGAGCTTAGGAGCCACAGAGAGATGGTTGAGGGAGCTGCACTGTTCAAGTTTCAGCTTGATAGAATTGTCTAGCATGTCCACTAGGAGAACTCTTCCCACAATAAGGTTATATCCCGCTTCATTCTCCAGATTGGCCTGAGCCTGTTGTTCCTCATCATCCATCAGGTCATCTTCTAGGATCTCAAGGGGGACGGCATTGATGGGATTGTTGACAAGAGGGATATGAACCTGCACCTCCTGTTGCATAAGCTAGACCAATTCATTATTCTGAGGCTGAGCTTCATCTTCTATCACAATTGCCTCAACCTGAGCATTCTCCTCCTCCTCATTTACTTGCACAAGTACTTGTGGCTCATTGATTTCTTCTAAAATCGGAGGAAAAAGGGGATCAACAATCATTTCTTGTTGATCTAGCACTAAATTAAGATTAATGCCTTGTTGAGGAGCTTCATTGAGATCAGGAACTAGAGCAATGTTCTGCACAACTGGATTATGTTCAGGCCAGGCATCCGATCCTGCAGCATCATTATTGGGCTGATTTCCACCTCCCACAATTTGAGCATTTTGAGGGTTGGATCCATCTGGCTGTTGTGGTGGAGGAGGAGGATTCATTGGGCCTAGGCCTTGCTACCCAAAACCAAAGAAATCAAAAGGGGTGGGGCTGAGGAGCATCATCAGGCCCAGGAGCAGGGTCTTCATCAGCTGGCAAGTCCCCTAGCAAATTGCCCTGCAGAACTTCACAATGAACTGTCCAAGACTCACCCAAAAAGTCCTCCCCTTCTGTTAGCACAATAAAATGGGGGATTGCTTCAAAGTCAGGCACTCTTACTTTCACCAGAAGTTTGGCCAGATGGGCCGTATTGTCAATCCAATAAAGAACCTGGCCAAAGGGAGCAACGGTATTGGTGATGAACTCATCTTCGCGAAAATCAGGAGGGAAACCTAACAATAGCAGCCAGCATTCCCTATTGAAGTTAACTGCCCTCCAGTTTCTACCTTTGTTATGCTCAACAAATGAAATGCCTACATCCCCAAACTGAATCAGGCTTCTTTCAATCAGTTGGTCTCTATCAAAAGCATTGCGAAACCTAACAAACGCTTGACCAAGATGTGTTGGTTGAATCATGGTGAAGTCCATTCTTGCTTCTTGACTTAGAAAGTCTGAGATGACGCCCCTAATGGCATTGAAGGTTACCTGGTGGTTTGGCATAGGATCGATGGAGGTGATCGCCAAGTCCTGATTCTTCTGCCTCGGCCGCACCACCACCGAATGGGTCATCAACTTCCTTCCTTGAACTTCAATCGGAGCAAGGCCATGGGGATGAACACCGCTGGATTGACTCTCTGGTACGCCATTTGAGCATCAGCAGCGTCACCAGAGGATTGCTCCGCCGCAGGAGTGTGGCAGTGATTGGGGTTTTCTTGCAAATGCGCTTGCACAGTGTCGTTTGCCATCACGATTAATGTCGGCTGGTTAAAAGTGGGGGAAGACGAAGCGTCGCCTCGAAATCCTCCCGGGCGAACTAGCCGGTTACTAGTAGATGGGCCGTTGCAATTATGGGCCGCCTTTCTAAACCAGTTAGAGGAATCCACTCCTGTGGGCTGCCTGCTAGCAAAATTGTCAACCTCTCTTCCCTAAGTCAAAGCCTGAAAACGCTCCCATTGTCTTCTACAAGAGGCCGCCACGTGTCCCCATTCAAGACAAGCGTGACACTTGATCGGGGCCATGCACGCTCGCCTCGAATGTGAGGACGAGAGGCACCGCTGACAACGCACAGTAGCCAACACCTTGCCATTAGTCCGACCAAAAACAATCCGAGATCTTTCTTCAGAGATATGCTGGCCTAGGTGCAAATTCAAATCCAAATTCAAATCTGGCACCCTTGAGGCTGGAGGGTGGGAGTTAGCCCGAGGATGAACCAACTCTTGAACATCTTTCGGGCGGTTCTGGAAATCCATGGAAGGACGAGACAAAGAATGATGTTCCGCAACGTTACTACCCTGAGAATGCTGCCCAGATAACCGCTCAAAAACTGACTTTCTCGGAAAAATAATTCTGTCAAAAACTGAGATGCGACTAAGTTGCTTGTTCTTGCGAGAAAGACCAACCCTTGACTGTGGGTATTTTCTGATGCATGACCATAGGCTTTTGCAAAGAACTCACAGGAGTTCTATTAGCACCGGTGAGAGTAATATTTTGCGGACCAGAAGATTTGACCACATCCACAAAAGAGCGTTTCCGTCCAACCACAGTCCAAGGATGAGTTTTTGGCTGCCCAGAAGCAAACGACCTAGCATTCTCAAGTCCTTGATCATTGAAAAGATTAAACTGAACTTCAAATTCATCACAAGAGAACTTCTTAATTTATAGATTTCAAACCCAACATCCTTGCATGAGACTGAGAAGGGGAAGATTCTTTCTTCAAGAAGATAAACCCCCATAGAATCCGCTGTGCAGCTAAGAATAGAGCTTAAGGAGGAAGCAGCCAAAGATGCATCCAGACAAAAGCGACATCTCCCAAACACAATTAGCAGAGAGAAAGCATCAGAGCTGGGTCCTTCTGTGATGCCTCTCTTAAACTTGTTGAGAATGAACCTAGAGACTGAAGAAAGAGGAGCCATGACGAACGAAGCACTTGCAACAAGTGGTCAGCCAAACGACGAACCAAAAAAGAGCAAGCAGAAACTACAAGGAGGACTTGCAAAGAGCCGCACAGAGATGGGCACCAGCCCTCACCGAAAACCTGAAAGCAAGGAGACAGCAAGGAGGGAAAAACACCAGAACTCCCGAAGAAACTCTCTCCAGAAAGCTTCCGCCGAGGTTAAGAGGGCAGGGCAACGAGACCAAGTCGGAGCAAAGCCAAGCAGCCATGGCCAACCGAAAGCATGGCGGCAAGGATGGCCTCCGCGGCCAGGCCGGCCCAAGAGGGAGCACTCAGCTTACGGTTTTTTTTCTACACAAGTGGTTTGACAAAAGCTGCATGTTGCTCCGCACCGGCCTATTTTCAACACATTGCATTGGCATATGTAATTTCCTATGCATTTTAGTTTTAAAAAAATCCAAAAACAATAAAAAGACCAAAAATATTTATTGCATGCCACATATATATTGTGAATATGTTTGTTCTCCATGTTGAAATGGTGAACAGTTGCTCTGTTTTATATTTCTTTTGTACCTAGTTTATAACTTTGAGTTCCCCAATATTTGGATTTATTGGTTAACTTGAAACTTAGTGGGTTTGCATAAAGGCTGATTCTTGTCTAAATTATTGTGAGAAATGATATGGTATATTATGAATTTATTATAAATTTGTTCTAAGATAGACTTGACATCCGGAGAATTTGTTTCCAAAATAATAAAATTAAAAAATTCCTCAATGATGATATATTCCTACCAAAGCCATATGAAATTATATTGCCAAACTTTAGTCTTATGTTGCTTGTTATCATGTCGAGGTTTGTCAAATTGATGTGACCATTGTTGAGATTATTTTCATGCACCCAAGACCAAGATTCACTTACACCTCGTAAATAAATGTTGGCTCTTACACTGAGAGTTACACAAAAACATGCAATTTATCCAATAAAGTATTAAACTTCCTTTGTGTCTCATGATAAATCTTTTTCAAATGTTCTTCTTGCTAAAAGAATTTATGAGGCTATAAAAAAGGAGAGATAAAACAATGGGTACAAAGATGCTCACCTGAGAGAAAAAATGAAAGCAATGGGTACAAAGATGTCCGCCGAGAAAAAAAGAAAAGGAGAAGAAAAAAGAAGAAGAAAAGGAGAGAGAGAGAGAGAGAGAGAGAGAGATAGCACATATTTTCTTAAGTATAGAGAAATAGAATCATGCAAGGAGTTTAAATACAAAGTTTGAAATTCCACACATTTGCACTTCTTGATCTAAGTGTATGACTTGTACTCCTTTAGGTCTGGTTTTTGACTTAGCAATATTATATGATGCAAGTATGCTAATCTTTCATACCTGCCTGAAGCTCCACATAAGCCACTTAGTAGTATATACACATTGAAGTGATTGAGTGAATCATCTGAGGAACTACTTTTCTTTGTAAATTTTTTTCAAAAACCTCCGGAAAGAAAGTTTATCTAGGAATAAATGATTAGTGGTTCTACATAACCAATCTATCTTGCAATAATTGAAAAAATTGAGAAAGGATGATAAGCCCCACAGGTGACAAGATAATAAATGGGTGGATAGAATACCAATTTATTTAGATTAAGGAAGAACGCTTAGTTATAACCATGGTACCTTTGAAATGCAATCGGCATAGTAGCAACTCCTAACCAACAACCAATGTCTTAGACTTCGCTTGGGACGCGCAAAGGGTAAGCTTGGGCGATCTTATTGGCGGTGATTAACGCTATATTTTAACCCGCCAACTATGGTCTAAAAAGGAGAAATTAACGTATTTTACATGCATATGTCATTACTATTGATCTAGTTCCACTCCTATTGGAGAATTCAATGTTTTGTAGGACCATAATTAAATACAGTGGAATTATGACCAAAAGGCGCAACCTGGAAGGAATAACTGCGTAGTCTACACACAAGAATAAAGAAGAAGCCCAACTTTCAGACGCACCTGGGCCCATCACCCACATAGAAGCATTATAAGCCTATGGAGGAGTCCACCAGCCAAACCACCAGCAGTTTGGCTGCACCGCCCCCCAACGCCAATCAAGCCCATCTTCGGTAAGGTGCTTCCTTAGTCGGTACATAAGTCGGTTCGATGGGTTGCCATGTTTATCTCCTCCGAAACCGACCTCTAGCTAGTATAAATAGAAGGGTAGAGCTCCACCCAAATCATCATCGTACACCACAAAGCCTCTACCTTTTATTTTATCATTATGTAGTCGGAGTTAGGCAAAGCTACCCTAGAGGGCTTGACTCCTTTGATACAAATTGGTATGAATAAGATTAATTATCTCTCTAAGTCTTGCTCTATTTTAATTATAGTGATGATTATGAACTAGAGTGTAGTTCTTTTGTCATGTTCTTAGCATATGAACTAGTATATAGTTTTCATGCTATGATATTGACATTTAGAACTTTATGCTAAATCATTCGTATATCATGTATGGAGTTAAGATTATGAGTTCTATTTTAGGATTAGTCTTGAATATTAATTACTTGCGGGTTCTTCGTTCGTCCTTGCGGCGAATGCTCTAGTAAAGGGCCCCTGATGGAGATAGGATAACCCTGATATCACGCTAGAGTAGTAATCGATAGCGTAGACATGGTGTGTAGGTTAGAGATTACCTTCATTTGCCTCGTACTCCACAGTTGAGGTGCTAGGCAGCAGGTGGTGACAGCCATGTCTGTCCCTTGTAATCCCCCATGTTTGGGTACAGCGTAGAGCTACAGGTCAGCATCTTGGCAGACCAGGTGCAATCTAATGCCCAAAGTAAGTCTTTAATGATCAAAGATATCTTAACTTAGAATCTCTACCCTCGAATTCATGCATGTATATAATCATCTACTATTCATAAGATAGCTATAATAGATTATGCCTGCTCTTGTAGGATTATTCTTTCATTCTTTCTTCTTTGTCCCTGAGCTCGTGGTTGTATATGATCACTATCCAAATCATAAACCGTTTACCCTTGTTATGAACTATGATTTATTATTCATATACATGTCATCATGATGCATATCTATGTTAGACTCGTATGCCATGCCTTCCTTTGGGAAAAATATAAATAACGATACCCTGATACCTCTGAGTGAAATGCTACAATGATAATTTCGTGCGCTTGCGGAGCTTAAACTGTAATATCTAAAGAATTATCAAACAAACATTTCTGACGTCATTGCTAACAATGAGATGTATCTCTATGCTTAGTAATGATGTTAAGAAATGCCAACAATTACCCGATAGTCCAATATGCAGATGATACCCTCCTCATCCTCCTTGGTGATACTAGAACATTGTTCAACCTCAAAGGGCTCCTAAGATCCTTCTCTGACTCAACCAGCCTCCATGTTAACTTCAGTAAATCCATCTAGCACTCACCTTTGGATGTGAGTTGGGTCCAATGCCTTTTACCTATCTAGGTCTACCTTTGGGCACTTCCAAACCAAGCCTAGTTGAATTTTCCCCTCTCCTCTTTAGAATTGAAAGGAGACTTTCTGGTATTAGCAAGCTCCTGTCTTGCAATGGCCAGCTGATCATATGGTGAATTCAGTGTTATCTGTCTTACTAACTTTCTAGATGTGCAGTCTCAAACTTTCTCCTCAAGTGGTAAAACAGATAGACATTTTCAGAAAGCATTGTCTATGGAGCAAAGGTGACATTAACAGAAAGGGTTCCTGCTTAGTAGCCTGAAAAAATGCTTGCAATCCTAAGAATCAAGGTGGCCTTGGAACCATTGACATTGAGAGCCAAAATGACTCTCTCTTGCTGAAACATCTTGACAAGTTCTATAATAGTGCTGACATCCCCTGGGTTACCCTCACCTGGTCCAAGCTATACAGCAATAACCAGACTCCTCCTCAGGCTAGAAGCCCTACTAGATCTTTCTGGTGGAAAGAAATTCTTAAACTCTTTGATAAGTTTCAGAAATTCTCAACCTGCAATCCCAGCAGAGGTAACACTGACCTGTTCTGGAGTTGCACTTGGATAGACCAACCCCTGGAAAATAAATATCCACAGCTTTTCTCCTACAGCAGGAAACCCAAGTGCTCTATTGAATTCTTCCTGAACCAAGACACAGACAGAATCTTCAGACTGCTCCTTTCCCCTCAGGCTGATCTGTGTTTTTGCAAGACTTCATCTGGCATGAGGATACCAGTGACACCCACCTGGGGTTCATCTTACAACAGCAAAAAAGCTTATAGAATCCTTACTGGTTCAGTGCCGGCTTCTCCACTCTTCCCATGGCTATGGGCTTCAAGCAATCTCGGAAAACACAAATTCTCCTTCTGGCATCTTCTGAGACACAGATCAACTAAGCACCAGGAATCTTTTAAGGAGGAAAAATATGGTCCTAGAAGACTATAATTGTATCCTATGTAATAAAGGCCAATGAGGAGATAAATTTCCATCTCTTTTTCGATTGCCCTTCTAGCAAAACCTGTTGGAACACAATTCCCATTAGTTGGAACACGAACTCGCCACGCCTTGATATGGTCATTGAAGTTACTAGAACGGTTTTTGGAAATCCCATATTCAGAGAAATTTGTATAACAGCTTGTTGGATAATCTGGACAACACGGAATGCAGTGATTTTTGACAACGGTCAGATTAATATCAATGATTGGAAAAGAAGATTCAAGGAAGAGCTTGGCCAAGTGTGTACTAAGGCCAAAACTAAAAGGAAAGGCCCCTCAATAGCTGGAGAGAGAGAGTTATTCCTTGAGTTTTCTCCCTTACTACTTTGGGCTTAAAGCCTTGTAATTTTCCTTGTTCATAATTTTTTCTGTACTGTTCATGTCTTTCATTTAATGAAAAAGAAAAAATAAAGGTAGAGGACTCCCCTGCCATTTCAGTCAAAAAAAAAAACTCAGCTGTGATCCATGAATCCGAAGTTCTGTGATAAAATTTGTCTATTTTTCCCCACAATTGTGGTATTATATATTCTTAGCAAAGGATGGCTGAAACCGGAATAAATGAACGCCTGTATGGAAGATAAGAACGTACTGCATGCAAGGCCTATGTGAAAGCTTAAAGCCAATAACAAGCCGCCTTTGGTTGTTCCTTTTTTCTCATTCAAGATTTCTCTAGATCGGAGGCCTCTCTCTCTCTCTCTCTCCTGATAAGAAAGGCTTTAATCATGCACGTTTCTGAAGCTTTGCTTGCGTTTAGTCTCAGGTATTATTCTATATAGCTGGCAAGGTACGAAAGACTTCCTAGACAGCTTGTCGTATAGAAAAGCTATACGCAAGTACGTGTATGCACTATATATAATATAAAATTAGCGTCGTGTGTGGCCGCAACTCATAAAACAGTAAGTGATATTGGTAGGATAACCATGGATTCATCTGCTGACGATCGTGACAAGGAAAACAACCAGCAGGAGATCTCCCTGCCGGAAGAGTGGCTCAACATCGCCATTCTCTGCACCGCCTTCGTTTACAAGGCCATGAATAGCCTTGGGACGCTGGCGACTATCTGGGCGACCGTAGTCCTGCTTGGTGGATTCTCCACCCTTGTCAAGGAGCAGGACTTTTGGTATGTCACCGTCATTGCCTTCGTCCAATCGATCGGGTACGTACATATATGCTGCAAACACGCACATGTTAATTTATCCTGAGCTTGCTATATATCAGTTATTGTTTTCGTTCTCTTCGGGAAGACCCAGCCGTGCTCTCTTCTCTGAATTAAACAATTTCGAAGTTATTATCCCCACGGCGAGAACTAATTAAGATTTGTACGCCAAGTGAAATTATTGCTGGAGCATATTTTAATTTTTAAGTAAACTGCACTTTATTTGACACAAACTGACAACATGAACATGATTCTATGTTAAGTTGCTATACAGTTTAAATCCAATGCATCAAGTCATAGGCCAGGAACACTACTACAAAACATATATATTCGTGTTGACCCATCACTGCTGGATAATTTAAAATAGAGTATCACCACCTGTTCATAAGAAAAAAACATATTATTGTCGGATTCCAACTGGCAGGGATAAATAGTTATCATTGTCAGTTGGTAATAATAGAACCCTGCCTAGTTTTCGAACCCAAAATTTTCATTCAACACGATTTAGTCTGGAGTCAGGTCCGTGTGGCCATGTCTTCTCACTTTTCCCTCTCCTTCCTAGACTTATCCTTTTTCTGTACCTTCTCATTCTCCCTCTCCCTCCCATCTCTCTCGTCCTCCCCGATGCGGGGCATAGGTGGGGCCCTGGCCCCTTCCCCGTGGCGCACCTCCTTTCTCTGCTCCATGGCAGCATCTGCGGATGCGCGACACGGAGGCCGAGGTTGGCACGATGATGATTGTGGGTGACTGAGGCACACCTTCCTCTCCTCGGCATGGGTCGTGACGACTGCCTACGGGTGTGGGCACGGACGCCGGTGCAGGTACGTTTGTATGGGCATGGCGGTTGCGAGGGCGGAGCACGACGAGGACTCAGCACAACCAACGTAGCCAAAGTCGAGGGTGTGATTTTTTTTTTTCTTTCTCTCTTTCTTTTTTTTTTTTTTTGAACATGGGTATCACTACCGGGTGAGTAACCAACGGTAGAAGGTTAAAGCCAACACTGCTAATTACCCACTACCCAATCAAAATCCAACAGTAATTTGGAACCGTTACCCACTACCGAATCGAAATAGGACAGTAAAAACCAATTTGGAACCAAGAGTGATAGCTGGTTTTGGAAAGTTGCACCAGCTAGTGGATTAGAAGTTTTAGGTCCTGTTTGGAAGTCCGGTTTTCAAGTCAAAACCACTGTAAATTACAAGCCGTGAAAATTTTACAACCCATACATAAAAACGTTGTTTGGATGAATGGTGAGGCCACTAATTTTACTCTCGGATTGAGTCAAAACCGGTGAAAATAAATAAATCGTGTACCAAGGCCTGGAAAATAAAACGGCAAGTATCGGGCAGAACTCCGCTCGGTCGAGTCTAGTCATCGCGGAACCCAATCTGTTAGCGATGATCGGGAGAGGGAATCCACGGAGACGGTGAGCGAATCCGCCGTGATGGCCAGTGGATCCGCGGCCGTGGTGCATCCATGGCGACGGCACCCACGAAGGCCGACTGTTGGCGGCTGATGCGGATGATGCCGAACTGGGAATGGGAGTCCGTGCGGTGGGTGGTGGTTGCCGGCTTGCCGCAGCGGATCCGGACAGAGGGACGCAGGCTGCTCCAGCGCACAACGGCGGAGGCTGCTAATCGCGCTAGCATGGACTCGTCCCCCGCAGGTCACCGACAATGGAGTTTGGGCGGCGGCGTGCCTGCCCTCCGCTGCAGCCCGTAGCAGAACCTGCAGCTTGTCGTGCCTGACGAGGTGAGCGTCTGTCAGTTTGTTACAGAGTTCAATTCACCGTTCTTGTGTTCTATTGCCCGTTGATTTGCCTGTGTTAGATACAGAGCTCGAGTCGTGCAGATCTCAGATCTCATGCTGAATCCGGTTGGTGAAGATTCCAATTCCAGTTATTTTCAGTTCATCTACAGTGATGTGATGATGCTTTGCTCTGCTGAGAAAATTTACTTGTTTTCACCCAAACAGTATTTTCCAGGCTTGTAAAAATCATTTCCATTCCAAGGGTTTTCTTGTGCACAACAAATCACACCTTTATTGTATTTACAGGTGTATAAAATTTCAAACAAGTAATTTTATTAGGTTTCTTCAAACAATAGATCAATGGGTACTTTAGTGTCGCGGAGCTCATGTGGTGGCACATGGCATTAGCGGTGGCGCTTGATGGTAGGTTGCTGTCTGAAGAATCCAGTGGCAGGGCAACGCCATTACAGCAGTGCCCGATAGCCATTCCGCGCGAGCGTGAGGCTGAGGTTCTGACGACGCCGTGGTAGTCGGTGCTGGCTAAAATCAATTTCTGTTTCTCAAGCTAAAATCAATTTCTAATAGGTGTTTCTCAAAACTTAAACCGGGCCCAAGGTGACTAATTAAAGTGCAGCTGCGGTGCCAAAGAAAGAAATTTTATGTGACATGCTCTCCAGTCGACCAACCAAGGATTCACTTCACTAGCTAGCCGTTGGCTTAGGCTGCGACCCAAAAGCGATCTCCGTACCACTATACTACAAGCTTATAGTATATAGGATGCTATTTTTTTATCAAAACTTTATAATCTTGTATTGGATGTTTTGGGTACTAAATAAATAAACTTAAATAAAAAGGTTTAAATCTTGTCAAGCACTATAACTTTGGTATAGGACGTTTCTCTATTCAAGGTTGTTTGAAAAATTAAAAAAATTTAAATATGAAATATATGAACTTAAATAAAAATTTGAGACTATAAATCATTTCAAATAAAATGCTTATCATCGGGTCGGCTACTACAACTTTCATATTAAGCACGTGAGCATTCAAGGTCTTTTGGCAATTCTAAATTTTAATTTTCAAAATTAAAAACTTACAACACATAGTTGGGACTCTAAGTGACTTCAAATCTAAAACTTTTCAACTGTAAAGTTGTAGATTGTATTTGGATCTATAACTTTTGGTATAAATATAAACCATATCAATATCCTTTGTAATTTGAAAATTTTTAAATTTCAAAACTTGAAAACTTCAATATTTTTCTGAGAATCTAAATAGTTTAAAATAAAAAATATATCACCAACAACAAAGGTGTTGTTGAGATATAAAATTCGTCTTCATTTAATTTCATATGAAAAAGTTATGAATTATTTATTTGATTCAGCTATTTCTAGAGGCGGTCACCTAAGAGTGTCGGCTCTGCAGTAATCGATTTAGAGTCAGACCATTGCAATGCCAGCCTTTGTTAATAGCCTTTTTAGAGGAGGCATCTTAATAAGATGTCTTGATTCACAGAGGCAGATGTCCTAAGATGACAACCCTCTGTAAATAGTCGATTAGCAGAGGTGGCCTGCTTAGGATGTCCATCTCTTTAAATAAATAACACATGCAATCATTTTTACCCGCCTAACCATTTATAGAGGGGGCCTCTTAGGATGTCTGCCTTTGCTTAATAAGGAATCCTGTCTTCTAAAGTCCATTTTTAGTAGTGCTGACTCGCCACTAAAAATAGGCAACATACGGAAAAAAACATTGAACGTGTAAGGAAATTTATTTGCTAATCTAAAATTATGGTACATTACAATAATAGTCACTACGCCATATTCAAACATCACTGCAGTGATATGCCCCCCTCATCACTGCCGGTTCTAGAACCAGCAGTGATAAGGTCACTAGAAAACCCATAAAATGGACCAAAAAATAACAAAAATATTTTTTTAAATACCAGGAGAGGCCCCGCTAGCCAGCCACACGGTCGCGCGTCACAAGTCATGCGTTTTTTCGCGCGAAAAACGCGCGCTTCGCGGCCATCGGCGCTTGAACCCACGTGCGTTTCTCCCCTAACCACTGCACCTGTAAGACACTTGTGTCCAATTGAGATATTCGTCCGCCTCATTCTATCTTCATATGGTTTTTAAATTAAGTATTTGGGATCTTAAACGAATTCAAATGAAAAAGTTATGAACTACAAAGTTGTATAATTTTTCGAGATCTACAACTTTTATTTTGGTAGTTTCTCCATCTGAGGTCGTTTGAAAGTTTTGAATTTCAAATATGGGGAAATTTGATCATAATTTTCATAGGATAAATGATTTCAAATGAAAAGGTTGTCAACTACAAAGTGCAATAAAACTTTTCGAGATCTACAACTTTTATTTTGGTAGTTTCTCCATCCGAGGTCATTTGAAATATTCAAATATTCAAATTTTTAAAATAAACATAATTTTCATTGGATAGATGATTCCAAATGAAAAAGTTGACAACTAAAAAGTTGTGGATCTCAAAAGGTACTATAACTTTGATATAAAGTACATCATCATCCGATACCATGTGAGAAAGTTATAAATTTTTTCGTGCAGCTTATCAGTGTCGGTTTAAGCCACGAAACGGTAGTGATAGTATCAGTGGCGGTTTGTGGCTTCAACCGGTACTGATGCCCATTTTCAGTGTTGGTTCGTGGCTAGAATCGACAGTGAAGTGAACTGGCAGTGAAGATCCAAATATCACTGCCGGTTCATCCTATCACTGCCGGTTCGTGTCTAGAACCGGCAGTGATGTGTCGAGACGTACTGTCACTGCTGATTTTTAAAAATCCGACAGTGATGGGCCGATAGTGATATTCGAATCTGTAGTAGTGACTGATGAGAGATGATAACTAGATTAGTTCTTATTTCTTCCTTGACTGGTATAGATGATCTAGTATATATAACCGTCCAATTAAACCAATGCAAATAATATAACTGATTCAATCTCGACTAACCAAATGAGCCAACTAACTCTATCTCTAATAATGCACGTTTGGCACACATCTAACTCCAAGATTTAGAGGTTAATTAGATTCATTGGCAGCTTGAAGAGTAAAGCGGTTTAAATATTTATATTTAATTTGAACTATTAACAAAACGATTTATCTATATACTTTTGACGTACATCCAACTCTACCTCCATCTCTAGATCTATAATTTCTTACAGATAGCATCTAAAAGTTGGGCCCTAAACGGCTACCTCGAGCTCTAGTTCTATAATTTCTTAGAGTTTATTAGAGATACTATTTCGTACATGTAGCAACTATGGTATCCGTTCTCGTCAAAATAGTTCAAATTATGTCTCCAAATTGATTTATTATGAAAATATATTTCATAATTAATCTATTGATACTTATTTTATATTATAAATATTAATATTTTTTCATATAAGTTTAGTGAAACTTGGAAGCGTTTGACTCATCGAAAAACGAGAATTATATGCTTTTTGGAACAAAGGGAGTAGCATCTAAAAGTTGGGCTCCACTGCTCATTATACCAAACAAACAAACTTAAGATTCCAAGTGTTATGTCTAGCCCTAAATCTGCGCAGCGTCCTTGGGTTGCCCTCTAATGATGCAGCGACCCCAAGCCCAACCATAATAATAGGAAGGTATAAATTAAATTCTTAAATTGTACTCTCTCCGTTCCAAATTACAAGTCATTTTGATTTTTCTAGGCACGTAGTTTTTGCTACGTATCAAGACATAAAGTAGTATCTAGATGTATAACAAAAGCTATATATTTAGAAAGCCAAAACACCTAATTTGGAACAGAGGGATTCATACTGTAATCTGAAACATCTATATCAAAAAATATATAAATTTAATCATATGCTACCTTGATTTGGTAGAGTCGATAGCACATACGGAGTTGCCGAGTTGGTGATAAGCATTAAATTGCAAATGTTTGTAGCTTCAATTACCAATTGAGTATGATTTCGAGGCCTTTGATATGATATAGTGGCCTCCTCCTCGAGTCGTACACTTGGATCTTGCTTTGTTGTAGATTAATTTTGATGAGGACCTAATGGGAACAACAATAACAAAAGTCCAATGCAAATCTTACTATTACTTGTTAGAGGCCACAATGAAGGCTCTGCGTTAATCCTTACCTAATACGCTAGAAAAAAAAGATAAATACTAGAAATTACCACATTAATCATAAACATTTAACGGTTCTGGAAAAAAAAAATCTTATGCAACAACTTCTCTTGTACGGAAGTATCACACAGATGGCGCAACGAACGGTTAGTAAAATATTTTTTTGACAAATGTTGGTTAATAAAATATTATCCCCCACGTTTAATTATATTAGTTGGTTAATTAAAAGAATATCAACTTAGTCCACTACCTTATTATTGTATATTAATAAAATATATTATCGGCAGTTCCCATCACTTGGTTAATGTAGGAATGAGTAGATCAATGTTGCCCAAAAAAATAATACACATGAGTGTATTTCTAAACTATTTATACAACGATCTATTTTCTAAACCATAATCGTTATTGATAATGGCAGTGTCATTACAAAAATAGTCTAAAGTAACCTCTAAATCTTGATCGCATTCACCACCACTATTATTTGAAAGGAACCTAGCACTAGTAAAAAAAGCTCTAAGCTGATGCCCAGAATTTTTTTTACAGTCGGTTTTGCTTGACGGCCGCCAGTAGAAATCAGCGCTATTTTTATAGGCGGTTCCTTAAGAAAACCTGTAAGGACCATATAGCCTAGAGGGGGGTAAATAGCCTATTAAAAATTCTAGCAAAATACTAGACCACAAGTTAGTAGATAAGCAAGCGAGACAAAGCGCTAGCTCTATACTATTCTATGCAAGCCACCTATCAAGATATGCTACTCACAAATATAAGCACTCAACACGCAAGAGACTAACTCCCCCGAACCTAAGGAGATGGCACCTAAACAAGTATTAAGCGTAAGTAAGAGAGATCGAGAGGATTATACCGATGGGGTTGATTGAAATGAAGTCCGCACGCCGTGAAGACCAATCATCGGGATATATCCAATATGAAAACCAAATGATCAAACCCAATAGAATACAAGAAAGCCAAGAGTCTACTCGATGGTGGAGAAGACAAAGAACACTCGATTTTTTACCGATGTTCACGTGATCGCCGTCACGCTACTCCTCGTTGTGGCACTGGTCTTCCTTGGTGGATTGCGAGCTAGGCTTCACACGCCAATCCCTCACCGGAAGCCGCTCACCAACACAAGAGAAGTGGCTATCAACCACGAGCAATCCACTAGAGTTGGTTTTGGCACTCCGCCGAGGATAACCACAAAACCTCTCACAATCAATCACCTCGGTGTGGGTTTGAACAATCTCCAATCAACCTCATACCGAAATCGCCTCCAAGCCGTTAGGGACATGGCAATACCCCAAGAGAATAAGAACTCAGCCTTGGCTTGCTCTCAAGTGCTCTAGAATGCAATTCACTAAGCAACGATGCACTTGAGGATCACTCAACTCACAAAGATGATCAAAAATGAACAAGTGAGTGAGTGAGTGAGAGGCTTAGGATGCTCACAAAGAGTATGCAAATGATTCAAGTGTGCAAGAGTTATGACCAAGTGACCAGAGAAGGAGTATAAATACCCCCAAGTGCAATCCTAGCCGTTACCCACTGAAAAACAGTCGTTAACACGCTTTTCGGGGCGTCGAAACGACCGTCGGACTAATCCTTCGTGTCCGACGCTCGGATGGCTGCCACGTGTCAACTCTCGTTCAACCTCAGCTGCTGGATCGCAACGGCTACTTCTCGCGCTCAACTGCGGACCGTCGGATTGGGGGCGTCGGACTAAAACTCTCGGTCCGACGCCCTGTTCCCAGTACACTGCGCGCGTACCGTCGGACGTTCACGGAGGGGTCGTTGGACTAACGAACTCAAGAGTCCGACGTTTCCAGAGAGGTCCAGAAACGCTAAAACTTCGTCGGACTTCGTCCGACGCTCGACGTCGGACTAAACTCCAGCGTCCGACGCTCTCAGATTGCGCCACGCTTCACACCTCACACTGTTATACTATCGGATTGTTAATCACAATGGTCCGACGCTCGTAAAACGAGCGTCCGACGCTCGCCATTGGCCGGAGCTAGGGGTAGGCATCGGACTTTGGACAATAGTCCGACGCTGCCCCTGCTAACAGTCCGACGCTTATTTCTTAGCGTTTTTCAAGTTAATTTTTCACCCCTTGTTTCTATGTGCTAACACTCAAGATCTCCAACACTTGTGCACAGTGTGTTAGCATTTTCAAAATATTTTCCAAGGGTTTCTAACTTTGATCTCTAGATTGTGTTAGTTCAATGTAAATGAAATGCAACGTAGAGCACTTGAAAGTAATCAAACACTCGTTCTCCCCTTAATAGTCGGCTATCTATCCTAAATTTGATCACACCCTCTAGGTGTCTTGATCAATTAAAGAAAAGCCTATTTGAAGTTATACCTTTGCCTTCATGCCTTTACTTACCACTTGATCACCTCACTTCTTGTTCACTTGATCCATGGTAGAGCCATCTTGATCAACATAGTCTCCTAAGCTCCACACTCTATGATTTGACCAACCTAAATCTTGCCATTACTTAGCAACTTAGGTTAGTCCTTAAGATGTCATTAATTATCAAAACCAAACTAGGGCTTTCAAAACCGCCACTAGAAATTAATTTCTACAGATGGTTTCTTAAGAGAACCACCTGTAAAAATGAGCCATTTCTACAGGCGGTTCACTTAAGGAACCGCCACTAGAAATATATTTCTACATGCGGTTTCTTAAGTGAACCGCGAAATCGGTGCCAATTTTAAAAATTCAATTTTTAAATGACTTAAAATGAAAAAGCTGTCTACATGAAAGTTGTAGATCTCGAAAAATTATAAAACTTTGTAGTTGAAATTTTTTTATTTAAAATCATCTTGTTGATGTAAATTACGGTCAAAGTTTGAAATTTAAAATTTGACTTTTTGAGAAAAGCCTCGGATAGAGAAACACTCTACATGAAAGTTGTAGATCTCAAAAAGTTAATCAACTTTGTAGTTGATAACTTTTTTATTTGAATTCGTTTAGTACCTCAAACAATCAATTTATTCTCGGTTTTTTATAACATGTGGGGAGCCGAAGTGGGATATAGTCACAAGTGAGAGTGTGTTGTAGTGGTAGGGAGGGGTACACGTGAGAGAGAGATCGCGGGTTCGAATTCCACCGGCCGCGTAGCGCGCGAATTTTGCGCGACTTGTGACTTTGACGGAGTCGGGCGGGCGCTGGCCGGTGGGTCACTTCCTATATTTATTTTTTTTGTTTTGCTATTTTTAAAACCCGATTTTCGTAAAAGGATTATTACAGGTGGTTTGCTAAGTGAACCGTCAGTACAAATCAATTTGTACTTGTGGTTCACATACAACCGCCAGTACAAATGGCCGATTTCTACTGGCCTCGTGCACTGGCGGTTGTCAAAAACGTCTGTAAAAATACGTCTACAACCGTCTATATTGAGGTTTTGTGTACTAGTGTAGAGTAGACTTCCTAGCAACTCTAAGAGACTTTTCTATCATTCCTAATTGTTAGAAATAGATATTTTGATGAAAAAACATCCTCTAATATCTTATTTAATTGGTTATCTAAATATAGCTAGCTATCTTCTATTTTGAATGTCTCGCTAGCTAACGATAAAAAATGAATAGCACTTAAGAGTGCAAACCGGTATAGAAAAATTGTTAGAATGTATAAAGATATAGAAACGATTTTTATGCAAATGGCTCTCTAAAATATGATTTAAAGAGTAAGTTTTAGAAAGACTCTCGGATATGCTCTAATATTCTTTTGAATTACCACATAAGCTATTATAAAAAAATAACGTAAAGTAACACATAAATTTATGTCCTAATTACGCACCCTGACTATATTATTAACAAAAATATAAAGTTTTTAAAATCGAAACTATCACCGTCTATCATTACTAGGAAAGTTTTCAAAATACTTTTATAATCTTAGAGGCTCTCTAAGAATCTTTATAAAACTCACTAACCGAATCATGATTTGGAGAGTCATTTCATGTTTTATATGTTTCCAGTGTGCAACAACTTTTTTATATTTTGCGCACATTCTAAAGAGCCATTATCACTAACTATTTTGGCTAGCGATAAATCTAGAACAGGGATGACTATATTTGAACAATTAACTAGAGAAGGTATTGGAGTATATTTTTCACCGAAATATTGGTAATTTAACTTTATGCATCTAAACATATAAAACAATACTACATATAGAATCCAGTGATGCAACAAACTTAACGAGTTTAGTGTCAGGGACCAATCCGAGTTTCAAGTTAATTAGAATGTGGCAAACCGTACTACTAGGACCGAAACTCTTTGATAAAAATAAATAAATTTTGAATAAAATATAAAACACTAGACTAAACTATGATGAATCATGAAGTGATAGAAAAGGGGATGGAACAAGTGTTTTTATATACCTTATGACTAAATTTGAACTAAATACATATCACGCTAGAAAAAAAGGATAAATACTAAAAATTCTAATTAGCGGTTTCTAATGAAATTTACACATTAATCATCATGAGACATGTTTGGAAAACAAAAGATAGATCCTAAAAATTCTCACAAAATTCTGAAACATTTGATCATTCAGAAACACGATCTAAAACAGACCTAAATTTGCATCCAATTACCCACGTACTCCTATTACAAGAAAATAATTTACATATCCTAATTTTCGTCTCAATATTAGAAAAACTAAATATTGTCTCAAATCTACATCTAAAAATTATCAACATCTTCTAATAAAAAAATTATTTAAATAATCATACAACATGTATATGTTTCTGTATTACCCACTTCTATCAATATTAGTGCATTAAGATTTGATTAAAGCATAGATGTCGTTTCAGCATGCATCAACGATAAATATATGTGTTATGTTTCATCACAAGAAGAATATTTCATTAACAACTTGTTGGCACAAAAAGTGGTTCTCCGCGCTCAACATACCAGCGAAGCTGGAAACGACCCTTGAAAGCTGAAGAGCTCTCGTAGATCCAGCTAACTTCAAACCCAGTCCGAGAGTGCCGGTAACTCCCAAGCGTGCCAGTCAATTTGACCTGCAATTGATAAGGAAACAAGACGTAATCAGTAACACAAGGCGGAACTAACTGATGAGTCCAGATAGTTCTAACTGTACGGCTTAAAGAGCCAGTATAACCGGAGATCGACTAGAAAGCCAATTTCGTCATGTTATGAACTGATAGTATAATAATGAAGTAAAATGGCTATCAGGATATTAACGTAAAGATAATAATGTGCTAGCCGATCTAATTCGGTTAATGTGTACAAAAGAAAATAGATCACGTGTACAGATCTGATCTGTACATCAAACAAGTAGAGATCTACTAAAACTGATCTAGAAGGCCGGCGGCTTTAGTAAACCCTCTTCGCTAAGTTCACCAAGTCTGCGTTCACCTGGTCTAACGGCCAGCGGGCTTCAACAAACCCAGCAAACAAAACTAGATCGTTTGATATCCAAATAAGTCTATATGCACGATCTATTCGTGAAAGCACAACTGAATCGGCTTTTTAGCAGATGCAGGGTCCATGAAACACGAACAAATGCTAGCGTAGTCATAAACAAACCTCAAATTAAAGCAAGTCTAATCTACCGAACCATGTTCAGGTTAAACCTATTCCACCGGATGACACTCAGTTTAAGTTAATACATAACATCCACCGGATGACATTATGCTTAAACAAGAACACGAAAATAAGACTTATGATAACCTTAGAACCACTTATGTCTCAAGTAGAACCGAACGCACAATATGTAACAAACAAGATTAATAGGGAATTAGCCGATGTAAGCATGGAATCGATCATCATGGTAAGATAAGCATAAAAAAGCATAAACGACGATCAGATTCAAGTAAATCTAAGGCCAAATCTATCAATCTTGATCGGGCAGAGATATTGTTATAATAAGGTAAATCAATTTAAACAAACAATACCGATAACTTAATGAATCTAACTAAATTGCCATATTTAGCTAGAGCCGATAACTAATCTATGCATGCAAACTATCTCAATGTATAGCCTGTCCACCGGATGACATTAACTAATAGATTAATCCAGCAAACAAACACGAATCGATAACTAATTCACATGTGAGAACCATCATAATCTGCGTCTCGTCCACCGGATGACGGTTAACATAGATTGATCGAGTAAACCAGCGTGAAACATCCTTGACTCACTATGTTTCCCACGTCCACCGGATAACACCAAAGAAATAGAGTTTAGCAAGGACCCTGGTCTGCCATGCTTCCACGTCCACCGGATGACGCTAAAAGGACATAGTTTAACAGGGGGTTGACGATACTTACAAGCAAGTCTGCGTCCACCGGATGACACCCAGCCTGGATGAAGTAACAAGCCGGACTCAACTGACTCTAGGGTTTGTTGGCCGGAGCCAAAAGTTGTGTTGTATTGATATTGTTGTGTTGATTACAATGGCTGAGGGCTTATATTTATACCCTAAGCGTAAGAAGATAGAGTCCTAGTCGAATTACAACTTATCAATAGATAAGGAAACTAACAAACTATCCTATATCTAAGGTAACTTGTAGTCCAACCTTCCCTTTCCATAACGGATTCCGATCGTGATCACACCCTGGTGGCGCGGACTCTGGATGACGTCATCAATACTGACGCTGCGCGCCTCCTGTCACCTTGGCCCGATAACCGATTCACCGTGCAATCGGCTGTTTCCTTCCTTCCGCTGGACGGAATCCGCTTCCGAGATCGGCTATCTTCCTCTGGTATCGGCTATCGGCTCCCAGTCTAAAATTTGGTGTTAACACAACTATTATTCTAATGATACTAGCAAATTGTTTAAAATAATATTAGTAATTGTGACATATAATTTATTTATTTGGGTTTTTACTTTTGATATACTTATATATTTTACCTAAATAATTGATACATCTATATCAATAGTATGACCATAACTACACATATAATTCCTTGGTTGGAAAATTGGTTAGTCTTGAGAACTGTGACAAACCACTGGTGGCTGTATTTTTCTGGGCCTTTAAGATTACTTTAGAGTAAAAGTCAACCATTATAACGCTTAAGTATTAAATTTCTTTTGAGATTAGCACTACTAAGTACTAACCCTATCTCAGATCTCACTTCAAGGTCTTTCACTTCTCTTATGTAACTTGGTGCAGGATTCAAATGATCATTACTTATCCTATTGTAGTATTTAAGAAAAGTACTCCATGATCTAAAATTCATATTTAAAACAGTGCAAAAAGAAGAGTTAATAAAACATTCAATAAGCACAGGAGTTTTAACTTGAGGACAAAAAAAATAGTAGCGGCCAATAGTAAAAAAAAAGTGAAAAAATAAAATATAGATTCAGAAATTCGATAGGTATGTGATGTAATCAGAACCGCCATAGTTAACCTAAAGGTTTCAAATAATTTCATATTCAAAATATACAGAGGTGATAGGTAAAGTAAAAAAAATATGAATATGGATGAAAATCATATAAATCAGTCCTGTACAAAAAAAATTAATTAGTTTGTAATAATTTGATATAGACTAGGAAGTATCTATTGTGTCAAAGAGATAACATATAGTTTAGTATAAAATTCTTTATTAGTAAAATATTTTATGTAGTATATCTCTTAGACATCTAATCCGTGCGAGAGCACGGGTTGATGGACTAGTTAGTCCTAATTAGAAAAAAAAAAGTTGAGGAAACCATATCTATATCTATATATCTTATAATCTTAAACCACATTATAGTCTTCCATCTCGGCATACAAGTTTTCCTCGTCAGCATACTACGTCGTCCACTAATATCAATTTATAAAAGTTTATTCTTTCGCATAAGTAATTATATGTAGTCTAATTTTATTCTAAATCATTCACAATTCCCACAATCACATGCGGGTATGCTTCTAGTTTTATAAAAGGCAACTTGTCTATAGAGATTATTTTATTTAAATAAAAAAGTAGAGATATAATGAATATTTGAGTAGAAGAAAATATATTAAGCTAAACTTCTGTGGGTGTCTAAATAAGAAGTTATGTATGTTTGAGAAGAAAATAATTCACGTAGTATTTTATTATATCAATGTATGGATATTATCTAACTTTAGATAGTCCACGATCATTTCGGAGTACCTAGCTTATGTAATAATGTTATTCACGAAATACATAGTTACTTTTATTCAGTAATTTGCTCTAAATTTAATTTTTATCATGTTGCAATGCATGTAGATATTTGCTAAAAACAACAAGACCAACAACCAAGCGGCCTTATTAAAAAACAAAATACTAAGTCGAGAACAGTTGAACCAAATAAATACAAACTTGCTACAAAGTGGAAGACCATGACTTTGGGAGTACTTCGGTAGACCAAAGTTTGTTATATTTTCTGAATTAAAATGCAATAATTATGAATTTCTCAATACTAAATCAGGTATTAATCATTTCAAAAAAAAAATAAGAAAACAAGGTGCCATCATATATATGTCGTCAAGATGATGTCAACTATCACTACTGCATAAAGGATTTTTGGAGACACGCGTTTTTTTATTTTCAGAAGTGGGCACACTACTACATAAATGATTTTTGGAAGTAGACATTTTTTATTTTCAACCAATCATCTTTGTTAATCGATTTTACAGAGACGGACATCCTGTTAATGGTTTACAGAAAATCCAAAAAACTAATTTTTTATCAATATTTCATAATCTTATATTGAATATTTCAACCTTTAATGATTTCAAATGAAAAAAATTTCAACTACAAAGTTTTAAACCTTGTCAACCACTATAACTTTGGTATAGATGTGTCTCCATCCGAGATTATTTAAAAATGATAAGAAATTGAATCTCAAAATTTGTAAACTTAAAACAAATATTTGAGACACTAAAAAACTTCAAATAGAAAATTTATCAACAACATAGCAAATTTCGGTCAAACCTGAAATGCTTTGACTTCTCCAAAAAAAAAATTGGAATGACTTATAATTTGGAATGGAGTGAGTACATAAGAAAACATAACAGGTTTATATGCTACATACTCTTGAATTCCTAGAGCAGAGAGCTCGGAGTTGATCATAAGCATATGCTAGTTTGACATTATTGTCCTATTGCAATGCTTTGCTTTGATAGGATTCTGGGAGGCTACGAGGACCCCGCGCATCAAATTTTCATGCGCGCACCAGGAGCACTGAACAAGGGCAGGACGAAGGCCGTAGAACACGAGCTGCAACGTAGTTGGTGGAGGCGCAGAAAGATCCAGCCTCAGCGGCAGCAAGCCGGAGACATAATAAGAAGAAGAGCAAGTACGAGGATGAGCAAGCAAGAAAGGCTCAAAAGGAAGCAAGAGGAGGACGAGTGGAAGTTGAAGAGGATGTACGGGTGCCGGTCATTCCTCGGGAAGGCCATCTCTGTCGCCCTGCGGGTAGGCCAGGTCGCGGCTGTGACCACCTGCATGGTCTTATCCTTGAAGCGTCTCAAGAAGCAAGACTACGTGGAACCCCGGCAGCTTCATCAAGACGACCACCGGAACATCACCCGGTCCCTCAACATTTTCTACGGTCTGGTTTTTGCCCAGGGAATCATCTTCATCTGCATGCTGCTCAACGTGTTGGTTTTTCATCTTAAGATGCAGGCCCTACGGCATTACAGGCTATTTGGGCCCTCGGGTCACAATATACTCACCCGTTACGAGAAGGAAAACTATCTGGAGTTCATCACTGGGAATGTCCGTGCCACCCTCAACACGGACCTGGTCACCTTTGCCAACAACCTGGCGGTTTCCAGCTGCCTGGATGACCAGTTAGTTGGCATTCGGGCCTTGGATCGCATCCTCAGGGCAGTCAAGTACAGAAGCCTCACCCTTCTGAGGCTTCGAGCTTCCCTCGATGATGACACTTTGAAGAAGTTGGTCAATATGCTAGGCTTCATCAGGACCACAGAGGAGCAACATATCAGAGGCCACGCTGCAAGAGTAGTGCTGAAACTCACCCCAGACCTTCTGGTTCAAAAGTTCCCTGAAATCCTCTATCTCATATTTTCTTCCTTGCTCACCACATCTAATAAGATGGATCTTGACCTACTCTGGTTTGGACTTCGAATCCTCGACAAGCTCACAGACAACCCGGAAAACTGTATGCAAAAAGATGACGATGGTGATCTACTGCTGAAGATTGTAGACCTCATCACCAACCTTTGTGGTCATGGCAGCAGCACGAGCAACAGAGTTTCTAACTCTTGGATTGAACAAGAGATTATTCCTATAATTGAGGAAGGAGATGACTTTTCTCCTCATTTCGTCCAGAAGATTGACCATGAGATTATTCTTGGCATGTCACTCAGTATCTTGAGCAAGCTGCTGGCCGCTTCACCGGTTGCTGGTGCTGCGGTATTTATGAGGGAAAGCTCATCACAAGATTTTTACTTCCTGACCAACTCTAGAATGATCTTGAATCATTTCGAAGCAACAAGAGTGATATCGTGCTTAGCAGTGGATGAGGCAGCAAGGAGAGAAATTGGCAAGTTGCCTGATATCATTAAGAATCTCAAGGATTGTCTACTTTCCAAGGCTCCAAACCTAAATTTCAGTAAAGTGGCTGCAAAGTTATTGCTTCTGGAGTACACCGCCAGCGACCACCTAGACCAACTTAAGCTGTTCATTAACGAAAATAATATCTTGCAAGATCAAAGCTTTTCATTACCGGTGTCTGCCTTCATACAAGAACTTCATATGCATGAACAATCAACACCGATGCAAAGCGTGGTACAAGACCTTGATCTGGAAGATGTACTTTTAGCGCCACGGGTGAATCACTCTGAAGAAGCTGCTAAAGCATTAATTCTGCTCACTACAGAGTGTGAGAACAATGTTGAAGCTTTCCTACAAGAAATCGAGCCACAAGAGTTGGAGAAGATAGTGAAGGTGCTTTCCTCTGAAGGAGAGATAGATAAGAGAAAGATGATCGCCCACTTTGAAGGACGTAATCTAGACAAGGAAACATTGTGCATCATCAGACAAATAATCTGTGCTGAGGGTGAAGAACACAAAAGAAGTATACATGCAAAACTCCTGCAGAATTTACGTGCCTATTCAGGAACAAAAGATTTTAATCGGCACATGCAAGTAATTGACCAAGCTCTGCCAATGGTAATTTTTCTTAATTCGTTCTTTGGATGCAGTCTACTCTATGTATTCTATTTGCATCATCTGACTATGTTTCTCACCTTTTATCTTTACTGAAACTACTTCCATTGACTAAACTAATTTGGAAACAATAACATGTCTCTCTGAAACTTGAACTAGGTTTTCAAAGCAATCTTAGATGAAGTGTTAAGATTGGAGGATCAATCATCTACTAATGAAAATCATTCCCATGTAAGAAAATGACGGTTTCTTTGATTCGTTCCTTTTGCTATTTTCTATTTCATTTTTTAGTTAACACTGAATTGCATATTTTTTTTGTTCTTTGGACATATGTAGGAAAATATCCTGTGGATTAAAGAAGGCAAAGTAATAGAGAGCTTTATCGGACTCGCGGTGCAGATTTGTAGGTCCCAGAATGCAATTGATTTTGCCAAAACACTGGGTGATGCCAATGTTGCTGCAGAGACATTGGTCAAGAGTCTGAAAAAGATATTGGAATTGTACAAGTGTCCAACTATTGATTTTCCGTGCATAAGGAGATCCACACTTGAACTACTGACTTGGGTAGTAGAATACAACAATAACAACATCGAAATACTCCTGCAGTGTGGTGTGTATGAGCAATTGCATGAAGTGGCAAAGACTGCCAGAAAACTTGAGAGCTTCAAGCTGTTTCACAATGGTGTCGGGGTTCCTACTGAGCCTGGTATCTCATGCATCTCTTCCCTTGCAACTGAATTACGGAAACAGCTTCAATGCAGCCCTAATTTCAAAGAAAGGTAATATTTTTTACCGTTTACTCCAAACATCAGTTAAACCACACTTAGATTCATCTTTATAATCCATTGTTTTCAAATTCTGAACTTTTTCATCACTCTTCCAGTGGTCAACGATTCTACCATTTAAAAGGCTAAAATTGTTGATTGGGATTCATATTTTCCGCTGGACATAATTGATGTGTCAAATAAATTTTGCCAACCTGACTGTGATCTCATCTAAACTGACATTTTTGGTTGTTGCAGATCCTGCTGCTATAGAGAACGTTCAAGCACCATATCTGTTTTAATTCATTAAGTCATATCCTTCTATTGTTTTCTGTCACCAACATCATCATCTTCACTTCACTATGCCAGAACCTATTTTCGTATCTGCGTGGTTGTGTTTTTGTTTGGATCGTCTATTTGAATGGTTGTAATTTTAAAGCGAGCGTCAGAATTGTCGACCCTAAAATAATTGCCGTGGGAACAATAACCACGGTATGCTACAACTTTGTGTAAGTGTGTCATGCATATGCGGTGCTTGTATAAGTTTTGTTTGTACAACATCTATCTTCTATCAGGTGTTCAAAATAAACTTCAGCAAGTATGGTGTTATTGCGTAAAAAGCATTATATTGAACAACTAATATAAACGCTTGTATAATCTTTCGTTTCTTTTTACGAAATCTAATTCTGCATCTGGATGCTGCAACTTCTATTGGACAATAAGAAACTATACCAAAGGAAAACTCGGTGGTCATTGAGATGGAACTTTGACCATAACCAATTATAACTTTATTTAGGATAATGTTATTGAACCCCTTGTAATTCAACCATAGAGGGTTAAAGAAATGAATTTCGCGCATGAACAAATGGTGGTAATGGAATATCAAATCCGTATGCATCTTATCATGTACAGTAAAATGTTAGACTTAATGCTTAATCAAAATTTTATTTAGCCTAATACATAAACACCTGATTGCTTACTTAACAATTAATTTATCACTGACATGTAAAACAGAAGATGCACATAGGGCCGCTGACGTAACTCAAGTTCATAAATGACCGGTGACTCCTAGTTTTGTTCGGGGCTAATGAAGGTCAAGGATGATTTCTTGGCTCATGGCTATTTCTAAATTCAAAAGGCAACACAAGTTAGATTTTGGGAGGACATTTGATTTGCAAACAAACCCTGACAGGATGTGTATCCATCCCTATATAGGATCGTGAGGAAAATAAATGATACCGTGGCTAAGGTTTTAGCCTCTGCGCCACTGGATGTGTCATTTAGAAGAGATTTGGTGGATGGTAATTTGACAGCATGGTACAATGTCTCTAAAGTTATGACAGTTGACCTTACAGATGAGAAGGAAGTGTTTGTTTGGAACTTACATAGGAGCGGGGTTTTCAAGGTTCACTCTATGTTTTTGAATTTGATTCGAGAGGAGTCTTAACTTCGAAAAATCGACTATGGAAACTAAGTGTGCCATTGAAAATTATAGCTTTTCTTTGGTATCTCCAAGAAGGGGTCACTCTTACAAAGATAATCTAACAAAAAGGAATTTGAAAGGGAGTGTCAAGTGTTGTTTTTGTAACTCTTTGGAGACATACGACATGTTTGAAGCATCTAGGCCCTAGTGGTTTCGGTGATTAATGACAACAAGACGATTATTATGACTAACGTGTGTTTTGCAGGATAACCTAGAGGTTAGGTCATAATAACATATAGGTTCAAGCCCCTAGCGATGGAAATCGATTCGGTTTTCAAAGGATGAAAGACAAGACGGTGATAGGCTAGTGCTAAGTGTCGTTTGGAGTTGAGAGACACTTGGCGTAGTCTTAGGTTTTGTTTTTTCTCCTTGACCGTACTATTAAGAGGGGTTTGGATGGGTAGCTTGACTTAGAGCAAGATTAGAGAGTGTAGATGTGATGCACACTTGTCCAACATAGCTCTAAACAGCCCAGGGTTTCTCCTGAGAGAGAGAGAGGATCAAACTTCGTTTTGGAAAGTTTTCGATTCGGCGAAGTTTTGATCGAATTAGAGGCGTCGGACTCTAACTAGTATGGGCGTCGGACCAATAGCTAGAGTCCGACGACACGTGGCAACCCCTGGACGAGTTTCAGCGTGCCAGGGAGCGTCGGACCCTGGCCGGATGGGCGTCGGACCATTTTCCAGAGTCCGACGGTGCCAGTGGTTGCTTGAGCGAGCGTCGGACCGTCGCGAGTGGGAGCGTCGGACTAATATCTGTTAGCGTCCGACGCTTCCAGAGAGGTTCCCAGAGCGAGTTTGAGCGTCGGACTGGGTCCGACGGTATGCGTCGGACCATTGCTCCGTGTACTAGCCGTTGAAAGGCACTGTGCCCGCAGGCAGAAGCGTCGGACTGAGGAGCGTCGGACCATCGAGTTCAGTCCGACGCCCCTCTGTCACAGTTCTGGGCGCAGTGTTTGTGTGAGAGTCGGACCGTGGAAATTAGTCCGACGGTCGAGCCTCGGCAGAGTCCGACGGTTCGCAGGAAAGTGAGAAACGGCTAGTTTTGGAGAGGGTGAGTATTTATACTCCACCAAAGCCTCCATTCTATCACTCTTGCCATTTCTAACAGCTGAAAGAACCATTGTTGATCTTGTGAGAGAGCAAGAGCCCTAGAGAGATTAGTGTGAACTCCATTGCTTGTGAGCTTCTTCCCTAGAGAGATCAAGAGTGACTTGTGTGCATCCATCACCCTCTTTGGCTTTGTTCTTGGTCAAGTGAGAGTCTAAGCTTGTTACTCTTGGTGATCGGCATCACCTAGACGGTTTGGTGACGATTGGTGGCTTGGTGACCGCTTGGAGAGCTTGTGGGCGGCCCAAGTCGAAGTTGTGAGCGGTTGTGGGCGATCCACAGCGCCGGAGTGGCAAAGGATCAGCCCGTAGAGAGCACTTGGTCTTTGCGAAGATCAAGGGGGAGCTACACCCTTGCGCGGGTGCTCCAACGAGGACTAGTGGGGAGTGCCGACTCTTCGATACCTCGGGAAAAACGGATTTGTCTTTCTAACCCTTTATATACCCGCATTTCCTTTGTGTTCACTACTTTCCTAGAGTAGCATACTTGTGATAGGACTTGGCTCTAGGTTGCATAACTTGTTTTAGGAATAGAATTGTCACAAGCACTTGTGGGGTGACATTGGGCAAATTGCGATAGGTTGAATTGTGTTTCGAAAAATTATTAGTTGCCCAATTCACCCCCCCTCTTGGGCATCCTTGATCCTTTCAATTGGTATCGGAGCCTTGTTGCTCATTAATTTGGCTTAACCGCCAAGAGGAAGGATGTCCGGTGGTCACGATGGTCCCCCTCCCGTCTTTGACGGTAACGATTTTCCTTATTGGAAAATTCGTATGGAGGCATACCTTGAGGCGGTGGACCTTGGTGTTCACAAAGCCGCCACACAAGGGTACCCCACTCCCAAACCCGGCGCAACCCTCACACCCGTTGAGGAAGAGCACGAGAAGTGGAATGCTAAGGCTCGAAACATCATATTTAGAGGCCTTAGCAAAGAAGTGTTCAACCGTGTGAGGAACCACAAAAACGCTCATGCACTATGGTCGGATATTTGTGCGCTCCATGAGGGAACTAAGAATGAGCGAGAGGAACGATATTATCTTATCATTGACAAGCTCAATTCTTTCAAAATGCTATCCAATGAAAGTGCTAATGACACGTATTCTCGCTTGAATATCATTGTAGAAGAAGTAAATGGCCTTGGACTCACTCAAATCTCACCGGCCGAGGTTGCAAGGAGAATCCTCAATGCTCTTCCAATTGAGAAGTATGGTCACATTGTAACCGTACTTCATCAAACGGATCTCTCAAATGCAACCCCCACCCAAATATTGGGGAAGATCAATGCTCATGAGATGTACATGAAGATCACTCCTCAAGATGGATCATCATCCAAGAAAGAAGAGAAGAAAGACTTGGCCCTCAAGGCCGACAAGAAAGGCAAAGCTCTAGCAAAGTACTCTTCTCTTGACTCCACAAGTGATGATGATGATGATGATGTGGAGATCGCTCTCATGGTGAGGAAGACCACCAAGATGCTCAAGAAGCTCAACAACAAGGGAATCAAATTTGATTCCAACAAGAAGAAGTTCTTCACTAGTAGCAAGAGAAAGCCCATCTCCGAGATGGATTGCTACAATTGTGGAGAGCTTGGGCATCTTGCTCATCAATGCCCAAAGCCCAAGAAAGACAAATTCAAGAACAAGAACAAGGGCAAAAGGCAAGACTCTAGTGATGAGAGTGATGATGAGAAGAAGAAGGCCAAGCCATTCAAAAAGAAAGAATTCAAGAAAAAGCAATTTCACAAAAGCAAGAAGAGTGGCAAAGCTTACATTGTTGGTGATTGGCTCACCGACATTGAATCTTCTAGTGGCTCATCCGGTGAAGAAAGTGATGATGAAAAGGAGAAGGTGGCCGCTCTTGTGATTGGGACTTCACTTCCTCCACCGCCATCACCGCCCTCATCTCCAACACACCTTTGCCTTATGGCTAAGGACAAGAAGGTACAAAGTGATGATGAGAGTAGTGATAGTGACAATGAGTATGAATCACCCACCTATGATGAACTTGCTAGCTTGCTAAATGACTATACCAAAGTTATAAGAAAGCTAACAAGGAAAAATGAAAACTTAAAACTTGAGAATGGAAACCTTTTAGCTCAAAATGAACAATTCACTAAAGCTAGTGATGAGCTTAGAGTTGAAAATCAAAATGTGTCATCCAAGGTTAAGGAGCTCAAAGCCAACATAAAAGAGCTCAAAGAAAAACATGATAAACTTGAGAGGATACACATTGAGCTCACCACTAGCTACAACAAGCTAAAAGAGGACTATACTCAAGTGAAAGTGAATCATGACAACCTTGCTATGGCCTATGACTTGCTTTCCAATGAAACACATGATGCTCCTAACCATGTTGTTAAGTGTGACATAGCTACATCATGTGATGACTTGATTGATGAGATCATTGAGCAAGGTAGTAGTAGCAAAGGCAAGGAAGTGGTGGTGGCCGATTGTCATGATGACTATTGGAAGCTCAAGATTGAAAATGACAACTTGAAGAAAGAGCTTGAGAAGCAATCAACCACAAATACCATTGTCATTGAAGCGGTGCAACAAGATGAAGAAGTTGAAGTGCTTAGAAAAGAAAACAAGATTCTCAAGAATGAGAAGTGTCACTTTGCAAGCCTATTGGAAGAGAACAAGAAGTTGAAGCAAGACAAGAGCCATCTCACTGTGGGCTTGCAAAAATTCACAAGAGGTCAATATCTACAAAGTGATCTCCTCATGAACACCGTGATGAAATTTGATAGAAGTGGGATTGGATACATGGGTGAGAAGGTGCAAAATATTAGAGCTCAAAATCGTCTCAACAAAGCAAAGAACAAGCCCAAGCCCAAGCCAAAGAGATGCTTTGAATGTGGTCAAGAAGGTCATTTTGCTCATGAGTGCAAGACACCGCCACCACAACCTTTGCCCAAGCATGCTAGGCCTTTTGCCTTTGATGCTCATTACATACTAAGGAAAGATTCTAAGAGCAAAGTGAAAGTCATGTTCCTAGGACCCCCTAACAAGAATAGGCCTAGGCAACTATGGGTGGCGAAAGCTTTGGTTGAGAAAGTCCGGAGCCCTTCTCAAGTATGGGTTCCTAAACATCAAGCTTGATTTGTTGTGTGTAGGTGAACTACAAGACCGGTGGCTCTCATTGGGTAATTGATAGTGGATGCACTCAACATATGACCGGTGATGCTCGTATGTTCACCTCCCTTGAAGAGAATGTAGAAGACCAAGGAAAGATAACATTTGGTGATAATTCCAAGAGCAAAGTGCAAGGGCTTGGCAAAGTGGCTATATCTAATGATCATTCCATTTCAAATGTGCTTCTAGTTGCTTCTTTGAGCTTCAACTTGCTATCCGTTGGTCAATTGTGATTGGCTTCCAATGCCTATTTACTAGTGAAGAAGTGGTTGTCTCCAAGAAAGATGATAATGAAGTGATATTCAAGGGCTTTCGGTACAATCATCTCTATCTAGTGGACTTCAACTCGGAAGATGCAAATTTGAAGACTTGTCTTTTCACCAAGCAATCTCTTGGGTGGCTTTGGCATAGAAGGCTTGCACATGTTGGAATGAGCACACTCAAGAAGTTATTGAAGAAAGAAATGGTAAGAGGATTAAAAGATGTTGTATTTGAGAAGGACAAATTATGTAGTGCTTGCCAAGCCGGGAAGCAAGTGGCAAATACACATCCATCCAAGGCATTTGTGTCAACTTCAAGACCATTAGAGCTACTTCACATGGACTTATTTGGGCCAACGACTTATGCAAGCATTGGTGGCAAGCTCTATTGCTTAGTGATTGTTGATGACTTTTCAAGATACACTTGGGTGTTCTTTCTTCATGACAAGACCGAAGTAGCCCAATCTTTCAAGAAGTTTGCCAAGAGAGCACAAAATGAATTTGAAGTAAAGATCAAGAAGATTAGAAGTGACAATGGAAAAGAGTTTGACAACACAAACATTGAAGTATATTGTGATGAAGTTGGGATCAAACATGAAGTCTCATCCACCTATACCCCTCAACAAAATGGTGTAGTTGAAAGGAAGAACCGGATGTTGATCACCCTTGCAAGGACTATGCTTGATGAGTACAACACACCGGAGAGGTTTTGGGCGGAGGCAATCAACACCGCATGCTATGCATCCAACCGTCTATTCCCTCACCGGTTGCTAAAGAAAACCCCCTATGAGCTACTCATTGGCAAGAAGCCGGACGTCTCCTACTTTCGGGTGTTTGGTTGCAAATGCTACATCTACAAGAAGCGGCAACACTTAGGGAAGTTTCAAAGACGTTGTGATATTGGTTTTCTTGTTGGTTACTCATTGAAGTCCAAAGCATATAGAGTATTCAATAATGCCACCGGCCTTGTTGAAGAAACATATGATGTGGAGTTCGATGAAACTAACGGCTCTCAAGGAGAGCATGAGAATCTTGATGATGTAGGTGATGAACCCTTGAGGAAGGCCATGAAGAACATGCCAACTGGAGACATCAAGCCAAAAGATGATGGTGATGATGTGCAAGTGATCAATCAACCATCTTCATCAAATGTGCCTCAAGATGATAAAGATAAAGATGGGGTGGATCCACATGAAGACACCCACATCACACAAGAAGAAATTGAGGCACAAGCACAAGATGTTGATGCTCCACAACCTCCTCCTCAAGTAGTTGATAGAAGAACCACTCCACTTCTACAAGCACATCCTCAAGATCTCATAATAGGGAGTCCTTCAAGGGGGGTAATGACTCGCTCACAAAGGCATGCTCAATTCATTGAACATCACTCGTTTGTCTCTTGTATTGAGCCTACTAGCATAGAGGAAGCTCTTCAAGATCCGGATTGGGTGAATGCCATGCATGAAGAACTCAACAATTTCACCCGCAATCAAGTTTGGACACTTGAAGAGAAGCCAAAAGGAGCAAGAGTCATAGGCACCAAGTGGGTGTTCCGCAACAAACAAGACGACAAGGGCAACATTGTGAGAAACAAGGCAAGGCTCGTGGCAAAAGGGTTCTCCCAAGTTGAAGGCTTGGATTTTGGGGAGACCTTTGCCCCCGTGGCAAGATTAGAGGCCATTCGTATCCTACTTGCATATGCATCTAATCACAATCTAAAACTCTTTCACATGGATGTGAAAAGTGCATTTTTAAATGGCTTCATAAATGAACTTGTCTATGTTTCGCAACCACCGGGTTTTGAGGACCCTAGATATCCAAACTATGTTTACAGATTGTCCAAGGCGCTATATGGCTTGAAGCAAGCCCCACGGGCTTGGTATGAGCGCCTCCGTGACTTTCTCATCAACAAGGGCTTCAAAATCGGCTTGGTTGACATCACACTATTCACCAAGAAGCACAAAGGGCATATCTTCATTTGTCAAGTTTATATTGATGATATTATCTTTGGTTCGACTAATGAAGATTTTTGCAAGGAATTTGGTGATATGATGTCCAAGGAGTTTGAGATGTCCATGATTGGTGAGCTCACATTCTTCCTCGGCTTTCAAGTCAAGCAAATGAGGGAGGGGACGTTCGTGTCGCAAGAGAAGTACACGAAGGACCTCCTCAAGCGCTTCAAGATGGAAGAATGCAAGCCCATCAAGACCCCCATGCCTACCAATGGACATCTCGACCTTGATGAGGGAGGTAAATCGGTTGACCAAACTCTCTATCGTTCTATGATCGGTAGTTTGTTGTATTTGACCGCATCTAGGCCCGACATCATGTTTAGTGTGTGTATGTGTGCGCGCTTTCAAGCCAATCCTAAGGAACCTCACTTAGTTGCGGTAAAAAGAATCCTTAGGTACATAAAGCATTCCCCGAGCATTGGCCTTTGGTATCCCAAAGGAGCTAACTTTACTCTTGTCGGCTATTCCGATTCGGATTATGCCGGTTGCAAGATTGACCGGAAAAGCACATCCGGAGGGTGCCATTTGCTTGGAAGATCACTGGTTTCTTGGTCCTCCAAGAAACAAAATAGTGTTGCCTTGTCAACAACCGAAGCGGAATACATTGCCGCGGGTGCTTGTTGTGCACAAATTCTTTATATGAAACAAACCCTACTTGATTATGGAATCAACTTAAAAAGGGTGCCTTTGTTGTGTGACAACGAGAGTGCGGTAAAACTTGCAAATAACCCGGTTCAACACTCCCGCACAAAGCACATTGACATCCGTCATCACTTTCTTAGAGATCACGTTGCCAAGGGTGACATTTCCTTTGAGGGAGTGAGAACGGATGATAACTTGGCGGACATTTTCACTAAACCATTGGAAGAGGCACGCTTTTGTACTCTAAGGAATGAACTTAATTGCCTTGATCTAAGCAACTTCACTAAAAGATGATGTTGTGTTGTTATGTGCATTGCATTGTAACATAAAACATGTCTAACATTGAATTGCACGTAGGGTTTGTCTAACTCGGTTAAGATAACCGCCTAAAAGCGTGTGAAGAAGCTTACCCGAGGAAAAACTTGACAACAACTAGTTTAATTTACGTGAATTTGCATTGCATATTGCATGATTGTTGTTTTGTCGTTTTGTTTATGGATTTCATTGCCTATTTTCATAAAATTCACATATGCCTAAGGCAAAATATTTGAAAAATTGAGGGTTTGAGAGAGGGCCTCTCATACTGGTTCCAACTGGTGTTTATTTGACTCTTATTGAGGTTGGAACTTAGTTGGGAAGAGTCGGCATGAAGAAATCTGGAAGAAAACAGGTTTTAGGGCGTCGGACCGAGGCGTCGGACGCTGATTTTCGAAGCGTCGGACCAATAGCCTCAGTCCGACAGTCCCTTTCCCTGTTGTCCGAGGCATCGGACGCTGGATTTCACAGCGTCGGACTTTCAACCTCAGTCCGACGGTGGACGGCAAAGCCGAAGGAAGCGTCGGACGCAGCGTCGGACCGGAAATTTTCAGGCGTCGGACTTTTGGTTAAGAGGGTTCACGCCGTGTCGCGCCGCGTTCACGCCGCGTTCACGGCGTCGGACCGAAAGTATTGGTCCGACGTGGGGCGTCGGACTAAGTCCGACGGCCGCTGGAGCTTACTGGAAGCGTCGGACTCTGCGGAGTATTGGTCCGACGCTTGCACAGTAATGGTCCGACGGTCGGTTCGAAGGCGCGCCTCAGTTCTTTTCTTTCTCTGTCGCGTGGGGCCCCGCTGTCAGCTCCTGTTCATCTTCCCGAGCCGCTCGCTGCGCCGCGCCCGTTCGCCCTAACGCCGCCGCCGCCGCCGCGCCGCGCCCTAAAACTCCGCCGCCAGCTCGCCCGCGCCCTCGCCGCCGGCAGCCTGGCTTTCCCGCGCGTGCGGGCACCCCCTCCCTTCTTCCTCGCGCGCGTCCGCGCTCTGCTGCAGCCGCACGACGCCGTGCCGAGCGCCACCGAGCAGCACCGCCGCCGCCGGTTTTCTCGCCGCAGTTGTGCTCATCACCGCGGCTCAATCGAGTTCCCCTTTGTCGAACTCGTCATCCGTCTTCTCCTCAGCTGCTCACATGGTGGTAAGATTTGAATCCCCTGTTTCAAATCTACTTCGCACACAAGGTGTTCGATGAAATGCCCTAACCATTATTCCTCGCGTTCCTCGCAGTTCTATTGAAGTTTGACTCTTCTCTCGGGCATTCTACTGCTTGTGGGGGTGCTTTACACCTAGTGTGATTCCCTGTGGTGCCTCGCGTCGACAGAGTCTCTTACCCCTTCACAGGTTCCTTTTCTCGCAGGTTTCTTGCTATTCCCCTCTTATCTCATTATGCTTGCTTCCTAGGATCACTCTTCTCTAGATTATATATGCTTATGTATCCCTGTCTATCTCTCTCTTGCAGCTGTCGTGGTCAGAGAGTTTGGCAGTGCGTCAGTGAATCCGGGGCCAAGCTCGCGGATACGGAACGAGGCCAAGCCTCTGAGTGTCAGCTAGCAGCTTCAGAGAGACAGTGACAGTTGGCAGAGATGGTTCGTTGCAAGCAGGTCAGTCGCAGTCAGGGAGGCACAGGTGGAGACGAGAGGCCTCCTCCTCGTCCACCTTTGGACAAGGGGAAGGCTCCTCTCGTCGAAAGCAGCAAGAAGAGAAAGAGGCTTTCAGCAGAGCAGAGGCAGGCCATCAGGGTAGCACAGGCTGCAGAGGAGGCAGAGCGTGGCAGGGGTATACACATTGGAGGCATCTCTGTCAGTTTGTCGGGCAGAGATGAGACCGAAGAGCAGCAGGAGGCAGTTACTCAGGGGGAGCAGGCCCAGGCTCCACCTCTTCGTCGCTCGGGCCGCACTCGACCTTCGGTGCCACCCCGGCCCGCTGGTCAGAGGCGCGGCGACCGAGTTCCTAGGGTGCCTGCTACCTCCGAGCCTCAGCCGGTGCCTGAGCCGGATGTTCACTTGGACTTACAGAGGATATCTGCAGCTCGAGTCAGAGAGCTCCGGTTGACGTCGCTTTCCAGCTGGTTTCCGGATCAGAGAGATCCCAGAGCTTCTGAGGGCTGGTACACTCCTCTTCACGAGGATTTCTTCACCGCCCTCATGGCCACAGGAGTTGGACTGCGACAGCACAGAGTATGTCCCCTAGAGGACATAGTCCAGGCAGCAGGAGAGGAGATCAGGCCATATCTGACATACCTGCCTGGACTTGCAGAGTTTCTTGGCCGATCAGGCCGATACGTGGAGTCGTGGGTCCGAGAGTTCTATGCTTCCCTATGGATCGACCCCGAGCACGAGTACTTGCAGTACACCTTCGGCGGAGAGCCATACCGGCTCTACGCGAAGGCTCTGCGAGAGCTGCTTGGAGTGCCAGAGTCAGCTACCTGGTTGCACAGCATTTGCTATGCCACGACAGACCCGCCGAGGAGGGCTCACGGAGGACTGGCACCTGGTACTGCTCATATAGCAGCATGTTTTCGACCACCGTTCGGAGACGGCTCCCGCAGGGCACCTTCGGAGCTTCGTCCCGTCGTTCGTCTCCTGAACGACGTGATGAGGCGTACTCTTTTACCGCGGGAGGGGTACAAGGAGGGTTTGACACACTTACAGCTATGGCTCCTTAGTGCCCTGGTCCAGCAGTCCGAGTTTGACATTACCGATCTAATTATCAGTGAGATGGAGGACACCATAGCAGAGGGCATCAGGTCTCGGCGACAGCTCCCCTACGCTCATTGGATCTCACATATCCTTGAGCGGAGGTTGCACCGGATTTGGACAGGCATCTCTCGTGAGTTACGCCAGACTGAGACAGAGTTTCCAGTATATCGGATGACCTCTCTGATTAACGGACGCCGTGGCAGCCAAGCTTTACACAGAGTACAGCGCCGTCAGACTTCAGGGGCAGACATGGTAGAGGTTCAGCAGCAGGACGAGGCTATGAGGCACGTTGCCCATAGCGAGCTTGAGCAGTTACTTGCAGACGACGACCCCGTCGACACCTCCTCGTCCAGCTCTGACAGGGACTACCAGGCCATCCCTTCACGTCCACGAGCTCACGACTCGGAGGCCGGTGGGTCCAGCTCCGCTCCTCAGACTTCACAGACCGACCCTGCACTGCTTGCTATTCTTCAGACCTTACAGCAGACACAGCAGCGACAGGCAGAGGAGCAGTCCCGTTTTGCCAGGGAGCAGGCTGCAGCTCTCACTCAGATTCAGCTTCGGCAAGATCAGTTCCAGCAGCAGATGCTCCAGATGTAGCTCCAGAGCCAGCAGATACAGTTACAGACCTTTGGGTTTATGGAGCACATCATCAGGCACACCGGAGCCCCACCGTTCCTAGCCACTGCCTCTCCAGTCCAGCAGGTTGGACCGGCAGCCACTGCAGCCCAAGTGACTCCAGCGATACAGTCTGGTGGACTTCAGAGTCAGGGCACAGCCTCTCTACTGAGCCAGTTTGTCACTCCTACTCAGCAGACTCAGCAGTGGTTTGCCACGCCAGGCACTCAGGGGTTCACTCCGATCCACACCGGTTTCACACCTGACCTAGGTGGCCCCTCAGTATCCAGGAGCTTGGGTGCTACTTTCAGTGAGATCACAGGCATTCCCACTCCTCCTGAGTTCAGATTGCCTGTTACCACCACCACAGCTCCACCTGCCACTGGGACTACAGAGACACTACCGTCGTCAGTCGCCTCTTCAGAGCCTCTCCCGACTTCAGCAGGGCCTGCGACAGTAGTAGTCATAGCGGCAGCTACAGAGACAGCTCAGCAGACCCGGACCACTTCTCCTTCACGTGCTCCATCAGAGGGTCAGGCTGTTCAGAGCTCCGAGTCCGAGGAAGACCCTTCTCAGTTTGAGCTTCGACCTCACTCCTTCGACCGCGACGCTGCAGCTTCTTCTCCTCCTCCTGAGTCTTAGGTCTTTGGTGCTTGATGCCAAAGGGGGAGAGAGCATAGATTTAGGGGGAGCGCGTGAGAGGGTTTTGATTCTTTTGTTCTTTTGGATGTGACATTATCATGCATTATGTTTATTTTCATGTTTGAGACTTGCTTGTGACATGTGATTGAGCTTCATGATTATTTATATATTGTGACACTTGATTCTCTTTTGGTTACGCTCTTGTCTTAGCTTCCGCACTTCATTCCGATCTTGAGCGTATTGTTTGGTACTTGTGCTTATTTCATATCTTATATGTACCTTGTGGTCTTGATTTGTATAAGCATGCCTAACCCTTTTGCTCTTATTGTCACATGCTTATATGAATCAAACTTTTAAAAACCTCATTCCTTCTAAATCTATTTGAGGTTGTTGTCATCAATCACCAAAAAGGGGGAGATTGAAGCATCTAGGCCCTAGTGGTTTCGGTGATTAATGACAACAAGACGATTATTATGACTAACGTGTGTTTTGCAGGATAACCTAGAGTTTAGGTCATAATAACATATAGGTTCAAGCCCCTAGCGATGGAAATCGATTCGGTTTTCAAAGGATGAAAGACAAGACGGTGATAGGCTAGTGCTAAGTGTCGTTTGGAGTTGAGAGACACTTGGCGTAGTCTTAGGTTTTGTTTTTTCTCCTTGACCGTACTATTAAGAGGGGTTTGGATGGGTAGCTTGACTTAGAGCAAGATTAGAGAGTGTAGATGTGATGCACACTTGTCCAACATAGCTCTAAACAGCCCAGGGTTTCTCCTGAGAGAGAGAGGATCAAACTTCGTTTTGGAAAGTTTTCGATTCGGCGAAGTTTTGATCGAATTAGAGGCGTCGGACTCTAACTAGTATGGGCGTCGGACCAATAGCTAGAGTCCGACGACACGTGGCAACCCCTGGACGAGTTTCAGCGTGCCAGGGAGCGTCGGACCCTGGCCGGATGGGCGTCGGACCATTTTCCAGAGTCCGACGGTGCCAGTGGTTGCTTGAGCGAGCGTCGGACCGTCGCGAGTGGGAGCGTCGGACTAATATCTGTTAGCGTCCGACGCTTCCAGAGAGGTTCCCAGAGCGAGTTTGAGCGTCGGACTGGGTCCGACGGTATGCGTCGGACCATTGCTCCGTGTACTAGCCGTTGAAAGGCACTGTGCCCGCAGGCAGAAGCGTCGGACTGAGGAGCGTCGGACCATCGAGTTCGGTCCGACGCCCCTCTGTCACAGTTCTGGGCGCAGTGTTTGTGTGAGAGTCGGACCGTGGAAATTAGTCCGACGGTCGAGCCTCGGCAGAGTCCGACGGTTCGCAGGAAAGTGAGAAACGGCTAGTTTTGGAGAGGGTGAGTATTTATACTCCACCAAAGCCTCCATTCTATCACTCTTGCCATTTCTAACAGCTGAAAGAACCATTGTTGATCTTGTGAGAGAGCAAGAGCCCTAGGGAGATTAGTGTGAACTCCATTGCTTGTGAGCTTCTTCCCTAGAGAGATCAAGAGTGACTTGTGTGCATCCATCACCCTCTTTGGCTTTGTTCTTGGTCAAGTGAGAGTCTAAGCTTGTTACTCTTGGTGATCGGCATCACCTAGACGGTTTGGTGACGATTGGTGGCTTGGTGACCGCTTGGAGAGCTTGTGGGCGGCCCAAGTCGAAGTTGTGAGCGGTTGTGGGCGATCCACAGCGCCGGAGTGGCAAAGGATCAGCCCGTAGAGAGCACTTGGTCTTTGCGAAGATCAAGGGGGAGCTACACCCTTGCGCGGGTGCTCCAACGAGGACTAGTGGGGAGTGCCGACTCTTCGATACCTCGGGAAAAACGGATTTGTCTTTCTAACCCTTTATATACCCGCATTTCCTTTGTGTTCACTACTTTCCTAGAGTAGCATACTTGTGATAGGACTTGGCTCTAGGTTGCATAACTTGTTTTAGGAATAGAATTGTCACAAGCACTTGTGGGGTGACATTGGGCAAATTGCGATAGGTTGAATTGTGTTTCGAAAAATTATTAGTTGCCCAATTCACCCCCCCCCTCTTGGGCATCCTTGATCCTTTCAATGTTTTCATTGATTGTTACTTTGCTAGATTTATATGGAACGCGGTACCTTTGGAATTCAACCACCATATTGGATATGTTTGGCTCTTGGCTCCATGGCATTGGGGCAAAACTCAAAAATGAGATTTTACTAGGTGTTGCGGCTCTTTGTTGGACAATGTGGTTGAATAGAAATGACGTGTGGTATTTAATAATGCTAAATCCAATACCTTTTAGCAAGTTATTCTCTGAGGAACATATTGGATTCGGCATTTGTCCTTAAGTAACGAAGAAGAAAGACGAATCTTCAAGAATGGATGCTGCATTTTGGAGATGGTCATCATGGAGATTTTTACAAAATTTGGATGGAAGTTTCGGAATAGGATTGAGGTGTAGTCTACGTTTTTTTTTCGTGTATCTTGTGTCTTTTGTTCTATGCTTCATGATGCTCGAGCTTGAATGCTCTTGGATAGATTGTAGAGGCTAGGACCTTTTTCATTCATTTAACGAATTTTTTCCCTTATTTTTAAGAATCTATTAAATATATAGCCTTCTATATAATTTAGTCCTCTTTAGGGTGTCCTCAACAGGCCATAGAAATCGCCGGCTGACGTAGAGATAAAAAGGATTAAAATACAGAAAAGTTGGATAGCACGTTCGTTTGTATTTGACAACTTTTGTCTAATCATAACTCAAGTAGGCTTAAAAGATTCGTCTCGTGATGTACATGCAAAAAGTACAAACATGCAAACATTTCGTCTACATTTAATGCTCCATGCATGTGCCACAACGTTGATATGACTAGTTACAGTTGTAATTTGCACTGGATCTAAACATGGCCTAAGAGAATATCAGGAGACGTGCGAGCTAGGTGCTTGAGTGCTCACTAGCGCCGTAAATTTCCATTCTATCTCTCCTCCTGATTGGCTGCGTATCCTTTCGAGCTAGCGACTTCAGGACTGTTGGGGACGCCCTTGGACCTACTACTGTATATACCACTAGTCTCCTTATGTGTGTCGACTGCCACGCACTTTGATGATATTTTAGGGGCCATTTGAATCCTTTCATTTGGAGGAATTAAAACCTAGTTAACAACTTAGACTATGTCACTTGTAACGTGATATTCCACCACTTTTCAAAATTTACATATTAGCCTATCTCAAATTCATAGGGTGAGAGATAGAATTTGATTCTATAGATCACTATGCTATATTTCTACTTTGTAATTTATAGCACACTCTTCAACTCCCTCCCATACGATAAAAATACAACATATAAGATTATCTCTCTCATATAACCAACAATAATATACAAATATAATCTATATATAACCATACTAAGCTAATTAATATGTGTGTAAATTATAATTCTTAAAATGAATTCAATTTTAAGAATCCAAACGGACATAGGTGATTCTGCGCTGGCGAGTGGCAACATCTTCTCTGCTGCCAACAGCCCAGCAGCCTTTATCGGTCGGCGTTGCGTGGACATGACTGTGCTTGGTGCGCGCGCGTGTATCTACTTGTTTGGAAAAAAGAAGAAAGAAAGAGAAGCGAATTAGGCTGCGTTCGGTTGAGGGTATAAGCGTTTATAAGCGCTTATTTTTCAGCACTTCAGCAGTATTTTTCTCTCACAAAATTTCAACATTTCTACAGCACTTCAGCGCTTATCTACAGCACTTCAGCTTCACCGAACACAGCCTTAAAGTGAATCGCATCGCCACGCCTTTGCAAACTCAGCGGCCACAAAATTAAACTCATCATCCTTGTGTACAATTAATTGTACAAAAGGTGCTCCCTTCGAAAAAAAAAGTGCAGTGCAAAAGGGCGAAAGGCCATGTATGCATGCATGGTGAGCCAACGCACAACGAAACCAACGGACGTTGGATATGACTGATGACTGCCTCTACTTTCTTTTTTGTATTTTTTAGAGAGAGCAGCAGCTGTTTTTGAGTCGTATATAGTATATATAAAAATAAAAAGAGGATGAACACACGTGCAGTACAGGCACCGATAGCTAGCTAGCAACTTCTGTTGTGTCCTTGTGCATCGATCACGCGAACTCGGGAAGCAAGCAAGCCATGCACCCGGTGCCACCGCGATCGTCGTCGACGTCAAGCCCCAGCAGCATGGGAGGAGGGTCGTCAGCAGGCGGTGTACACGGTGTGGAAGCGCTCCAGCATGGGCTTCCAGGGCACCGACGGCTTCTCCGTCTACGACGCCGCCGGCAGTCTGGCGTTCCGCGTCGACAACTACTCGCGCCGCCGGAAGCTCTTCGCCGGCGAGCTCCTCCTCATGGACGGCCGCGGCGCGCCGCTCCTGGCCCTCCGCCCGCAGGTACGTACTCGCTCTGGTTTATTGATTGCGTGTGCTTGCGCTGTTATGTTAGGGACGACAACGATTGATCGCATCCGACCCATAGCATGCATCGTAGATTTTTACTATCTCAGTATATGGATGATCTTCAATTCTGTGAATCCGGAGAAGAAAATGCGCAATCTTTCTTGTTATGAGGTGGGCAAAATTAAAGATTCAAAGATATCTGCTTGGTGTCTGGCATCATTTCTTCTAGATCATGCAATGCCATCAAAAGCCATCAATTCGGTAATATATCAGAATCCATTCTGCTCCAAAGATTTGCTAGTTGTACTAATCAACACGAGATCAAAGATCGGGAAAGTTAAATATGCCCTCAAGAGCATGTGCTCCCACACCCATAACCCTTAAAAGATCTCATAGCCCTCTGCAAAATACAACGAACTAACTGCAGAAGCCTGCAGACAGATGACAGATGCTGCCTGCAAACTTGCTTCTACTTGAAAACAAAAAACCACACAAGCACTATCGTTCAAAAGCCTGCAAACAACGAAAATGCCTGCCTTGGTTTCTCTGATACTATGGCTCTTGCTCATATATAGTTTGTTTGTTTTCTTCACGCGCTTTGAAATAAATGTCATTAACTAACTTATCACTAGTTATTACACCCTTACAGCTGTAAACTGTAATAACAGAAGCGACAACAGCTTCAAAATAAAATTAACCACCTTTCCTATATATCAGTCGCCTGAAATATGTGCTTCCATCAGGCGACGCTTATTCTCGAAGATAGACATGTGCCTATTCTGGTTAATATTGGGTCCGTGGTTCCTATCGGGTCTGGGCTCCAGAGACTGCACCCGCAAACACTAAACATACCGGCGCGTCAGGAAAGGAAGCGGAGTTCCTTGCGCTCGAGGGGGGCGATTTTCTAACGAACTCCGGCCTCCATCCCGTCGAGGCGCGTCGGAGCCTCGACCTCGCCGATTGTAGCCTCGCTCGTGTCCATGCCGCTTGTGCTGCCTTGCTTTGAGGTTTGTTTCTATTTTTCCCGCTTTTTCTGATGCAATTTTCGCCTAATTGATTTTGTTACAGGTTTCAGTTTGGGATGCTTGTAAGAATGGGATTCGTATGAGAAATGGTTGCTGCTGACCTTTTTCTGTAACAACCCTAAAAATTTCAAACACCAAAAATACCAACCATCAAAATTTTTTTTCCAAATTAACCTCATATTTGTGTGCATGCATGTAGGAAGGTAAATATTTCTTGCAAACAACATACTAAGTTACTCGACCATTATTCATGAGAAGCTAATTTAGACATAATGTTCCATAATGCATTTTGGATTTCCATTGAATTTATGAGTGCTTAATCTTAAATCACTAAATGAATATACATGCATACACATACATGTAAATATGTACACAGGTGATGTATTAACAAACACATGGAAACAACCCCAAATATAAGTGCAGGAATATATACAAGTATATATATAAATTCAAAGTATACATATGTAAGAATATATGAAATTAGAAAATAGAAAGGAATAAGAGAAAAAGAAAGGAAAAATGAAAAAGAACAAATCAGCCCGAGCCGGCCTGATGGCCCAGCCCAGCCGAGCCCACCCCCTCTCCCCCTCACCGCACGCGCGCGCCGAACCGCTGAAGGGCCGGCCCACGCACCTCACCAGGACGCTACGGCCCGGCACCGCGCGCGCCTCGCCGATCCTCTCACCCGCCGCTGACGAAATGGCCCCACCTACCAGCGCCTTCCCTCTCCCTGTTCTTCTTCTTCCTCGGGCAGTCACGCGAACCGCGAGACTCCGACCCCGCACGGGCGACACGCCCACACTAGTGGCATGAACTCGGGCCCACAGTGTCCCCCGGATGTCCCCCGCTGCCTTGGCGACCACGAAGCTCCCTGCACAGCTCCTAGCCCTTCGATTTGGACCGCGCCGCATCACGGCCGCCCGCCATTGTTGCTCGACGTCCATATAAGGCCGTCCAGAGCCCTAGGGTTCCCAAAGCCCCGCCGCCGCGCCGCGGCACTCTACCACCCCCACAAGAGAGATGCGAGAGGGAGCCGAGGAGGAACGGGGCTGCCGAACGCCGCTGGGACTCCGCCGGAGCTCGGGGAAGGCCACCGGAGACCGTGTGCGGCTGCTGGAGCCGGAGATGAAGCCGGCGTCGCCAACGGGGAGCTGCGCGGCACTGCAAACCTTCAGCACGGCCTCACCTCGCCACTACATCGCTAGCCTCTCCCCCTCAAGCCCACGGTGAGCACACCCCTTTTCTTCCCCAACCTCGGCCTACTCTGGCCATGGCGCTCGGAACCTCGAGCGCGCAGGCCAAGGGTCGTTGCCGACCCCGGATCACACCACACTCACGCACACGCGGCCTAGCCAAGCCAATCGGACATACGAAGCCTGGAACGGCTGTGTCGGACCTCGCCGTCGTGACCAAGCTTGTGGAGCGCTGCCGTCTCGTCGGCGTTCCCGCACGCTGAATCCACCAACCCGCCCACCGATTGACCGGGGAATTTTGCCATACCACGCTCGAGCCAAACCACGTAGAAGAGCCAGCCTAGGATGATCCCGAGTATATAGCCCCGTTTGAGCCGAGCACACCGGAGCGCCGCCGTATTGCGTGCGTTTCGGACAAACCCGACCGCCATGGGACAAATGGGCAAGCCTCTATGCTTCGCCAAGACTTCCTCGACTTGACCAAGTAGACAGGTGAACTCGAGACCGCTTAGAAAACCCTAGCCATGGACACAGAGACCTCGCCGGAGTTCCGCCGCGCGACTTTACCACGAAGCGGACTCTGCCATACCGTTTGGTAGTCGCTGGTGAGTGGAAGATCCTCCCTGCGATGCTAATTGAAGAAAGGGACGCCCAATTGACCCCGTCCGCGAGCCTCGCTACCTCGCTGCTGCTCGCTGCCGTCGGTAGCATGCTGCCGCCGTGGCTAGCCCCCACTGGAACCCCTATTGACCCCACCTACGCCCTTGCTGCACACGCCGGAGCCCCGTGGAGACGAAGCAACTCCCCTGAAGCTTTGCCAGGACTCCCCGCGGCGGGCCTGCCGCTGCCGCCGCGTCGGCAAGCCACCGAGTCGCAGAGACCATCCGCCAGACACCTCGGAACCTAGCCATGACTTCACCACTGCATCCGGGGAGCCGCCGCAAAGCCGTAGAGCTCATCCATGACTGTGAGACCGCCGCAGCACCATCCTCGTGCGACCTCGCCGCCAGCGGGAACCACCGCCGCGTGCTGAGAGGGAGAAAGGAGGAGAGGAGACTGGCCACCGTCTGTTCACCCGGTGCACCATAAACCCAGAGCAGAGTAGTTCGCGTGGGCGCAGTCCACTGTAGACTGAACCTTCGGTCCACTGGACCAAAGCCAGGAGACCACCGTGAACCGGCCCCATGAACTGAGCCCGCTGCGGGCCGAGACCTGCCGCGTGGTGCCGGTCTTTCCGGGACGGATACCCTGTGTGGATTGAAATTCCGGGACGGATACTCTGTGTGGATACCTGCCGCGTGGTGCCGGGGCAAACAGGTGATTCCGGGACGGATACCCTGTGTGGATTGAAATTCTTCCCTCTCTACATAATTGTCGTTCACGCTTTCTAAGAAATAAATTTGACTAATTTTATATAAAATATTAATATTTATTGTACACAATTAATATCATTAGATAAATCATTGAATCTATTTTTTTAATAAATTTATTTGGAGATACAAATTTAGTCAAACTTACGGCATGAAAACTAAAAACGATAGTTATTTAGGGACAAAGAGAGTATTCACAAAGCCATGTATGCTAAATATTTGACTGAAATTAACATTTACTAGTATAGTAGTTTTATATATGTGTTTTCGAAGGAGAATTTAAAATATTATATTATATATACATGGACATTAATGAATCCATTATCTAAAAAAAATACATGGACGTTGGTAGCAATGAAACATTGTTTGTGGCACTATGAAATGCGCGCCCTAAATAGTTTCTTGTGTCATTGTACAATTTACTAACCATCACATTCTATTCTAGTTTTGTGTTTTCTTTTTCTACAGCATTTTATCGGCTATATTTAAACCCACATAGCAAAAGTTATGTGTACATATATTTATAAAAGCCAACATATTATGATTTAGATCGAATTTAGAGAGTATAAAGTAGAGTGGCACTACCTACTCCACTACAACTAATTAATTGTCACATTACACATGACAAACTTGTCTTCCTTTTCTATAAAGAGTCTGAAAGGTCAAGCATTGCAGCCTACGGAGTCCAGATGATAAGGAAAGAAAATGTGTCCGTGGGGGCGGCAACTCGATCCGTTTTGTTTGGTAGGCTGGTAGCCCTCACAAGAATCCTGTTGCTTTTAATTTCAGTCAAGGAAAACAGATGCTGCTTTCAACATTCTCTAGAGCTTTTTGGTGACGCGTGTATGGTACTGTTGGCAAGCATGGCAGTGCGTGCCGAAGGCCGAAGCTAGGCACGCTTTGCTTGCCTGTGACGAGTCGTCGTCACTGGTTTGGCTCCTGTTGGCTGTTGCTTATCATCAACCACTATATTACAGAAACACATTGTATAATTTTCTGACTAAAATTATACAATTTCTAGGAACCATTTCAGCTAAATCATTCCAGGAACCGAACAAAATAGTATTTTTCTGACTATATGCGTCTAGTGCGCCCTGTTCGTTTGACCAATCATCAATTATTTTCAGCCACAAAATAGTATTTTTCTCTCACAACAAATCAGCACTAGTCAAAATCATCGTTTATTTTCAGTCTAAACGAACAGGGCACGCTAGACGCATATATTCCAAGCCTATTCCTGTATAACCGAACATAGTCTAAGCTTGTATAGTTGTATTATTTTATTTCTAAATAAAAACAGCTCAAATAAAAAACCGGATGAGATGAGGCTTGCAATATAGAAGCATTCAAACACGGACGCACTATGAGGCGGTACACACGGCAGCAAAATTGTTTATATAGCTAGAGAGTATCTAGCACTAGTACTAGTACAGAAAAGCCTTTTGATCCATATTAAGTTTTGGCTTTACTTTTGGTATTTGTTATTTTATATTCGGGACTAAAGACCTTTAGTCCCAACTGGGTTGATAACACCAATCTAGACTAAAGGTAGACCCTGACTTATCAGGACTAGTAATAAAGGGTCATCTCACTTCTACATAACTTTTTACCGAGGCGGGCAAATCCGATTAACCGAGGCGGACATCACAACCGCCTCGGAGTAAAAGTCTCAGTAAATCGATTCTTTTCCGAGGCGGTTAGAATACCCGCCACGGTAAATCAAGTAGAAAAAACAAAAAAAGAAAAAAAAATCCATGGGCAAGCCCAGCGAGCCCATTCACACGGGCCTGCTGAGCCCATCCACCCCGCCGCGACCGTAGCTGCTCGCCGGGACCCGCCTGCCGCCGCATCCGCGTCGCCGGCGACCGGATCCGGCCTCCTAGCCACCGGATCCGGCCGCCTGGAGAAAGAGAGAGGAATAGAGGGGAGACAGGCACTGGGAGATCCGCCGCGCCGCCCTAGCCTGAGATCCGCCACCGTGCCTCCCTGGCTGAGCCACACGTGGCATGGCCGCCCTGGCCGAGCCGCCACGGGGCTGGGCCGTCGCGCTGCCCTGGCCGGCCGTGCACGCCGCCTCGGGGCCGGGTCGCCGCGCCGCCCTGGGAAAGAGGGAGAGGGAGAGAGAGGGAGAGGGAGAGGGAGGTGCCGCCGCTGTTGTGCTCGGGAGGGAGAGAGAGGGCTGACCGGCTGAGGGAGGGAGAGAAGTGCTGGGTTAGGGTTTCACTTATTCATGTCTCGTTTATATATTGGACACAGTAGTGGGTTGGTGTGAGCTATCGGGTTGGGCCTTATTTACTGAGACGATTACTTTAGAATGCCCGCCTCGGTTAATGATTTACCAAGACGGTTAGTTTAAAACCAGCCGTCTCGGTTAATCTATATTAACGGAGGCGGGCATTAATCGGTTAATCGATTTTACGAGGCAGTTTTTTAACCGCCTTGGTTAATAAAAAATAACCACCTCGGTAAATGTCAGGTATTAATGTCTCTCTCTCTCTCTCTCCATTCTAAATCATAATATGTTTGGCTTTTATATAATATATACATAATTTTTGCTATGTATTTACATTAGTCTTTATTAGGTGCAAAGTTACACATGTAGAAAAGCAAAAGAGAAAAAACAAACTTATAGTTTGGAACCGATAAAATACTGTAGAAAAGGAAACAAAAATAGGAGAGTATGATAGTTAGGAAATTGTATACAATGGCACAAAGAAAATGTCATGTGCCACAAATAATGTTTTCTTGCAACCAACGTCCATATCTAAATGCAATGTGATATATTAAAGGTTCCTCATGAATATATATATATATATATATATATATATATATATATATATATATATATATATATATATATATAATTTCAGCAAAATGGTTATTAGCATATGTGGTTTTTAAGTACTATATGTGAATATATGTATATTCCACGCACAAGATTGGTTGACGGGGATCGGAGGAGGTGTAGCTGCTGGTGAAGCCAGACTGAATCGATAGTAGCTGTACGAAACAGGACGTGAATAATGCCCGTAGCTATTCCGTTATGCCGTTACGATTTTGGTTCTCTTCGTCGCCGACCACTAGTTCCGCGTCACCGAGAATAAACTTTTGCGCAAGCTGTCGAGAGCTGATGAGTGATGAGGGCTACAAATAAAATAAAATCGAGTGGATGCGAACTGATGAATCTGGTTCCTCCTCTTCTCACCCACGGCAAATGCAAATGCAATGCTGCGTCTGCGTATATGCTGCCTTACCCTGATCGATTCACGCCGGGAAAATAGGCCGAGAAATATTCGTTCAGTTGAAAAATTGCAAGAAGAAAAAAAATATTCGCCGCCAACTTCCCTTCCCTTCCGGTGCTCCTCCTCCACTTTGAATCTGGGATGCTGACGTCAGCGAGATGGTCACCTGTCACCAGAGGCCGGAGCAGGGCCTGGGCCCCACATGCGAGCGCTGTCTTCTCCGCGCGGTCGCCCCCGCCCGGTATAAATTCCCACGCTTCTCCCCCAATTCCTCTCCACCTCCATCCACATCCAGCCCCAAGCTCCACTCCAAGCGCAGCCAACAAACAGAGGCTCCTTGCTTAGCTTCGCAGACCTAGCCGCCATAGCAAGCTTGGCCGGCCGAAGCAGAGGCACCTGAGGCAGAGAATCTAACAGAGGAGGAGTGATGGCCAAGGTTCACCCCAACGCCGTGGCTCCACCAGCTGAGCCCGGCACGCCCGGGGCCCCGGCCAACGCGGGCGAGGGAGAGCCGCCCACGGTGCTGACGGTGTGGCTCAAGTCGCTGCTCTTCAACTGCGACGGCTTCACCGCCTTCGACGCCAGCGGCGACCTCGCCTTCCGCGTCGACTGCTACGCCGGCTCCCGCCGCCGCCGCGCCGACGTCGTGCTCATGGACGCCACGGGGAAGCCGCTCCTCACGGTCCGCCGCAAGACGCGCCTCGGCGTCGCCGAGCGCTGCTGGATCATCTACGACGGCGAGGCCGACAAGACGGCCACGCCTCTGCTCTCCGTCCGCCGCCGCCACTCCTCCTCCGCCGGCCGCCGCCTCCTCGGCGCCACCAGCGCCTGCAAGACGCTGGCGCGCGTCGCCACACCGCCGGGCGCCGCGGCGTACGTGGTGGAGGGCTCTTACGGGAGCCGCGCCTGCGCGGTGCGCGACGCCGCGCGCGGGGGCGCCGTCGTGGCCGAGGTGCAGAGGAAGGAGGCCGTCGGCGACGACGTCTTCCGCCTCGTCGTGCCGGGCCCGCGCCTCGGCACGCCGCTCGCCATGGCGCTCGTCATCGCCCTCGACGACATGTTCCGCGCCGGCGCCGGCGGCTGGTCGCCGCGGTCGCTGCTGCGCAGGACCTTGTCGGCGTAGTACTACTACTCTTTTTACCAGTAGTAAGTAGTTCGTACAAGTAGCTAGTAGTAGTAGAAACTGAGGGAGGGAGTCGAGCCCACGTGTCAGGGAGTGGCTCTTACAAAAGACCCCGGGCCCAGTTGTCAGCTTCACCAGAGTTTTTATAATTATAATGCAAAGCTGCTGCAGGGCTAGCGACTGCAGGGAGAGCATTCTCTTGTCTTTCTTTTTGTATCTTCCTCTAATATAGATAAAAGCTTTTGCTACCCATTAAAAAGGAAAATTTATATATTGCTCTAGTCTAGTATAGGTCAGACAAATCTTGGCATTAATTTTGTCTATCTTCACGGTATGTAGTGCATGCTGTGTCAGTTTTCCACTGAGAGTACCTTGGATACGATAAGACACATGTACAGCAGCAGGGATGTGATGCGCCATGCATGTAGGCGCACACCAGCTAAGTACGTGTTTTGTATGCAAGGGATAGATTAAGGCCCGTTTAATTCTATTTCAACTTCCAATCAAACTGGTAACATCAATTTTTGGACATATGCATAGAACATTAAATATAGATAAAAACTGAAACTAATTTGACAGCTTAGCAATATATTGTCTCACGAATCTTTTAAACCTACTTGGGACATGATTTAACACTTATTGAAAAAAATAAAATATTGCTACAGTGTTTCTAAATTCCAACTGAGTGTACCTAAACGGGCCAAACAAATTGGTAACGTATCAAATGTAAACTAACCTCTCCGTGCAACCATGCAAACTTTTAATCTGAATCACATGATGTTGATCCAAGTAACCACGGGGGAGAGGTGGAAGGGGGGATTTGCAAATGTGTGATTAAGAGCGGACGGTTAAGCGTAAAATTACCCAGTCCCCTTGCGCCCCTTAGATCAACATCATATAGCTCAGATTAAAAGTTTGCAAGTTTATACGAAATGGTTGGTCTGCTCTAGATATATTCCCAAACAAATTAACTAGTTTGTAAATGAAGAAAATATTTATGTACATGTATCAAGAAGTCAACAGGTAGGTCCGTAGGTAGGGCGCAACCAGTTTACAGTCACGAAACCTCCGTGATTAAAAAAATTATCAGGACACTGCCTGGATTTTACTAATTAACAGTTGGTTGGGTGTATACCCCACTACTATTTAAGTATTACTACCCAGATCACTGCTGGAAAATCGAAATTCCCTGACGGTGCACTTATCGTCAGGAAAAATGAAAATACCATAAGAAAAAATCGAATTTTAATTTTCCTGACAGTACACCGTCAATAAATAACCGTCAGAGCTAGCTCGACAGGGAAATGGGAAATTGCTTGACGGTTAACCGTCAGGGAAATTAAATTTAAATTTCGTGACGGTGAGTTACCTACAGGAATATTGTAAAACCGTCAGAGATAATTTAATTTCCCTGATGGTTAGAACCGTCAGAAAAAATGGTATACCGACAGAGAAAATAATTTCCTTGACTGTGCAAAACCGACAGGATATATACATATTTACCCTGACAGTGAGCAAACCATCAAAAAATTTACATTTTCCCTGTCGGTGTTAAACCGCCAGGAAAAATACCACCGACAGGAAATACCATAATAGCCTTTTCCATATAATCTAAAACAGATATATATATTTAATATAATATACACAGAATCGTGGATACCGAAATAAATACAATAACCATCATGTATATAGATAAATTAGTATATCATAAATCCATTACATACACATAGATGTCTTTTGCATCAATATTGGTAAATACATGAGATGTCCAAATATTTTTTTTTTGAAGTTTCAACAGGAGGGGGGGGAGGGGGCGGGAGTACTCCCCGAAGTTTCACCGGGGGGAGTACTCCCCACCTGAATATATTAAAAAAGGCCCAAAACGGCAGGTTTACAAAAGGTTTGGGGAGGGGGGAAATAAAAAAACAACACCACCAGGCGCCCTAGCACCAAGGCGAAAGTGGCAGAACCACAAAGGAACAAGGGAACACTAGCGAGACGCTGAGACTACTACACCAAAGCACAAAAGCTCTTCAACGATGCCTCCAGGGAGGTGAATGACGCCGTAACGTAATCATCGTGAGCCAAATTCTTTCGCCCGAGCCATGTGCCGAGGAGCAGCAGGAGCAGCTACAAGGCCCTTCAACGACGCCTTCAAGAAGGAGAATCTCGTCGCTGGCTCAGATGAGTCTGAGCTGAGCTTTCGCTCAGAACCTTTGCCAATGCCTTCGAAGACCCACCCGCAACTGAAGGTGGTAGCCAGTCGCCGCCACACCATGCGGAGCCTATCGGACTAGCCCACGATGATGGGAGGCGCGCACCGGCAAACGTCAAGCCTGAACATGGAAGAGAGGCGGGCGTCGGCCACCTCCACTCTGTGCGGAGCCATTCTGGACTAGCCCGAGACAAAAGGAGGCGTGCACCGATAAGCGTCCTCGCCTGGACTGTGGGGGTTGTCGGCTGCCGCCACACCGCGCGGAGCCGCGCCCGCGACGGTGGGAGGCACGCGCCGACAAAGCTTCCCTCACGTGCCGGTCGCCGCCACACCGCGCGGAGCCACACCCGGACTCGCCCGTGACGGAGGGAGGCGTGCACCGGCAAGCAAATGCCCAGATGAGGGGAGGTGCCGGTCACCGCCACACCACACGGAGCCGCTTCCGGACTCGCCCGCGAGGTGGGAGGCGTGCACTGACACCACCAGCACGCTGTCACCCATGAACTTGTCAAGGCCGACGTCGTCGCTGTGGCCAAACCGCGTTGTGCCCTCCCGAGGGGAAGGCACCCACGAACACATAGCCCCACCACCGGCAAGCCCGCGTCCAAACAACGCGAACGTGCCACAGTTGTTGGCCCCTGCACACGAACGCGTAATGGGCGCGCTGACCCACCGCCGGCATGCCCACGGCCGAACCGCACGCCCCGCGACGCTGCAGAACCACCCAGGTGGAGTCGTCGTCGCCCGTGGGCCGCTGCCACACAGGTGACCGCCGAGCAGCGCCCTGCCCAGGTCGCCGCCCAGTAGATCCGGCCGCCGGACGAGGTGGCCGGCCGTTGCCGTGCTGGTCGAGCTCCCTGGGGGCACAAACGAGTGCCCCCAAGGAACCCGTCGGCCAGGGATGGAGGTGTCAAATCAAGGCCCAGGAGGCCCTAATCCGCCATGCCAGCCGCCCGAGGTCGCCCTTGTCGATGGAGAAGGAGGGAGGGGCTGGAGGGGGACAGCGGCCGCCGCTACGCAGATCCACCGGAGACGAAGGAGAAGGGCGGGAGGGAGCCGGAGCCGGAGCGGATCCGGAACAAGGGTGGCCGGATCCAGTCAAGGTGGAGCCGGAGCCGCCGCCACGCCGGAGGAAGCTAGCGCCGCCGCGCAAGAGAGAGCCAGCGCCGCCGCTCCCTGGCTTCATGCCTCCTCCTTCGCGCCGGAGCAGGAGCGTGGCCCGCGGCTTCGCCCCGCCGCCACCTTCCTCGCGTGTTGCGCCGGCTTCCGGGCTGCACACTCAGGCGGCGGCGAGGCAGAGTTGGGGAGGGGAGGGGTGGCGGCGGCCGGCTAGGGTTTCGCCCCGAGCCTCCCGCGCGAGGGCGACGCGGAGCGCGGTCCTTGAATATAGATCCATGTCCAAATATTTAGTACCCATCTAACCAAAATAACTTCCCCAAACCACCACCAGTACTAGCTTTGCTTCCACACCATGAGAACTAGCTGAATGTTAGTGCTAGGTCTCAACATCCACATCACTAAGTACTAGCTAAACGTTACTACCCACCTAATTGTATGCCCACACAAACACTTCAAAAGGTGAAATAACCATTCAGTCTTGAATGAGACCAGCACCAGCACCTCCACATCCACATTTGCAAGGTATAACCTGCATAATAATTAAAAAAAACTTCTCAGCAAGAATATAGAATCATGGCTTGATAGAGTAATAGATAGAAGAAAGGAGCAGCAGATGCAAGAGACACTCTATGCCCAGTTCTATTTATCAGTAGTGTAGTGGGCTGTTATTTATCACAACTCGCACGCAAGTTTACTATGTACATGCCCAGTTCTATTTATCAGCAGTGTCGTGTGTATATATAAACTGGGAAGTATCACAGCTTGGAAAAAAGAAAAAATATAGCTACAAGCATCAGTTGTCAAATAATGATCTTGAGGCTTGATGTGAAGGCACCATCTTATGATACTAACAATCAGGTTCATTGAACAGAATACAATGTTCAGAAGTTTATTTTTCTATAAAAAGCAAAAAGGCCAACAAGGGAGGAAAATAACTCCTCCATTTAATTTCATAGAATGCTTGAGTGCCAGTACTGTAAATTATGTCAGTAACAAAGATTAGAAGACTGTACTGTACCTCGAATTGTATGCCGAACCTTGGATATAGCATGAAAATAGTCTGAAAGAATGATGAAATGTCATGAAGGATCTGCATTAAAATTAGGACACTTGCCCTTAACTATTGTGCTTAGAATAAAATTAGGACACTAACAATCCATTTATGCTTCATCTATTCAATAAGTTCAGACATTTCCTATCTAGTGAAAACAATAGAACATCCTACCTACTACAAAGCAGTGTATATATGAGAAACACCACACTGCTTGCCAACAGAAGTCCAAACTGCTCAACGCATAGACAAGATCATTCACTGTTGGTGGTACTAGTCTCACTGTGTGCCAGAAGATGGTAAGAGGAGAGGTCGTAGGTGTAGGTGTACCTCTCACCGTCGACGGCAAGCGCTGCTGGCTTAGGGTTGCGCCAGATCTGAATTATTACAATTATTTTTATGCTAATTTGGAGATAGAAGGATGAATTATCCATAGCAAACAAATTATTTTTTTCATCCATCTCTGGATATGGCCTAGAGTGAAACATATGAGCATAAGTATAAATTTTATAATGCTCTTGGAATCTTATTGGAGGTATGCACTGTTCTATTTGGAATTACTTTCAGTAAGCGCGCAGAAATTCATTTAAACTATAGAACATATAAAAACGGTTCCAAAAATTTTGAAACTTCTACACAACAGTATGTATGTAGCCTATTTATGTACAAAAAAGTTTAGAGAATGAAAGATATTTTTTAAAGGTTGTTTCACAAGGTGCTTTCTCTATATACATAAATGAAAAACAAACATATACAAAAAGAACCAATAAATAATAATTGGGTACCAAAAATGTTGTTAATTGGTAGATCATTTAGAATGAACCAGGAAAAAGAAACATATCATTTGGAGTTAGCTTGGGGGAGAAAGACAAGTTACAAAATTTTACTGCAGATTAAAAAGAGAAAACCTTCTGTTCATGTTCTTGAGTTCTAGTATTTTTCCTGAGTGTTTTCAAAAACCGTCAAGGTAGTTCGAAACCGTCAAGAAAATCCCATTTATCCTGACGGCTTATGTAATTTCCCTGACGATTTTGTGCACTCACAGGTTAATTAGGAATTTCTCTGACGGTTATTTCATTTTCCTATGTGTTTTCCTAAAACCGTCAAGGTAATGCTATTTACCATGACGGTTTATGCAAGAACCATCAGGGAATTTTGAAACCGTCAGGGAATTGTAAGTTTCCAGTAGTGAGATGTCTTTCTGTAATGCAGGGTGAAGTAAGCCTTGACCCATGCATGAGTCTCTTTTGTGGTGTGTGAGCTCGTGTTGTTGCAGCAAGTGCGGTTATATTTTATACAAATATATGCATCGGCTCAACCTCAAATCTTTAGTCAGGTGAAATAAAGTGAAACAACAGACTAAAGATGCAGGAAGATGATCTACTTAATTATAATGACGCGTTGAGTAAAAAAACAAAGTCTAACTGACTGTTCGTCTAAAGAAGAGTGAAATTCACCATATGTTCTTAAAATTGTCTACAGGTTATATAGGTCCCTAAAGTTTCTATTTTTTATATAAAAGTTGTAGCTCTATAGGATCAACAACTTTTCAGTTTTGAATTTTTTATTGCAAATTGTTTATATTTTTTTTTTGAAGTTGTTTGTATCATTTTTAAAAAGAATCCTAAACAATTTCAAATAAAAGAAATCAGAATTTGAAAGTTGTGGCTCTTACGAGCACTACAACTTTCGTATAACCGCATACAAGAAAGATATTATCTTTACAAAATCCCAGTACATGATTAATATGATATTGAAACTTTATATTCTTTTTTAATCATCTTAACCACCTCAAATGAAGGATTTGTAGATCTTACCAAGACCTACAAATTTTTTAAATACAAAGATTTTTTTTATAGACACCACACAAGAAAGATATGATTTTTTAAGACGACAAGTCTGTTATGCTATTAATATACTGCTGAAACTTTTTTTTAGCATCTTAACAATCTCAAATGAAAAAACTATATAAAACTAGAAAGGTATATACATATCTAATAGAGGGATACAAATTTCATACAAGTATCATCTTCATCCGAAGTCGTATGAGGAAAATATGATTTTTCAAAATTGAGCTTTATCGCTGACATTTGAGTCGAATCTATCTGATCCATGTAGGGGCTTGCCACCCCGGGTTTGAGTTCTCAAGTTGATGTGGATATCCGCATTTTCATGTATTTATTCTAGGACTTAAAAACCTATTTTATTTCATGATTTAGCCGTACTGTTTCTTTCATTGGTAAGCGCCATTGATGGTATGAATATTTGCGTCTATACTTTGATTCGAAAAAAATTGTGAAATAAGCATACAAGTCCCCTGTTGCAACAGATGAATATTATCACAATATTTAAAAGACTAATAAGGCTTGTTTTAGATTAGTTGATTTGGTTTCATGGTTTGTGCTTTCGAATTTGTGAGCTCTCATGAGGCATGCTCCCTCCATCTCAAAATAAGTGATGTTTTAGGTTTGGCCTAAGTCAAAAAAATTGAAGTTTCATCAAATTTATAGGAAAGAATATTAATAGGTAGATTTAAAAATATATTTTATGATAAATCTAATTATTCTCATTTGATATCATAAACATCAATACTTTTTTACAAATTTAGTCAAACATGAAATGGTTCGACTTAGGAAAAACCTAAAACATCACTTAGTATTTTGGGATGAAAGGAGAGAGAGAGTATATTGTAAAACATGGTTGGTGGTGCTCGCTGCATTTTCATTTCTTGAGGGATACCTAACAACCGAAGACATGGGCATGCATAGACCAGGGTACGAATTGCACGTAAGGAGAGAAAGGATGATGTACATTTCCTCCTCTATGTTGCTCTGATCATTGCTTGTGTTTTATTCATTCATGTTCCATGATTAACTGGTGGACCCCTCAAAATTCTAGCTACTTCTCCTTCTCTGGATATGTATGGATGCGCGTGTCGATCTTATCCAGCACTAGAAATATTTGAGCAATAAGGATGCAATTTGGCACAGAAATACCCTTGTTGCTAGCTCAACGTATGCACAGTGATCATATGGTTTTTTTTTTCTGCTACCTACTACTTCTCTGCCTGTTAGCTTTGTTTACTGTTTTATTTTCATGATCATGATTTTTTATGCTATTTTTATGATAATTGATTGATTGATTGGATGAGGATCAATCACTTTAATAAGTTCCATCTGTTCACAACCAAAGTTTCCTCTCCCAAACTTGCAGCATTATCTAGCTGCAAATATATTTATCCTACTCCAGTTGTTTTCGCTACCTCAAGATGCTGCACTACAACGATTTTGGACATGAGATGGAACACTCCAAATTAAATGCCCCATCGATTGGCTTCCGCTGGCGTATACGGATTCAGATCAGTACAGAATAAGCAAGGAGACACATCCTTTGAGGAGACATTCTTCGGAGAGCGTGAAATTCAGCACGTCTTTGAAGTTGTTAACCTGTCATATAGGTTTCCAAAGTTTTAAAATGCATTTTCATTTTTGTCCCGAAAGTTACTTCGGGTCTCATTAAGGTCCAAAGGGACGTTTACTCGATCTGGTAGCTGACGTGGTAATGTGGTATATTGACTAAGAAACTTTACCGATTGAGCTTACTTTATATAGTACTTATGTTATTTGAGATACGTATAGCACCCCCACTATAGTATTCACAGTACACCTTGTAGCAGCAAACTAAACATACTAGAACATCTAGTGTTAAAAACACAGCATTGGTCTACGGACCAATATATATAATAATTATGGAGTGGAAAGTAGAAACGGTTCAAACATGAATGGATGATGATGCTATTTTTGTTTTATGGTAGACTATATAATAGTGCAGCGGATATATCCAGATAGGCCTTTCTCCAACTCCAAGCATGGTTGTTTGTTGATCATCAACAGATAATTAAAAAAATAACAAGACCAAAAAGGGGAAAAAAAAAAGTGGAGTGGATTGAAGGGAACTCCAACCCTAGCTCCTACGATGTCGGTAAGGGGAAGGAAAGGACGGGTACTCATCAGTGAGAGAAACCAAGTGCGTTCCGGCATTCCCATGGCTCCATACACGCGTCAGCAGAGATCCGAGACGACTCGAGAGAAAGCTGAAAGCAGCCATCCATGGTTTCCTTGACCTAAGTAATTAAAAGCCACGCACAGGGGAATGTTGTATGTCGGCAAACAAAAAGGAGTTTGGTTGCGTGGCACCTCGAACACAGATTTTCCTTGCCCTATAGCTACTACAGTACTACTCCTACATTTATGCTACTCCTATGTAAATGTGCGATAAGGCCAATCTCAAAGGGCTTTCATGGGGTTTCATGCAGGTTTTTGCATGAAACTAGGAGGAGAGAGAAGGGAAGGGTTTCATCCTCTTGAAACTTATCTGCACTGTTTCCAAAATATTGGAAATAGCGTGAAACCTGCACTAAGAGTTTATTTTGTTTCATCTCGATTTTTTTCTCTGAGAAGAGAAATGATTGGAACATATGACACTATAAATAGTAAAATAAGAAAAAAAATCGTGCCATAAAACATTACACTGTGAAAGAAACCCATTTCATATCAAAGTTTCATACGTTAAAAACTGTAAGTAAAACTTACCATTGAAATTGGCCTAATTAACATTTGTTGGTTTTGGGTGCGTTTGTGGGTGAGGGAGGTGGACTGTAGAAGCAGGACGCGTGCGAGTGCGATGCTCTTTATTGACCTCACTCACTCCACTCACCGACTCTGTTCCCTGTTTGACGAGCATTTTCTAGATTATATAGTATGCACCGAGAATATCTTGGAATATAGCCCTGTGATTCATCACAATATATGATGACAGTTACTAATCACGAAGATGTAAAATTTAAAGGTGGTAAAGTTTTGGCACCAAAAATTTTAATAAACAAGTTTTGCCATTCCAAATGATATACATGGCCATACCGGTATGAGTATCACTGTAGTACTTTTCCCAAACAGAGTGATGAGGTCAGAGGCGTCGTCACTCCACTTCTCCTGGAATTTTTTTTATTAACCCTTTTTTAAAAGAATTTCTAAAACTAACACCGTTTTTTTATTTTTAAAACTAACCCTTTTGGCCGCGCCATTGCTTATGGCGCGGCAAAACCCAACTGCCGCGCCACATGCAACGGCGCGGCAGCTCGTCCAGCGTGGCACCAGGCCGCTGCCGTGGCCGGGCGCGGGGCCCACCCTGACGCGCCAAGCCGCCTGGCGCGTCAGGCTGCCGCGCCAACCCGCCTGGCGCGGCAAGCCTGGCATCAGCACGCGCCCGAGCCTCTCCTTCCTCCTCTCTCTTTTCCTCCTCCCTAGCCCGAGCGCCCGACCTCCGCGCCGCCGCCGCCAGACCTCGCCGCGCCGCACAGACCTCGCCGCGCCGCCTCCGTACGGCGCCTCCCCGGCCAAAAAAAACTGCCCCCGGCCTGCCATTGACGGCCGGTGACCCTCTTGGCCCTTGTCGGCGCTCGGGGCTTGGCCCCCTCCTCTCTTGAAGGTACATTGGTGTTTTTTTCCTCTCTCCTTTTGGATTTGCACATTATGTTTTACTTAGTTTAGTTAGTTTTAGGGTTAGATTTAGTGATTAGTTTAGTATTTAGGGTTAGATCTAGTGATTAGTTTAGGATTTAGTGATTTAGGGTTAGGATTTAGGGTTAGGTTTAGTGATTAGTTTCAATACATCATAGGCTTTGCACATATTTGATTTCGATTTAGTGATTAGTGTTGGTTACAGTTACATTTGGATGAAGTGTAGGTAGTGTTTACGACATGTAAGTCTGATGTTATGTTGATGAACTTTCATGCCGTTTTGTAGATGGATTGTTTGGTCCGTCTGTTTTACGGTGGATGCGTTAGGAATGGAGAGTTTGAGGAAATGGAAGAAGAATTGGAGATGTTTGATAACCATCCTAGTTTTAGTGAACTCTGGGACCGTGTGAACGTCAAGTTTGGTGGTGATTGGTCCTTGAGAGGGAGATTTGACAGTGGCAAGACCCGGGCTCATTACGTTCTTATGCCATTGGACAATGAGAGGCATTGGCAGCGGTACTAGAGGATAATTGAAGGCTCAAACGTCGCTATGGCTGAGGTATTGATGGAGAACGGGTTCCGGAAGGATGATGCATATGACGGGTTGGCCGATGACCACTTTCATGAGAATGAAGCAATGGGCAACATGGATGTGGACGGCCAATTGACATAGGAGGCGGTTCGTCCCCCTCACACAGCTGGTGATGATGTTATGGGTGCCTTGTTAGTCGTATAAACGATGACTTTGATGTTGGGGAGTTCGAGGATGAGGAGCGGGAGGAGGAGGAGGAGCGAACAATTAGTGCTCATGATGATGATGACAGTACAGAATCCGAGGAGTCGGACGATGACGAAGGGGGTGGAGATGGTATGGGCATACCAGGACCTAGGACAGTTGGCAGTGGTGGGGCAGGTAGCAGCCAAGCACCACCAGTGATGGTTGTCCCAATTTCTAGTCAGCCTAGAGGTACGATGCCTGTTCGGCGTGAAAGAGGTTTTGATTTGTGGACAGGGGTGACGGAGGCACAGCGGTTTGTTCCACCACCCCCGTATACAGAGGCAGAAATAAGGCAGCTGAGTGCAGTGAACATCCGTCTCCCCAAAGTTCCAAACTATATGGATGTTAGCATGACAGATCAGGCAGTCTGCGACACAGGTCTCCACCTCTGTAGGACATCGCTGTACAACCATGAACAGTCGATCCTACACAAGGGCATGGTTTTCAACACAATGTCTGAGACGAAGCTATTTCTTCAGGACTATGCGGTGCATCACCATAGGCCATACACCGTGACTCATTCGGATAAGCAGTTGCGTTTTCATGTCATATGCAGAAGTGGATGCCTGTGGAGGTTAAATGCTCGGAAGCAGAAGGATGGCAAGTGGAGGGTTAGTAAAGTGGTACAACCGCACACATGTATGGATAACAAGGGGAAGGAATTTCATCCTCAGCTCACGGCTCGGTACCTTTCCCGGCGTATTTTGGGTGTAGTTGACAAGGACTGTGAGGTATCAGTGTCATTATTGTAGGCCACCATACATGGTTTCACTTCATATTAGCCGAAGTATGGCACCACCTGGCGTACGAAGCAGCTTGCGTTGCAGATTCGGTGAGGGGTTGGAAGGAAGGCTACAACAGGATCCCGAGGATATTATGTGCGATGAGCCATTACAACCCTGGATTGAAATGGTTCTTCGACACTGGTGGCAGCTACTTGCAGCACACGGATGGCAGGGTCACTCATATCCTGCAACGTGTGTTCTGGTCGTTTGCACAGTGCCAGCATGCATTCCAGTTCTGCCGGCCGGTGGTACTAGTTGATGGCACCTTTCTTACTGGGGCATATAGGGGCGTGTTGATGATGGCCGCTGCCGTGGATCCAGAGAATCAGATAGTTCCCGTTGCTTTTGCTTTGGCCGAGGGAGAGAATGTTGAGTCATGGTCTTGGTTTATGGCACTTCTGCGTGTGCACGTGCTTGGCTCGTCACGCAGGATATGCATGATCTCGGATCGTCATATAAGGCTCCTCAATGCTGCAGAAGAACACATTGAGGGTTCCCCCCTTTAGTTCATAGGTGGTGCATGAGGCATTTTGCAGCAAATTTCTAGCGGCGGCAAAGGAAAAAGGAGGTGTCCGACAAGTTGAAGTCGCTTTGTTGTCAGAAAACTAAGTACCAATTTGAGGAGACCATGAAAGAACTGCAAAAGATGCTAAATAGGGACGGGAAGGCATGGTTAGATTCCCAAATGGAACACAAGGGCTAGTGGGGCATTGGCGTATGATGAGGGTGGATTCCGCTATGGCATCATGACGACGAATTATTCTGAGTCTTTCAACCGTGTTTTCAAAGGAATACGATCGCTGCCTGTCTCTGGAATCATCGAGTTCTCGTTTAGAAAGTGCAATGAGTACTTTGTGACGAGATGGGGACTAGCACAGGTGCCCTTTTCTACAGGTTGCATATGGGGAAAGGCTGGAGCCGAACACTTGAAGGAGGTTGAAGAATGGGCAAACTAGCAAGTGTGTGAGCCGTATGGGCCAGAAAGACACATATACAGTGTAAGGGCTACTGGTGGCGCAACCCTAGGTGGTGAACGGTACAGTGGACGCAACTACAGGGTCGATCTTGAGGCCGCAAAGTGCAGTTGTTGCGTCTCTCAGATTATGCACGCACCTTGCTCTCATATGGTCACAGCTTGCAGGCACCGCGGTTATAACTACCAAGTTGAACCATACATGTTGTCCTTGTACCTTCGGGAGAACACACTAAGGACATGGGAGAGCAGTTTCGAGCCTTTTCTTGACCCATCTCAGTGGCCACCTTATGTTGGCCCTGATTACATGCCTAATCCTAACCTCTAGAAGCTTGGCAAGGGCAGGAGGAAAAAGAGACGACTAAAGGGTGACATGGACGCTATGAGAGGCGGTCGCGACGATGACTATGGTGGTGGGGATTTCAACCAAATGCCGGGGACGAACCTTTGCTCCGAGTGCCATGTAACAACCCGGGTTTTCGGTAAACCAAAAATACGAACTTTTTAAATTTTTTCTTGCAAACATGTGAAGCATGTAGTTTCTATGTCAAACCCGAGACTAACCCACTAACAAATTGTGGCATGCATATAGAACTGGTTGTAGGAGTGTGCCAGAGATCCTTAATCGGTCTAGGGTTTCGTGTCGGAGAGCACAATTTCCACCGCAAGTCCGACTCAAATCCCTGATGTTCTTCTTACCTCGAGATGCACCCGAACTCTCTCCTCGGGGACTATTCCATGCCTCCCTGTAATATCCTTATTATCTTCAATGCCATATAGATTCCTCGCTAATATCTAAAGGTCATAGATTCATGAAAGGGATAAATTCATTCTTCCTTCTCCCCTTTCTATTCACTTCTTAAATCTATGTCATTTCCTTTTTGGAATATATCTCCCCTCCATTTTTTTATATAATTAAACATCCACCAAATTCGTTGAATATTAAGAAAGGAAAATCTCCTCACTCCCCATCTGTTCCAAACCAGCCCAGCCATCTCTCTACTTCTCCCCTCGCGCAGCCCAAGCAGCAGCGCGGCCCAACACTCCACCTTCCAGCCCATCCCCTCATACACTCGCCACAGCCAGTACGGGCCACCACGCGCGCGCGGCCCAGCTCACGGCCCACCAGGCCCAGCAGCCGCCGCCCCCCCGCGCGAACCCTAGAGGGGACGCGCGCGCGTGCCGCTCCCAGGGCCGCCGCCGCCAGGATGCCGCCCTCCCCCGGCTGGCACCACCCGCGCCTCACCTCTGGATGCCCGCCACGCGCCCCCACCATGGTACGGATGCCGAGGATCGCCGTTCACACCTCCTCGAACCCTAGCCACGCGGGTATAAAGCGAAGCCGCCGCGCCATGCTCCTGTTCATCTTCTCCGCGCGGCCGCCGCCACCATGGCCGCCGCCATCAACCTCGCCTTCGACCACACGGTGCCGAGCACCTCGACGCCAAGACCCTAGCCACACAAAGCCTGGGCAGCCACTACCTCGCCTTAGCCCGCCGCCGGGCAGTTCGGCTGTTCGTGGGCACGCCGTGGCCACGCTCGGCCGCTGCTCTCCTCGCCACGACGTCGTGCGCAGACCACGACGTCCTCCATCACCACGCCGAGGCGTCACGCGACCTCGCCAGCCGAAGACCGACGCGAAGCCGCGGGCACCACTTCGAGCACGTGCAGCACCTTGCCAAGACAAACCTCGTCCACCTCGACGTCGCGCCCCCGGCCTGCTCCGCGACTACAACCCGAGCCGGCCACGACCGTACGGCGGCTGGGCTACTTCCCCCGTATCGAGCTCATCCCCGCCGTGCACGGCACCATTCCGTCACCACCGCCGGCGCCCGAGTTACCTCCTTGCCGTGACACGACCAGGCCACAATGCCCCTCTCCATCGAGCCGAGCTTCATTCTGCAGTCACCGTGCCCGCGTCATGCCAACCAACTCGCCAGGAGGCCACCAACGACCACGACCATCCCGGCACCTACTACCGGCCGCAGCTTATCCCCGTCCATGGTGATCGCGAACTCGATGTCGCCCGGCGCACCGCTCTTCGTCACGTCGAGAAGATCCGCCACCAAGCCGGGCCGTTTGAGCCCCTCTACGCCACTGAACCTCGCCCTCACCACGAAGCAGCGCTGCCGGCAACAAGCCCTACCCGTGTCAAGCGACCTGCCATCCGCAAGCCCTCGGTGAGCTAACCAAAGACCCGACCCTTCCAACCCTTGCTGCTGGCGAGATGCCGATGAGCCTTCCGCCTTCACCCCTACCTACCTGCTATCGGCCCTAGGCCGATGATCCCTCCATGTGTCCGGCCTTCGTGTCGTGTTTTCTGCAGGGACCTCATCGATCATGTGGAGCTGACGTAGTAGGCACGATGCACGCACACGCACTCGTCGTGTCCTTTGGTGGCACTCAAGCACAACGGACTAAACCCAACCAACCGGATGATAGATCATGAACGCTTGGAACAATCATGACGGGCATCGCCATCGCGTGCACCTGGGGCGCTGACGTCTCGACGGCGTTCCCGCGTGTTGTAGCTACTCAACCATGACGGGTATCGCCATCGCGTACACCTTGTCATTTGACATCGGCCTTCGTGCTGTGATTCCATGCGTTGTTGGGAACCCAGCCATACTCCGCCACCTCCTGGCTACTTGACGCCACCTTCCGCCAGCCTTCGGCCAGCACAAAGCCCCATCCGGCCAGCCACAGCCCCGCCCGGCCAGCCGCGGCCAGCAAGCAGCAGGCCACAGCTAGCCGCAGCCAGCCAATAGCAAGCCATAGCCGGCCAGAAGCTTCCAGCAGCTGGCCGAAAGGAGCCAGAACATGTAGCAACAAGCCTCACCACTTTCCTTTGACACTGACTCGGTTCGGCCTTCATGTCATAGCCCCGTTGCCAGATCTTGAGACCCCATAAATGATGCTGGACTGTAGGAAAGACTGATCGATAGATGATGTTGGACTGTTGGAGAGCCCAATTGATAGATGCTGGACGGTTGAAAAGCCAAAGTGATATACGACGCCGGACTATTGAACCGCCCTTCTCTTACTCTTGTACACCTGTCCACCATATTGAACCCTGTCCTTACGATCTGTTTGTACATGTATCTGTTGCACCCTATCCTCATGACCTATCTGTATCTGTATTTGTAATACAGGATCCATCCATCATAATGCTATGGAAATATGCTACTCCACTGTCTTGTTGTGTCGTGTCGTTGGATCTTATTGTTGGTTGTTCGTCTGTGTGCCGTGCCTTCGAGCCGGCTGTGGGATCGTACCTCGTTCGGACGTTGCGATCGCGGGATCCATCCTGCCATGACCGTAAAGCCGGGTGTAACTCGACTCCTCGCTTTTTAGTTGACCCCTTTGAGCTACGAGTGTTAGCCCCTACCTTTGACCCTAAGACGTGGTCGTGTTGGACTTGATATTGATGTCAGTATCTATGCGGATCTTACCCGCTCACATCGAGCCTATCATGATCTAGTCCTGTGGGAGATGACCTAGGGGATAACAACCGTGGAACGATGGGTGCCAACTCTCGTTGGTGTAGCTTGTGGCCGTGAGCACGCCTCGCATGACCATGGAGCTATACCCCGTGTGTTGTTCTTTGATTCTTCGTGCCCAAGCCCTCGTATGCTTGTACCCTATGCGACCGTTGTATTCCTTCGATTCTTGCGGTGACAACCGCACCGCTACAAATTCAGGAAATGACTTAGTGCCAGTGCACCCAGGTCGTGGTACCCTACGAGTGGTTTGCGCACTCGCGTCTTTTACATGTCACTCTCTTTTGACGCCCCGTCTATTCCATGGCGTGCGCGTTGGAAGAAGTAGACCACTGCTTTATTATGTTTCTCGCTCATTGTCCCCGCATAGCCCGCTCTATTCGATCCCGTCTTATCCATGGCGATTGGATCAAAGACCGGACTAACCCTTTTTAGTTAGCAAAGCTATGGTCTATATCAAGATCTTGGATCTATGCGAGTCGACTCGATTGACCGCTTAAAAACCATCTTCACTGAAGGTGTGACTGAGAATATGATATAGCTAACTCCTCTCTCTCTCTCTTTCTCTCTTGATTCTGGGTGTTTAAGCACTTGTATGATTGTACCCGTTTGAATCATAGCCTTGGTACCCTACAAGTGGATTAAACACTCGCACTATTTTGTGCAACATTTATTGTTGGTAATTCCATGTTCTTTCCTTCTGATCGGCCGTCCTCCGATCCCCGTCTTCTCCATGGCATTCGGATCGGAAGATTGTGAGCCGTGGTGTTTGCTATGGATCAGCTCTAGCCTAAACCATTTATTATAAAGCCATATTGGCTTGGCCGTGACATAAGCTTGTGCATAGCAAACCCCACTATTAATTTTTCTTTGGCCCGATGAAATTGGACATACGCCGAGAGGGCCAAATTGTGTACCTTTTAATAATTCTCCAGTATTTATGGATCTTCCCGCGTCCCATCGACTTTTTGGTGTATTGGGTGTTTTCTTGCCTTGTATTGCTTCGCGGAGTAGCCGTTTTCGGATTAGCGACGATCGGGCTGAGACCCGCCAGAGGAGGAGAATATGGACAACGACAGGAACCGTGGAGTGAAGTCACCCTGGAGGAGGTGGCCCAGCAGAACGACTACACTAACTGAGGAGTGCTCATACCACTACTTCCCCGACAACGCAGGTGTTATGGCAGCACCTTCTTTTAGAGAATCCTATTAGACATTGCATATTTAGAAATGCTAGTGCTTTATATTTACTCCTTTGCTAGCATATGATGCATGCAACTACCTAAGCCATTATTACACTGCTTGCAACCACTCTACTATACTACTCAGCTTCGCGCTCACGCTCTTTCATATATTTCTATCTACCTGCTTGCTTTCATGTTACATCACCATATTTATTAACTCCACTCGCATTATATCTGTGATGTGATGCTAGTGGTGAACATATGGGAATGGTTTGGTTTGGGATGCCAGACTGGTGGACTATGAGCGTGCTGCGTGTGTCTTGGGTGTGTGGTGAGGGTCGAGTCGACCAAGTGGGATACACGACGAGCTGTGTAAGTAAGTCTTGCCGGGAGTTGCATCTGGGCATTCCCACGAGAGATACCAGTGGCGGGTAATGGTTTATGAGGAGGTTCCGGGATGGATAGCCTGCGTGGTTTGAAACCCGTGAAAGGAGGTGCAGTGATGGCACAGGGAGAGTATCCCCTAAGAGAAGATGCCTGCTTGGTCAAACCTAGGAAGGACTAGCACCAGGTTCATGGGAATCCTTTACTGCTCACTCGTCTTCGATGGGCGGGGAACGGCTGGACTACTTGGTAGGGCGGTGCCACTACTGCTAGATTGTAAGGTGATAGGGTGGGCGGTGGCGGATGCAGGAAGTTCTCGCACTGTTCTAGATGCGCAGTACCACTGATTGAGCCCGGTACTGCGTCTCCCAGTCTCAGCGTTTCGGTTCGTGCCCGAAGTTACCCAGGGCTGAGTGGTAGGGTAGCATCGACCTAGGCAAGCAAGCACCTGGAATTCTGCCTAGATGATTGTACAGCATTGATGATGGCTAATCTTGTGAGTGGTAAAACCTCTGCAGAGTGTATGGTTGATCGATCGATACATATGCCGATTCGTCGGCTATGGTCCTTTCCTGTGAAGCTCTGACTAGTGTAGAGAGCGATATTTTTTTCTCCCCCTGGTTGATGATTGTCCGGCAGTGTGCCCGGTGTGGCAGTGTGCCGTTGAGACAGGACCCGAGAGGGAGTTGGGCCTGTCGACTGAGCATGAGGTGTGTGTCTGAGGTGGTGTACGGGTGGGATGATGGATTTGGGATAGACTGATGGGAATTGATGATATGGGTTAAAACTTGATAAACTATTATGATATTATTACTTGATACTACTTTGCATGCGCTTAGGATGCAAACCACAGCCAAATGTTAGGATCGCCAGATCCTTTGTTTTCTCTTTTCCACTAAAGCTCATCGGTGCTGACCATGGCCTGCACATATCTGGCGGTGTGCAGATTACCTGACTAACAGAGATATTGAGATAAGAAGTATTAGAAGGTCTCGTGCCTACGCTCAAGTTTGGTTCAGGAGATGAAGACTATGCTGCGCCAAGATTGACTCTGATGATACCCGTGAAGGAGGAGCCTCCACTCGACAACATATTCCGCCAACTCTGATGACGACTAGATACGCTTCTGCTAGGTTAACCCTGTAATAGGTGTATCCTTAAATGAGGTAAAACTTGTAAAGCTTGTAATCATACGCTGTATGACTGTGATTTCAACTGATATATGATAATGTGATGGAATCAAACTTTGATTTGATCGCATTATAACTCATTCTGTGGATTTTCCCTTCGTGGAAAATCGAGGATGTTTCATGCCATGAGCCTGGACACAACGCTAGTAGGCATAGAAGACAAAACCAGAGGAGAGGAAATGCACAGGTATAGCATAGGAAATGTGTTATGCACCTATATAATGTTTTCTATACTTGTATATGGCATTCATTCTTATATTGTCATTAACTGTCATTCTTTGTCATTAATATATGCATTCATTTTAAAATCCAACCGCGAACTCATCTAACCAATTTATTGTTTTTTCCTAACAGGATGGCGAATCAACGGTACCCCCTGCTTGAGGAGCACTACAACCGCAACCACGGGGCGCACCTGCTGACAGACGTGGAGCCTCGGCCTGCACTGGGCCCTCTGCGCCCCTGTACGCACTACCCTCACGGCTGGGACGAGCGTTACGCGCCGTACATCCAGCGCGCAGGCTTTCTGGAGCTGGTCAGGACGTACAACTGTGGACTCCCGTAGCTTGACCCCACCCTTCTGACAGCAGCTGTCGACCGTTGGAGGCCGGAGACCCACACCTTCCACCTCGCGTGCGGGGAGATGACCTTGATGTCGCAGGACGTCAAGTTCATCACGGGCCTTCGGATCGACGGCCGGGCAGTGTGCGGCAGGCTCGACGAGGGGGCTTGGAGGGACCTTGTCGAGGAGGTGTGTGGGATTCAGCCACCGGAGGACGAGGATGCCAAGCGATCGAAGTAAGTGCAACCACAAATCTGCTAAATTTATACCAATGCCTGTAAGCCTACTGATTTCAAATGTTGGTGTTGCATGAAAACCGGCGGTGTGCCCTCCCCATGGATCACCGAGCACTTCCAGTACTTGCCCCCAGATGCTGGGGAAGAACAGATCGACAGATTCGCCCGTATCTGGCTGTGGCACTTTGTAGTAGTGTTCTTGTTCCCCGACGCCTCGGAGAGCACAGTCAGCTGGATGCCTCTGACGATCCTCAGGTAGCCATGGGAGAACATCGCTCAGTATAGCTGGGGCGATGCCTTACTGGTGTGGACCTACCGACAGCTTTGCGAGGCATGCCACCGCACGGCTCGGACCTCTAGCCTTGGCGGGTGCTCGTACCTGCTCCAGGTTTGGTGCTGGGAGAGATGGGCAGTGGCACGACCTCTTTTGACACGTCTACCCGTGAGTCCCTACCGCATTTTTTGCATTTTTACATTGCTATACTATTTTCATTTACTTTTTGTTCAAATACAGGCATGGACACGCGAAGACTGTGGACCGGTGGGGCTGTACATCTGGCTTGGTGTCCTAAACATCAAAGGCGGTCCACCGCGCCGGTACAACGAGTACACAAACGAGCTCGACGTGATTGGACAGTACCAGGTTAGCAAACCTATGAGGATATTTGAATAATGTGCCTTATGTTCCGTATACTAACTGCTCTTGTGTTGTAGGTAAATTGGGAGCCATGGGATCAGGCCGAGTTACGAGGCTACATTAGCCCCGTCTGTCATGAAGAGTCGTACTTGTGGCGCGCGGACGTCCCACTTATCTACTTCCACGTCGTTGAGTGGCACCTTCCGTGTCGGGTCCAGAGGCAGTTCGGCCTTAGGGTGATAAACCCACCCCCAGAGTTCTCCACTAATCAGAACCTCCACCAGTTAGTTTTCCTTACTAGCCTTTCTTTTGTTGCGTCGTAACATGTACTCGTACCCTAACATTTTCTAAATTACAGGGTGAAGCGAAACAAGAGGTACGGGGAGATGGATTGGCGGGTCAAGCACCACGAGTTTCTCGCCATGTGGGAGAACAGGGAGCGCATACCTGTGAACGAGGGGCCCCCACACGATGAGACACAGTACTACCAGTACCTGCAGTGGTTTTACCGCTCCACGAGGTTGCACATCCGTCCACTGCTGTCATCCTTTGTTGACGACGATGACTCTGACGATGAGTCCGCATGTCCGGATGCCTACGACAGGTCTACACAGGCCGGTACTCAGCCACAGAGGGCCCCCTCCAGCACTACGAGGTGAGATTTTAGTTGTCGTAGTGCATATTGAAGCCTTCGTATATTATTTTGTAAACCTTACTATTTTTTTTGGATAGGCATCGGAGCTTGCTCGTCTATCAAACGAAGCCTCTGTACGGCTTTACGAGGCTCGCCATGAGCCGGACAGCGTTCCGTCCAAGTTTGCACAGGTACCCTTCAATTAAGTTTCAGAAGTACACACAACTATCAAATGATGTTTCGGTTCACTAGACTCTCCAATCTCATTGAACAGCAAGTGAGGAAGACGTGTACGAAGCTGGCCCAGAAGTTGAGCTGCATGGACACACCATATGTGCCACCGTACGACCCTTCGCAGTCCAGTGGATTGCCGTCGTCCTCCGTTCCCACTGTAGCAGGGTCGTCTCAGATCAGGACACCGGTCCACTTCAGCCAGGGAACCAGCTCGAGACAGCGCGACGATGGCGACGATGACGAGGACGACGACGACGACGAGGAGGACGCTCCTGGGTTCGGCCTCACACAGTTTGACAAGATCTACACAACTCAGGGAGCGCCGTTCCCTTCACAGCCTGACGAGGTCTACACAACCCAGGGAGCGCCGTTCCCTTCACAGACAGACGAGCCGGTATGTTCAGTACTACACTAGTGTGCATTGTCATGATGCTGTCCATTATACAGCTGGCATCCACATGCTTGTGTCCATTTTCAGGGCCCCAGTCGCGCACAACAGCAGCGTCGCCGCCATGACCGTACCGACGTGGAGTTCACACCCAACGTGCTGCCGAGCCAGGAGAGGAGGCAGAGGCGTCCCAGGACACGCTACACTCCTGGCGAGCCATAGAGAGGAGATAGGGCAATGACGTGTATGGCGGGCTGTAGAGCCGAGATGGGATTTATGAACTTTTGCATGTAAAAAGGATGCTTTTGAGTACTCGTTTGAACTGCGTATTTTGATTTTCACATTTCAAAATACAAGGATCGTATTTTGTTTTTCACATTTAGAAATACAAGGATCTTTCAATTTGATGTGCTGAAACGATTCGTGTGGATTTTGTGAATTTTAGAACTGATACTACGTAATGGATCGCGTCGAAACTGAACTTAGACTGAAACGAGCGGGCTTCTGTGACTGCGTTGCCCAGGTCTGCCGCACCATTCTCGCTGGCACGTCAAGTCTTGCCGCGCCAACCCGCCTGGCGCGTCAAGGCTTGACGTGCCAACCGGCATGGCACGGCAGCCTGGAGGCCACAGCTCGGCCAGGCCTGCCCATGGCCGGGCAAGGCAGGCCAGAGTTCGGCCATAGTCTTTTCAGTGATTTTCACCACTAGCGAATAGCCTTTTCAGTGATTTAGAGGGCTTGCGAATAGTGTATAGCCTTTTCAGCGAGTTGTCAATTTAATTCATAGCCTCTTCAATGACTCAGAGTGCGCAGTGACTAGCCTTTTCAGTGCATAGCCTTTTCAACGACTTGTCAAGTCGTGAGTACCTGTCTAGTGACTCAGACTGGACAGTGATTAGCCTTTTTAGGGCTACATAATTGACGACGAATAGCCTTTACTTTGGCAGTCCGAAAATCTAACCTTTTTCGAGTACTTCAAAGTGTTGCGCTCAATTAACTCTACATTAATTCAGTTCTATTCAAACGCAATGTCACCCCTCGGCTCCCTATATATATATGGGATAGTGTAGGACGAACATCACCAGCAATACAACATGTCTGCACCAAAGAAATGGGGGCTTGGGGTTGGGAAGGGCAAGGGCAAGGTGGAGAGCAAGGGCCCGCTAATAATATGGGATGATGGGGGTAGTCTTGGTCCCGAGGACTTCGAGGAACCCATTGACAGGTTTCCAGAAGAGAGCAAAAGTGATTATGGTCCAGATAGACCTCTTAGGGACTACGTGAAGAAGGATAAAGAAGTGTGGCCGAAATGCAGGCATGGTTAGGACTGCCTTGTGCAGATGTACACCGAGGGGGGATACACGGGGGCCGGCGTTTCTTCAAGTGTCCCTATGCATATGTAAAGTTTTTTGTCATTTATTTCTGAAATGTATTTCGCAACATAGAACCATCTTAACAAATCTTTTCATCACAGATCTCATGGGCTGAAGGCAGTTGCGGGTTCACTAAGTGGGTGGACCCTCTATGATTACCCCGCATGCTGAGTACATCTGGTACCTGTTGGACCGCATCGGCGAGCTCGGCACACCCTACAGCACGAGCCACAACAACGACAACGATGAGGAAGGAGGCAACAGTGAGGCCGCATCGCAGGAGCCAATATGCACAGACCCGAACTGCCGCTGCCCTCATCACAAGGACAACGGCAATCCACCGGGTTCGCCACCGCCACCACCTCCGCCAATGGGCGGATACTATGGGGAAGGTGCCACACATCTCAATATGTGGCAGCACTACTAGTAGGGTCTCCATTTGTCCGTCTATGTGTGTCGTGTATGGTTCAATTACCTAAGGCATGTTAGGTCTAGTGCAGAGAGTATTAACCATTGTTTGGTGTAGATTCTCACATACCATTTCGTGTATTTGTTGTATGTTTTAATTTGCAAAGGCATGTTAGGGTCCACACATGCCTTTTCATGTGTTCTGTTTATTCGTATCGTTTCGTAATATGTTTGAGAAGACAAGAAATGTCCGTAATATGAAACATCAATTAAAAACACTCACTTAAGGAACACAATAGTACGAATAGGTTACAATAGAGGAGTTTAATTCATGACAACCAAATATAGGGTCCTCGTACGAAAACACAAAGTTCAATTCAAATCCAACCAACTACTGAGTGCAACGACGCCACTTTTCCTTGGCGAAAGCATCCAGGTTCTCCTCCATGGCTGCTTTTGCACGACGTGCACGCTCAAGCTTCTTCTCCTTCTCCTCCCTGAAAGCTGCGAGACGCCTCAGCCGCGCCTTTTCTTCCCGCTCCTTCTCGGCGGCCATCTCTTTGCGTCTCCTCTCCAACCTCTCCTCCCGCTCTGCATCCAACCTCAAAAGACGCTGCATCCGCTCCTTGTCCTCCTGTGAGATCTCGGTGTCGATCCACTGCTCAAAATCACAGAGCGGTGGAGGAGTCTACAAAGAAGAGAACCAAACTCAGCGCAACAAAAATAATGTGTCAATTAGTTTGAAACATAATATTACAATAGCACATTCTTACCAGCATGTTAATGCGGCGCATCTATATGGTAGGCTCGTACACATAGTTAGCGCACATCCAGTAACGCTGCATGTACGTGTTCTCCTCAGCAGACCTAGCAACCTTCATGGATCGCCGCAAAAACACATAGGCACAGGAACACCACTAGGCAGTGGCAAGACGTCAAATGCATTCGCGGGCCACAAGGGGTCGCTGCAAGCTGGGCGCTTTGGTTTCAGAGCCCTACCACGTTTAGGCATCCTATGGTCACATGATAATGATATAATTATTAGAACAATCAAAATGCATATTAAACAATTACATTACGAAATGTAATCACATTTTACGACCAATTCAAAAAATACCACCACTAAACCTAACCCTAAATCTAACCCCAACCCTAAACACTAACCCTAAATCTAACCCTAACCATAAACACTAACCCTAAATCTAACCATAAACCTAACAACTCCAATCCTAACCCTAACCCTAACACACTAACAAAAACATAGATGGCCTCAAAACCGTAGACGATCTCGCTGCGGGGACGACCTTAGGGATCACGGGGGAGGAGGGGGGGCACCAAAAGCTCAAGATTTACCCGAGGATGGCGTCAAGGAGTTGCACTGCGCTGCTGCTCGGGCTGGAGAAGGAGAACGAGGAGGGAAGAAAGGGAGGAGGAAGAAGGAGAGGCTCGGCCGCGTGCTGATGCCAGGCTTGCCACGCTAGGCGGGTTGGCGCGGCAGCCTGACGCGCCAGGCAGCTTGGCGTGGCAGGGTGGGCCCCGCGCCCAGCCACGGGAGCGGCCTGGTGCCACGCTGGCCGAGCTGCCGCACCGTTGCATGTGGCGCGGCAGTGGGGTTTTGCCGCGCATAAGCAATGGCGCGGCCAAAATGGTTAGTTTTAAAAATAAAAAAACAGTGTTAGTTTTAGAAATTCTTTTAAAAAAGGGTTAATAAAAAAGAAAATTCCTTCTCCTGCATGGCCGGGCACTTTTCTTTCTTTGAGGGAAAGCCGGAGCTTCATTCATTCAACAACATGAGCCCAGTTACATTCATCGTTCGCAATGCTCCAGAGACATGGTGGTGGTAACAGCCACTCCACCACCGGATTGTCCTGAGACACTTGCTTAGCACACTCATGAGCGAACCTATTATATTTTCTATTAGAAAAAACGAAGGAAAAATCATTGAAGCTCCGACTAAGCTCTTCGATTTGCTTCAGCACCGGTCCAACTTCTGACTTATCACGCGTGGGGTGTCTCCACAGGTCGATCAGCATCTTGCAGTCAGTCTCTAGTTGCAGACGTTGGACACCTCTGGCGATAGCGAATTCCACTCCGTCTCGGCATGCCACTGCCTCAGTAGCCATAGCGTTCAGGCAATGATCATACCATCTCACACGTCCACCACAGACACGTCCCTCATGGTTCCGTAGAACCATGCCTGTTGCTCCCCGACGATCAGCCGGTGAGAACGAGGCATCAACATTGCACTTAATCCATCCCTGCTGCGGTTTCTGCCATTGCTACACTGCGGGATGCACTGGTGGCAGCTTCTCTGGGTGTTTTATCTTCCACAGATCAAAGGCAGTATCCTTGGCCCACTCCACCGCCTCTCTTACCGGAACTTCCGATTGCCCATGCCTCCGGTTCTTCCTTGACATCCATAATGACCACATGCCACAGAGGAAAAAGGCAGATTCCTTCTCCGAGAAGTGTCGTGGATCAATGATGTCCCGAGCCCAGGTTAGTGGGTGTAGCCTCGGCAATTTGACTCCCATCAATGACCTAGCCTACTGCCAGAAACACTGCGCCACCGTGCAGTCCACGAGCACATGTTTGACTGATTCTTCAGAAGCTCCACACACATCACAGTTTGGCACAGGTTCAATGTGTCTTCTATGGAGGACCCCTTTGGCCGGGAGGTAGTCGTTGATGACCCTCCACCAAAAAACACGTACTTTGGGCGGAACACATAATTGCCAGATACATTTCCATATATCATCACCGGATGCTGAAGCCGCTCCATGGTCTGTCTGATGGCACTGTTCCCTATAGATGCGTTTGTATGCCGATCTGATAGAATAGGAGCCGTGTCTCTCCAGTTCCCATGCCCACGAATCAACTCCATTACCTCCAATTGGCGTACTCAGAATAGCATGCCTGTCAATATCTGCGAAGGTGTCTTTGATCAGTTGCTCATTCCAGCCTCCGCTTTCAGTCAACAATTCGGACACTCGCGTGTACTGTTGGTCGTCCGGCACAATCAGTGGTGATCCACTGAAATGATCCGGGATCCACCGATCATGCCAGATGCTCGTTGTGGACCCATCTCCAATTCTTCTTATTAAGCCTTTCTCCAAGACCTCCCTTCCAGCCAGGATTGCACGCCAAGTCTGGCATGCATGGTTCTTCCTTGTGGCTGTCAGAAAGCTTGCATCATGGAAATATCGGCCTTTTAGTACCCTTGCACATAATGAATTTTCCTTGTCAATCAGTCTCCATCCTTGCTTCCCAAGGAGAGCCAAATTAAACAATCTTAAATCCCGGAAACCCATTCCACCATCTATCTTTGGCCGAGTTAGAAGTTCCCACTTTTGCCAATGCATATGTCTATTATCTGCAGAACTCCCCCACCAATAGTTGGATATCACCGATCTCATCTTTTTGCAAGTACTCTTGGGAATTAGAAAGCAGCTCATTGGGTAAGTAGGTACTGCTTGAGCGATTGATTTGATCAGCACCTCCCTCCCAGCGCAACTAGCTTCCTTTCCGCACCAGGCCCCTACTAAGTTCTTCAGACGAGTCGGCATGTATTCAAAGGCCTCTTTCGTCGATCGCCCAAGCGCTGTAGGAAGACCCAAATACTTCTCTGCCAGCGCAACCTTCTCAATTTGCAGCGTTGCTCTCATCTCAGCCTTATCATCCTCCTGACAGTTGCCGCTAAAAAATATGGCTGATTTATCTTTATTTACTAATTGTCCAGAACCTTGGCAATACAGCTCAAGTACCTGCTGTAGTCGGTTCGCCCCTTGCTGCGACGCTTCAGAGAAAATGATGCAGTCATCCGCGAACAGCAAGTGCGAGATCCATGGTGCATGCACACCAACTCTCACTCCCCTTGACAGATATCCCGGACCAATAGCCCTCAACAGACAGGATAAACCTTCTGAGCAAAGTAGAAACACGTACGGGGAAATGGGGTCGCCTTACCGAATGCCACGGGTAGGGGTGAACGACTCCGACAACTGCCCATTAACCCTAACTGAGAAGGCCACCGTCGTGACACATCTCATCACCGTTGCCACAAATCTGTCCGAGAAACCCAGCTTGAGCATAATTCCTTGCAGGTATGGCCATTCAACTCTATCATAGGCTTTTGCCATGTCCAACTCAACTGCACAGGCTCCTTTCTTTCCCTTCTTCCTTTTCAGGTAATGGACACACTCGTACGCTATCAGGACATTATCAGAGATCAAACGTCCTGGGACAAAAGCACTCTGTTCAACCGAGATCACCTCTTCCAGGAGCGGTCGAAGTCTGTTGGCCAAGACCTTTGAGCAGATCTTGTAAACCACATTGCATAATGAAATGGGTCTAAAATTCTTGAGATCTTGCGGGTTCTTAACTTTTGGAATCAGCACAATTGTCGTATTGTTGATCCCATCAGGAAGCTGCCCCCCATTCAGAAAGTGCAGCACTGCGTTTGTAATGCTTGGCCCAACTATATTCCAGTGATGTTGGAAAAAACCTGCTGTAAAACCATCTGGTCCTGGGGCCTTATTTGCACCCATCATGAAAAGAGCCCGCTCTACCTCCTTTACAGAGAACGGCGCATCCAGGCCTTCGTTCATCGGTCCTGTCACCTTCAACAGTACATGGGCTAAGACTCCCTCGAGATTTAAATCAGCTTGGGCCGAGAAAAGCTCTCTGTAGAAGTCATTTGCCAGGTCTTCTAGGTCCTTTTGGTCAGATACCAAGACACCATTAGCAGACCATAGGGCATTTATGTGATTACATTTAGCCCGTTCCTTTGATCTAGCCTGAAACAGCTTGGTGTTCCGATCACCATCTTTGAGCCAAGAAATTCTCGAGCGTTGCTTCTCCATAATTTCCTCCCTCTCTAGCAACTCTGCAATACTCGACATGAGCTGTTTTTCACGTCTGGATGGCCCTGAGAGCAAGGATCGGCCACGTACTTCCTGGAGTTCCTTTCTCAGTCTAGCCAGATCAACTTTTACTGATCCAAAAACTGAGCAATTCCACTCCTGCAAAGACGCCTGCACCCTACCCAGCGTCAACCAGAGCCGGTTCATATCCTGGATATTTGACCCGTTACCCCATGAGTCCTCAATAAGCCTCACATAAGATGGATCTCTTCTCCACATATTCTCATATTTAAAAATCCTTTTCTTTCTTCGATGGGATCTCCTACCACGGTTGCATTCAATAATGAGGCAGCAGTGGTCGGATTCAGTCGTCTGCACATGCCACACTTTAGATACCGGATAGCGATCCGTGAAACCTGCATTGGTCAGTGCTCGATCCAGCCTCACCTTAACATTGTCAACACCACTCTGGCGATTATCCCAAGTATAAGGTAAGCCAATGAAACCGAGATCAGAGAAACCACATGCACTCACCGCATTCCTAAAGCCATCCATCTGGCTTTCCGGCCTTGTCACACCACCAAATTGCTCCTGCGCATGCAGAATTTCATTGAAGTCCCCAGCACATATCCATGGTGCCGTGCTCTGAGTTCCTAGGAAGTTCATGAGTTCCCAACTCCGGTACCTCCTCTCCCTCCCAGCTTCACCATAGAAACCAGTAAACCTCCACAACTCCGCATTAGACTGCCTGTCCACAAACATGACATCTATATGCATCTTGTCAAGACTTAGAAGTTTGACACAATGTTCATTCGTCCAGAGAAGGGCTAGACCTCCACCTCTCCCCAGACAACCGACGCCTTGGGCAGCATGCATGGGTGACTACGCGGGTCAGTCACCACCGTCACCACCACCACCGCCGCCTTTCTCGCCGTCTCTCTCGCCTTCGCCTCCTCCAACTCCCCACGGCCGGCCATCTGGCCAAGCTCTATCCGCCACTAGCTACAAATCCCCCCGCCTCTCATCCAATCCAATCCCTCCATGCTCGCCCTCTGCTCCACTTCATCTTCCTCCTCAAACTCCAGACGCAACGCAACACAGAGCAGAAACAAACAAAAAACCCGTCTCGTCTGAAAACGGGGAACAGAGAGAGGCTCAACGCCATCGCGGTGCAATGGCCAGGGCGCGTCCCAACGCCATCGCGCCGGAGCCCGCCGCCGCCTCCGCCGCAGCGACCAGCCGCGGGGCCGAGGCGGCGGATGACCACCACCAGCAGCAGCAGCAGCAACAGGACCAACAGGAGGATCCGGCGGCGGCGGTGCTGACGGTGTGGCGCAAGTCGCTGCTGCTCAGCTGCTCCGGCTTCACCGTCTTCGACGCGTCGGGCGCCCTCGCCTTCCGTGTCGACTGCTACGACGCCGCCCGCCGCGGCGGGCTACGGCGGCGCGCCGGCGACGGCGAGGTGGTGCTGATGGACGAGGCCGGCACGCCGCTGCTCACCGTGCGCCGCTGCCGCCGCAGAAGGCTCGCGACCCTGGGCCTGGCGCCGGACCGCTGGCTCATCTTCGACGGCGACGGCGACAGCGATGGCGACGCCGCGGCGGCGGCGGGGTGCCGCCGGCCCAACAAGGCCAAGCCTTTCCTGTCCGTGCGCCGCGCCCGCCGCCACGCCCTCGGCCTCCTCGGGGCATCATCCTCCGGCAGCAAGGCGCCGCTGGCGTATGTGACGCCCCTCCTGCAGGCGGGCCAGCAGCAGCATGCCGGCGCCGGCGAGGCGTTCGTGGTGGAGGGGTCGTACGGGGCGCGGGCCTGCGCGGTGCGGGACGCGCGCGGGGACGCTGTCGTGGCCGAGGTGCGCCGGAAGGAGCGCGTCGGGGACGACGTGTTCCGCACTTCCGCCTCGTGGCCGGCCCGCGCATCGGCGCGCCGCTCGCCATGGCGGTTGTCATCGCCCTCGACCAGATGTTCGCCGCCGATGGCGGGTCGGGGTCGTGGTCGGCGTCGGCGCGGCGGCCGTCCCTGCTGCGCCGGACGTGGTCGGCCTAGTTTTAGCAGCAATTCATGTATTAAAACTGCCCGCTGCCGACGCCGTGTCGTATGTACGGAACAGACCATAGCATGCACCTGCCCTGCTCCCGGCTGTGACTGTGAGCGTGAGCACTGCTGAGCACTTTGAATCTACTATCTACCAATATGATTGTTAAAAACCAATTGGTCATGCTGATTTTTACAGTATGGTACTTTAGCCATGGTTTATACGTTGGTTTTATTTTATGTATTTTGCTGAGGCCAATAAACATCACCGATCAACAATTCCCGATATAAAAACAGAGATGGATGAACTATGCGGCTGGTTACTTATGATTTCCAAGAATATTACTGGATATCTCAATGGATGAACTACATAGCTGGCTACTTAATGATGTGATTTTCAAAAAATATTACTAGATATCTCGATGCCCGGCCCGATAAAATATATAACGCAACACAATTTCCATAGCAATGAGTCTTCCTTTATAAACTACAAAATCTCTGCAGCAACGCACGGGAGTACCTATAAATCCATTGATACGAGTTTATGTTCTAAACTTATATATATTTTCAACATAATTGTTGGTCAAAATGGGGTCTGCTTCAACTCGAAACTGGAGGAGTTGTAGTAGAAAATATCTGTACTTTTTTTGGGGGGGGGGGGGGCAGAAAATATCTGTACTTTAGGGACTCGTATTCTGTACGTACGTACTACTAGTCGCTATAGGTAATCCGGTGACGCGTTCAGGTGGGCCGGATCAAGTGGATCTGGTGGTTCCTTGCAGTGAAGACACACAACAGGAGGCAAGAATGGATCGTGGGCCTGACTGGAGTCTGGTCAGATGATCCATCGCATGCCTTTGCCTGGATCCGGTTTGGCGGAGCCCATCCATCGATTTCAGAAGTAAACGCAGCAAGGGTCCTCTTTTAGGCCCATTAGATATCATGGCCCTCAATACCCCTCGCCCGGCCCCACCTGTCTCGGCCTCCGCACCGTCCCCTCCTCCCGCTCCCTCCCCTGCGTCGGCAACCCCGAGCCGCTCGTCGCCCGCCCCGCCGCTATGTCATCCAGCCCGCCGCCTCCCCCGACGACGCTACGCCGCCGCTCATGCCTTCCTCCTCCTCTGCTGCCGGTCCCTCTCCATGATAATGTGCACAACGTGAAATCAAAAGCGGGAGAGATTGATGAGAAGAAAAGAATTTGGTTGGAGCTACAGCTGTCAGCTACTTGCTTACTTGAGGCCATGTTCATTTGATCTAAAACTAGAAAATAAAGCGCGCCTTGCGCGCCCTACCAAACATATTCTCCTCTGATTTGTTTTCTATAGAGAACATGACATTTGTGCATCTCAGCGCAAAGACAATGCATTGCTGTTTTAATTAAAGAAAATTTCTCTTAGTTCTAAGGTTGACTGCATTTATAGTGCCACTGAAAAATGTCGAGTGGAAAACAAAAGCAACAAAATACAAACCTTATTAATGGATAGAAAGTTACAGTGTCCATTCACTTAATTATGGTGTTGAACCATATCTCTTGGGCGAAGATCATCAAATGCACTAATTATCCTTGTAGCACACCGTGTCTACCGTGTTGAACCATATCTTCAGGGAATAGTACTCTGATGCAAACAAGAAGATATTGTGCTCACATGTAAGGCTCAACAATGAAACATTTCAAACGCCCTTGCATGGTATGGTGTTTAACTAAAATTATGGGTCTTTGTTGCTTGCCAATTATCAGTTTATCATGTCTTGACTTCACCTTGCATGGTATGGTGCAGAAAAGTTGCAAACACCCTTGTAAAGTTTTTAACTCACGGAATTTTCATATCTTCATGGTGACACCAGAATATCTTACATTATGTTTTAAAATTTAAACAATAAGTTTTAAATTGTTGCAAGGTCACATAGTACCCAGAGGCCTAAACAACAAAAAACAGGCCAAAAGTAAGACCCATATACCCACCTGAATTTCCAGTTCCATTGGTTACCAGGTGGCAACTGTTGGGACTTCGTAACCAATTGTCGCTAGTTAAAGAATCCATCTTAAAAAATAATATTGGAAACTGGCATCTCGATTGTGATTAGTGTTACATCTTGTAATAACCCTATCGACAATGACATCAATGGCTGCCTGCGTTCACTACTCCAGATCTCCACTGGCAAGCCACTTCCATCAGTGGTTCGCCACCTGGTGGCTGCTCACACTTGCCCCCAGCCCCAAACACATGGTCTGCTCTACCAAGAGGAGGCTCGCTCTACCACATTGGCATTGGAATTACAGGTACGACTGCAATTGCTGAATTGCTAATTTTCTGAATATCTTCAAAGACAGAGAAAAAAAAAAGCAATGCATCATTTTTTATAGTAGATGCCATCTATCCTTCCTCAGAACATTCCAGTGTTAAGTGATGTTACTAGAGTACAGTTGAAATTAGATCTTTTTTCTTCTGCTAGACTGCTACAATCTTCTGATTCACATACCACCTGTCTTCAAAAAAGAATCACCGCAACAGATATGTGAATATTTATATTAATGCTTTCATTGATTGTATACAAGACCTTAAAAGAATGTCAAGGGAAATTACTGGCCCTTCGGATATAAATAGTTGCCATAACAGATATAAACAGTTTACAAGTGGTCTGATTCATTGAAACCCCTCCCTAACCTGGTCCTGCCCCTCTCAAATGAAAAATGATATATTCAGTATTACACAATATTCAGCTACTGTCTTATGCCTTCCAAATGTGAACAGAACTGATTCAATTGTGTGCATATGTGCTTCAAGTAAGTTTGAAAATAAAATCTAGATTACCATTTTCCAGGAAAATTCTCACAACAATGAATTATACAATATAGAACATTTGTGAGAAAGAGAACCTTGTGCTGCCGAACAAGGAAATTTGATGTAAGTTTTATGGGATATCTAGTATGTAAAAGAGAAATTAGGTTCACCTGCTTTTTATAAGAATATAAATCACTGCAACCAAGGATCATAATGTTGCGACACCCGCAGAAACAAGTTGAGACATATAACAGATTAAAAAAATGCTCTAGTAGTATTCATAAAACAAATCAAATGTATACTGATTTAGAGCAGTTAAAAATACTAAGATAAGCTTGACAAAATTGCAACTACATCCTTCCTGTCGCTTCAGCTGCTACACATAATTGTATGGGCTTCTCCACAAAAGGTCTATCAGACATCCATTCACACTTGCATCAGACAGGGCAAATAGGGCAAGAAGCAAGATCAATACATCATAGCTTGTAAAATCAGTGAAATTGTAGAAGAAAGGAGGGTTGCTGTTGCAACAACTCACCCATGCCCAGGACTCAGCGGGGGGCTTTCACGGATGAGGCGGACAATGGTGTAGAAACGCGAGCCAGTGCTGAAAACCCACGTAGCTGAGACAACTACTTGCATCTTGCCCTGGGAAGCCATTGCAGCTAGCGCTATGAAGAGAATGGGCTGTGAAGCCAAGAGCTCCGGGCGAGGACGTAGAGCGGGGCGCCGCTGCAACGGACCTCGTCTCCGCGGCACCGCCCAGACCCGCCCCACACCGCCATAGTTGCTGCTCAAGCGCGCTCACCTCCGTGCTGCCAATGGCCGCCGATGAGGAACAGGAGAAGGTAGGCGAGCCAAACGGACGCGAAGGGAGTAGTTCTGAATGAATAAAATTCTCAGGTCCGCCACAAGCTTCCCAGCTAGCACCACCAAAACCACTGCTCACCGTCGCTGCCTCCGTGGGGTCGAGTAGGAGAAGGTCCACCCGCCAGCGTCTGTTGCTCCACGAACCCGCACTCTGTCGACGGTCGTCCACGCGATGTCCAAGTGAGTGCGCTGCCACGCGTCGACGCGCGACGATATCTGTGACCCCGCGAAACGCTCTGGTGCGAGCAATCCAGAGTAGTAGTCTTTAAGGAACCTGATGGGACTTGGGAGGGATCAAAGGGGTAGAGGAGGATTTTGACTCGTAGGGGGATTAAATCGCTATCAATCCCCTTCAATTCTCATGGTTCTGGGACCAAACCAACAAGTCGAGTTGAGTTTATACTCTCTTCCTCCCTCCCTAAATAGATGTCGCTATGAGATACGTACAGATCAAACTTTCTAAACTTTAACTGAATTTGTAGAAAATACATGCAACATTTATACCTCCAAATAAATTTATTATGAAAATATATTCAACTGCTTGTACTCCTCCCGTCCACAAATAAACGCAATTCTTTGACTTCTTCAATTTATGTTTGACCGTTCGTCTTATTAAAAAAATTTAAGAAATACTATTTATTTTGTTATGAGTTATTTTATTGTTAGAGGCATTTTCATAATAATTTATTTAATTTATTATTTGTATAAAAAATTTAAAAAAGACGAATGGTCAAAGAGAACTAGTAGAAGTCAAAGAATTGCATCTATTTGTGGACGGAGGGAGTATATATATATATATATATATATATATATATATATATATATATATATATATATATATATATATATATATAACCTATAGATATATATAACCTATAGATATAGATATGGGAGTAACTACTCCCTGAGAGTGTATCCCTATATATGGTGGGTTTTTTATACTTTCAGGAGTAGTTACTCCCACCATGAGTATATGCAGAAGCTTGGTTGCCGGCTATTAGGCACTGGTTAACGGGCGGACAACACAACCCGCTTTCTCTAGTTGCATGAACTTCGGCTGATCGCTGTGTTTAAAAAAAAAATCAAGTATGTCACTGTACCTCTGCATCTTCTAGATGCCACTGGTGCGTATGGTTAGATACGTAACATACGTATACATACTAAAGTATGTGTCCATATTAGTTTTTATAAGAAACATATTCCTTTATGCTGAGTATATATTTATATACTTTTCGTAACCTGTATGGATTCATACATAATAATATAATATTTTTCTTGGCGAGAGAGTATATGTAAAATACTATTTTAATATTATTTTGAAGATACATATTTTCAGAGATGGTACATTCCCATACATTATGGGCTATGTACAGTACTAAGAAGTAAGTATGTACACATACATATTCACAAGCAAGTATATACACATACGTTAGTATGACTATATACGTTAGTATGAACACATACTTGAGTATGCAGCAATATTATTTAGCAATTTCACTTCAAGTATTCAGCTGCTATCTTAATCATTCATGACGACGACAGGGGGCCTGCGGCGGCGCATCAGAACCAGCAACATACTGCATTAGACTTAGACCATCTTGCCTGCGCGGACAGATGAAATCACGGTGGACAAATGAAATCAAGATGGAAATAAAAACTTTTTTTAATCGTAGAAAGTATCAACAACTGGCACTGTAACTGTAGCAATTACCAACTGATACTCTAATCCATGAAGTATTCAACAATATATAGAAATATAAAAGAAATCTTTCAGAAGGACAGTCAAAGGACAGGCCCTGCCCTATGCAAGATGGAGGAAAAAAATTCTCCTGAATCCAACGTAAAAAAAAAAAAAAAAAAAAAAAAAAAAAAAAAAAAAAATCTCACGAATCCAAAACCAACCGATCAAAATTAAAAACCAATCTACGAGCTTCGTCAAGATGGATACATCTCCAACGTTGATCTGCCACCGGTCCCTGCGAACAACCAACAGATCGGGAGATGAACGGGTGAGGGAGCACCTTGCCTGAGTCCCAGCCCCGGCCAGCAAGGAGTGCGTGCCACCACCAATCTGCTCCGCCACCACTGGTGAACGGTGGAGGAGGTGACACCAACAGAAGCCGCTGCCTGTGGGCTGAGAGGAGGGAGAAGAGAGTGCCGCTGCCAGGTGGAAGCGCCGACATCCGTGAAATCGGGATCGGGAAGAATCACCGTTGATGCTGTTGGCATCTTGACGCGCGATCCCACCTCTGGTGTGGTGCACTGGTGCGGTGTGTCATGGGGCCTCTGCTACCGGTACGTAGTGTGGGAGCCCGACGACATCGATGGATTTAGGAGCACCCTGGGGAAGCCGACGCTGCCGCCGGTGCTAGCGGCTGAAAGCCGGTCGATTTTTCTTTTTTAAAAAAAATCAATCAGACGGTTTAATTTTCTAATGTATATACACAATCTATTAACGAGCCGGATTATTTTTTCAACCCAATAAGCATCCTGCCACCACGGTCGACGGGAGCATGTGTATGCGATTAGAAGGAGGGAGTAACTACTCCTAGGGAGTAGAAAAGATTTTCCATATATATATTTATATATATATATATATATATATATATATATATGTTCAAAAGTTAGAAGTCTTTGACTTTTTGAGAAACGAGAATTACATCTATTTTGGGACGGAGGGAATATGTGTGTGTTGTGGGGGGTGGGGGAGGGGGAGTAGTTGCTTGCCCAGAGGAATAGAGAGAGAAAGTTTGGGCGTGCGTGCCGATAGTTTGAATAGATTTATAAAAAATAAGTGTAACATTTGCATCTTCAAATAAATTTGTTGAGAAACTAGACTTAAAGATCTATCCAATGATACTAATTATATATTATAAATATTAATGTTTTTTATATAAATTTAGTAAAAGATATTTTTTGAGAAGCAAGAACGATACCTTATTTTTGAGACAGAGAGAGGATATGTGTGCTGTTACTCTGCTGCCATTGCTGCGTCTTGTATTGAAAATAATTGATCACCTGGCCTGTACATAGTTGACAAAAAACAGGGATGTCAGCTACCTTAAACCTTGCACTGCATGCAAGATTATCTAAGTATTAGCATCCTTAGTCTGTAACTCCCTTGTCCTCGCGCGCCTGCCACTAGTATGACAATGGCACATCATTTTTGTGGCTGGGCTCCTTTTTTTTTTTTTTTTTTTTTTTTTTTTTTTGCGATCAAAGGAGCATTCATTCATCAAGGAACAGCCGGGTTACAATCTGCAGTCAACAGGTTCGAGATTTAGACTGGGGAATAAGACCACCACCCAGCTCGTCTGTCACCTGTGACTTGTTTCGCTAGAGCATGCGCTACTTCATTAATGAACGATTTACAAATGAGAATTTAAAACCTTGAAATTGAGTACTCAACTGCTTGATTTCCTTCAGGACTGCAAAGATACTTGACCTCTGATTCGTTCCTGCTTGCCATAGCCGTACCACCTCCTGACAATCAGTCTCAAGCCAAATTCACTCTGAATAGCCATTCTCAATCCATCCCGACAAGCCAATGCTTCTGCAGTGAGGGCATCAAGGCAATGATCATACCACCTGGCAGTAGCACGGACAAAATTCCCGCTTTCATCTCTAAGTATTGCTCCTGTGGCCCCTTTCCATTCAGTATCGTAGAAGGCTCCATCACTGTTGCATTTAAGCCATCCGATAGCCGGTTTCTCCCACACATGTTTAGTCTGCGCCTTCCTAGATTTTGCATCAGCCTTCCAAGCCTGATGGAGATCAAGAGCTAGATCAGCTGCCCATTGAACTGCAATTTTAACTGGTGGCGGCTGCTCCCCGTGCTTCCTTCTGTTCCTTTGCATCCACTACGCATACATACCTATAAGAATACTCTGTTGGCTCTGAACTGGACCAGTTCTGCCTTCAACCAGATCACTCACCCAGGAATCAGGATGCAGCGGTGGTAGTTTGATTCCTGCAAGAGCTTTGGTCTGTTCCCAGAAGGTCTTAGCAACAGTGCAGTTGGTCATCACGTGCCTGATGGTCTCCGGTTCCACTCCACAGATCTCACATGTGTCGATCGGTTCAATGTGTCTTCGATGCAAAAACTGGCGTGTTGGCAGGAATTCATGCATGACCCTCCACCAGAAGACCTTGGTTTTGGGTGGAGCCCGAAATAACAATAATCAAGTGACACTACAAAACTGCCGTGCCATTTTGGAGCCAACCAACATTTTGGAGCCTTTTTTTTCTGGAAACCTTTTGTTGTTCTTCCAGGAAAAAAGAAAGGCTGACCTTAAATAATTTACAGACCATTCAAGTACAAACGCTTACTGGACCTTGAGATGCTGAGACTACTATTTCATGTCTCCCATCTCCCACTTCTAAAAGACATGGATGCAGAAACTCTAAAATTCAGTTAGTCATTTGAGTAGGCAGAGCATATTAAAAAATAGGTTGCATAAACGCAGCATACTGGAACATGTAAGTGTGCTGTAGCGCACCATAATTTTAACAACAATACAGACTGACTCTATAAATGAACAACTCAACTTTAGAAAATTGCCAATGAATAGATTTGTACTCAGCCGAAGGTGTTCATAATCCGAGAGGATCAAATGACTGAAAGAACTTCATATTGCAGACTGCTCCGTGCATCAAAAGTTTCTGTAACTACTATAAACTGCAAACAGAAAAATGGACTTCACTAATTGTGCAACTCGACACTTCATGAGGCAACAAAGACTACACAACATGAAAATGTTGTATATATGGAGACACAATTAAATTGCTGCAGATATCCAAATGTATAATTCGAGGATGTATATGCACATAAACAAGTGCTCTAGATTGTGAGATAAACCAAACCTTGCTGATGGAATGTCAATCTCTTCCATAGCCACAGTCCATGGAACAGACGTCTTAGCATTTCGTCGAGAAGTTGGTGGACGTCCCTTCAAATTTACACCCCTAGCACTCAGCTGGCTAATCCAAGTTAAGATGGTCGTCTTGAAGACAAGAGCGAGCACCAACAAGCAAACGCGCTCACCTGCGGAGCTTTAGCGCTGATTCGAAAGCCCTTCCCGAGCTCGCTCAGCGCTAGGATCTCGCCGCCATGGCGCAGGAAGGCAGCAGAGGGCGCTTGCGCTGTTGGCGGATTTGGGAGGTCGATGGGGATAGGGAGGCGAAGGGAGAGGTGGACGAGGGAGAGAGGGGTTGCGCTGAGACAGCGGCGGCGGCGGAGGTGGAGGTAGGCATGAAAACGGATCGGATACGAACGGATATCACCGATATCACATTTGTTTTCATATTTCTGGTCGGATTCGGATTCGAATACGGATAGTGTCAGTCATGCCGGATAGGATATGATTGGATGTCGACATCATAAATATACGATTTGAGTATTCGGATACGGATACGGATCGGATATTGAATGTCCGGACTCGGATACGGAGAGATCTGAATGCCTCTAAACGGATTCGGTCGAACGGACGGTCGAATAAATATCCGTACCATTTTCATCCCTAGGTGGAGGAACCTGGAGCCCTGCGGTCACGGGATGGCGCCAATCAGCCGGGTGGGCCGTGGGCATGGGATGGCGCGGCCGAGCCGGGTTTTCCTGGGAGCCATCGGTGGACACGCGTCACGCTTAGACGGTTGGTGCCTAAGGTGCGGCTGCGGCGTGCGGACTCCCGCAGTGAATTCTCACGTTTCGACAAACACAGATGTATCTGTTTTCATGTTTGATTTAATTTATGTTAAAAATGCAAATTCTTTTGAAACAAAATAAATATCATTAGAATGGTTTTAAAATATACTTTCGTAATATACTGATTTGGAGATATAATGTGAATACTATTTACTAAAAAAACTTAGTCAAACTTAAATAACTTTAACGGGGCACGAAAATTTAGTTGCATCCTTTACCGGACGGAGGGAGTAGGTTACAGAGCATCGACCAAAATTATAAAGAGAAATACGAAGATTTATGTCACCAAATAAGTGTACTATAAAAATATATTTGATGAAGCATCCAATGATACTTAGTTGACATTATAAATATTTTTATCTTATTATATAAATTTGGTCAAACTTGAGATGTTTTGACTCCATAAAATTCTTGGAATGACTTACGATTTGAGATGAAGGGAGTAGGATGGTAGGCGCGCTCCACTGCGCCCATTTTCCCTTCATGCGCCAGTTTAGGCCTTGTTTAGTTCCAAAATTTTTTGAAATTCTGGTACTGTAGCACATGTGCTAAGTTTAGCGATAAGTGTCCAATCATAACCTATTTAGACTCAAAAGATTCGTCTTGCGATTTACAGGCAAACTGTGTAATTAGTTTCAGTTTTTATCAACATTATTTAATGCTCCATGCATGTGTCAAATATTCGATGTGACGAGAGGTTTTTGATTTTTAAAGTGCATCTAAACAAGGCCACTCTGGCAGCACACACAGAAACACCAAATAGAGTTTGGCACTAAACTTAAAAAAAAAAAGAGTTGGCGCTGGCACGCTGTTAGCTAACAGTTAAGGTCTGTTCAAGTGTTGATTAAAGTAAGCATGCGACTAAATATGTTATAGAATAAAATCTTTCGTACTTTATCACACAATTTAGGAATAATGATCAATATTGGTACAGTACAGCTCAGCATAAAAGATGGTGGCTGAACAAAATAGAAAAAACATCTTGACATGCATGACAGTAAATGGCCCCTATACAAATTACACAATTTAAATTAAGTGAGGATTACATACTCAAGTGAGCCAGACGGGAAGATCTGAACTTTGAACTGGGACTGTAGGTCAAAGATGGTATAAGACCAGGTTTATTTTTAATCAACGTTGGACCCTTTCCCCCTTCTCATTTGTTGGCACATGGCAATACACATCTTGATGCAAGATACTCCTGACCTTTACCATTCCTTTCTTTCCAATTCAGTTTGGATTGGCATCAGCCATGTCTACTGCTGGTCAGCACGTGCTATCACCACTCCTATGGGAAAGGCATGTTGTCAAAAAATAAAAGTCTGGACTAATTGATAATTTTGCTAGACATGATGTACCACTGCAAGGAAACCAATCTTCCTGAAAGGAATCATACCAAATTCTACTCCCAGGTAAAGCTAACAGCCCAAGTAAAACCAAAAAAATTATATAGGATTTCTGGATCCAATTCGATGCCAAGTAAATTTCAATGTCATTCATGCGCCAAAAACAAGCGAGATAATTACATGATGGAAAGACCTTCCAAGTGGTGAATCGGAAATTCATTTGTGCTGTGTACTGTATGATTCAGTCCAAAAGAACCACCATCGAGAAGACTAAGGGGTGTTTAGTTCCACTCAGTTAGAATTTAAAAACACTGTGACAGCGTTTTATTTTTTTACAATAAGTGTTCAATCATATCTCAAGTAGGCTCAAAAGATTCGTGAGACAACATTTTGGCAGGCTGTCAAACTAGTTTCAGTTTTCATCTACATTTAATATTCTATGTATTTGTCTAAAAATTGATGTAACTAATTTGATTGGAAGTTAAAAGGAACTAAACGGAGCCTATCATCATACACAGCACAAAGGCCGAAAAAAAAGCATCGCAAAGACCGAGAGTGGGAGAGACCTGACTGTAGATTCCCACACTTGCACAACGGCAGCACATGGAGCAGTTTCGGAGGCCATTCCCACACTCGCACAATGGCAACCGCGATCACCGCCGCCGAGTCTGCTCGCGTCTTCGTTGGACCTGTGCGACGCTGCTATCCGGCAGAGGCCTGGCTCCTCGACTATGATGGATTGACGGGCGCAAGCACGTGGCCCTCCATGGCGAGGTGGAAGCGGACCGAGGCTGCTCCACGCTCGTCATCCATGCATGCTCCATGGTGAGCACGAGCTCACGCGAAGTGGGCAGGAAGAAGACGATGGCCTTAGGAGACAGAAAAAAGACAATATTTATTAAGAGTAGAAATTTGCACTGTACAAGATAGTTTCTATGGATGTTTTCTTGTTGACGTGGCCACTATGGAAACTATGCGTAGTTTCTACCACTAGGATGCATGGATGGGGACTTTGTCTGAACATATGTGTATCCATGTCTGAGGTTGCTGAATGGATCGAGATGTCAAAGAGGAGGGTGAATTGGATTAATTCTAAAATTCTTGCGAATAATTAAAGCTACCGCTAGCCTATTTCACCATACAAGTGCCTAAAGTGTTTTCTAATTAAAACAAGTTTTGCACCCTAGGTTCCAATTCTATTCTAGCATTTCATCTCTAAGAATGTAAAATGCGGAATGTAAATATAGAAAGTGTCGACGGAATATCGTCGATAGTCTACCGAGGGGTATGCCCAAAGTACTAGATTGATCGGTGAAGATGCGCCTGAGACGAACAAGCGTTACGCAGAGAGCGTGAGACACAAGATTTATACAGGTTCAGGCCGCCGCGAGGCGTAATACCCTAAGTCATGTATTCTGGTGGATTGTATTGCTATGATCTCAGATATTTTGAGGGGATCCCTTGCCCGCCTTATATAGTCCGGGGGCAGGGTTACAAGTCGGTTTTACCATGTATAACAGATTACAATCCTACCCGGATAAGAAAACTAATCGGCTAGATACTAGAAAAGCTATTTCCTTGTCCGCCAAGGCTTCTTGACCGGCGGGTGTTCGTGATCTTCTGGAGAACGGACAAGCGACGCATCCTTGGCAGATTGGGCCTGATCGGATGAAGTAGCCCATGTAACGCCATGTGGGTATATGGGTTTATACCCCCACAGCTAGTCCCCGAACACTTTGCATTCGTCGGGAGATACAGATCTTCAGAGTTGCTTGACTGGACGGATGTAAGGGGCTCAGAAAAAATTTGAAAAGAGCTTCCTCTTTGGTGAAGTATATCCATTTTTGGTTCATCAGAACCAATACCTTCACCGTTAGGTGAAGTGTATCCACTTAGTCCCCGAGGCTGATAGCAGGTGACGCAGTCACGTGGTGTCAGGGTCAAAGCCTTAAAATCTGTCGATCATGTAAAGTGTTGACAAAGTCCCCGAGCACAGCAAGTGATCGGGAAAGTCTTCCAAGCAAGCGAGACGATAACTTAGTCCCCGAGCACAGCAAGTGCTCGAAAACTGAAGTCCCCGAGCATAGCAATTGCTCGAAAACTGTTCCAAACAGACGAGGCGACGACGAAGTCCTCGAGCACAGTAAGTGATCGAGAAAGTCTTCCGAGCAGGTGAGGCGACGACGAAGTCCCCGACCACAGCAAGTGCTCGGAAACGCTTCCGATCAGGCGAGGCGACGACGAAGTCTCCGAGCACAGCAAGTGCTCGGAAACGCTTCCGATCAGGCAAGGCGATGATGAAGTCCCCGAGCACAGCAAGTGCTCGGAAATGCTTCCGATCAGGCGAGACGACGACAAAGTCTCCGAGCACAGCAAGTGCTCGGAAACGCTAACGGATGTCGACAAAGTCCCCGAACACATCCAGTGCTCGGAAATGCTGACGCGGCGAAGAAGTCCCCGAGCACATCCAGTGCTCGGAAATGCTGACGCGGCAAAGAAATCCCCAAGCACATCCAGTGCTCAGAAACGCTGACGAGACGACAAAGAAGTCCCCGAGCACATTCAGTGCCCGGGCTTTGTAGATCCAAATATCGAGTATTCGAACCGTCGCGCTTTCCCTTTATAATTTACTTGAGGTGGAATGAAAAATGGTTCACCTTCACTTGCACGAACATCTAGTAGCCATTCAAGCAAGGAGTTGTTACTGCTTGCCCTAGCCGCCGCCATCTAGGGTTTCCGCATTCACCGAATCAAAATCCGATTTCGCCTGGATTTCTTCAATTCATCCTTCCGCCACCTCGAATCCGCAAGCAATTGGAAGAAATGGCTCCCAGGAAGAGCACGCGAGTCTCGAGGAAGCAAAAAGGATACTGCCGAATCGTGCCACCGCCAGCTGGAGGCCTTCAAACGGTGAGCCATATCTTATGCCCAACACCAATGAGATGGTTGTTTTTTCTGACTATTTCCTCCGTGGGTTCGGCATTCCTTGCCACCCCTTTCTTCGAAAGCTTCTTGATTATTACGGGATTTCCTTATGCCATCTGCATCCCAATTCTATCTTCCATGTCTCTATTTTCATTCATCTCTATGAGGCCTTCATCGGAATCCTTCCCCACTTTAATCTGTTCCGTCACCTGTTCATGCTCGTGAAATCGAGCAGAGGAGGTTCCCGAGTCGCCGGGGGTGTGTATCTCAAGCTCAGAGATGGAATGTCTGTACATTATCTTTTTGTCCCTCTAAATACTAGTCTGGTGATTGGATGAGGCGGTGGTTCTATCTTCCCAACCAAGATCCGCTTGTTCGGTGTGCTGTTGATCAGATACCAGAAAGGATATCCACCTGGTCAGATAAACCTGGTCCAGACGAGATGACCCAAGTGCATGAGCTGTTGGAGATTCTGAAGGCCATGAATCTGAATGGAGTTGGAGTTGCTGCAAACTTTGTAAGGCGCCGAGTGCAGCCTTGTAAAGAGAGAGTTCACCCTGCATATGAGTGGACAGCCGATTTCGATCCGACCAGGGAAGGGCCTGAGCACATGTCCGCCACTGAAGCAACGATAAGCTGAGAGAGCTTTTTGATAAGGACACCTTCATCGATACTCGTGGTCAGCAAAAAGCTTTGCACATCGGTAATCCACCTCCGGAGGTACGCGATTTGCACAGTGCCCCCTTGTTCTTTTAGCTTCTTTATTGATAGCTTCTTATTGGTATTCACTTGATTGGTCAAAGATCAATGGACAGGATCGCAAGGTATACTTCTCTGAGGTGTCAGCCGCTGAGTGGCCTCAAGGCGTGATCTCTCAGCACCGCTACCAACCTGGCAGCAAAGATGAAGATTTTGCAGAGCCCTCAGATGATGAGGAAGATGACGATGATGATGAATACCAGGAGATCCTGGCTCACCAAGTTGCTCGGGGTAAGCAGCCGGTGAGCGAGGGGGCCGATTCGTCGAAGCGCGATGGTCGGCAGACCATAAAGCCGGTAAAGATCTCCGAGCAGCCGTCCCATCGTCAAGCGGTGATCCTCAGCTCGAGTGATGATGAGGAGCCTCCATCAAAGAGGCAAAAGGAGGAAGCTCCCTCGACTGGGAATCCCGACCCTGATGAGGGGAGTACTAGTCGGAAAAAGCAGTTCACGCATAAGCGCCGTCGTTTGGTGATGTGAGTAATCCATGACTTCTCTTCTTGTTTTCCTGTCGAGTATTCTTGTTAGTTCATCGGTGATCATGGGCCCCACATTGTTATCCAGGGGGCCTTCAAACGAAGATGTTGAGACGGCGGCTAGTGGTGGGGTTGGAGGAGACGAGTCGGCAAAGAGCGGCGATGGAGGCGGTATTTCTGCTACCTGGCCTTCCGACCATGAGTCTTCGAAGAGCCCGCCAAAACCGCGGCTAGATTCCAGCACGAGGGAGGCTCCCCAAGATGATTCTGCGAGTGGGCATGAACCACCATCGCAGCCCATCTCAACACCGCCGACCTCGCCCTCTCCTCGGGGCGTAGAGGAGCAGCCAGAGGATGCCCAGAGAAACCGCCAACCGGAGCGTGAGCCTCATGAGCCGGTGCCGCCAACTGTTTTCGAGCCTGAAGATGTCCCAGGAGTGGACCAGGAGCGCCAGAATCGGCCATCTTCCAGCACAGTTCCTCCCGAGCAGGATGTTGAAGAGATTTCTCAGGAAGCTGCAGGCGAGGTTCCACCTGCAGTGCTGCGGACCATGCGGCGAGTCGGCAACACCTACGTCGTTGCCGTAGAAGAGGAGCTGGCAGATGGCGAGCTGGACGCGCTCAAAACTGACATCAATGAAACTCGTACTGATCTCAGGAAGTTGCTCCGTCGTCTGGGCCATCTGGCCTCGCGTGTGCAAGTGCTAGTTTTCTTCGAGAGATGCTTGTCATTTTTTCTGCTTGCCATTAATTGTTTTGCTGTAGTCTTCCAGGTGGTGCATGATACGGCGGAAGACCGCCGGAAGACCCTCCAGCGCGTTGCTGGAGTCGCTCTGAAGAACGAAGAGTTACAGAAGGAAACGGAGCGACTTGTCGGGGCGATGGAGGATCTCCGCGAGCAACGCGACACGCTGCAAGAGCATATTGATGATTTGATGCAATCCGAGCAGAAACTTCTGCAAGAGAAGAATGAAGGTCTTCGTAGTTCTGATTGTTTCGTCTCAGCTTTTTCCTCCTCTTATTTTCTATTTTTTCATGTATAGAGCTGCAAACTTCACTGGATGGTGCGCTGAGTCGAGGTTCGTGCTTCCTCGGGCTGTTTTGTCGATCACGTTCCTCCGCTAAGTTTTATTGCCCCATCTTCTTCTTTGATGCAGTTAAGAAACTCGAAAATGAAACATCCATGTTGCGGGAGGCAGTGAACAAGAATGAGAAGACACGCCAAGGTGGGCTTCTTGCGCCTTAGAGCTGTCACGATCCTTCTTGTTGACTGTTCTTGACTTCGCTTTTTGTGGGAACTGAAAGTGCATCTAGCCGTTTAGTGGGTTTTGGTGAATTGAATGACAACACAATTAAAGATCTAACAAGTTTGCTAAGTGTGTCCAAGATTTAACAAGAAGGCAAACTTGATGGTATTCTATATATTGTTCAATGGAAGCCAATATTGTGTATTGTTGTATTGGAAGATCATAAAGACAACCTAGTTCAAGCAAAAGACAACAATATAAATGGAATTGATGAAATGGCTTATATTGTGGGATATCATAGTATCATGAGAAAGCAAGCATATTTGGTAAATGACAAAAGAGACATGAGTTGATGGTTTTGGATTGGTCTCAATAATGGCTTGTTTTTTATGAACAAGAAGAGTTTGATAATGGACTAGCTTTGGTCAAGCTAGAAGTATGAAGATATAGATTAAAGTAAGTGTTTGGAAAGTCAAGCCAAAATGAAGAGGATATAAGGAATCATGAATTGGCTTGACTACTTTGATGTTGATTCATATATATCACTCTATGTAAAGCTTGATTGATCTCAACATTCATATCTAGAAGATATTCAATCAAGGATCACAATATTGAAGAAATGGTTTTCAATGGATGCTTGATATGATGTGACTTGAGTATGACTTGATAAGGTGAAGATAGCAAGAAAAGGGCTTCGAGGGACTAAGCGGAGGTGAAGGGTAAGCAATGGCTTGGACCGAGATACCATGTCTAAGGTGAAGAAGAGAGTACTTGCATTGAGTCGATGAACTAACCAAGTTATGAGGAGTCATATTGTGTTGAGGATCATATCATTAGTGGAAGTGACTTGAAGCCATGAAGTTGAACTCACTTGTTTGAAATGGTTCAAGTCATATGCTCAAGGTGTTTGCTCGAAGAGATGAGATAAGGATGATTGTAACCTCTTATGAAGTGATACTGAGAAGAAATGGCATATGAAGACATTGAAGACTCAAGTGGTTAAATTAGTTTTATTTCCTTTATCTTAAGTACAGGTATGCCGTACTATCAAGGGGGTTCTCAGGGACACCTGTCCAATTACTGAACCAAGTGCTCATATTTTAGAAATACCATCCTTACACTCTAACAAATCCAGCAAAACAAACCGCACTTCATTTCGCTGGATATTGCCAGTGCGGCAGTGCCGCCCTCCATCCGATCGTTGGATGACAGCGCATAAATACTACTTTTTTAGCTCTCAACGGTTACTTCTTCTTCCTCACGCCACACGCCCGATTCAGAACAGAAAAAGAAGTCTCCCTCTCTCCTCCATTGTTGCTCCTCCCCTCTCAAGTGGATCCACCATTCCAACCAGCAAAACTTGAGATAAAAGACAGCAAACTTCGATTGGAGGTCAGATCTACTGCTTCCCAAAGTTAGAGAGCACTTGGTTCACGTTTGGCCAGCGTTCTTGAGTTCCATATCCTTGGAGCTTTGCTCCTAGCCGGCTAGGCGTCGCCCTAGAGCTTGCCAACTCCTTGTGGCAGCCTAGGGAGGTTTGTAAGACTCTCTTACAGCTAAGAAATCACCCCTCACTTCAAGAGTTCACTCTCTTGACTTGAGAACGAGGGAGAGGCAAGCCTTGGTGGCAAACCCAAGCCTTAGTGGCGTACCTCAACAACGTGGACGTAGGCAAGCCTGGGTGGCGAGCTGAACCACGGGTTAAATCCTTGTGTGTTGTCCACTTACTTGTATTGTTGAGTTTGTGATAGGGTTGCTCGATCCGTTCTCGTGAGCTCAAGCTGTGGTTTCCAGTCTTCAAACTGTGAACTGTGTTGCTACTGGAGGAAAAGGATCTACTTGCTGAGCTCTTTCTATCCATATATTCTGCTCTGCAATATTCTCTGTTTCGCAGGTGAGGCAGTGCCGCCCTCATAGGGAGGCAGTGCCGCACTGCATTTTTATTTCCGTTTGAGCAGAAATTTTGCAGGGACGCTGCTGGACACCTCCAGAACATCTTCACCAAGTTTGGTCAGCAGCCGAGCATATTTCGGAGTGCGGCAGTGCCGCCCTCAGTTCTGACATTAGTTTGAGCTGAATTTTTACAGGCCTATTCACCCCCCCTCTAGGCTGACATCAAGTTCCTTACAAGTGGTATCAGAGCCTAGTCTCTCAGATTTGGGCTTAACCGCCTTGAGAGAAGATGTCGACTCGTGAGGAGGTATCTCTAGAACTTTTACTTTTTGATGGCTCTAATTATGCATCTTGGTCTGCTGCTGTGCTTACTGTTTTTCGGACCATGGGTCCTCAAATAGAGCAGATTATAGATGTAAGCATTTCACCTCCTAGTGATGATTTGGACTATCTATCTAGATAGGAAGTGAAATGCTTGCAATACAACGCTCAAGTTACTAATGTCTTATTTAGTGCTTTGAGTGAAGATGTTTTAGATGCTGTCGTATTTGGAGATGGTGAGCCACTTGATGATGTTCATGTCATTTGGACCATGCTCAAGGAAAGATATGGCAAGTCCAAATGTGATGAGAAGTTCATCTCATCGGAGGAACCACTTGAGGAGTGCTCTACTTTATCAACAAATAGTGAGCCTCAAGTGATTCTCTCAAATGGTTCAAGTGATCATGCCACATCCACTTCCTCACCAACACATGACCGATTGGAAAGTGATGAAAGGGTTGGTGAGGACAATGCTTTTACATATGGTACTTCTACTTCCTTTAGTTCTTGCAAAACTAACATTTTGAAGGAAGGAGAAGCTTATGATCGGTGGAGGCCAAATGATGAATCCACCTCATCAAGAAGCTCAACTCTCTATGCTAATTCTTATATGGGCCTCAGGACAAAGAAAGAGAAGAATGTGACAAGTGAGAGTGAGAGTTCAAGTGAGAATGATAGTTCAAGTGAAAGTGAGAGGAAAAGTGAAGATAAAGGTGATGATGATGAGTTCAATCAACACCTTGCTCATCTAAGCAAGAAAGACAAGCTGATGGTGCTCAAGCTTATAGAGAAAATTGATGAGTAAGAAGAATCACTTCACAAGCAAGAAGATTTCCTTGTCAAAAAGATCAAATGCTTGGAGAAGTTGACCAAAAAGCATGAAAAGCTTAAGTGCTCTCATGCTAGTTTGGTCCAAAGGTATGAAAACTTGTCAATTGAGCAAACTAATGCTACTAACTCTTTATCTTGTGTTGTTCAATTAGAAGATGAGAATTATATGCTCAAGGGAGAGTTGGAAAGGCTCACTAGCAAGAATGAGATGTTGGAAAAAGGTCATGATGAGCTTTCGTGCTCTCATGAGAAACTTATGGATTCTCATATCATGCTAGAGACTGCTCATAAGGTTGTGGTAACAGCGATAAAATCATACCAACCTCTCACACACAAGTGCACATGTACACAAGTTCCATATAATTTATCATGTGCTAACAATTGTTGCTCTCAAACAAGCCAACCTTCCGTTGAGCATGTACTTGTAGAAAATTATGATGATTCCATTGCAAAAGAAAATGAACAGCTCAAGGAAGAAGTTGAAAGGCTAAGAAGGGACTTGATTCATTGGAAGGAAAAGTGCAATGCTCAACCTTCTCAAGATAACCGTGAAGATATGGTGAAGAAGCTTGAGAAGGGAACAACCGATGCATGCACCAACTCCCATCAAGAAGGTTACAAGTCCAACAGTGGCAAAGTCAAGGAGTAAGTTGGATCTGCCCAGAATGCTGAAGCTTCACAGGGCGGCAGTGCCGCACCTGGGCAAAACAGCAAAGTACCCAAGGCTATTAAAGTGCAACATCAACCAAAGAAGACTCTCATCACCTGCTTCAAGTGCAAGAAGGAGGGTCACCATGTAAGAGATTGCTTCTTGAAGAAAGAAGAGAAGGACATGAGTAAGATCCAAGAGAAGAAGAAGATGGCTCATGTCAAGTTCTCCAATATGGGACATGATGCCTCTATGTGTTCCAACAAGGTTGATGATCAAGCCACACTTCTAAAGAAGAAGACAAGTAGAAGCAAGAGGAAGTGTTATGGATGCAATGAGAAGGGACATAAAATGGCATCATGCCCCTACAAGAAGGATGAAGGCTTGGCAACATCAAAAAAGAGGCTCATTGGCAAGGTAGCAAGTAAGAGACAAGAAGAGAAGGCCAACAAGAACAAGAGGCGCCTATGCTACACTTGCAGAGAGAAGGGACACCTAAGCAAGGATTGTCCCATGGGTAACACTCTTAAGCACAGCTCATCAATAGCTTCAAATTTGCTTAGGAGGCCTAAGAATGACACTTGTGCTAAAGAGGTGATTGGTTCATTTCATGCTAGCACAAAGGCTATTTGGGTGCCTAAGTCTGTTGTGACTAACCTTGATGGACCCATCATATTATGCGTACCAAATTGTGCCTAAATGAGTGTTGTAGGTACTTGAAGGTGTTATGAAGCTTTGGAGTGCTTGAGCAAGTTTATTGAAAATATCATTTCAAGCTATCAATCTTATTCATAGTGACTATCCTCTGACGATTGACCCAAGGGCAAATTGATGGATATATCTCTAACTTCATACTCACCTCGGTAACAAGTACCTAACCCTTACTAGCTAGCCACTTGTCTTGTGTAGTTACTAGTACTTCACAAATATGCGTGTGTTTTTTAATTATTAGGAGTGGCTAGAGTATGTCAAGTTTAAATGAATCATTTGCCATATGATGCTTTTAATAGCTCTATAGTAGAGCAAGATCTTATTTATGTTGTAGGTAATGGGAAATCACCTTGCAATGCAATCAAGCAAATGGCTATTGGTGTTATTAGACCACGAGAAATCCAAGCCACAGAAGAGGAGGTTTCTCAAGATGCTGCTGAACCAAATTCCGCAGACGTACTCGACGAAGAAGTGCAGCACACACTTGCTTGAGATCAGCAGGGCGGCAGTGCCGCCCCTCCTACCTGAGCAGCAGCTGATTCTACTCCACTACGAGGGCAGAACCTACAACCTATATATGAGCAAGATGAAGATGAAGACACCACCTCATCCATTACATTCAAGAAGGGTGGTAACAACCAAAATCTCAAGTGTAAAGTATTTTCAAATCTTACTCCTTTGTGTATTGTATAGCCACTTAGGGATTGAAAGCACTTGAGGATATCCATTGGTTGCTGGTCATGAAGGAAGAGCCTGATTGAAATTGAATTGATCACCCACACCAAGCAACATAGATGACTTGAGTTTCCTTATGGACTTCAAATCAAGAATTTCAAGATGAAGCAAGCTCATGCTCATCCATGCATATTATGAGTTGGTTTGAAGGATTTAAAAACTTGGCTCATATTGGAGAATACAAGTGCCAAGAATGAAGAATCAAGCTCAAGTAAAGTAGAAGGGTTTATTATTCTCAATTCAAGAAGCCTCTACTTGATGGAATTCTCTCATATGGTAGATTGCTAAATTCACATTCTTATCTTATGGCCATCTATATGTTCTAATGGTTGTGAGTAGCTCTTGGCATAGTTCAATTTGATTATCCTTTTGTTGCCCTGACCTAGACATAGAGTAAAATTTCAAGTTCTTAAATGAATAAAGTGCTATATGAGAAATTCAAATACTTAGAGCACTTATCAAACGGGAATTTACTCTATGGCTAGAGTTGTGAGACTAACCCTTTCTCTAAGTGATTTGTGTAGTCTCACTAAATGAGAATGTGTTTCTTAAATGGAGTGTGCTATCATATAAAGGTCATCAATCCAAAACCATGCGATGTATTCTCTCTCTAGTTAATTTGGAATTGATTTATCTATATTAGCCACTCACCATAATATGGCTTAAATCTACCCTTTGGACTTAATTGACCAACCATGCACATTTACATTTCTTACTTCACTCAAAATTGTATGCATAAGCGATTAAGGGAGATTTAGTCCATGTTATGAGGTTTCTTCATTCTATGACTCACTTGTCATCCACATTTAAAGGGTCACTAAATGGGAAACTAGTGCTTGTATTACTAATGTCTCTTGTTTTGAGCTTTCATAGAAAATTATAAGAAGGGGGTGCACTTGTCAAACTGAATCAATCACAAGCTTAATGGTTGCTCTTCACTTAAAGCAAGATGTGGTTGCTAGAAAGGCAAATAAATCAGATTTGAATGCAATCAAGTTTGAGGTTGAATCGGATAATCTATAATGAAAGAATTCATAAGAATGCAAGCATTGATAAGAAGACTGAATGGAAACAACATCTTGTGATCATTCTCAGCCAAATTCACCTCAAGATTGGACAAGAAGAAGAGAACAAAAAACTATCAAATCTGTCCAGAAAATTAAAATTCTGAGTTAGCTGCCTTCAACCATGGATTTGGAGATTCAAATGTTGATTAATTGGGTTGAAACTTGGTGAGCATAATATACACATATAGAACTTGTTGTTGCACAGTTGGCATGATTACTGGTTCAAAAGAAAATCAGCTTTGAGTTGAATTCTGTCAGTTTCAGCTATGCAGTTTCAGACTTGAGCAGTTTTGGTAGAAAAATGATTTGAATGACCAAATGGAGTCCAAATGACCTGAAATTTTGCCAGAAGTTGGAGGACTCATAGATGAACACGTCTACCAAATTTCATGCATATTGGGCTTGCAGGCTGGGAGATATGAATTTTTCTCCGAGGAGGACAGAATCTGAAAACTCACTGAATGAAATTGGATTGCATTGAAACAATAAGATTCAGTTGGCTCTCAAGTTGGTGATGGAAGTAAAAGGCAGAAGCAAGATGAAACCCCAATTATTCTTGATCTATGCAGTGTTGGTTCAAATGTTATGGATTTGTGGTGTCCTATTCAAATCCATGGCATGGAACCAAGCTTTTCATTGTTGAACCATGCTTCTAAGACTGCACAAAGCATAGAAGATAGCTTGGGAGCAGATTTAATAAGTGAGAAGAATTAGGCCATGAGCTTGCAAAGCAACTGGGTGCGGCAGTGCCGCACTGCCTGGGACAGCACTGCCCAGCCCAGCTTTCAAGCTCATGATCTAAGTCCTCTCACCTGTTAAAACTATTTTTCAAGATGTTCATCTATGTTTCTCTTGTATAGTCTCTCTTTTGGTTCCATATTACTACATAGAAGGAGCATGAAGATGATTAAGGGGGAGTTTAGTCTGCCTTGTGGGACTAATGACTGCATTCAAGTTCATTTTGAGTAGTCTCACACTTAGGAGAAAGGAGGACATCAAGAGGGGATGGATGGTTCCTTTGTATTCTTTTGGTGGTTCTCAATTATTCTAGGAGGTCCTGGTCTTCATAAACCAAGTGCTTCCAAATTTAATGTTGGATGCCCCAATCCTTATTTGTGGAACCGGATTCAAATGAGTTGGAGAAAAGAATTGAATAAGTGGACTTTCATTGTTATTTATCCTCTCTAGAGCTCATCATATGCACATGGATCCACTTTATTGATCATCCAAGACCTTGTCAACAAGAGTGGTAACTCCTAGTTCTCAAATTACAAATTTTATGAATTTTACCTTTTGCTCTCTATGTGAGTTGCTTTAGGTAAAGAAAGAGGTAGGAACCAAATATGAATCTTGGCTGGTCAAAAGAGCTAAAATTCACCACTTTTCATCAAATGAGAACTATGGCTATCCAAATCATTGAAATCTCTCTTATGATAGTCATGAAAATATGTGTGGTGATCTCTCTACCTTGGTGGTGGTATATTCCCTTTGACATAATTTCAATTATTGCAAATTTATCATGCCTTGACCAAGATATGGATGAACTTCTCTTGACTCTTAAATCGATTCAAGTGCATTTCACAAGTAATTCGAGTACTTGATGCACATATTAAGGGGGAGCCCATTCCATGTCTTGTGTCTTTTGAGACTAACCTTTTGTTCTAATGAATTTGTGTTGTCTCTCGGTGAGAATGAGTTTCTCATGAGTATGCTACATTAACTCAATCCAAATCGGTAAAAGTATCTCTCATATTTATTTGGATTGCAATTTTATATGTTGAGTAGGTACTCTCCATAATATAGCTTAAGTTCCCTTATTTGGACTTAATTGACCAAAAGTGCATATGTTCTTGCCTTTCACATATACATATGTATGCACTACCAAAAGAGGGAATTTAGTATATGTTATGAGGTTTTACAATTAGTGATCTACATGCCTTCCACATCCAAAAGGTCACTTGTTGTGAAACTTTAGCTTGTGCGATTTAATGCTCTATTGTCCATGTCAGCATTCTTAGGTGACACTATGAGATACAAGCATCCACTCCACTTGACATCAACCTGTGAAGATTATCTTGATTGGACCATGGAAGTTAGTGCGGCAGTGCCGCACCCTGCTGCTGGAGAAACATGATGATGTGCTTAATCTGTCATATGCACCATGGACATTCATTGTGGCACCTTATGCAGCATCCCACATCAGGCATGGATGTAGGGAGAGCCCCACACTTCACTAAAATGTGAATCTTGGCATCTTAAGCCAAATTGGGAATTCAAATCCCTATTCACATATTTAGGGGGAGATCCTACACCCATAGCCTGGAAATCTCAGAATTATATTTCAATTGGTGTCAAGACTCTGAAGATCATATTTCAATTGGTATTGGTAGACAATCTTAACTTTGGTATATGAAGTATGACTTCAAGTAGTATCTCAAAATGGCAACAAGAGCTAGCAATGGATTTTCAATTGAGATCAAGCACAAGTTTGTGATGTCTCCTTAAAGATAATGATGAAGAAGGAAGATGGGCACAGATGGAATTATTTTTGCATAAAGTACTACACCCATCAAAGCACTAAATTCAAAATTCATTATCATGGTGGAGATTGTGTGGCTTAGAACAAAGGTGCATCACTCCATGAACTCTTGTACTACCTTTGTGCATTTAGGCCCTTACATGCTAGTGTGTGCATGTGTATGTAATACTTTGAGTCACATCATGAGTTTGTTCTTGTGATGACGATTAGAGAGTTCTTTAGATATTTGGTTGATACTTTTTGTGATGATGGCATGAGATAGTCTCATGTTAAAATGTCATCTAAGTGAAGCATGAGTCAAATATACTAATCTCTCAAGAATCTTGACTTAAATTGTTGCATACTTTGTTTGGTAGAAAACTCAGGAGAAAGATCCTATATGCTGAACTTTTTGACTGCAGTCGCCACGAGCGGCCCCGCCAAGCCCCCACGTGGCTCGCGCGAGGGCGAGCTCCGCAGGCAAGCCGCCGCGGTCGCCACCATCGAGTGCGAGGAGGGGTCCCGTGTAATATCCCAGTCCCGGCGCATGGCTCTGGCCTACTCTACCGAGGAGTGGTCCTACCTGCGTAGCAAACCGCTTGAGCTTTCATCCTCATTTCGCTCAAAACGGTTAACCGAAGGTTACTACGCGTCCTTGGCCTGGCTATTTAAGTCAGTCTGTTTCTCCTCAGGTTCATAGTTTGGGACTAAACTCTGGTCGCACAGTGTTCCGAGATACTACAGTAACTCGAGTGAACAGTACCCAAGCTACAGTAACTCGAATTTGGCCTGGCCGTACTCGCGGCTACAGTGTCGATATGTAGTACCTCGCCGCTACAGTACCCAGAGCCCGGATGCTACAGTACCCCATATCTACAGTGATCAGCCCACTGTCTCTGCTACAGTAGCTCGGCTCAAACCTGAATTGGGCCCTATTTGGCCCATGGGGCTGTTACAATCACCCCCCTAAGGATTCGACGTCCCCGTCTAATGTCAGACTAGCTTACCCTATTCGGGACACCTGATCTAGGATCCTCCTCTCTTGGCCACGTTTGTGTGTTCCCGTGCAGGCGCATGTGCCATGCCATGCCGTGTCCACGAGGAGCCCACGCACATGCACACAACATGCCCGCGCATCTGATCCCCACGTGCACGTGAAACCGCGAGAGTCGGCTCTGATACCAAATGTAATATCCAAGTCCCGGCGCACGGCTCTGGCCCACTCTACCGAGGAGTGGTCCCACCTGCGTAGCAACCCGCTTGAGCTTTCGTCCTCGCTTCGCTCAAAACGGTTAACCGAAGGTTACTATGCGTCCATGGCCTGGCAATTTAAGTCAGTCTGCTTCTCCTCAGGTTCACAGTTTGGGACTAAACTCTGGCTGCACAGTGTTTCGTGATGCTACAGTAACATGAGTGAACATTGCCCTAGCTACAGTAACTCGAATTTGGCCTAGCCCAACTCGTCACTACAGTACTCACTGCTACAGTACCCATAGCCCGGATGCTACAGTAGCCCCATACATATAGTGCTCAGCCCCTGCCTCTGCTACAGTAGCTCGGCCCAAACCTGAATTGGGCCCTACTTGGCCCATGGGGCTGTTACACCCCGCCGCCACCATCCCGGCAGAGCACGCAGCCCTGCCGGCGGCTTGCTCCAGCGGCGGCGCGGCGAGGAAGGGGAGGGAGGGGAGGGGGCTCGGCGGGCTAGGGTTTGGAGCCCGCCTGCGTAGGACGTGTGGGAGGGCAACTGGGGGGGGGGGGGGGGGGGGCGGCTTTGTGCTTTGCTTGAGAAATGCCAATTCGGAGTCAACATGAACTTTGTCATTTTTAATCAACTTGATACAATAATAGTGGTATGGTTGAATGCCGATGAAGGCAGTCGATTGAAGTAGAGAAAAATTTGAACCTGATTAATAAATACTCACTGAGTCAATGAATGTACAAAACAACACTGGGAGCACAGAAAGGAAACAAATGCTAAACCAAACATCTTCCTGTCAGTGCTCTACTTTTGCCCGCAGAGGCAGGCGCTCATGATTAGTGTCATAGCTAGAAGGTGCTCAAATGGGCAATCTTAATCTGGCCTACAATGGCTAAGGAAAACACATGAGGAATTTGAAACTGAACAGGTTTGAATACCATATAACCTGTAAGGTTGCAATGCTGAACTGATTGCACTGTCCCCTTGGTAAAAAAAGGGAAGGAAAATTAAATGACAGAAACAGCTACATTGTCTGCTGGGAAAATAAGTAGCAGTTTATAAAGCACATATATAACCAGCACAGCAATGGCACGACCTGTCTTGCTGACACACTGTCGTTTTCACATGCTAATGCTCAAATTCCAGTTGTACCCGTGTTTCAAATGTGATACTTGCCAAGTTTTGCTCCTATGTTTGACTGCTTGAGGTACTTAGTTCTAAGGTCAATTTTTCCAAATGGGTTCGGTTAACTTAACCAGAATAAAAGGTGAAAAGACCTGTGAGATATCTGTTGATCATTGCCTGTTTGTAATAAATCAATTATCAGATGGAGCTAAACCTATCAGTTGGAACCTATCATAATCCTTGGAAAGCATATTTCATTAAATTGCTCTACTAATGACGTGTGTGGATGGCTGGATGCAGTAACACCAGCAGAGAAATTCCAATGAGATTTAGCGGATGCAGCGAAATAAGGAAGCAATGGAATGGCATTAATGAAAGTAATATCACCAAGAAAATAAAAAGAAAACAAACAAATAAAGACGACTAATTAGGACAAGAGTTCACTATTGTAAGCATGTCAATTCCCAGATAGCTCTGAAGCAAGGAGACGGATGCAGGAATTAGGAAAGGCAGGGCGGCGGTACCGGTACGCGGTAGGCATGCGCCGGAGGCCGGACTTCATTACGAGTTGAGGGAATATTTTCCTCGCGCGCCGCCCACTTGCCTCATCTTATAAGTACCCGATCAAGTCCTAAAGCATCAAGAACAAGCACCAACATGGCCCAGTCCCATCTTCTTCTCCTCATCCTTTCAGTGCTCCTCACGTCCAGCTCGAGCTTGCAATCCAGGGCAGAGACTGACAACGCCAGCGAGCTAGCAAAACTCCTAACAATCAAGAAAGACTGGGGCAACCCATCCGCGCTCAGCTCATGGAGCCCCCAGAACACTTCTTCCTACTGCAGCATCTGGGAAGGGGTCAGGTGCTTGGGCGGCACAGTGTCCGCCCTGTCCTTCCAACGTCTCAACATGACCAATCCCGTCCCAGCTTCCATTTGCAACCTCAAGAACCTGTCCTACCTAGACCTTTCCTACAACAACCTCACCGGCCAGTTCCCGTCGACAGCGCTCCACGGCTGCTCGGCTCTTCAGTTCCTTGACCTGTCCAACAATCACTTCTCCGGTGCCCTCCCAGATGACATCGACAAACTGTCATCGGCGATGGAGCACCTCAACCTGTCAAGCAATGGCTTCACAGGCATCGTGCCGACGGCGATCGCCACGCTCCCAAAGCTCAGATCCCTTGTTCTTGACACCAATCGCTTCAGCGGGACGTATCCGAGCTCGGCCATCGGCAACCTCACCCAGCTCGAGACGCTAACTCTGGCAAACAACCCCTTCACGCCAGGCCCTATCCTCGATGACTTCGGAAAGCTGACGAAGCTGAAGATGCTGTGGATGTCGGGGATGAACCTGACTGGTCGCATCCCCGACAAACTGTCGTCGCTCACTGAGCTCACGACCCTGGATCTTCACGTAAACAAGCTCCACGGTGAAATCCCGCCGTGGGTTTGGAAGCTTCAGAAGCTTAAGCTCCTGAACCTCTATGGCAACAGCTTCACCGGTGCAATTGGGCCAGACATCACCGCCGGGAGCCTACAACAGATCGACCTTTCGACGAACCGGCTCACCGGGCACATACCGGAGAGCATCGGCAGTTTGAGGAACCTGTCGTTGCTCTATCTCTACTTCAACAACCTCACCGGGACAATCCCGACGAGCGTCGGGCGGCTCCCGAACCTCGCCGACATCCGGCTGTTCAGCAACAGGCTCTCCGGCCCGCTCCCGCCGGAGCTCGGGAAGCACTCGCCATTGGGCAACCTCAAAGTGTGCAACAACTTGCTCAGCGGTGAGCTCCCGGACACGCTCTGCTCCAACAAGAAGCTCTACAACATCGTGGTGTTCAACAACAGCTTCTCCGGCTCGTTCCCGGCGAGCCTCGGGGACTGCGTCACGGTGAACAACCTCATGGCGTACAACAACAACTTCACCGGGGAGTTCCCGGAGAAGGTGTGGTCGGCGTTCCCGAACCTGACGACTGTTATGATCCATAACAACAGCTTCACTGGCACTATGCCCAGTGTGATATCCTCCGTGATCACACGGATCGAGATGGGGAACAATAGGTTCTCCGGCGATGTTCCGTCCTCCGCGCCAGGGCTGAAGAGCTTCCGGGCGGAGAACAACCAGTTCTCCGGTCCTCTGACGAAGAACATGTCGGGGCTCGCCAACCTCACTGAGCTGCACCTCGCCGGGAACCGGATATCTGGCTCGATTCCACCTTCCATCCGATCACTGAGATCTCTGAAATACCTGAACCTTAGCAGCAATCAGATATCTGGGGCAATTCCGGCAGAGATCGGGTCGCCGCCGGTGCTCACCATCCTTGATCTCTCCAACAACGAGCTCGCCGGAGAAATACCTCAGGGCTTCAACGACCTCCATCTCAGTTTCCTCAACCTCTCTTCCAACCAACTCACCGGCGAGCTCCCGGAGTCGCTGCAGAGCCCGGCGTTCGAGGACTCGTTCCTCGGGAACCGTGGCCTCTGCGCCGCCGCGGTGAACCAGAACATAAACATCCCGGCGTGCCGCTACCGCCGCCACAACCCGATGTCAAGTGGCCTGGTCATCCTGTTCTCCGTGCTCACCGCCGGGGCCATCCTTATCGGCGCCGTTGGGTGTTTCATCGTCGTCCGGCGGAAGAAGCAACGGCGGCGCGACGTGACGTCGTGGAAGATGATGCGGTTCGGCAAGCTGGACTTCAGCGAGTGCGACGTGCTGAACAACCTCCGCGAGGAGGACGTGATCGGCGGCGGCGGCTCCGGCAAGGTGTACCGCGTCAACCTCGGCAGGCGTGGGCGCACGGTTGTGGCCGTGAAAAAGCTGTGGAGCAGGGGGAAGGCCGAGGAGAAGCTGGACCGGGAGTTCGACACGGAGGTGAAGATCTTGGGCCACATCCGGCACAACAACATCGGCCGCCTCCTCTGCTACATCTCCAGCGACGACGGCACCAAGCTGCTGGTGTACGAATACATGGAGAACGGCAGCCTCGACCGGTGGCTGCACGGCGTGCACGCACGGGATCCCGTCGGCGGCGTAGCGCCGGCGCCGCTGCTGAACTGGCGGAGACGTCTGGACATCGCGATCGACGCGGCCACGGGACTGTGCTACATGCACGACGATTGTGCAAAGCCCATCATGCACCGCAACGTCAAGTCCAGCAACATCATTCTCGACAGTCGCCTCCGTGCAAAGGTTGCCGACTTCGGCGTCGACAGGATCCTGTTCAAGGCCGGCGGCGAGCCCGAGTCCGTGTCTGGAGCAGGCAGCATGGCTCCAGGTAAACTAATCGAAAACACAGCACACGAAACGCTACTGATCTCAGACTTAAAATTATAATGAACCTTGTACTGATACATAGCTACCCTGCTTTGGTTGCAGAAGAAGAGGCGATCCGGAAGGTTGACGTGTACGGCTTCGGCGTCGTGCTGCTGGAGCTGGTGACCGGGCGGGAGAACCACCTGGAGGAGTGGGCATGGCGGCGTCACAAGGCCGGAGGCTCCCTCCACGACGTCGTGGACGAGAGCATCCAGGACAGGGCCCTCTACGTTGAGGACGCCGTGGCCGTGTTTCAGCTCGGCGTGATGTGCACCGGGGACGATCCGCGGTCCCGGCCATCCATGGCGCAAGTGATGCAGCGACTCATCCAACAGTTGCGTTAGCCGGCCGCCGACGTGGGGGAGAGTGGCAGCTTGGTGTCAACTCTTCCGTTTTCCTTGTTGATGAACAGTTGCGTTAAAACGTTCCCGTCGAAATTATGTATCTTCATAGCTTGCTTGCGATACACTGAGTGTCAAAGTCAATACTTCATAGCTTGATTCGAAATAATGTACTCCATGCAGCTCTTCCGGACGGAGCCGTACAAAAGGGGAAGCAAATTATCAAGTCAGTGACCTCTTTTGAATTCCTGTCACATGAAATGAGATTAATTTACCATAACCACTCCACTAGCAAAGGCAAGTGTCAACCGCATGCCACCCGCGCCAAGAATCGCGGCTCGCTGTCTCCACCAGCGAGAAGAAGGAAACCAAACAAATTGACCAGAATCACGGCACGCTGCCTCCACCGGCGAGGAAAAAAAAAAAAGGAAACAAAACGCCTGGCCAATCAACGCAAACAATTCTCCCGTGACGCCTGCGGCAGAAGGAAAGAAGAAAGAACGTGCGACGCCCTTCTCCTTCCACACGACGTTTCACCGAACCGGAGCCGGCGTCCTCGCTAAGCCTCCCTCCCTCCCTCCCTACCTACCTACTGTAGTTCATAGTCCTCAAGGACGTATACTGTTCATAATCCGGGGGTTGCAAGAGAAGAGGGCCGAGCAAACCTCGTGGAAGGCCTGGAGGATGGCGGCGCGGTGCTCGCGCGCGTTCACCGAGACGTAGCGCCCGCAGCTCCGCGGCCTCGGCCATCCGCTTCGCCGCGATCACCTCCACCGCGATGGACCGCCGGAACGTACTCCTCCCGCGGATCGTGCGTCCTCCGCGAGCAGAACGACGCACGCCGTCCTCCGCCTGGTCCTGGTGGCCGCCTACTCTTGGCGCGGGCCCACGCCCGAGGAAAGCCTCGGCGATGCCGCTCGGCGAGCTCATCCGGGCGGCGCGCCGCCGGAAACCGACCGGCCTCGGCCTCGGCGCACCTGCACCATCCCGTGCGCGAGCCTGGACAGGCCGCGTGGCTGCGTCGGCGGACGAGCACGACGCCGACGAGGACACGCTGAGGCGGGACGCGCCGCAGCACAGCCCGCGGCACTTTGCTGTACCGCGTCGTCCCCGCCACGGCATGGCACTTGCCGCCTCCGCCGATCTTTGTGCTCCTTGCTCCGGCCAGAGAAAAGCTGCATGGCTGGTCTCGCTCGCGCCGCCCCTGCTGCTCAGGCGGCTGCACTGGGAGAGGGACAGTGGCAGACTGGCAGCAAGCAACTGGCAAGCTTATGCAGAGCAGCTCGCTCGGGCCGGACTGCAATAGAAGAGGACAGTGCGCCATTGTAAAGCGAGCAAAGGCGGGCGGGCGCCACCTTTTGGTGCTCTGCTGATTGAGCAAATTTTCAAGTCATGGGAAAGACATGGTATGAATAGCTACGTACTAGCTCGCCTTAGGAAAGACACTGGTGCTCTGATTGTCCCCCTTGCTAGAAGCAACTTGGCATCTCCAGTATGCTGCCAGTGCCGTCGCCTTTAATCTGATGCCCAATTCTCAATTCGGATTAGCTAGCTTGTCAAGTTAAAAACGTGATTGGCTGCATATTAAAAATCCCAGGCGTCAATCATGTTTCCTTGTCGCCATTGCTTACTGCCAACACATCATAATTACAGCGACACGCGGTTGGGTACTTTTAATCGGATGAATTCAGAGCTGAGCTTTTCGGTGAAGACAGAATTTAGTACCGGATCCATCCAACCTATAGCCAGCTGTTTACAGGACTGGATAATCTGTTATTACGTTCTTAACCCTTCTTCAGAATTCAGATTTCCTCAAAACAGAATGGGCAGTTGGCATGATATCTTTCAAATCTCGCAAACTAAATTCTGGTGTTGCTGACTATGTGTAGCTAGTTCACTCAACTCTGCAATCTCTACTCCTAAAAAGAGAAAAGTGCAATCGTTCACATGGGCAGAACCAAAATCCCCCACTCCCATGGCTCGTCGCCCCCACATCATTTCCACCGCCGCCCGCCCGCCTCGCCCTGCGCCGCTGCCGCGGCCGTCGCCCGTGCGTTGGCCCCGCCGCGCCGCCACGACCCCACTGCCTACCCTCCCTGCCCCAACGCCGCCCTACCCGGCACGCACAGCCCTGCCCGGGCTGCCGAGCGCCTCCCCGGCCTGACGCCCCACCGCGGCTCCCCGCCGACGCGACTACCCGCCCCACGACGTGAGCAGCCGAGCCCCTCCCCGCCCCGACGCCCCGCCGTGCCGCCACGACCTCACCGCCGGCACACCCCGACGCGCCGCCAGCCTGACGCAGCTCCTCCCTACCCCGACGCAGCTCCTTCCCGCCGCCACCTCCTCAGGTACATGCCTTTTTTTTTTCTTTCCCGCTGCAGTGAAGAGGATGCAAAGTTGAGGGAGGCGGCGGCGGCACGAAGTGGGTGCCCAGATGACGGCGTGTGGTCCCCAAGATGGAGATGTCCAGTTGAGTAAGTAATGCAGTGATCTTCCATGTCTTTCCTGTCCCATTCTGAAACAGCGAAACTTATACAAACCTGAAATACGGTGAACTGGTGAATTTAGTGAGGGCGGATTGGACATGTTCTACGTGTTGCTTGTTATTTTACTGCAATTTATTGTCTGTCTTTGCCATCATACAAGATCTTGACTATTTTCAGTTTGCCATTCAGTCCCTGGTTGAGTCTTAATTCGACTCATTCTAAATTGTAAATTCTTTGGTGTTTGCATACAGGTTCTTGGTTCTGGGTTATGGTACAATGATTTTTCTGTAGGTTGCCCTGCAAATTGTAAAAGTTATTTGCTGGTCTAATCCAATTCAACAATGAGCCGGGAAGGTAAATTTATGTGTGATGTTAACAGCTAGAAAGAAAGATAAATATAGTTATCTTTGTCTTAGCTAGATATTGAAAAATAGTGTATCTTTAGTGAAGTAAATTTAAATTTACTTTTTAAAATGTTCAACGATGCTTTCTTGTACTGAAATCTTTGCCTTGGACTTGGTTAGAAAAACATGACAACTATATTCACTTGCATTGGCTCATGACAACAGCTATAGCTGAATATTCCTTACCGCTGGATTTTTGCTTTCTTCTGTAACAGTAGGGAGGAATTATTATCGTGTTGCTTTGCATATTGTTCCATCCATGTTTCTGAAAGGTGATTCTGAAATTCATCTATGAATTGCAAAAGAATTAAGTTTGATCAACATCACACCTGATTGGTTAGGCATTACCTGTTCCATCCACGCCTTGGTAATTCTGCCAAATTCTAAAGCATGCATAGCAGAGAAAAGGACTCGGAACTGTAGCATTCAATCTACAACCTACATATTTTTTCGCATATCTAAATATGTCTATCTTTCCAATTTCATTTATGTTTTGATAGTAGGTTGGATGATTCATTTAATAGTCATTTAAGTGCAATACCTCCACCATCTAATGGATGATTTTTTGTAGTTTTTATTTAGATAGTGAACCATGCTAGGTCTGCTGCCGATTCTCGTCCTCTGCTGAAGTCAGCCTTGCACCGGCCCATTCTTGAACGTCTCCCCTGCTCAGCGTCTTTCATTCGTAGGCATCATGGCAACTAGCAGGCCAGAGGTACATCCCTAGGCATCTGCATCATTATAGCAGGCGATAAGAACAAGGCAGCATTTGCAACATTACAACAGACTCCCTGTTTAGATCCACTGTAAATTACAATTGCAACTAGTCACATCAACGTTGCGGCACATGTATGGAGCATTAAATGTAGACGAAATGTTTGCATGTTTGTACTTTTTGCATGCACATCACGAGACGAATCTTTTAAGCCTACTTGGGTCATGATTGGACAAAATTTGTCAAATACAAACGAACGTGCTACAGTGCAGAATTGTGACTACAACTGGGATCTAAACACAGCCAAATTCTTCGGTTTCCTGAATTACTTTGCTGTTGAGAAAGAGCTGCAAGGTACAGTACACACATTGACACGCACTGCATCTACTGTGGTATGGTTGAAAATGAAGCTCACCTATTTTTTCAAAGTCATCTCCCAAGAGCAGTTTGGTTCACAACTTCCACCCCCATCTACACTCATCTGCTACCTCTAGAACAGGATGGCATCCAGCTCATCCTTTCTATCATTCTGCCTACAGGTGCCTTTGATACTTTACTTCAAAATACTCTCACCACTCTGTGGTACTTGTGGAAAGCGAGAAATGACAATAGATTCAACAACTGCACGTGGACCCCTAACCGGGTGCACCACGTAGTACGGGCGCACATTACCACCCACAATTCGATGCTGCAGATGCAAGATCAGCCCAATGCAGATGACGGAGTGCAGGAGCAGCATATCCCTCTTTCTCAACAAATGCCACACTCTAACCCCTCCCAAAACACTGGGTCTCCTACGAGGACCCAAAACCACTTCTCATATCATATGCAGGGGATAAACAGGTACTCGATTCAAACCACGATGCAGCTTCAAGGGAGCAGATGCTTCATAGATGCCTCCAGAACCCTGGACGATCCTGGTTCCTCACTGAGGCCTGCCAGACTAGGCATTTTGATTCTTAACTTGCAGGTAAAACCGGCCCAGACTGTGTACATCACAGCGCGGCTCTACTCCACTGCTTCTGTGCTTATGGCAGAGGCGGCTGCTCTAGCTTTGGCGACAATGGTGGTCCAAAACATGGACATCCACACATGTACATTCCTTTCAGACTGCGAAGAGCTGGTAAAGTTCATCAATGCAGAAGACCAATCTAACCCACTAGACTGGAGGATCAAGCACTTTACTCAGATTTACTCAAATTACAGCAACACCAACACTGGCGCGATAGTCCTCAAGATCCCCAGAAGCCAGAATACAACAGCAGATTCGCTGGCTCACCAGGCCTTCATCCTTGGCTCGCCTCTCAGAGTGTTACCTGCTCCTATGAGCATTTGTCTCAGCCTTGCAACTTACAGCACACACTACTGTCCTCTACTGTTTGTAATGTTACAGTGCTTGCAGCTCGTTGCTGCTGAAATAAAACCTTTGTTGTCAAAAAAAAAACGGATTAGCTTGCAGCCACTCCAGTGAATCGTGAAGACCCTGATTGATGGGCGAGAGTATCAGTGGTGCTGACAGGGTTGATAACACATGACTATATATGTGCATTCTAAATTATTTCGGCTAAGGATTTGCTAATTTATAAACTATATATACTGTAAAAAAATTAATCTTCATAAGCTTATATAGCTTTGTAGCATCAGACCTTTTGGTTCATGAGTACCTCAAAGTGGACATCCCAAATGTGAAAATTTCATATGCATAGGAAGCATGATCTATCTTCTAAGCATGTCAAAATTTAAAGTAATATGTTACTGAGAATGTCATAATTATTTGTGAGCATAGATGTATCTTCATCGACGCTGAAAAATAATCCATATTTTCTTGTGTTTTTTTTTCGAGGTGTTGGAGATGTCATCACAGGTGGAGATCTATATACTTATGTTACATGTTTATGCATTTATGTGCAGCATTGTATACAGCCAAAGATAAGTATCACAATTTTCCATGGCCCGCAGCTACTGGAGGCAATGGCAATAGCTGCCTGTACAAAGACTATGCGTTGTGCTTCTGCACATGTATATAGAGCTCTTCATACTCTTGAGAAATAAAACATGCTTGTGTACATCTACATCTTGTATTAGGAACAGAAAAGGAATTGGAAAGTAATTTAAAATAAAATGAAAACACTTTTTAGAGATTCGTTTTAATCCATGGGATAAAATAGGCTATGAAGTGGATACATATTGTTCTGCATATCGTTATCATGCTGCCATTGTCCACGATGACGACCTAAGAGGGTTGAGATGCTGGGTAGGGTATTGGTAATTCATACTTTGCACACAATGGCCAAAGAATATGACATGTTTTTGGATTGAGCTATTGGCATACTATGAAAATTATAGGATAAATTCAATTTCTAATACTGACAGTGTTGTGGTATTTTTGTCCGTTGCAACGCACGGGCATTTACCTAGTGCACAGAAAGTGTTCATGAAAAAAAAAAGTTTTGTTTTGAACCAAATCAATCCCAAAGACAAAGAAACCTAAAGAATCAAAAAGCAAGGACAGGATTCCAGCTGGTGTAGTGGCCGTCATGTGGCTATCATCAAGCTTAACCATGGTCAACAAATTTAGCAAGCTCTCGTCCCCCCCTTTCTTATCGTGTTCTTAGCATTTGTTTTCCTGTTTCCTTTTTGGCAGGTTGGTTGCTTGTGTGTTGTCGCCAACCATGCCAAAACAAATTGTACTGTGTTAAACCCAAACATTTTGCTCACTTTAAAGTTCTCATTTCTCCATTCCGAAATATAGATGTTTTAGTTTTATTGTAAGTCAAAACTTCTCTAGTTTTGACAAATTTATATAGAAAATTATATGACATTTAAAATATTAAATAAATGCACTATCAAAACATTAGATCCGGTGAATTAATGAAACTACTAGTTCAATATTATATATGTTGGTACATTTCTATAAACTAGTAGTGTTTCTGTGCTAACGCTACAATAAAATGCAAAACAAGATAAAATTTGTAAAAAAATAAAACAAACAATCAGATTCATCAAGATTCACGTCTTATATAATGTATAACCAAATATTTTTGTCATATAATGAATGTCACATATAATGATTGATCCTTTAAGAAGGTTACAACATCATTGGACTCACCCACTGATGACTTTCTCCATCCCCACATTGTTTAAACTTGAGGCTACAGAGAAAACAAACATTTTTGTCACATAAAGAATATGAAACACGGTAAGGAAATAGGTGTTTGTGAGCTATTTACTCTGCAGACGGCATGGTGCAACGGCACAGCAGCCTCGGCACGACGGCCTCACCAGTGTCGTTGTCCTAAATAACTTCCTGTACGAGTACGGCGGGAGTATGGTGACAGGGGGCAACCATGTACTCCCTCTGTCCCAAATTACATGTCGTTTTGGGGTTTTGTGCCACAAGTTTAACTCGATTTGTAGAAAATGCGTGCAATCTTTATATCTCCAAATAAATTTATTAAAAAACTAGATTCAAAGATCTTTCCAATGATACTACTTATGTACCATAAATATTAATATTTTTTAAAAATATATTTAGTTAAAGAGTTTTCTTGGGAAGCAAAAACGACATCTATTTTGAGACAGAGGGAGTACAAGCTTGTTGGAAGAACCTGGTGTTTCTGTCACCCTCAGAAGCCCAATGCTTCTTAGATAACTGCCTGCAATGCTCAGTGATTTTGTCTAAGATCAAATTATGTTGTTGGATCAAAGTTTCCTCCTTAGCATGATCTATAAGATTAGGAGGGGCTTGCTGCAAAATAGAAAGGTCATTTTCGATATCAGAGAGTTGTTGGTTGAGAGGTTTTTTCTTCCTTACCCACTTCTTAATAGTGCTAGCCATTTCCTTAGTACGTGAAAGGACCGAGACGCCTAAGAGGGGGAAGGTGAATTAGGCAACTCGAAACTCTACTTCTAAACTATGGCCTCTTTTTCGTAACCTTAGCAAAACCTATGCAATAAATAAATTAGCCAATGTGCAACTAAGATTTTGCTAAGTGTGTTGCTATCTCTACCGCAAAGAGTTATACAATATAGGTTCCAACCCTATCAACTAGTCTATCAACTAAGCTAGGAAAGGTAAAGCACACAATCAAGGTAGCAAAGTAAATGCGGAAGGTAAAGCTGAGGTAGAGATGCAAACTCCTGTCGATGACTCCGGTATTTTACCGAGGTATCGAGAAGCGCTCAAGCTCCCCCCCCCCCCCAATCCTCGTTGGAGCCCCTCGCAAGGAATCCCTGACAAGGGCCAAGCTCCCGGTCGGGTCACTCCGTGGATAGCCCCGGGCCTTCCCTACGCGCAAGTGGGTCTCCGGTGTGCCTCGCAAGGCAAGCCTCTCCTCGGATACTCCCACTGTCTCCACTATCAAGCTTCTGGCTGAACCGCCGCGGGCCTTGTTCCCTTCGGTACACGGTGGCGGCCACACCCCAAGCGCGGTTGGTGTGGTCTCGCAAGGCTACAAGCCCCACCGAGTACAAGCACTGTGCGCGCAAGCACCTTTGATTAAGAGGTATGCAAACCTCACTAAACACTAGGCCTAAACCTAGAGCAAGCGTATAAGCGGTGGTCTAATCAACCTAAGCACTTCGCAAAGCACCTACGCTAATCACCATGTGTATCACTAAGCACTATGAAAGTGAAGAGCTCTAAAATGGTGTATCAACAACCTTGGAATGTTTTCTCACTTCTCCACACTTGTCTTGGCCGTTTGGGGTGGTATTTATAGCCCCCAAGTGAAAGGTAGCCGTTGGGAATAAAACCAGCCGATTTTCCAGTCATCGGACGCGTCCGGTGGGTGCACCGGACGCTCGCCCCGCGTCCGATGCTGCCACATGTCGCTGCGTCGTTGGTCGACCGTTTGAACTAGCCGTTGATGCCAAGTCCGACGTAGGCACCGGACGCGCGCTCGTCAGCGTCCGGTGAGGCACTAGAGAGCTCCCGAGAGCGCCGAGTAGCCACCGAATCAATCTAACTTATCTCTTACCTAACTAATCAATCTAATCTAATCTAATCAGGTGTCGCACGAGCCTCTGGCCCGGCTCCACCTCTCGTAACACTGCAGCTAACAAATAGGGAACAAACATCCACTCAAATTTCATATAAACATATAGAAGTGGGTTCATCTCCCAAGTAAGAACAGGACCTTAAAGATTGATAGATTGAACTATAAAGTAATTGCTTGAGCAGCTACTGCAGACGACCACGATGCAGATTAAACAATTGGCATTTACTAACTCTGTAAGTAGCAGAAGAATCCGTTTTCCATTCCCCAAAATCGACAAAGGCATGCCAAACCTCAAAGTGGCACTTGATCGCCATATCCTGGTCCTTCTACTTGCCCACCAGCGTGGAGAGCATCCTGAAAATAGTCCTAACCCAGAATCAAGTGAGGAAAACATCGCAAGTAGATGACACATGATCGTGTGCCGCAATGGGGCATTCAACGAAGGTGAATCCATACCCTAACCTAGAATTGTGAGTAGCAAGATAGGGAGGAATCAGGGGAGGAAGGATCAGCCGGTTGCTTACCAGGGAGGCAGATGTGATGAAGAAGGTGCCGCCCTCGTAGGGGCTATAAGCGGACCTGGCGATGGTGCCGGTGAGGTGGGAGATGTTGGCCCCGGTGGCCGCGGGCCTGGCCGTGCCCCCCGACTGGAGGTTGCTTCGCCGGATGTGCGTGAGAGGGAGGGATCGCGAGAGGAACCACCGTGCGTTGTCGGGGTGGCAGTGTGGTCGCGGGACGGCGGCATCGTGGCGGCGTCGAACCGATGGGACAACATCGTGGCGGTGTCGGAGCAATAGAGTGGCGACGCGGCGATCGCGGATCGCGGCTTCTGCGGCGTTGGGTCGCACGGGGTGTCGGGCAAGCATCGTGAGAGACCGAGGAATGTGCGGGGGCGAAAGCCGCACGTGGGAGAGAGATGAGTGATGACCGGAGTGTCTGGTCTATTAGATCTGAGTGAGTAAGAGAATAGGGAGGTAGGAGTGGATCTGGATCATTGGATTAAAATGTGTTGATTTTGTGGGTGTATAATTTGGGGTGGGTTTAGTGGAGATCAGGAGAGATGTAGACTGCAGGTTCATTTTGTTGGGATAGATTTGTGTGGTCGTAGGATAATTTTAACTGATGCCTTTTATATTAGTAGAGATAAACATTTTGCATCCTGTATTTTCCTCATTTAGAAATCAATAATAGAGATCATCATTCTTATCATCCAAGCAGCGAAGAAGCATATCGAGGATGCAGACATCTTTTTCCCTTCCTTTTAGCTACTATTTCTCTTAGATTTGAAGTGGACTATCCAGCTTCAACCATCTCAACGAACAACTGATTGAATAACCACAAAAGTACCAACAAAGTGGATAACTACCAAAACTATCGTAATACACCAACGAAACAGTATTGGACACGTTATAGTAATTTCGGCCCATATACAGTTACAGGCCCACTGGCCTCCTACTAACAGGAGCGCGGCAAGGCCGCGCTAAGCTTTCTAGTCTAGACTAAAATTGATCCAAAGAAGCTAAAGCCATTTCATAGTTTACAACATTGATCTACATTGACACACAGTGTGCTACGATAAACCGATCAAAGAAGTTGAGGTCACAGAGAGTTGTGCCAAAAAGAGCCATACATGTGAGAAGTACTTAGCAATAGTAGCTTAACTCCATATTCGACGCATATGACATGGAGGTAAACTAGATTGACCCTGATAATTTCCTTGATCATATCTGGTGGCATTACCAGGTTTTGCCAAAAACATGTTTAACCCTTCATGTAATTTGCTAAAACTTGTGCTAAATTAACTTAAAATTAACAAACTTAGCCCCACAGGGTTTTGAATCCTTCATCTGCCACTGACATGTCCGATCATATCATGATCAGAGTCGTTTCCTGCTGTGTGCTCATCTGTCAACTAGGTGCGAGACGACCTTTTCGATCGGGTTCCTCTTACACACGACAATATACATGTACCTACGTGGACAGCTAGAATTATACATCAGAATTTAAGAAAAATAATGATAAATCAAACGCATCTCCGAATTTAACATAAAAGATACAAATATTAAATCTGTCACGATCTATATGGTTATCATTTCGATTGTATTTGCGAATACTATTTTCTATGAACTTGGTTTTAAAATTTTCACCATTGATAACCCTTTCTGCTTGACTAACTAAGACTATCTCCAAGAGCCTACCCAATACGTGACCCAAACGCAAAATGCGTAGTCCACAGTAGTTTGCCTATCCAAATCCAGCCTCCAACGGAAGAGGCATCCACCTCACCCATTTTGCGCACCAACCACAGCGGCACCCAAAACTGCATCTCCTCTCTCCTCGACGCAATTCGGTGATGAGCTCGCGATGATGCGACGGGTGGAGCAGTGGCGGCGGGGCTTGGCTGGCTCGGCAGGTGAGCTCGCCGAGGTAGCACCTCCGGCGAGGCAGAACCGCCGGGCTTGGCTGCCTCGCAGGAAGGGTACGTCGGAGGGAGCGACGGAGGGAGGGAGGCCACGCAGGGGAGAGAGGGCGACCGCGCAAGGGAAAGAGCTTGTTGGCCTCGCAGGGGACGACGGCGAGGCAAGGGAGGGACGTGGACCCGACGACGGCGAGACGGGGATGGAGGCGGGCGGCGCTGCTAGATCCCGCGCGGACGACGATGGCGAGGCGGGCGACGGTGCTTGGTGTGGAGGGAGGACGGCCGCGCAAGAGAGAGAGAGAGAGAGAGAGAGAGAGAGAGAGAGAGAGAGCTCGCCGGCCACGCAAGGGACGACGGCGAGGCAAGGAGGGAGATGGACCCGGCGACAGCGAGGTGGGGAGGGAGGCGGCCGACGTTGCTACATCCCCCACGGACGATGGTGGCGAGGCAGGCGGCGCCGCTAGACGGCGAGCCGGACGAGGATGACGAGGCGGGCAGCGGCGCTTGGTGGCCGGGGAGGAAGGCGAGCGGGCGTCGCTCGGTGTGGAGGCGGCGGTCGGCGCTCGGCACGGAGGAGATTTTTTTCCCTCGGCACGGAGAAGGAAGGTGGGTCGGTCGCTCGGTCCCCTTTTTTTTTTTGCGATAAGGTGGATCGGTCCTCTTTGCCTTCTCTGTTGTCGTTGGAGACACGAATTTGGGTCGGCGGCTGATTCACTGTAGAGTACTCAGATCTTGAAATGGGTCTTCCTTTTAGGTAAGGATTGTTGGAGATAGTCTAACACGCAGTTCCTTGCAGTGAAGATTGAAGACGGAGGAGACACAACAGGAAGGCAAGAATGGATTGTGGGCCCGACTAGAGTCTGGTCAGATGATCCATCGCATGCCTTTGCCTGGATCCGGTTTGACGTAGCCCATCGATTTCAGAAGTAAACGCCACAAGGGTCCTCTCTGAGGCCCATAGATATCATGGCCCAATGAGAATGTCACGCACTGACCAAGTCACGCACTAACCTCTCAGGCCACACGCGGGTCGTTCGAAATTTGAAACCAACGGACCCCCTCACTCTCTTCACTCCAACGTCTCTCTCCAACGTCTCACGCCAGTCACGCCCCCCAAATCTCTCAGGCTCCCCCCCTCCCCCAACCAACAAAATCCCCCCAAATCCCTCCTCTTCCTCCTCGATCCCATCTCCACCCATCCACCAGCCATGGCGCAGGTCACGCAGGGGGTGCTGCTGCGGCTGCTCCAGGCGATGCACACGGAGGAGCGGGTAGCGGGGGACCACCGGTCGCCCGTGCTGCAGGTGACGGCGGTGGTGCCGGCGCTGACGGCCTCCACCTCCGACTCGCCGCTCCTGGCCGCGCCGCCGTCCAACGGCGGCGTCCTCCTCAACCTCTCCGACGGCCTCCACTGCACCTACGTCCAGGTCCCGCCGCCCGACGCCGACGCGCTGCTGGCCGCCGCGCGCCCGCACCTCGTCGGCCACCTCGTCCACCTCGACCGCCTCCGCTTCGCGCGCCCCGTCCCGCGCGCGCTCGGCCTCCGCACCGTCCCTTCCTCCCGCTCCCTCCCCTGCGTCGGCACCCCCGAGCCGCTCGTCGCCCGCCCCGCCGCCTGCGCCCGCGGCTACGTCATCCAGCCCGCCGCCTCCCCCGCCGACGCCGCGCCGCCCCTCATGCCCTCCTCTTCCCACTCCTCCGCTGCCGCTCCCGACGCCAACGACTCCGCCGCAGCCGTCAAGCGCACCGTCCTCGGGCCCAAGAACGCCGACCCCGCGCCGCCGCCGCCGCAGCAGCCCGTCAAGCGCCGGTTCTCGTCCCCGGCGCCGCCGCAGTCCAAGCAGCGAGATCCGTCGCCGGCCGCCAAGCCGGCCGCGCCGCGGGCGTCGTCTCCCTCGGTTGGCAAAACCGCCTCGCGCGCGTCCTCGCCCGCGGTCAGGGGCACGCCGCGGGCGACGTCGCCGGCGCCGTCCAAGTGCGTCGTGCCGAGCCTCGTCGCCGCCAGGGAGGAGAACCGGAGGGTGGCGAGGGAGCCGGCGATCATCGTGCCGTCGAGGTACCGCCAGCCGTCGCCGGCGGGAGGGAGGAGGGGCGCCGCGTCCCCGGCTGTCGGCGGTGGGAGGCGGGCCTCCCTGTCGCCTGCCTCGCGCCGGCTGTCCGGGGAAGGGACCGGCAAGAAGAAGGTTGGAGTGCTGGTGGCTGGGATCTCCAAGATGACGGATTTGGGGAGTGGGTCCGCTGCCAAGCCCGGGAGGAAGAGCTGGGACGATCCCACGGTTTCGCTTGGGACGGCGGCCGTAGGGTCCGTGATGAAGTCTAAGGCCAAGGTGGACAAGGATACCATCCTCAGAACTCAGGTATGGATATCCTACTTGTCAAGATAACCATATTGACAATTCGAGGAATATATAATTCTCTCACTGCCTGCATTGTGACTGGAATAGTAGTAGTAAATAACTCTTTCTGAAGTTAAAACCGGGTTAATTGAAAATGATCTTGAACTTGAAGGTATACTATAGACATTTGGGTGTGCTGTATTGTCGTTCAAACGAAAGATCTTGCAAGGTACACTTAGATGGGATTATAAATGGATGACTGCCAAATTCATGCTAGGGAAAACCCAAAGTATGACTTCACCATGAACATTGAACATCATACTTGATTCATAGGATCATATCCTTGGTCAGATTTGGTTATGCAAATTAAGATCTGACATAGCTCGATGGTTTGGATATGGATAGGATAGTAGACAAATAAGCATTGTTGGGAAAAATACTGAAGTGACTGTAACCTCAATTGTTGACTCAGAAAATCATGAACGTGGTCAAATGTGATGCTTTCAGTAATAAGCATTTTCAAATGGATATGTATTGTGAACAGTTCTGTGCAATGTTTTCTCAATTTGCAAATTTAGTGCTATGGCTACAAATTAATTGAAAGAAATTAATTTGTATTTTTCTTTCAAACATATATATAGAACTGTTAGCAGAAACTTCCAACGTATAGCTACGAATATATAGTTATAGAATTGTGTATTAATCATTCTTAGGTTCAGAGTACTGGTTATATCTGCATATCATTACCATTAGGCACTAGGCACCATGGTTGGATAACAGAAAGTCGTGTCCTTGTAGTGTACAGCAGGTGGGAAGAATGTTTTATGCCTGTGCAATAAACATTTCTTCTTTGTCTCTGTCATCAGGAAGCAATGTCGAGGCGACTAAGTGATGCTACAACGGAACATTCCAGTAATGATGATTCATCTGTTGATGAGAGGCCAAAGCCTCGTAAGAAGATAGAATCTACCTCAGTAAAGGCAAAAACCACAGCTCCAAAAATTATACTTCACGATCCTAAATGGACTGACGGCAGTATTCCATTGGATGCGCTTCCTGATAAACTCTCAAAAATTGGAAAGGTAAGCAACTCTAGTTTATTTGACTCAGTTTCCATTTGGTGTTCCTGACTTGACTTGACTTTCTAATATGATTTGTACCGAATTTCAGGAAGCTTTTGAACGGAGGGATTTAGCAGCAACTGCTGCAGCTAGCGCCCTGCAAGAGGCATTGATCTCTGAATCTGTTATCAGGAATATAAGGTATTTGCACATATATATTTTACCTATTCAAAAAACAAAACCAGTGCATTTTTTCAATACAAAAGTGGTGTGATATTATCTTTTTTATTTCTTCCTACAGCAAGTTCTCTGAAATCTGCGCTTCGTCAAAGGTCTCCAATCCATTTCCAACAGTCGATCTTTTTCTGGTTGTCTACGAGGATACTCTCAAATGGAAGGCTATCGCTGAGTATGTGGTGACCAATGGGGCTGAAGAGGAATTCTTTGAGAAATCAACTAAGCATTGGGTCGGCGCTGCATTAGCCACTGATCTTGAAGTCCTCAAGCTGCTGAACGGTGCCACTGGATCCTTCTCTCAGACAAGGAGCACCTACAAGCCAAATGCATCTTCAGTGGAACCACCAAGGACAAGCCTGTCGAAGAAGCCAACACATGGAGTTTCAGCAAAAGTGCAGTCCAAGGTTGCACCAAGCTCCCCACTGAGGTGCACATGGAGCAACACCGAGAGCATGAGCGAGACAGCTGAACTTGCCAAGGCCTTGTGGCGCGAGATGCATATGTGGTTCCTGACTTTTGTGGACGAGGCACTGGATGTGGGCTTCCACCTTTTCGAAGATCAGAACGTCGCTAGCAAGGGAAAGCACAGCAGTCACATAACGATGGTTCTCTCACAGTTCAAGAAGATCAGCGACTGGTTAGACCAAGTAGGGAAGATTGTGGAGGAGGAGAGGACCAAGGAGAAGATTGAGTGTTTGAAGCGCAAGATTTACGGGTTTGTCATTAGCCACATGGGGTCTGCCTTCGAGAGCTCCGTCTCGGTCTCTTCAAGGAGTTGAGGGATGCTTCATACTCTGAAGCTCGCTGATCACAGTTTCTGTTCACATTGGTTCTTCAAATTGTTAAGATTTAAAGGTTACACAACCATGTAGCCTGTTGGTGCAATTCTTTGTTTTCTTTTGGGGTGCCGAATTTATGAGTTGTTTCTCTATGTGAATAAATTATCGTATTATCATTTTAGATTGCCTTATGTGTCGTTTGTTGGGTATGGTTTTGAAGAGAGCCAAGCTATCGCCATTTCTTGGTTCAGTTTGCATTTTGTTGTGACCACAGTGGTACTGAGAGCCCATTTCTTGTGATAATGCATAATAATGATCATCGTACATGCATAATAATGCAACTGATACACTGCCAGGAAAACAGCACGCCCATTTCTTGTGTCCTTCAATTTCTGAGAAATTCGGTCTGATCGCCTTGTTCTGCTCGCTTGCTCAATGTGTACACATGATTTTTGAACCAAGCTGGCAGCAAAGAAACAAATCTTTTGCTAGCAAAGAAACTCCTGAGTCCCGAATACTGAAAGCAACACAACACAAGAACCAACCTAATTTAAAGTGTTTGATCATCTAGTCATCTGGTAGACTGACCGTTGCATCCAAAATATAAGATGAAAACGTTGGCAAAATGTAAAAGCAGAGCACTGAAAATACTAGCGATGAAATTGAACGTGGATATTATGGCTGTAAGCTATACTGATTCTGCACTGAACATAAGTGAAGTAAACTCTTAAATGAAAAAGTCAAGCAATTCTATTTGCTCACAAGAAATTTATCCCCTGCCATACTTTCTTTCCCTCTGTTTGTCCACTACCGCGCCCGAACCTAAGCAAAGGAAGTCCAAAAGACAGATCTGAATAAAGAATAATTAGTAATCTCTGTTGTTAATAGTTAACAAACCTTTTTCTCTAAAAAAACAAACTCTTCCTTAATTCAGCAGTTAATAAAAAATATTCAGCAGTTAACATTTAACAACCACGATAGACTGTTTTGCAGTAAGGTCCTGTTAGGCAGGGCTTCTCAACCGGCTTCAGAAGCTGTTTGGAGTCGTTTTTTTCCAAACGGGGTAAAACCAAACGGCTTCATCTAAAGCGCCCATTAAATCGTGCTCTCACAGACCATATGTGCTTCTTATTGATTTGAGGATCCTAATCGACTCCTACTACCGTGTCCTCATAATTGGTATTCAGTACTTGCGTCGAGGACCCTAGAACATTGCTCCATACGCCGAGTAGGTTTGGTCTGACGGGAGTCACAATCAAAGGGAGTGCCTATATTGGGTACTCAGCTATGAAAAAACAAGGCTTCGACTTTCATAAACAAAATACAAAATAAATTGGATCTCAATATTTGTCTTTAAGATCAGCTAGTATTTTGATGCTCTCATATAGTACGGTTCAAGGGTTCATAACAAGAAGGAACACGTAATAAAGCATAAAAAAGTGCCTAAGTGACAAATTGGTGTGCTAGTCCTTGGGTGTATATAACACCTTACCATACTTCTGAGTTCTGATATCGGTAAAATTTCATGCATACTGATACTCCCCGCCTAGAGAAACTCTGAAATATTTGGTATAGCTCCTTGGCCTTGACTTCACAGATTGAATAACATAAATGTATTGTTCTGATATCGGTAAAATTTGCATACTGATACTCCTGGCCTAGAGAAACTCTGAAATATTTGGTATAGCTCCTTGGCCTTGACTTCAGAGATTGAACGACATAATTGTATTGTCATCTCTTTAAGCTTTGTACCCCAGTCAAATAGTCGTTTCACAAAAGCAACTTCATGTTCAGTTCCTCTCCATCCACTGATTTGTACTTCTTCAAGGTGATTCAACAAGAGTTTCTCTGTTTTCCACTCTACTAGCTGAACGCATATGCAATCCGACGAGCATACAGTTTGGACCTGACACCAGGAATTATCAACTTAATAAAATTTATTTATGGTCGAATGACAAAAATGAGAGTAAATTGTCAGATTCCTGAAACACTTTTGAGTTGTGCCAATGTGTTGATATCAACAACAGCAAAAAAAATAATTCAGCCTATTAACTAGTTGCAGGAATACAATTTTCTACTAAGAGAAAAGATAGCACACTCCCCAGAATTGAGGAGATTTTAGATCAATCTTAGTGCATAGGCTCTGAGTGGACCTACATAACCTTTATACTTTTCTTTAAAAAAAATAGGCTAATTACTCCTTCAACTTTCTGTTCACTGCCATATTATTTTCTAACTATTATAACATTACCAAGGTTGATCTGCTTTAGTGTCATCCAAGGACTCACCATAAGCCTAGGAACCGTACATTTCAAACAGGCTAACTATAACTAGAAAAAGAGCAACTATTTACAGCCCCAATAGTATACCAACAGTTAAATCTACACAGTACTGTTATCATTGGGATATCAAATAAACCATACATCTGACCCAAAAAAAAAAATGCAGGTTTCTTCCCATTACTTACTTCCCTGGCAACTTAAATACTTATTCCAGTAAGAAAATGAGTTGTGTTTTACCTAGGGACCATGTCTAACTAAATACAAGCACGTGTTTTTCATAAAAACAGAATGCATCGATCTACCTTGAAAAATAGTTTCATGGTGCTTTAAATTAATTTGGCTTTCTATAATATACTTCAACAGAAATTAATCGTCAAAAAAGCCGTAAGGACCAAAATGCTACCTTTTTTTTGTCTGTGTCTGGAGAGAGTATTAGGTAAACAAAAGAATAGGTTTACCTCTGATACAGTAGGAGCTAACTGCAGCAGCAACCTTCTTATACCAGTACACAACCTGAGAACATGGAATGTGCTGGCTTCACAGGCATGTCCATTTGCAATTACCTTTAGGCCCAAAAATGTAATGTCTGGGAGCACTGCCAAGTTTTCCATCATGTAATCATAGTTCTCTATACCCTGTGTTTTCATAGAAAGTAAAACAAACAGTCATATGTGACAGTTAGAAGGGGAATGAAACCTAAAGCTGTTTCAGTGATTGTTGCTAGCTGACCATTGTTGTGAGCAGGCACAAAACTGTCGCTATAAGCTAACAAGTTCATTCTGGGTCTCTTACACAAACCATGGCCATTGTGAGCTGCTTACAAGACTGGACTACTTGTTCTCTAGAAAATACTTTGGCTCTCATGTTTTTGAAGATATGATGGAAAATAGTAATTATCGAGTGTGCTCAACAATGTTGGAGGGACCTGAGGTCCTAAGCAAACCAAAACATGCGATGACTTCTACCAATGATGGTTTCCTGAGGGTATTGAGTAAACTTTAATTCTGTGGTAGTGGAGGACCATTCTTAGTCAGCATGTCACATAGGAACCTTAGATTTGATACACTAGCATGGTATGTAACCACAATGGCATAGTTCCAGATAACAGAAGTAAGAACTCACCTCCGGATACATCAGTGTTAGAAAAAGACTTTTGATGCCCTCAAAGCGCTGCAAGAGACTCAAACAACACTGATTGTGCCAGAAACCACCATAAACAAGATAATAGTGAGCATCCAACCACTGAAGATGTGGCATCTTGCCAAGGTGGACAGAGCTCGGGTCATATTCATCACCCCACTTAAGTTTCGTCAGCAGAGGTGCCGAAATGTCGGCGACCGGTGGACTCTTGAGAAAATTCAATCCCACATTTAACTCCTTGAGCGCCGGTGCCACAACGGTGAGCCGAGACAACGTGTGCGAGTTCCGGAGCTCCATCCACAGCATAGACTCCGAATGTATGGCGAGATCCCGCAGCCCACGGGCGTCGTGAACGGTGAGCCGCTGCAGGCACGGGCACCGCGGCGAGGACACGGCGTCGCCTAGCTCGCCTGGGACATGGAACCAGACGGAGCTCAGGTGGAGCTCCGTGAGGCGAGCGAAGACACCGGCGAGAGGCACGGCGAGGCCCTGAAAACGTAAGAGGAAGGAGATCGTGGTGGCCTTGTCGAAGCAGGGGAGCTCAAAAGCGCCTCTCTGCGCGGCCTCTTCTTCGCTCCCGCTGCCGCCGTCCTCCTCCGCATCTTCCACCGGACCATAGGTTTGAAGGGTTAGGTCGCCGGAGACGCGGCGCGCGGCGGCGGGGAGCCAGACCGCGAGAGACTCGGGGGTGGCGGCGCCGTCGGTCCCGACGTGGAGGCTGCGGAGGAGCACCTCGTGGCTGTCGAGCGCGTCCCGCAACCGGTGGGACTCGGGGGGCGAAGCGAAGCTGAGCACCGGGAGGAGAGCCGAGCCCAGACGCGACGCCAGCGGTGGGAGAGGACGCTGGTCCGGGCGGCGGCGCGGGTGGTGAGCTTGAGGAGGATGAGGACGAGGACGTCGTCCGGGAGCGAGCTGAGCCGGTCCACGCCTGCTGCGGCGGCGGCATCGTCGGAGGAGAGCCCCTCGCGCTTGGCGGCGCTCTCGCCGCCGCCACCCGCCTCCATCGAGAACGGTGCCCCGGCCTGAATTGGGAGCCGGTGGACTGCAAGTGAGGCCCAACGGCCCAGGCCCGTTAACCTTGTTGCGCTTGTTCTGTGTTGACCACCAAAAAGAGGATAGTTTTAACGGTCCAAGGCGACGACAAGTGCTGTGTAGTCGTCAGCTTATGGAGTAGTCAAATCTTTATAAATTTAGCTATAAATTACTAGTAAATATCGTTAGATTAATAATGATATTTATTCGGTATTCTCTTGAATAAATCTAATTGAACTTTTTAAAACCTCTTTTAGTTGCGCTTAAACAGCTCGAATTTCACACCACTGATTATGCTTTGTATTGGCTGTTCGCTTGCCTAATTCTTGGCTTCTTTTAGAACAATATTTTTCTCTCACAATAAATCAGTATCAGCAAAAATAATGTTTTTTTTCCAGACAAGCGATCTTTGTATTTTTTTTTTCAAATTTGTGGCTAGATATAGGAAAAAGTATACTATGCTTCTTATTGATATATGAGGGTCCCTATAGCTACTACTATGTCCTCATAATTAGCTTTTAATACTTGCGTTCTATAGAACAAATTTTGACTATAGTGAACAAATTTTTTCTGTGTAACAAAAAAAAAAAACTCAGGTCTCAGCGTTTTGTGAACAAATTTTTACTATGTCCTCATAATTAGCTTTTAATACTTGCGTTTTGTGAATGATCTAGTAAATTAGGTTTTCGTGTGTGCTTCGTAGGTTTTGATTGAAGTTTCGTTTTTGTTTTTCTCAAAGACGCCAAGAGAGTTAGTACAGCTTGGTCCCTGAAATCTAGGACGGCACTTCGTTTGAAAAGTTTAAACTTAAAGTTGCCATAAGTGCATGCATCTATCCATGCATAGAAATATGGAATTCGATCCGATCCCCTTGCATTGGCACATTGGCAGAAGAATGAAAGAAGGGGCGCTCGCGTTTTTCGCGTAACAAGACGCGGCCGGCGGCGCTCTGATCTCTCATCTCAGGTCTCAGCGCCCACACACCCTGACCCTCCTGCTGCTCTTCCGTTATAAAATAAAAAAAAAAAAGTAGCAGCCATCGCCGGCCGCACACCTCATCCACCATCTCCACCACCACCGGCACGGCACCGCTTGGCGAACGTGAGCCGCCGGCCGGCGCTCGACTCGACTGCCACTGCTTCTGATCAAGCCCGCGGCCACCGCATAGGCCACAGCTCACATGGCTTCCTCCTCCTCCTCCTCCTCCTCAGCACCCAACGCCGACGAGGTGACGACGACCACCGTCGTCAAGAGGAACGCCGCCGCCCTCGGCCCCGCCGCGCCGCCTGTCAAGCGCCGGCGGCTCACGTTCGCGTCCCCGCCGCCGCCGCCGCCGTCCGTGAAAGCCGCAGCCGCCTACTCCTCCTCGCGGTCGCGAGCGGTCAGGGGCATACGCACGCGCACGCCCACCAGGGCGACGTCGTCGTCGTCGTCATCCGTGAAAGCTGCCGCCGCGCGGGTGGCGTCTCGCTCCGCCGGAAAAACTTCCACGCCGGCGCTCACGGGCACTCCAAGAACGGCTTCCAACTCCAAGCACCTGGTATCAAAATTGGACCTTGCCCTTTCTTAAATTGCAAAATCAAATTTTGGAACATTATTCTGCACATTTTTTTTGAATAAATATTCTGCACATTTTCATTAAAATAGTCCTTCTTCGTCGTCTCTATTTAATTTTGTCTATTATCACGAAGCAAAGTGGAGACGACAAAGGGACGGCAAGATCTCATCAAATATTGATAAGAGCAGGTACAATAAGGCAAGTCAGCTTGACTTATAGCCAAGACACATCAGCACTGGTTTACGTGGCGGTGAGAGAAAAGAAGACAGAGAAGGGGATCGGCGCTAGCAGCGTCGCCGGGCGCTACACGCTCTCCAAGACGCTACTGACATGCGCACTTTCTCTCTCCTTTCTGACTGCTGCGAGCCCTCTCTCATCTCCCTCTTTGCTGACAACTCTCGAGCACAGGCGCACAGCAGGGTGAATAAAATAACAACGTTGGAGAATGTGTAAAGAGTTATGCTATTGTACACTTAGTCTATTAAGCTTATCTCCTAATGACGTGGCTTGTCTAATAGACAAGCTTATTGAACCTGCTCTAAGGTAGGCATGCATGCAGCTGCAGTAATTTGTTGTTGGCCGCCCACAATCTCCGTTCGGTAAAGTTTCTAATACAATTTCATTCGTTCAATGTAAAAAAAGGTAGCTACTGAAGTAAGAGACACAAGAGCAGCAGCTGCAGCTAGCCTCCTGCAAGAGGCATCCATCGGCGATTCGGTTCTCAGGAACAATAGGTATACATATCTAGAGACAACCCAATCGAACGCAATGAACAATATAATTCCATTATTGAAACTAGTCCATCAACCCATGCTCTCGCACGGGTTAGAATCTTAGGTGTAAAAGTTTATATTAATATTTACTCTTAAGTATTATGATGACATAGGTAATCATTTATTTTTAACCCTACACCATGTCACTTAAGATTAGTGATGGAGTGTGTGAGATTTACAATGGGGAGATGTAGGCATCTATGTTATATAATATTCTCACTTCTCAATATGTTTGGTTTTTTATCAACGGAATTTTATATAGTAGTGGTTGTATTATCAATATAGATATTCATGCTCTCGCACGGGGTAGAATCTTAGAAGACACTAACTAATAAAAATTACTTATTTTTAAAAAATCTCTTCACTAATGTTTAAAAAAAGCTATATAATAGGTACTCTATAGTATATATAATCAGTTTTGATAATCTATCAATTATTGATTTTTAGGTATTTTTCATCCATGTACATCAGTTTTTTTACAAAGCACCTATTTTATATCCAATATAGATTTAGCTGAAACATTTGTTCGAACTATGGTGACTTTAGCTAAGGTCTATATTGATATGAACCTAAATTTTGATTCTTTTTCCAAAATATTGATTGAGGTTATTAATCGCTTAGAAACAACAACTATTATTTACTATGGTGATTATATTCTACCAATATAAATGTTTTAGGTTTTGCAAGAATTTTAGGATTTATCCTTTTTCTTTCTAGCGGTTTCATGAGTAATAATTTCTAGGATTGATCTTATTTTCTAGCACGATATGTATCTAGTATAAACAAAGATTTAAAGTATATAAAATCTTATCACTTTATGTGATCACAAAAATCTATAATATAAACCTTCATCTTTTGATCACCTGTTAGTTTAAAATTCCAATATTTATCTCTTATTCGAATTTTTCATTTTTTATTTTATTCAGGTAATATTCTAGGTCCTAGGCTATCCTCATAGCTCTTAGAATGTCATAAATAGTTGTTTCACCACACACCATGGTACTCAATGTATTGAATTTATTATATTATATTAATATTGTTTTATTTAATAAATATCATTGGAATTAAATTACTAATATTTATATGATATAATTTTCCAATCAAATTGTTTAAACTTTTTTGCGAGATAAAAACTTGCAAGATTTATTATCGTGAGAATTAATATAGCTTAAAGTGTAATGTAAGTGTCATTACTATTTGCTAATGATATTTTCACCGCTTGACAACCTTATAAAATAAATATTATCCTAGTGTATACATGTTTCCTTGGTCTTCATGCAGTGTAACATAGCTTTGCGCGTAGTTTCAACTTAATATTAATAGAAGTGTGTATTTCAAATAGCTTTGCATATATTGTGCTTGTGGATGTTGAATTTATTTTTCATAAGCATATATTAGCATTTACATGTAGATTTGAGAGATTTTTGTTAACTTTTTTGCCAATGGTTGGATGGCTAATTTAGGTACAAATTATATAGCCATATATTTCATTACATTATCTTTTATAATGCCCGATATGGTTAATTTGAATCCAAACTTAGGGGGGTCAAGGTAATTTATAGAAAATAAATATTATGGGATTAGTTAGTTATCTTCTATAAATGTGGGTGTTTGTGTTTTTCCATGTAGCCTTTATTTATAACTCCATGGATCATGGTCCCCTAATTTTTTAGCGTCGTTGAAGTGAACAAATTAAATTGTTATGGTCAATAGGGATTATATCAAGACTTTTTTTGTGTAGAGTAATCAAGACTTTATTTGTTCAAAGTAATCTAATGAAATTATACTAAAGTGAACAAAATAATTATAAGTTATAGTCAATAGGGATTATATCAAGACTTGTTTATTCAGAGTAATCAGAGACTCTTGTTATCATTTTTTACAATTCTTTCCTTAGTGTATTCTCATCTAAAGTTCTAAACAGTATCATAGGAGTATAACATTTAAGTATACAGAGGAGAACACAGATTAAATTGTAAGTATGGAAAAGCAAAATTTAGTACATCGTCCTAGGAGAGAAATTAAATTGCAACTATGGGATCTAGAAAGATGATCACACCTTTAGTCTGCGACCGATGCCAACATTGATGTAGATGCCGTGGACACCGGGCCTCCTTGCTCACTTAGAGGTACGTGCATATGCATGCATGTCGATCAGGCATTCAGGCTTTCAAATGCATCTGCCTGAAGACCAACGTGACACCGACCAACTTGCATACTGTTGTGTAAGACTGAATAATCAGATTAGTTTTTTTTATTTCTCACCGATGGTGGAGGAATCCTTGCAACGGGATTGCAACAGGCGTGCCCTTGATCCCTTGCTCCTAGTTCTGATCATCATTCTTGTGGCTCCTGGTCTTAGTCTTAGTCCCGATCCGATGTAGATATGCTGCGAGGCCGCCGCTCCTCTCGATTGAAGGATGTCGTATGGGTGCATGCCTTCCTCTTCGGTGGTGAAGAAGCCAGGCGCCGCCAGGCAGGATTAGGGGAGGTGCGCACGGCCTAGCTATAGGACGTACATTCTAAAATATTGGATTTTTCTAATTTATTCCTCTTTTATATATATATATATATATAAATTAAATAGAATGGCATAGTGGGTAATTTTTGAGATAATAAAACAGATCTAATGGTTACAGATCGCAAGAGTATAGATTTAACGGTTAGATGTTTCTGATTAATGTGAGAATTTCTATCATTTATCTTTTTTTCTATCGCGTCTGGTGATAATCAACATGGAGGCTCCGTTGAGGTCTTCAATTAGTAATAGTAAGATGGCCAGTGTAGTATTTGTGCAGCAGAATCTAGTGGCGTTATAATTATTAATTAATATCTTGTTCATTTCTGCTGCCTACATGTACAGCAAATTCACTGAAATCTGCGATTCGGCAAAGATCTCCGATCCACTGCCAACGGTCGATCTTTCCCTCGGTGTCTACGAAGATATGATTCAGTGGAAGGACATCGCCGAGTCTGTGGCATCTGCGGAGCTATCAGCTACTGAATATTGGATCAGCGGTAGTGATCGTCCTGTCGTTCACAAGCTGAGGTTGCCAAACGCACCAAAGACGAAGAGCACGATGAAGGAGACGGCGGCTGAGGTTGCCAGGGACTTGTGCGGCGAGATGCAAAGATGGTTCCTGGATTTTGTGCAGGACGCACTGCATGTGGATGACAAGTGGAAGCACAGCATCGACACACCGACGCTTGTCTCACAGCTGAGCAAGATCAACGGCTGGTTGGAGGAGGTAGAGCACGAGATCGTGGAGGAGGACTGGACCAAGAAGATCGGACTGTTGAAGCAAAGGATCGGTCACAGTTTGAGACGATTGAAAGATGGGATTGTGCAGGCGAGAGCTCCGTCTCGTCGGTCTCATCAGTGAGAGACCACCATAGAATGTTTTGCAGATGATTGTTCACACGATCTATGTGGGTTTGTTTGTTTAAATTTTCTCAAATTTTTGGAAATAAGGTTATATTTTGAAAGCACTTATCTTGTGTTGCTTATTGATATTTTTGTGGACCCAGATTGGACTATAAAGTGAATACATTTGAACCATATAAATGTCAGGCAAATGTAAAATCGAGGCACTGGACTATGAAATAGAACGTCCATATTATGTCGGTACTGTATTTTAGATTTTTAGTACTTGTTGTGTACTGATTGCAAGTCCAGTAAACTCTAGTCCGTAAGTCAGATCCAGTAACCATCGACAATGCAATGTCGCTATGCTAGAAGAGAATGGTAGGATATATCAGCTTTGGAGTGAGAGTGTTATATAAAGGAGTAGTAGATAGTGGATGCAGAGGATACTGCAGATGGGTCAATTGACCGTGGACTGAGGTCGTCGGTCACCTTCCATATAGAAACTGTCAGGCATATCTGCGTACGGGGTGCAAGGGTCTTTTTAGGTACAAATATGGTGAAAATTTAGCTTTTATCACTATTTTTTTATGGCTGCGGCTGCTCCCACTATGTTCAACATAGATCCGCCCCTGTCCTAGTCCTAGGTAGAGGTGAAGAAGGCTTGACGCCCCTGTGCCAATTCTGCGCATATGTATGCCTCTACAGTAGTAGTATAGTGCTTCTCCGTCGGCCGACGCGTTGTCGCCGACGGCAGCACGAGATGACGACATGCCGTGCCCAACTTCTCCATCCGCTCTCAAAGTCTTATTTCACTGGCAGCTCTCCAAGAAAAGAATACGGGAAAACCATGTTCCGTCACTAGGCAGTGGAATTCCTGCTCTGTAGAAGTGTAATCCACCAGGGAAATTATGACCATATATTGGAATCTTCGATTTCTGTAAACAACCTTGTCTGTTCAATGTTTTTAAATGAATGTTACTTATATAGTGTACTTTGAGTATGCAACTACTGATTTTCTTTTAAAAAACGAATCCGGCAGGACAGGAGCGGAGAGCTGCTCAATCATATACAATGCCCGAACTAAAACAATGTTTTGCCAGAGAAGAAACTTCTGAATTCCAGTGCAATCCATCTTTTTTTGTTTGAACATTCAGTGTAACCCATCTACCTAAGCAACACCACACTGGAACCGATTTAGAACAGCTGGATCAAACTCAGAGTGGACCTACATGGGAGCGGTCCATTTGGAAGAGATGTCGGCCAACTGTAAAATCAGAGCAATCAACCATGAAATTTAATATGGATGTGGTTATTATGTGTGTCTGTAAGTAGTAGTCACCTCTTTCTCACTTCAGCAATTAACAGTTGACGAGGAGCATGGAAACAATGGTCATTGAGGAGACGTACATGAGCCTTTCTTGATGCGGATGACGAGCATGGAAACTTGGCACCACAACACAACACGAGTAAACAAATAGGCAGAAACACGAGTAAACAAATAGTCACCTCTTTCTCACTTCAGCAATTAACAGTTGACGACGAGCATGGAAACAATGGTCATCGAGCAGCTATGTTACAGATCACTAATGAAGTCCTTTCAGCTCTACTAACTTTTTTTTGAGGGGACTGGAGGGGCCTTGGCCCCTACAGGAGATTTATTTATTTATTGAAAAAATAAAGAGTTTACAAATTTCTATATGTGCTCCCTGGAAATACCAAAAATTGTCATCAAGCAGATTGATAAATTTAGAAAACATTGCCTTTGGAGGGGTTCAAACATTAATGAAATAACACAGCCCAAAGTGGCTTGGAAGATAGTTTCAAAACCAAAAAAAGAAGGTGGGTTAGGCATCATCTGCTTGAATACTCAGAACAGAGCTTTACTGAAGAAAAATTTGGACAAATTCTTCAACAGTAAGGACATTCCTTGGGTCAAGTTGGTCTGGGAAAAACATTATAGGAATGGAAAATTGCTTGATCAAATCAGAAGAGGATCATTCTGGTGGAGAGACATCCTAAAACTAATCCCACAATTCAAAGAGATGACATACTTACAGCTAAAAAAATGGAAAAACATGTATGTTCTGGAAGGACAAATGGTCAGATCAAACTCTACAGATTGCTTTCCCCAAAAATATTTTCCTTTGTCAAGAATAAATCAATTTCTGTTCACTCAGCCTTGGGGATACAATCTTTTTTCGACATGCTTAGAACACCATTGTCTGAAACGGCGTTTACACAGACAGAGCAGATTCAACTGAAAATACAAGCAACAATGTTGAACAATGATGATGATTCTTGGATTATTAACGGTGGCTCCAACAACTTCTCATCAGCAAAAGCCTACAAGATACTAATGGGGCACCAAGAGATCGAGCCGGTCTTCAAATGGATATGGAAGAATTTTGTCAACAAAAACACAAAGATTTTTCGTGGTTACTGGTAAAAGACAGATTAAGCACGAGAAACATACTAAAAAGGAAAAACATGCACCTCGACGGTTATAACTGTGAGCTGTGTGATAGAAGAGTCGAGGAGACTGCTACCCACTTATTTATGCAATGCCAATTTGCTCAGGAACGTTGGATGATGGTTGGTTTGGTGCCAGAACATGATACAGGAATAATAGAGAACTTTGATGCTTTCAAATCTCAGCTACGCTCCCAATTCTTTACGGAAACAATCATTCTGATTGCGTGGAATGAGCTAATCTTCAAGGAAAATCAAATGAGTATAGCAGACTGCAGAAGATATTTTTTCAAAGAAGTAAAGCTTGTTAAGCTAAGAGTGAAAGATAGTATATCTGGAGTTTTTGATCAATGGCTGCAAACCTTAGAAAGATTTAACATTTTGTTTTAGCCTTCTTTTTTGTGTCTTTTTTCGTTTCTTGAGTTAGTCTTATTGTATTAAACATTGTCAAGTTTTTGTATTAATGCATTCTCTGTAGGGGCCTTGGCCCCTCCAGTTTCATAAAAAAAAAGGAACCGACCCCAAAACAGGGACATTGTGCTTAACATAAGCACAAGCTCCCTTGCGCATCAAAATCTTCCTCTGGCTGGCCTTCAAGAGGAGGCACTAGATGGGAGACAGGCGGCGGCGTCATGGGCTTGATGCCCAGGAAAGATGTTTTCTGTGCGATCAAGGAGTGGAGACAATCGACCATATCATCGCTGAATGCCCAGTCTCTAGAGAGGTATGGTTTCATGTCCTCAGGGTCTTTAACAGGCAGCTCCCGCAGGCGGCAAATACAACACTGCGATGGTGGAAGTGCCTTCGAGTTCTCTTCTAGGGAGACCAACGGGATGGTTTAGACTCCCTCTTTGCTCTCATCTCGTGGCTGTTGTGGAAAAAGCGGAATGCAAGATGCTTTAGGGAGGCGGCGGCAAGCATCGCTGATATCCTGCAGCTCATCAAGTATGAAGCAGACGCTTGGATGGAGGCCGGTACGAAGGGGCTGGTCGCCTTGGCAAGATTCAACTAGGCTAGTTGTTTCGCTCCTCTTGGTTGTAATTGTTCAAAATGTAGTCCGCAACAAACACTAACGCGTCCTTGTATGAACATTTCTATATTCTTCTAATACAAAGATACGTGCGTATCCGAGAAAAAAAAATTTGGCCATGTCATCATAAGGCAATGATACTACAACTCTTACACCAAAGGGTGTGAATATTACATTTCATTCCAAAAAGAAAGCCAGCATTATTGTGTAACAACTTCTACATGACTACATACACTTTGTTTCATGCATGCATGCATTGGCTACATTTAGTTGAAGCACCGTCCATCGCCTTTGCTTCAAGCATGGCGATCAGTTCCTGTTTTTCTTGCCCATACAGCAACAAGGACATACACTTTGTCACACCACTTGTCGGAGAGTCGGAAGCAAGCAATTCTCCAGCTTCTCTTGAACAACAGAACAGCAAATGCCGTCCAGGTACCAACTACAAAGCCACACCCAAGCCCAAGATAAAAGAATGGTATCCCATAACCTTCTTTAGTTCTTCCCAGGCCACCTTGCTTTGGTGCATGACCGTCGCTCATGCAATTGTTTTGAAGAGGATGTCCACAAAGACCGATGTTGCCCATATACATAGATGGATGCTCTGCATACAGGGTATCAAGTTGTGCTCCTCATGGAATTCTTCCTGTAAGATTGTTGTATGACAAGTCCAAGTAGCTTAAGAACGTTATATTTGATAACGTGGCTGGTATTTCCCCTAAAAGCGTGTTCCAAGAGAGGTCCAGTGATTCCAGAGATTGCATTTCCCCAATCTTGTTTGGAATAACTCCGGTCAAGTGGTTTCGTGACAGATTCAAATTCACTAACCCAACAAGAGCAACAATTTCTTCTGAAATTTCTCCAGTTATGTTGTTTGAAGATAAATCAATGCTCGTCATTCTTGTGTTCAAAACTCTACCGATGGAACCATAGTTCAATTCCTGCCCCTTCAACACTGTAGACAAACTAGTAAGACGAAAGATATATGTAACATCCAAGAAACACCCAATTGTCAGGTCTGTCTTTATCATTGCTTTCATATTTGATAAGTAGCTCGGAATTGAGCCTGAGATCTCATTATTATTTAGATCCATGTACTGAAGGCAAGCAAGATTTGTGATGTTTGCCGGTATGTTCCCAAAAAAATTGTTGTGACTTAACCGTAGAATTACTAATGAGCTCCATTTACCAATCCACACTGGCAATCTTCCAAAGAATTTGTTCCTAGACAAATCCAAGACATGCATATTTGTAAAGTTCTGCAGAAATGATGGGAACTCCCCCGACAAACTATTGTTACCGAAGGCTATATATTCCAAATCTTTCATTACCCCAAGGCACGAGGGAAACGGTCCCTCCAAAAAATTGTTTGATAAATCCAATATATTCAACTTCTGATATTCACAAAATGATTGAGGAATATGACCAGTGATTTGGTTGGAGAACAGATACAGAAACATTAGGTTGACAAATCCAGTAGAAGTGGGCAGAGGTCCTGAGAAGAAGTTGTTCGACAAGTCCAGGGTAGTCATGATCGCGGGGAGCATGGGTACCGAGCCAGTTAGTTGGTTTGAATTGAGGTAGAGTTCTTTAAGTGACATGAAGCCCATAATTGCTGGCAAACTTCCATTGAGTTGATTATTTGAGATATTCATGAATTCAACATTTGAAAAGGCATCAGAGAACCACCGTGGAAGCCTATCAGATATACTTGCACTTGAGATATCGAGACGAGTAATGTTAACAAGCCATTGAAGCCACCCAGGAAACAGTGGCCCCATCTGGCAGGCTGCAAAGTTTGCGGCAACTAATCTAAATGGTGGTTGCCAGTCCGAGCTGATCTCAATCTTGAGGGCATTATATGACAAATCTATGTATTGCAGGCTCCTTGCACTAACAAAATGTTCCTTCGTAATCACGCCATCCAATTTATTGCTACTTAGCTCTAGTAATGTCAGATTACTGAGCATACCAATCTCATAAGGGACGTTTCCATTCAGGTTGTTGAAAGAGAGGTCAAGAGTCTGCAAACCAGCAAATTGCCCAACAGATGCTGGGACAGGTCCAGCGATGTTGTTCCAACCAAGATTCAGAGTGACTAGGCTTGTTAATTGCCCAATCCATCTCGGTAGCATCCCAGTTAGTTGGTTGAAACTGAGGTCCAACTCTTGCAATTTGTTAGGTGAGCAGCGAGGCAAATTCCTAAATAACTCAGTTACATCTCCGTATAAGAGAGACAACTTAAGGTTGAACATCTCCAAATTGCATAGATTCTTCAGATCCGTGGTCATAATGCGATACTTGTCATCAAAATTATATATGTTTGAAAGATCAAGGACTTTCAGGGATGTCATGTCCCCCAGAGCATCTGGAAATTGACCGTACATACTAGTGTACTCAAGGTAAAGGTACTTGAGGCTTGTTATGTTCCAGAACCAGCTGGTCGCCATTGGATGGTTGAAGGAGTTCAGGGAAGCATCTATTTGCTCGAGGTTTGTAAGATTCAGGTGTGGTAGTGACTGGTTTGCACTTACCAGAGAGCAACTGGAAAGATGGAGGAACCTCAAAGAAGGAAGCGTGTTCATGACATGAGGCCAATCCGCTACTGCGCTAAGGTCCAGTCTGTTCAAGTTAAGATATTGTATGGAAGGAAGGCGTGTTAACCATGACAGATCCATCGAGTTTACGCCTCCCATTAGGTTGGAAAGATCCAGATATTGCAACTTTGCCAAGTTGCCAAGTTGGGGAGGTAGGCCACCATGGAATGGTATGCCAGAGAGGTTAAGATACTTGAGGTTTTTTAGAGAGCCCAAGAACTCGGGAAGACGACCAGTTGGCCCTGCTAGATCATTCCTACTGAGGTCAAGGTGCTCTAGATGATCCAGAGCAAGCAAAGAAATACTTATCTGGCCATCCATAGCTGCTTCTATTTCTCCGGTGTTTGGAAGTCGAAGCTCATGGACGTGGCCTGTCCGGTTGCTGCACCGGACGCCTCTCCATCGGCAACAGTCATGCTCGCCATGGCCACCATCTCGCCGCCACGAGGTAAGGAGGTCTGCAGGGTCGCTGGTGATGCGATTCTTGAATGTAAGTAGGGCGTCCCTCTCGTGCGGTATGCAGCTCGGACTCGAAGTGATGTTATTGTTACCAGTAATGGTGGCTGGCTGGGACTGCAGTTGTGCCTGTGCGTGCGTGGCGACGAACAGGATGCAGAAGAGCAACACGAGCATGGGAACTAGACCATGCATGGTGGTGGTGGCAACACGGGTTGTTCTATTGCAATGCATATGGTAGGCAGAATCACAGGATCATATCATTTCGAGAATCCAGTGTGTGTTAGGCTGTTCGATATATAATAGTATCTGCAGGATGAATAGGTGAACGACTTGGTCACAACTCACGTGACGGTGTGAATTGAAGCGGTCAGTCGTGCGAGCGCGTTCAACGATTAATTATAGCTTGTCACATATCACCTCCGCAAGCTTACATATACTACCTCCTCCCAAAACAGCTAGTCAAAATAACGGTGTTTGTCCGGCAAATAATGATAAGTTTTTTTAAAAATTGCATAGTACAGCGTAGAGCCATAGACGCTTACAACGCACGCACACTCTCTTTACGAATGTACGCATGTAAACCCTATCTATATAAGCACCTTTAAAAACTTGGTTGGTACCCTCGGGATGAGATTGATGAAGTCACCACAGACGCTTCGCTCAACGTCAAATATTACTGAAAGCATAAGGACGATAAATGTTAAAATATTCGCTCCTACAAAGAATCAAACCTTGGAGCTTAGGTGTTCTTGTAACTACAAGGATATATGCTCTTTAGCTTAATGATAATGCCAATATAGATAGAACAGGAATTGTTTTGGTAAATTTTGCTGCAAGATATATCTAACTTTAATGGAATTGGCTAATTCACACTTCTAACATCGGAATATGTCCGGTACCATTGTGAAAGCGTGTATATTTGTCATGACACACCACGTCGATTATTTTATTTATTTCTTAGATTTTAAGAGAGAAGACAGGGAAAATGTCTTTTTACCCTTGTCTTTAACCTCTGACTGTTCACTGGACATTTGCTTTATGTGATTGCAGCTCCAGTTGAGCGCATATTTGTATGACTCCTACAAACTCAAGGACTCTTTAGAAAAATTACCAAACCAGCCCAAAGCAGCAGCTCCTCTTCCTTCTCCTGTAAGGGTGCTCATTTGGCTTCTTCCAGAAAAGAAAAGAGAGGGAGAGAGAGAGAGAGAGAGAGAGAGAGAGAGAGAGAGCTAGGGTTAGGGGGATTGAGAGAGGGAGAGTTTGATCCACCAAATCCACCACTAAAAGAGAGAGATTCTTGGGGGATTTGGAGCCTCCCCTCATTTGTTGGCTCCCACCTTGTGTATTGCTTCATCATATAGTGGATTCATCTCGCCGTCGCCCGTGGTTTTTTCCTGCAAGGGGTTTTCACGTAAATTTGGTGTCTCCTCTTGATTTGGTATTTTCTTTACCATATGTGTTGATCAAATCACCATCTTGCTTGCTATTGCTCCACATGTGAAGTGGTTGTTTGTCTGGACATGCTGGCACACGATGAATATATGTGCTCTTTGATATATTGTGTGAAGATCATGGTGATTGATATTCTAGTGAGCTAATTAATGCAAGTGTATTATTGTTGAATATTTGGACAGCAATTGTGATTGCAGCTCTAGTTGAGGGCATATTTGTATGACTCCTACAAACTCAAGGACTCTTTAGAAAAATTACCAAACCAGCCCAAAGCAGCAGCTCCTCTTCCTTCTCCTGTAAGGGTGCTCATTTGGCTTCTTCCAGAAAAGAAAAGAGAGGGAGAGAGAGAGAGAGCTAGGGTTAGGGAGATTGAGAGATGGAGAGTTTGATCCACCAAATCCACACTAAAAGAGAGAGATTCGTGGGGGATTTGGAGCCTCCCCTCATTTGTTGGCTCCCACCTCGTGTATTGCTTCATCATATAGTGGATTCATCTCGCCGTCGCTCGTGGTTTTTCCCCGCAAGGGGTTTCCACGTAAATTTGGTGTCTCCTTTTGATTTGGTCTTTTCTTTGCCATATGTGTTGATCAAGTCATCATCTTGCTTGCTATTGCTCCATATGTGAAGTGGTTGTTTGTTTGGACATGCTGGCACGCGATGAATATATGTGTTCTTTAATATATTGCATGAAGATCATGGTGATTGGTATTCTAGTGAGCTAATTAATACAAGTGTATTATTGTTGAATATTTGGACAGCTTGTGTTTGGTCAGATTTGTTTTAGGGGATGTTTCAGCTTGTGCACAGAAGGTGTTGGATGATATACTTGTGAAAAATTAGTTTATTGAATCTGATTATTCTGCTGCCCCTTTGTTATCACACTTTAACACATCAAATCCACATCGTCGTCCTCCTCCAATCACCCGCCCCTGCCCGTATCAACCTCCGAAGCATGACACACCTGCTTGGCTGCCTTTCCTGGCGAATGTGAAGAACGCAAAACACGGCTCTAACATGATAGACAATGTGATAGACGAGCAGGAGACAGCCTTAGGTTTGACGGTGGAGGTTGGCTTGGCAAGCTTTTGCTGTGACGGGGTGCGTGGCTGCTGCGGATATTGCGGCAGCGACATATATTCCTCAAGCAGATCAGTGACTGCAATGCCGAGAAGATGAACAATGATAGAGCCCTGGCTCAAGTGAGAACCCAGCTAGGCGCGGGGCCATCGGTGTGGTGGGTGTACGTAGGAGCGTTGGCGGAGACGATGAGGTATATTCGGTTTGGGGTCAAAGGGGTGTAGCTCAACCTGCGTCCTCTTGCGCACGGAGGAAGCGGAGGAGGCAGCTGCGCAAGGCATGGAGAAGGTGACATCATAGTGTGTGGGGTTGATGCAGAGCTCACTGGGGTAGGTGGTCAAGGAAGACGACGATAGTGATGGTGTGTTACGCCAAATGATCTGTGAATAGCCAAAGGTTGAAGAGGAGGGTAGTAAAGATAACTCCTCCGATCCACGTTCTTTTTCTTGAACTATGAGAAATGAATAAAATAATCGATGAGAAGTGTTACGTCAAATATACACGTTTTCTTTATGGTATCAGGTACATTTTGAAATTGGCGGTGTCAACTGGCCAATTTCATTAAAGTCAGATGTCCTATAGCAAAATTTGCCTTTTTTTTAGAATGAGTTGGAAACATGTATCTCCTGAATCCTGACTCTGGGATGTTGTGTCGTGTACATTTTTGTTTGATTGGACGAGCGTGCCTGTAGTGGAAACATGAGAACAAAATAGGGGTAAGCAGTTTTGCGTTGGATGGGGACTTGGATGGGGACGTGCAACACTGCCGGCCACGGCAACGACTTGTAATAGTCTTGTGGTATATACTCCCTCCATACCCATAAAACATGTCGTTTTAGACAATATTTTGGTCAGATATTAATAACTTTTAAGTTGTTGACTTTAAAAATGTGAAAAATATATAAATAGATTTTTCTTGAAATATACTTTCATAAAAGTATATATATCACTTTTTAATAAATAATTTTATAGATATATGAAGTCAAAGTTATACTTTAGGGACCGTATTATTATCCTAAATGATATGTTTTATGGGTATGGAGAGAATACTATGTATTCTGGTCGCCTAACCATACAGCGACGAGCTGGAAGCGCGAGGTGCAATTTGACTGGAATCGATGATGTTTTCCGTGGCAATTAAATGGACAGAGATGCTAGCAGAGGTTCAAGCAACTCAACATTTAACGAGACTGTTGCGTCCCAAACTACAGGATTAATCAAGTTTTTTTTTCTCAAAAAGACGAATCACGCGCTCTGCTGGAGTCCGATCCGAACGCCACAAAATCGCGCCCATGTTGCTCGGTCACAAGGTAGGTTGGAGCTAGTAGTAGATATATGCATGCTACTGCAGATTGGTCAATTGACCGTGGACTGAGGTCCTCGGTCACCTTCCGTGTAGAAGCGGTCAGGCATCTGCGTACTGGCAATGACTAACGACTCGAATCGTTGCATCAAAAAACTAACAACTCGAATCAAAGATAGAATTAAATGGTGTAAAGCATTATGGAGTGACCAAAATCATTTTCTGCAAATAAATGCTAGCTAGCGATCGAGGAGCAAATATAAGTGACAGTCTGACAGAACACTGGAGTGGGTTGGCTTCAGGAATTGGCAATTGGCATGCATGGTTGGGACTTCGGACGTCCCTACGATGCTTTGATGCATTGGTGATTACTTGTAGCTCCGGGTGTATTAAGTGTCCCTGCACGGTGAATGAGCTAGCACCGTAGCAGGGAGCAGTTGGATGTGAAAGTTGACATATGGACAAGAGGGAGAGTCTGGGATGGTCACGGAGGATCCGTGCGTTCTCTCTCTTGATGTGGACAACAAGCATGGAAACATTGCACCAGCACACGAGTAAGCAAAAAATGCGTTGGAATCCAACTGAAGTGCAAGCTTGAATTGACTGACCGTCTCATAAGGTAACAATATTACAACTACTCTTACCACACAAAGGATGTGGGCATTACATTTTATTCTGAAAAATTAAGCAATATTATGTAGCAAAAGTCGAAGCACACAACAGACTTCTACACACTTGCATCCATTCACGCATACAGTAGCGAAATTTAGCTGAACCAGCAACCATTTGCATTTATTTGCTTCATGGATGGTGATCATTTATGTTTGTCTTGCCCATATAGCAACAACAAGGGCATAAACTTTGTCACACAGCTTGTCCGAGAGTCGGAAGCAAGCAATTCTCCAGCTTCTCTTGAAGAACAGAACACCAAATGCCATCCAGGTACCGACCACGAAGCCACACTCGAGTCCAAGATAAAAAAATTGCATCCCATGACCTTCTTCAGTTCTTCCCAGGCCACCTTGCTTTGGCGCATGACCCTCACTTGAGCAATTGTTTTGAAGAGGATGCCCGCAGAGACCGACGTTGCCAATGTACATAGATGGATGCTCTGCATACAGGGTATCAAGCTGCGATCCAGATGGAATTCTTCCTGTAAAATTGTTGTAGGATAAGTCCAAGTCGCCTAAGAACGTGGGCTTTGACACAGTAGCTGGTATTTCCCCGGAAAGTTTGTTCCTCGATAGGTCCAGTGATTCCAGCGATTGCATTTTCCCGATCTTTTTTTGGCACAAATCCGCTCAAGAGGTTCCTTGACAGATTCAAACTGACTAATACATCAAGGGAAACTATTTCTTCTGGGATTTTGCCGGTTAAATTGTTCCAAGATAAATCAATGCTCATCAAATTTGTGTCAAAAACTCTAAAAATGGATCCGTAGTTCAATTCTTGCCCTTTCAACATTGTAGACAAACTATGAAGCGGCTGCTTCCCATAACGTACAGGAAGAACATCATCAGTTGGGTTAAATTCAAAAGCAATTAAAGAACACCCATCTATCGTGTGTGTATTTCTCATTGCTTTTAGATTTGACAGGTAGCTCGGAAGAGAGCCTGATATCTCATTGTTGTTTAGATCCATGTACCGATGGCAAGCAAGATTTGTGATGTTCGCCGGAATGTTCCCAGAGAACTTGTTATGATTTAACTGTAGAATTGTTAAGCGCGTTAATTTTCCAATCCATGTTGGCAGTCTTCCAGAAAATTTATTCATAGCCAAATCTATGAAGATAAGATCTGTTAGGTTCTGTACAAAAGATGGGAACTCTCCTGACAAACTATTGTTACTTAAGCCTAAAAATTCCATATTTTCCATTACCCCGAGACATAACGGAAGTTCTCCATCCAAAAAATTGTTGGATAAATCCAAGACAAACAATCCTCGGTATTTACAAAAAGATTCAGAAATCTGACCAGTGATTTGGTTAGAGAACAGAGATAGATATTTTAGGTCGGTGGATCTAGTAGCAGAAGGCAGAGGTCCTGACAAGAAGTTATTGGACAAGTCCAAGATACTTATGTTTGGTGGCAATGTAGGTATCTGACCGGTTAATTGATTTGAACTGAGATAGAGTTCTCGTAGTGACATGAAGTCCATATTGGTCGGCAAACTTCCGTTGAGCTGATTGTTAGAGATGTTCATGAATTCGGCATTCGAAAAAGCATCATAAAACCATTGTGGGAGCCTATCAGCTATACCTGCACTTGAGATATCAAGATGGGTAATGTTGGCATGCCACTGAAGCCACCCAGGAAACAATGGGCCCATCTGGCATGCTGCAAAGTATGCGGTATCAAACCTAAATGGTGGTTCCCAGTTTGAGCTGATCTCAATATTCAGGGAATTGTATGACAAGTCTAGGTATTGGAAGCTCGTTGAACGAACAAAGTGTTCCTCCATTATCACACCATCCAATTTATTTGTATTCAGGTCCAGATAGGTTAGATTACTAAGCTTACCAATCTCGTATGGGACATTTCCACTCAGGTTGTTCCAAGAGAGATCAAGGGTCCGCAAAGCAGTAAATTGCCCTATCCATCTTGGTAGCATCCCGGTTAATTGGTTCAAACCTAGGTCCAGCTCTTGTAATTTGTTAGGTGAGCAACGAGGCAAATTCCTCAACAGCTCAATTACATCTCCCTGTAAGCGAGAAAAATAAAGGTTGAGGACCTCCAAATTGCATAGACTCTTCATATCTGTGGTCACAATGCGCATGTTCCTGTCATCATTACTATTATATGAAAGGTCAAGGGCCTGAAGGGATGCCATGGCTCCCAGAACATTAGGAAATTGACCATACATGCCAGTGGAGTCGAGGTAGAGGTATTTGAGGCTTGTTATGTTTCAGAACCAGCTGGTCACCATAGGATGGTCAAAGTAGTTAAGGGAGAGATCTAGCTCCTCGAGGTTTGTAAGGTTAGGTTTCTTGTTGTCAAACCTCTTCCCATACGGCCCTTATCTCCCAGGTATGTCTGGCTCTCCGCTCCCCCGCCCCCCCCCCCCCCCCCCCCCCCCCCCCCGCGGGCGATTCCGCGTCGATCCTCAACCTCTGCCCCGGATCCCCCAAACTAGCGTCAGATCCGGCCTCCTTTCAACCGGATCTACCCTTTGGTGGGTGCTTTGCCCCACATCCCCCGCCCGAGGCCGAGATCCCGTGCTCTCATGCGCCGTTGCCCTCCGAGGCTGCTCCCGGCGCTCCAATGCTGGGCCCGGTCAATGCCGAGGAGGCGCGGATCCTGGATGAGCTTGCGACTGAGGTCCGCACTCTTCTCTAGTGTCCAGTCCCTGGGGTGGCCCATGTCGGCTGGATTCAAGACAGCTCCACCACTTCGGGAAGCATTCAAGCGGAGCAGCCAGAGAGGAAGACCTGCAAGGACCCCGTTTGGGGAGCTGTGAACTCAATCCGCAAGAAACCCAACCTGAAGCGTCTCACGACTGCAGAGAAGGAGAAATGGGTTACTCGACCTGAGCTCAGTGAGCAGCGAGCACCAAGGACGACCCTCAAGACCAACATGTCCACATCAATCCAGCAGACACACAGACGTTCTGTAGGAAGCAGGAGGAGTGATGAGCCTTCATGGTGGCATGAAGGCGCAAGCAAAGCGCCCTGGGAAGAGGTCAGAAAGCCTTACTGGTGGAGGCAGGAAAGGAAAGCTTCAAGTTCTTCGATCTCGGCAACGCAGCGGCCAGCCTCCCTAAGGGGAATTGAGAAATTCAAACAACATGTCAGAGGTAAATGCTTCAATTGCTTGGCTCCAGACCATCAGGCACATCAATGCCATTCACCAACCTGCTGCTAGCGCTGCAGTGGGAGGGGACACCTCGCCCGCAACTGCCCCAAGAAGATGGTGGTGCACAAGATAAATTAGGGTTCAGTTCGTCCCCAAACTCGCCCTTCGTCAACTCCGCTCCCTCCAACGCCTCCCTCCCAAGCAAAGCGGCGCTCCTACCTCGAGGTGGCTAGGGGAGACCCAGCTGCGGAGGTGATGGCAGCTTACCCTGGGTTCCGAGGGCACGTCCGGAAGGGGAGCAGGTGCTCCTTTCGGCCACTGGCGCCATCAAGCGACGTCGGGACGTCTTGGTCAATAGGGCAGCGGTCTGCTGGCTCCAGGGCAACAACCACGACACGGAGTCCTACCATGTCGGTGACACCCTTCGCTCCCAGCTCAACCTCTGCTTCAAAGACTTCCAGGTGGTAAAGCACTACCCTGAGCAATACTTGGTCATCTTTGCTGATGCACGTGTCAGGCATCAGATCACACGCCAGAGGTGCCTGGAGGATGGAAGGCGCACCTTCCACTTCGCGGCTTGGTCAGAGGGCCGAGAGGCGGAGGAAGCTCACCTGGAGTTTCGAGTCAACTTCCGCATTGACGGCATTCTCCCACACGCCTGGGGGGAGATGTGGCTGCGCTAATCCTGGGCAGCTCCTGTGCTATCCACTACGTGGAGGAGCACACCCGTCGCAGGGAGAGAACAAGGACCTATGACCTCTGGGCTTCGTGTGCCGACCCCAACAAGATCCCTAGGAAGGTATGGCTGACCATCACTGATCCTGACGCTGAGCAGCCATCGGTGGACATTCCCCTTCCTATGGTACAGCTACATCATGAGCCACCGACAGGGTGCAAGTATGGCTTGGTCTACAAGGTGTACCCCCACCTGGCTGTCGTGGAGGACCTCTCCTTCATCAATGGTGATGGGGCCATGGGGGGGACCCAACCGCAAGCGGCGCAGGGAGTTCACCTGGAGGTATGGTGAGCCTGATTCGCAGGGGGAGGTCCGGGGCCACCGGGGTAACGACTGGAGCCACCCCGCACAGGGCTACAGAAGGAGGGACAACGACGACGAGGATCGTGGCACTCAGCATCGGCGCCACAGGAGTGCCTCCGCTTGGGGACGCCTCACCCGCTGCCACAACGGTGCGGCAGATTGCTACAGCACCAACTACCGTGGCATCACCTCCAGAGGCTTCAGCCATCGATCAAGGATGATGCAGGACCTGCACAAGCCGATGCTGAGGTCCAGGGTGCCCCCGGAACTGGCGCGCAAGTCAAGTAAGAATGGAAAACATGTTTCCTTCGCTAACCCCCTTGTCTCTCTACATGGAGAGGCTCCTGCAGATACAAGTGAGACAGCAAATGACGCTATTCCAGTGTTCCGCACTCCCTCCTCGCCAATCCATTTCAACCCGATGTTCTCTGAATCTTGTCTGTTTGGTGGTCAAGGTGGACGTCACCTCGTGGTTGGGCCTCAGAACAAGGAGCCGGGGATGGAGCTCTTCAGTCGTGCGAAAGCTGGTCCACGTCAAGCTGTGACAGTAAGTTCTCCCTCCCTGCATGCTGAGCTCTTTGCAAGGGAACTTGAGCCTTTTTCATCCCTCCCTTTTATTGCTTCTATGGTTGAATCGGCTCGGAGGGAGGGACTAGCCTAGAGTGTCCACAACCGAGTGCACCCCCCCCCCCCACCAATCCAGAATAGCTGTTTGGAAACAATTGTCATCACAACACAGCTACCTCCTCCCATCAGTCCTTGCGGTTTGGAGCCCCTTGAAACCACAGTTCCAACTACAACCCTTCTTGGTGAGACTTCCCTCCCTTCACCAACAGGTGAAGTGCAGGAGCAAGCTGATGAAGACCCGGTAGACTTGTTCATTGAATCCATATCGAGACCCACCACTCTAGCCATTCTACCCACCCCTGCCAGACAAGCAACACAACCTCCTGTTGAGAAAGAAAAGGCGCCACCTCATAGCTGTCGTCATAGCACCTGGCTGTTAGCGAAAGCCCAATCCAGAATAGGGAAATATTCGTTGTAGATCGCTCAAGACTTGCTTGTGAGGAAGCTGGGTGAACTTGAGCCTGTTGGGGAAACTGAGGAGGTTACTAATAATGATCCCCTCTCTTTTTCCATAGTTCTTCGACCAGCCTCTTTCCCAGTCGAAGATGGAAGCCATGCAGGTCCTGGCAGATCACAGCACCAAGGAGATGAAAGCTGGTGGGAAGGCTGACAAGATGGCGGTGGTGCCGAGGGCGATCTGAAGCCCGGCATCTTGGTGGAGTGGATGCCACCTGCAATGTGCGCACGTCCACGTCCCCTGTCCTGGGTCCCTTTGGACTGGGAGTTCCTCGTCATGCTAGTTTGGGCCCTACGTGGCCGTCAAGGGACTGTCATGTCCATGTTATCGTTAGTGTCAAGTCAGACTACTTGGATTTGCCGATGGCGATCGTCGCTCAGTTTGGGATGGGGCTGGACCTGTTGGCTTTGTTGCCTTCGGTTCACGTGGCCCATGGACTTTGATTGTGTGTTCATGACCTGTTGGCTCTGTTGCTTTCGATCCGTTTCTATCAGAGACTTCGTTTGCTAAATGTCGCAAAAAGACTGCTCAATTCTATGCTGGAACGTGAGAGGGTTGAATGACGGCGTGCGGAGGGCATGTGTGCGCAACTTGATCATGTCTCCTGGTGCCTCGATTGTGTGCTTGCAAGAAACAAAAATTAAAAACTGGACTTCTAATCTCCTGCTAGACACGCTGGGACCTGATTTTATCCCGAACCATATGATTCTTCCTGCGGGAGGCGTCCTTTTGGCAACTTCTGACCGTTTTTTCACCATGCAACCGATTAGGACTACTGAACACACCATAACAAGCAGGATTACAATGTTAGCCGAAAACATTTCCTGGTGCCTAACCGGCGTCTATGGTCCACAGGGGGATCAGGAAAAGATCGTATTTCTGCAAGAGACTTCGGATCTCAAACAACATATGGGAGCACCTTGGATCCTTATGGGTGATTTTAACCTTATATATCGCGCCGAAGATAAAAATAATAACCGTGTAAATCTTCGTATGATGAACCGATTCAAATCTCTAATCGACAATCTGCAGCTCATTCTGTTGGAATTACACGGTAGAAGATTCACTTGGTGCTCTAGTACTAGCAGCCAAAGCCCGACAATGACGAGAATTGATCACTTCCTCGCAATGACTGACTGGCTGAACCTTTTTCCAAGATCAGACCTCCAAGGCCTTGCTTCGCTAGGATCGGATCACTGTCCGTTATTCCTACAGGGGGGACACAGCTTTTGATTTCTGTAGGGGCTTTCGCTTCGAGGCCTTTCGGACATCTATGCCGAACTTCTCTCAGACAGTTCAGGTGGCATGGGAACAACCGATGAATACTCAAGACCCCTTGCTGCGCTTCCACGTTAAAATGTTACGCACGACAAGGGCGCTGAGAGTCTGGAGACGCTCACTTCTTAGCGACTGGAGGTTGTGAAACGCCATTGTTCACATCATTCTGCTTGAGTTAGAAAGAGCCCAAGAACGACGCACATTAACAAATGAAGAATTAGAATTCAAAAAAGCACTTAAAGCCAAGGCCCTTGGGTTGGCTGCAATGCAAAAAATGCATGCGAGACAGCACTCCCGCATGACCTAGATTAGGAAAGGAGACGCAAACACTAGGTTCTTCCATCTTCATGCTACCGCTAGGCACAGAAAGAAGTACATTGGCGCAATCCAAACCGATAATGAACTGGCAATTTCACAGGCCCAAAAAAAGGAAGCTGCTATTGAGTATTTCTCTAAAGCTTTCGGATGCTGCATGCAAAACAGAAAATCCTTAAATTGGGAGGAGTTGGGATATTGCCACCATGATTTGGACGATATGGACGCACCTTTTACTAAGGAGGAGCTTTACGCAACGATCAAAGACCTACCGTCAGAGAAGGCCCCGGGGCCTGACGGTTTCATTGGTATATTCTATAAAAAATGCTGGAATATCATTAAACACGATCTGCTAGAGGCATTGATGGGTTTCTATAATATAAGAACAGCAAAGCTAGCGTTGATCAATGAGGCGAACATCGTGCTTCTCCCAAAGACTCAGGAACCGCATTCTCTCTCGGACTATAGGCCTATTAGTCTGATCAATAGCCTCGTCAAAATTATCACGAAAATTCTGGCCAACAGATTGGTACCGCACATGAATGACCTTGTTTCTGAAGCACAGAATGCCTTCATTAGAAAGAGATGTATTCATGATAACTTCCTACATGTACAGAGGGTGCTTCAGCTTTCACATAAGAAAAAGCAGCCGTCGTTGTTTATTAAGCTGGACATCTCCAAAGCCTTCGACACTATTGAGTGGCCATTTTTGCTTGAAGCATTGGAGGCGCTGGGTTTCAGCATGAAATGGAGAAATTGGATCTCAGCGATTCTAGGAACATCCTCATCTAAAGTACTAGTTAATGGTGAACCTAGTCAAAACATCCAACATGCCAGGGGACTGCGCCAAGGGGATCCTTTATCCCCGTTGCTGTTCATCATTGCTATTGATCCTTTACAGAAAATAATTGGAAAGGCAGCAGACCAAGGAATTCTTCAACCGTTGCTACCAAAGGCAGCAAAGCTGAGATGTTCTCTATATGCAGATGATGCGGCTTTGTTCGCCAACCCAACTGCATCTGAGCTCAGTAACCTGCAGAAAATCCTAGTCTTCTTTGGAGAGTGCTCTGGACTCAAGGTGAATTTGCTTAAGACTGAAATCTTCCCAATTTGTATACAGCCTGACTTATTTCCTTCGATCATCAGCAATTTCCCCGGTAAGATCAGTTCGTTCCCTGGGAAATATTTGGGATTGCCGCTCCACACAAGGAGATTGCGTAAAATCGAAGTGCAACCTTTGGTAGACAAGATTGGAGCTAGACTCCCAGATTGGAAGGGGAAGCTCCTAACGACAGCCGGAAGGGTTACTTTAGTTAAGACAGTGCTATCTTCCATCCCGATCTACTACTTCACAGTCTTCCAAGAACAAAAAGGCTTGATTCGGAAAATTGATAAGTTACGGCGGAGTTTCCTTTGGAGGGGACAAACTCCTGAAAATGTTTGTGGAGGGCACTCCTTGGTCAACTGGACCATGACCTGCCTACCAAAGGAAAAGGGAGGGCTTGGCATCATGGACTTAGAACGATTCACTCGGGCATTACGCTTAAGGTGGCTGTGGTTCAAATGGAAACAAAAGGAGAGAGCTTGGAACAACCTGGAAGTCCCTTGTGATAAGGCGGATCAGGACCTCTTCAATGCATCAACCATAGTCAAGGTGGGGAACGGTCGAACTGCATTGTTTTGGTCCTCTTCATGGATACAGGGATCAACGGCAAAAAACATAGCCCCCAACTTGTTCAAGAAAGCCACCAGAAAGAAAATTTCGGTAAGGTCAACACTAGACAATAACAAATGGATCGATCATGTCTTCCCGCCGAGCACGCAGGAGGAAGTAAATGAATTTGTGGCACTTTGGGAGACTGTCAGAGATGTCAGTCTTGATGACAGTGTGGAAGATGACCTAAAATGGCGATGGACAGAAAATGGAGAGTACACCACCAAGAGCGCTTACAGAATTCAATTTGAAGGAACGTTTGCTAAGCTGAAAATAAACCCCATTTGGAAGGCAAAAGCAGAACCAAAGTGCCGTTTCTTCGCCTGGACTTTATTACACAAGAAAATTCTAACAGCTAATAACCTTATCAAATAGGGTTGGTCAGATGACCCAACTTGTAAACTGTGTGGTTGCAACATTGAGACGCCTACTCATCTCTGCAAGGATTGCCTTTTTGCGAAGATAGTGTGGGGATTTGTCAAGCAATGGCTCATCACGGTGGATATTGGTATGATCAATATGAGTGGATCCTTGGATAACTACTGGAAAAGGTGCAGAAGGAAGGTGGACAAAAATCAGAGAAGGGATTTCGACGGTGTAATGATATATTTTTGGTAGAACATTTGGAAGGAAAAGAATAGGAGAATCTTCCAACAACAAGCCCTTGAACCATGACAAGTAGCGATCTTGTGCAAGGAGGATGTCTTGCAGTTTCAAAGGGCGCATGCGCCAAGAGGTGTTGTGTCAAACTTTTAGCGTAGATTTGTACAGTTAGTTTTGTTTTTATTTTCGCTCTTGTTTTTCCTTGCGGAGCCTTACTGGGTGGTGTTCCGGCTCCTGAGCGGTGGTGGTGGTTTTGACCGACTTGTTTTTAGTCCCGGATGGACTTTGTTTTTTCCTTTTTTTCGTCTAATAAAATTCGCGGCGAAGTTTTTGCCGTCCTTTCAAAAAAAAGGCTTGTAAGGTTGAGATGTGCCAGTGACTGGTTTGCGTTCGCCAGGTAGCATCTGGAAAGACGAAGGACCCTCAAAGAAGGAAGCATGTTCATGAGATGAGGCCAATCCACTAGTGTGCTGAGATTCACTTGGTTCAGATTAAGATATTGAATGGAAGAAAGGCGTGTTAACCATGATAGATCCATTGAGTTTGTGTCTGGCGTACCAGAAAGATCCAGATACTGCAGCTTGGATAAGTTGCCAAGCTGAGAAGGCACGCCGCCATAAAATAGCATTTCAGAGAGGTTGAGATACTTGAGGCCCTTTAGATTGCCCAAGAATGCGGGAATACGACCATTTGGCCCCCCTAGATCATTGCAGCTGAGGTCAAGGTGCTCCAGATGTTCCAGAGCAAGCAAAGAAAGACTTATCTTGCCCACCATAGCTGCTTCTCCGTCGGAGCTGCCTCGAAGTCGAAGCTCATGGACATGGCCAGTCTGGTTGCTGCACCGGACGCCTCTCCATCGGCAACAGTCCTGCTCATCGTGGCCACCATCTCGCCGCCATGAGTTCAGGAGGCCTGCAGGGTCGCTGGTGACGCTGTGCTTGAATGCCAGCAGTGCGTCCCTCTCGTGGGGTATGCAGATCGGAGGAGTAGCGGCTGCTGTGCAAGCGCGCCCAGAAGCAAGCAGCAGAGCAGCACGAGCAAGCCAGCTCGGCGATGCATGGTGGCAACCATCGACAATGCCTGAATGCCCCCTATGCTGAACTGCCCGTGGGGTGTTGTTTTTGACGCCATGGTAGCTAGAACGAGTGAAGATGCCTGCTGGCGTGCAGGAAGAGACATGTTACCCGTGAATGGTATTTAATTTATTATTAAGCAAGAAGAAAAGATAATCAATCATCTCTCGCGCGAATCTTTTAGCCCAATTAATGCAAATGCATACAACGCACTGTGTTTAGCACTAACTACTCTAGTTGTGATGTCTAGCCAATGCCCAATAGGAAACTAACAAAGTTTGTTGCGTCTCAAACTACAGGACTAATGACATTTATTTCTTTTGCTCAAAAAGACGAATCACGCTTTCTGCTGGAGTCCGATCCGGACACCACCAAATCCAGCCCACGTTGAACCCAATGGTGACAAGGTTAGGTTGGAGCTAGAAGTTATATATAGTACCTAGTAGATTATTTTTTTTAGATAAAGGATACAAAACGTACCCGGCTTCATCTACCAGAGGGTAGAATCAGCCTAATTATTACAGCAAACTGTCCAGAAAGAAAAAAATAAAACACAAAGCAACACCCAACAAGCAAGTACGGGATACGTAGAAGATAGATGCAGGATACTGCAGATTGGTCAGTTGACCGTGGACTGAGGTCGATCGGTCACCTTCCATGTAGAAGCGGTCAGGCATCTGCGTACTGGGAATGACTAACGACTCCAATCAAAGATACAATTATTGAGTGAAATCAGAGTAAATGTAAAATCAGAGCAATCAACCATGAAATTTAAGATGGGTGTGGATATTATGTGTGTCTGTAAGTTTTTTTAGATAAAGATGTGTGTCTGTATGTAGTCACCTCTTTCTCACTTCAGCAATTAACAGTTGACGACGAGCATGGAAACAATGGTCATCGAGGAGACGTACATGAGCCTTTGTTGATGTGGACGATGAGCATGGAAACTTGGCACCACAACACAACACGAGTAAGGAAAAAGGCACAAACCAACCCCAAAACAGGGACGCTGTGCTTAACATAAGCACAAGCTCGAATTATTATTATCTAATTAATCTGACCATGTCATCATAAGGTAATGATACTACAACTCTTACAACGAAGGGTGTATATATTACATTTCATTCCAAAAAGAAAACCAGAAGAAATGTGTAACAACTTCTACATGACTACATACACTTTATTTGTTTCATCCATGCATGGATTGGCCAAATTTATTTGAAGTACCGACCATCGCCTTTTCTTCATGCATGGTGATCAGTTCCTGTTTTCCTTGCCCATACAACAACAAGGACATAAACTTTGTCGCACAGCTTGTCCGAGAGTCGAAAGCAAGCAATTCTCCAGCTTCTCTTGAACAATAGAACACCAAATGCCATCCATGTACCAACCACGAAGCCACACCTGAGCCCAAGATAAAAGAATTGTATCCCATGACCTTCTTCAGTTCTTCCCAGGCCACCATGCTTTGGCGTGTGACCATGACTTGAGCAATTGTTTTGAAGAGGATGCCCACACAAACCGATGCTGCCGATGTACATAGATGGATGTTCTTCAAACAGGGTATCAAGCTGCCCTCCTGATGGAATTCTTCCCGTAAGATTGTTGTATGAAAGGTCCAAGTAGCTTAAGAATGTTAGATTTGACGTAGTGGCTGGTATTTCCCCTGAAAGCATGTTCCTCGAGAGGTCCAAAGATTCCAACGATAGCATTTCCCCAATCTTGTTTGGAATAACTCCAGTCAAGTGGTTCCTTGACAAATTCAAATTCACTAACCCAACAAGAGTAGCTATTTCTTCTGGAATCTCTCCAGTTATGTTGTTTGAAGATAAATCAATGCTCGTCATCCTAGTCTGTAAAACTCTATAGATGGAACCGTAGTTCAATTCCTGCCCCTTCAAGACCGTAGACACACTACTAAGACGAGAATTCAATACATCAACGCCGGAATAACAACCCATCATGGATGTGTCTGTCATAAATTTAAGATTTGGTAAGATCTGTAGAGAGCCTGATATCTTATTGTTATTTAGGTCCATGTACTGAAGGCAAGAAAGGTTTGTGATGTTCATTGGAATGCTACCAAAGAACTTGTTGTGACTTAATCCTATAACTCTTAATGATGTAAAGCTTCCAATCCACATTGGCAATCTTCCAGAGAATTTGTTCCAAGACAAATCTAGGAAGAACACATTTGTCAAGTTTTCCAAAAAAGACGGGAACTTTCCTCACAAACTGTTGTTACTTAAGGATACAAATCCAATATATTCCATTACCTCGAGGCACGACGGTGGTTCTCCCTCCAAAAAAAATTGTCGAATAAGTCCAACACAAATAATTGCTGATATTTACAAAAAGATTCAGGAATATGACCAGTGAGTCGGTTGGAGAACAGAGATAGCTGTTCTAGACTGGTGGATCCAAGAGCAGAGGGCAGAGGTCCCGACAAGAAGTTGTTGGACTAGTCCAAGCGGAAACTTATGTTTGGTGGCAGTGTGGGTATCTGACCAGTTAATTGGTTTGAACTGAGATAGAGTTCATGAAGTGATGACATGGAAGTATGGAACCCATATCGGTTGGCAAAGTTCCATTGAGTTGATTGTTGGAGATGTCCATGTACCAAACATTTGAAAAGGCATTGGAGAACCATTGTGGAAGCTTACCACCTATACCTGCACTCGAGATATCAAGATACGTGATGTTCGCATTCCGAAGCCACCCAGGAAACAGTGGGCCCATATGGCAGGATGCAAATTTTACAACATCTAATTTAGATGGTGGTTGCCAGTGCAAGCTGATCTCAATCTTCAGGGCATTATATGACAAGTCTATAATTTGCAAGCTCCTTGCAAAGTGTTCCTCAGTTATCGTGCCATCCAATTTATTTCCATTTAGATACAGATGGGTCAGATTACTAAGCTTACCAATCTCATATGGAACATCTCCGTTTAGGTTGTTGCAAGAGAGGTCAAGTGTTTGTAAACTGGTAAATTTCCCTACAGATGGTGAGAGAGATCCTGTGATGTTGTGTTACGATCGGAGTGCGGAAGAGGAATTTAGGCTAGGGATAGAGGAATCGGATATGGGGAAGGAGCAAGCATATGTTGGGGATCAGACGAGTACGACTTGCAGGCGAAGGCAAGTATGAGTTTACAGGTTCAAAACATAATCCTCCCTGTCTCTCGCTAGCCTATTACATAGGGGTGGCGGTTGCCATGCCCACGGCTTGGCGCCCAAAGGATCACGCTATCACCCACTCGGCGCCAGAGACGAGCTTGTTCGGCTGCTTGGGCCTTGTCGATCTCCTGGGAAACGGCCCATCAGCATCGAGGCCTATTGTCGGATGTTGAACAGGGTCATCCGGCGTAACATCCTCCCCCCCCCCCCCCCTTGCGCGCCAGGATGTCCCCAGACGGCAGCGCGAGGAAACTGCTGTCGAAGAAACTCCAAGTCCTCCTAAGTGGCCAGCGAGCGAGGGAGCTTGGACCACTGGACGAGCCCTTGAAGAAGAGGTCGACAGCCTTTGATGACGGTGCGGCGCTGCAGGACCTGAACTGGCACGCTCCACAGAAAGTCATCAGAAGGAGGTAGAGGGGAGACAGTGTGGCGAGCACTCACAGCCTTTTTGAGTTGAGAAACATGAAACACCGGGTGCACCGAGGAAGAAGCTGGAAGCTCAAGCCGATAGGCCACAGAACCCACGTGATCAGTGATGCGGTAGGGACCAAAGAACTTGAAGGCAAGCTTCTGGTTGCTGCGCTGAGCCAATGATGCCTGGACATAAGGCTGGATCTTGACATACACCAAGTCACCCACCTGGAACTGGCGTTCAGAGCGCTTCTCATCAGTCAATCGTTTCATGCGCTGCTTGGAACGGTTCAAGTGCAGACGTATAACATCAGTCATCAGGCTGCGGTCATGCAACCACGTTGTGAGGTCGGGAATCGGTGGATCAGCTTCGGAAGACAGAGCAAACTGATGAGGGGGGTGACCATAAAGAACCTCAAAGGGAGACCGATCCAAAGCTGAATGCCAGCTAGTATTGTACCAAAATTCCGCTTGATCCAGCTAGCGAGACCATTGCTTGGGACATGTATGGACAAAACAGCGCAAGAACGTCTCCAAACACTGGTTCACCCTCTTAGTTTGGCCATCGGACTGCGGGTGGTAAGCTGTGCTCATGCGCAATTCAACCCCAGCCAACTTGAACAACTCGCGCCAAAACGAGCTGGTGAAAATGCGGTCACGGTCTAAAACCAGGGCCAGAGGCAGACCATGAAGCTTGTACACATTGGAGAAAAACACTTGAGCAACTGATGCCACTGAGAAGGGGTGCTTAAGACTGATAAAATGAGTGTACTTTGAAAACGGATCGACCACCACGAGAATGCATGTAAATCCAGCAGAGGATGGCAAACCTTCAACGAAGTCGAGTGAGATAACTGACCAAGCACGATCGGGAACGGGCAAAGGTTGGAGCAGCCCGGGAAGCTTAGAGCGGTCAGGTTTCGCCTGCTGACAAACTGCACAGGTTGCCACAAACTCTTGCACTGCAGTTTTCATGCCACGCCAAGCAAACAGCTGCTTAAGACGGCGATATGTAACAGAGATGCCCGAATGTCCTCCTATAGCCGAACTGTGAAGGGCTTGGATCAACTAATTGTGGAGAGCGACGTCATGACCCACCCAAACACGGCCTTTATAGCGCAAAATGCCATCGCGCAGAGAGAAGTGAGGAACGGCATCAGGGGACAGAGATAGCTTTGTCAGCAAGTCCGTGGCAAATGCATCCGAAGAATAAGAAGTCACCACTGAGTCAAGCCACTGAGGTTGTGAGACAGACACCGCCACAACTTGCGCGTGGGGCAACCGTGACAAGGCATCAGCCACTCCATTATCAGCGCCCTTGCGATAGACAATGCTATACTGAAGCCCAATGAGTTTAGTGAAAACTTTCTGTTGCCATGGTGTATGCAAGCGCTGCTCGGTTAGCTGGACAAGGCTGCGATGATCAGTGATGATCTGAAATTCAGAGTACTGCAGATAGCGGCGCCACTGTTCCAAGGCCAATAGAATTGCCATATACTCCTTCTCATACGTGGAGAGTCCCATAGATCGGGGCCCCAAAGCCTTGCTGATGAAGGCCAGAAGATGACCGTTCTGCATCAAAACAGCTCCTATGCCGTGGCCACTGGCATCGGTCTCCACCTGAAACGGCTTGGTAAAATCAGGCATTGCCAACACGGGAGCTGATGTCAAAGCTTGCTTGAGAGCACAGAAAGCTTGCTCATGAGCGTTAGTCCAAGCAAAAACTGACCCCTTGCGCAACAACTCGATGAGTGGCTTGGTTAGAACTCTGAAATGACACACGAAACGCCTGTAATACCCAGCTAATCCCAAGAAGCTGCGCAAATCCTTGACGGACTTGGGAGAGGGCCAATTGAGCACTGCCTGAACCTTCTCAGGATCGGTGGACACCCCATCCTGCGAGATGACATGGCCCAGATAACGAAGCTGGCGCTGGGCAAAGAGACACTTAGACAATTTCACTTGCCACTTATCACGTTGCAACAGCTCGAGCACCTGGCGAATATGGAGGAGGTGTTCATCATAAGACCAGCTGTAAATGAGGATGTCATCAAAGAAAACCAAAACACACTTGCGGAGCAGAGGTCCCAGAGTGGTGTTCATAGAATTGAGAAACGTGGCCGGAGCTCCGGAAAGACCAAAGGCCATGACAGTAAACTCGTACTGTCCAGTGTGCGTCTGAAAAGCCATTTTGAACTCCTCACCCGGCCGCAACCGAATCTGATGGTAGCCGGCTGTAAGATCCAAACAGGAAAACCACGAGGCATGAGTCAATTCATCTAATAACTCCTCAATGATAGGGACTGGATACTTGGTCTTGCAGGTGATGGCATTGAGATGCCGAAAATCGACGCAGAACTGAAAGGTACCGTCCCTCTTCTTAACGAGCAACACTGACGAGGAAAAAGGACTTGTGCTGGGCTGAATAACCCCAGACTTCAGCATCTCAGCGACCTGTCGCTCGATCTCGTCTTTGATCGCTGGTGGATAGCGATAAGGACGGACATTAACTGGGCCTGCACCGGGAATGAGCGGAATAGCATGATCACAGTGGCGAGCCGGAGGATAACCAGTGGGAGGCTCAAAAACCGGCGCAAACTCGGACAGTAGGACTGCAACCTCAGGCGGCTGATCAGGCGGCAAGGGCACTGTAGAAGAACTAACAATAGGAGACAACTGCAAAATCGAGCCCTCTGGCAGTTCAGAGAGTTCTCCTTGTAGTAACTTCATTTGAGAGCCTTGCGAAATCATCAACCATTTGTGTCGCCAATCTGCTTGCATCGGGCTATAAGCCGAGAGCCAATCCATGCCAACAATCAGATCAAAGCGCGCCATCTGTAGGACCTTGGTCGTAGAGACAAACTGACAATCCTGCACTTCCCATGTTAGTTCAGGAAACTGAGTGGAACACTGCAGTACATTACCATCCGCAACAGTCACGCGGACGGGTGGTGAGAAAGTGGAAACACAAGTTAGCTGGGATGCGAGAGTTTGACTAACAAACGTGTGGGAGCTTCCTGAATCCACTAGAATACAAGCAGAATGCCCCTGGGCCATACCGGAGAACTGAATAGCATTGACTGCAGTAGCTCCCGAAGCAGCCATTGAGATCACCGCACACACTTGGGCATCCAGCATGTCCTCTTGTGTACTACCAGGAGAATCTTCAGGGCATGAGTCCTCAGCAAAGCAGATGTCCCAGAGTTCCTGCAAGGCATGCAGATGAACAGTCTCGGCACACTTGTGATCCCGAGACCATTTCTCACCGCAACGGATACAGAGTCCCTTGAAGTGGCGATAGTCGCGAAGGGTAGCAAGCTTGTCGTCGATGCCCTTGGAGCGCCTCTCCACAGCCGTAGCCATCGGCCGACCAGTGCGGTCCCCAGGCTATGGAGTTGGCACGGGGAGCGTACCGCGCACAGGCGCCTTAGCGAAGGTGAACGGCTCGGGACGGCGCACCTCCCGGTGACGCCCCGGATCCACCAATTCCTCCTGCAACAAGGTAAGCACGCAGGCAGTATCCAGAATAGTTGGCCTTTGTATGTGGACAGCTCGACGAATGTCATCGCGCAAGCCATCCACAAATCGCATAGTATAGTAAAGAGGATCAGTGTTACGCCCATATGCCAACAATTGATCCACTAAGGCAGTGAAATGATCAATGTACTCCTGGACCGCCCCAGTTTGGTGGATGTGGAATAACTGGCGAATGAGGAACTCATGCTAATTTTTACCGAAGCGTTCCATGACCAGGTGGCTAAAACTACTCCAATTCCCAGTGCGCACCCTATCCTCCACAGATTGCAACCAACCAGCAGCAGCCCCGGACAGGTGCATGGAAGCCACCTTGACCCAGCGACGGCGAGGAACCAGATATATCTCAAAGTAGTCAAGGCAGCGGCCGAGCCAGAGCTTGGGATTTGTACCATCAAATGGGGGAAAATTGATTTTCGGCAAGTGGTAGTGGGACTCGTCCTCAAGGTCATCGTCCTGAGGATCGCCAGGAAAGGTGAACCCCCCGGAACTGCCCAGCAACACCCGCATCCAAAGCAGAGCTAGAGAACGAACGATGCAATTTGGGACGGGAGTCGAACTGAGAGGCATGAAACGTACCCTTGACCGGGGATTAAGTGTGGAACTCAGATCCCTGGTGACGTGATTCCTCGTGGCGCCCACTTGGGCGAAATTGTGTCCAGCCGGCGGGAACCTTCGCCGCGGACACGACGGGAGGTGGTAAAACCTCCGTAGTCGGAGCCGAAGTCGCGTCGAGGATGGTGCGGCTGACCGACTTCCGCAGGGCCGTCATCTCCTCGCGGAGAGATGCCACCTTCTCGTCAGTAGCGCGGAGAGCTCCAATCTGCGATTGCAGATCAGTGACGGAGGCTTCCATGGTCGGTCGCCACTCGTCGAACACTTTGGCGGCGTCCTCCAGAACACCAACCCGGGAGCCAATGGATTGCTCAACCGAGTCGATGCGAGTGGTAAGATGAGTCTGAACAGAACAAAGCTCGTCGAGGATCAACTTGGTGTTGGGATCCATGGCTCCCTGCTGCTTGCGACGACGCGTGTAGTGGATATAGTCGGAGGGATCTGAAGCCAGCACGACGGATCAAGCCCACAGCACTCCACCGATGAGGAAGAGCGCCGATCAACCAGCCGCCAGGATTTACAATTGCGAATCAAGGTGAGGGAAACAAAAATTGGGGCCGAGGATTGGTGGCTCCGATTACCAATTTGTTACGATCGGAGTGCGGAAGAGGAATTTAGGCTAGGGATAGAGGAATCGGATATGGGGAAGGAGCAAGCATAGGTTGGGGATCAGACGAGTACGACTTGCAGGCGAAGGCAAGTATGAGTTTACAGGTTCAAAACATAATCCTCCCTGTCTCTCGCTGGCCTATTACATAGGGGTGGCGGTTGCCGTGCGCACGGCTTGGCGCCCAAAGGATCACGCTGTCACCCACTCGGCGCCAGAGACGAGCTTGTTCGGCTGCTTGGGCCTTGTCGATCTCCTGGGAAACGGCCCATCAACATCGAGGCCTGTTGTCGGATGTTGAACAGGGTCATCCGGCGTAACATGTTGTTCGAACCAAGATTCAGAGTGACTAAGCTCGTTAACAGCCATATCCATCTCGGTAGCATCCCAGTTAATTGGTTGAAACTGAGGTCCAACTCTTGTAATTTGTTAGGTGAGCAGCGAGGGAGGTTCCTAAATAGCCCAGTTATGTCTCCATGTAAGAGAGCGAAATCAAGGCTGAGCACCTCCAAATTGCATAGATTCGTCAGATCCGTGGTCATAATGCGATACTTGTCATCAAAATTATAACTATTTGAAAGATCAAGGACTTTCAGGGATGTCATGTCCCCCAGAGCATCTGGAAATTGACCGTACATACTAGTGCACTCGAGGTAAAGGTCCTTGAGGCTTGTTATGGTCCAGAACCAGCTGGTCGCCATTGGATGGTTGAAGGAGTTCCGGGAAGCATCTAACTCCTCGAGGTTCGTAAGATTCAGGTGTGGCAGTGACTGGTTTGCATTTGCAAGAGAGCACCCGGAAAGATGAAGGACCCTCAAAGAAGGAAGCATGTTCATGACATGATGCCAGTCCACTACTGTGCTGAGCTGCACGTCGTCAAGGTTAAGATACTGAATAGAAGAAAGGCGTGTTAACCATGAGAGATCCGTCGAGTTTGTGTGTCCCACAGAGTTGGGATTGGAAAGATCTAGATACTGCAGCCTTGACAAGTTGCCAAGCTGGGGAGGCAGGCCACCATAGAACGGTATGCCAGAGAGGTCAAGATGCTTGAGATTCACGAGAGAGCCCAAGAACTCCGGAAGACGACCAGTTAGATCATTCCCGCTGAGGTCAAGGTGCTCTAGATGTTCCAGAGCAAGCAAAGAGGTACTTATCTTGCCCTCCATAGCTAATCCTCCTCCTCCGTAGTCGCCTCGAAGTCGAAGCTTGTGGACGTGGCCAGTCCGGTTGCTGCACCGGACACCTCTCCATCGGCAACAGTCATCTCGCCGCCACGAGTCGAGGAGGCCTGCAGGGTCGCTGGTTATGCCGTGCTTGAATGCCAGCAGGGCGTCCCTCTCGTGGGGTATGCAGCTCGGAGGAGTAGCTCTGTTACCACCGTCGGCTGGCTGGAGCTGCTGCTGCAGTGCCGCATCCGTGGCGAGGAACAAGCAGCAGCAGCAGCAGAGCAACACGAGCATGGCAGCAGCTAGGCGATGCATAGTGGCAACCATCGACAATAATGTCGCTATGCTAGAAGAGAATGGCAGGATATATGATATATCAGTTCTGGAGTGAATGTGTTATATATAGGAGTAGTAGACAGTGAGCTCCGGATCCGTCAATATATATTTCCGCATCCAGACCTTGAGGGGGTCATCTGTTGACACCAATTTTGGCTCTATCCAGAATATATGAAAATATTTATACCATATTAAATAAAATAATATGGTGGTCAAGTTGGGTCTAAATATAAAATACATAAACAGTAAAATATTATGCCTATAAAAAAGTAATCATTAAGATATAACATTTTGGCTATGAAATTCAATCCATCCAAGAGTGCACGACAAGTAAAGACGTATACCATGTACTCGCATGAAAGCATGACCGACCAGCATGTCATTCGAAGGCCACGTATGAAAACAAAATACTTTGTTGATTGACTAAAAGAATCAATCATCTTTGAGGCCAAACAAATGACGTGGTGATTAGTGAAAAAGAAGAGGAGAGGATACTGCAGATGTGTCAATTAACCGTGGACTCAGGTCGTCGGTCAGGCATCTGCGTACTGGCCCACGCGCACTCCTGCGCATATTAGGGGCGAACAAGCTTGACGCCCAGTGCCAAGTTGCGCGTAAGTACTTCTCCGTCGGCCGGACGCTTTGTCGCCGACGGCGGCACGAGATGACGAGATGCCGTGCCCAACTTCACCATCCGCTCTCAAAGTCATTATGCACCCTATTTCAGTTTCACTGGCCGCTCTCCAAGAACTCGAGAATACAAGGAAACCATGTTCATCACTAGGCAGTGCAACTACCTGCTCATCTGTAGACAGTGTACTTCACCAGGGAAACTGTGATCATATATTGGGCTCTTCGATTTCTGAGAAATTTGCTCCCCTTGTCCATTCAGTGTTTGTAAGTGAATGTTACTCATTGTGTACTTTGAGTGCGCAATTGTTGTTTTTTTTCAAAAAAAAAAAAAGAAGAATCGACAAGACAGGATAGCATAGTTATTAGGACTGGACCGGACATCAAACAGATGAGGTCGTTGGTTCAGTGTTCACTGGTTCAACCGTTTAGAACCGGTTGAACCGCCGATTCAATTGTTATGGACCGGATAAATTGAACCGGTCACAAATACCTTGAACCGGTATGTATATATACACATAAACTATAATTAATAATAATTGATAGGTAGAATAATTGTACAACCATAAGGTAAGATGTGTGCAAATATCAAGCTAGGCTGCAGGTAAGTATTTTGTGAGTCAATCAACTATCAAAGTATCAAGCGAATTATACTTTGTGCAAACAACTTGTATATGTATTTGTATTTTTTATTGAAGCCATATACGGAGTATGTGTTTGTATGTAGCCTGTACGTAAGTATTTTGTGAATTAATAAACTATCAAGTACTGCTCGATGTATGGTTGAATTATTAATGATTTTTAGAGCCATGCTGATGGAGTGTCAACATACACAGGGAGCTGAACATATCAGTGCATGTATAGCCTACTAACTTGGCTTGCTTCAAAAATTTTGGAAGAACAGGGAGATAATTACAAGAAAGAAATACCAATAATTGTAAGAACAACGGTGGATAGAGAAGCAAAGGAGCCTATTCCAATTAAGAATACAATGTTACCTAAATAGCTCTATAAGAGAAGTTACATTTCTAAAATTGTATTTCCGACCAGCCTTTTGAAGCAAACCATAAAGGCATACACATGTAGCAGCTCATGATTGACAGAGAAGACAATATTAATATGTTCTGAATTTAGGAGAAAACCATCATTCAGGCACTAATATGTAATGAATTCTCATGAATGTTTATATTATCTTAGGAAAAAGTCTACATCACCCCCCAACTATGGGGTGGTGACCACTTAACCCCCCGAACTATGAAACGGTCTAATTTACTCCCTGAACTATCCAAAACCATTCAAACTACCCCCTAGGCGGTTTTCGATGGCGGTTTTGCTACAGTAACCGCGGTTTTGCCTTTTCTTTTTTTATTTATTTTCGTTGAATCTTTGAAAAATCATAGTAAATCACAGAAAAATCATAAAATGAAAAATCTAATTTTGTTGGACTCCACATGAGTAGATCTACACAATGAATATATAATATGGTATATTTTAATATAATTTTTTTGTAGCTTTAAATTAGTTAGAAAATCAAATTTTGTCTGTAATTAATTGGAATAATTCATAGCTGCCGTTTCTATGGTCCAATTGTGGTGAAATTTTTATGATGGGGTTATTATTATATGCTTGAAGTGTAGTAAAATTTTCAAACTCATTGGATCAAGGATGACTTAGTTATAGATTTATTTAGGTATAAATAAATCTATAACTAAGTCATCCATGATCCAATGAGCATGAAATTTTTACTACAGTTCAAGCATATAATAATAACCCCACCATAAAAATTTTACCACAATTGGACCATAGAAGCAGCAGCTATGAATTATTCCAATTAATTACAGACAAAATTTGATTTTCTAACTAATTTAAAGCTAAAAAAAATTTGTATTAAAGTATACCATATTATATATTCATTGTATAGACCTACTCATGTGGAGTCCAACAAAATTAGATTTTTTATTTTATGATTTTTCAGTGATTTACTATGATTTTTCAAAGATTCAGTGAAAATAAATAGAAAAAGAAAAAGGCAAAACCGCGGTTACTGTAGCAAAACCGCGGTTACTGTAGCAGAACAGCTTTCCAAAACCGCTTTAGGGGGTAGTTTGAACGGTTTTGGATAGTTGAGTGGGTAGTTTGAAAGGTTTTGGATAGTTCAGGGGGTAAATTAGACCGTTTCATAGTTCGGGGGGTTAAGTGGTCACCACCCCATAGTTTGGGGGTGCTGTAGACTTTTTCCTATTATCTTAGAAGAACAATTTCAAGTGTAAGAATAAAAAAATGATGAACAGCCTGCTCAGATTAGATAAAATGTTACATTTTATGTGCTGGCTCATGAAAATTGAGAACATAATGGGAAGAGGGGGAAAAAGGAAATCACACCTGCTCCAATAATTGAAAGAACAACGATGGATAGAGAAGCAAAGGAGCCTATTCCAATTAAGAATACAATGTTACCTGAATAGCTCCTATAAGAGAAGTTACATTTTTAAAATTGTATTTATCGCCAGCCTTTTGAAGCAAACCATAAAGGCATACGCATGTAGCAGCTCATGATTGACAGAGAAGACACTATGTTCTGAATTTAGGAGAAGACCATCATTCAGGCACTAACATGTAATGAATTCTCATGAATGTTTATATTATCTTAGAAGAACAATTTCAAGTGTAAGAATAAAAAAAATGATGAACAGTCTGCTACGATTAGATAAACTGTTCAATTTTATGTGCTGGATGCTCATGAAAATTGAGAAACATAATGGGAAGAGGGGGGAAAAGGAAACCACTTGGAAGAATTCTTCAGTCTCATCCGTGCTGTCAGCATACAATTGAAACAAAGGGCATATAGCCAAATCATAGTTAAAGAGCACCAAGATAAGTCAACATTAAAACTGAAATTTTGTAAATCAAATAAAACGTAATCCAGATTTTTCAGTTCGATCTTCGAAAACCAGCACTCTTGTGCCATTCAACGATTGTACAATATTCAGATGTCTTGCTTCTCAGCACTAAGCATATCCGTGCAATAATCACTGCCTAACCATACGTTCAGAGATGTCTTCTGCCATTCATTCTTATTGACCAGCAGTCCATAAGATTGTACTCCATTAAGTATATGCTTTTGGTTCAAAGTTGAATTAAAAGTGAATTTGCTTACTCCTATGTGAACATTGGATGTCGCAAGATGCAAACAACTCTATCTATAAAAGTAAGGAGACACTGACTGACTTATGTGTGAGATCTTGCAAATAACTCAATTCTGTAAAACGAAAAGGAGAACCTTTATAGCTAACCTATATGTGAGCGCAGACGCCAAATTCACCTGCAGGCTGCAGCGGCCTTATGGTGCTGTATGTACATGGATTCAACTCAGGCTTCAATGGCATCTGAAAAAGGATTTTATTAGATAGGATAAATCAAGAGATGACTACAACCAATATTAAAAGAAAATTCATGAAGTTCAAGCGGATCCCTTCTCAGTCAAACTGGGGCACGACTCACACCTCACCTCATGCTGTGATAACGACATGTTCTTCAATATCATCCTGCGTGGTCCGTGAGCCCGCAATGTCGCCGTGGTGGCTGCCGATGACAATCTGCTTGAACGGATTGAGGTTGATATGCTGATGGTGAAAGTCAATAGTGGGTACGATTCCTATTCAAGTTACTAAAGAAGAGATCTATTTGATTACGAAGTTCTTGTGTCGAACTTACAATTAGTAATTTTTCCCCATCTGAGCGAATGTCCTGATCCGAACTGGTGTCTCGGATGTCCTGATCCGAACTGGTGTCTTCGGTCATTTGGATTCTGATTCCGACTCGCCTGAACGGTGATTCTTCCTCCACACAACCACGCCTCTGTTCTTCCTCGAACTCCTTGTCCCCGTAAGGTTGTACCTTCATTCCTCATTCCTGCCATGCGCGCGGATAGTGGCGACGTAGCGAGAATGCGAGATGAGAGACGACGAATGGGAGGAGCGGCAGCGCAGACACTTGCGGACGGGAGGAGTGGCTGACGCGGTGGTGGCGACCGAGAGGTGTGGTGGCGCGGCCGCGTGTGGGACACAGATAGAAGAAGCGACTGCCTTTTTCCCTATCAATCTGAGCGAGCGTGCGGCGGCGGCGCGGCGGCGGACCTCGGCGGCACGGCGGCCCCTCGCCACGCAGCGGACCAAGGTTGAGGTCGCGGCCGCCGTGCGGGACGCCCAGTGGCGTAAGCTCGAGGCGACGGCGGCGGGTCCTAGTGCGACGACGTTCGCGCGTAGGAGAATAGCAGGCGGTGGCGGGGCGATGTCGCTGTGCGCTGGGGAGTAGCACGCGATGGCCTTGGGTGAGCGGCCGCGCCGGCGGCGGAGTCGCGCCGCTTCTCGCCATTCCCCGGCTTGGCTGCGACTGGACGGCGGCATGGGCGAGCGCTTGGAGAAGCGCACGGGCAGGGAGAGAGAGAGGACAGGCGCGCGTGCGATGAGGCTGGAGCGTGATTGGCGGCGGCACGACGACGACGACGCGAAGCCACCGGGTCGTGGCCGAAGAAACAACTGCTGAGCGAGGGGTGCTCGGCACCGTACCGCATGTCGACGATGACGTGAAGGCCGAAGAAACAACTGCTGACCGAGGGGGCGTTTCGCGGATCGAGTTGTACGTGGCCTAAGAAACTACTGGCGGGTATTGTTTGGTGCGGGTGAAAAAAGAAATTCATCGTTGGTGCAAACAGAGGAGAATGGTTATCAATGTAAAAAAGTTTTTGATCGGGACCACTTGTCAGATCAAGATGAAAGATTTAGATGCTTTGGATCTTGATCTAAGGGATAAGAATTGAGGTAGGTATAAAATATTTGAGTGAGAGTCTATTTTTATTTCCTTCACTCTTTTATAGTATAGATTAACACTAATACGGCTCTGTTCACTGGAATTGATAAACTAAGCTGATTATAGCTGATGCTAATTTATTATGAGAAAAAAATACTATTTTAGAGCTTGGAAAAATACATGCTGATAAGCCGCACTCAACTTCTCCCGTGGCTTGAAGATGAAGCAGAGTAGCAGTACCAGTCGTCAGATCTGGGTCACCGCCTCACTGGAGACTCACCGCTGAAGCAGGCAGACAGAAGTGGAGCACTGCCCACTGCCCGTGGCCAGTTCCCTGCAGGAGCCACCTGCCACGGCCGCCCCTTGCTCGCGGCTCGCCGTCTGCCGCGGCTGCCCGCTGATGCCGCCCGCAAGCCGCCACAGCTGGCTGCGCGCGACGCCGGCCTACGCGGACCGCGCCCGATGCACGCCTGGCCGCCTGCACGCGCCGCTGTCGGCCGCTCGCCCCGCCAACGGCCGCTCGCGCCGTTGCCTGCCGCACCGCCGCCGCGAGCACGAGCAGAGCAGCCGCTGCACTGAAGAACGCAAAATTGAATTTTTTTTTTTTCCCCTGGCTTCAGCTTTCAGCCGCCAAAACAACACCCAATTTGACCAAATTCCAATACTGCCCCTAAGTAGATAAGGTTGTGCTCAGTTCACCAAGGCGTAAATCTGGAAAAATCCAAAACCTCTCCGGTTCGCTTGGAACCGGCCGGTTCACTGGTTCGACAAAAAACTGGCCGGTTCAATCGGTTTATAGCGGTTCGATTGCACATATGTTCTTTTAAATGAACTGGACCGGTCTAGGCTCTGGTTCGGTCTTTTACCGGTCCGACCGCCAGTCCAGTCCGGTCCCAATAACTATGCAGGAGAGGAGAGCTGCTCAATCATACAATATCTGAACTTTTTTTCCGAAAGATCCGTTGCCGGCTTTCATTGCAATAGAAGGGGAGAAAATACATAGGTTACATGGGCACAAGTTGTGCCCCAACACGCGCATGGTGCCAGGAATCCCGGCACCACGCCACCCCTGATACAATATCTGAACTAAAACAATGTTTTGCCAGCGAAGAAACTTCCAAATTACAGTGCAATCTTTTTTTTTTTTTGAACAACCAGTGCAATCCATCTACCTAAGCAGCACCACACCAGACCCGATTTAGTGCTGGATATCAAACTCAGAGTGGGCCTACATGGGAGCGGTCCATCTAGAAGATATGTCGGCCAAATGTAAAATCAGAGCAATCAACCATGAAATTTAAGGTGGATGTGTGGATATTATGTGTGTCTAGTGGCGGAGCTTGAACAACACTTTAATGGGGGCCATCGTCAATGAATTGGGGGGCCACTAATAATACTTGAACCAGTTTAGACGTTTAGCTATGGATTACTGTGTGTTCATTAAGAAAAATGAAAAACTTAGGGGTGGCCATGGCCCATGTTGGCCTTAACTATCCTCCGCCCCTGTGTGTGTCTGTAAGTTTTTTTTTAGATAAAGATATGTGTCTGTAAGTAGTCACCTCTTTCTCACTTCAGCAATTAACAGTTGACGACAAGCATGGAAACAATGGTCATTGAGGAGACGTATGTGAGAATTTCTTGATGTGTGGATGACGAGCATGGAAACTTAGCACCACAACACAACACGAGTAAATAGGCAGAAACCGACCCAAAACAGGGACGTCGTGCTTAACATAAGCAGAAGCTCAAATTATTATTATTTAATTTGGCCATGTCATCATAAGGTAATGATACTAAAACTCTTACACCGAAGGGTGTGGATATTACATTTCAATCCAAAAGGAAAAGCAGCAATATTGTGTAACAACTTCTACATGACTACATACACTTTATTTGTTTCAGGCATGCATACATTGGCCAAATTTACTTGAAGTACCGACCATCGCCATTGCTTCATGCATGGTGACCAGTTCCTGTTTTCCTTGCCCATACAACAAGGACATAAACTTTGTCGCACAGCTTGTCCGAGAGTCGAAAGCAAGCAATTCTCCAGCTTTTCTTGAACAACATAACACCAAATGCCATCCAGGTTCCAACTACGAAGCCACACCCGAGCCCAAGATAAAAGAATTGTATCCCATGACCTTCTTCAGTTCTTCCCAGGCCACCTTGCTTTGGCGCATGACCCTCGCTCGAGCAATTGTTTTGAAGAGGATGTCCGCAAAGACCGATATTGCCAGTGTACATAGATGGATACTCTGCATAAAGGGTATCAAGCTGCGATCCTGATGGAATTCTTCCCGTAAGATTGTTGTATGATAAGTCCAAGTAGCTTAAGAACGTTAGATTTGACAGAGTGGATGGTATTTCCCCTGATAGCTGGTTCCTCGAGAGGTCTAGTGATTCCAGTGATTGCATTTCCCCGATCTTGTTTGGAACACCTCTGCTCAAATGGTTCCATGACAGATTCAAATTCACTAGCGCATCAAGAACAACTATTTCTTCTGGAATTTCACCAGTTAAATTGTTTGAAGATAAATCAATGCTCATCATATTTGTGTCAACAATTCTATTAATGGATCCATAGTTCAATTCCTGCCCCCTCAATACCGTAGACAAACTACTAAAAAGGGGATCCAAATAATTGAAGTAACACCCATCTGTCATGTACATCTTTCTCATTGCTTTAAGATTAGAAAGGTATCTTGGAAGAGAACCTGATATCTCATTGTTTTTTAGATCCATGTACTGAAGGCAAGCAAGATTTGTGATATTCACCGGAATATTCCCAAAGAACTTGTTATGACTTAACCGTAGAATTCTTAACATCACTAATTTTCCAATCCACATTGGCAATTTCCCAGAGAAATTGTTGCTAGACAAATCTAAGAAGAGCACATTTGCAAAGTTTTGCACAAAAGATGGGAACTCCCCTGACAAACTGTTGTTCCTTAGGGCTATAAATTCCATGCCTTGCATTACCCCGAGACACGACGGAGGTTCTCCCTCCAAAACGTTGTTGGATAAATCCAACACAACCAATTGCTGATATTTACAAAAAGATTCAGGAATATGACCAGTGAGTCGGTTGGAGAACAAAGACAGACGCATTAGATTGGCAGGTCCAATAGCGGAAGGTAGAGTTCCCGACAACAAGTTATTGGACAAGTCCAAGGTACTTAAGTTTGGTGGCAGTGTGGGTATGTGGCCAATTAATTGGTTGGAACTGAGAGAGAGGTAATTAAGTGACATGAATCCCATATTGGTCGGTAAACTTCCATTGAGTTGATTGTTAGAGATATTCAAGAACAAAACATTTGAAAAGGCATCGGAGAACCATCGTGGAAGACTACCAGCTATACCTGCACTCGAGATATCGAGATTAGAAATGCTCAGGTGCCACTGAAGCCACCCAGGAAATAGTGGGCCCATCTGGCAGGATGCAAAGTTTACAACATCTAATTTAGATGGTGGTTGCCAGTGCGAGCTGATCTCAATCTTCAGGGCATTATGTGACAAGTCTAAGTATTTCAAGCTCCTTGCACTAGCAAAGTGTTCTTGAGTTATGATGCCATCCAATTTATTTCTATTTAGGTCCAGATGGGTCAGATTACTAAGCTTACCAATCTCACGTGGGACATTTCCATTCAGGTTGTTGCAAGAGAGGTCAAGTGTCTGCAAACCAATTAATTTCCCTACAGATTCTGGGAGAGGTCCTGTGATGTTGTTGGAACGGAGACTCAGAATCACCAACCTTGTTAACTGACCCACCCATCTCGGTAACATCCCAGTTAATTGGTTGAAACCGAGGTCCAGCTCTTGTAATTTGTTGGGTGAGCAGCGAGGCAGATTCTTAAACAGCTCTGTCACGTCTCCTTGTAAGAGAGTCATTTCAAGGTTCAGCACCTCCAAGCTGCACAGATTCTTCAGATCTGTTGTCATGGTGTGCATATTATTCATCCCATAGTAATTGTATGAAAGGTCAAGGACTTGCAGCGACGTCATGTTTCCCATAGCATCAGGAAGTTGACCGTACAGAAAATTGGCATAGACATAAAGGTATTTCAGGCTTGTTACTTTCCAGAACCAGCTGGTCGCCATTGGATGGTTGAAGGAGTTTAGGGAGGCATCTAGCTCCTCAAGGTTTGTAAGGTTCAGGTGCGGTACCAACTGGTCTGCGCTTGCAAGAGAGCAGCCAGAAAGACGAAGGACCCTCAAAGAAGGAATCATGTTGATGACGTGAGGCCAATCCATTACTGCGCTGAGGTTCACTTGGTCAAGGTTTATATATTGTATAGAAGGAAGGCGTGCTAACCACGAGAGATCCATCGAGTTTGTGCCTCCCACAGATGATGAAAGATCGAGATATTGTAGCCTTGATAAATTACCAAGCTGTGGGGGCACACCACCGTGGAAACTTATGCCAGAGAGGTTAAGATAAGTGAGACTCTTTAGAGAGCCCAAGAACTCAGGAATTCGACCAGTTGGCCCCTCTAGCTCATTGTGGCTCAGGTCAAGGTGCTCCAGATGTTCCAGAGCAAGCAAAGAAGGACTTATCTGACCGACCAAAGATGCGATGGGAAGTCGAAGCCTGTGGACGTGGCCAGTGCGGTTGCTGCACCGGATGCCTCTCCACCGGCAGCAGTCCTGCTGCTCACCTTGGCGGCCGTCTCGCCGCCATGAGCTGAGGATGCCTGCAGGGTCACTGGTGACACCATGCTTGAATGCCAGCAGTGCGTCCCTCTCATGCGGTAAGCAGCTCGGACTAGCTGGGGCTGGCTGGGGCTGCAGCTGTGCGTGCGTGGCGAGGAACAAGAAGCAGCAGCTGAACAACACGAGCATGGCAGCTAGGTGATGCATTGTGGTGGCAACAATCGACAATGTACCTATACTGAACTGCCCGCGGGCTGTTCTATTGGAAGCCATGGTAGCTATGTGTGTTAGAGACTATCATACTATATAGGAGATGCAGCATATGCAGGATGGATCGGTCAATGGATCGAGGTCGTCGTCGGTCACATACCGTCTTGGAGCCGCTAGCCGTGTGAGAGGGGGTAATCCATTATTACCTCACCTTAACAAAAACCTGCATCTATGGCGCGTGACGTGGGCATGTGGCCACATGCAGAAGCCTGAAGGTGGCAGCTTGTGTTAATTTTGGAGTCCATCAAAACTCAGACCGGCCGTTTAAGTCTAACTAAGTTTATAGTAAATAATATTCATATTTATATTATTAAACTATTTTATTATAAAAATGTGTTTTTGTAATTAATCTAATAATATTTGTTTTCTATCATAAATATCAGTATTTTTTATATAAATTTGATGGGCGGAGAGAGTACACGCTAGTATAGACTTTGTATTTCTTTGGTACTTTTCTTCAATATCTACTCTCAGGGCACAGCACCAGTAGTCTTAAAAGCTAATAACTCATATAATATTTTGTTCAATAAGAAAGAGAGAAAAATGTTAAGTTAGCACTTCATGAGCTAACCACACGCACTTTTTTTATTCATGTACCTATATCTACACGTTTTTCTGTACTAAAACCTTGTTTAGTAGGGCTCCTCTGGCCACAATTCTAAAACGATTCTAATCCTTTTTTTTTAAATTGGAAAGAACAACTTCTCCTACTAAACCGTTGCCCGTTGGGTAGGAGCCGAAGTGAAAACTAAGGACGAGCCCAACCAAAACGAGCCTAACATGTTAGGTTATTCTATTTTTATCTTTTTTTTAGTTCATATGAACTATAGCAAGTGTTAAGGGTGTCCTCATGGACTTCAGTAGTATTACTGGATTGTGTATGATGCTGACATCTCATTTTCCATTAGTATTTGTCGGTGTTTTCTACTTTCCACTAACTAGAGTCCGGTTGAGGTCATTATTTATCTCAGTGTCTTGGTATTTATTTTGATACCTTCAATATTTCCCCCCATGGTAATGACAAATCATAGCGATTATTTGTGAGCAATTTCTGCAAATTTGGATTCAGTATACTGTATTTTTTTGGAGGAATCAGGAGGAGCCAGGGGCTCCTATGGACTCAGTACACTGTTATCCGGTAAATTTGTTGGCTTCCAAGTTATTTTAGGGAAACTTATAATTAATTTGTTAAATTACCATCACTTCACTAGATAGAAAACATGAAACATTACGAAGCACATAATTTGTTAATCTTTTTTTTATTGTCCCTTAGGACGACACCTGTCTGAATTCTCATGGATACGCGCGCCCTTGTGGCAACCGCAGTGCTGGCACAGTTGAACCTGATAAAACATAGTCTCTGGTGTCTATCGATTCCTACAACTGGTAATTAATTTTTTTTTATTATAGCAATAATAATATATAATATAGGTATCCGAATACACACATCTATGGTGACTTCGTCAATCTTGAGATCTGCCGGCGCAGTCTTTCGTAAGTGCTCATAGGAGTAGGGTTTGCGTGCGTGTGTTCACAGAGGTGAGTTTGCGTGCGTTATGAGCGTCTATTTCTATATTGTGTAATTCGTAAAAAAAAAAAAGAATACACACATGAGGAAAAAATAAAAAAGTTTCTGCCGTATGGATAAGGGGAAAAAGGCAGAGGCCGTTGTTGTGGTGGCAGAATAATGTATGTACTCCTGTGTTGTTGGGCTGTTAATGAGGTGTGGCCCATGGGCGTCTGCCCTTCTGCCGGCTGAAGGGAGAGAAAGCTAGCGTAGCGTTGCGTTGGGCCGTTGGCATATGGTGATTCTGGAGAAAGTTTTGGGCTGGACTAGAGGTGGTGTCGGTCCTTTTCATGCGCACACCAGAAGCTGCTGTAGTTCCCTTAAAAAAAAAAAAAGCTGCTGCAGTATATATTCCCAAGTTTCCAAGTGCTGTGCAGCTTGACCGTGTGCCGCTGCAGCAACAACTGCCGAACGTGTCAAGTGTCTGACAGTCAAGTGTCTGGACGTGGACGCGCAACCGAACTTGACGACTTTTTTTTTTTTTTTTCTGTTGTAGCATGTTTTGTGAGCGCATGAACTCTGTGGACTCGCTACCCGAATGTTCCATGTTTGGTTTGAGCAAGAACTGTGTAGGAGTAATTTCATTTTGAGGTTTTCTGTCTACGTGGAACATTCGGGCGTGCAGAGGTTTTGGATAAATCTTTGCATTGGAAGTTCCGGAGACTAATCCGCTGCATTTTGAATTGTGAATTTTGTATGAAACACCCTATTCAAACCTCGTCTTGTAGGCGACATCTCAGTTCTTTCACGCATTGGGCAAAGCCGTCCAGCGTTTGCCCACATATTAAATTAAACGGGAGGCACCCATGTTTTTTTAGGATGTCATAGTCATAGTAGACTTGAACGGACTTAACCTTGTAGTAGACACGCGGATCACTTATGCATGAAGTCGGATCCAACTCGTTATAAACGAAACCACAAAAGTAGTCCAACGACTTTTGCGTAGCAATTACAAATGGACCGGGCCACGAGTGTTGAAGGCCCGTTAGCGAAAATCTCGATGAGCAAAGCTAGTGTGAGAGCGCGGTCTTGCTTGGCACCTTTTTGCTTGGGTGCAATCTAAAAATTTAGATTCCAATTTTGCACCTTCTTTTGGTTCATACTTCCTCCGTTCCAAAAAGAATATATCTCATTTTTGAATGAGTCAAAAATTCTTAATGTTGACCAAATACGTATTAAAAAAAAGTATTAACGTTCATGATGCCTAATAAGTATAATTAGATTAATGATGAAATATATCTTTTTATGTTATTGTTTATAGTATATATATTATTACTTTGTCGTAACATGCTCCATTCTCTGGTGTCTATGGATACTCCAACTAGTAATTATTTGTTTTATGTAGTAGCAATAATAATAATATATAATATAGCTATCCGGATACGCACATGCGGAAAAAAAATATAAATGTCTAAGACTCCGTACGGATATAGGAAAATAATAAAAGAAGAGGGGGATTGTTGTGGTGGCAGAATAAATAATAATATACTCCTCTGTTGGTGGGCTGTCAAGGAGGTGGCGTCTGCCCTGTTTCCGGCTGGAGGAGAGAAAGCTAGCGTTGCGTTGGGCCGTTGGCATAGGGATATGGTGATGCTGGAGAGACAGACAGACTGGGCTGGACTGGAGGTGGTGTCGGTCTTTTTTCTTGTGTTCGCAACAAATTTAAGAAAGGTTTTCTCCAAAAAAAAAACAAATTTTAAGAAAGGTTTCAAATTGCTGTAGCAGATTGAATGTGCAGCCTGCAGCAACTGCCGTCCGTGCGCTGAGAGTCAAGGTGTTTGGACGTGGACGCGCAACGGAACGCGACGACTTTTGCTGCTGTTGTTGTTTCCGCAGACTGCGGGCGTGCGGTGCGGTTGCCGATGGAACGGAACGGAACGGGACGGCAGCAGACAGGCAATTGGGGACTGTGCTGATGAAGCGCGAGGTGGAACGGAACGGAACGGAACGGACCGGACCCGACCCAAATGGTTACGCCGAATCCGAACCCAACAGCGACGGGTTTCTGTTCTTTTTTTTGTTTTTTTTGTTTTGGACGGACCGTCTGGCGTGCCGACCCGCATAGGAACGAACGAACGGACGGACGACAGAGGCTCCGTTCGGCTGGAGCTGAAAAGCGCTTAAAAACGCTTATTTTTCAGCACTTCTACAGTATTTTCCTCTCACAATAAATCAGCACTTCTACAGTACTTTCAGCGCTTTTCAGCTTCACCGAACAGAACAGAGCCAGAACGTGTTGCGGGGGGAGAAACAAAACTCTCCACGAACCAACGAACGAACGTGTGGGAAGTGGGGACGCTGGCGTGTCGGTTTGCATTTGCAACGGATGGACAGCTGTCCTTGTCAGCCTACCTCACACCGTCTCCCCTGTCGTCGTCGTCGTCGTCAACCAAGACAATCCATCCATCCCCCAGTCCCCATGGTCATCAGTCAGTTTCGAATTGATGAATCCAATTAACCCCCAACCTCCTCCCACTCCCACTGCCACCGCCCGCCGTCCTCATTAAACTCCCGTCCCCCCGCCGTCCCGCTCGCGGCAGCAACCCCCACTTTTCCCTTCAAAAACAAACACGCATCCCTGCTGATCCCTCCCTCCATCGATCTCTCCCAAATCCCGATCCATCCATGGCGGCCACCACCTCCTCGAGCACCAGCAGCGTCCTCCCGACGCACACAACCCCGTCCGCCGCCGCCTACCCTGTTTCCACCAAGCCCCCGGCCACCCCACGCCGGCGGCGCTGCCTCTGCATCTGCCTCCTCGTAACCCTCGCCATCCTCGCCGTGCTCGCCATCACCCTCCTGGTCCTCTTCCTGACCGTCCTCCGCGTCCGCGACCCCACGACCCGCCTCCTCTCCACGCGGCTCTCCGGGATCGCGCCGCGCCTCACCTTCCCCGCCGTCTCGCTGCAGCTCAACGTGACCCTCCTCCTCCTCGTGGCCGTCCACAACCCGAACCCGGCCTCGTTCGCGTACGCCTCGGGGGGCCACACCGACGTGACCTACCGCGGCGTCCAGGTCGGCGAGGCGGAGATCGACCCGGGCCGCATCCCCAGCCGCGGCGACGGGAACGTCAGCCTCGCCCTCACGCTCCGCGCCGACCGCTTCGCCGACCAGCTCACGCAGCTGATCACCGACGTCGAGGCCGGCGCCGTCCCGCTCGAGGCCTCCACCAGGATCCCCGGGAGGGTCAACATCTTTGGGCTGTTCAAGCGCCACGCCGTGGCGTACTCCGATTGTAGCTTCGTCTTCGGTGTGCCTGAGATGCGGGTGCGCTCTCAGCAGTGCCGCGACCGCACCAAGCTCTAGTGGTTTGGTGTGGTGATGGGCTGATGGCGCCGCCGCCGGCCGGCGTTTCTCTCGTCTGCACGCCCGTGACGACGTCCCTGTTGCTTTTTCTCGGTGCGGGTTCACGTGGTGCCATCCCATCCGTGTGTTGGAAGGGAGGAGCGTTGGTTGGTTCGCGGGTCGGTGATTGCTTCGCGCCGCGGATCGCATCTCCATCTCCTCTTCGCTTGCTTGCGTGCTTCTCCGTCACCCCCGCGCGCGCCGTCGCCGTCGGCGCGGGGCACGAAGGCATCCACGTGCTTTGCTGCTTCATTACGTTGTTATTTATTATTATAGTATGTATACACTGTGAAAATTACAGAACGTACAGTAGAGCATGTATGTATAGAGTAGTAGATCATTTTACCTACGGAGTATGCTTTGCTGTGGAGACCTACGTAGACTAGCTGCCTACTCTAGTTTGTCGTCACTGCTGTTACTATTTTGTAGGGTATACTATCATCATACTGTACGACGTGTGGATTAATTATGGTTGGTTGGGTCATCATGTGCATAAATAACCACAGAATCGATTGGAATGGTTTGTTTGGATCTGCATCTGCAGGTGGTCGCGCTCTTCTTGCTTCTATTTTCTACTCTCTCTCTCTCTCTCTCTCACTCACTCACCTCCCATGTGGTGATGGTGACAAGCATATTTTTTCCTCCACAAAGGAAACTTTTCTATATGAATATATGATTGAAATCCTAAAAATCCTCTGTTTTTCTTTGCTCCAAAGGAAGCCTTAATAGTTATCAAATAAGTACCATCATATTTGTCATGATACATTTTCATAAATACATTTATTTGATGTTATAAGTATTAATATTTTAGCTTTACATCTGGTCGAATTTAAAGGGCATGTACAAGTACAGTACATAGAACGGGTTCGTCTCCAAGTGCCTTGAATATATTGTACAGACAAGTATATAAGACAGTCGTACAACTCATAAACGAGGATCTGTCTCTAAGCTGTTTAATACATGTTTTGCGTGTAGTAGTAATGATCAACTATAAAAAAATTTTGTATTACCATCGTGTGACTATTTGATAGATAATATATCAAGCATAAATATGAGAAGCATGATTATAATATTGTTTAAAAACCATCAATTTAACAATTATGATGTTACATATGTAGTTCAAGGACACAAATTCGCACCAATAAGCATTCAGATAACTGAGAAGCATTCAGGTAACTCTCGCACACAGGAGCATGTTCTCTTTGCTTGCTTGCTTCTCCGTCACCCCCGCGCCGGCGAGGCCCGCCCGTCGCCGTCGACGCAGGGCACGCAGGCAGCCACGTGCTTGGCTGCTTCATTAGTTGTTATATTATTATTATTATTATTATTATTATTATTATTATTATTATTATTATTATTATTATTATTATTATTATTATATACACCGTGAAAATTACAGTACCTACAGTACATCATGTATTCCCTCCATGTTGATATTAGTGGTCGTTTTGCAGTTGTGGTTGAGTTGAAGAAAAGAAGTCCTTTTAGCGCATGGAGAAATACCCCTATTTAATTACTCCTTAGTAATTGAAATCATGTCCTAGACGATCTGTAATACCAATGGAGGGAGTATGTATAGAGTTGTGAGGACTAGTAGTAGATCATTTTTCCTTCGGTGTACAGTATGCTTTGCTGCGGGGACCTACGTAGACTAGCTGCCTACTCTAGTTTGTCGTCACTGCTGTTAGTATTTTGTAGGATATGTCATCATACTGGACAACGTGTGGATTAATTATAGTTGGTTGGGTCATCATGTGTACATAAATAACCACAGAATCGTTTGAATGATTGTTTGGATCTGCAGCTGCAGGTGGACGCGCCCTTTTTTTTTTTTTTAAGGGACGGCGAAACCTTTGCCGTGATTTCTAATAGACGTAGAAAAAAAATAATAAAAGATCGGTTTAGTTTTATTTAATAGAAGCCGGGTTCAAAAACCATTATAACTGAGAAGAGAGCAACGCTCATCTCGCATAACTCTGGCGTATCCGTCGAATACATCATGAGAGTATAACTTCACACACTACTTAACTATGTACCTAACTGTAACATAACTCAAAACCACTACTTGCAACTCAACCGGTCGGATTGGGACATCAACACGGTTGTACACCTCAACTCATACACCAAGACCACCAAGCCACACCCCCAAGGAGTTGTCGACGAGCAGCCCACCTCGCGAGCGTCGTCGTCCCGACGATGACGAGCAGCCCACCTCGCTAGCGTCGTCGTCCCGACGATGACGAGTAGCAACCAGCCCCTGCTAAGCAGAAACTTGTTGGCGTAGTCCGCTGCAAGCCAAGAGTTGTGGTGGACGTGCTCTTCTTGCTTATATTTTCTACTCTCCCCCCCCCCCCCCTCTCTCTCTCACACACACAACTCCCTTGTGGTGATGGTGACTCCACGAAATATCATTCCAAATTATTTAAGCCATTTTGGCTACCTTGAATCTAAAGTATATCATTCTCACTTTTCTAGAAATTAATAGGTCTCAGATTTGACTAAATATTTATGAGGTGCAATAAGTATCATTAGACTAATTATATAATATATATTCTCATTATTAATTTATTTAAAAATATAAATGTTGATAGTTTTTTTTTTATAAATCTAGTCAACTTAGGAAAGTTTGGCTTCGTGCAATCCTAGCGATGAGGTCTTGCATAGTTTTAAGGTCTAGTGGTTTGGTGCGGTGATGGCGACGGGCCGGTCAATCGCCGCCGCCGCCGGCCGGCGTCTAGGCTTGTCTTCTTCTCTCGTCTGCACGCCCGCCCGTGACGACGTCCCTGTTGCTTTGCTTTTCTTGGTGCGGGTTCACGTCACGTGTTGCCATCCCATCCCTTCCGTGTGTTGGAACGGAGCGTTGGTTGGTTCGCGGGTCGGTGATTGCTTCGCGCCGCGGATCGCATCTCCATCTCTTCGCTTGCTTGCGTGCTTCTCCGTCACCCCAGCGCCGCCCGTCGCCGTCGGCGCAGGGCACGCGGGCACCCACGTGCTTCGCTGCTTCATTACGTGTATGTATACACCGTGAATTTACAGTACAGTAGATCATGTATAGAGTACTAGTAGACTTGTAGATCATTTTTCCTACGCTTTGCTGCGGGGACCTACGTAGACTAGCTGCCTAGTACACACACACACACAACTTCCTTGTGGTGATGGTGACACGCATTTTTGTTTCTCCACTAAATATCATTCAAAATTATAAGTCATTTTGGCTACCTACGTTATTTTGGCTACCTCCGTTCTAAAGTATATCATTCACACTTTTCTAGAAAATTATGAGGTCTTACATAGTTTTAAGTAGTTAGAAAGTCAAAATGACTTATAATTTGAATTTGAACTAATCTACTTTCTCAGTCCGTAAAAAAAATGCAATTCTAGTGCAATAAGTATCTAATTATAGTGTGTGCGTGCGCGCGTGCGTGTAGCCTTTTATTGGACGCATAGGATTGTAGTTGCACGAAACTTGTAACAATCATACATGATACGCCTTTGGATGGAACACAGGGGAAATATGATAGACACAAAGAAAAGTTTCCATGAGACCCAACCTCATTAGTTTTTCTCCAACATTCCTATATGTGTTTCATGCATCCCATGGCAATCCTAAGGCATTTCATACAGTTCAATCCTTTGTTCCAAAGACCATAGGAAACTTTTAAATAGGATTGAAATCCTAAAATTCCTATATGTTTCCTGTGTTCCAAGGAAAGCCTTAATAGTTATTAAATGCTTAATCCGTCCTAATTTATAGGACCTTTGACTTTTTCAACCTTAAGTTTGACCACTCGTCTTATTCAAAAAATTTGCAAAAAAAGTTAAACTTAAATTATTCTTGAAGAATTTTTATTAATAAAGTATGTCATAACAAAAAATGTGATATTTTGCATAAAGTTTTGAATAAGACGAGTCGTCAAATTTGGAAGAAAAAAGTCAAACGACTTATAAATTGAAACGGAGAGATTGAGTACCATCATATTTGTCATGATATATTTTCATAATATGTTCATTTGATGTTATAAGTATTAATATTTTTAGCTTTACACTGGTCAAATTTAAAGGGCATGTATACAAGTACAATCCGTAGAACGGGTTTGTCTCTAAGTGCCTCGAATATATCGTATAGATAAGTATATAAGACAGTACAACTCATAGACGGAGATCTGTCTCTAAGCTGTTTAATGCATGCTTTGTATGTAGTTAGGGACTAGGGTATGGCTATTTGATAGAAAATGTATCAGGCATTAATATGGGCAGCATGATTATAATATTGTTTGAAAACCATCAATTTTTTTACATATGTAGTTCAAGGAAACAAATTCGCACCGATAAGCATTCATAAGTACATAACCGAGAAGCATTCTCAGGTAACTCGCACTTTGCTTGCTTGCTTGCTTCTCGATCCGTCACCCCCGCGCCGGCGAGGCCCGCCCGTCGCCGTCGACGCAGGGCACGCAGGCAGCCACGTGCTTCGCTGCTTCATTACGTTACACGGTGAAATTTACACGTAGAGTAGCAGACAGTGATGAGTCAGAAAGATGGGTTTATTTTCATTTCATATACTGTACTTTGCTGTGCGGACCTACGTAGACTAGCTGCATAGTACTCTAGTTTGTCGTCACTGCTGTTAGTAGTAGTATTTTGTAGGGTGTCATCATACTGTACGAAAATGATTAATTATGGTTGGTTGGGTGATCATGTACAAATAACCATAGAAGAATGGATGAATGAATGAGTGGATTGTTTGGATCTGCAGCTGCAGGTAGTCGCGCTCTCCTTGCTTATTTTCTACTCTCCTTCTCTCTCACACGCACACTGACACACACGCAACTCCCTTGTGGTGATGGCAACACGCATATTTCTATCCATTAAATATCATTCTAAATTATAAGTCATTTTAACTTCCTCGATTCTAAAGTATATCATTATCACTTTTCCAAAAATTAATGGGTCTCAGATTTGACTAAATACAAGTACTAGTATTTGTGAGGTGTAATAAGTATCATTAGACTAATTAAAATACAAATGTCGATAATATTTTTTTTATAAATCTAGGCAACTTAAGAAAGTTTGGCTTCGTGCAAACCTAGCGATAATGTCCTACATAGTTTTAAGTATAGTATTGCTTGCTTCTCCCTCATTCACTCCTCGTCCCATGGTGGCATATGTTGATGCACTCATGTAGGTATTATTGGTGTCTTTTCATAAGTATGAATATTTGTTTGTTAAGGAGACCAACAACACAAATCCTATTTAGAAAAACTATGAAAGACGGCCTAACTTAGGGAGAGGAGCCTTTCGCCCTTCCTCTGCCTTACGAGTTCAATAAATAAGAGATAGTACACCATGACATAGAAATAGAGAGAATTATACTTTAGAGAGATGGTTCTTTTGCCTCACTGTCCAAAATAGTGATATGCTTCAAACAAATTAAAAGTGCATGTCAGAACATAGGAAGGATCTAGGGCATGAGCAAACAGACGGCTGATCATATAGGTGTAGAATATAAATAATAAGTTCCAACATGATAATCATAGCTACTAGATACGTAAAGCATAAGTTGCAACATGAGAAGCTTAGGTACTCGATACAGTGCATAGAAACAACATGAGAAGAAGGATTAACGGACACAATAATTGTGAACTCTAATGAGTATCAATCCTAAGACTCTCTCAACTCACCTTTCATTTTAACTACTACATCTCCACTCTTCAAGCTTCTGCATAGTACACTACCTTTCCTCCAAAGCCACCTTTACTGGCTGTGGGACTTCTGGTACCTACAACAACGCCACACTAAAGGCAATGGCATGAGTACGGCTACGGTGGTAATGTGTAACAGCCTTCTCCGCGTCGACGTATGCCGTCAAGGCAGCAACAACAGCGGCAGTGGCAGCCGAGTTGTCAGTCTCGCCGCTATTGCCACCGCAGGCAGCGCCGCAGAGAACCTATCTCCTGGTGGCATAGGTCCGTTGCTGACTGTTGAAACACTTCAACAGCTTCACCAGGGGCATATTGAATGACAGAAGGGAAGCCACAACTATACCTCCCGTAACATAATAGTACAAAATAACTGTTCTAAAACATAGTTTTTTTGTAACATGGAGAGGAAACAAAAGATTAATGAGAGACCAACAGTGCATATCTTATTGAAAGAAATCTATGAAAGACACCTTAACTTAGGGAGACATGGGGCCTTTGCCCCCCTCCGTTGCTTTATGAGTACAGTACATACGAGACAATAGACCGTGGCATAGAAATTCAGAGAACTGGATTTTCAGACATGGTTCTTTGGCCTCACAAGTGTAAAATAGATATGCTTCAAACAAATCAAAAGTGCGTGTCAAAACATTGTAAAATAGGGTTTATTTTTCTAAATTCAACTGTTTCAATCAAAAATGCTAGAGCGCTGAGCCTTCAAGTATATCTACGGAGCCTTCTTGCATATTTCTCGAGCCACCGTGCTGCGGAGGTTGTGGACAGATGTGAGCCTCCACAGAAAAGTAACTATAGGGGAATTGAGTGAATGAACCTTCAATCGATTGACAGTGGGCGAGATTGCGTGCATGTATTGGAAAACAATGGAAAGCAAAAAGGAGCTCTAATTTACCATAAAAAGGAGCTCTAATTTATTTACAAATTTTCAAAAAGTAGGTTTTGAGCTCAACTGGCGTTTAGACTCGCTGTTAGACATTCCACAAAGACTTTGAGCTCAGTTGTATCGTCTGCTGCGCTAGTGCTAATTTAGCCACGTACCTACACACACATGATAAAATCATTGATGTGCGCCAAATCGTCTCTACTTTGAATGAACAAAACAAAAATAGAAACTAAATGTAGGCCAAATATAGACTCTACCTCTACTTTGAACCCCCCAAAAAAAAAGAAGAATATTGATATTTACTTTGAACTAAAAAAAAATGATATTGACGCCTCTACTTCGAACAAAACAGGAAAAAAATATGACTGAAATTGAATCCAACATGTCAGAAGTGGGATTTGAACCCACACCCTCATAAGAGGATCAGAACTTGAGTCTGATGTCTTAGACCACTCGACCATCCTGACATCTCTTCATCATATCTAACTGAAAAACCTCATTTATACGTTGAAACAAAATTAACAGAGATCACTATCACGTTCCTTCCCGTTATTATTATACCCCCTCCGTCTCAGTCTCACAAAACGTGTGAATCTCGGTTTTCGAGGTTAAAACTAGAAAAACAAGCACGGCTTTGCCGCGCCTTTGTTGGAGCAACCAGCCTGTGAGAACAATGAAATGGTTAAAGTTCATTTATCTGAAACTCTGAAAATTTGTGTAAGCACTGTAATTTCTTAGCTGCAAAATGACATGAAACAGACTCAGGACTTCACGAGCAAAGATATAGTTGTTCTAGTTGCTGGTGTCAGGTTCAGACATTACTTTGATTGAAGAACCAACCGGTAGCATAATGGTAAGCTTGTAAAGGTCACTGGATTATGGCTATCAGGATAAGCGTGAATGGTGGCAAAATCAATATCTTTGACAGCTGAGTTCAGTATGAAGTCAGAGCAGAGTGATCGAGTGAAGCTACCCAGTCTTCAGGATTTATACACCCAGCCTCTAACAGCTACCAGGGCCATAAAATCCTTCAAAACCAACTGTAATGAGAGGCATTGTGTCTAAACTCTTAATATATGCTGCCATTTCTTCTATCCAAGCCTGCACATAAACTCCAGGTTTAATTATAAGGAATTAATGATTTCATATGCCCACTTTCTAAGCGAAGGGGGTCTTCAAATAGTATGCTACCTGAATGTGAGGACACGATCAATTAGATACACATCTAGGCTCATTCATGAGTTCCCAAGCAAATATAGCAGGTTCATCACAATATTTGATTTGACTGTAAGAGATTCTTCTAGTTAATTGCCTCAGTAACAATAATGTAGCTTTGTGAGGAAATGATGGGATTTCTTTGGCAGAAATAGTGGAACGGCTAAATGCTATTTCAACAGGTTAGGTTGGATAAAATGCAATCCTATTAAATAGACAATGAAACGAAAAAGTGTTTTTTTTACAGTGGACAGCATAAAGCAACAATCTTCATAAATATATCATGTGGTCCAGTAAAGCCTAGCTCAGAAAATTTATCCAGATTGCTAACAAAGAAAAATGTGAACATAATTTTAACTTGTACTGAACCTGGTTTGAGGACCCTATGTATTTCTCGTATCGCTTTCGATTTATGAACCACACTGCACAATCCGTAGCCAACTGTTACAGCATCGAAGTAGCAGCCTGTGAATGGTAAATCAAGTGCATCACCTTCGATCCTTCTGCAAGTGCCAATGTCAGATACAGGTAAACCACATAATGCCATATAGCGCATATGCTAGCAAAGCACAAAAACTGTTCAGCTGAAATCACAGGATGTTCTTAATCTGCAAACCCTCACATTGAGGCTGCTCACTTGATGTTCTTGTAACACAGTTTCCAGCGTTGCTCCTGATGGTTAGAAGCAGTCTGTAGTTGCTGCCTCGAAAAATCGACAGCCATCACCTGTTTTAGTTGGGTGCAAATGATGATAAGGCGCCGGTCTGCGGTGCCGCTGCAGGAGGGTGTCAATAGAAATGGCCTCTGAAGATGTCGACCTAAATCTTTGTCCCAGGTTAAGTCATTGATTAACATGAGGAGTTGTATTGAGCTACAAATTCTCTTGAAAATGGTCATGGCATCTGACACGGTTGCTATATATGGTTCGATTTTAGTTCACAGGTAAGACATAACATCGTAGGCTCCATGCCTACTGGAACTTGCACTAGAGGGCTGATTCTTCCGTTGGTTCTGTATAAATTCATCCACATTTACTCTGTTGCTGCAACCTAACCCAGTGCAGAGAAAAAAGACAATGATTTAGATACTGAGCCAACAAAACTAAAAACAAGGGAAAGAGGCTAGTAAATAATAATGAGGATACACATCAGTTGCTGACACTGCATATAGGATGCTTAGTCCATAATTTATAGCAATTGTTAGGAATCAAGCATTATTGGAAGATAGCAAGATTTATAAAATGAACCTGTATTGTAGACAAAGAAGACCCTAAGCATTTACTAATTGCAGTCACATCCTAACTAAATCTTTCTTTTTGAAACACTTGTGTGCAATCCAGAGAGTTTGTTAAAATGGAATTATATTGAGACTGAAATTATCAGGAGGCATATATATGAAAGCATTTACATTGAATATTTAATTCAGTGCATATACAAATATATCTGCTACCAGATATGTTGTTTTTTCGACGTCTTCTTTTTGGCTTACACAGCCAAGGACCCTGAGCTTCTGAAGCTACTACTTCAGCACAAAGTGTGCCGGCATTATATTCTCTAATTTCAGAAAAATGTATGTCAAACATAGATGATTGTAAGGCACACTACTATTTTAACTCAGAGCTTAGATGGTTCTTGTAAATAAACATGATATGACATGGTTATAGAAGATATACAAGAATATAAAGGTAAGGATTTGACTAATTTGCCTACTTGAAAATTTGAATAGTACAGGTATTTCAAATCCTAGTATTATTGGGGGAAAAGAAGAACATACATGTATGTGGCTGATGTTAAAATAAATTGAAGAAAGATGGAGAAGATAATATAACTAGTGGACGTAACAGATGATAGCTGGATTTAGCAGGGGCACCCACCGGCTGCCTAGAATTGGAGCTGTACTCTTGAAGACTCGAATTGTGGCCTTGCACAAGATAGAGAAGAGTTTGTGCCTGGTGCCGGGAAGATGACTCGTGAAGCATCACAGACATACACCGAGCTCAGGTATTGGATGAGCAGCCCAATCAAATTCTATCATAGTAACTAAGAGGATTGGTTAGAAGCAATACAGCAAAAAAGATCTCAAACAGAGTCCAAATAATGATTGATTCATCATTCATGGCATATACTGGAGATAAGGATGAGCTGTTTACCTTATGGGCATTCTATCGAACACATCATGTGCGCTATTGATGTCGGACATCTCGAGGCCAAGGACGGCGTCCTCCACCTTCACGGTGGGGTGGCGCTCGGGCGATGCTGGCGTCGCACCCGACGGAGGCCGCAGTAGCGCCGGAGATTATCTCGTGCGGGGCGAAGCACGGCACGGCCGGCGGAGGACGGAGGCGGGTCGACGTTCCTGCGGGGCCGTGGCCCGGCAGCGGTCGTGCGGTCCGGGAGCGCTCGGCCGGCGGAGGGAGCAGCCGTCGGCTCGTGGTTTCCACGGAGCTGGTGCGAGGCCCCGTCGCGCCGCCAGTTGCTAATGGAGAGCGTAGGCAGGCCGGCGCCGCTGCTGCGGCGAGGAGGCGACCTAGGGGAGGGGCAGCCGCGGCCGCGGCCACCGGCGGGGTCTACCCGCGCCGCGCCGCGTGGGGCTGCGCCGGCCGTCGGGATCCGGCGGCGCCGCCACGCTGGAGCATGGCGTCGCTGTCGGGGGCGGGGACGGCGGCGCCACCGCCATGGCCGTCGGGTTTCTTTTTTTTCTTTTTAGTTTTAGGAAGTGAATTGTTTTTTTTTTATTTGGTGGGTCCTCGCTTTAAAAGCTGATTCCAACTCTTTTGGAGACATGATTTGAACACCAGGATTTCTTTTTTTTTTTTTTAAACGGAGGGAGTACGTCGCAGAAATGAATGCAGAGGCGTGGCAAAGTAGTAGCATCAAATCATTCACAACTACGGAGTCACTTCCATCGTGCACGTGAAACCAGTAGTACAACAAGAAGCTCACGACACGTTCGTTCGTTCCCAGCATTCCTAACAACAACAACAACGACGAACGCCATGCATCTACTCAATCAGCAGAGCAGAGCTTCGTAAGCACCAGAGCCACGCCGCTCCCGGGCTCGACGGTGAGCCTGAACGCGGGGCGGTGCACGTACCCCGGCGACAGCGCGAGCTCGAATTTCGGCAGGAGGGTCGCCAGCAGGACCTTGATCTCCGCCACGGCGAGGTTCTGCCCGGCGCAGGTGCGCACGCCGACGCCGAACGGCATGTACATGTGCGGCGGCCTGCAGGCGCCCGCGACGCCGTTGGCGAACCGCCCCGGGTCGAACGCGTCGGGGTTGCCGCCGCCGTGGCCCCACGCGGCGGGGTCCCGGTGCGCCAGCGCTATCGGGACGCGGACGCCGGTACCGGTCGGCACGTCGAGGTCGAGCAGGCGCAGGTCCCGCGCCGCCTCCCGCGTCACGAACGGCGCCGGCGGGTACAGCCGCAGCGTCTCCTGCACCACCATCGTCACCGTCTTCAGCTTCCGGAGCGCGTCCGCGTCCACGACCGCCGGCGGCGGCCTCCGTCCCGGTCCCTGCTGGCCGCGAACGACGGCGACCTCCATGACCTCGGCGCGCGCGCGGGACTGCCACTCCGGGTGCGCGGCGAGGAGCATCAGGCACCAGGCGGCGGTGGTGGACGTCGTCTCGTGCCCCGCGAAGTAGATGTTCTTGCAGTTGTCGACGATGAAGTCCTCGGCCGTGGATGAAGATGAACCCAAAGCGCCGCCGGCGGCGGCCGCCTTGGCGCCCTCGACGATGGAACGCAGGAGGCCGCCGTCGCTGTTGCTGGCAGATGACGACGTCGCCGGAGGATCGTGTTCTTCGTGGTGCCTCCTCGCTATGTCCAGGATGAGGTCCCGGATGCTTGCGCTTAGCCTCTGTATCTCTCTGTTGCGCTTTGTTGGTAAGTACCTGAATCGACATCTTATTCAGGTCAGGAGGAAAAGTTTTGCAAGAATCAAAGCAGGAATTCAGGATACATGAAAAATGTTCTCTCTTTTTTTTGAAGGTTATGCCTCATCAGGCATGCCGACAGGCTCATTTTCTAATCAAGGAGTTCATGACTTCATGAACTGCGAAGTTTTTTCTTTTAATGTTGAAGGAACACAACACAATGCAGAGTTAGTTCAGGAAGAAAAGAAGACTTCGCTTAATTGCTTCAGTTTACCCTTTCAATTTCTGTCCCTCCAATGCATTCTGATTTTCTAGCATTTATGGCACTGATGTAGGAGTACTTCAACAAACAAACAAACATACAAAAAAGTGCAAAAATGAAGTTTTTGAAGGCGGTAATACCTACTGCCAGGAAAACCAGTAAACACATCTTGCTTTGCCATTGCCACCTGAAGCTGCCGAATCTTGCTGAATATCTCCTTGCCTTCAGAGAAACTGCTCCCGAAAGCAACTTTTGATATGACATCAGCCGAGAAGTTCCTCAAGAACTCATCGACCACCAGCTCTGCACTGCCACCTCCCCTGTCCACTATATCTTCCCATGAAGCCAGCATTTCGTCTGCAGACTCCGCCATCAAACCCACCATTCCCTGTTGATATCAACCGCAACAAACTCTTCTTACGACATGGCATTAATTTATTCAGTACTCTGTAAGCTCTAGCCATAAAATTTGTACTGTAGGAGAGATTCAGACAGAACACTACTGTAGCTCTAAGTATGTTTGTGAATCATTCTGTCATCAATTAACTGTCAGGTTCATTGCTAAGGCTGGATTTTTACCTTAACCTTGTCCATGAAGAAGTGAGGCGCGATCACCTTCCGTTGATGTGCCCAGAGGTCACCGTTCGATGTCAATATTCCCGTGCCAAGAAGCGCTCCAAGCTGCTTCTGCAGGTAGCGAGGCTTTCCAAGATCCAGAGACTTGCAGTTAGCCAGCTCCTTCACCATGTCTGGATCCGTCACAAACAAAGACTGGATGGTTCCGGTGGAATACAGGTAGATGGAACCTAGCACAATGTCACAATTGCTTTGCTTGCATGATAAAGCTTCTGTTATGACAGAAAGATGATACGTCTCTCTTTGCAGGAAAGTAAGTAAAAGCAGAAACACCGCTGGAACCTAGTAGCACAGTGTGACAATTTCTTGAATGATATTTAAAGCTTTTGTTATGACAGAAAAGATGATATGTCTCTTTCTCTTTGCAGGAAATCTCGAAAACAAGAGCATTGTTGTATTAAAAAAATGGCATTTGGAAGTTGGAATCAAATAGGCAACAATTGAATTCAGCACAAGTGGCGCTGACATACCGTAGACCCTGTTCCAGTGGAAGAAGTAAGGGAACAGAGCGGCCATGTAATTCGAAGAGAAGCGATGGCTGCCCCCTGTTGCAGCTGCTGCTTCTTGTTGTTCTTGGTGGTCAGATTGGGCTAGCTGCTTCTGAATCCTCCTCATCTCTGGTATGTTCCCCAGGAGGAGAGACGGCTTGGGGCCCGTCACTCCCTGGCGCCTCAGCCTCTGCCTGATCCTCTCCGGTCTCAGCCATACGACGGTCCAGATGTAGGAGAAGAGGAGGACGCAGATCAAGATCGCAGGCAGACGGCTCAGCCATAGCACTCCCGGAGAGGAGAAGATGCAGAAATGTTTCATTTGTTGTGCCTGTGATTGTGAGCAGGGGGGACCTGGAAAGCTCGAGTCGAGGAGGTGATAATGCTCACGGGAAACAAAAATAAAATAAAATAAAATAAAATAAGGACAAGTGTGTTGGTGGGGTGCTGAGCATGACAGAAGCTGTGTCTGTCTGCTTGCTATGACGAGATCAGGGTGTGTCCGTACGTGCATCCTGATAATGCTACTAAATGATAGTGACGGCAGTTTTCAACGGAGGGAAAATGGATGATTTTAAGGCTAGACGATATAGGCTGCGTTCGGCTGGAGGGATAAGCGCTTATTTTTCAGCATTTCAGCAGTACTTTCCTCTCACAAGATTTCAGCACTTCTACAGCACTTCAGTGCTTTTCAGCGCTTTTTCAGCTTCACCGAACGGAGCCATAGAGAACGGTTACTGTGATATTCCTCTAAATTCATCCATAAAAAAAAATATTTTATCTTGATCATCGAAATTCTCTCTTTTATATCTCTTTCTCCCGGACCTATCTATCCTCTATCTACAATAGAGTCTATGTGTCTGTAAAATTTTTTTATCTAAATATATCCATGTGATATCTTATTTTAAAGAATTTATTGAGACGAATTTAATGGCGTAATCGGAATTTAATTTAGCATTTTGGTTTGTGCGTTATAACATTTTTTATGAATGAAACCAGTGGGACCCGCACTTTCCAACCTTCCCTCTCTCCTCTCTCTCTCACGCTCTCCCTCCCTGACCCCACGGTGCCCAGGATAGTGCAGGCCCGCGGCAGGCGCGACAGATAGCGTAGGCAGGGAGGCCAGCGTGGATCGCGTATGGTTTTCGCGTACCTGTTGCGGGCTTTTTGAACCTGTAAATGCGGTAGCGTTTTGTTTAGAGTATAGCAGTGCAGATAGCCGGCTATTCTATACCTGGCACGGAACGCCAATTGTAGAGGTGCTCAGCTCGCAGCGGAGAACTAGAAAAACGACGCTATGAGCCTGCTTGGTTGGCTACCAATTTTTGTCCAACCAAAACTATAGCATGCCAAAATTTATAGTGATTAATTGGTCCATTGTCAAAGAATTGGTAGATTATTTCTTATGACCAAAGTTTTGACAAGTCTTTAGAAAGTTTTTAACCTTGTATAAAAGAGAAAATTGACAAGCCTTAATTTTAGTAATCAACCAAATACATACCTAAATTTTTTATCCTAATTTTACCAGCCTTGATTTTAGTGAGTCTTAATTTTGGCGAGGCATGATTTTAGTTGGGCGTAGCCAATTCCGATTTAAACAGTTCTACGCCAAATGTGGAGATGCTCCCGTCGAACGCTATGGTCGCCACGTCATGGTTCTGATCTCTTCCCGCGTCCCGGCGGACGCCCGCGGACCCACCTCCGTCCCCGCCACGGTCGGCCGCCGCCGCCGCGCTCGCCCGCCAGCCCCTGCCGCCGCCTCCACGTCGCCCTCGCTGGATCCCGCGCTATCCTCGCCGGATCCGGGGACGCCGTGAAGAGTGTCGGCGCCGGCGGGAAGGTGCTAGTGGAGAACGGCGAGGTCCTGGAGTGCGCGGTGGCGGAAGAGCGCCTGGTCGAGCCGGCAGTCGCCCGTGAGGACGTCAGCCGCTGAGGTGGACGCGGTGGTGGTCTTGCCGACGTCGCCCTTGGCGGAGGTCGCCATGACGGATCAAATCCGGCTACTTGGGACGGCTAGATGGGTAGATGAGAGCTCAGGGGGATGCTTCTAGACCATGGCCAGTCGTAGCTGCAAGGAATCGAAGACGACGGCGGCGCACTCGACAGTCCCCGACGCCAGTTTCCTTGGTAGTAGTTTATTTGGAGACTGCGATACAGGGACGAGGAGTGCGGTGTACATGCTTCGTGACATGTGGGCCCTGCTGGTTTATGCTTTATGCAACTCCTAATCAAGAAGAGATGAGTGAGGTTGCCGTCTATCCTGGCTAATCAAATCCCTATGGAAAATCAGGTGAAAGGAAGAGACGGGAATATGCACCGTGGCGATTTGGAAACTGTATTTCGTGGTTCGGCCGCTGGTGCTCTTTGCCAGAGATGCTGGTGTTTCTCAATAGCTGCCAACTTCTTTTTGTTTGATCAACCTGCTGGTTGTTTTTGAGGTTGCAGCAGTTTTTAATGTCCCCAATGCCTAATCACACAACAGTATCACACTATATACAAGACGGAACTGACCCAGATCTCAAGTCTAGGGTACCATACCGGGCCACCGGGGAGACATCGCATGGTGATGCTTATCAACCGATGACAAATCGATGCAGCACCGCATCGGCCGGGACAGGACGAGAGCAGAGGATCTCATGCCAGCATCACACAAGTGGGAGAGAGGGGATGATACTGGAGTGTGCTCCTAGCTCGTCTGCAGCTGCCAACGTGGGCTTTAGGGCTGTAAAAAAATTATGTTTCGATGCAACTTAATTATTTCATCAAGTTGCAGACCCAAAAATAAAAACTATTTTCATCAAGTCTGCGTGGAAAATTTTTCGGTTTATCAAATTACTGCGTTGCAAAGGGCAGGGGTACTAAAAGTCCCATACTGCAATCCTAGGCTGAGAATTTGCTTTTTTTTAGTATGAAAAATAAAATAATTTTCTTTTATTTAAAAAAGGATTAAGTCCATTTTTAGTCCCTGAACTATTCGCTCGGCCTAACTTTTTCCCCCATCTACAAAACCGTCTACTCCGGACCCCTCATGTTCCTTGTCAGGCTTTTTTTTTAATGACCCCTGTGGCGGTTTTGCCTCGTTTGACCCCGATTTTGACCGTCACGTCGTAGGACGCCTAATTCGGGTCAAGGACACGAACCGCCGCGTGTCCGCGGCGAGCAGGGGCGGCCCGGGATGAGGAGCTCGTCGACGTTGACCCGGAGCGAGAAGAAGTGGAGCAGGAACACGAGCACGAGGTGCAGCACTTAGCTGAACCGTGCCGCGTCGTTGAGCGTCTGCGGGATGCCGGCCCCGGAGCTGCCGTCGGAGTTGGAGAGCACGTCGGACATGGTGGCGTCCCCGAAGATCAGGAGGTACCCGACGAAGCACACGGCAGCGTAGATGGCGGCACAGGGCGAGGTTATCGCGTGCGTCGCCTAGGGCGACAGCGAGGACATCGACCGTGCCGTCGCCGCCCTTCGATGAGAGCACGTGGCCAACATTGAGGATGACCGCCTACTATACGTGCGTGCGCGGAGGAGATCGCGGCGCTATTGACGTGGGACAACGGGAAGACGCTGGCCAACCTCCTCCACAAGGTCGGCTAGTACTACTAGCGTGACACGTCCCCCGAACGTCGTATCATCAGTTGCCTCGACCGTAGAACAACCCGTCACCATGGACTGCGTTTCGTGCTGGACGCCTAGACTCCCCGAGGGCGTTCTGAACGTGTCCGGCTTCGGTCCGACGGCCGGCGCCGCGCTCTGTAGACACATGGGTGTTGACAAGGTAAATTCAACTCAACCTCTCTGACGATGACTGCTTTCGATCTCAACTTAATCAATGGCCGTATATATGATCGTAGCATCCTAAACTTTGTGGTGTCTAGTTCATGGAGGGCGAAATGAAGATCGCTCGGGAGGTGATATTCGGGCCAGTGCAGACCATCCTCAAGTTCAGGTACACACACTCATGAATGATCTTGTGACGACACAGGCAGTGGTGTGTGTCTGAGTAGCGCGACGACTGACGGTGCAGAGCCACAGCCACCACTCCCTTTCTTTGTTTGTGGCTGTGGCAGCGACGACATGGAGGAGGTGATCCGGCGCGCGAACGCGACGCACTACGGGCTGGCGGCGGGGGTGTTCACCCGGAGCCTCGACGCGGCCAACACCTTGTCCAAGGCGCTAAGGGCGGGCACGGTGTGGGTCAACTGCTACGGCGTGTTCGACACCACCATCCACGCGGCGGCCCGGTCAACTAGCCACATTGGGCGTCCTACGTGGCGGCCATGCAAGCGTGGCGGTCAAAACCGGGGTCAAACGAGGCAAAACCACCACAGGGGTCACAAATGAGCTGATAGGAAACATGAGGTGTCCGGAGTAGACGGTTTTGTAGATGGGGGAAAAAATTAGACCGACGGAATAGTTCAGGGGCCAAAAGTGGACTTAGTTCTTAAAAAAATGTTGTCCTTTTCTTGTGCCCCCTACTGTATGCCACCCTACTTAATCCTTAAAACAAGGCATGCTGGACTGCTGGAGGCAAGTTAATTGCAGTATCAAAGGAGGATGGCACGAATCAAAGGAGGATGACTGAACTTCAAAATTTGAAACAGGCAGTTAACTAAGTTTACAGCACAAGTTTTGAACAAGCCTATAAGTTGTGAGAGATTGAAAGACCCTAGTTTGGTTTTGGTAATTGATGAAACCAAGTTACTAATCTAAGTGCTAAGTGTGTGTAGTCAAGAGTAGATTAGTAATAAGGAGGAAGATGACATGAGCTCAAGTGAAGATCAAGATGAAATGATCAAGGAGAAAGAAAAGGACTTAAAAAAGGAAAGCTAGATGCTAAGGTATATTTAAATAGGGCTTTTCTTTTAGTGATCAAGATTCCAAGTGGGAGTGATCACATTTAGGATAGATAGCCGACTATCAAGGGGAGAACTAAGCTATTGGATTACCTTCAAGTGCTCTAGGTTGCATCTCATGTGCATTGAACTAATCAACCTAGAGAATCCCTTTGAAAACCCTTGAAAAATGTTTGCAAAATGCTAACACACTATGCACAAGTGTAGAAGACCTTGATTGTTAGCACATAGAAGCAAGGGGTGAGAAATAGACTTGAAAAGGGCTATTTACAGAGCGTCGGACTGTTAGTGGGCGTAGCGTCGGACCATTGATTCGGTCCGACGCCTGAGCTATCTGTGAGCGTCGGACGCTCGTTTACCGAGCGTCGGACCATTGTGGTCTTCAGTCCGACGATGCCGAGCAGCGAAGAGTGTCGCGTGGCACACTGAGGGGCGTCGGACGCTTGAAGGAAAGTCCGACGATGATTTAGCGTTTTCAACCCTTTCTGGAAGCGTCGGACGGGTGAAATTTTTAGTCCGACGGTGCTCGCGCGATCGTCCGACGATATGTGCGCGGTGAGCTGAGAGAAGGTGTCGGACTCAGGAGATTAGTCCGACGACCTCAGTCCGACGGTAGTCAAACGCGCGAATTCAGTTACCGTTGAAATCGGACGAACGACGTTTAAATCTGTTGACACGTGGCGTTCATCCGAGCGTCGGACGCTACCGTTTGGTCCGACGGTCGGTCCGACGGTATAAAAACGGGGTTAACGGCTGTTTCAGAGAGTGTAACGGCTAGGAGTTGGTTTGGGGTATTTATACTCCCTCCCTGGTCACTTGGTGACTCTCTTGCACACTTGGACCATTGTCATACACTTTGTTGCATTCTAGCCTCCTACTCTCTCACTAATTCATCATCTTGATCATTCTTGTGAGATTGAGTGAACCTCAAGTGCATCATTGCTTGTGTTTTGCATTCTAGAGCACTTGAGAGCAAGCCTTGGATTAGTTCTTATTCTCTTGGGACATTGCCGTGTCCCTAGACGGCTTGGAGGAGAAGAAGGTGTGAAGCAGCTTGGTGATTGTGCTTGCTCACACCCGGTGATTGTGAGGGGTTCTTGTGCCTTCCCCGAGCGGAGTGCTCAAAGGTAACTCTAGTGAATTGCTCGTGTCTTTGAGTTACTTCCTCCGTGGTAGGTTCTTGTGGCGCCTAGTGTAGGCTCGGTGTGTGATACCGATTAGCCACCGAACCACCGGTTGAAGTCGACACAACGAGGACGTAGCGTGCTGGCAAGCACGTGAACCTCGGGGATAAATTTTTGTGTCTCTATTGATTTCCTCACCTTCGAGTGAGTGACTTATTGATTGTCCCGGTGATTGGCTTCTTCACAAGGCAAAGGTTTATTCGACGATCATCTCTTTCTTATCCTTGTGTAAAGAAGCTTGTTTCCTTTTCTTAAGTAGTTGTTTAGCCTTTACTAGCTCTTATGTGGTTTAGAACTAAGGTTTAACTAGAATTATGTAGGTGGCTTGTCTAAGTTAATGGTTGCCTTAGCATTACATTAATAGCCTCTTGTGGTTCTAATCTCTTGTTTAGTGGTTTGTAGATTTTTTTTATTTAGGCTATTCACCCCCCCTCTAGCCATACTAGGATCTTTCAACGGTTGAGAAATAGAGTATCAAATATAGTCTGCTCTACTGAGCACAGAAAATTGTTGGAAAATATGTGATTGAGTTCGTCACAACAAAGTAATACAGAACAAACATCAGGAACTTTAAATAAAGTGGTACAACCAGGCACAACCACACATATCAAATTCGGTGTTTGGTGTAAAGTGGTACAACCAGGCACAACCACACATATCAAATTCGGTGTTTGGTGGTGATGGTGGGGCGTTGCAGGTTTGTGGTCACCTCCACTGCAGCACTAGCTGATGAGCCCCAATGAACTGCACCAAAGAGGTCAGCCTCCTGGAAAATATATACGAGCCCACATTGTACAAGTTCAATTCACATAGAGGAAGCAACTTGTTCGCAAACAGAGATCATGGTAGCCTTGTCACCACAAGAGGCATGCCGAACTCTGGCTCAATGGTCAACTGAAACACCGGTGAGTGCTGGTACCCAGGTGACAATGAGAACGAAAACTTGCTCAGCAGGCGTGCGAGAAGAACCTTCAGCTCTGCCATTGCCAGGTTTTGCCCAGTGCACTGTCTTGGTCCGTATCCAAATGGCATGTACATGTGAGCCGGCTTGCACGCCGCGGCAGCTCCATTTGTGAACCGGTCTGGACAAAATTTGTTAGCGTCTGGACCCCAGGCTTCCATGTCAAGGTGCAGCATTGAAATGGCTACTTGGATAATGGTGCCACGAGGGACGTCAACTCCACCAAGCCTGATGTCTGTCAAGGCTTCACGCATGAACAGTGACACCGGAGGGTACAGCCGGAGAGTCTCTTGTATCACCATTGTAAGCTTCAAAAAGATTTTAATGCCACTTTTATTGTGCGTCACTAAAGAATGAATTATAGCTGCAGGGATGAGGAGAGTCTCTTACTATTTTCAGCTTCCGAAGGACATCAGTATCCATCAGTGTCTGTCCACGGCACACTTCTAGAGCCTCAGCTCGAGCACGATCCTGCCAGTCTGGGTGTGCGGCGAGTAGCATCAGGCACCAAGTGGCAGTGCTTGCTGCAGTTTCATTCCCAGAAAAGTAGATGCTCTTGCAGTTGTCGACGATGAAATCTTCAGGGGCAATGGAATAGCTGGGGCTCTGGTTTGCACCATCAACAATGGCATGCAGAAGGTTGTTATATGTGGACATGTGCGTGCCATCATTGCTGCCGCTTCTGCTCCGGTGTTCCCTTGAGACATCAAGGATCAGTGACCGAACTTCTTTATCTAGCTTTTGTATCTCCAAGTTTCTCTTGGTAGGCAAGTATTTCCTGCAATAGAACAAGATTAACAACAAGTCAAGGTGTTCATTTCCACTGCATTAGAAATTTCTCAATGAATCAAGAGTCCCTTTTACCACAATGTAGATAGACCAAATAATGTATCCTGATGAGAAATTAACATCTTAAGAAGCCTGAGCTTGCAAAATATGTCTTTTCCTTCTACGAAATTGCTCCCAAAACAAGCTCTAGCAATCACATCCGCTGAAAAATTCCTCAGGTATTCATCAACATAGATCTCCTTACTACCTCCTGTGCTATCAAGCATATTCTCCCATGATTGTAACAGTGGAACGGTTGCATCCACAATCAGCCCTATCATACCCTATCATCATTGTAGGAACAACCCAGTTAGGCTTAGGCTGATGATGCAGTTATATGGGCTTTTTAAGTAAAATTTAAGAACCTTAATTTTTTCTACAAAGAACTGTGGCGCCAGGATCTTCTTCTCATAGGCCCAAAGGTCACCATTTGCTGTCAGTATACCTAATCCGAAGAGAGGTTTTCGTGATTTCATTAGATATTGTGGCTTCCTGAGCTCTGATGGAGTCAACTGGCCCATGTCTTTCACCATTTCTGGGTGAGCAACATGCAATATCTCCAAAACTCCTGTTGAGTAAAGGAACACAGGCCCTGTTCCAATTTCCAAACACTATGTAATGATATAACAAACTGAACTGAAATATTTAGATAATGATAGAGCAATATATAATGGAAACTTAAATCAAAAGTCAACCACTTATAACAGCTTACATTGATAGCGAAAGTTCAGCAGAATGTTCACAGAACAGGACAAACCTAAGTCACAAGCATCTCTAAGGTCCAAAATTCGTAGGACAGCTACAGAATCATTTAGCCATATATTTCTTTAATGTTAGACCATGGTTTCTACAGAACCTACTTAGTTACTCATGGACAAGCTTACAGTGCTGAACTCCAGAGAGCAGAGTATTTGGGTGTTTGAAAACAGAGTGTTTATGGATGTCTTTCTGAGGCAACTATCTGTACACAAGCTAAATGTTAGGATTTAATTCAGATATCTGATCATATGAAAAAACTATACTTCATACAAAATCAGGCTATCAGTCCAGACTTCAAAACATGTTATTTAGTAAAATTTTGAATTTTCTCCTAGGGAACTTAATAAATGGAGGTGGCGAGGTCCATAGCTTCAATTATACAACCAGCTGCACAGTGACAGATAGTTAAGGGGATAAAATACTTCAACTGTATTCTTGCTTGTGATCCTGAAACAAGCAAATCTAACACTCGTACTGGGAAAAACAATGATCTTCCATCAACATCTTGCTATTGGATTTCTGGACATGAAAAGCATGCTCACAAAAGATGACTAACATCACAAGAGGAATCTAAGACTTGAATCCAAGGTATATGATGTAAGAAATGAAAAAAAGTAGTTATTGTCTTAGGTTAAGCCGCTAAGGACACTATTCTGGCCATCCTAATATTTGGGAGACCGATGCAGAGTTATCTTCAAGCATAGTTATTAACCTTACCTCTAGCCTTTTATGGACACTATGTTTCTAGTTTGAGATTATGGAAAGGTGTTGATTCCAGAATGATGTAAACAATCACGATCATGCTATCAGTTTCATTGCGCTACCCTTATATAAACAGATAAGCAAAAGCAAGGGATTTTATACATACCATATGTCTTCCTCCAGAGAAGGAAATGAGGGAAGATGGTGGATATGTAGCCATTCATGTCTGTGTCTTGCCTCTGCATACACTTGAGTTCTTGTCGGATTCTCTTCATCTCCTGGGTGTTGCCATAGAGCAAAGTAGGTTTAGGACCGTTTATGCCTTGCATCCTCAATTTTTTCCTCATTTTCTCCAGCCTCAGCCATAGGATTTCATATAAGTAAACTAGAGCTAAGCCAAGAAGTATGGCCGAAACAACTAGAACTATCTCAAGTAGTTTCTCCATTAGATGGGAAAGTATGAGAGGAACAAATGAGAGTCTTATGTCAAACATACAAGGCAATCAGTACTTATATAGTGTCGTACCTTATAGTACTTAGTAATGAACTCCTATGCATTCCAGTTAAAAAAAAACTCCCATCTGTTCCTATCCTTGTTTAAGAAATGAGTGGTGGTTAGACCTTTTCCTGATCTACTGACTCCCATTTGCCCATATACTTGTTTTAATAATGGTGAATGATTGTCCGTTTCCTAACCTACTGACGTTCTCTCATTGTTTAGATCACTTCCAGCTCGTGGTTTCAGAGACATACAACTATGAAAACATGGCAGGCAATCATCACTAGACTTGTAGCACCTTGACTTAAGGCTTTCTGCTTGCAAAATTTTCCTTCATGGCTTCATGTGTTACTTTGTGAGAACATACAGCCGCCATATATTATTACTACATATAACTCTGCAGTATGTAACTAGCATGACAAAGGAGACTAGATTAATCTAGGCAAGAGTTTTATATCAGAAAGAAAGAAAGAAAGAAAGAAAGAAATGAGGGGAAAAAGTCACAAATAAAACATGAGTGAGCTTCCAATAATAAACGAGGAATTACCTCATGGTTGGACAGATATTTTTTAACATAAGGCAAATATCAGAAGGGAAAAAAAACAGGGTCAGCAATAGATTGTTTAAGCATGGATTAGACTTTGGAGTGGAGAGTTAAGCATATTTACTTTAAAGCACAAGTTTCATAGGACTTGCAAATTACCAGCCAAACTACAACAAGCATCATGCACATTGAGACTACAAGATAACAGATATTTTAGGTATTTGCTGATGAATGCATGGGTAAACTTTCCGGCAGTGTTAGTTACATGCTTTAAGTTACAATCTGAGCAACCAAACATACAAAATATTAATGAACAGCAGCTTTTCGTAAAAAAAAAAATTTGCTGGACTGTCTGAACATGGTTACAAGAACACCTCGGTAGATCAGGTCAGCAGACACAAAGTTTGAACTTCAAATTAGTCTCGAACCTTTTCATACACAAGTGACACAACACTGGCAACAAGCACACGCCATCACACAGAAATTTGGTATCAGCAGGTATGCACTGAATATTTAGAACATAGACCACAAACTTCTTCTTGTGCCTACATGTGCCGTAGTGGTAGTCTGAGATCTACGGCACAATTGCCTTCTAACATTGCCAGCAGGGTTGGTGAAGCACAAAACTAGAGCTAAACTGACAAGACTTACAACTGGAGCTGCTGCAATGAACAACCATCTATGACGCCCATGCGCTCCATTTGGCTGCTGTGCAGTAGGAACAGCATGTTCACGTGTATTAGTCTCTTCCATTGTATCACCACCTGTATTAGAACTTCCATCAAGCTCAGGTTCATAAGTTTCTTGAACAGTTTCCTGCGGATGGGTGCGCTCCACCCCATGGATACCTCCATCATTGACTGTGGCATGCTTGGACCTCTCATATTCCGGGTCATCTGTAGGAAGCTCGTAACGGCAAACTGGGCATGTATTCCTAGAACTAAGCCATGGCAAGATGCAAGATGTATGATACAGATGCATGCACGGTAGCTGTTTTGCTACAGTGTTGACGGGCATGTCATCTTTGCAGACTGGACAGGTTACACCACCGTTTCTCTCAAAGCTTTTGGAGATGATAACAGATGACAGATTTTCAATGGAAGATGCCGCTGCAGGTGGAGCTCCTCTTCTGGAATTGTTATCCTCAGCAAACTGCTCGAGAAGCATTTGAAACTGTCTTGCATCAACATAATCTCCAGGATTCCCAATAAAAAGTCTCCTGATTTCTGGACCTTCTGTGTCGAGTCTCAGATCAGTCCTGTTTACTCCTTGGCTTCCATCTGTTCTCCAAGTCCACACAGCACCTTCAGCTTCCTGCCCATTCAATCCACTGGGGGCGATATCATGCCATTGCTGCCGGCGCTCCTGCATGGAGTCATCTGCTTCATCCGAATCAGCCTCTTCTGACTGCTCATCCTCATCATCTTCAGGGTCATCCGAATCCCACTGGTATACTCCAGCATTCATTGGATCAATATCTGTATCTGTGTTCACATAGCTCTCATTGTCAAGCTGAATGACAATTTCCCTCCCAGTTGTGACAAAGCGATCAACAGAAGCATCCGATTCCCCACCGTCGTCACCAAAACTCATGTTGGACTCAACCTCAGCAAACACAGAATCAGCGTAGCTCAGACCATCACTCTCATCATCCGAGGTGTGCCATCTCTGGGACCAGCGGCTCAGCGTAGGACTATAAGACGCGTGGTGGCGCGGTGGAACCGTCGGAGAATCAGCGTCCGCCTCATGACCCTGCTGCCTAGCCAAGTTGATCAGCTGGGAGAACTGCTGCGGGAACACGTCATCCTCCGCGGAGGGCAGCTCATGCCCTGCCACCCTGGTGCTGGACCTTTGCCTGCTTCGCCATCTCCTCTGCCGGTGGTTAGCTCGGGGAGCCTCGTCCCTGTTGCTGTTGCTGTCGCTGAGCACGGTCATCTTGCACTCCCTGCATATGGCTAACGCTTCGAAGCTGTCGGCGACCTCCGCGTCCAGTGTGAACAGCCGCGTGCAGACCAGGCACTGCACGTCTGGCTGAGCCGGGAGGAGCTCGTAGCTGCCGTAGTGCCTCTGCTGGTCAGACATGGATATCTATCTGGGTTTGGTTTTTTTTTTTTTTTTTTTTTTTTTTTTTTTTTTTTTTTTTTTTTTTCAAATCCGAGAACACCCTTTGATATCTAGCAGCGGGCCAGGGAAAGGGAGAGTTCGTACATGAACTGGACTCGGAAGAAGCATGAGATCTGTCTGCTGGACAGGATATCCGGATCAGGTGCTCATGATATGCATCAGTAAACACGCGCATATGTAAACCTGCCAACGAAAGGAATAGAATTCATTGGTTCAGTTACTAAGCACTAAGCAGAGAAAAATGGTAGTGAGATGCTGAATACCATATCAAATCTGACGGTACACAGAATCAAACCAGATTGATACACGCGCGAATTAATGGAACTAGCAGGTGCAGCGGCAGCGGCTGCTGCGAGGTAAAGTGGGTGGAGGCGAAGCACGCGGAGTTTGAGCAGGTGAGGGGAAGATTTGAGGGGGAATGGATGGAATATAGATAAAATAGTAATCCTAGGTTGGAACAAGGGCGGGAGGGGAGGTTTCCTCACCATGAACCTCGATCCGGACGGGAGAGGACTCGCGAATCGATCCTGCCGAAGCTGCGTGCGAAGACCACGACGGATGGGGAAGAGGGGTGCGGTGGTTGGGTTCTCCTCCACTCGTGAGATTTGTTTGGCCAGTTGGCTTCTCCTTCCTCTGCTCGCTAGAGACGACGGAGAAGAAGAGAGTGGAGAGATGATGGATGGATTCATCGCATCCGGGCCTGGCCCGCTCGATCGTGCTCCAGCCCAGACCAACCCAGGCTGCACATGTCGTGGAGGCCCAGTCATGCGTTACTCGGCCTACTAGGTTTGCACACCTCAAGTCAAATTTGATTGTACACATGTAAATAATTGTATATATGATATTATAATCATGTATGATTACTCCATTTTTGAAGTAAACACATAAGATACGTTGTGACGCAAACAAAATGTTTTTTTCTATTCTCAAATAGATAGAGAAGGCTCCTTGTGCAGAGACCTTGAAAAATATCGTTGATACTCCGACTCTTTTTTACAAGTCATAGATTACATATATATTGTTGTGTATGAGTTTCGAAAATTTTAGAACTGACTTGCTATTTTCTATAGTTTAAATGAATTTTTGTGTGCTTATTGATAGTAATTCTAAGTTGACCTGTGCATACCTCCAATAAGATTCAAAAATTTCCACAAAAAATAAATTTAGGCTCATATGTTTCACTATATCAAACATGTTAGAGATAGAGAAAAAAAAAGCATCTGTTTATTACGGATAATCTATTGTTCTATCCCCGAATTACTACAGAATAATTACAATAATACTTAATTGATTAAGAAATTCTACAGACCTATATGACAATATGTTTGTGTTGGATAATCTTTGTAAAAAAGTGGTACTGTCTCACATAGTTATCTATCTATGAATAATGTATAGTACCACTTTGTTAAAATTATTTGATATTTTTATATGGTAGTCTTATACACACATATTATGCCTTCATGGTAAATTTTATGATTTTTAGACCACTTCACGATATAATGAGCATCCTCGATCTTAGCTATTTTAAAATATACAAAACCGACGACCTTGTCATACTGAACCACTAGTAGTATGGTTCCTGCGATTGAGAATGAAATGATGTTGGTTTAAGGGGTGTTTAAATTGGAGGTGTAAAGTTTTTTACATATGTTACGTCGGATATATTCATGGGATGTCGGAAGGGTTTTTCAACTCGCTTGTAAATTGCAAGATAGACCTAATCAATCTGTCATTAGCAAATGTTTAATGTGGCACCGCATTTTCAAATCATGGGCGGCGACTAATTGGGGCTTAAAAGATTCTCTTGCAATTAACATGCAATCTGTGTAAACTGGTATTTTTTGTTTATATTTAATACTCCATTCATATGTCCAAACATCGATACAATGGGTGTAAAGTTGTTAGGCTGTTACACCACCTGGAAATGAGCTGAGCTCGTGGTGCTGCTCTTATCATGTGGTGGAGTGCAGCTAATGGAAAGGGAACTAGGGAAGGGAAGGAGAGGGCAGGCAGGCAGGCTTGTAGCTAGGGCACGTGCACGTAAGAAGAAATGAGAACATGCTGTTTTTCTGTTAAATAACACCTATTTTTCAGCTCAGTAATAGTATTTTCTCTCACAACAAATCAGTTTCAGTTAAAATCAGCTCAGCTTTTTAGCTCCAGCGAACAGAGCCGGAATTGAATGTGAAGACGCCTGGAGGCTGGATGCATGGAGACCTAGCTAGAGTAGTTGCTACTTTTTGTTCTTGGCTAGACGTCCAACAACAGTCAACAGCCGTGCGCCCGCGTGGGCCTTATCGAGGTGGTGGGACCGGAGGATCAGTCACCAAAGTGCCATCTGTGCTCTGCCTCTGCCCACCACCCAGCAGCATTCCTTTCTGTACACCAGGTCAAAATACCGAGGGACGCCCCCTCCTTGCCTGTACTCCTACAAGCGGCCCGTCTCTTTCTCGTCTCTGTATCTCTCCACCGCCACCGCCACACACCCACCCGCGAGCGAGCGAGCTCGCCGCAGCGGGGGGACGACGACACCACCGCATTGGTCTCGACCTCAGCTTGGGGGAGTCATCGTCGTCGCGCGCCACCTCTCCTCTCTGACCTTCCGCTAGCTATTGCTGGTCGGTGTACTACCTCAATTGGACGGTAGACCGGCCACCCGGGCTCGGATCTGCGTCTTCTCCTGCTGGTGAGTGAACCTAACTGCTTGCTCGGGCCGCTTGATTTCTTCTTGAGGTACGAATCTGGATGCACTGTTCTTGGGGTTTTTGCGAGAGGTTCTAGGATATGAGGCTCTATTTTTTTCCCCCCGGATTTTATCCAACAGGAAGGGGAGGGGAGGAGATCGATGGTAGATTGTGCGCCTGGCCGCAAGGGCTCCCGCAGAAATATGCGGCTTGCTTCGCGGCAGTGCACCTCACGTGCCTGCTCCTCGTTGCCGTGGAGTGAGCTCAAGGACGACAAGAGAATAGCTATTTAGTTCAATTTATCTAGATGACAGAGGGGACGGGAAAGCTAAAGCAGTCCTTTGTTTTTGTGGGTCCCACCATGCACCTCTGTGAATCATCAAGACAAAACCGGGACACCAAACATGGAGAAGGAAGCCAGATAGAGACATCATGCAACCATCATCTCTGTCATTCATCATGTAATAAAATCTGAAGTTGTTAACATAAAGGCTAGCGCTGGGCATGGATGAAGTGTTATATATATATGGAAAGAAACTCAAATCAGCACAAAATACTCACACGCTGTTGCTGTTCACATGGGGTTTTAGATTTTATTTACATGATGCTATGCCCTGCATCATCTCTCCACCCATAGTTTTTGTTTCAAGTTTACTCTTGCACATTTAATTAGGGGTGCTAAATGCCACCTAATAACCTGCCTTTTGTGGGGTTGTAGGATATACCATGTAATGTTATCCAACCGTGGCACCATGAATGTACATAAAAAACTCACTAGCAAAATAAGGATAGATAGATTTTGCAAATACCTACCATCATGTGCAAATTGAGATTCAACAGAAACTTGAGCAACAAGAAAACATTAAAAACACAAATATCATGGCAATAGTTATCGGAGCAACAGTTCATTTATGATCTTCAACCCGCAATTATTCATATGCTGATTAATGTTCCTTTATATATTTTTCATACACAAGATTGTTTCAAGCTCAAATTTTGCACAATGATCTTTTTTTTATGCGTGTTTTTGTCTAATTTGCACCGACTGTGGTCTGTGAGCAAGCTCAGTTTGTTATTTAAGTGTTGGGTACAAACCAAAGGATGATCAAACCACTATGAGATTGAATATAATAGATCCCCTCCCGTGATGACCCAATCCCCTCTTTTCTTGAACAGCTAATAAGCGATGTTTAGTTACATCATTCGGGTTAGCTTGGATTGGCACATGATATATTGCTTATCAGTTAGCTACGTCGTCTTTTTTGTGCAGAGAAAGGCTACATATATGAAAGTTAAGTGCTTCAGTGGCTGGCCAGATTATGTAACACAAAATGCATATATGCCCCACCAACAATTTCAAAGATATGTGAACTAATTACGTACTCAAAAGCAAATAGATAGTTAGAAAAAAAATACAGCACGTCCCGTGCATACATGTACATGTGATAGCAATATGGCATCTATTCATATCAATTACAAATTATATTGGACATAACATATGACTAGAACAGCATAATAATACACATGTCCTACTTCTGATGAAAACTTGTGTAACAATCCGGGTTTTTCCGATAACCAAAAATCCAAACTTTCTAAAATTTTTCTTGCAATGTGTGTGAGGCATGTAACCTCTAGGTCGAATTGCGACTAACCACTAACGAATCATTGCATTCATATAGAACTGTTTGTAGATGTGTGCTTGAGCCGTGAGTCAGTCTGTGTTTGTGTCGGAGAGCACATGTCCATAGCAATTCTTATTGAACCCTTTCTCGTTACATCTCCCACTTTTGATTCCATTTCAAACTTCGGAGTTTTTCCCTCGAGATCCACTCAAACCATCCCCTCGTACCTAGTCAAAACTCCGTAACTAGATTTTCTTTGATCACCTAAAAATTTCCCACTAAATTCTTATTGATTCTTCCTCATGGAATTCTTCCTAATTCATTCTAGTTACATCACCAAAACATTTGAATCAAATCCAAGAAAATGGAAAAATCTTCCATCCTTCCTCACCCCACCATGAGCCACAGCCCAGCCAGCTTCCTTGCCCTCCCTCCACGCGGCCCAGCTCGTTTCGGCTGATCAGGCCCGCGCGCCAGCACCCCTCTACCTTGCGCGGCCCAGCTCGCCCTCAACTACAGCAGGCCCAACCTGCATTCCCCTCTTCCCTGGGCGGCCCACGCGTGCGCACAGAGGCCCAAGACGGCCCACGCGGCCACCTCACCCCAAGCCCTAGGGAAAACAGGCGCCCCCAGCATCCTGGCCGCTGCCGCCGCCAGGCACGGCGGGCACGACCGAGCCCGCGCCCCCACCTGCTACCTCGCCCGATGGATGACCAACACGCGTCCCCAAGTGAGCACGGACGTCGAGGATGGCTGCTCCTCCTTGCAACCCTAGCCGCGGGAATATAAAAACGAGCTGTAGATGCCCCTGTTCTTCTTCTCCAACCACCAGCCGCCGCCACCTCTCTGTACCTCGTCTTCCTCCAGCACGCCACCGCCAAGCCACCCACGGCCATGCCCGCGGGTGCTGCAGCTGGTCACCACAGCTGACCGCGTGCATGCCGTGCTCGTCGCGCCGCCATGGCTGCTGCTCTGCACGGCGACGTCGCCTCCACGCCGTGCCTCTGCCCGCCACCACCACGCCGCTCCTGGTCGCTGCCCACGTGCGTCCGCACCACCGCCACGACGTGCCGGCCGCAGCTACGCCAGCCATGGCCACGACCTCAGTCGGCCGCGGACTCCACTGCGCCACCGCATCCAGCAGGCGCGCACGACCTCGACCGGCTGTGGCCACGTCACCGCCAACCGGAACACCATCGACCCGCGCCCACAACCACAACGTCGGCGCGTCAACGTCGCGCACACCGCCACCCTACTCGACATCGCCTCCGTTCCCGACGCCGAGCCGCAGCACGAATGCTCCACCTCGACGCGAACCAGGTCGCTGTGCACTGCCTCCGTGTGTGCCACCGGCCCGTTCGCCGTGTGCAGCTCGCCACCGAGCCGGCCACGAACGTGACAACGGCATCCCGCACACTGACGTCGCCCTCGACCATGTTGGAACGAGCCACTGCGACTCCGACCACGTCGCGGCCTGCTCCCTCCGCTCCACCGCGCGGCGACCCTGCTGTTGCTTGGCCAAGCCTCCGTGGGATGCAGCAGCAGCATACCACGCCGACCCCCTTCCAACTCGCCGGTGAGCCACAATGCCAAGCAGCTTCCTTACTCCTTCCCGTTGTTGTCTGAACTGAAACCGGCCATCGCGCCGTGGTCACACCACTGCAGGAAGGAGGACCACCCCACACAACCTCGCCACGTGCTGCTCGTTCTCTTTTTGCCGAGAAGCTGGCGTCCTGACCTGCCCCGTGCGTCGTCCCTGTGCAGAACGCCAAAGCTGCTCCACCGAACAGCCGCACCGGACCCGTCGACCCGACGTTGCCGGAACCCTGCTCCTTGCCTTGACGAGCGGATCCGTCACCAAGCTGGACCTGTGTCACCATCGCGGATCGGCACGGCACTGCGATCACCCTGCACCTACGACCCCACGGTGAGCCACGATCCTCTCCGCCATGGTGAGCACCGTCACCTTGCTGGACCCGCCAATTGGACCATGGCGTCCCGCACTAAGGGACGCGTAGGCCGAGCCCCTCCCAGCTCAGGACACTCGCACGCACGACACGAGATCTTGTTAGCCAAATCGAACCACCGGCATTCCAAGAACGTCGGCGTGGCCGAGGACTACCCAAACCACCACCGTGATCCCGTTTCGGATTTACCTTGTGCCTTGGACATTGAGACCGTCGCCACTCTACTCATGTCACCGAAGGACACGAAAGACGTCGATCAACAAAGGAGATCTCTGGAAGTCTTGCCTGATCACCCCGACGCGCACCGACGCCCCGTCCAAGCTTCACCGTAGCTACCGTGCACACCGTTGGAACCCGGCCATGCTCTGCCACCTCCCAGCCACTTGTTGCCACCTCCAGCCAGTCTCCGGCCAGCCACAGCCCCGCCCGGCCAGCCGTGACCAGCCCGCAGGAGGCCACGACTAGCCGAAACCAGCCGAAGCAAGCCATAGCAGGCCAGAAGGTACCAACAGCTGGCCCAGTGGAGCCAGGACATGTAGAAGCAAGCCTCGTCACTTTCCTTTAACAATGGCCCTGTCAGACCTTGTGCCATAGCCCCGTTGCCACCTCTTGAGGCCCCATAGATAATGTTGGACGGTTGGAAAGCCAAAGTGATATACGACGCTGGACTATTGGACCCCTGCTCTTACTCCTTGTACATCTATCCATCATACTGTATCCTATCCTTACGATATGTCTGTTCATATATCTGTTGTACCCTGTCCTCACGATCTGTCTGTATCTAAATCTGTAATGCAGGATCCATCTATCATAATGCTATGGAATTGTGCTACTCCGCAGTTTTATAATAAGTCTTTTGAGTCGTGTCATTGGTTCTTATTGCTGGTTGCCATGTTGTTTGTCTGTGTGCCATGCCTTCGAGCCGGCTGTGTGATCGTATCTCGTTCGGACGTTGCGATCGCGGGATCTGTTCCGCCATGACCGTAACACCGAGTGTAACCTGCCCTCACGCTATCTCTCGCTGACTTTTCGTGCACCGACCCTCGTATGCTCGTACCCTGCTCGACCGCCGCATTCCTCTGATTCTTGCGGTGACAACCGCACCGCTATGGATCCGAGTAATGACTTAGTGCCAGTGCACCCAGGTCGTGGTACCCTACGAGTGACTTGCGCACTTGCGTCTTTTACATGTCGCTCTCTTCTGACGGCCCGTCTATTCCGTGGCGTGTGCATTGGAACGAGTAGACCACTACTGTTTTATGCTTCTCGCTCTCTGTTCGTTTAGCCCGCTCTGTTCGATCCCGTCTTACTCACAGTGACTGGATCAAAGACCGGACTGACTCCTTTTGTTAGCGAAGCTATGGTCTATATCAAGATCTCAGACCTATGTAGGTCGACTCGGTCGACCGCTTAAAACCATCTTCACCGAAGATGTGACTGAGAATATAATATGGATATGCCTAGCTAACTTCTCTCTCTCTTTGATTCTTGGTGTTTAAACGCTTGTATGATTGTACCCGTTTGAATCACAGCCTTGGTACCCTACAAGTGGATTAAACACTCGCACTATTTTGTGCAGCATTTATTGTTGAAAATTCCTTGTTCTTTCCTTCTGATCGGCCGTCCTTCGATCCCCGTCTTCTCCGTGGCGTTCGGATCGGAAGATTGTGAGCCGTGGTGTTTACTATGGATTAGCTCCAGCCTAAACCATTTATTATAAAGCCATACTGGCTTGGCCGTGACATAAGCTTGTGCATAGCAAACCCCACTCTTGTTTCTTGGGCCTGATGAAATCGGACATACGCCGAGAGGGCTAAGCCGTGTACCTTTTATTATTTCTTTGCTGTTAATGGGTCTCCCCGCGTCCCGTCGTCTTTTGGTGAATTGGGTGTTTTATTGCCTTGTATTGCTTCGCGGAGTAGCCGTTTCCGGATTAGCGACGATCGGATCGAGCCCCGCTGGAAGAGAACGTGGACGTCGCAAGGACCCGCGGAATGGAGTCACCCTAGAGGAGGTGATCCAGCAGAATGACTACACTAACTGAGGAGTGCTCATACCACTACTTCCTCGACAACGCAGGTGTCATGGCAGCACCTTCTTTTAGAGAATCCTATTAGACACTGCAAATCTAGAACTGCTAGCGCTTTATATTTACTTCTTTGCTAGTATATGATGCATGTTACTACCTAAGCCATTACTACCCCGCTTGCAACCACTCTACTATACCACCCGGCTTCGCGCTCACGCTCTTTTATACATATTTCTATCTACCTGTTTGCTTGCATGTTACATCACTATATTTATCTATTAACTCCACTCGCATTATATCTATGATGTGACGGTGGTGGTGAACCCCTGGGAATGGTTTGGCTTGGGATGCCGGACTGGTGGTATGTGAGCGTGCTGCGTGTGTCTTGGGTGTGTGGTGAGGGTCGAGTCGACCAAGTGGGATACACGACGAGCTGTGTAAGCAAGTCTTGCCGGGAGTTGCATCTGGGCATTCCCACGAGAGATACCTGTGGCGGGTAATAGCTTATGAGGTGGTTCCAAGATGTGCATTGAAGTCCCATGAATGGAGGTGCCGTGGTGGCACGGGGAGAGTATCCCCTAAGAGGAGATGCCTGCTTGGTCAAACCTAGGAAGGACTAGCCCAGGTTCATGGGAATCCCTTACTGCTCACTCGCTTCTGATGGGCGGGAGACGGCTGGACTACTTGGTAGGGCGGTGCCACTACTGCTAGGTTGTAAGGTGATAGGGTGGGCGGTGGCGGATGCAGGAAGTTCCCGCACCGTTCTAGATGCGCTGTACCACTGATTGGGCCCGGTACTGCGTCTCCCAGTCTCAGCGTTTCGGCGTAGGGCCGAAGTTACCCAGGGCTGAGTGGTAGGGTGGCATCGACCTAGGCAAGCAAGCACCCGGAATTCTGCCTAGATGATTGTACAGCATCGATGATGGCTAATCTTGTGAGTGGTAAAACCTCTGCAGAGTGTATGGTTGATCGATCGATACATATGCCGATCCGTCGGCTATGGACCTTTCCTGTGAAGCTCTGTCTAGTGTAGAGAGCGATATTCTTTTCTCCCCCTGGTTGATGATTGTCTGGCAGTGTGCCCGATGCGGCAGTGTGTTGTTGAGGCAGGACCCGAGAGGGAGTTGGGCCTGTCGACTGAGCGTGAGGTGTGTGTGTGAGGTGGTGTATGGGTGGGATAGTGGAACTGGGATGGACTGATGGAGGGTGTGATATGGGTTAAAACTTGACAAACTATTATGATATTATTACTTGATACTGCCTTGCATGCGCTTAGGATGCAAACCACAGCCAAATATTAGGATCGCCAGATCCTTTGTTTCTCTTTTCCACTAAAGCTCATCGGTGCTGACCATGGCCTGCACATATCAGGCGGTGTGCAGATTACCTGACTAACAGAGATATTGAGATAAGAAGCATTAGAAGGTCTCGTGCCTACGCTCAAGTTTGGTTCAGGAGATGAAGACTATGCTGCGCCAAGAATAACTCTGATGGTACCCGTGAAGGAGGAGCCTTCACTCGATGACGTATTCTGCCAACTCTGATGACGACTAGATATGCTTCCGCTAGATTTACCCTGTAATAGGTGTCCACTCAGTTGATATAATATTTTGTAAGTATTCTCGATGTATGACTATAATATCAACTGATATATGATAATGCGATGAGATCAATCTTTGGTTTTATCACATTATATCTTATTCTATGGATTTTCCCTTCGTGAAAAATCGAGGATGTTTCAGTTGGTATCAGAGCCATACTTGACCTTAGGACGAGACCATTAGGACCAAATACTAGTGTATGAGCCAACAACTCTGTCTGGAAACTATTTGTGAAAACACTTTTCCTCTCCGCCTTGAGTTTTGATGCTAACACTTGATTCTTTCCCCGCACCTTGAATTCTTCCGCTAACTAATCATACCTATTCAAGTTGACCCATAGGAAATGGACTTCCCTAATTGATTGCCCACGATAGACCGATAGATGTGTAAGACTATAAAGGCTCAGGAGTCGCCTTAAGTCAACACTATGCATATAGGAGTTGTAATGCTGCCTGATTGTCTGGATCTTTTTGCTTCTTATGCTTCTTGCGTTATATTGCCTGAGTGTAGGCTATGAAATTATTTTATATACGTGAGACTCCAGGGAACGCCCATAACCCACAGGTCCCAGGATCGAAACCTGGCTAGCTGAAAACCAAGACCACTATATACTCAAATGAGCAACCCTGACCACCAGTTGGAAGTACAGGACCAAAGCAGCATATCTTTACCACTCCATTTCGAAAATTGATTCCAGATTTTCAACTCCAGGCATATTCAAAATTTCCTCCCCACTTTGAGTTGGAAAAGATTCGTTTCTCCATTTTTAAAGCAGCTCCATTTCAAAAGAAAGATGAATTCAAAACTTTCTGAGTCTCGATATCAGCTCTTTCTCTACCCACTGCATATTCAAAAACTACATGCAAAATGATTTGAAAACATGCGGTCTTTCATAAGGTGTTACAAATGTTTTCGAAAGACGTTTTACTCTTCACCCAAATGTTTTCAAACAGACTCAAAATCTTGTGTAAAAGCTTTTGATTTGACCCAACCCTCCAATTTATTTTCAAGCAAACTCCGTTTTCAAAATAAACGCTTGTGAAAAGGGTATTTTCAACTCTTGTGAAAGGAATTTAGCAAAACCAAAATGAGCCTTTCTTTCCAAACTTGTTTTCAAAAGAGTACTATTATGGAAAAAGATGGTTTTCGAAAATCAATTTGATTGCAAAGCCGTGCTCTTCAAAATAAGAAATGATTTTCAACTCATTACCCAAAACCGGTTTTAAAGTAAATAAAAGGAAGCTATCCTTTGATTCGAAAACTGATCCAAGTTTTGAAAATTATTTCAGAAAATAAGGCATTCAAAACGATTTGGCTTTCAAAACTCGCTATGATTCTGAAACTTGTTTTCAAATTATCCTCGATTCCAAGCCTTATAAGAACGCTCTCTAATTTCCGAATATGGTTTCAAATCAAATATCTTGAGATGTTTTTGGCAATTATAAAAGGTTTCCTTCAAAATGGTTCGAACTCAGCATATCACCATTTTAAAACAAATTCCATTGCAAAAAGGATTATAAAATGGTTTAACTTATAAATCCTTTCTTTCAAAAATCACCAGTATCTCAAAGTTTCAAAAGACAAAAAGGGGTACCACCAATTTCAAACAATTTTGTGTTGATTTCGAAATTTTGGGTTGTAGCCCCTCTTCCACAAGTTTGTGAAATAAAAAGAATATAAAAATAAGTTTTCAAAGAATAAACTTTTAAATAATTCAAAACGGACTTTTCAAAAAGCCTCTTCTTCCCTCTTGCTTGGGATATCAAGCCGGTCCTAGTAACCCGATGGGACAAGTCGTTCCCGACCTACGGTACCGCTACGAAACTTGGGGCCACATGTGTGATGCATCCACATGGCTTGCCGCCGGGCGTATGCAGGTAACGTGGTATGATCGTGACCGCCCCCAGATGGTACCTGGATACGATTGAATTTCCAAGTCAGACTCTATTAAAAATCTGTTTGCAAAGGAAAAAAATCGAGTTTATGAAAAGATACCTTTGCGAAAACCTATTTGATTTAAAAAGAATCAAAACCCCTCTCAAACCCGCCTTGTTTTAAAGGGAATTGAAATCTTTCCAAACATTTACAAATGCGAGTCTCCCCTGCTTAAGACCTTTCAAACAGAAAAATTTATTTCATTTCAAAACATTTCAAACGTTCAAAGCCTTATGCGTGATTTTCCAGAAACCTTAGGGGAAAGTTCTTAACCTTTGAACGACTCTTTTAAAAGCATGGACTTGCGAAAACTATATCCCAAAAGTACTTTTAGAAAATGTATTTCGGGAAACAACATTCAAAGTCTTTCGCTTGTGTTTTCAAATTTTGGGAAAACCTATTTTCATTTGAAATGGTGTTCTCGAAAAGGGATTATGGAAACCAAAAAAAAAAATCAATCAAAAGCTTTCGAAAAAGCCTTACAATTTACAAGCTATTTGGTTTTTCAAAACACCACAAAATAATTTCAACGAGGATTTGATTTCTAAATAAAAGCCAATGATATTATACCTTACCTCGTACCATGAATTGATATATAAAATGATTAAAGAGATCTTCTATAAAAATAAGTTATACAAATTGCCTCTCCCTTTTATAACATCCTTATCTCCATTCCAAAACGGATTTCACGAAAGCTGTTTTGTCAAAACCCTCATTCAAAATCCATACTTGTAAAACTCAATGCATCGGAACATACTTCCCACTAGCACTAACTCCTAAATCTCGAGGACGAGATTCCTGTAAGGGGGGTGGACGGTAACAACCCGGGTTTTTCCGATAACCAAAAATCTGAACTTTCTAAAATTTTTCTTGCAATGTGTGTGAGGCATGTAACCTCTAGGTCGAATTGCGACTAACCACTAACGAATCATTGCATTCATATAGAACTGTTTGTAGATGTGTGCTTGAGCCGTGAGTCAGTCTGTGTTTGTGTCGGAGAGCACATGTCCATAGCAATTCTTATTGAACCCTTTCTCGTTACATCTCCCACTTTTGATTCCATTTCAACCTTCGGAGTTTTTCCCTCGAGATCCACTCAAACCATCCCCTCGCACCTAGTCAAAACTCCGTAACTAGATTTTCTCTGATCACCTAAAAATTTCCCACTAAATTCTTATTGATTCTTTCTCATGGAATTCTTCTTAATTCATTCCAGTTACATCACCAAAACATTTGAATCAAATCCAAGAAAATGGAAAAATTTCCATCCTTCCTCACCCCACCATGAGCCACAGCCCAGCCAGCTTCCTTGCCCTCCCTCCACGCGGCCCAGCTCCTTTCAGCTGATCAGGCCCGCGCGCCAGCACCCCTCCACCTTGCGCGGCCCAGCTCGCCCTCAACTACAGCGGGCCCAACCTGCATTCCCCTGTTCCCTGGGCGGCCCACGCGTGCGCACAGGGGCCCAAGACGGCCCACGCGGCCCCCTCACCCCAAGCCCTAGGGAAAACAGGTGCCCCCAGCATCCTGGCCGCCGCCGCCGCCAGGCACGGCGCGCACGACCGAGCCCGCGCCCCCACCTGCTACCTCGCCCGATGGATGACCAACACGCGTCCCCAAGTGAGCACGGACGTCGAGGATGGCCGCTCCTCCTTGCAACCCTAGCCGTGGGCATATAAAAACGAGCTGTAGATGCCCCTGTTCTTCTTCTCCAACCACCAGCCACCGCCACCTCTCTGTACCTCGTCTTCCTCCAGCACGCCACCGCCAAGCCACCCACGGCCATGCCCGCGGGTGCTGCAGCTGGTCACCGCAGCTGACCGCGTGCATGCCGTGCTCATCGCGCCGCCATGGCCGCTGCTCTGCACGGCGACGTCGCCTCCACGCCGTGCCTCTGCCCGCCACCACCACGCCGCTCCTGGTCGCTGCCCACGCGCGTCCGCACCACCGCCACGACGTGCCGGCCGCAGCTACGCCAGCCATGGCCACGACCTCGGTCGGCCGCGGACTCCACTGCGCCACCGCATCCAGCAGGCGCGCACGACCTCGACCGGCTGTGGCCACGTCACCGCCAACCGGAACACCATCGACCCGCGCCCACAACCACAACGCTGGCGCGTCAACGTCGCGCACACCGCCACCCTACTCGACCTCGCCTCCGTTCCCGACGCCGAGCCGCAGCACGACTGCTCCACCTCGACGCGAACCAGGTCGCTGTGCACTACCTCCGTGTGTGCCACCGGCCCGTTCGCCGTGTGCAGCTCGCCACCGAGCCGGCCACGAACGTGACAATGGCATCCCGCACACTGACGTCGCCCTCGACCATGTTGGAACGAGCCACTGCGACTCCGACCACGTCGCGGCCTGCTCCCTCCGCTCCACCGCGCGGCGACCCTTCCTGTTGCTTGGCCAAGCCTCCGTGGGATGCAGCAGCAGCATACCACGCCGACCCCCTTCCAACTCGCCGGTGAGCCACAATGCCAAGCAGCTTCCTTACTCCTTCCCGCTGTTGTCTGAACTGAAACCGGCCATCGCGCCGTGGTCACACCACTGCAGGAAGGAGGACCACCCCGCACAACCTGGCCACGTGCTGCTCGTTCTCTTTTTGCCGAGAAGCTGGCGTCCCGACCTGCCCCGTGCGTCGTCCCTGTGCAGAACGCCAAAGCTGCTCCACCGAACAGCCGCACCGGACCCGTCGACCCGACGTTGCCGGAACCCTGCTCCTTGCCTTGACGAGCGGATCCGTCACCAAGCCGGACCTGTGTCACCATCGCGGATCGGCACGGCACTGCGATCACCCTGCACCTACGACCCCACGGTGAGCCACGATCCTCTCCGCCATGGTGAGCACCGTCACCTTGCTGGACCCGCCAATTGGACCATGGCGTCCGGCACTAAGGGACACGTAGGCCGAGCCCCTCCTGGCTCAGGACACTCGCACGCATGACACGAGACCTTGTTAGCCAAATCGAACCACCGGCGTTCCAAGAACGTCGGCGTGGCCGAGGACTACCCAAACCACCACCGTGATCCCGTTCCGGATTTACCTTGTGCCTTGGACATTGAGACCGTCGCCACTCTACTCATGTCACCGAAGGACACGAAGGACGTCGATCAACAAAGGAGAAGATCTCTGGAAGTCTTGCCTGATCGCCCCGACGCGCACCGACGCCCCGTCCAAGCTTCACCGTAGCTACCGTGCACACCGTTGGAACCCGGCCATGCCCTGCCACCTCCCAACCACTTGTTGCCACCTCCAGCCAGTCTCCGGCCAGCCACAGCCCCGCCCAGCCAGCCGTGACCAGCCCGCAGGAGGCCACGACTAGCCGCAACCAGCCGAAGCAAGCCATAGCAGGCCAGAAGGTACCAACAGCTGGCCCAGTGGAGCCGGGACGTGTAGAAGCAAGCCTCGTCACTTTCCTTTAACAATGGCCCTGTCAGACCTTGTGCCATAGCCCCGTTGCCACCTCTTGAGGCCCCATAGATAATGTTGGACGGTTGGAAAGCCAAAGTGATATACGACGCTGGACTATTGGACCCCTGCTCTTACTCCTTGTACATCTATCCATCATACTGTATCCTATCCTTACGATATGTCTGTTCATATATCTGTTGTACCCTGTCCTCACGATCTGTCTGTATCTAAATCTGTAATGCAGGATCCATCTATCATAATGCTATGGAATTGTGCTACTCCGCAGTTTTATAATAAGTCTTTTGAGTCGTGTCATTGGTTCTTATTGCTGGTTGCCATGTTGTTTGTCTGTGTGCCATGCCTTCGAGCCGGTTGTGTGATCGTATCTCGTTCGGACGTTGCGATCGCGGGATCTGTTCCGCCATGACCGTAACACCGAGTGTAACCTGCCCTCACGCTATCTCTCGCTGACTTTTCGTGCACCGACCCTCGTATGCTCGTACCCTGCTCGACCGCCGCATTCCTCTGATTCTTGCGGTGACAACCGCACCGCTATGGATCCGAGTAATGACTAAGTGCCAGTGCACCCAGGTCGTGGTACCCTACGAGTGACTTGCGCACTTGCGTCTTTTACATGTCGCTCTCTTCTGACGGCCCGTCTATTCCGTGGCGTGTGCATTGGAACGAGTAGACCACTACTATTTTATGCTTCTCGCTCTCTGTTCGTTTAGCCCGCTCTGTTCGATCAAGTCTTACTCACAGTGACTGGATCAAAGACCGGACTGACTCCTTTTGTTAGCGAAGCTATGGTCTATATCAAGATCTCAGACCTATGTAGGTCGACTCGGTCGACCGCTTAAAACCATCTTCACCGAAGATGTGACTGAGAATATAATATGGATATGCCTAGCTAACTTCTCTCTCTCTTTGATTCTTGGTGTTTAAACGCTTGTATGATTGTACCCGTTTGAATCACAGCCTTGGTACCCTACAAGTGGATTAAACACTCGCACTATTTTGTGCAGCATTTATTGTTGAAAATTCCTTGTTCTTTCCTTCTGATCGGCCGTCCTTCGATCCCCGTCTTCTCCGTGGCGTTCGGATCGGAAGATTGTGAGCCGTGGTGTTTACTATGGATTAGCTCCAGCCTAAACCATTTATTATAAAGCCATACTGGCTTGGCCGTGACATAAGCTTGTGCATAGCAAACCCCACTCTTGTTTCTTGGGCCTGATGAAATCGGACATACGCCGAGAGGGCTAAGCCGTGTACCTTTTATTATTTCTTTGCTGTTAATGGGTCTCCCCGCGTCCCGTCGTCTTTTGGTGAATTGGGTGTTTTATTGCCTTGTATTGCTTCGCGGAGTAGCCGTTTCCGGATTAGCGACGATCGGATCGAGCCCCGCTGGAAGAGAACGTGGACGTCGCAAGGACCCGCGGAATGGAGTCACCCTAGAGGAGGTGATCCAGCAGAATGACTACACTAACTGAGGAGTGCTCATACCACTACTTCCTCGACAACACAGGTGTCATGGCAGCACCTTCTTTTAGAGAATCCTATTAGACACTGCAAATCTAGAACTGCTAGCGCTTTATATTTACTTCTTTGCTAGTATATGATGCATGTTACTACCTAAGCCATTACTACCCCGCTTGCAACCACTCTACTATACCACCCGGCTTCGCGCTCACGCTCTTTTATACATATTTCTATCTACCTGTTTGCTTGCATGTTACATCACTATATTTATCTATTAACTCCACTCGCATTATATCTATGATGTGACGGTGGTGGTGAACCCCTGGGAATGGTTTGGCTTGGGATGCCGGACTGGTGGTATGTGAGCGTGCTGCGTGTGTCTTGGGTGTGTGGTGAGGGTCGAGTCGACCAAGTGGGATACACGACGAGCTGTGTAAGCAAGTCTTGCCGGGAGTTGCATCTGGGCATTCCCACGAGAGATACCTGTGGCGGGTAATAGCTTATGAGGTGGTTCCAGGATGTGCATTGAAGTCCCGTGAATGGAGGTGCCGTGGTGGCACGGGGAGAGTATCCCCTAAGAGGAGATGCCTGCTTGGTCAAACGTAGGAAGGACTAGCCCAGGTTCATGGGAATCCCTTACTGCTCACTCGCTTCTGATGGGCGGGAGACGGCTGGACTACTTGGTAGGGCGGTGCCACTACTGCTAGGTTGTAAGGTGATAGGGTGGGCGGTGGCGGATGCAGGAAGTTCCCGCACCGTTCTAGATGCGCTGTACCACTGATTGGGCCCGGTACTGCGTCTCCCAGTCTCAGCGTTTCGGCGTAGGGCCGAAGTTACCTAGGGCTGAGTGGTAGGGTGGCATCGACCTAGGCAAGCAAGCACCCGGAATTCTGCCTAGATGATTGTACAGCATCGATGATGGCTAATCTTGTGAGTGGTAAAACCTCTGCAGAGTGTATGGTTGATCGATCGATACATATGCCGATTCGTCGGCTATGGACCTTTCCTGTGAAGCTCTGTCTAGTGTAGAGAGCGATATTCTTTTCTCTCCCTGGTTGATGATTGTCCGGCAGTGTGCCTGATGCGGCAGTGTGCCGTTGAGGCAGGACCCGAGAGGGAGTTGGGCCTGTCGACTGAGCGTGAGGTGTGTGTGTGAGGTGGTGTATGGGTGGGATAGTGGAACTGGGATGGACTGATGGAGGGTGTGATATGGGTTAAAACTTGACAAACTATTATGATATTATTACTTGATACTGCCTTGCATGCGCTTAGGATGCAAACCACAGCCAAATATTAGGATCGCCAGATCCTTTGTTTCTCTTTTCCACTAAAGCTCATCGGTGCTGACCATGGCCTGCACATATCTGGCGGTGTGCAGGTTACCTGACTAACAGAGATATTGAGATAAGAAGCATTAGAAGGTCTCGTGCCTATGCTCAAGTTTGGTTCAGGAGATGAAGACTATGCTGCGCCAAGAATAACTCTGATGGCACCCGTGAAGGAGGAGCCTTCACTCGACGACGTATTCCACCAACTCTGATGACGACTAGATATGCTTCCGCTAGATTTACCCTGTAATAGGTGTCCACTCAGTTGATTTAATATTTTGTAAGTATTCTCGATGTATGACTATAATATCAACTGATATATGATAATGCGATGAGATCAATCTTTGGTTTTATCACATTATATCTTATTCTATGGATTTTCCCTTCGTGAAAAATCGAGGATGTTTCAACTTGCCCTACTTAAGATAAGCGCCTATCTATTCTCCCTCGAAGAAAGAACGATGTACCTTTTTTTTTTGAGCTAGCTCAGATTGGCCTGCCACTTCATGGTCTTGGAACCTTCAAGTGATATATATTCTTTCAACATATTTGATGCATATTGATAGGAGTCACATAATCATAGTCGATAAAAACAGCTGTAATCCTATCCAGAAAATTATCACATTAAGCCTCATTCTAGGGTAGTAGACTTCTACAGAAATCTCTAAACAGAGCCTTGGGTTTTACAAAATCATGGTTGCTGAGCGAAAAAATGGCATAAAATCTTCTCAAATCGTCAAATGTATAGGGAGTCGATCTAGTTCCTTATCTAACTTTGACAAAAAAAATTATGACCAGAAACTAAGTTGAGCATTAAAAATTATAATTTTCAATTGATCCCATTTAGTTGCGGGTGTACTGCTTGTGATAAAGTATACTTTCGCTGCAGCTATAGCCCTCACTTTGTAGGCCATTAATTTCAACATCTACATTCCAAATTACCTTTGAAGTGCTTGCCATATCTAAGACATCCGGGCTATCCTGAAGATTCAAATACATTAAAGAAGACACAATTCTGGTCCAATCTCTGAAGTTTTGCCCCACCAAATGTCTCCTAAATGAGATATTGAGAGGTGTAGTCCAAAAAATATTAGCCACAGTGTCTTTGTTCTTGCGGGCTTTGTTAAACAACGAAGGGAACATACATCGTATTTTTGTGCAGAGAGGCTACATGAAACTTATGTGCTTCAGTGTCTGGCCAGATTATGTAACACAAAATTCATATGCCTCACCAATAAGTCTAAAATATGCGAACTAATTACTCAGAATCAAACATAGATAAAAACAGTTGTTATCCTTATCCAGAAAATTTTCACAGTAAGCCTCATCTCTAGGTTAGGAGACTTCTGCAGAAATCTCTAAACACACAGCCTTCGGTTTGCCAACATCATGGCTGTTGAGCCAAAAATTGGCATAGTATTTTCAAATTTGTCAAATGTAGGAATTGATCTTATTCCTTATCTAACTTAATTTGCCCAGAAAATATGACCAGAAACTAAATTGAGAATTACAAATTATAATAGTTCAACTGATCCCATTTATTTGCGAATTACTGTGTACTTCTCTTTGTGGTTATCAAGTATACTTTCTCTGCAGCTATAGCCCTCACTCTCTGTAGGCCATTAATTTCAACATCTCACTAAATAACACATGCCCTTGCATAGTTAAGTAGAGTTGGGTCCAGAATATTATTTTCATTTGTTCAATATGATGTTTATGGGCCTTAACCTAGTTGTCCATCTTCGTTCTCTTCCTTTTTTTTTCTAATTCCACCTCAGCATCATCATCATCATCATTTTTTTTTAATCAAAAATCATCATCATAATGTAGCTCAGGTTAACAATGTTTTATTCAGGTTAACGTCATGGCTTCTTGGGTTAATAGAGTCATTGGGGGAAAAGGGAAGGCTATAGAAAATCAGAATTCAAAGATAGGAACGATTCCCTTTAATTTGCTCCAAAAAGCGACAAAGAGATTTGATGAGAAACTGATCATTGGAAGAGGAGGTTTTGGATACGTTTACTATGGAGTGTTGAAAGATGGTACCAAGGTCGCCGTGAAACGGAGGAACCCTGAGTCTAACCAAGGCGAGAAGGAATTCCAAGTGGAGATTGACCTATTGCTAAGGCTGAAGCACCCCAATTTGGTTTCTCTGGTTGGGTATTGTGATGAAAAGAAGGAAATGATCCTGGTCTACGAATACATGGAAAAAGGGACATTAACGAGCCATCTCTGCGGCTCTGATAAACCCCCACTCAGTTGGGAGCAGCGGTTGGAGGTTTGCGTGGGAGCAGCCAAGGGACTATACTACCTCCATACTAGTTCTCCAGATGGCATTATCCACAGAGACGTCAAGTCCAAAAACATCTTGCTTGATGAGAAGATCTGCGCTAAGGTTGGTGACTTTGGGGTATGCAGGAGTGGTCCTCAAAAGAGCAAAACTCATGTTACCACTCAAGTGATTGGTACCTTTGGGTATCTAGATCCTGAATATTACCAAACGCACCAGCTGACAGATAAGTCTGATGTCTACTCTTTTGCTGGCGTATTGCTTGAAGTGCTATGTGGACGACCAGTGATTGACGAAAAGCTTCCACCTAATGATGAGAAGGTGAGCTTGGTATATTGGGGAAAGAAAATGCTGGAGGAGGAACGGGTGGAAGAAATCGTTGATCAGAAAATTTCAGGCACAGTCCACCCACTTTCTCTGAAGATGTTTGGAGACATTGTATTGAATTGCCTGGCAGAGAAAAGGAAGGATCGTCCATCAATGGGGGAAGTACTCGAAGACCTGGAGCAGGAGCTGAAGTGCGCCCGTACTGGGACTGGGAGTGAGGGCATCGCTGCAGCTGGAAACTTAGATGAGTCCGAACATGACGTCTCTTCTCGGCTAACCAGGCCAAGGAATGGCAAAGCTTTGACACGATCTGAAGGTAAAACTTATGCTAGAACTTCAGTCGTACCTTATGATCCTTCCGCCCCATCGACGAGCGCAGGGTTCCGATGGTATCGTGGTAACATCCTTGAGAGCATAAATGAAGCTGGAAACTCGTATGGTTCTCATCCTGACACGATGTCTAGGTAAAGTTTACGAGATATATGATCTGTAATTTCCTTTTGTCTTGTCTTGTAGTCGTATAGTTGCTGGTGCTTGTAATTTGTCTTGTTTGAATTTGTTGCTGGCTAAATGCCGGATCTGTGAACCTTAAATGGTGCAGCTTGTTCAAAAAAAAATAAAAAAAAATGGTGCAGCTGTGCACCACAACCACATATATAGCCTGACATGTGTTGCTTTCTTCGGTTCTTGTGGTACAGTATGTTAGTACAATTTTCATGTATGTCTTGCCAGGTGATGGCATGCTTAACTAGAAATATTTGGACGTGATTATCTCCAAGCCTATTCTGTGAATTGTTCGAATTACACATTGACACCAGTTTTCTATCACGAATGCTGCATTCATGTGAAAAGTAAATATCAGCGATTTTTGTACCCTTGAATCGAAATCGGAGTTCTCGACACACAACGATGGAACATATTTAAGAGAAAGCAGTAGCAGGCAGAGCGATGGGTGGACAGATCAGACTTCAGAGCCTGTTCTTTTCACGTACGAGACGTACGCTACTACATGCTAACAGATCAGAGCCTGATTGCATTCCATTAATGAAGCAACCTCCATGACAGGCTTTGAAGGCCAAGAAGACGATGGCCTCGCTGCTTTGCTTTGGTATGGTTCTCATTTTGTTGCAACAATAGCAACAACCCAAACTAATGTTTCAGCTTCGTTAGAACACAATCCAATGTTTCAGGTTCCTCAGAAGTCAGGACAACCATACTTGTGCCTATGTTTATTTGAGGGAAACAGGAGGGGCACGCCCCTACATACTGGAAATAAATTAAACGACCACAATGCCCAGTTTCAGAACAAGTATACAGAAGAAAAAGTCCGTTTACTTGAGAACCCCGTTGATGAGGTCGGTAAAACTTCAAAAGCAATCAGCGAACCAGCCGCCACGTGTTTAAGATGTCCTGATTGTCTTGTCAGGTTGTGGACCCAAAATCAGAGAGATTATTTTTTCAGGCACTGGGAACGAATCTGAACAAGTCCTTGATGCCCTTTGTCAGATGGAAACACTGTGAGAAGAAGGCAAGCAAAGGAAAATATAAGCAACTTGGTCGACGTCTTGATGAGGAAAAATCATGTATCTGCAGACTGCAGTGACCGAGAGGAAGACGAGAACAATCCTGACAGCGAATACCTACTGCACAGAGATATATAGCAAACATAACGATGGTTCTCAAGAGGAGAGACTAACATTATTAAGTTGCCTGAAAGTTTTGATCAGGGTTAAGTTTCCCCCACGTGCCAAGCTGGGAATTCCCCAAGTGACCAACTGATCGAGCAGCGATGGCAGGTATGAGGTTGAGACGCTGGGCAGGGCAGTGCAGGCCACGTATAATCTGTTCTGTTGCCAGGATCAGAGAAGAGAATGCAGAGAGGTACGGTGGCCCTGCGCGATGCCAGTGCGACCGGCCCGCCCGCTCCAACCGCACGGCTAGCTCCATCACCAGACAGATGTACTTACTCCCTCTGTCTCTAAATAAATTATTTTTTGACTTTTAAATTTCATGTTTCACCGTTTGTTTTATTCAAAAATTTATATAAATATTATTTATTTTGTCATAACTTAGTCTATTATTAGAGATACTTTACTAATAATTTATTTATTTTATTATTTATATAAAATTTTTAAATAAGATGAACTGTCAAACGTGAAGTCCGAGAGTTAAAGAAACTAACTTATTCACAGACGGAGTGAGTATACCGTAGCAATCCATTCCCTGCTGCAGGACTGCAGGTGCAGCTTTCGTCTCTGTTGAGCTGAGTACCTGAAAGAACTGCTCGACTTTTGTGACTCCTTTGTGTGGACAAGGATTCCTCTCCGGTGGAAAAAAAAAAAGGGTCTAATTTACTTCCCTCCACTAGCGGTGCCATCTAATTTTGCTCCGAGAATTAGTTTTTTTTAAGCTCATCTGGACTTTTAAAATCGTTTGCTTTTCCACCATGTGTAGTACATGGTTTTGCTGATATGACGCCATGTCGGCGGGATAATTGGACTAAGTTCAAAGATTAGAGAGGTATATGTCGGGTACCAAAGTATGGGATACCCAATTTTGATATAAAAACACATATTTCTAACGCGGTCTAGCCCAGGCAAAGTCAGTGGAAACCCGCGAAGGCCGCGCCTACGGAGACCCATGATGACGCTGCATCAACGGTAGCCTATCCTCAGGAAAGCGGCACCCTCGGGCGCCAATTTTCCGATTCGCCTGAGCCTCCCCGAGAGAGCTCGGGAAAGCGGTACCCTCGGGCGCCGATTCTCCGATTCGCCCGAGCCTTCTCGAGAGAGCTCGGGAAAACGGCACCCTCGGGCGCCGTTTCTCCGATTCGCCCGAGCCTCCCCGAGAGAGCTCGGGAAAACGGCACATTCGCCCGAGCTCCCCCATCGCCCTCGAGCGCAATCTTTCTGAAGCATCCAATGCACAATTGACGTCAGCGGAGCAATTTTGGACCACAAGGGATCTCTTTGACCGCTTTACAAGTACTGTCCCGTCAGGCAAAGATTCTCGTCGCGACTGTGCTTCGCACGCGCACGACAGCCATACCACCTGTCAGGACTTCCCTGGCGACGGAAATGATGGATCCACTACGGCCATATCCTCTCCAATATGGTCTACGGTGCTCCGCCCTGTTTTGCGCCAGGATCTACCAACTACGACTACGACAGTTCAAGCGTCTGACGAACGGGTTACGCAAGAACGGGAAAAGCACCGACAGCACTGTCCGCTTGAAAGGACGAGCACGTCTTCCATCCGGGCCCACCTGACCCTCGGGAAACATTGTCTGAAAGCCGAAAATGCGCCAGAGGGAAGGTGTCGCCCTGCTCCGTTCCACCACGCCTCCAAGAGTCCCGAGACTCGGGAGACAACGTCACGAGGTGACCCATCCTCTTGTCACATCGTGCAGGAGGACAGCCATCGGGTGTGACACTACGCCACGCCGTAATCACGACGACTATTGCCGCCTTGGAACTCACCAAGATCATACGAACCGCTACAGCCATACCCCTGGAACGCGGAGACAAGACCGTGACCGACGACAGTCAACAGTGACAACAACTCCCAAGTGTAACATGCATAGCAATGTACGCGCTGCCCTCACCCCTCCCTTGTGATTATAAAAGGGAGAGCAGAGGTCAGCCTTAGAACAAGCGCTCACACACACCCCACTTCACCACACGCAACTTCAAGCTACTATCACCAAACTTGTACACACTTACACGCACACAAGAGACTTTGGAGCACTTCCCTCTCTCGCTTAGCTTATAACCCCTACTACAAGCACCCCGGTGCAAGGCAACACGATCCACCTCTCCACTGGACGTAGGGCCCTCTTGGCCTGAACCAGTATAACCTCTGTGTTCCTCCTTGCACACCATCCGAAACCTCAACCGCAAAACACAAATTCACTAGCCGGTGTTAGCACCCGCTAAAACTAGCACCGACAGTTGGCGCACCAGGTAGGGGCCTTTTGCGTGTTGACTCAGGTTCTGGATGGCTGACAGCTCCACTACGCTTCCTGCTGGCGCGGTGCTCCGGTTCGAGAGTCTTGAGTTCGTGGTCACCGGCCAAGGGCTTGAGATGAACCTGTGCCCGACCGAGCCCCGCATCGTCATCGTCCTAACTCTGGCCCATCAGGCGGCTGGGGAAGGGACCACGGCGACGCTTCCGCCTGTCCCAGAGGACGAGGCGAACGCCGCACGCCACCCCCGGCGGACCAGGAGGAGGCGCAACCGCGCCAACCTGCCCCTGGTCACGGGAAGCACGGCCAACCAGGTGCCCCCAGCAGGGGGACGCCGACTCTGCACCGGCCGCCACCCGGACATCTCCAGCGCCGGCGGCCGCACACCCGCCAACCGCCCGAAGGCCGGGCGAGGGCGGGATCGCGGCGTCGACAGGACTCTCTCTCCGCCCTCATTGGGGGAGGGGGATGGCGCCGCCATCTCTCTTCAGGCTCCAAAGCGCTGTGGACGCCCACGTCCACGCAGTCCGTGCTTTGCTGCGCGACTTGGTGGAGACACCTGTCCATCGCCTTGAGCGTCTGGACGACCTCATGGGCGACCACGTGGCTTCCCCACCATCTTCTCCCGGGAGCAGTCCCAGGGCGAATGGCGGAAGGGAGACAGACTCCACTGACAGTCTCACTCCCCGAGAATACTCGGAGGAGTGGGATCGTTATGGTCGGGCCTCATCGTCACGGCGGGGCCTCAGCGATGACGACCCCAACGACTCATGGAAGGACGCCCCGAGCACCCCAACGACTCATGGGAGGACGCCCCGAGCATCGTCAATGACTCCGACCAGTCCTACATCGACCCCGCTCGGGAGTGCTACCACTTGGTGCACCCCGACGACGGACGGGTGGAGGACGTCCATTCGGGAGATGACAACGAAGTACCTCCTCCGCTCCAGCCACAGCTTCAGCAACACACTCCACCTCCGGTGACTCTGCGGCCTGCACGGTCAGCTCCGCCGCAGGACCCGGGGGCTGGGACGTCTCGTCCCACGCACCAATCTCCGCCGCAGGACCCAGCTGCGAGCCGCGCTCGAGCGCGAGGAGCAGCAGGGCACCGGCGGAGCAGCTCGTCGCCGAGCCCGGGACGTTCAGGCTCATATCATCGCCGACGATGGAGCCGGGACACCAGGAGCCCCGCCTCGAGCAAGCTGCAAGCTCACAAAGACGGTAATGCTGCTCCGGAGCATGCCCGAGCCCTCCACCGAGGAGGCGCGACAGCTCAGGAACCAGCTCAAGGATCTCCTGGAGGACATAGCCGTCCTCCAGGCGGAGAGTTCAGCGTCACGCCATCGTGGCGCTGAAAGTCACCAACGTGGCAGAGCGGCGCGCCACGAGCGAGAGACCTCGGTGCATCCCGAGGTCCCAAGGGCTCCGTCGGTTCACCAACGGCTTGGCAAGGACGTTGACGTCCGAGCCATCCTTCAAGCCCGCGGTCGGCGGAAGACTGATGGAGCCACACGAGGCTACAACGTCCATCGGGGTGGGCGCTACGACTCGGATGAGGACCGCGAGCCCTCACCCGAGCCCCCGGGTCCTCGCGTCTTCAGCGAGGCCATCCGAAGGGCCAGATTCCCGCCCCGGTTCCGACAGCCGGCCAACATAGCCAAGTATTCGGGGGAAACCAACCCCGAACTGTGGCTAGCGGACTATCGTTTTGCGTGCCAGCTTGGTGGTGCGCAGGATGATCTCATCATCATCCGCAACCTACCCTTGTTCCTCGCCAACTCTGCAAGAGCCTGGTTGGAACATCTCCCTCCCGCGATTGATCTTTGACTGGAGCGATCTGGTCAAGATCTTCGTAGGGAACTTCTAGGGCACGTACGTGCACCCTAGCAATTCCTGGGATCTCAGAAGCTGCAAATAGAAGCCGGGCAAGTCCCTCAGAGACTACATCCGGCGATTCTCCAAGCAGTATAATGAGATGCCCTAGGTCGCCGACTCCGACGTCGTCAGAGCATTCGCTGCAGGAACTTCCTACAAAGAGCTCGTTCATGAGCTGGGACGTCAGACCCCCAGCAATGTCTCCGAACTCATGAAGATTGAAACCAGCTTCGCCTCGGGGGACGAGGTGGTAGGAGCACTCTTCTCCGACCCCAAGGGCAAACGGAAGGAGGAGGCCCTCGGGGGCACCTCCTCCCGAGGCCCAAACAGCAAGAAGAAGAAAGGGAAGGGAAAGGCCCCCTCCGCAACGACTCCCTCGTGGCAACCACTGAGCCCAAGGGAGCATGACCCCCTCGGGGTCGTTTCGATGAGATGCTCAACAAACGATGCCCTTACCACCAGGGTCCGGTGCATCACACGCTTGGGCAGTGTGTGATGCTCAAGAAGCACTACGGCCGGCAGGCGTTCAAGGACGACGCCGGTAAAAAGCATGCCAAGGGCTAGGAGGACAAGGACGGGAAGGACGATGAGTTCCCGCCCATCAACAAGTGCCTCATGATCTTCGGTGGGACCAGGACCGCTCCTACGCCGCGACAGCGAAAGCGCGAACGTTGGGAGGTCTACTCCGTTGGACCAGCAATACCACGTTTTCTCAACTGGTCCCTCGACGCCATCACCTTCAGCAGGGACGATCACCCGGACTACGTCCCATCGCCGGGGCGTTACCCACTCGTTGTCGACCCTGTCGTCGGCAACACGAGGCTCACCAAAGTCCTCATACACAGAGGTAGCGGACTCAACATTCTCTACGCTGATACCCTTGACTTGATGGGGATCAGCCGCTCGCTCCTCCGGGCCACGACGTCCCCGTACCACGGGATAGTGCCCGGGAAGAGCGTGCAACCCCTCGGGCAGATCAACCTGCCCGTCTACTTCGGGACTCCTGACAACTTCAGGTAGGAAGTCCTGACGTTTGAAATGGTGGGCTTCCACGACACCTACTACGCCATCCTCGGGAGGCCATGCTACGCCAAATTCATGGCGGTCCCGAACTACACCTTCCTCAAGATCAAGATGCCGGGGCCAAAGGGGGTGATCACCATCGGCGCTTCCTACCAGCACGTGTACCAGTGCGACGTCGAGTGCTGCGAGTACGCCAGCGCGCTGGTGGAGTCTGAGGCCCTCATTGCCAACCTCGAGAATATGGCAAAGGAGGTCCCCGACCCCAAGAAGGCCACGGGCACCTTTGAGCCCGTTGAGGCGGTGAAGGAGGTGCCCCTCAACCTGAGCTCCCCCAACGGCAAGGTGCTGAAGATCAGCACCACCCTTGACCTGAAATAGGAGGCCGTGTCGTCGACTTCCTCCGCAAGCACGGCAACGTGTTTGCTTGGAGTCCCACGGATATGCCAGGCATCCCGAGGGAGGTCGCCGAGCACTCCTTGGACATCCGGGCCGGGTTCAAGCCGGTGAAGCAGCGCCTGCGCCGATTCGATGAGGAGAAGCGTCGGGCCATCGGGGAGGAGGTGCAGAAGCTTTTGGTGGCCGGATTCATCAAGGAGGTCTTCCATCCATAGTGGTTAGCTAATCCTGTTTTGGTTAAGAAGAAAAATGAAAAATGGAGAATGTGTGTCGATTACACTAGTTTAAATAAAGCCTGTCCTAAGTATCCATTTCTATTACCTCGCATTGATCAAATAGTTGATTCCACCGCTGGCTACGAACAACTTTGCTTTCTTGATGCATATTCCGGTTACCATCAGATTCGCATGAAAGAGTCCGACGAATTAGCGACTTCTTTCATCACTCCTTTTGGCACATATTGTTACGTAACCATGCCATTTGGCCTCAAAAACGCAGGAGTGACTTACCAGCGCTGCATGCTCAAAGTTTTTGGGGATTTCATCGGGCGAACCGTTGAGGCTTACGTAGACGATTAGCGATAAAATCTAGGAAGGTGGGCGACTTAGTAGCCGACCTAGAAGAGGCGTTCGAATGCCTCAAGAAGCGGAACATAAAGCTAAACCCCGAGAAGTGCGTTTTCGGGGTCCCTCGGGGCATGCTCCTCGGGTTCATCGTTTCCGAGCGTGGCATCGAAGCCAACCCAGAAAAGATATCGGCCATCACACAGATGGGTCCGATTCGAAACCTTAAGGGTGTGTAAAAGCTCATGGGATGTCTCGCGGCCTTGAGTCAATTCATTTCAAGGCTCGGCGAGAAGGGACTTCCCTTGTATCGATTGCTAAAGAAAAGTGAGCACTTTACCTGGACCACCGAGGCCCAGGAAGCCCTCAAAGTCTTAAGGCTCTACTTTCGAAAGCATCGGTTCTCGTGCCCCCTATGAAAGAGGAGAATCTCTTGCTATATGTCGCTGCTACTAACCAAGTTGTCAGTGCAGCGATCGTCGTAGAACGGCAAGAAGAAGGGTACGCGTTACCGGTACAGTGGCCGGTCTACTTCGTCAGTGAGGTCTTGTCTGAAACCAAGACACGCTACCCTCAGATCTAGAAGCTGGTGTACACAATCGTCCTTACTCGGCGCAAGTTGCGGCATTACTTCGAATCGCATCCCGTGACTGTGGTGTCATCCTTCCCCCTCGGGGAGGTGATCCAGAATTGGGAAACCACGGGGAGAATCACTAAGTGGGCAATTGAGCTCATGGGGGACGGCATCACCTATGCACCTCGCATGGCGATTAAGTCCCAGGTGTTGGCGGACTTCGTGGCAGAGTGGACCGAAACACAACTGCCACCGCTATCGACTCAGAAAGAATGTTGGGTCATGTACTTCGACGGGTCAATGATGAAGAATGGTGCCAGCGCAGGCATAGTTTTCGTCTCACCCTTTGGGGTTAGACTCAAGTACTTGTTGCGGCTACACTTCGCCGCCTCCAACAACGTAGCGGAGTACGAGGCACTCGTCAACGGGCTCCACATCGCTGTCGAGCTGGGAATCAAGCGCCTCAAAGTTCGAGGAGACTCCCAGTTCGTTGTGGATCAGGTGATGAAAGAGTCGACGTGCCACAACCCCAGGATGGCCGCTTACTGCAAGCTAGTGCGTCTTCTGGAGGAAAAATTCGACGGCCTCGAGCTCAACCACGTCGCACGAAGGTACAACGAAGAGGCCGACGAGTTGGCGAAAATCGCATCCGAAAGGACTACGGTCCCGACGGGCGTGTTCGCCAACAACCTCTACAAGCCGTCGATCGATAGCAGCCCCTCGGGAAAAGAAGAGAGCCCCGTGACCAAGGCCGAAGACGATGACAACAACGAAGCCGAGGCAATGGAAATCGACGCTGAGGCAACCGAAGACGAAGCCGAGATGGACGATGATGAGCCAGACTGGCGCGAGTCGCTGGTCAGCTGGCTTGTTCGAGGAGTCTTACCCTCGGACAAAACCAGAGCACGACGGCTGGCACGCAAAGCTAAGTCTTTCACGATGATCGACGGTGACCTCTATCGACGGAGTCCCTCGGGAGTCCTCCAGCGCTGCATCCCCTTCAGTCAGGGCAAGCGCCTAGTCGAAGAGATACATGCTGGAGCTTGCGGCCATCACGCTGCCCCAAGGACGCTCGTCGGCAACGCCTTTCGACAAGGTTTCTACTGGCCAACCGCCGTGGCCGATGCTACCGAGGTGGTACGCTCCTGCGAGGGATGCCAATACTACGCTCGGTAGACGCATCTCCTGGCCCAACCTCTCCAGACGATTCCCCTCACTTGGCCTTTTGCCGTGTGGGGACTGGATCTTGTTGGGCCCCTCAAGAGGTCGCCAGAGGCTTCACCCACTTACTTGTTGCCATCGACAAGTTCTCTAAGTGGATCGAAGCTCGGTCGATTGCCCAAATCAGCTCGGCGCAAGCGGTGTTATTCTTCACCGACATTGTCCATCGGTTTGGTGTCCCGAACTCCATCATCACTGACAACGGCACGCTGTTCACCGAAAGAAATTTCTGGCCTTCTGCGACGAGTACCACATTCGACTGGACTAGGCGTCGGTAGCCCACCCAAGAACGAACGGCCAAGTAGAATGTGCCAATGGCATGATTCTCCAAGGCCTTAAGCCAAGAATCTTCAACAGATTGAATAAGTTCGGCAAGAGGTGGCTGGCCGAGCTCCTGGCAGTTATATGGAGCCTAAGGACTACGCCAAGCCGAGCCACGGGCTTCACGCCCTTCTTCCTGGTGTACGGTGCCGAAGCTGTCCTCCCCACGGATTTGGAGTACGGCGCCCCGAGGGTCCAAGCCTACGATGAACAGGGCAATCAGACTTTCCGCGAAGACGCGTTGGACCAAGTCGATGAGGCTCGAGACATGGCTTTTCTACACTCGGCCAAGTACCAGTAGACCTTGCGAAGGTACCACGCTCGGCGCATTCGAGGCCGAGCCTTCAGCGTAGGCAACCTGGTATTGCGGCTCAGGCAGGACAACAAGGGGCGCCACAAGCTCACACCACCGTGGGAAGAGCCGTTTGTCATCGCCGAGGTGCTGTGTCCCGGCACGTACAAGCACACAAACGAGAAGGGTGTAACACCCCTGGTGTTACATTAACTAAAACCTGCCACGTCATCATGATCGAATGCAAATCATTCCGCATTTAACTCTGTTAAAATGCATCAACTAAAATAAATTTTATTCTTGCATGTGATTGTGCATAGGTGCTTTAGAGTGATTTGATTTTATACATGTTTGTTTGTGTGTATTTATTCAAATCCCATTGGAAATTAAAAACAAAATCATTTTGAAACCCTAAATCGGACCCAAAACCCTAATTTAAAAACTAAATAGAGTTAGAGGTTGGGACTTAAACAAAAGTTGTAAATCCTTAAAAGTTGAGCAACTTCTATTTGGAGCAATTTTGAAGTTATTAAAAAGAATTTCGAATAAAACCCAAATTTATGCTTTAAAGTTTAAATTTGAAATACAAATTCTAAAACTAGCAAGAATCTGGTGATAGTTCCTTAATAGAAGTTTTAGCCCTTTCATAATGGAATAACTTTCATTTTTGGATATTTGAAAGTTAGTGAGTGGATTTTTAAATTAAACCCTAATTAGGGTTTTGAAATTCAAATTTGAAGTGATATTTCAAAAATTATCAGGAATCTGACCAAACTCATTTAATGAAAGTTGTAAATCTTGACAAATAGAACAACTTTTATATTTGGATATTTTCAAGTTATTGAGAAAAATTTTGAGAATTTGTCTAGATTTGAAATGGAATTCAAAATCCACTTTTACCCCCTTTTGAATTATTCAAAATCCATTCAAAATTTGAATATGGCCCAAAAGGCAAAGTTGTTCAAATTGAAATTTTATACAACTCTTATTAAGGTGATTTTTCTGGTTACTAGGTAAAATAAAAAGTAATTTCGAGAAAACAGTAAAAAGGAGTAAAGACTGCTGCAGTGCTCGACATGTCTCCTCTGTTCGTGCACAGGAGCCGACCGCACCGCCGCGTGGTACCGCCGTCCTCGCTGTCGGTCGCGCGTCCGCCGGGGGAGGGTCGAGCTCGTGGGGGTCCCGGCCACGTTTGGCGCCGCTATTCCCCTAAAAATAGAGCCCGAAGCCCACCGTTTTCCTCCTGTTTCCTCCTTTGCCGTCGTCGACTACTCCTCGGTCGCCGGCGAAATCCGCCGCCGCTGCTCCACCCTCACCCACTACATCTCGTTGCTAGTTACGCCACGTGCTTGCGCGTCGATTGAGCCAATCCGTGTCGTGCTTGGTTACCAGTGCCGCTGCGCAGCTGCTTCTTCCTCCCTGCCGGCGTGAGCGCCGTCGTGTTCGGTTCGCTGCGGCCAGCTCGGTCTGGTGATGTTTTCTCTCTCCCTTTCCATGGTTCTTGCTTCTTTCAGACTCCTTGGAGCTTACCGTGAAGACCGTTACTCGTTTCTTTCACAAGGATCGTCGGAACGGAGGTTCGTCGTTGTGTTCACGCCGCCGAAGGTCCTGTCACCGTCAACGACCAGCCTACGAACCCTCTTCGCCACCACCGAAGCGTCAAGCATGGTCCGGTGAGCTTCTGCATGCTTCAGATGTAATCGGTTAGGGTCGGGGAGGTCTTTAGCCGTCGGAACGCGTCACGCCGCCGCGAGCTCGTTCGTCGGAGCCACCATAGCCGCCACCGCAGGCTCGGCTGAGCGAGCTACATAGAACTGAGCCCCTAGATAGATTCGCCATCGCCTGAGTAACTCCGTGGTGTTATTGTCTTCGCCGGAGCGTCACGGGTAGCGGGCCGTCGCGGCTAGAGCCGCTGCGCGCGCTGGAGTGCGCGAGTGGGAGGAGGGAGAGAGAACTGAGGCGTGGGGACCGCCGATCAGCGACTCTGTGAGAGGGAGGAGGGCGCAGCGGGAGGTGGGCCGTGCTCGGTCGTGCTGCGCCGGCCCAGGAGCGCGGGTGAAAGCCTGGGGAGGAGGGAGGACGAGCGCAGGCCGACTGGGCCAGGCTGCCCCTTGCTAGGCCGTCCCGGGCCAAAAAGGCGTTTTTTTTCTATTTTCATTCAATTAAATCGGTTTTTCCCATTTCCTGTGAATAAGAATAGTATTGAACTTTGTTATTTTTGTAAGGGTAGATATATTGCAATCAAAATTAGGAAATAAATTGTGGGTACTCTCTGTGATAGGATTAATGCACATAAAATATTAAATAATAATTTCTAGTAATTTCTGTAGGAACTAAAAATGCCTTTTAATTGATAAATGTAACTTTAATGAATTTTGATAAATTCTATGTTTACCCGAAAATATGAAATTTATTTTGGTACTGTTTTAGGCTGAGAGCTAGCTTTAGAAAAAGTTTGGGCCCATATGGAGATAATTTATTTATTTATTATTTTATGCTCCATTAATTGATTAATAAAATAAATAAGGAACCCTAATCCTTTTAGTTTTGTGTGACTTTGGAATTGATTGAAGACCCTGGGTCATTCATTATAGTGATCCTCGGCACTTTAATTGTTGTGTTACAGTAGAAGTTGAACAAGTTGTGCAGCGGCTTTCTATGATTATTAAAATGGTCAATAAAAATGAAATGAGAAAACACTCTTATGCCTTGAGAGAAATGTTTTGCAACTTCACCGTGAAGGAAAGTTGTACTCAAGGTTGTTAATTAAATGTTTGTCCTACATTTTCCATTCATGTCATTCCGCACCATGTAAGCATGCATCATTATTTTACGTGTAGAGATCGGGTTCTCGAAAGGATTTCTTGATTGCTCCCCGACGGAAGAATTATTAGTCGAGAGAAGTCAAGTGGATTTCTCTGGTTTTCTGGCGGAAGTGACAGACCAAGCCCCGGTGCATTCAGCCCTCTCCTTGTGATTTGAAAAATATTTATAACTTGAGTTAATCTATTGCATTAAGCTAGGAGTTGTTTGATAACCCAATTGCTGCATTACCAACCTTGACCACTGAAAAATCTAGAACCCATTTCAAAATAAAATGTATGAAATGCTTAGCCCTGCTTGAATAAATTAGATTTGCATAAAATGCTATTTTTGAGCTGTGTGATATATATGCTAATGATTAATTCATGAAAAAGGAATTGGTAAATTCTCGTTCGGTGGCTGTGCACCTGATCAGTACATTGTCACCAACGAGAAGGGATTTTCTTGCTCGGTGGTTGTGAATTTGGGTTAGAGTCCCAATGCTTGACCACCGGCGGAAAAGGGATGTGAAAACCGTTCGGACACTTGTACTTGGGTTAGAGTCCCAATGCAATGTCGTCGGCAGAAAAAGAATTAGGGACCGTTCGTTGTAGGCCTGCTGTGACCAAGACTTTGCAACTAGCCACATACTACGGAAAGCCCTAACTCCGGTGGCTCTACTACTTGAACCGACAACCACGCACTGGGAGTGGAGAGGTGGCGAGAGTAGCGTGTACCCTCGTGGCCGGCGTGCCTGGAGAGGAGAGGAGTACTGTGCTCTCGGGTGGCGCAGGACCGGTTCAGGGGAAGAAAAGCCGTGATAGGCGGGGTTGGTATATGCAAGCTTAAGTGCTACATATGCAGTGTGGATAGGGATCCCCAGCTGGGTACGAATCGATTCGAATCGTCGTTGCTCCTCGGGTATGGAGACTTGATCCTTTGACCTACAATTGAAAAGTGGTCCGGAACTAGGTGTTTTTGAGAATAATTAATAATTTGAAAGTACGATGATACATGAGAATGAATTTGGAATTATGGATTATGATTAAAATAAGATTGAGTTAAAATATTGAAATAGGATAGTAATGCTTTTCTGCAAAACTCTTTGACTCTTGCTCAAGCCTTACCTTGACTCCCTTTAGCCTGCATTCCTGAGTCTCATTTCTTTTTTTTAGTCGGGTAAGTCTTGCGGAGTACCCCAGTACTCAGGGTTTGTTAACCCTTGTTGCAGGTAAGACGAGTGTACAGTTCGGCTTGGGGCCGTGTTGGTTGACGGATCGCACATGATCAAGAATGTGTGTATGATATAACCCTTGGCCAAGGGTATAGTTGTACGTCGATTATTCACTACGAAACTCTGGTTCGGGCTAATGTAATCTATATTTTAAACCTATGACTATGTAATACTTCCGCACTCTTTACTCTGATTCATTTTATTTGTGTAAACTATCGTACTACGGCAATGCTTACAATGAGATCCTCGGGAAGCTAGGGTTTCCTAGGGAACCTGGCAGGCCATCTAGGTCAAGGGAAACTCGTGTGGACTGATCGTGGATCCTTAGGGACGATGACGGTGCACGTGGGCCCTATGATTGAGGCGGGTCTGTCACAAAGGGCGAGGTCTACAGCAACGCTTGGAATATTGAACAGCTACGTCGCTTCTATGCTTAAGATTCTGAGCATTGTAATGTTCGTTAATCTTGAAATCAATAAAAAGGACCCGCTTTCTTCTCTTTATGATTTTAATATTCTAGCCCGAGTCTACCCTCAGAGCAAACGAGCGTATCTTTTTTCCACGCACTAGAGCGAGGCTCGGCCTTACCTCTGGTAAGGCCAATACTCCCTCAGGGGCTAGCACGGGGAAACCCCTGGACTCCTCCGAGCCTCAACGAAAATCGAAACTCAAAATTTCAAAACGCGTTGAAATTTTCTGCCTCCCGAACGTCCTTCTCGCCTAAACCAAGCACAAACTTTTAAAACTCGGAAGAGCGCAGGAGGCCCCAGAGGGCAGAGCCGGCCAAGCCATGAGACCGCCTACGCTCTAGGGCTATGGCACCTCCACTCACCACTCTTCGCCCGAAGGCCGACTCGCGCTCAGAAGAGAACTAATAGGTTCAGTGCTCGGCAAAGGAAGAATGCTCGGATAGACACGACTAAACTTTTCTTTTCAAGCTTTCCCTTCGCCAAATGCCCTAGGACTATGGTCAAGTCTACGCCGCTAAAGCTACGACGCCCAGAAAAAAGTCCTCCGAGGCTCGATAGCCCGGGCTCAGGATCGGCAAGGGAAACACTTGAAGGAAAATTGAAAAACAAGCAACGAATATTTACATAAATATGGCCACGAAGGGCCGCATGTTTGTTTTTCATGAAGTTTTCTTCCTAAAACGGGCTTGATGGCCCAGCTCTCTCTCTCTCTCTCTTAATTAAGGTTTAAGGGGGAGCTCCACGTCATCCTGGAAGAGGCTCGCCAACGCTTCTCCAGGGGCCTTCATCGAATCGACCAGCGCCAGGAGCTCATCGTCTTCAGCCTCGAGGAAGCCCTCGCTGACGGGTCCTGTGTCGAAGTTCCCATAATGGGACTTCACCACTGCCAGCGTCTTCTGGACGGTCGGCAGCAGAGCCTCCTTGAGCTGGACGCCGACGCGGCCGTGAAGCGCCTCCAGCCGGCTCCGGAGCAAGCTCCCCGAGGGTTCCCCTCCGGGCTCTCCTCCGGCACCGAGGAAGTCATACAGCGTGCGTGCCACCCTCTGCAGCTCCTGGTGGTCGGCGACTTCACCGTTGTAAGCCGCCTGCAGGACTGTGGTGATAGAACGAGAAGGTAAGACAGAAACTCCGAGCGACGAACACCCAAGGTAAAACGAGACGAGTAATACGACAGAACACATACCGTTGGCCTCCTCCTCAGCCTTCTGAGCCTCCTCTCGGACCGAGTCCACTGAGGCGACGGCCTCAGTCAGAGCCGCCTGAGTCTGACTTAGGACCTTGGCCAAGACTTCGGCGGTGGAGGCTTTCTCAGCCGCGAGCTTCTGGGCGGCGTCGCGTTCCCTGGTCGCCTCGGCCAAGACGCTCTCTAGCTCCTGCGCCCGCTTCGCCGAGGCGGCAGCCCAACTCTCTGCCTCCGCGACCTCCGCCTTCATGATGGTGCAGTCGACGCGCACTTCGGCGAGTTTGGCGGTCACGAAGGCGAGCTCGTCTTGGGCGCAGGCGAGGGCCTTCCCCTTGATATCCAGCTGCTTCCAGAGCTCGAGCCCGCGGCAAACAAAACTGGACTTGTCCCGGTGAGGTCCTAGAAGAGGGAAAGGACAACAACGGTCAAGGCACTCACATATGTATGCGGACGAAGCCGCGGGACATATCCGACAAACACGAAGGCTTACCTGCAGCTACGCAGGGAGCTCCGTTTCAAGGGCGTTGGCAATCGCCCGGAGACCCGTCACCAAATTCGGCCCGAGTTCCTGGATGGCGTCCCACTTGGAGGCCTCGAGGTCGTCCCGGAGCGAGAAGACGGGCGGCGCTTGAGGGTCCGCACGGTTCGTCCACTCGATCCGGGACACGGTCAACTTTCGGGACGGGGGCTGCCGCAGCGCCACCGCCCAGGGGCTCTCCTTGCGAGGGGCTTCCATGACAACGTCCATCGCTGCCGCACCCGCAATATCTGGCCCCGTAGAGGCAGCTTCGACCGATGCTCCTGAAGCGTTCCCAGCGGTGAAGATGGGGCCTCGGAGGTCGACGCCCGAATGGCCCCCACGACGGTGGCCGAAGCAACAGACGCGGTGATGGTGGCTGCAGACGGAGTGACTCCCCCCGAAGAGGATCCCTCGGACGCCGTTCCAAGGCCCGCGGGAGGAGGGACCTCCTGGTCCAGCGACCGGGCGCCTCTCCCGGCGGTGCCGCCGCCCTGCGCCTTGAGGACCTTCAGGTGCGAAACCTAGAGGTCCGACCCCGGGCGCTTCCTAGAATGAGAAACGCAAAGACGGGCGTTCATGAAATGAGAACAAAAATCGGTGAAAGAACGATTCGGAAGAGCCACTTACCTAGTCTTCGGGATCGCCTTCTTCTTCGTCGTCGTTCTGGTGCTTGGCGAAGACACGGACCCGGCGGACGACGCGGGCCGCACCGCCGGCGGAGGAGTGGACGCCACCTCGGCGTCAGGGCCAGCCCCGCCCTGAGACGGGGGCCCTGCCTGGGTGCCGGGGGTCGTCTCGACGCCGCCGCCCCTCGGCGGGGACGCCTGAGTCTAGGAGGACCCTATCTCGAGGTCCGGCGTCTTGGCGCTGGCCAGCTCCGACCCGAACGGCATCCTCTCTCCACTCCCCCCGCCTTCGACCGTCACATCGATCAGCGACGCGTCGAAAGGGAGGGTGCGCCGGAACAGGGACCCCCCGGTTCCACCGGCAACAGCCTGGCCCGGCTCGGGCGCCGGGTCCGAGCCCGTTCCCGGCCTCTCCAGCGGGCCCTCATGGCCGCTGAAAGGTGGAGCCATGGCTCCAATGGTCTTGCTACCAGAGATCGCGCTTCCAAACTCGGTCTCCGGCAGTTTTGCCAGGGGGCTCGGGTCACGAGCCCCGGCACATCCGTCGGCAGACGCCGACATGGGAGCCTTTCCTAGCTCGTCGGTGCCCACCGTGGGCTTTGTGGCCACTACGTCGTCGTCGTCATCATCCTCCTCGTCATCTTCGTCGGTGGGGGAATCCTCCTCCTGCTCTCCCGCCGTCCTCTGGCGCCGGCGAAGCTGGGCAAGCTCCTCAGTTCTGTGGGCCTTCTTCCTCCTCAGGACGGTCTTCTTGTCCTTCCTCGCCTTCTCCTCCTCGGCGCGCAAGCGGTTCTGAGTCCGCTGCAGCTGGTCCTCCGGGACAGGGGGGAGGGAGAGCTTCCCGGTCCTCGAAAGGCCCTGCGATGGAAGGAGAACAAATTAGAAGAAGACTGGGGAATCACAAAGATGGCGACGCAAGCGGAGCTCACCAGCGCGATGAAGCCCATGCGGGGGCGCATAGGCACCCGATTCAGCTCGTTCAAGGTAGGATGACCGCCCATCATGTACTTAACACGACGCATGATCTCTTTCTCGCCAATATTCTGGGCCAGCATTGCCGTGCCCTCCCGTGATGTCCCGATCAGCATCTGGTGCAGCGCCAGCCTGCGTTCCACACCGGCTCCCATGAGACCCCGATCGCGCAACACTTGGAGCGTGTCGAAGTAGACATTCAGATGCCTGGCTTCCTTAGCCGGGCACCCCCACTCCCACTGAGGAAGGGGAGCGGTGAGCACCCTTCCCATAAACTTGGGAAAGGCGTCCCCGTCATTGCGAAGGTAGAACCAGCCGTGGTGCCAGTCCTTATTGGAGGAGGGGGTCTTGTAGGGGATGTACGAGCCGGAGCAGATCACGAGGTCACAGCCCCCCACGCGCGGGATCTCCCGCGGCTTCTTCGCACCAACCGCCTTGGTGTACCAGTCGACGCGGAAGAAGCGGCGCCACAGGTCCCAGTGCGGGGGTACCCCGAAGTAACCCTCGCACAGGGCGGCATAAATCGACGCCTGCGTGAAGGAGTTAGGGGTAAGGTTGTGGAGCTTGAAAGACCCTAGTTTGGTTTTGGTAATTTATGAAATCAAGTTACTAATCTAAGTGCTAAGTGTGTGTAGCCAAGAGTAGATTAGTAATAAGGAGGAAGATGAGATGAGCTCAAGTGAAGATCAAGATGAAAGGATCAAGGAGAAAGAAAAGGACTTAAAGAAGGAAAGCTAGAGGCTAAGGTATATTCAAATAGGGCTTTTCTTTTAGTGATCAAGACTCCAAGCGGGAATGATCACATTTAGGATAGATAGCCGACTATCAAGGGGAGAACTAAGCTATTGGATTACTTTCAAGTGCTCTAGGTTGCATCTCATATGCATTGATCTAACCAACCTAGAAAATCCCTTTGAAAACCCTTGAAAAATGTTTGCAAAATGCTAACACACTGTACACAAGTGTAGAAGACCTTGAGTGTTAGCACATAGAAGCAAGGGGTGAGAAATAGACTTGAAAAACGCTGAGAAATGAGCGTCGGACTGTTAGCAGGGGCAGCGTCGGACTATTGTCCAGAGTCCGACGCCTAACCCTAGCTCCGGCAAATATCGAGCGTCGGACGCTCGTTTTACGAGCGTCGGACCATTGAGATGTCCAGTCTGACGGTGCCGAGCAGCGAGGTGTGACGCGTGGCGCGCTGAGGAGCATCGGACGCTTGAAGAAAAGTCCGACGGTGAGCGTCGGACGAAGTCCGACGATGATTTAGCGTTTTCAAACCTCTCAGGAAGCGTCGGACGGGTGAAATCTTTAGTCCGATGCCTTCTTCGTGCAGAGTCCGACGGTGCTGAGAAACTGACTATGTGGCGTCGGACTCTGGAGATTAGTCCGACGCCCTCAGTCCGACGGTAGTCAAACGCGCGAAATCAGTTACCGTTGAGATCGGACAAACGGCGTTTAAACTTGTTGACACGTGGCGTTCATCCGAGCGTCGGACGCTGTCATTTGGTCCGACGCTGTCGGTCCGACGGTATAAAAATGAGGTTAACGGCTGTTTCAGAGAGTGTAACGGCTAGGAGTTGGCTTGGGAGTATTTATAATCCCTCCCTGGTCACTTGGTGACTAGCTAGCACACTTGGATCATTGTCATACACTTTGTTGCATTCTAGCCTTCCACTGTCTCACTAGTTCATCATCTTGATCATTCTTGTGAGATTGAGTGAACCTCAAGTGCATCATTGCTTATGTTTTGCATTCTAGAGCACTTGAGAGCAAGCCTCGGATTAGTTCTTATTCTCTTGGGACATTGCCGTGTCCCTAGACAGCTTGGAGGAGAAGAAGGTGTGAAGGAGCTTGGTGATTGTGCTTGCTCACACCCGGTGATTGTGAGGGGTTCTTGTGCCTTCCCCGAGCGGAGTGCTCAAAGGTAACTCTAGTGGATTGTTCGTGTCTTTGAGTTACTTCCTCCGTGGTAGGTTCTTGTGGCGCCTAGTGTAGGCTCGGTGTGTGGTACCGATTAGCCACCGAACCACCGGTTGAAGTCGACACAACGAGGACGTAGCGTGCCGGCAAGCACGTGAACCTCGGGGATAAATCTTGGTGTCTCTATTGATTTCCTCACCTTCGAGTGAGTGACTTATTGATTGTCCCGATGATTGGCTTCTTCACAAGGCAAAGGTTTATTCGACGATCATCTCTTTCTTATTCTTGTGCAAAGTAGCTTGTTTATTTGTCTTGAGTAGTTGTGTAGTCGTTTAGCTTTTGCTAGCTCTTTTGTGTGGATTAGAACTAAGGTTTAACTAGAATTGTGTAGGTGGCTTGCCTAGGTTAGTGGTTGCCTTAGCATTTATAGCCTCTTGTGGTTCTAATTACTTGTTTAGTGGTTTATAGAATTTTTATTTAGGCTATTCACCCCCCTCTAGCCATACTAGAACCTTTTAGAGCTCCAGCACGTTGCTGAAGAGCAGCGCCCGGTAGAAGTGGCTCAGCGGCGACCCGAGCCGGCGCTCGTGGTAGATGATGAAGCTCACCACGTACCCCTCATCGGGGTTCGGCTCGTCGTGGTCGCACGACGGCACGACCCACTCCGGACGCTCCACGTCGTTGCGAGGGTTTAGGAGCCCCAGCTCTGCAAGCCGCTCCAGGTCTGCCTCTGTCACGGTGCTCCGCGGCCACGGCTTGAACCTAAGTATGCCGGCGGCGGCAGCGGCGGCATCGGTGGCAACAGGGGAGGAAGCCATGACGAGCTAAAGACGAAGAGCTGCGGAAAGACAACGATGTCGGCCACGGCGGCGCTTCTCACTCGAGCAAACAACGAGGGCGAGGAGATGGACGATGGAAGCGAGAAGGCGAACGGCTGCGCAAGCGAATGGCTAGGGTAAAAAGAAAAAATCGCGATTTTCTCTTATATACCCAGGCGGCGAACCGTGTTAGGTGCGGAGAATCCGCCGCATTAACTGTGTGGGACCCGCCACGATCCCAGCATCACCGCCGGCCTCGCACACGCAACCGCCTCGACTGCCCCGAACCGTCGCGTCCGTCAGGTTTCGTGCCTCAAAAGGTGAGCCAAATCATTACGCCCGTTCGCCTCGATTACGCCGATACATTTTCCTTCTTGACGAAGGAACCTCGGGCTCGGACGCCCGTTACGTTCCCAGGGGATCGAAGACTGGCCCACAGTGGCTCGAACAGTCGCCCTAGGGAAACTGAGTTAGGGACAGCAAGCGGATAGGTCACGAAAACGGCCAGTATCCCGACGTTCGAGCGTCACAAGGGACATCCCGTGCTGTGTCCAAGTCCCAATACCGAGTCGATTACGTGGAATCCCTTCGTGGGAGGCATCAGCCCTCGGGACCCATCGAAGGGACCCGACATCCACTAATTGATCCTCGGGAAACATTTAGAGTGTGATCAGGCCACCAGCCGACCGCCAACGAATGGGGCACGGACATCCACTTAGACCAACCCTTTTGTAGCTCACTGGAAATGCCGACTCGCGCCCCAACGGGGAAGTCGAGCAGGACCAAACCTTCCTCTTTTCGAAAAAAGAGCGTAAAGGTCGAACTAGCGAAAAAGATAGGGAGGAACCCGATCGATCTCCGATACGAAAACAGAGGCTCGGTAACTTACTCTGCACCTTGGAAATACCACCGAACGACCTCCTTTACATGATGGGAGGCTCGGGGGCTCCGTTTCCAAGGGATCACCTCCCCTAAATAAATCAAAGAACACCTGAGAACTCGAAATCACGATTTTAAGCCTTTGGAGGCTTATAACATCCCTCCAAAGCCTCGGGAGCTACACCCGGCGGGTACGCTCGCGTGCACCCACCGGAGAAAGCGACCTACATTTCATCTCCTCGATAGGAAGAGCCAGCTTGAACCTGTGGAGGAGTGCCTTCACTCCGCCACAGGCTCGGGGGCTAATGGGGTACCCAACTTCGATGCAAAAACACATATTCTCAACATAGCCCAGCCCAGGCAAACCCAGCGGAAGCCCGCGAAGGCCGCGCCTACGGAGGCTCATGACGATGCTACATCAACGCCAATACCCTCGGGAAAGCGGCCCCCTCGGGCGCCAATTTTCTGATTCGCCCGAGCCTCCCCGAGAGAGCTCGGGAAAGCGGCACCCTCGGGCGCCGATTCTCCAATTCGCCCGAGCCTCCTCGAGAGAGCTCGGGAAAACGGCACCCTCGGGCGCCGATTCTCCGATTCGCCCGAGCCTCCCCGAGAGAGCTCGGGAAAGCGGCACCCTCGGGCACCGATTCTCCGATTCACCCGAGCTCCCCCATCGCCCTCGGGCGCAATCTTTCTGAAGCATCCAATGCACAATTGACGTCAGCGGAGCAATTTTGGACCATAAGAGACCTCTTTGCCGCTTTACAAGTACTGTCCGCTCGAAAGGAGGAGCACGCCTTCCATCCAGGCCCACCTGACCCTCGGGAAACACTGTCCGAAAGCCGGAAATGCGCTCAAGGGAAGGTGTCGCCGTGCTCCGTTCCACCACGCCTCCAGGAGTCCCGAGCCTCGGGAGACAACGTCACGAGGCGACCCATCCTCTTGTCACATCGTGCAGGAGGACAGCCATCGGGTGTGACACTACGCCACGCCGTAATCACGACGGCTGTTGCCGCCTTAGGACTCACCAAGATCGTACGAATCGCTGCGGCCATACCCCTGGAACGCGGAGACAAGACCGTGGCCGACGACAGTTAACAGTGACAACAACTCCCAAGTGTAACATGCATAGTAATGTACGCGCTGCCCTCGCCCCTCCCTTGTGACTATAAAAAGGGAGAGCAGAGGTCAGCCTTAGAACAAGCGCTCACACACACCCCACTTCACCACACGCAACTTCAAGCTACTATCACCAAACTTGTACACACTTACACGCACACAAGAGACTTTGGAGCACTTCCCTCTCTCGCTTAGCTTGTAACCCCTACTACAAGCACCCCGGTGTAAGGTAACACGATCCACCTCTCCACTGGACGTAGGGCCCTCTTGGCCTGAACCAGTATAAACTCTGTGTTCCTCCTTACACACCATCCGAAGCCTCAACCGCAAAACACAAATTCACTAGCCGTTGTTAGCACCCGGTAAAACTAGCACCGACATTATACATCGGACTAGAAATATTTAAAAAAAATAAAAAATCATAGTTTTTTCATAAAATTGTTCATATATTTTTACATTGAAAATAATGCAATTATAAATCCTAAACTATCGTTTAATATGACAGAATTAATAAAAATTGTTTTACCTTGAAAAATTATGACAAAACACTTTTTCTATGATTAAACCAGATTTTAGTATTTTTTCTAATTGCGTTATCTTTTTCATGTAAAAGTATTTGGATAATTGTTTGCAACACTTTTTATGATGTCTTGGATTTTTGAAAAAATATTTATAATCCTATTTATCTACCTAAATTTTAAACTTAGTCCGATTTAGCTCCTTTGACGTGACACCACACCAGCAATATATTTATTGAAAAGGCACACTAGGCATTTAGCCTTCTTACAGCATGTTACGCTAGTCTCAATACAGATTTTATGGAAGTTTTATAGACATTAAATATACTGCCACATCAGTAGAAATAAACCAAATATGGCTTCATTCGTTTCATGGGGACGGAGCTTGCATGCATATCATATGCGTAATGGGAAAGAGTTGGAAAGAAAGGCTTAAAATAGGCTATAAAACCATACAATAAAACCATACCTCGAGACATATCCGTTTTATGTTAAGTTTTATGTCTTAAAAATTAAGAGACCAAATCTTCAACTAACAGTGGCATAAGCAGATTCGGAGTCGTACGGACTGCTTCCCGTCCCTGTGTCTGCCCCAACCGTCCACCGCCCCTACATAAGGCTATGTTTAGTTCCCAAAATTTTTTGGAAGTTTGGGTGTTTTCGTATCGTTTGTATTTGACAACTTTGGTCCAATCATGGCCTAAGTAGACTTAAAAGATTCGTCTCGACATGTAAAGACAAACTGTATAATTAATTATTTTTTACCTACATTTAATACTTCAAGCATGTGCCGTAAAATTGATGTGACAGAGAATCTTGAAATTTTTTTTAGAAAGTTGGGGAACTAATCAGCCCCTAAAATGAGTCTAAAGGGAGGCGAAATCAGGTCTTGTAGAGATACACAAGGACGCAGCAAATCAAATCCTCGAGATTCAATCGAGAACACCAAATATGACATGGGCACTTGTCTGCAAGAGATGGTTTGGTGAGTTAGTACATATTTTGACAATATCATGTTTTTTGCAGGACTGTTATGAATAATGCTTTACTATACTCCTAGTACACTTTATCTGTTCCAAACTATAGATAGATCACTTTAATAATCTTTGTTTTAAGTCTTCATCAAAATGTTAGAATGAGTAGTATATTAAATGTCTATAAATTCAAATAAGTGCACCTGCAAAGACAAACTACATATATAGTTCAATATAATAACTAATTTGATATTGAAGACATTAATGTGTTTTTCCCCCTAAACTCATTCACTACTGCTAGTAGCTTGCTTGGAATTACTATATCTGATGACCCGTGCGTGCTGGGTATATACGACACGTGCACGACCACCAATCAATCGTTATCCCAATTGCCAAGCCAACAATAGCATTAATGAAGATTCCAGCATCTTCAAAGCGCCAAAGCCTTTCGTCATATACAAGACAGTCAGTCACTGTGGGATATTTAACTTTTTGCCATCCTTACGAACCCCACCTCCTCATTTGCCAGCTTTATGCGAGTTCCTACAAAATTATCATCGCAAACAGTAAATCTCTGCCACTCTCGCTGACGTGCAGTGAACTTTGACGTCTCCGTTACACCGGTCCAACGGCGATAGCAGCTGCCCGTCACCCCTCTCTCTCTGTGCTGGTTACTGTTAGTACTTTTGGCATTCGATGTGATCGCAAGAAATTGGAGCCATGCATCTCTATCACTGTTAGTGGGGCCTGGATGTCGGTATCTTCTTCCTTCGGCCTCCACATTCTCCTCCACGCGCTCCGCTCTCCTTCCCTTCACTCCGTGCCGTGTCCCTTGCTGTCCTGCGCGTGCGGCGAAGCACGTTGACACCGTCGAGACCAAGCACAAGCTGCGCGCCGCGAGGCAGCTACAGCCTTTCGCCCGCGCCGCCCTGGCGAGCGCATGCGCGACGCCGGTACTCGTGACGCCCTCGAGGCACCTGCAGCTCGCGGCTGCCCCGTGGCGCCCACGTCCTCGTCCTCGTCGTACTCCGACCGGTGCCCGTACCCTCGACGGTGCCGCACCGGCCGCGCCCGGACGAAGCGGCCCGAAGACGGAGCGGCGCGACGGGAGCCACTTTGTGCCTCGCGACGAGCAGGTCTCGGAGGTGAAGCAGCTCACGTTCGGCGCCACCACGCTGCGCCCCGGCCTGCACGCGCTGCTCCCCGCCATCAGGCCCATGCTCATCAGGAAGGAGCTCCGGTTCCCTCATTTCCCCGCCATCGACGACCTCTGCAGCGACGGCATCCCGCTGCCGCCGCAGACCGGCCTCGACGCCATCCGCAGCCTCGTCACGCGCATTGTCAAGCTCGTCGGCGACACCACGGAGCACGTCCTCCCGTCCTCGAGATGATAGAGAGTATGTAATTATATTAATTATAATTATTATAATTATTGGATTGCAGCTAGCTAGCTACTATAGCCAGGATCGTCATCATCATCAGTTCAGTTGAATTGCTTAATCAATCAATCAATCTGCTGTGTGCGCAGGGGACCATTTCTCGCGGCCTTGGTGCTGACTACTGCTGACAGTCTGACGCACATGTTGAGCGGGTCCTCGCCGCCGCGGCGGATGGTGGCGACGAGCGCCTCCGCCAGGTCCATCTCGACGCGCTGCTTGGGCGCGGGCGACAGGAGGCAGATGAGCACGGCGGCCTCCGCCACCCCCTTCTTGAAGAGCGCGGTGAGGCATTCAACGTCGAAGTCGACCCTGGTGAGTGTCGGCGTCGTCGCAGGAGGCGAGCTCGGCTAGGAGGAACACGGCGACGCGCAGCACCTGCGCGCTGATGGAGTTGAAGATCAGGATCTCCACGAAGCCGTTCACGACGGCGGGTTGGGCGAGCGCAGCGAGGATGACCGGCTCTGCCTCGGCGCCGCCGCCGGCGATCGTTGCATCACGCCAGAGGCGCTCGATCTTGAGGACCGACCCACTAGCAGTGATTGGAATGCATGGCTCCCACTAGCAGTGAGAGGAATGCATGGCTGCGATCACATCGAATGCCAGCACACAGGGAGGGAATGATGGGCAACCGTTATCGCCGTTGGGCGGGTGCGACGGAGACGTCAAAGTTACCTGCCACGTAAAACATAACAGATTTACTGTTTACGATGGCAATTGTATAGGAAGCTCGCACAAAACTGGCAAACGAGGAGGTGGCGTTCATAAGGATGGTAAAAAGTTAAATATCCCAATCACTGTCGGCCGCGCCGCCACCTTTACCGGTGCCTGTGTGGGCGACCACGCCGGCGGCGGTTGCATTGGACGAAGCAAATCCACGGCCTCTTTCCACCACCACATTCTTCTCTCGGTGCCTGGAGACTGGAGAGGGTGTCGCCGTCGCCGTCGCGAGCACTGCCTACTAGCGAGCTCTCCTCGGACCGACTTCTGCTGACCACTGTAGATCCGCCGGACTACGGTATGCTTCTTCTCCTGCTGCGTGCTGGTGAGCAGTACTCCCTCCGTTTTAAAAAAGTATCATTCTCGCTTTTCGAGAAATATCTTTAATTAAATTTATATAAAAATCTATTAATATTTATATTATACAATTAGCATCATTGAATAGATCTTGAAGTCTATTTTTTTTAACAAATTTATTTGAAGATATAAATATTGCACGTATTTTCTATAAATCGAGTTAAATTTGTAGCACGCATACTAACGACGACGTTTTTAAAGGGACGGAGGGAGGATTTTGCTTGGGCCGGTTGTTTTAAGCTGCTACGAGCTAGTACCCTGTACCTACCTTGTACTGTTCTAGTGTTCTTGGCAGAGGTACGGACGTTTTACGGTACTAGGGTTCAGGGTTCAGGCAGGGTACTCTTGTTGGGTGTTTTATTTCCTCCTTGCACAAGTACGTACGGGGGCAAGGCCAAGGGAGAATCAAATCGAATCAAATCATTAGAGGAGTGGACCCCAATTGGGCCCATTACCGGAAACGTCGTAAAACCTGTACTAAGGCTCTTATTTCGTTTTATCATGACTTTTTTCTCCAGAAAGAGAGATGATAGGGACACATAGGACCCATAAATAGTAAAATAAGTGAAGAACCCGTGTCATAAAACTTTGCACTGTGGTCTGTGAGAGAGATCGGTTTCATATCTAGGTTTTACACGTTGGAAACTGGGAAGTGAAACTTATCATTAAGACTAGCCTAATATAATAGTTATATCTTCATAATTAAGACTGGTGGATGCTATGTGGCCGGTTGGTTCGTTGGCGGATGCTTTGCCGCCGTTTGGTTCATTGGCGAATATTTTGCCGCCGTTGCTACCAGACGGTCTTCTGTGTAGGCGACCATTGTATCTTTTTTTCTTACAGGCTTAGTTCATAGGTTTTAGGTGTCGTGGGTAGTCGCCCTCTTTTGTATCTTTTTTGTTCTTAGTTTATTTTTCAGGTCACTCACTACTAGCTTGGCGGTTTGTTCTGTGCTACAGGATTTTCTCATAGCCGTGTCGCGTAATTCCCTCTACTTAATGAAAAAGGGGCTATATTCCACGATCACAAAAAAAAAAATAGTTTACCATAATCCTAGAATACACTTTATCTGTTCCAAACTATAGATAGATCACTTTAATAGTCTTGTTTTAAGTCTTCATCAAAATGTTAGAATGAGTAGTATATTAAATGTCTATAAATTCAAATAAGTGTACCTGCAAAGACAAACTACGTACTCCCCGCGTATCGGAAAATGTATTCATTTTGAACAAGATTTTATTTAAACATTGGCAATATGAATCATGAATAACTTTTAAATTATTGAGTTTAAAAATATAAAAAATATATAAATAGATTTGTCTTTAGATATACTTTTATAAAAATATACATACATCACTTTTCAATAAATATTTTTATAGAAATATAAAGTTAAAGTCATGTTTTAAAAACTATGTCGTTATTCTTAACGACTTCTAAGTTGAACACGGAGGGAGTATATAGTTCAATGTAACTAATTTGATATCAAAGATATTGATGTGTTTTTCCCCTAAACTTATTCACTGCTGCTCTAGCTTGTTTGGAATTTTATGGCTCTGTTCACTGGAGCTAATAAGCTGAGCTGATTTTTGCTGATGCTAATCTGTTGTGGGAGAAAAATACTATTCTAGAGTTAAAAAATAAGCGTTGAAAAAATAAACGTAGATAAGATGAAGCCAACAGATCCTATGGCCCGATTTAGATCCCAGTTGCAGTTGCAATTTTGTACTGTAGCATTTTCGTTTGTATTTGACAACTTTTGTCCAATCATGGTCTAAGTATGTTTAAAAGATTTGTCTCGTGATGTATATAAAAAAGTATAAACATGCAAACATTTCGTCTATATTTAATGTTCTATGTATATGCCGTAATGTTGATGTGACTAGTTACAATTGTAATTTATAGCGAATCTAAACATGACCTATATCTGGCCCCTGCGTGCTGGGTATATACGACACGTGCACGACCACCAATCAATCGTTATCCCAATTACCAAGCCAACAATATAGCATTAATGAATATACTACCAGTCCCACCCGTGACCTATCGTCCTTCCAGTCAGTCACTCGAGCCCCACTGCTCCTCCTGTCGGCCGCGCCGCCACCTTTGCCGGTGCCTGCGTGGGCGACCTCGCCGGCGGCGGTTGCATTGGACGAAGCAAATCCAGGTCCTCTTTCCACCACCGCATTCTTCTTCTCTCGGTGCCTGGAGAGTGGAGAGGGGCGTCGCCGTCGCGGGCGCTGCCTACTAGCTAGCTCTCCTCCGATCGACTTCCGCTGTAGATCCGCCCGGACTACGGTCTGCTTCTTCTCCTGCTGCGTGCTGGTGAGTAGTATTTTGCTTGGGCCGGTTGTTTTAAGCTGCTAGGAGCTAGTACCCTCTACCTACCTTGTACTGTTCTAGTGTTCTTGGCAGAGGTACGGACGTTTTAGGGTACTAGGGTCCAGGGTTCAGGCAGGGTAGAAACCGGTCGAATTCAAATTTTGAGTTTGAACCCTAGTTCAATCGGTTCCGGACCGGTATACCGGCCGGTTTGAGCGGTTTACCGACCGGTTTGGTGGTAACCGGTCGCATTTTCAAATTTCAGATTTATTTTTTTTAAAAAAAATGCTGAAAAAATTTCTAAAAATAGTTCATGATTTATAGAATCCAATGATGTCAAAGTTTTTCAAATTTGAGTGCGTTTAGTATATTTTTCGACCTTCATGATTTAATGGGCCCTTTTTTTTACTTCAGGACTTCGAAAAAAATTCTAAATGTAGTCAAATTTGAAAAATTTTGACACCATTGGAATCTATAAATCATGAAGTATTTTTAGGAATTTTTTTACCATTTTTCCTCCGATTTTAAATTTAAAATTTCGGTTTTTTCAAACCGGCCGGTACCGGTACCGGCCCGGACCGGTATGACCGGTAACCGGCCGGTTACCGCGGCTACCGGTCGGTAAAAAAAACCCTGCTCTATATAAAAAAAAAAGATCCGTCAAGGGACTGGGGATCGATTGGTGGTGGGCATGGCCGCCGCCGCCGCCGCCGCAGGGCTTCGATCCGGGGCAGCGTTCCCATCTTTGGCCACCAAAATAGCACGCGCACCGCCGCAGTCGCATCATCGTCATCTTCTGAATCGCGGGCTTCATAGCGGCAGCACGGCACCGCCGCCGACCGGCGACAAGGTACAGTTTTTATTGCCATCTCTAGCTAATTTGGCGAGGCGTATGTATGTTTATTTGCCCTTCCTGCGGGCAGAACACACTTTTTATATCTCCTTTTACTACTGGCTCAGGATAAAATAATCGAGGATCTTCGTCTTCGCTTATGGCGCTTGGAAGCTGGACTCGGTATCTGTTGCGTTACCGTCTCCTGTGTCTTGATTTGCGAGTATTTTTGGGTGACGCCCGCGATCAAGAAGATGACAAACAGATTGGCGGCCATTAAGAAGCTCGAGGATCGCCTTTCTAAAAAAAAGAAGCTCGAGGATGAGCTCATGGATATTGTTATTAGAGCTGACGAAGACGAGCCTCTTAGTGTTTCTCTAGATAAAATCAGGGATACAATTATTAGAGCTGGTGATCAAGATGAGCCAAGAAGTGCAGCAGGTATTATATAGAAAAATACACCCCTTTTTTTCGTATATAAGCAATGCATACATTCTGAGATTCCAGTTTGTTCATCATCGTCTTAGATGAATATTTAGCCAACTTATACCCCTTCTTGATACGACACACCTGCACAGATTCGTTTTATGTACCGTGCACTCACATGATAGTACAGTATATATATTTGTTGCACTTTTTTTTTGAAGAAAGTAAAACAAAATGTTGCACTTTAGCAATTCTATCTATAACATAAACACACACACAGACACACACACATATATATAACATATATATCTCGACGTGCAGGCGATAGAAAGCAGAAGCGCAATGGTGCAACTGAGAAGGGGACAAGGGTTAACAAGTTAGATGAACAAGATGTGTGGATACAGATTTGTTTTGACACCCTTAAGGAAACAGCATCTCTCCTCGACGAGATTCGAGCTAACCGCGAGGAATCCCAAGCTGCTACTTCCCGTATGTCCAATTCAGCTCCTTCAGAGCAGAAGGAAGGGTGTAGCCGAGTGGGATCAGAAACTGTTGTTAGTCCGTGAGTGTGTCTGTATCTGATCATGTATGCACATGGCTGAAAGTCTGTGGTTAACTCTAAAGCGTCCATTAGACAATGCATGATGTTTGCACTTCTTAATTACGAGCAAAATATGTCTGTGCGTCGCAACGGAATTTAGGATCTAATAATTGGATGATTTGTAGTTTGAAATTTAAAGACCAATATATGTTTTAGCATCTTATATATCATCCCGTGACACATGTTGTTTTAATGGATTGAACATGAGACTCATAGATTAATCATTATGTCATGTTTCTCAATTGATCTTACGATTATATTTCGGTTGTGAACGGAGCCTAGCTCACTTGGTTAGGTTTCTTACGGTGAGACGTGTCTAGCTCAAGTGCTCGTATTTTCATAAATTTATTGCATGAATTTATCAACGTTATGCTTTAGTAAGTGATGTTCATGTCAATAGCGAAACGCCGGTTATGACTTCGTTAATCTCGAGATTTGTCGGTATGGTTTTACGGAGCCACGTAGCGATCGTCTATATCGTGTAATTTGAAAAAAAAAATTTATTTCTGTCATGTTGCATTAACTCGTATATGCTAAAAAACTTAGGACCATGGAAACGATTTTTTACTTTACAATTAGAAAAATAGCTAGTATACCTGAGCGTTGATTATGTTTTATTTTCTATTTTCTCTCTCTATCTTTTATTCTCCGGTGGTACACCAGCACAGCAGCACTCCAGCAGACCACCATGAAGGCACCAGCAGATTCCACCTTATCCTCTCCCTGCCTCCCAGTCTCCCATGCCTGACCTTGAGACCTCCAATCACAGGCGCACACATGCTGTGTTCGGTGAAGCTGAAGTGCTGTAGATAAGCGCTGAAGTGCTGTAGAAGTGCTAAAATCTTGTGAGAGAAAAATACTGCTGAAGTGCTGAAAAATAAGCGCTTATAAGCGCTTATACCCTCAACCGAACGCAGCCAAGAAGAGGCCACGGACTTGCCGCATCTCCTGCAGTGCCTGCTCACCTCGCGGCGCATCTCGGTCGGCCGCTCGTCTCTCTTGCGCCGCCATGCCTCCCTCGCTGGTCGCACCGTCTATCTGCTTCCATATGCGGCAGTGGCCTCCTCCGGTCGTCCTCCCCAACCCGAACTCATCGCCATCTGCTTTGGCCGTCGGATTCGCGCAGACTCGAACATTGTAGCTGGCACAAGCTCAGGCCACAGCAAGGGGGTTCTGATGGCGCGCCCTCAATTCTGTCTGATTTCTTTCTCTGATTTCGTCGATTCGACTCTGTACGGTTTCTTTCTCTGATTTCGTCTTCGTTCAATTCGTGTATGAATGGAGAAGGAATCGATTTTTTTTTTTGATTTTTGGTGATTGCTTCAGATCAGAAGTCAGCAGAAGAAACGATTTTGTCTTGTGAATTTGATTTGATGATTTAATCTATTGGCTGGACATTGAGGAGGAATTCAAAAGAAAAACAGGGGCGCTAGGGACTCGTGTTTGGGGAGGACAGATCCAATATGGCTCCATCACGGAGCCGTCAAGGACTTTTGGTAGAATCGGTGGGACTGCGCGGACGGTTGGGTGGAGCGCGCATATGGAAGGCTGGAAAAAAAAAACCGAGCCAGAAAACTTCCGCTTTATTAGTAGGTATAGACTATCAAAATATCCGTTCTAACGGGAGAGTATGAAATTTTTTTTGTCAACTCAATTGTTAGTAACCGTGCACTGCAGTTAGAGAGTGTCAAAATAAATTTTTGTTTACTTAAATTAGTTTTGTAACCAATTTAGAAAAAATTAATTATTATACATGTGTTTGACTTGTATATTAACATCTTTTTGAGATATGAATTTTCTTAATAGAATGTCTCTTGTTTTATTTGTATCTCACCTGGTTATCTTCCCTCGTTTTACATATGGTACTAATGTCAACCGGGCATAAAAAATATACTAGACTAAGTACACGTCTTATTAAAATTTAAACATGACCCATTAAAAATAATAGTAACAGGCATCAGGGCCTCGTTCAAATACTTGAATTTAGTCAAACTGGAAAGAATCCAGCCCATAGATCAAGGACGATTATTGTAGCAATAATGACGATCGAGTTACGCATACCATGAACGTCGAGATATGGTGGGGGCTGGGTGGCTGGTGTCCGCTTGGGCCTAGTTAGGTAGCACGGACACGGGAGTTGCGATGTATGGGACTGGGCAGGGCAGAGTCCGTAGGGCATCGTTGCGATGTATGGGACCGGGCAGGGCAGAGTCCACAGGGCATCGAGCGAGGGCGTGCCTCCGCCGCCCATCGCGTCGCCTAGGAGACGGGTCAGAGAAGGGCAGAACAAAAAAGATGACGAAAAAACGGGGAAGAAACAATGGTGCGGTCCGGCCGGCGCGAGGTTATGACGTTTTTGGTCATTGATGCGCGCATGCCATAGCCCGGCCTTCATGGATGCCTAGCACGGCCTAGCATGGAATCCTTCGACTCCTGGACACGTACGCCCGCCCGCCCACCCCCAAACGACTCTTGGCCTCCTGCTAACCAGGGCCCCCAAGTGCATGCACCCCCCAGGGCCCAGGCCGTGCCAACCTCGCGTGCGCTGACGTCCCCAACTACTCCCGCGTCGCAAATCGAGTCGGAGGCAACCGCAAACAACCATCCGTGAGTGGCCCATGGTAGAACAAAAAATGATGATCAAAAAGAGGGAAGAAATCTTTCCTCTTTAGTAATAGGTATAGATATAGATGTATAGCATATGATGTTTGCACTGGTTCTGATTTGCTTTTCCTACTTTTGCTAGCAATCGTGCTAGACTCTGAATTAGTGGGCAGAGGGAGGGGAGGCACCCTCCAACATCCATATCTCCTTCCACCTCCCTTTCGGCCTTGGTCGAATACAGGTGCTACCGCTGGTGCTCTGTTCCTAACTTGTCCGCGACCATGGCCAGCAGCTCCAATTCCAGCAGGTAAGCCTCCTTGTGGACCTCCTCCTCTCCTCCCTCCAACGCAGCAGAGCAGCAACAACTCCTGTCTCCTAGGGCTGCTGTGTTAACAGCAATTGGGAACGGAGTGGAGAAATTGGGGAAGAGGGGACGAACAGCAGGCGAAAGGATGAGGGTGGAATGGCGATGGATATTAGGTAGATTGATTTGATTCATACAATATTCGATATCCCCTCCAGCATCTCAGAACTCACTCTTATACTCGCATTACAGGGCTAAGCCCACACTCGTGCACGCAGGCACAGAAGGATCACACCCAGACATTGCCGGTGACGTTACTGTTGGGCCTACGGGCGTGTTCACTCCTCCGAGGCCCAGTAGCCTGTCCTCCTGTTGGGCTTGGACTGGGAGAGCTGCTAACAGTCCCCGGGGCTTGAGAACCTGCTTGACCCCAAGCAGGAGCGCGAGGGAAGCGCTGACGGAGAGTAGTCAGGGACTCCCATGTAGCCATAGAAGAGGGCCAGCCTGACCACCGCACCAATCCTTGGTCCATCATACCTTTACCACGGCGCACTTGACGACGCTGCAAGACAGCAATAGGAATACGAGGTAATTCAATGTCAGTAGGAAGAACTTGGGATACCGTAGTACCAGGCAGCACAGCCTTCTTCAACTGCGAGACATGAAAGGTTGGATGGATGGTCGACAGAGATGGTAGGTCCAGAGTATAAGCCACAGTTCCGACACGGGCAAGCACACGGAACGGACCATAGAACTTGAATGCTAGTTTCTGATTAGAGTGAGGGGCGAGTGTAGACTAAACGTAAGATTGGAGCTTCACGAAGACCATATCACCCACAGCAAATTGTTGCTCAGAGCGGTTCTTGTCCGCTTGACGCTTCATACGCTCCTTGGCGTGGGAGAGATGCTGATGGATGAGATTAGTCATCAGTGTGCGATCACGGAGCCATATGGACAGGTCAGGTGCCTCTACTAAATGCACAGCCAAAATGCCAAAATGCCGAGGCGGGTATCCATACAGGGCCTCAAAAGGAGAATGGCCAATAGCTGAATGAGTGGAAGAGTTGTACTAGAATTCGACGAGAGGAAGCCAGGAAGACCACTTCGACGGGCATGCATTAGCAAAGCATCTCAAGAACGTCTCCATTGTTTGATTCAGACATTCGGTTTGGCCGTCGGACTGGGGGTGGTAGCTAGAGCTCATCTGGAGTTGGACATCAGCCAAGCGAAACAGATCCTGCCAGAAATGACTTGTGAAGATACGATCACGGTCGGACACAATCGCTATGGGAAGGCCATGTAAACGATAGACATGATTCAGAAATAGTTTAGCAACTGTGGCGGCCGTGAACGGATGAGAGAGCTCCAGGAAGTGGGCATATTTGGTGAAGGAATCAACGACCACCAAAATGCAGTTCCACTGTTGAGAGCGAGGCAATCCTTCCACAAAGTCCATCGAAATGACTTCCATGCTGAAGAAGGGACTGGCAGGGGCTGGAGAAGACCGGGAAGCTTCGTCCGGTCTGGCTTAGCTTGTTGGCATGTAAGGCATGCTGAGCCGAACGCACGAACAGCCGATTTCATGCCTTTCCACGCAAATAGCTGCTTCATCTGAGCATAATTAGCGGGAAAGCCGGAATGGCCTCCCAAGGCACTAGAATGACAGGCTTGCATCAGCTTGAGGTGAAGAGCCGGATCAGCACCCACCCAAATCTGATTGTGGTAACGAATGATACCGTCACGGAGACTAAAGTGCGGAATGGCCTCCCCATGTATAGACAGTTTGGCTAGCAAGGCTTGAGCGGCAGGGTCACGAGTATATGTGGTGACGACTTCCTGAATCCACTGAGGGGTCACCACTGACAAGGCAGCACACGAGGAATCTGGAAGACTGCGGCGCGATAATGCATCGGCAGCACGGTTGGAACTACCCGGCTTATACACAATGGTGTACTGGAGACCCAAAAGCTTGGTGAAGAGTTTCTGTTGCCACACGGTATGGAGACGTTGGTTAGACAGTTGTACGAGACTCTGCTAGTCGGTATAGATGGTGAATTCAGCCAACTACAGGTATTGGCGCCACTGTTGAATAGCCAAAAGATCAGCCATATTCTCTTTCTCGTATGTGCTCAAACCACGAGACTTAGGACCAAGAGCTCGACCGATGTAAGCCAAAGGATGGCTAGCCTGTGTTAACACAGCACCGATGCCGAATGCACTCGCATCAGTTTCAACAGCGAATGGGCGAGAAAAATTTGGTAGGGCGAGGACCGGGGCAGAGACCAAAGCCTGCTTGAGGGCCTAAAAGGCTTGCTCGTGTACTGTAGTCCAACTAAAAATAGAGTGCTTCCGAAGCAATTCAGTCAAGGGTCGTGCCAATACCCCAAAATGGCGTACAAATTTACGGTAATAACCCGCCAAACCCAAGAAACTCCTTAATTCCTTAACTGAAGAAGGAGTGGGCCAAGAGGTGACGACAGTAATCTTTTCAGGGTTAGTTCCCACGCCAGCCTCGTTGATGACAGGCCCCAAGTAATTGATACTGCGCTGAGCAAAAGCACACTTAGAGAGCTTCAGTTTCCACTCATGAGCCTGCAGCACGTCAAAGACCAATTTGATGTGTTCTAAATGTTCCTCATAGGTCCGACTGTAAATCAAGATATCATCAAAGAAAACCAACACAAATTTGTGAAGCCAAGGGGCTAGTGTGGAATTCATGGCCTCCTGGAAAGTGCCAGGAGCTCCAGTGAGACCAAACGGCATGACCCGAAACTCGAACTGTCCAAAATGCGTCTGAAATGCCGTTTTAAATTCCTCCCCGGGCTGGAGCAAGATCTGATGAAACCCAGAGTGCAGATCGAGTTTAGTAAACCAGGAAGCATTCCCCAACTCATCCAGTAAATCATCAATCAATGGAACCGGGTACTTGCTCTTAACAGTAATGGAGTTAAGCTGCCTATAATCGACGCAAAAACGCCACGTGTTATCCTTCTTCTTGACCAACAAAATAGAAGAAGCAAATGGGCTTGTACTCTTCTAAATTAAGCCGGACTGAAGCATTTCATGAACCTGCCTCTCAATTTCATCCTTGACAGCAGGGGCAAAGCGGTAAGGACGTGAGTATATTGGACCAGCACCAGGAATAAGAGGGATTGCATGATCACACGCCCTGGAAGGAGGCAGCTGAGAAGGTTTCTCAAAGAGTGCAGTGCAGTCGTCGAGGAGCCGCTGAATGTCAGCCGGCACTGGGGTTGCATCAGGAGGCTGATCAACATGACAGAGTTGTAACACTGAATCCTCCGGTATTGACGAAAGAATGCCATTCAGCTGCACATGATCGTCCTTATAAGGTATCCGTAACCATTTGTGGCCCCAATGGATGGCCATAGGACTATGACGCTCCAACCAGTCCATCCCGAGAATCATATCATAAGACGAAAGTGGCAATATCTTCATATCAGACTGAAATTCCAAGTTCTGCAGGGACCACATGGTTGCCGGGATATACTGAGTACACGAGAGGAGTTGGCCATTAGCTACCTGTACCTTCAACGGAAGTGGCAGAGATGACAGTCCAATACCAGGGGACAACACCTTGGAACTGAGAAATGTGTGAGAACTTCCAGAATCCAATAAAATGCGGAGAGAGACATTGCCCAGACAACCCTCGAAGCACATGGAATGGGGAGAATCTGTGCCGGACAGAGCAGCCGCTGACAGAATCATATGAACCTGAGCCGCTTGAGCATCATCAACTGGCTCGTCTGGTGAGGCAGCGTCATCCAAAGAGAACACCTCCATCATTTCCTCCAGAACATGAAGCTGAACATTCGGAGGGCAGTGATGTTCCCGTGACCATTTGTTCCCACAACGGACACAGAGCCCTTGAGCGAGCCACTGAGCGTGCAAGGATGCCCAGCGTTCATCAGGCGACAGAGAGCGGCCGGCATCCGGAGCCTTGGGAGCCTCCACTGGAAGAGCACTGTGATCGGTACGCGGGGGAGGAGGAAGAGGCAAAGCCATTCGAGAGAATGGCTTCGCCCCAGAAGAAACATCCCATTTCCTCACATCTTGCCATCATGGCGCACTGAGACCCTCCTGCAACAGAGCGAGCACACAAGCAGTATCCCAGTTGGAAGGGCGGCGCAAAGATACAGCAGCACGAATAGAATCCTTCAATCCATCAATGAAACGCATAGTGTAGAACAATGGGTCAGTAGTGCGATGGTATGACCCTAATTGATCTACGATAGCAGAGAACTGGTCAATGTAATCAGAGACCATCCTGGTCTGACTAATCTGAAACAATTGGCGTAAAAGCAGTTCATGATGATCCTTCCCAAATCTATCCATGATAAGGTCAGAAAAGGTTTTCCAATTGGAATCCCGAATCTGAGGGGCAACAGAATTGTACCAACGCTTGGCAGCAGTGACCAAATGCATACGAGCAAAGCGCACCCAGGATTGAGGTTCCACCACATACAGATCAAAATAGTCTAAGCAATTGCTAAGCCAAAGTTTGGGCTGATCACCGGCAAATGTGAGAAAAATCAATACGGGGAACCTTAGAACCGCGTGAGTGGTGGGGAGCATCATGGCCATGATCAAAAGCACGAGGTGAAACCACAGGTTGCAAAACAGAGACGGGGGAGGGCGGTTTGGGAAGAGGACACGCACCCTTGACCGGGGAATGAATGAGGGTGGAAACCATCCCAAATGCATTCTCCCAGTAACGAGGCTCGACGCAGTGCCCAACTGAAAGCTCTATGTTTGGTTTTGGTTAATTGATGACAACTAGTGACTAACCACATGCTTAAGTGTCTATGATTATAAGTGTGGTTAGAAGATCAAGTGTGGAGCAAGGATTTGAAGATCAAAAGGCTCTAACACTTAGTGGTTGGATTGTGCTCAAAGCAAATGTATATCAATAGGGCTCTTGTGAGGGGTTGGCACCTTCCTCGGCGGAGAGCCGCAAGGTAGCACTAGTATATTTCTCGTGTCATTGAGTTACCTTACTCGTTGTAGGTTCTTGTGGCGCTCATTTGTTGTGCTTGATCTTGGTGATCAATTAGCCACTGAACCACCGAGTAGTGGTCGACACAACGGGGACGTAGCGTGCCGGCAAGCACGTGAACCCCGGGATAAATCTTGGTCTTCTTGTTTGATCATTGGACTTCATTGTGACCATCACCTTCGAGTGATTTGGTATTCATATTGGTGATTGGCTAACTACTCTACTCGGTGGTATAACCCCCTAAACTCACCTCCTTTACCTTGTGTACTTACTTTGTGTAGTTGTAGTTCTTATAGTGTTCTTGTTCACATAGGAGTAAGTAGCTCAACCTAGGATTAGATTGTGTGCTCCTAGTGATACTAGCTAGAACGGTTAGGCAGGCTTGCAACCCTCTTGTAGGCTAGCGCATAATTCGCTTCGCCATTGTTTTACTAGTCGGTTGTTCAAGTGTGTTGTTTGTAGAGTTTTTTAATTAGGCTATTCACCCCCCTCTAGCCTATTTGGACCTATCAATTGGTATCGGAGCTGTGGTCACCGTTGTTGCAAGGCTTAACAACCTTCGGTGTTCAAGATGGCTCACAACAACTTAATCAACCATATGGGCAAGCCACCTCGGTTTGATGGCTCAAGCTACGGTTATTGGAAGAAACAAATGAAAGAACATTTGAAATCAACGAATAGAAGAATGTGGGAGATTGTGGAGAAGGACTTTGTAGTGATTGACATGAATGATCTCACACCAAGAGAAGAAGAAAAGCTTCAATTCAATGACATAGACCTCAATGCTATCTATAGTGCCCTTGATGAGAAGGTCTTTGAGCAAATCAAAGACTTGGAGTATGCATATGAGGTATGGAAGAAGCTTGAGGATACATATGAGGGCACCACCGCCGTCAAGGGTGCCAAGTTATATATTCTCAAGGATAGATATGCAAGCTTCAAGATGAAGGAAGATGAGAGCATACCGGAGATGTTTCACCGGTTAAGTGTGATTGTGAGTGATCTCAAGGCTCTTGGTGAGAAGATTGATGACAAGGACTTCTCATACCACTTCTTGAGATGTCTACCCTCTCGGTATGAGACCTTGCGCTTCATTCTTATGAGGATCTCTCCAAGATGACTCCTACACAAGTGCTTGGTGAGGTCATGACACATGAGACCTACCGAGATGATGTTGATGCTAAGGTCAAGGAAGAAAAAGATGAAGAGAAGAAGGAGAAGAATGAGAAGAAGAGCATTGCCTTCAAGGCAACATCATCAAGGCACAAGGGCAAAGCAAAGAAGCCAATCTCAAGTGATGATGAAGATAGCTCTAGTGAAGATGATGAAGAGATGGCACTTCTTGTGAGAAGATTTAGAAGATTCATGAAGAAGAAGAGCTATGGTACAAGGAAGAGGAGAGACTTCACCAAAGGCAAGGGTCCAACAATGAGATGCTATGAATGCAAGAGTAAGGACCACTTAATAGCTGATTGTCCTCACAAGAATGATAGTGATGATGAGGATGACAAGAAGAAGAAGAACAAGAAGGACAAGAGAGAGAGAGAGAAGATGTAATTCAAGAAAAAGAAGGGGCATTCTTATTGTGTCACTTGGGATAGTGATGCTTCTTCTTCCGATAATGAGGGTGATAGTGATGATGACCACAAGATCACCAAGAAGAAGGCTATTGCTAGTCTTGCTAATCAAAGCAAGCCTTCTCTCTTTGACTCCGCACCGACATGTCTCATGGCTAAGCCATCCAAGGTACAATCCTTATCTGATGAGAGCGGTAGTGAGAGTGAGGAGGAGGACTTCTCCAAGGAGGAGCTCCTTGACATGTTGTGTGGCACACACTCCTACCTTAAGAAGAAAGTGAAGGAGTGCAAAGTTTTGACCAAGGAGAAGAAACTGCTTGAGCAATCCTTTGATGAGCTTAGTGCTTCTCATGAGTGTCTAAACGAAGACCATGAGAACCTAAAGGAAGCTTACTCCAAGCTTGAAAAAGCTCACTCATCACTTTCGGCTAAGGAGGAGGATGTGCCCACAACATGTGACGTAGGTGTTACTTGTGATCTATTTGATACACCTATTGTTGTTGCCTCCACTAACACCTCTTGTAGCACATCCACCTCTATCTCATCTAAGGATGATGGTGTCACTTGTGATGCCAAAATCTTGGATGGGAACAAGAACCTCAAGAAGGAGGTGCATGAGCTCACTCTAGCATTAGGCAATGCCTATGGTGGAGATGCCTGCTTGCTTAAGTGCTTGGGTAGTCAAAGGTTCTCCATTAATAAGGAGGGTATTGGCTATACCCCCTAGAAGGGCAAAGCCGCCTTTGTCCCTCACAAGACTACTTTTGTGAAGGGTAATGGTGTGGTTTGCTATAGTTGCAAGCAAGTGGGGCATAAGGAGTAATATTGCAAGAAGAGGATGATGAAGCAAAGCAAGCCTATGGTGTCATCCATTAGACTTGATTCTTTCTTTGTGCTTACAAAGGGTGCTAAGGGAGTGTGAGTCAAGTTCGTTGGTGCACCCAAGGAGAACCCAAAGAAGAAGGCAATTTGGGTGCCCAAGAGCTTGGTCACTAACATCCAAGGACCCAAACAAACTTGCGTACCAAAATCTAATTAATTTCTTTGTAGATGAACTACAAGTCCGGAGGGAGGCATTGGGTGCTTGATAGTGGGTGCACTCAACACATGACCAGAGAATCAAATATGTTCAATTCAATCAAACCAAATGAAGATGGGAATCTTGATAGTATCACTTTTGGTGACAACAAGAAGGGCAAGGTTATTGGTCTTGGTAAGATTGCAATCTCAAATGATTTGTCCATCTCCAATGTCTTGCTAGTAGAGAGCTTGAACTTAAACTTGTTGTCCGTGGCTCAATTGTGTGACTTGGGATTCAAATGCATCTTCGATGTTGATGATGTGGAGATTGTGAGTGTTGATGGAAGCAACTTGATCTTCAAGGGATTTCGATATAGCAATCTCTATTTGGTTGATTTCAATGCAAGTGAAGCTCAATTGACAACATGCTTATTCACCAAATCAAGTATGGGTTGGCTATGGCCTGGTCATGTTGGAATGAAGCAACTAAATAGATTGGTCAAGCATGACCTAGTGAGAGGATTGAAGAATGTTCAATTTGAGAAGAATAGGTTGTGTAGTGCTTGTCAAATGGGAAAACAAGTTGAAAACACACATCCTAACAAGAGCATGATGAGTACATCTAGAGCATTTGAGCTATTGCACATGGATCTATTTGGACCAACCACTTACGCTAGTCTTGGTGGAAACAAATATGGCTTTGTGATAGTGGATGATTACACAAGATACACATGGGTCTTCTTTCTTGTTGACAAGAATGAAGTATTTGGCATATTCAAGACTTTCATCAAGAGAAGGCAAAATGAATTTGAAGTGACAATCAAACAAGTGAGAAGTGACAATGGCAGTGAGTTTAGAAATGCAAGAATTGATGAGCTATGTGATGAGTTTGGAATCAAGCATCAATTCTCGGCCAAGTACACTCCACAATCAAATGGCCTTGTTGAGAGGATGAATAGAACACTCATTGATATGGCAAGGTCTATGCTTAGTGAGTACAATGTGAGTGTGGACTTTTGGGCCGAAGCAATCAACACGGCTTGCTATTGTAGCAACCGACTCTATTGTCACCGGCCATTGAAAAAGACACCATATGAGCTATTGAATGGAAGAAAACCCAATATTGCATACTTTAGAGTATTTGGATGCAAATGCTACATATTGAAGAAGGGTGCAAGATTGGAAAAATTTGAAAAGAAATGTGATGAAGGCTTCCTAGTTAGCTACTCCACTACAAGCAAAGCATATAGAGTATGGAATCACAACACCAAGCTCATTGAAGAAGTTCATGATGTGAAATTTGATGAAACCAATGGCTCTCAAGATGAAATGAAAATCTAGATGATGTGAGAGGAACCCAATTGGTACAAGCAATGAAGAACATGGACATTGGTGATATCCGGCCAAGACAAGTGGTTGATGTGGAAGATGAAGATGACAAAGATCAAGTGCAAATTTCTTCTAGTGTGCAAGTCAATCCTAGTGAAGTAAGCTCTAGTGGTTCTGATGATCAAACTCAAGTACAAAATGATGAAGATCAAAATGCCATCCCATCTCAAGCAAGTCAACCTAGCTCAAGCAATCAAGTTCTCCAACCGGTGAATATTGCAAGAGATCACCCATTGGATCAAATTATTAGTGGTATCCAAAGTGGAGTTCAAACAAGAGCAAGGCTAGCTCAAATTTGTGAGCATTTCTCTTTTGTGTCATTTGAAGAGCCAACATCCATAGAGAAAGCCTTGAAAGATTGTGATTGGGTAAATGCTATGCATGAAGAGCTCAACAACTTTGAAAGAAGCCAAGTTTGGGAGCTAGTTGAGAGACCCAAAAACTATAATGTCATTGGCACCAAATGGGTGTTCAAGAACAAGCAAGATCAAGATGGTATTGTTATTAGAAATAAGGCAAGGCTAGTTGTACAAGGATACACTCAAGTGGAAGGATTGGACTTTGGAGAGACTTATGCTCCGGTTGCAAGATTTGAAGCAATTAGGATCCTTCTACCTTATGCTTGTGCACATCACATCAAGCTCTTTCAAATGGATGTGAAGAGTGCTTTCTTGAATGGCTGCATCAGTGAGCTAGTCTATGTTGAGCAACCCCCGGGCTTTGAAGATGAGAGGGAGCCAAATCATGTCTGCAAGTTGAGAAAAGCTTTATATGGTTTGAAACAAGCTCCAAGGGCATGGTATGAGAGGCTAAGAGATTTCTTGCTTTCAAAGGGCTTCAAAATTGAAAAGGTTGACACCACTCTCTTCACCAAAAGAATTGGCAAAGACTTATTTGTGTTGCAAATCTATGTTGATGACATTATCTTTGGCTCAACCAATCAAGGCTTTTGTGAAGAGTTTGGGAAAATGATGGCAAATGAGTTTGAGATATCCATGATTGGAGAATTGAGTTATTTTCTTGGTCTTCAAATCAAGCAATCGAAGAATGGAACTTTCGTAAGCCAAGGCAAATACATAAGGGACATGTTGAAGAAATTTGGGATGCAAGATGCAAAATCCATTAGCACACCAATAGGCACTAATGGTCACCTTGATGAAGATACAAGTGGTGACATGGTGGATCAAAAGATGTATATGTCAATGATTGGAAGCTTACTCTATGTGACCGCATCAAGACCGGATGTGATGTTTAGTGTTTGCTTGTGTGCAAGATATCAAGCTTCACCTAGAGAGAGTCATTTGAAGGCAACTAAGAGGATTTTAAGATATCTCAAGCACACACCCGATGTTGGTCTTTGGTATCCTAAGGGGTCAAATTTTGAGTTGATTGGATACTCGGACTCCGACTATGCGGGTTGCAAAGTGGATAGAAAGAGCACTAGTGGAACTTGCCAATTGCTTGGAAGGTCACTTGTGTCATGGTCTTCAAAGAAGCAAAATAGTGTTGCTCTTTCAACGGTCGAAGCGGAATATTTAAGTGCCGGTAGTTGTTGTGCACAACTTCTTTGGATGAAGACTACTTTGAGTGATTATGGGTTGAAATATAAGAAAGTGCCATTGTTGTGTGACAATGAAAGTGCAATCAAGCTCACCAACAACCCCGTGCAACATTCAAGGACCAAGCATATTGACATAAGAAATCACTTCATCAGAGATCACCAAATCAAGGGAGATATTGCTATTGAGAGTGTTGGCACCGAAGATCAATTAGCGAATATCTTTACCAAGCCACTTGATGAGTCAAAGTTTTGCAAGTTGAGAAGTGAATTGAACATCCTAGATTCTTCCAACATGAGTTGAGCATGCACCCCCACTATATGACTTGCCTCTACTCCCACAAAGCAAAGGTATCATTGTTTGCCATGTCATTCATATGCTAATAGGACTTGTTTGGATCATATAGACATACTTTCTTTCATAGGCTCATTCATGACAAACTAAATGCTTTTAAGATCATATGCCACTACTATTGCTTCTTTGACTTATTTGATCTAGTAGTGACATATGACTAGTTTATGGGTGTTTACACCAAAATCTGGACTGGGTGCATATAGTCGATACCGAGTACAGATAGCCGATTTCGGGGCAGAGGCCCAGACAGATAGTCGATCGGGTCCCGGAATCGATTGTTGGGCTGAAGCTTAGACGGTGCGGTTGAAGAAAATAGCCGATTGATGACGTCAATGCAGATCTCCGGCGCCAGGAAACGATCACGTTCGGAGTCCGATGAAGAAAGGAAAGATTGGGCTCCAAGTTACCTTTAATTTAGGAAAGTTTGTTAGTTTCAGTATTTTTCTTGAGTTGTAATTCGAGTAGGACTCTATCAGAGCCCTGGGTATAAATATAAGCCCTGGCCATTGTAACAAACACACATCAATACAACACATCTTTCGGCCCCGGCCAAAACTTAGGAGTAGGAGTAACGTAGATCTCGGCGAGTTCTTCAATCGGGCTGAGTGTCATCCGGTGGACGCAGGCTTGCTTGTAAGTACCATCATGCCTCGCTAAGCTTTGTCTCTTTAATGTCATCTGGTGGACATGGGAGCATCGTAGATCGGGGTTGATTCTTATTTGATATAAGTTTAGCGTCATCCGGTGGACGTGGGCTTAGATCAAATAAGGGTTAGTTATCGATTCATGTTTGTTTTCTTATTTAATCTATGTTTAACGTCATCCGGTGGATGAGGGCTTAGGTTGAGCTTGATTATGTGCATGGATTAGTTATTGGCTATAACTAATTTGGCATCTTAGTTAGATTCATTAAGTTATCAAGATGTTATCTGTCATTTATTGTTTAGTTATCAATATAACATCTCTCTGCCCGATCAAGATTGCGTAGTATTGGCCTTAGATCTACATAAAAAGGTTCATCTTGTTCCGTTCATGTTTTTGCTTTGTCATGATATTCGCTTGATTCGGCCAGTACTATCGTAGTCTTGTTCGTACATGACGAGAGGGCTTGGCAAGAGCCGATCTGAATGAATACAGAGCCGCCGGCCTTCTAGACCAGCTTTGTGTTCCTTTTAGATCTGCTTGTGATTATTTTTGGGAATAAATCTAAACTGGTGCAAAGCCGCAGGCCTTCTAGACCAGCTTCACATCAGTTTCAGGTTTATACTTGGAACTAATCACCGTTAAGTTCTCTGCCTCACGGACCCTGGATCGGCTAATCAGCCGATGCAGTTGTGCTTCCATGAGAAAAAACAGTTAACCGATCGTACCCTGCCAAATCGGCTAAATAGCCGATTTTCTGTCTGTTTGACGTTCAGACAGTCTGAACTGAATGATTTGATCTGTTTACAACAATCGATTATGCTTTAATCTGTTATAGCTATCTGCATAAATTTGTTTAATGTGGATTGTTCTATTTGATTACACATATCAATCGATTATGTATCAGTTCAGTAACTGTTTCTGTGGCAAAATATGCATACATGCCGGAATCAACTCTTTAGTCGATCTCCGATTAAATCGGCTCTCAGAGCCGCATAGTTGGAACTACCTGGACACACCGGTTAGTTCCGCCCTGTAATTACTGATTATTATCTTTTCCTTGTCAATTGCAGGTCAAATTGACTGGCACGCCTGAGGGTTATCGGCACTCTCTGACTGGGTTTGAAGCTAGCTGGATCTTGGAAGCTCCAACGCTCTTGAGATCATATCCGGCTTCGCTAGTGTGTTGAGACGCAAGAACCATATTTTGTGCCAACACACTTTTTGGCACGCCCGGTGGGACCGTTTCACTCATGACCAAGGGAAAGGCTCCGGAGACCGTGGCTCCCAAGGATGACGGCGTCATCAGAGTCAAGCGTGAGGAGATCGATCCTGAGGATGCTGTGGTGCTAGAGCAGATCATCGAAGAGTTCACTAATGCCTGTCTGCTGTCATTTGCTAAACATCGCGTTGGCCGCGTGTTAAAGAAGAACCCCTACCCAAGGTGGGTCATGCCTGGTCACACCGACAAGGAGGAGCAAGAGTTCAAAGAGTTCATCCAAAGCGCCATCTGGAACGCTTCGCATCAGGCAGTCGGGCACCATCATAATGTTTTCCTGCAGACATTCTACACCATCATGAAGACTGATGGCATTTCTTAGCGTCATTACTAAAGATAGACTAAAAGCCCATCCCTAGCAACGATACTAGAAACATGTGTTGACATCTCTAACCACCATTACTTCAGAAAGGTAACTCTCGGCCCTTAACGGCGCCGGCCAAGATAATGCAGTCTGGTAATAACAGTTAGAAGTGCCTGATTGGCCTTCCCAACCATCATTACTTACGATATGTAAAACTGAAGCACGACGCCTTGGGGTGCAACAAGAATTACAGTCCTTAGGTAATGGTACTTAGGTATGCCAATCATGATAGCTCAGTATGGATAAATTCGCAAGCGCACGGAAATATCATTGTAGCATTTTAACCCGTGAGTATTCAGGGGTGTCGTATTTATAATTTCCCGTAGGAGGGCAGGACGAATGCATCTAGCTTTGGCATAAACATGATCACTTATTGAATGCATAGGTAGACATAGCATAGGAAGGGGTAAATCATAGTTCAAAGATAGTGGACACACATCTGAGCCGACCTTAAGGATAAAAGAGAAATAAAGAATAAAAGAATATATCTAATTGAGCAGGCATTGGTCTTATATAACTATGCAAAGAACTGTTGGTAAACATCTAACTAGCATGTCCAGTATTAGGACTAGGTCTGGGATGACAGGGAGATCCCCGCAGTTGGTCTGCCAGCCGATAGAGACTTTACGAACTCCTACCCAATATCCGAACGTGGGGGAGTGCTAGGGATGGACAGGGCTGTCACCACCTGCCCACCTACCCCTCTGCCCATGGGATACCGACATATTCGCCGATCTCTGCATACCCGAGCACCATGCTCGCGTACTTGGAAACAACTCCTAACCCCCTAGGACCCCACCCCTTCGGAGTGACAGGCTAGGCTAAGAGCAACCGAGAAGGCACGATGAACCGTCACCTCATCCCTAGTTTTTCCTCTATTCATACTAAGTCGATGAACGATGAAGAACAACGATGAACATATCAAGAACATAACACATAAACTATATGCTAGCTCATATATCATGATCATAACATGACCAAGACTATACTCTAGTTCATATGCATTGCTATATAAATAAGATAAGAACTTGAACTTGGAAGAGAATTGCATTGTATTCATACCGAGGTGTTCCTTCTTCTCCCAAGGATACAAACTCTCCTTGCTAGCTCTTGCCTTGCTCTAATACTAAAACTAATCTAAAGAATACAAGTGAGAGGTGTGGTAAATGGCTCCAAATGATGGTGTGTGTTGGAGGGGAGCTCTCCCTCTCTTTTATAGTCTAACAAGGAGGGTTCGGGCGCCAACAAATATGGAACTAGGTGGAACCGCCTTGAGGGAACCGTCCTACGCACCGCCCGAGAAGACTGGACCCGAGAGGCCCCACTAGGGGACCGGCCGTCCTGGGACCGGCCGCCCCCCTGGTGGGTCCGTTTGGCCATATTCTTCGCGTGGTCGGTTTGTCTCTGGGCCTGGACTTCTCCTGTGGCTACGAATGGTCCCAGAATGCTAATGAAGGTGGGCTTCTCTTCTTCTTTGCGCCTTTTCTGAATACGAATTCTGGAATGCGCTTCCTTTATGGTTTTTGTGCATTTCCACATGTCACACCTGCAAATCAAGTATACACCAAAACTTGTGGAAATGTTAGTTTAAAGCCCTACCTACTATTTATTTTAGTAACATATTGGCGGTAAGAAATAAGCTATAAGGACCGCCAACAAAGACCGTCATCAAGAAGCAGGATTGGGAATCATTGGGCCCAACGTACTTCAATATTCCCCCAGAAGATACCAACTCAGATGCAGCGGCCGGAACATCCGATCCTCCGCTGCAACAGCCGAAACCGTCAAAGTCGTCTGATCAACCTCCCAATATGACGACGGATTCAGCTCCAAAAATAGCTCCGTAGCCTAATCTATACAGAGACTACTCTCCTGAGCAGATTGCTGCTTATATGTGTACAATTGGAAACGCGCCGGCCGGGAACGTGCAAACTGGAAACGTGACTTCAGCGACTCCAAACTATCACATCGGGCACACCTATGATGAGCTCACGCCGGCGCCGCATCCTGGTTATACGCAATTGCATCAAGACGAGTTAGTAGACAAGATGAGTGCAATGCTCAGGGACCAATTTGGCTTGCAGCCGAAAGCAGGGGTGTCAATCAGATACAGGCGCCCCTACCCTAAATGGTTTGATCGTGTGGCGTTACCACCAAGGTACCGCATGCTGGATTTCGCCAAGTTCAGCGGTCAAGACGACATATCCACCATAGAGCACATCAGCCGCTACCTGACTTAGCTTGGTGAGGCGTTCTATGAAGATGCTCACAAGGTCCGTTTCTTCTCATTGTCCCTGACAGGGCCGGCTTTCAGTTGGTTCACCACTCTGGAGCCCGGGACAATCCAAAACTGGTCAGACCTGGAAAGCAAATTTCACGGTTATTTCTTCTCTGGCACTGGGGAGAAAACTATTGTTGATTTGACCAGCATGCGCCAGAAGAGTAGCATGACTGGATCGGCTTTCATCAAGCGCTTCAGGGAAATGAAGAACATGTGCTATTCACTGAACCTACCTGACAAGCAGCTCGCTCACTTGGTCATTGGTGGGATGCTCCCGCATATTCAGGAAAAGCTGGTGGGCATTGACTTTGACAACATTAGCCAGGTTTTACAGTGAGTGACGGCCCTGGAGCTACAAGCTCAGACCTTCTGTAAGGAAGGGAGGTACAAACAGACGGCGTTCGTCAGTAATTCAAACTCGGAGGATGAAGATGAAGATGAAATCGCTGCTGTCGAGCTGAGATGGGGGCAAGAAGCCCATGGCCGTACCCAAAAATTGGAGCTCAGAGGATCAGTATGATTTTGACACAAATAAGCTGGACAAATTATTTGATCTACTGGTCAGTGCTAGGCAGATTACCATCCCTACCGATTATGTAAGACCCTCTCCTGAAGACTTGAAGGGGAAGACTTTCTGCCAGTACCACGGCCTCACCTCACACGACACCAATGGATGCCGCGCATTCAAGACTCAAATACAGAGGGCTATCTCTCGCGGTTTGTTGAAGTTTGACAATCCTGCTAAGGGGAAAATGAAGATTGATAAGTTCCCATTCCCCAAGGGCCAGATTATGGTCTAGGTGTCGGCTCCTGCAGGAAAAATGAAAGTTCTGACCTCCAACCAAGCTAGAAGGAATGCGTCAGTCGATCCTGATATGCAGATATCGGCTGAAGAGCTGGCGATGATCAAGAGAAGGCGAGAGCAGAACCAGAGCCAATACGAAAAGGGGGAGTCCAGCGGCACCAAGAAGACCAGGCCTACCTCCCACGATCTGCTGAACAAATGGCGTCGGGAGAAGGAGAAGACCCACCGGAGGCAGCTCAACGAGGAAGAGTACCAGAGATGGGCTCGTGATGAGGAGGAGGCCCGCTACCAAGAAGAACTGGCTCACCGTCGGGAGAAAGAAGAGAGTCACTGGCATTGCCCATTCTTCAGGCATTGCTGGAATGAAGGTCTGAGATTGCCGACTTTGCGCAATTGCCCAGAGTGCAGCGATCAATACCAAGAGTACAGACACTCTCAGACCAACTGCTGGCCCATGCATGAGAGGCTTGGACGCCCACATGATATGCAGGATCGGCGCGAAAAAAGAGACCTACGCGATCGGTTCAGCGAAGCAGCAGTTGATCACCAAGAGCCTGTCTGGTAGGAGAATCAATGGTACCCTGGGGACTTGACCAAGAGCCAAAGGAGCCACATGCAATGCCTCAGGAACAGGGAGCTCAAAACAGAAGGCCGCCCGAAGCAAATCTGGCGGGAGAAGCTTCCTTAGGACAAAGGGAAGGCAAGAGCCGATGCGTAGATGGTATTTGTGCTTCCGGCTGAATTCAGGGCATCTCGAGCCAAGAAGATTGAGGTTCTCTCTGATTCTAATGAGTTGGAGTCTGAGCATGCCACTGCTAAACTGGTTTTCATGCAGCAGGCTGCCTTTGACAAACCGCCCAAGCAACGACACCTGAAGGCCCTGTATCTTAAAAGATATGTCGATGGGATGCCCATGACCAAGATGCTAGTCGATGGTGGTGCCACTATCAATCTCATGCCCTACACCACATTCCGCAAGCTAGGCAAGGACCCTGATGATTTGATCGAGACCGACATGATGCTCAAGGATTTCAGGGGTAACTCTTCAAATACCCGGGGGCTGTTGGCAGCCCTTAGCAAACTAAAATACAACATCATTTTAATACTAAAACAAATAGAAGGTAGGGCTTTTATCTAATCCTTCCACAAGTTTTGTTGTATATGTGACTTGCAGGTCTGACACGCGGAAATGCACAAAATATACAAGAAAAGCGCACTACCGGAAAGCATATTCAGAAAAGGCGCCAAGTAAGGACAAAGAAGAAAGCCCACCTCAAGCACCGAACTGCACCCATTCATAACCATGGGGGAGGTCCAGGCCCAATAACAAACCGACCACCCGAAGGCGGTGGCCAGTGGGGCCAGCCAGGGGACCGACCGCCCCCGGGTGCGGCCGCCCCCCTGGTGGGACCTCCCGGGCGTAGTCTTCGGAGGCGGTGCTCTAGACGGTATCCCAAAGGCGGTTTCACCTCCTTCCAAACTTAACTACGCCGGAACCGTCCTATGAAGCTATAAAATGATGCCCCCGCTCCCTCCATGAAGGACAACTTGAAACAATAGAGAAGAAGGAGGGAGTGCCACCATTTTCCATTAGTTTAGCTTCTAGCTAGGCTAGTATAGGGTTAGAGAGAGAGAGAGATAAAAGCTTGAGAAGTGAGAGCGGGGTCGAAGCAGTTCTACTCTCGGGTGGATGAAGTGCCGGACCTGTCGGCTCTCACATCCAACTTGTACCTCTACAACCATCTTGCTGCTTGAAGTAAGAGGTTTGTGATACATTCTAGTTTTGATCCATTAAGTGAGTTACTTTTTTAAAGCTACTTGTTTGTGGGATCGTCGCTCGTCCTTGAGATGGGTGCCCTAGTTAGAGAACTCCTAATAAAGACGGAAGTTCCTGGCCATCGCAAGAGTAGTAGTCTTCGTAGACGTGGTGTCTAAGTTGGAGTCTACCTTCGTTTGTTGCGCGTGCCCACGGGCAGAGGGGTAGGTGGCAGGTGGTGACAGCCCTATCCACTCGTACCAGCACCCCCCACTTTCGGCCGCGTAATAGCGCTTATACTGGTATCGCTTGTCAAACCAGGTGCGTCAGTGGGCCCGAAGCAGGCAAGTAGTGGGAAAGTCATCTTCACTTAGAGTTTCTTGACTTAGTGTATCCTCTCTACCCAAGTTACCCTCCTATCTTGTCACACCCAATTTTAAGGATAAAATGGGATGCATAATCTTATGTGCGCCCAAGGATTAGTCACACACATAAGCTGACAAATACAGGGTAATATCAAAAGACAATGTTTAAATACATAACGTAATATATAAATAGAATATAACCTTCAAGTAGCAAACAACGGAAAGACACTCCGATCTTCGGGTGTAGACGTTAACTCCACAGGGACACAACTGACTGGTTGACCACAAGCCTAGCACTTCCAAACTAGCAATCTGATAACCACCTGAGGTGCGGGGGGAATTGCAAGAGTGAGTCCATGTCGAACTCAGCAAGTATAGTAATCTCATGATCAATGTAACATAAATAATGTAAAGCATAAATCAGTAAAAATGATCATGTTAGCAATCAAAAGTCACCATCTTAAATGTAAGGATTCCAAGGCCGCTCGTGTCCTTGAGCAAGGCTAGTATACCAGTTTAATAAACTCTGCGCAGAGGTGTACACTTTCACTGTGAGCCGTGATTTACCCTTTTGCCTGAGGTGATCAGCCTCTTAGCCCACTACCAAGGAAGGCCAACAGGGTTCACTATGAAGCCTTTCAAAGGTTCGTCTAACATGTTAGGGCCGCGAGGTTTCCTCGGCAAGCAGATGTAGAGCCTCCCTTCCATATGGCACAAGGTCACGCAGGTTATACACATATGGACAGAGGCCGCACTATACCCGAGTAGTCAAAGCCCCTCTTGCGCCTTTCGATAACCTCTAACAAGCTAGAAAAGGTCCTCATACTAAGCTAAAACCAGAGCCATATAACCCTCACAGTTGTACTGTGAAACCCGGAGGTTCTCTTACAGACAAATCCTCAAGTTGCTAAAAAGTCATTTTTAACGTTTGTTGCTTAAACATTAATCAAGTCACAAGATCATGATACCAGAAAGAAACCCAAGCTATACTTGCCTTAATTTGCTTTTCACCCCAAGGCGGTTGCTCAGTGAATCTTCAAAAAAACTCCTGGATCACTTCTTCTTCTTGATCACCAACGTATCTCTCACCGACTGGACACGATCATAATGCACCACACAATCATCGAGGCAATCATACACGAAGCAAACAAGATCTATATTAGAAATAGTACACCAACAGACAGATTGAAAAGTGTATATAAAAATAATCTACGCTTCGCTACGATTCCAACGATATAAAGATCACGAAAATCGGAGTTCAAACGGGAAAGTTATGAAATAAACAAGTTTTACTTTAATAAAATAATAGATTAAATCTAATCTCGAATTTTAAAAGTTGAAAACATGAGTAACAGTAGCAAATACACGTAGACGACGTAAATGCGAATCTAACGCAATTTGAATCGTTCAAATCGGATCTAAAACGAGTAAATTATAGCTAAAACAAATCTAGTGGCAAATCTGCAATTTCCGAAAACATCTTTTCATTAAACCGAGACAAACTACGTTTTCTAAATCGGAAAGCGTAAACGGAGGAATGCGCCAAGGGACTGCGGGTTAAGTATTAAAAACTGCAGGGGGTTATTCGCAAAAACGCCGGCTGAAAGGGTATCTCTCACTGTGAGCCGTTGGATCGGCCGTGGATGGCGCTAGTAGCTCGGGGAAAGAGGGGCGGCCCTAGTCACCGGAGTCAGGCGGCGCCCGGCCGATTCCTCGCCGAAAGATGGCCGGAGACGGCGTTTTCGGGGCTAGGAAGCTCGGCACACCTCGGGATCTGGTCGGGAGGCAAGAGGAGCTCAAGCCAAACCTATCTATGGTTTCGGTTGCCACAAAGGTAGCTCGGGGAGGATGCGGCGAGCTAGGTGGCGGAACTATGGCGGCGGCGAAGCTCGGCATCATGGCTATAGTGCACAAAACCGAGGGAGAAGGGGTCGGGAAGGTCCCTGACCTTGCTGCGAAGCTTGGAGAACAACCAATTTCGACGGAGAAGTCCTCCCGAGGAGAAATCGACGGCGGCGGCGGAGCTCGGGTCGACGGCGGAGCTCGGGGCGACGGCTAGGGCAAGATTGGAGGGCGTGGCTTGCTCGGGAACTTGTGGGGAGGGACGGCAGAGCTCGGCCGACCTATATAGGGGCACGAGGGAGGCGTAGGACATCCGGACTCGTCCGAGGATCCCGGCGGCGGAAAGCTTCGAGCAGCGGCGGCTCTGTTCGCGCGAGGGCAGGAAGAGGCAATGCCGTTAGGGCTGGATGGCGGCAAATAGGGGCCCGCCTGGACTTATATAGTCCCGAGGCGATGGGGATAGGGGAGTTGAGTTCGCCTCGGATATAGGAGATCGAATCGAGGGCGGCGAGCGACGAACTCGCTCTGTTCGTTCTCGCGTCGGACTCTCGGCGAGCAGCACAGGGAAACAGGGGAGGGGCTGTCCTGTGGGTCCCACAGGTCGGTAGCACCGAGCGCTGAGGTCGGGTTGGCAGTCACGGCAGAGGGATGCTCCGCACGCGCATGCTCGGTCGCGGCATGGCTCTCTGCTTTGGGCGCCCCGGGGAGAAGAAAGGAAGGAGGAGAAGAGGGACTGCCCTGTGGGGCCCGCCTGTCATCCAAAGATGGGAAGAGGGGGCGCTCAGCTTGCTGCACCGGCTGGCTGGCTAGTAGCTGGACCTCGGCCCAAGTTAGCAAGGGAGGGGGCAGGCCGAAAGGAAGAGGAGGACTGGGCCCTCGGGCCAAAATCAGAGAGGGAAGGTTTTCCTATTTCCCTTTTCTATTTTCTAATTTCATTTTCCAAAAGGATTTTTTTTAAATTGGGTTTTGAATATTTGAACTCAATCATAAACCAAACAATACAAAAATACATGCTCCAGCATGAATGCAACAAACATGTATATGGCCTAACATTAATTTTATATCTCAAAAAATATTAATTTCCCTATATTGGAATGATCAACTAATTGCATAATTAAATAAATTCCCACTATTTAAAAGAATGCAATTTTTCGGGTGTTACATATCTTCTCTAGGGTCAACTAGCTAAGAGACCTCTAACTTAAGCCGTTCCTTTGGGAAAATACGATACCCTGAATACTTCGGGGTGAAGTGCTACAACGGTACTTTCGTGCGCTTGCGGACTTTTTTGCTGTCGCTAAGAAGCGTCAACAAGCATTTCTGGCGCCGTTGCCGGGGAACGGTTGTCGTTTTTAGTCTCCGAACCTAGTTGCCCGTGTATCCTTTATTTTACCTTTCTTTTCTTTGACCTCTTTTGATCCAATGGAGCAACCCACCATCTCCAAACTTTATGCTCCTAAGGGTGAGTTCATTGAACCTCCACAATCCGCAAAGCCAATCACAGCTTCAAGTTACGAACTCCGCCCAGCTTTTATAGCTATGGTTCAGGAACAAACCTTCTCAGGATTAGATTACGAAAACCCATATCACCACCTAAGGGAGTTTGAGCAGCTCTGTGCATGCCTAACCATTGCTGGCATGTCACATGAAACAATGCGGTGGAAATTGTTTCCTTTCTCTCTTAATGAGAGAGCGAAACAATGGTACGCCCTCAACGTAGGGAAGGTAGCTGGTGATTGGGAAGAATTGCGAAACAAGTTTTGTGTAGCATTCTTCGCTATATCCCGAATCGCTGCCCTACGTCAAGAGATTCTCAACTTCAAACAACATGGGAAGGAATCCATAGGTGCAGCTTAGGAAAGATTTATGATTTTAACAAAATCTGGCCCAGACTTGTCTATTCCCAACCATGTGCTCTTGCAGCATTTTTGGTTAGGACTTAGCAAGGAATCTGCCCGACAACTTGACATAGCCGTAGGGGGTCGTTCACACACAAAACCACAGCTGAAGGAGAAGCTCTTTTAGATCGCATTCTAGAGAACACTCCTCCGTTAGAACCCCTCCGAGTAGAGCCAGAGCTGTGTCACGAGGAAGTCTCTTCGGCCGAGGCCGAACCAACGTTACCTATAGAGACACCCTCACCCGAACCAGAAGGTCCGAAGGAAGCTCTCCAACCTTCAGATCTTCCATACTTCGACGACGAATTCTTCGATGATTATGGGAATGTCTCGAAGTATGCATACAGAAGAAGCACCCATGTCCCTATCACTCCAAAACCTTGCCTCGATTCTTTAGAGGAATCCATTAGGGAGTTGACGGCTATCATGAGTGACGAATGGACAAATGAAAGGGAGTCTTCATCTGAAGTAATTCAAATTCGCTCCCCTTCGCGAACCATCCGTTGCAAAATCTAGGATGATTGGGTGGAGATGTTGTACAACCCCACGGTAGGAGCAAATCTGATGTCCATGACTTTTGCATGCACTCATCTGAATGATAAGCATTTTGCTTCTACGACCCTGTCCATGAGAAATAGCTCGCATACTTGTCAGCTAGGACAGGGGTTGGTTCACAATGTCAAAATTCAGCACGATGACGTTGTCTTAACTTTAGATTTTCACATCTTTGACGACATAGACTTTAGTGTGCTAATCGGGCATCCCCTGGAGAAATTTCTCTCCAATACAACAAGAACAGGGGAATTGAATATTAAGCTGGGGAGGAATGATTATTCCATACCTTTTTATCGAGCTAAAAACTCGATGGCAGACCCTCTCCCCTGTCCTATCCTGCCCGAGGAGGTTATGTCGGTTTCACCATTTGAGCCTCCTGAGTTGTCCTTAGAAAAAGATGCCAACTTCTTCATAGAAGAAGTGGATGACGTAGGAGAAACCTTTGACCTTCCTAAAGAGGAAGTGCCGACTCCACCTTTCGTTGAGCTAAAAACCCTGCCTGAAGGACTACGTTATGTTTTTCTAAATGGCAACAAAAGCACTCCCGTCATCATTAGTGACAAGCTTTCAGATGAGGAGACGGAAAAACTTATTGCCGTTTTAAAAAAAACATAGATAGGTCTTTGGGTATTCATCGCAAGATCTCAAGGGGATTAGCCCAACGCTCTGTACCCATCGTATCCCTGTTGACCCTGCGAGCACACTATCACGCGAACTACAGCGTAGGCTCAATAATACGATGCGGGAAGTTGTGGAGAAGGAAGTCCTCAAGCTTCTTCACGCCGGGATCATTTATCCCGTACCACATAGTGACTGGGTTAGCCCTGTCCAAGTGGTTCCCAAGAAAGGAGGAATGACGGTAGTTGAGAACGCTAAGAACGAGCTCATCCCACAACGTACCGTCACAGGATGGAGGATGTGCATTGACTACAGAAAACTCAATGTAGCAACACGAAAGGATCATTTCCCATTGCCCTTCATTGATGAGATGTTGGAGCGATTGGCGAAACATTCTTTCTTTTGCTTCCTTGATGGGTATTCTGGTTATCACCAAATTCCCATCCATCCTTACGATCAAAGCAAAACAACCTTTACATGTTCGTATGGAACGTATGCGTATAGAAGAATGTCGTTTGGGCTATGTAATGCACCCGCTTCGTTCCAACGTTGCATGATGTCCATCTTTTCAGAAATGATTGAGGAGATCATGGAAGTTTTCATGGACGATTTTTCAGTCTATGGAAAAACTTTTGATTATTGCCTCGAGAATTTGGACAAAGTTTTGCAAAGATGCCAAGAGAAGGACCTGGTGCTTAACTGGGAAAAGTGCCACTTCATGGTCTGCGAAGGCATTGTCCTCGGACATTTAGTGTCCGAAAGGGGGATAGAAGTAGGTAAAGAAAAGATAGAAGTTATTGAGCAACTACCTCCCCCGGTGAACATTAAAGGGATCCGTAGCTTTCTAGGCCATGCTAGGTTCTACCGGCGTTTCATCAAGGATTTTTCACAGATCGCTAGACCCTTGACTAACCTGTTAGCAAAAGACGTACCTTTTGAGTTCACGGATGAGTGTTTGAAAGCTTTTGAAACCATCAAGAAAGCACTCATCTCGGCGCCTATAATCCAACCTCCAGATTGGGCATTACCCTTCGAAATCATGTGTGATGCTAGTGACTATGCTGTTGGTGCGGTCCTTGGCCAAACCAAAGATAAGAAGCATCACGCGATTGCTTACGCTAGCAAGACTCTAACAGGACCTCAACTCAACTATGCCACAACCGAGAAGGAGCTCCTTGCAGTAGTTTTTACTATCGATAAATTTAGATCTTACTTGGTGGAAGTAAAAATAATTATTTATACTGATCATGCCGCTTTAAAATATCTGCTCACCAAGAAAGATGCTAAACCTCGTTTGATCCGCTGGATCTTGTTATTACAAGAATTTGATATTGAAATAAAAGATAAAAAATGAGTAGAAAATAATGTTGCCGACCATCTTTCGCGTATGCAAGTTACTAACATGCAGGAACAAGAGATCAATGACTTCTTACGCGACGGCATGCTCCTCATGGTCACCGACACAAATCCGTGGTATGCAAACATCGTGAATTACATGGTTTCAGGGTACGTACCCCCGGGCGAATCCAGAAAAAAGCTAGAATATGAAAGCAGACGCCACTTATGGGATGAACCCTACCTGTACCGAGTTTGTGCCGATGGACTGTTGAGAAGATATGTGCCTACTGCCGAGGGTGCACAAATCATTGAGAGGTGTCATGCAGCACCATACGGGGGCCATTATGGAGTTTTCCGCAAACAAGCCAAAATTTGGCAATGCAGATTCTATTGGCCAACAATGTATAATGACACCAAAGAATTCATCCGAAGGTGTCGATAATGTCAGCTGCAAGGCAACATCAGCTCCGCCATACCATGCCCCTTCATTTTAACCTTCAAATTGAAGTCTTTGATGTCTGGGGCATTGACTTCATGGGACCATTCTAGAAGTCGGGAGACTGTGAGTACATCCTAGTGACAGTAGACTACGTATCAAAATGAGTCGAAGCGCTACCCTACCGAGCAGCAGATGCAAAACATGCAAGAAAGATGTTTCATGAAGTGATCTTCCCTCGCTTTGGAACACCAAGGATGGTGATAAGTGACGGGGGCTCACACTTCATAGACAAGACTTTCAGAGCATTCCTGCGAGAACTAAGAGCCAAACACAACGTAGTGTAACAACCCTAAAAATCCACACAACCTAAAAATCCCAACTAATTAAAATTTTTCATTTATTTATGGTGAAAACCCATTTTTCTTGTGCAAGCATATAAGTTTCATTATGAATTTGGTAAATAAAGGAGTATAGCTTGCATTTTAATTCCATTCACATAGAATAATAGCTTATGCATCACAATTGGGATTTATTGCAATTTATGTTTGTATTTACTCAATACTTAAAATGGGTAATATATGTATTTATACACTTAAGAAAAAGAAAAAGAAAAGAGAAGAGAGGAAGAATGGAAGCCAGCCTGTCGGCCCACGTTGCGGCCCGGCAACGCGCGCGCGACCGGCACACACGCGCTCGCGCTCGCGCTCGCTGCCAACCCGGGCCCGCATGTCAGCCGCCTTCCCCTTCCACTGTTTCTCTTCCACACGAAGACGACGCCACCGGGTCACGCAAATGGCGTGACCGACAGCGCCACGCATGGCAGAGCCCTGACCCCGCTGTCCCCCTCCTGTCCCCTCCTTTCTTGGCCGCCAAGCGAACCCGCGCCCATCCGGAGCCCTAGATCCACTCGAGCCACGGCCCTTCGATCGGTCGAGCGCGATCAGGACCGTTCGCCATTGGAGCTGGCCAAGCTCGCCTATAAAAGGGAGCTCACCCCGAAGCCCTACCCTCATTTCCCCTCGCCGCCACCGCGGCACAGACCGGCACACTCCACCACACCGAGAGAGAGAGAGCGTAGGAGAAGGGCGGAGCAGAGGAGGAGAAGCTGCCGGAGCGCCGCCGCCGCGGAGCACGCCGGAGCCGGACACGGAGGAGAAGCCCGAGCTGTGGACGAGGAGCGGCACGGCACTGCGATCACTCTGCATGGCTCCAACTCGCCACTGCACCGCCATCCTAGCTTCACCGACACCACGGTGAGCCACCGCATGCCATATCCGAACCTCGCCCTGCTTTTGCCATGGCGTTCCACCCATGGGACGCGCAGGCACGAGCCTTTACCGGCTCAGGAAGATCACCTGCTCCATGCACCTCATACGATCTCGCCGTGCTACGGTCATGGCGCTCGGCATCATGAGCATGTAGGCCGCGGGCTGTTTTCGGCCCCTGAACACTTCGCACAACACGCGCACAAGACCGGCCATCAAACCATTGGACATCGGCTATGGACGTCAGGCCACTTCCGACGGGCATCGCCGTCACACGTGCTCGGAGCACCGCCACCTCGGCGGCGTTTCCGCGCACAAGCCGTGAAACCGCCGACGCGACCTGCTAGCGTGACCACCAACTCACCGACCACATCGGACAAGCTTAGTTGCGGAAGATCGAACCTCCATAGCCCGGAACACCGAGAGGTGCGTTCTCGGGGAAACGTGATCGCCGCCGACACGTTCCGCCGCGCCTAAAATCCGTTCCGAGTACCCCCGATCGCCTCGCGCTGCGGAGAAAGGCCGCCGAGGTTCGCCAAGTCTGCCTCGGCACCGCCTCTAGATAGCTGAGCCCCGAATCCTGTCCGTCGCCTTGGCTACGTGCGCCTCCACCTCGTCGGAGAACCGCCGTATGCCGTGGGATAGAAGGGAACCACACCCGTTCGTGCCAAAATCGAACCCCGGCCACCACACCGCCGCCCGCCTCACCGGAGAAGCGCCTGTGCCGTGGCCGAGCACCAAAAGGGACCCTGTTAGCCAAATTGGATCCCTTAGAAACGAATATTGGGGCCCGGAGGGGAGGAATTGCCTCGCTGTGAGCAGCAACGTAGCCTACCGGAGCTTTAGCCCTGCGGCAGCTCGCCGCCGGCCGCCATGGCACGCCGAATGGTCGGCCAAGGTCACAAACCACCGCCCGACCACCGCCGAGGTCGCCCGACCACCGCCGAGCTACGCCAACGCCCCCCCGACCTCTGAGAACCAGCCCCGACCTCTGAGAGCGGCACCCTCGGAGCACCAAATCTCCGATTCGCCCGAGCCTCCCGGGAAAGCTCGGGAGAGCGGCACCCTCGGCGCCCCAAATCTCCGATTCGCCCGAGCCTCCCCGGGAGAGCTCGGGAGAGCGGCACCCTCGGCGCACCAAATCTCCGATTCGCCCGAGCCTCCCCGGGAGAGCTCGGGAGAGCGGCACCCTCGGCGCCCAAATGTTCGATTCGACCGAGCCTCCCCGGGAGAGCTCGGGAGAGCGGCACCCTCGGCGCCCCGAATCTCCGATTCGCCCGAGCTACGCCGACGCCCCCCGACCACTGAGAACCACCCCCGACCTCTGAGAACCACCCCCGACCAACGCCGAGCTCCGCCGAGCTACGCCGAGCTACACCGAGCTCCGCCGAGCCCCGCCGAGCTATGCCGACGCCGGCGACTCTCTGGGAACCAGCATCGAACACCTGGTGGGCGACCATCGGGTCTGAGTTCTGATGAGGCGCCACATGCCGCACTACTGGACCCGCGCGCCACGTGGACCAATACCGAGCTGCCCCTGATTAATCGACCATTTTCCATTTTCAGAAAATAGGATAATCTTCGGAAATTCATAACTTATTCATACGAAGTCCAAAAATTGCGCACCATATATCAAAATTCTCACAAAAATGAGATCTACAATCTAAGACTATGTTTGTGTGCATTTGACTCTTTATTTTATTTGGATTTTTCTGAAATACTCTATAGGAGTCGCTGACGCGACTATTTCGTGTTTGATTTCAGAGCCGGAGGAGGATCTGACTAAGGAAGACGACCACGAGTACTTTCAGGAGCTAGGAGACGACTACGAAGGTGCCACGTCCCACCAAATCCTTAGATCCTATTTACGCATTGCAAATGACATTGTTGCTATTGCTTTATGATTATGTATGGATTGGTTGCATGGTAGTATATTTGAATTCCCTGCCTTGATAAGACTATACCCTGCTATCCGCTGCTAGGTTAGCTGCTGCTTAATTTACTGTTACTCTTTCACTACTCTCTACTTGCTATATGGTGGAATTGGGACGGTGTATAACTGATTATAACCACTGGGAGAGAGTGCTGCGTGCGTCTTAGGTGCGTGGTAAGGGTTGATGTCGACCAAGTGGGATGTGAGACAAGCCCATGGGGCAAGTCATGCCGGGGGTGCAACCTGGGCATCCCCAAGCGAGATACCTGTGGCGGGTAAAGTTGTTGAGGAGGTTCCGGGTGGGATAGCCTTGGTGGTTTGAAGCCCGTGGACGGAGGTGCTGTGATGGCACGGGGAGAGTATCCCCTAAGTGGAGATGCCTGCTTGGTCAAACCTAGGACGGACTAGTTTCAGGTTCATGGGAATCCTTTTCTACTCACTCGCTTCTGATGGGCGGGAGACGGCTGGACTACTTGGTAGGAAAGTGCCACTACTGCTAGGTTGAGAGGTGATAAGGGTGGGCGGAGACGGTCGATGGGTTCCCGTTCCATTCTAGATGCACAGTACCACTGGATGGGCCCGGTACTGTGTCTCCCAGTCTCAGCATAACGGTGTAGGATCCGGAATATCCCAGGGCTGAGTGGTAGGGTGGCATCGACCTAGGCAAGCAAGCACCCGAAATTCTGCCTAGGTGTTTGCGTAACACCTATGATGGCTAATCTTGTGGGTAGTGAAACCTCTGCAGAGTGTACGGTTGATCGATCGATACATATGCCAACTCGTTGGCTATGGACCTTTCCTATGAAGCTTCTACTAGTGTAGTGAGTGTTCTCTTCTCCCCCTGGATGACATTTTCCGGCAGTGTACCCGTTGTGGTAGTGTGCCGCTGAGATAGGCCCGAGAGGGAGTTGGGCCTGTCGAATGAGAGCGAGGTGTGGGTAAGTGAGATGTGGTGATGGAAAAGGGATGATGGTGTTAACTGGAGATAAAACTTGACTAATTAAACATTGATTACAGCTGCATAGGAAAACCTCAGCCTATAGGTCTGCTTGTATAGCCTTGCATCCACTTTCCACAAAGCAAATGCTGCATAGGTGGGCTCCGTGGCCAGTACAAATCATACTGATAAATTTGCTGTCAGGTGACGAGAATGAGTACGACTTCGAGGAAGACGATGGCGAGGAATAGGGTCACGTGCTACACTCAAGTTGGCCGTGAAGGATGAATCACTTCCGCATCTTCTAAAGCTTCTCTGAATGTTGATTCCGCCAGTGTGGCGATGTAATAAAAGTTTATGTAAGACTTAATTACCGTTGTATGGATCCTGGTGTCAACTGAGATATGGGTAATTTCATGGATTGTCCCAAGCAATCTGTTGAATTACAATTCGAGCCTGTGGATTTCTCTTCGCGGAAATCGAGGTCATTTCACGTAGCTACTCCTTATCATCCCCAAACCAGTGGACAAGCCAAAACTTCAAATAAACAAATCAAAAACATCCTTCAGAAAACGATAAACAAGATGGGAAAGGGATGGAAAGATAAGCTACCTGATGCACTCTGGGCATACAGGACAGCTTACAAGACCCCCATCGAGATGTCACCATATCAGCTGGTCTATGGAAAAAGTTGCCATTTGCCTGTTGAGCTTGAACATAGAGCTCACTGGGCAATAAAAACCTGGAATATGGATCTCAAGACGGCTGGTAAACTTAGGCAGAAACAAGTCGCAAAACTGGAAGAATGGCGAGAAAAAGCCTATCATGGTGCCAAACTCTACAAAGAAAAAAACAAAGAGATGGCATGATCAAAGAATCTAGCACAAAGAATTCAAATTAGGCGATAAAGTTCTGCTTTTCAATTCAAGAGTCACATTGTTCGGGAAAGGTAAGCTCAGAAGTAAATGGGACGGACCTTATACCGTCATCAACGTATCATCACATGGAGCAATCACAATAGAAGACGATGGCGGAAACATCCATAAGGTAAACGGTCAACGTCTCAAGGTATTTCTTGAACCCGAACCTAATTTTATTGATGAAATAAATATAATATCTTTCAAAGAGTTTACTAAAAACTTATTATATATATATAAAACAAATAAGACAAACTTATTTATTACATTTACATTTTGCTATTTTATAAAAACTTTGGTGTTGCATTTATGATATATCTAGAAATTCCTATGCTCTTTCCATGTGTATATATAAATCTTTTTGATCATAGGTATATTCTCTCATAAATGCATGATAGTGTAATCTTGAGCATTATTTTTAAAAATTTCACACCATATCACATACACCATCACACTGATCCGCTGCGCATCAAACCTGATCGTAACCGGGATAGAGATCTACTCAATAAGCAAGATACGTGGGCAAAAGACGGAGGCCGGTAGGCAGACCCAGGGGACCACCCGCCCCCGGGACCGGCCGCACCACTATCTGGCTCAATCAGAGCCAATCTTTTTCGTACCTCCCTCTCATCGCTCCAGCATCGCCTCCATGGTTACGATCAGTTTGTTTCCTCAACAGAGTCCACGGTAGAACCTATATAATCATCATAAAGGCCTCTCCTCTCTTCACACCAAACCATTCTCCTCTCCCTCTTGAAACGGTTGCTAAGCCCTCCCACCTACAAGTTTTTACCATGTCTAGCTATGCTCTTTCACTGATCCAAGCTCCTGGTTCCATAGCCAAACTAGACATAGCACCCTATCAAGAGAATTCCTTTGTGAGAGATGAAGCTCGTGCCATAGTAGAGAAGTCGCTAGCCTTTCTACCACCCCCTAGCGATAACTTCAGCAACATATCAAGCTTGAAGTCCACGGCACGCTCCCGTGCACCCGAAGGAGGTGCCAAGAAGAAGAGTACTGCTGCCCGACCAACTACCGGCGCTTTAGGCCTCAAGAGAAAGACTCCTAGTAGTAGTGGGCTTAGCAAACGTGCTGCCGTGATGCCCTCTACCTCCAATTTAGCTTCCCTGTTGTCTCCCGCTAAGGATAGTCACTCTTATACCATTAGGGTAGTGCGCAAACCCGATGGAGGGTACGCCAAGGGTCTTTTCCGTAAGGGTGAAGCTCCCTCTAGTAATCCGGCACCCTCTGCCGAACCCTCCGGCGCCAAGCGCAAGTTTGTAGGGAAAATAATTAGGGGGTAGTCTAAAGGTTTCTTTAGCACTAGTGAGGATGAGAAGCCTCCCAAGGGGCCAACCATCGCCTCGCTCAATGCAAGCATCAAAAGCACGCGCCTGAATGTTGTTAAGGCCCAAACTCGCATAGTCGAGACTCATCTCAGCGTAAAAGGTCTTACGGATGAATTAGATGAGATGCGCCGCGGCTATGGAGAGCAGCTGCGCAGGATCGCTAAGGCAGCAGGAGTTGAGCACGTTCTCTAAATATCTTTAGAACGCTCCTGCTACACAAATAATTAGGCACATATTTTTCCTCTTCATAATCTTTTATTTTCCAATCATGTTCCCTTTCAATGTAATGTGCCTATTTGATTTATTAATGGAATAGAAGTCTTTTATCATTATATATATATATATTGCACACTTGTTTTCTCTATATATTGTGACTAATTAAGACAGGAAAGAAAACAAGTGTGGGGGAGGACTCTCCAATTCAAACTGCACAAAAAAAATCAGAATTCGGTTTGTGCAAATTTCTCCTCTCTCTCACTGAAAAGTTTTAAGATGAAATTTAAAATGATGACTTCATACTCCATCAAAACATGTCTTCCTATGTTCAAAATATTTGCATACTTTTTATTTTCTGCTAAAATTCCTACAGATTTATGAACACTGTTTAGGGACCCTGTTTATATCTAAGTAATTGACAGATGAGATATAGTAGAATGACATGATGCTTGCTCATTCTTGCAAAGTACTTGGGATTTATCTTACAAAAATAAAAACTCAATAGCATGCTCCTTGAATGATTAACAAATACCTACCAAGGCCATATATGATTATATTTGATGAAACCTTCCACATATACCACTTATTTTGTATTGAGTTTAGCCAAATTTTTGACCGCTGTTGAGAGATATTTCATGCTCCCAAGATCAGAATTCACTTGCATCCACCAAATAAAGACAATTCTCACCCTGAGAGTTGCGCAAAAAAATGCACTTCATCCACCCACCAAAAATATGCCAACTCTTACACTGAGAGTTACGCAATTTTCTCGCCTAAATAAAAAAGTGTCGATTCTCATCCTAAGAATCGTCCATTCCTTCATCTACAATCATGATATCTCCTTGTTTAAAAGTTCTTCATATGACAATAAAAGATATGGGGCTATCATGCCAAGGGGCATAAGAAAATAACGGGAAAGAAAAAGTTTAAATACCCGTTCAAATATATATATATATATATATATATATATATATATATATATATATATATATATATAAAGATCTTATAGCCCATATCCTCCTAAATTTTAGCCAAGGAGAATCATGATGCATGGAGTACCAAAAAGATTTAGAATTAGGTTTCCACCTTCATACTTTCCATACACATGCACATTCTGATGTAGGAGTATGGCGCACTCCCTCTGGTATAGTTAGGGGTTTGACTTGACAACATATGCAGGGTAAGCGTGCCTCATCATTTCTCATTCCTACCTAAAACTCCAGATAAGTCTTATGGTAGGATGATCAAAGTGAAGGCATCACCTTTTCATGCCTTGGTGAGGAACCACTTACAAAATGAGTGACTTGAGAGAATCATTCAAGTAACACAAGCTATCTTTATGTTTTCAAAATCTTGCAAAACCCAAGTCTCTATGCAAGGACAAGAGTAAGAGAATTTGATTCCAAGCTATTCCATTTTTCAATTACTCAAGGTGATTCAGTAGACACTTTGAAGTTCATAAATCCAGGTGAAGCTTGGAATATCCTGTATGCAGACTCTTTTGACAAGGAAGACGAAATCATTTGGTCCTTAGCACTTTACTCGAGGACGAGCAAAGGACCAAGTGTGGGGGAGTTGTTGGCGGTCCTTAGCAAAATAAAATACAACATCATTTTAATACTAAAACAAATAGAAGGTAGGGCTTTTATCTAATCCTTCCACGAGTTTTGTTGTATATGTGACTTACAGGTCTAACACGCGGAAATGCACAAAATATACAAGAAAAGCGCACTACCGGAAAGCATATTCAGAAAAGGCGCCAAGTAAGGACAAAGAAGAAAGCCCACCTCAAGCACCGAACTGCACCCATTCATAACCATGGGGGAGGTCCAGGCCCAATAACAAACCGACCACCCGAAGGCGGTGGCCAGTGGGGCCAGCCAGGGGACCGACCGCCCCCGGGTGCGGCCGCCCCCCTGGTGGGACCTCCCGGGCGTAGTCTTCGGAGGCGGTGCTCTAGACGGTATCCCAAAGGTGGTTTCACCTCCTTCCAAACTTAACTACGCCGGAACCGTCCTATGAAGCTATAAAATGATGCCCCCGCTCCCTCCATGAAGGACAACTTGAAACAATAGAGAAGAAGGAGGGAGTGCCACCATTTTCCATTAGTTTAGCTTCTAGCTAGGCTAGTATAGGGTTAGAGAGAGAGAGATAAAAGCTTGAGAAGTGAGAGCGGGGTTGAAGCAGTTCTACTCTCGGGTGGATGAAGTGCCGGACCTGTCGGCTCTCACATCCAACTTGTACCTCTACAACCATCTTGCTGCTTGAAGTAAGAGGTTTGTGATACATTCTAGTTTTGATCCATTAAGTGAGTTACTTTTATAAAGCTACTTGTTTGTGGGATCGTCGCTCGTCCTTGAGACGGGTGCCCTAGTTAGAGGACTCCTAATAAAGACGGAAGTTCCTGGCCATCGCTAGAGTAGTAGTCGCCTTCGTAGACGTGGTGTCTAAGTTGGAGTCTACCTTAGTTTGTTGCGCATGCCCACGGGCAGAGGGGTAGGTGGCAGGTGGTGACAACCCTGTCCACTCGTACCAGCATCCCCCCACTTTCGGCCGCGTAATAGCGCTGATACTGGTATCGCTTGTCAAACCAGGTGCGTCAGTGGGCCCGAAGCAGGCAAGTAGTGGGAAAGTCATCTTCACTTAGAGTTTCTTGACTTAGTGTATCCTCTCCACCCAAGTTACCCTCCTATCTTTTCTGGGGTCAACTAGCTAAGAGACCTCTAACTTAAGTCGTTCCTTTGGGAAAATACGATACCCTGAATACTTCCGGGTGAAGTGCTACAACGGTACTTCTGTGCGCTTGCGGACTTTTCTGTTGTCGCTAAGAAGCGCCAACAGGGGCAATCAATGTCGAGCTAACAATCTGAAAGAAGACGCTGCTCACTACCTTCTTCGTGATTGACAGCAAGGGTTCTTACAGTCTGCTACTTGAGCATGACTGGATTCATGCTAACTGCTCTGTGCCATCAACCATGCACCAATGTGTGATGCAGTGGCATGGTGAAGAAGTTGAGGTGGTCCTAGCCGATTACTCGGTGCGCATAGCCACAGCGGATGCGGCCTACTGGGAAGCTGGGGATCATGACTGTTTCTCTGGCAAGACTTGGGAGGAAGGCTCCATCAAGGTCAGCGATGAGAGTCAACAGCCGGTCAGGGCAATCGGCTCTAAGTCTTTTTATTAATGGACAATCCGATCGATCGCACCGAGGGCAAGCTTGGACAGGGCTTTACGTCGGCCGATAAACTTGAAGAAGTGGATATCAGATCTGGTGACAGACCAAGACTGACGTATATTGCCGCCAATCTTGACCCCGAGTTCAGGAAGGAGTTGATTGACTTATTGAAAGAATACAAGGACTGTTTCGCCTGAAAATATTACGAGATGCCTGGTTTGGACAAATCAATTGTCGAGCACAGACTTCCTATCAAGCCTGGATTTTGGCCGTTCAAGCAGCCGCCACGACGATTCAAATAGGAGTCATTACCTGACATCAAGGCCGAGATTGGGAGGTTGTTGGAAGCCAAATTCATTCGAGCTTGCCGAGTGGGTATCGAACATCGTCCCTGTATACAAGAAAAATGGCAAGTTGCGGGTCTGCATCGATTTCAGGGATCTAAATAGAGCTACCCCGATGGACGGCTACCCAATGCCAATAGCTGATATGTTAGTCGATTCAGCTGTGGGGCACTAGGTCATCGGCTTTATGGATGGTAACGCCGGCTACAATCAAATTTTTATGGCTGATGTAGATATTCCCAAGACTGCTTTCAGATGTCCTGGTGCTATCGGTTTGTTTGAGTGGGTTGTAATGACGTTCGGTTTGAAGAATGCTGGTGCAACCTATCAAAGGGCTATGAATTATATTTTTCATAAGTTGATCGGCAAAATTGTAGAAATTTACATCGATGATGTAGTTGTGAAGTCCAGGAGTTACAAGGGACATTTAGCCAATTTAAAGGCTACGCTGGAGTGCACTCGGAAGCATGGCTTGAAGATGAATCCTAATAAATGTGCTTTCGGGGTGTCGGCTGGCGAGTTTCTGGGTTTCATGGTACACCGCAAAGGAATCGAGGTTGGCAGCAAAAGCAGGAAGGCCATCGATCAGCTTGTGCCGCCGACTAACAAGAAGGAATTGTAGTCCTTACTTGGCAAGATCAATTTCATTAGAAGATTCATTGCCAATCTGTCCGAGAAGGTGCTGCCGTTCTTGCCACTATTGAAGCTAAAGGACACTCAGGAGTTCAAATGGGGTGACGTACAGCAAAAGGCTTTCGATGAAATCAAGGAATATATGAACTCTCCACCTGTTCTGGTACCGCCACAGGCAGGTAAGCCATTCAAGCTGTACGTGACGGCCGAAGACCATACAATTGGATCGGCTCTTTTTCAAGAATTTGAAGGAAAAGAGAGGGCATTTTTTTATCTGAGTAGAAGGCTTTTGGATCCTGAGACAAGATACACACCAATAGGGAAATTGTGCTTATGCTTATTCTACTCGTGCACCAAGCTGAGGCACTATTTGCTGTCGGCCGTATGTGTGGTAGTCTCCAAGGACGATGTAATCAAGCATATGTTATCAATGCCTATCCTGAACGGACGGATCGGGAAGTGGATTTTGGCTCTTTCTGAGTTTGACTTAAGGTTCGAATCGGCTAAGGCAGTCAAAGGTCAGGCATTAGCCGATTTCATCACCCAGCATCATGAGGGCGCCGTCAGTATAGTTGATGTGGCGCCATGGATCATGTTCTTTGATGGGTCATCTTGCAAGCAAGGCGGAGGTGCTGGAGTAATACTAATATCACCTCGAGGACAGTGGTTTGAGTACGCTTTCCAGATCGGGCCGACGGTGACGAACAACCAAGCCGAATATGAGGCGATTTGGAAGGGATTTCAGCTTCTGCATGAAGCAAAGACCGACGTAGTTGAGGTTTTTGGAGATTCACAACTAGTCATCAACCAATTGCTCGGCATATTTGAATGTAAAGACGACGTACTCAGAGGCTATTATGATCAGTGCGAAGCTTTGATCAGAGGGTTCTTAGCAGTTTCATTATATCATATTCCTAGAGCTCAGAATCAAGAAACTAATCGGCTGGCACAGAGCGCTTCAGGTTACAGATCGATGCAGCAAATCCTCAATACCGAGCAATCAGCTAATGACTGGCGGGACGAGATAGCAAGATACCTTGCAAATCCTTCACAGAAAGTTAGTAGAAAGTTGAGGTATAAAGCTATCAAGTACGTGCTGCTGGACAGTCAGTTGTATTATAAGACTGTCGAAGGGGTGCTGCTGAGATGCCTCGGGGCTAAAGAATCGATGAAGCTGATGAGTGAGGTTCATGAAGGAGTCTGTGGTGCTCTCCAATCAGCTCACAAGATGAGATGGATTATCAGAAGGACTAGTTATTATTGGCCAACAATGCTCGAAGATTGTTTCAGGTATTACAAGAGTTGCCAAGAGTGCCAGAGATTCAGGAATGTGTAGAAGTCTCCTGCCTCAGCTATGAATCCTATCATCAAGCCATGGCCGTTCAGAGATTGGGGAATCGATCTGATCGGCCAAATCTATCCACCATCCAGTAAAGGTCACAAATGAATTTTGGTTGCAACAGTTTACTTTACTAAGTGGGTAGAAGTTGTTCCTTTTAAGAACGCCACATCTGGAGATGTAGTCGAATTTATAAAGGAGCATATCATTTACAGATTTGGTATACCACAGACTATCACGACAAATCAAGGGACGATGTTCACTTCAGATGAGTTTTTGACCTTTGCTGACGACATGGACATTAAAGTTTATAATTCGTCACCTTATTATGCCCAAGCCAATGGTCAGGCTGAAGCATCAAATCAAATTTTAATCAAGATCATCAAGAATAAGATTGAGCAGACTCCTAGGAGGTGTTACTTAACGCTTAGTGAAGCTCTGTGGGCATACCAGATGGCTCAGCATGGATCAACTAAAGCCACTCCGTATGAGTTGGTCTATGGACACGCTGCTGTTCCTCCCTGGGAAATTCAGTCTGAAACATGGCGTGTCAAGTTACAGAACGAGCTTACAGCCGGTGAGTACAAGGATATCATGATGGACAGTCTTGAAGATCTACATTGTCATCGGCTCAAGGCCTTGGAGTGCATCGAAGCTAATAAGATACGGGTGGCTAAGTACTACAACACTAAAGTAAGAGGAAAGTGCTTTACCGAATCAGAGCTGGTATGAAAGACTATCCTACCTATTGGAACCAAAGATAGCCGATTCGGCAAATGGTCGCCAAATTGGGAAGGCCCGTATCGAGTTGTTGAATGTGCGCCCGGCAATGCCTATGTACTCGAAGATATGGAAGGAAGGAGATTTACCAGAGCGATCAACGGAAAATACCTGAGGAAATACCATCCTAGTATCCCAGTTGGGGATGATAGCCGGTCGATGGAAGATCTGGCTCATACAGCCGATTCTATGTGGAGGATCACCTTCAGAACAAAAATAAGAATCTGTAGCAGCCGATTTCGTTCTAACGGATCGCCTTTAGCACAAAATGAAACACCCACGATGGGGTGTAACAGCCGATGTGATTACATCGCCTTTAGTTCAAAAAATAAAAAAATGTATATGTATCTGGCCACATAGAAATCACATTGGTGATTTTAAACAAAGTTTTTATTTCTGATCATATTTACAGGAGCCATATTACATTCTAATTCGGATTATGCATGGCTCTATCTATAATGTCTTGGGCGTCGGTGACAGCCGTGACCCCGTCAGCGTGGGGGAATAAGTTTGCCAGTTGGGCGCTGGCCTCCTCCATGTCCTAGCCCTCTGGGAACCCGGGCTCGACTGCTTCCAGGGCTATACCGGAGCGGAGTCGTGCGGCCGTGAGGGCCCCGGTGGCGCCATGACGAACACCGGTCATGGCCACCTGAAGGACACGGTGGTGAACATCCAGGAGCCGCTCCGCCTGCGTGTTGCCGCGAGCATTGACGGCATTGGCAGCGGTCTCGGCGGCTACACGCAACTCTTCCAACTGCACGGTCAGGGCTACAAGAAGAAAGAAGAATCAGCATGAAGATGATCATCAGCGCATTACAATAAAGACTTCAAGGTATTACCTACCACCGCGGCGTCCGATTCGGCGAGTTGGGCTTGCACCTTGGCCACCTCGGTTTCGGCGGCATCAAGGGTAGCGGCTTATGCTTCATTGATGCCCTGCAGCCGGCCGTTCTCCTTCGTAGCCTCTGAATAGAGGTTACGGTACTCCACCATCTGGTGGTGGAATCGGCGACCGTCGGCGGTGGTGTAGGACCCGTCAGAGTCCGTGGAGGACCCCGAATCGGATCCAGCGCTCGGGGCCGGATCTTGAGGGGTCTTGAGGAGGCGCAGTTCGGCGAAGCTGGGTGTCCACACCAATCGGTGCTCCCGGCGGGAAAGGAATCAGGCGGGCCTGGCTGAAGGTTAACAAAGAAGCAGATGTATCAGAATCAAAAGAGATCAATGCCATGTATGCGAACTGATTTACCTGCTGTAAATGGCCAACTGCCGGGGTGTCACCCAGCGACGACGGCCGTGAGACGGGCCAGCAGTAGCACTCGCACTAGGGGTGGCTCCAGCGGCACCCGCACCAGGGGTGGCTCCAGCGGCTGCAGGGGCGGCCTGAGACGGCCCGGCAGCGGTTCCCGAACCTCCGGCACCAGTGGTTCCTGCATCACTTCGCAAGACGGCGATGGTCAGATTAGATCGGATCGATGTATCAAGAAGTGAATAGTAGCCTTACCCTAACTAGGCTCACAGGCGGTGCCTCTGTTCACCTACGGCCGGCAGGCTCCGGCTGAAGTTGTCGCCTTCAGCGAAACCCAAAGCCGGCCGCTTGCCGTGGTCTCCGTCGCCGGCCATGGATTTGGTTTTGGAGGTTTGTTTTTTCTGTTTGAGGAAAAGAGGCGAAGAGCAAAGGCGGGGTGAGCAAAGGCTATGGTGTTTGTGGTTGCTCGCTCAGGCCGGGTGTCTATTTATAAAGACGGAGGCACCAAGACAGTTTCCCCGTCGGGAGACCAGGCGACACGGCAGATTTTATACTGAAGTTTACCCACGTTTCTTGAATCCAGAACTGACGACGCGCATGAGAGGTGGAACGTCTTGATCGGCTATTTTGGTCGGTTGCTTTAAATCGGTTGATCAGGCCGTTTTGCTTGGGATCGGCTAAGTAGCTGACTTACTCGGATCGACTAAATAGCCGATTTCTACGAACTGCGACAAATACTAAGGATCGGGCTGAATAGCCAATTCAAAGACAGAAAAAGAAGAAGGCCAATTTCAGTCTGGCCAATATACCTGACATGGTTTACAGAAAAAGTTGAACATGAGTTACAAGCCCAACAGGGACGAATAGAGGAGATACATTCGACATGAAGAGCATGGCCGGTCTGCACAGATTCTTGGTCTTCATCGGCTGTTGAATTAAGGATGTTCAGGCGCTGGTTGATCTGTCTGCCTTCGATGACCCTTCTGCGGACTTATTTTTTCTTCTCGGTCATATCAACAGTATTTGTTGATACGGAGATTTCATGCTGAGCAATGGCCAAGTTTACTTCCTCAAGCTCCTTCATCAACTGCTTGCGTCTGGTCTTTAGAGTGTTCAATTCTGACTCGGCTGAGGTGATGTTGTTCTTCAGCAGTTTGACTTGATCTGCCAACACATGAGCCTCTTGCTTGTTGATCGATCTGTTATTTCTCAGCTGCTCAAGCTCGGCCAGGTTTATGTGGGCAGTGTTGATTCTTGGAGTGGAACTTTTGAGCTTGACAAGCTGCTTTAAGAGGCTAAGAGTTGCTGGGTTTGTCTACTGTTGGATCAGCTCAATTGCCCGATCGATTGTTTCAGGTTGCCGGGTTAGATCAAAAAGGTCTATTTCTAGCTGAGGCAAGAGCTCATTTAGCCGATCCTTAAAATCTGGCTCTGGCAGCGCTGTTGATTTGGAACTTAGTTCACCTTCATCACAACATTCTTCCAGATCAAAAGAATAGCTGAGAGTTGAAGGCTGCAGCGCCTGCATTCAGATGTTAGGAGATGATAGCATGGATAATATGATCAGTTAAGAGATATGTGCTCCACCCGAATAGAGATCAAAGGAACTGGAGCTGATGAAGTGCCTGGTCGATTTGTCGTGGCAGTCTCCTTTTCGGCAATGGGAGCGGCCTCAGTGTGTGTTCCTATGATCAATTGAATCTCTACAGTAATAAAAATGAGTGAGAAATAGAGCAAGCACGATAAGTGTCAACAGCCGAAGAGCCTTACCTGGATGTTCAGGAGATGTTGTTTTCTCTTCTTCAAGTTCGTTCCACGAAGGAGGGCTGTTCGGCTGCATTTTTTAAAAAGGATCAGAAAATATTCAGCAAGGTAGGATTGTGTGCTTACAGATTTGGTTGATACCTGAGCTCCTTCTCCCTCTTTCTGGATAGCAATGTTTTCATCCATTCCCAGAAAACCTTCAGCCGTATCTTGGTGGCCTGTTGTTTCTGGATGGGTTTCGGTATGGATGTTTTCAGAAGGTGCCTGGATCGGCTGAATGCTTGCCTATTATATAGCCGATTCGGTCAGGTAAATTAAGTAAATAATGCAGAATATTTCAAGGCATCCAAGTACTTGGGCAGGCTTCCTCTTGGATCTCTTCTTCTTGGTGGTCGTCTTCTGAAGACTTGATGAAGCATTTCTTTTTGAAGACGGAGAAGTTGTCACACTGGCAGGGGCCTTCATCATCTTTTTTAAGGATGGAGCCTGAGAGCCTAGCCTGGCAGTTGGGCAAGAAGGGTAATAGTTGATCTGCTCTGGTGGATTGGGTTCTGGGTCCTACATTAATAGAAGTTAGAACATAATTTGCAGCCGGTTTGAATGGAATCGGTTAGAATACTTACTGCCGAGATAGAATTGAAGCTTGGGTCCAGGGCTCTGCATCTATCATGGATCCCTTGGCAGAAGAGATGAGCATGCCATTGTTGCCACCAGTGTCAAAAGTCTTATGGGACATTGAAATTTGGTTCCAATGCTCTATAGTGTGAACTGGCAAGTCTGCTCCCAATGAGAAGACCCTGTCGGCTTCCAGCATCTCGATGATTTCATCTCTGGGCCTCAGAAGGTGTAGAAATGGAAGCTTAGGGGGCAGTTGGCCGAAACCCAGTTGTCTTGCTGCAACGTTGGGGTGGTAGAATTCATATGAAGGCCAGCTGGGCTCATTACTGCTAGTACCACGAAGATGCTTGAAATCAACTGGTAGTGTGCAGGGCTTTATGATAATATTGAAAATTTGAGTGGCTCCGGCATCAGAGCATCCTGTACTGAACCTGAAGGTGTAGGGCAATGGGAAATCATTATCATCTGCATATGGGAACCAAATCAAGGTGTCTGGTCCTAAGCATCTGTAGAGTTTTTCAAGCAAGATCCCTCGGTTCATGTTGATGATGATGGCTGAGGCGGCTTCTCCAAAATTCTGACAGCCCCTGGTAATCTGGTTGCTGTCCTCTTCTGCATAGTTGATGGAGGGGTAATTGAGCTTGTTGAGGTTTGGCCTGACCATCTTGTGCAAATACAAGTTGAGCCACAGTTGAATCAACCACCAGTGACCTGTTATGCACCGTACTTCTTCCCCTTTTAGCAGATAGCCAGCAACTCAGCTCATCAATCTGTATGCAGATCCCAGCAATATTTTACCTAAGGGGATTGAATTGCCTTGAGCTAATTTTTCTACAAGGGCCTTGAAGGGATAGGCCGGCCCCAAGGAAGCGTCACAGAAGACGAATCTTTCCAGCCACAAGATCAAGAAGGCTATGTATTCCTTATCACTGATGCTGGAAGTTGTTTGCTGGTGGGTTTTGATGTAGCCGTTCCAGCCCTTGTACTCGTTCAGTTTGGGGAATTTCTTTTTGCCACCTGAAAGAAGATCCCACAGTTGGAAAGACCCGGTGATTTGAAGGCCAGTCAGCATATAGATATCACCCAAGGTGATGCCCATTGGCCCATCTCCAAATACAAAGGCATTCAGAGAATTGGACCAGAAGTAACTTGCAGCAATCAAGAGGGGTTCATTCTTTTTCATATCACATAGAGAGAGGTCAAGGCACTGGCTCAGATTGCGCAGCTCCCAGTCTCCCATTTTCCTTTCTGAGATGCGGCGGAACCAATTTCTCCATCCGCTAGGTATGCTTGGCCAGTTCCGGAAGGGCTGCCTGGACCATGAAGATGCATCCACCAGTGGACCTCTAAAGGGGATCTGGTTAGTCTCTTGATTGATGAACTCCGCGGGGATGGAGTCACCCATCGGTCCCAGGAAGAAGGTGGTCGGAGCGTCCCTCAGCGGAATCAAGATTTTATTTTTCAAATCCTGAGGCAGATGGGGTGATAGATATGACCGATCGAGTGGGGATTCTTGAATGGAAGACAGGTTGGCAAGATTCATACCTCAGGAATCTCGGAAGGAGTCACCATTGCATGCGGATTCTTAAAGACGGCGGATCGAGGCCAGAGGTGCAACAGAGGATTTCTTAGCTAGGGTTTCGGTTTGCAGAGTTTTTGAAGTGATGAGCGGGAGGCTGCGATTTTGGCTAGAAGGTGGACTGAATCAAGACTCGGCGCTAATTTTGGAATAAAGCCAGTTTATCCCAAAATTGGGGGGCATGTGTTTGCACCAAAATCTGGATTGGCTGCAGATAGTCGATGCCGAGTGCAGATAGCCGATTTCGGGGCAGAGGCCCAGACAGATAGTCGATCGGGTCCCGGAATCGATTGTTGGGCTGAAGCATAGGCGGTGCGGTTGAAGAAAATAGCCGATTGATGACGTCAGCGCAGATCTCCAGCGCCAGGAAACGATCACGTTCGGAGTCCGATGAAGAAAGGAAAGATTGGGCTCCAAGTGACCTTTAATTTAGGAAAGTTTGTTAGTTTCCGTATTTTTCTTGAGTTGTAATTCGAGTAGGACTCTATCAGAGCCTTGGGTATAAATATAAGCCCCGGTCATTGTAACAAACACATATCAATACACACATGTTTCGGCCCCGGCCAAAACTTAGGAGTAGGAATAACGTAGATCTCGGCGAGTTCTTCAATCGGGCTGAGTGTCATCCGGTGGACGCAGGCTTGCTTGTAAGTACCGTCATGCCTCGTTAAGCTTTGTCTCTTTAATGTCATCCGGTGGACATGGAAGCATCGTAGATCGGGGTTGATTCTTTTTTTATATAAGTTTAGCATCATCCGGTGGACGTGGGCTTAGATCAAATAAGGGTTAGTTATCGATTCATGTTTGTTTTCTTGTTTAATTTATGTTTAACGTCATCCGGTGGACGAGGGCTTAGGTTGAGCTTGATTATGTGCATGGATTAGTTATCGGCTCTAACTAATTTGGCATCTTAGTTAGATTCATTAAGTTATCAAGATGTTATCTGTCATTTATTGTTTAGTTATCGATATAACATCTCTCTGCCCGATCAAGATTGCATAGTATTGGCCTTAGATCTACATAAAAAGGTTCATTATGTTCCGTTCATGTTTTTGCTTTGTCATGATATTCGCTTGATTCGGCTAGTACTATCGTAGTCTTGTTCGTACGTGACGAGAGGGCTTGACAAGAGCCGATCTGAATGAATACAGAGCGGCCGGCCTTCTAAACCAGCTTTGTGTTCCTTTTAGATCTGCTTGTGATTATTTTTGGGAATAAATCTAAACTGGTGCAAAGCCGCAGGCCTTCTAGACCAGCTTCACATCAGTTTCAGGTTTATACTTGGAACTAATCACCGTGAAGTTCTCTGCCTCACGAACCCTGGATCGGCTAATCAGCCGATGCAGTTGTGCTTCCATGAGAAAAAATAGTTAACCGATCGTACCCTGCCAAATCGGCTAAATAGCTGATTTTCTGTCTGTTCGACGTTCAGACAGTCTGAACTGAATGATTTGATCTGTTTACAACAATCGATTATGCTTTAATCTGTTATAGCTATCTGCATAAATTTGTTTAATGTGAATTGTTCTATTTGATTACACATATCAATCGAAGATGTATCAGTTCAATAACTGTTTCTGTGGCAAAATATGCATACATGCCGGAATCGACTCTTTAATCGATCTCCGATTAAATCGGCTCTCAGAGCTGCATAGTTGAAACTACCTGGACACACTGGTTAGTTCCGCCCTGTGATTACTGATTATTATCTTTTCCTTGTTAATTGCAGGTCAAATTGACTGGCACGCCTGAGGGTTATCGGCACTCTCTGACCGGGTTTGAAGCTAGCTGGATCTTGTAAGCTCCAACGCTCTTGAAATCATATCTGGCTTCGCTGGTGTGTTGAGACGTAAGAACCACATTTTGTGCCAACAGTGGGCTTGTGAACCTAGTATTTGACTAGGTTATGTGCATTATGATATATAACCCAACTTTGTTAGGATAAACCCTAGTGGCGTGAAGAAGCTTGCCAAAGGACAAACCGTGTTATATATTTGTGCAATTAATCTAGCTAAATGCTTGAACAAAAGAAGATAATGAAAACAATCTAACAAGTGATCTCCCTCATTGATTTCAAATCATATCCTATCACGCTACTCTTTTGTGGTCATTGATAACAAAGGGGGAGAGAATGGTATAAAAATATGGGGAGTTGAACGATGAACCATTGTTGGCATTTCTTAACGTCGTTACAAAAGATAGACTAAAAGTCCATTCCCGGCAACGGCGCCAGAAATGCTTGTTGGCTTAGCATCACTACTAATGATAGACTATGAGTCTGTCCTTAATAATAATACTGGAAACGTAAGTTGACATTCCCAACCACCATTTCTTCAGAAAGGTAACCCTTAGCCCTTAATGGCGCCGGCCTAACTAATGCAGTCTGGTAATAGCAGTTAGAAGTGTCGGATTGGCCTTCCTAACCGTCATTACTTACGATATGCAAAACTTTGACACGGCGCTGTGGGGTGCACAAGAATTACAATCCTTAAGTAATGGTACTTAGGTACGCCAATCGATAGCTCAGTAAGAAGTAAGATTACTCTGCAAGCGCACAGAACTACCATTGTAGCATTTCAACCCGTGAGTATTCAAGGGTGTCCTATTTTTAATTTCCCGTAGGAGGGCAATATGCATCAAGCGTGGTGTAAACATGATCACTTATTGAGTGCAATGGTAGGCATAGAGTAAACAGGAATAAAACATGATTTCAAAATAGTAGACATACATCTGGGTCAACCTCAAGGATAAAAAGAAAAATAAAGAATAAAAGAATATAACTAACTGAGCAGGCATTGGTCATATATAATTATGCAAAGAACTGCTAGCAACACATCTAATTAGTAATTCCAGTATCAGGACTAAGTCTGGGATGATAGGGAGATCCCCGCAGCTGGTCTGTCAGCCGATAGAGACTTTACGAGCTCCTACTTCAATATCCGAACGTAGGGGAGTGCTAGGGATGGACAGGGCTGTCACCACCTGCCCACCTACCCCTCTACCCGTGGGATACCGACATATTCGCCGATCTCCGCATACCTGAGCACCATGCTCACGTATTTGGAAACAACTCCTAACCTCCGCGGACCCCAACCCTTCGGATTGACAGGCTAGGTTAAGAGCAACCAAGAAGGCACGACGAACCATCACCTCATTCCTAGTTCTTCCTCTATTCATACTAATTCGATGAACAATGAAGAACGATGATGAACAAGTCAAGAACATGACACATAAACTATATTCTAGTCTATATATTATGCTCATAACAAGATCATAACTTTGCTCTAGTTCATATGCATGATCATATAAATATGATAAGAACTTGCTCATGGAAGAAGACCGAATTGTATTCATACCAAGATGATCCTTTTCTTCCAAGGAGACAGGCTCTCCTTGATAGCTCTTGCCTTGCTCACAAACTACTAATACTACTCTACAGATACAAGTGAGAGGTGTGAGGTAGATGACTCCAAAATGATTTGTGTGTTGAATGAAAGGAGCACCATCTATTTATAGTTGAACTAGGATGGTTTGGCATCTCTAAACTTGGAAGGAGGTGAAACCGCCTTTAGGAAACCGCCTAGAGCACCGCCACCGAAGACTGGGCCCGGGAGGCCTCACCAGGGGGGCGGCCACACCTGGGGGCGGTCGGTCCCCTAGATGTGCCATCTGGCCACCGCCTTCTGGTGGTCGGTTGCACTCTGGGCCTGGGCCTCTCCTGTGGTTACGGATGGATCCTATTCAGCTTTTGAGGTAGGCTTTCTTATTATTCTTGGTTTGCGCATTTGCTGAATACGTCTTTGGCTTTTGCGTTTTCTTCATGATGTTTGTGCATTTCCACTTGTTACACCATTAAACCTGCAAAACATGAATACTAGGGGAACAAGTGGAACTTGTTAGTAGTAAAGGCATATGTGCTAGAATATGATTGTCTTTCTTCTTTTTAGTCTAAGTTGGCAGCATAGAAATGATCCATAAGGACTGTCAAAAACCATCATAAGGCCGATGATGGGAGAGCTTTAGGCCAAGTGAGAGGGATCACAAACCTTTAAAATTTTGGATCTCACACTTAGGGGAGCAAGCTCATAAACATGTTTTGCAAGCATTTGATTGTGCATTCTCATACAATTGATGCATTGCATGTGTACCTAAAATTCAATTATGCTTGCTTGCTTGGTGTATGCTAGTCCTAACTTGTATGGTGTATTGAAGTACTAGCAAGCATAGGAAGTGGTAGCTAGTTCCCGGCCTTTACCAAGTACTACTAGAACCTTGTCTCTAATTTTGATCTCATGAGGTATTCTAGTATCTTTGGTTGCAAGAATTCTTTCCAAAGGAATCTAGCTATCCATGGTGCTAAGGATGGTTTATTTTTGTACTCTGATGGTATCACGCTTCAAAGGTCCAATTCTATAAACCTTAGCATCAAATCGGTAGTAATATCTCTCCCACACTTCTAATCCAATGCATATGTGCAAAGCCTTTCAAATCCAAACACTTGGCACATATGTAGGCGAGCTATTAGTACCAAATTGAATTCATTGAATATCTTTGTAAAAGGTTGTCATCAATTACCAAAAAGGGGGAGAATGAAAGTTCTATGTTTGGTTTTGGTTAATTGATGACAACTAGTGACTAACCACATGCTTAAGTGTCTATGATTATAAGTATGGTTAGAAGATCAAATGTGGGGCAAGGATTTGAAGATCAAAAGGCTCTAACACTTGGTGGTTGGATTGAGCTCAAGGCAAAGGTATATCAATAGAGCTCTTTCCATTTTTGGTGGACAAGACACTATAGAAAGTGTGTCCACATTTAGGTTAGATGACCGTACTATTAAGGGGGATGAATTTCGATGCAACTCTTGGTCATCAAGTGCCTCTAGATAGCATATGCATTTGGATCTAGTGCACTAACCTTAACAACCTTGCAAACTGACTTAAAATCAAGCTAACACGCGTGCCTAAGTGCTCAAACACTTGGTTGTTAGCATTTGGAAGCAAGGTAGTTGAAGAGAGGGTGTTCTCAGCTCTTAGAGGTGCACCGGACGTTGGGCTGTGTCCGGTGACTGTGCACGGACGCTGGAACAGTAACTCTAGCGTGTCCGGTGATGGTTCTCAAGCGTCCGGTGTTAAACCCTACCGCAGACTCAGTGTGTGCATGTCCGGTGACCCAGCGGCGGACGCGTCCGGTGCGTGTTTGAGCTCTCTGGAAGCTCTCTGTTTGTCCATCGGACAACCACCGGACACTGTGGTCTAGCGTCCGGTGTGATGGCGCGCATGAGCAAATTCAAACGGCTAGTACACATGTCAACAGGTGATACATCGGACGCTGGAGGTTAGCGTCCGGTGCAAACTTGACTAGCGTCCGGTGCACACGCAGAAACTGTAAAACGGCTAGTTTTTCACCCTCACTTATAAATAGCCAATCAAACGGGCTTTGTGAGCCCTCTTGCGCATTTCACTCATTGCTAAGCATCTCTTGAGCCTCCCAAGCCTCTCCCACTCACTCTAGAGCTTGATTCTCATCCTTAGTGAGTTTGGGAGTGATCCACGTGCATTGTGTTCATCTAGATCATCTCTAGGCACTTGTTGATCGTTGTTGCTGCGGATTTCATCTATTCTCTTGGTGATTGCCGTCACCTAGACGGTCTTGGAGCAGCGGAGGAGTTGGCGGAGTTGGAGATTGTCTCTGGCCACTCTTGGAGGTCTTGTGAGGGGTTAGCACCTTCCCCGGTGGAAAGCCGCAAGGTAGCACTAGTATATTTCTCGTGTCATTGAGTTACCTTGCTCGTTGTAGGTTCTTGTGGCGCTCATTTGTTGAGCTTGATCTTGGTGATCAATTAGCCACCGAACCACCGAGTAGTGGTCGACACAACGGGGACGTAGCGTGCCGGCAAGCACGTGAACCCCGGGATAAATCTTGGTCTTCTTGTGTTGATCATTGGACTTCATTGTGACCATCACCTTCGAGTGATTTGGTATTCATATTGGTGATTGGCTAACTACTCTACTCGGTGGTATAACCCTCTAAACTCACCTCCTTCATCTTGTGTACTTACTTTGTGTAGTTGTAGTTCTTGTAGTGTTCTTGTTCACATAGGAGTAAGTAGCTCAACCTAGGATTAGATTGTGTGCTCCTAGTGATACTAGCTAGAATGGTTAGGAAGGCTTGCAACCCTCTTGTAGGCTAGCGCATAATTCGCTTCGCCATTGTTTTACTAACCGGTTGTTTAAGTGTGTTGTTTGTAGAGTTTTTTAATTAGGCTATTCACCCCCCCTCTAGCCTATTTGGACCTATCACCAACCACGGGCCTAGCGGCATGCTAGTCGGCAGGTGAGCGCTCGACCGCCGCAGGAGACGAGGCGAAGACGCCGGATGGGTCGCTGGGGTGCTCGATGGAGTCGCAGGCCCAGGCACACGAGATCTTCTTCACTTCCAAGCGAATGTCCTCAATGGTGCCTCCAATACAGGGGCGCCACTCATCCAGCGACACCGTGGTCCGCTCCAGAGCCGCGACGCGCTTGTTGTGCGCCTGCTCCAGATCCTGGATCTGGGTACTCAAACGGGACTCCTGATCCAAGAGGCGTTGATCCCACTTGAGATCGTTGTCAGAGAAGCGGTGGTTGAACTCGTCGATGATGAGCTTCATCTCCGGATTCATGACTCCCAAACAGTGCTGGCGGCGGATGAAGTGGTCGTGAGGTAAGGGTTGGTCGGCCTCTAGGATGACGGCAGCCACAAACCGATCGAACTGGAAGGGAATTACAGCGATCCGAACCCTACCAGCGAACTAGCAGAATTCAAATCAAGCCGACCGGATCCGCTGTTCAACCAATCGATGGAGTAAGCGCCGGCGCAAGGTCAGCCTAGGTGAAAGCCCATGTTTGGTTTTGGGTAATTGATGAAACCTAGTTTGCTAATAGTGTGCTCTAAGTGTTTCATGAAAACAATTAGCAAACAAGATGGAGCAAAGGACCGGGTTCGTGGAGGCCACAAGTGAAGGGTAATGATGGCATCTATGCAAATGGTATAAGTCCATCATCAAAGGTGTCCACAAGGTCCATCAAGAGATGAGAAGGAAGTTGATAAGAAACCGGGAGCTCAAGGCAAAGGTATAACCAATAGGAGCTCTTTTGGTTTTGGTGATCAGGACTCCATAGAGAGTGATCACATTTAGGATAGATAGCCGTACTATCAAGAGGGGAAAAATCGTTGATGAAATACGGTTATCAAGTGCCACTACATGTTTATGATCATTGCATATGCATATAGATGCTAGTGACACTAACTTGACACGTGGAAAACTCTTTGAAAAGACTAACACACGTGCACTAAAGTGAGAGACACTTTGGAGTGTTAGTGACTTAAGAAACGGGGTGAAGTTTGAGGGTTAGAGAGGGTTTGGTCCTCTCTTCCTCCTACCGAGCTTGCAAGGCAGGATTCGGCGAATTTCAGAAACGTTTAAATAGAAAAACTAGCGTCGGACTCTAACTTGACTGAGCGTCGGACCATTGTCTTCGGTCCGACGGCTAACCCCTTCAGCAAGCGTCGGACCCTTCGTTTCGGAGCATTGGACCATTGTCCTCAGGGTCCGACGGTGCAGAGCCGCAGCAGGTCGACACGTGGAGAGCAGAGGAGCGTTGGATGCTCGGCGCTAGTCCGTCGGTGCGCATTTTCAGCGTTTTGGAACCCCTCTGGAAACGTCGGACGCTGGCGAGTTTTAGTCCAACGGCCTGTTGTTTCAGAGTCCGACGGTGGTTTTCGGCGAAGCGTCGGACCGGAGGTTTGGTCCGACGGCTTACCGTCTGACGGTCGTTTTGGCACGAGAAAATAGCCGTTGTGATCCAACGTTCGACTTCAAACGGCAGAGGACACGTGGCGTCCATCCGAGGCGTCGGACCGGCGTTGTTAGTCCGACGGTATGCAGTTTTGTCCAAACGGCTAGTTCTTTGTGTGTGGCTTATAAATAGTCACTTGGCCGGTTTGGCGAGTAACTCTTGGCACTCCTAAACATTATAACATACTTGTCAGCCTTCCCACTCCATTCTCACTCATCCTACTTGATTGTGTTCATCATTTGGTGAGATTGGAGAGCATCAAGTGCATTGCATTGCTTGAGATCATCTAGAGGCACTTGGTAGTTGTCTTTCGCAGCGGTTTCTCTTGTTACTCTTGGAGTTTGCCGACTCCTAGACGGCTTGGCGCTGCGAAGATCGTTGAGGGGAGTTGGTGATTGTCTCCGCCTCCGATCGGTGAAGTTGTGAGGGGTTCTTGAGCCTATCCCCGCGGGAGATCACAAAAGGCTACTCTAGTGGATTGCTCGTAACTTGTGGATCCCCATCTTGTGTTGGTTGTGCGGCACCCTTGAGAAGGGTTTGGCGTGTGATGCTAATTAGCGCGTGAACCTCCAAATGGCTGTATCACTACAACGAGGACTAGCTTGCCGGCAAGCAAGTGAACCTCGGTAAAAAATCTTGTGTCATCTCTCTACCGAGGATTTCTTAATTGTTGTGATTATTCTTTTTGGTACTCATCTCATCACTACACCGGCAGTATAAGATTCACTCTCTCTACACTTTACATTCTCGCACTTACTCTTGTGTAGCTTGTTAGCTTAGTTACTCACCTAGGAGTAGAGTAGAAGTAGCAACTTAGCCTATTGTGTGTGAAATAGAGTCTATAGTTTAGCACGGATAGGTGGCTTGCATCTTTTAGTAGGCTAGCGCAAGAATTCGCTTCGCCGCTTATTTGTCTAACCACTTTGTCTTAAGTGTTGTTTGTAGAATTTTTATAGGCTATTCACCCCCATCTAGCCATTTAGGACCTTTCAAGTGGTATCAGAGCCGAGGCACCGTTAATTTGAGGCTTAACAACCTACGGTATAAAAATGGCTCAACTCAACATTCACATCAACAACACCAAGAAGCCACCCTAATTTGATGGCACAAATTATGCATATTGGAAGAGCAAGATGACTTCACACATCAAGTCAATCAATAGAGAGGTTTGGAAGGTTGTGGAGACAAAGATTGAGATTGCCAATGCGGCCAACCCCACAACCGCCGAAGAAAGATTGCTCCAACTCAATGATATTGCGGTTTGTGCTATTCATGAGGCTCTAGATGAGAAGGTGTTTGAGCAAGTCAAAAATATTGAGAGTGCCCATGAAGCTTGGAAGAAGCTAGAAGAATCATATGAGGGCACCAAGGGTGTGAAGACCGAAAGAGCATACATCTTGAAGGACAAGTTTGCCAGCTTCGAGATGAAGGAAGAAGAAACCGTGCCGGAGATGTTCCATAGATTGCAAGTCATTGTGAATGATCTCAAGGCCGTGGATGAAGAGGTGAAGGATAGTGACTTCTCAATGAAATTCTTGAAGAGCTTGCCCAAGAGGTTTGCTACCTTGATCACGGTTTTGGTGAAGACTACATTGAGTGAGTTGACACCAAACCAAGTGCTTGTGGAGGTAATGACCGTTGATGCCTATAGAGATGATGATGACAAGGAGGAGTTGATCAATAAAAAGAAGAAAGAAAAAGATGAAGACTCTAAAGATGAGAAGAAGAAGAGTGTGGCATTCAAAGCCACATCATCATCAAAGGGCAAGGGCAAGGCAAAAGTTGAATCAAGTGAAGATCCATCAAGCACAAGTGAGAGTGATGAGGAGATGGCCCTTCTAGTGAGAAGATTTGGCAAGTTCATGAAGAAGAAGGGCTACAGGGCAAGAAGGAAGAAGAATGCAAGAAAATTTGATGGGCCAAGAAGATGCTTCGATTGTGGAAGCAAAGATCACTTGGTGGCCGATTGCCCACACTCAAGTGATAATGAGCACAAAGGCAAAAAGAAGAACAAGCATGAGAAGAAGGAGAAGAAAGAAAAGAAAGAATCTTCATATAAAAAGAAGAAGAACTACTCCTATGTGGTGACATGGGATAGTGATGCATCATCAAGTGATGAAGATAGTGATGATGAGAAGAAGAGTAAGAAGAAGGCACATGCAAGCATTGCTATTCATGACAAGCCTTCCATCTTCGATACTCCTTCATGCTTCATGGCCAAGGGCTCTAAGGTATCATCCGATAGCAAATCTAGTGATGATGACCTAACCAAAGAAGAGCTAATTGACATGCTTGATGATGCTCGTATTCATTTTGACTCACTTAGAAAAGAATGCAAGGGCTTGCGCAAGGATAAACAATCCCTTGAGCAAGAACTTGAGGAGCTTAGAGCATCTTATGAGAGTCTAAAGGAAGACCATAAGAAGCTTCAAAAGTCTCACACTAAGCTTGATGAAGCTCATTCCGCTCTAGTGACTCAAAATGAGAACTTGCAAAGTCAAGTACAAAAGAAGGAAATTAAAACTTGCAACATAGGTGTAACATGTGATATATCTTGTAAACCTATTATTGTTGCCACCACTAACCCTTCTTGTAGCACTTCCACTACTACCTCACCCACTAGTGACCCTTCACTAGTGGTTGAGAACAAGAACCTAAAGGAGGAGGTTAAAAAGCTCAATCACTCCTTAGTTAAGGCTTATGGTGGTGAGGACCGCTTGCTTATGTGCTTGGGTAGCCAAAGGGCATCTCTCCACAAAGAGGGATTGGGCTATATCCCCAAGAAAGGCAAGACCGCCTTTGCTCCTCACAAGACTTGTTTTGTGAAGAGAAATGGCCAGTATTGCACAAAATGCAAGCAAGTTAGTCACTTAGAGCATGAATGCAAAAGCAAACAATCCAACTCTCATGTATCCTCAATTAAGTTTGATTCTTGCTACATTCTTACCAAGGGCTCAAATGGTGTGAAGGCTAAGTTTGTTGGTACATCCTTGTTGGGTCTAAAAAAGAAGACCATTTGGGTATCAAAAAGCTTAGTCACTAACCTCCAAGGACCCAAGCAACATTGGGTACCTAAAAAGAATTGATCTCTTTTTATAGGTCAATTACAAAGCCGGAGGAAGGCATTGGGTGCTTGATAGTGGATCCACACAACATATGACCGGTGACTCTAGTATGTTTGGCTCTCTCAACACAAGTGCAAATAGTGGTTATGATGCAATTATATTTGGTGATAACAAGAAAGGGAAAGTGAAAGGTCTTGGTAAGATTGCAATATCCAATGACATGTCCATCTCCAATGTGTTGCTAGTTGAAAGCTTGAACTTCAATTTGCTCTCGGTTGCACAACTTTGTGATCTTGGTTTCAAGTGCATATTTGGGGTTGATGATGTTGAAATTGTTAGTGTTGATGGCTCAAATTTGATATTCAAAGGCTTCAGATATGACAACCTATATCTTGTGGATTTCAATGTAAGTGAAGCTCAATTGTCAACTTGTTTGATCACTAAGTCAAGTTTGGGTTGGTTATGGCATAGAAGGCTTGGTCATGTTGGAATGAAACAATTGAACAAACTAGTGAAGCATGATCTAGTTAGGGGCTTGAAAGATGTCACATTTGAGAAAGATAAGCTTTGTAGTTAATGTCAAGCCGGCAAACAAGTTGGAAATACACATCCTAAGAAGAGCATGATGAGTACTAGTAAAGCTTTTGAGCTCTTGCATATGGACTTGTTTGGACCAACCACATATACTAGCATTGGTGGGAGCAAGTATGGATTTGTGATTGTGAATGATTACACTAGATACACATGGGTGTTCTTTCTAGTTGACAAGAGTGAAGTGTATGATCTATTCAAGTATTTTGTCAAGAGAAGCCAAAATGAGTTTGAAACAACCATCAAGAAAGTTAGAAGTGACAATGGTAGTGAATTCAAGAACACTAAGATTGATGAAATTGTGATGAGTATGGCATTGGACATCAATTCTCACCCAAGTATACACCACAATCAAATGGCATTGTTGAAAGAAAGAATAGAACCTTGATTAATATGGCAAGATCAATGCTAAGTGAATACAATGTTAGTCATTCCTTTTGGGCCGAAGCTATCAACACCGCTTGCTACTACATCAACTGCTTATATTGCCATGGTATGCTTGTAAAGACTCCTTATGAGCTATTGAATGGTAGAAAGCCCAACATTGCATATTTTCGGGTTTTTTGGTTGCAAATGCTACATTCTCAAGAAAGGCACAAGATTGAGTAAGTTTGAGAAGAAATGTGATGAAGGTTTCTTACTTGGCTATTCAACCACAAGCAAGGCATATAGAGTTTAGAATTTGGCTAGTGGTACTCTTGAGGAGGTACATGATGTTGAATTTGATGAAACCCAAGGCTCTCAAGATGAAGTTGAAAATCTTAGTGATGTAAGAGGCAATGACTTGGCTAAGGCAATGAAAGATATGGATATTGGTGATATTAGACCAAGGCAAGTCAATAATGATGAAGATGATGGTGCTATTCATACTAGTATATAAGTTGAAAATGAAGCAAGTGCAAGTGACTCACAAGATCAATCTCAAATGCAAGATCAACAAGCTAGTTCATCTCAATCCAATGATCAAGTTCCTATTCTCCAACCGGTTTCTATTGCAAGGGATCATTCTTTGGATCAAATCATTGGTGGTATTCAAAATGGAGTTCAAACAAGAGCAAGGCTATCTCAAATTTGTGAGCATTTCTCATTTGTGTCATCTATTAAGCCAACCAAGATTGAGGAAGCATTGAAAGATGTTGATTGGGTTAATGCCATGCATGAAGAGCTCAACAATTTCACAAGAAATCAAGTTTGAGAGCTAATGGAAAGACCAAAGAAACACAATGTGATTGAAACCAAATGGGTCTTTAGAAATAAGCAAGATCAAGATGGCATAATAATAAGGAACAAGGTTAGATTGGTAGCACAAGGTTACACTCAAGTAGAAGGTCTTGATTTTGGAGAAACCTATGCACCGGTTGCTAGATTGGAAGCAATTAGAATATTGTTAGGCTATGCTTGTGCCCACAACATCAAGTTATATCAAATGGATGTCAAGAGTGCATTTCTCAATGGGTACATCAATGAGTTGGTTTATGTGGAACAACCTCCCGGATTTGAAGATGTGAAGAAGCCCAACCATGTGTACAAGCTCAAGAAGGCATTGTATGGTTTGAAGCAAGCACCTAGAGCATGGTATGAGAGATTGAGAGATTTCTTACTCTCTAAAGGGTTCAAAATGAGAAAGGTTGATACAACTCTCTTCACTAAGAAGCTTGGTAATGATTTATTTGTGTTGCAAATATATGTGAATGATATCATATTTGGATCAACCAATCAAGATTTTTGTGAAGAATTTGGCAATATGATGGCAAGTGAGTTTGAAATGTCCATGATCGGTGAGCTTAGCTACTTCCTTGGTCTTCAAGTCAAGCAAATGAAGAATGGTACATTTGTAAGTCAAGACAAGTACATAAGGGACATGGTGAAGAAATTTGGATTGGAACATGCAAAGGCCATGAATACTCTTATGGCAACTAATGGACATTTGGACTTAGATGATAGTGGCAAAATAGTAGATCAAAAGCTATATAGATCAATGATTGGAAGTCTCCTTTATGTGACCGCATCTCGACCGGATGTCATGTTTAGTGTGTGCATGTGTGCAAGATTTCAAGCCTCACCAAGAGAAAGTCATTTGAAAGCCGCAAAGAGAATATTGAGGTATTTGAAGGGCACACAAGATGTTGAGTCGTGGTATCCTAAGGGGTCTAACTTTGAGCTTATTGGATATTCGGACTCCGATTATGCCGGTTGTAAGGTGAATAGAAAAAGCACTAGTGGAACTTGTCAATTGCTTGGAAGGTCACTTGTATCATGGTCTTCAAAGAAGCAAAATAGTGTTGCTCTCTCAATGGCCGAAGCGGAGTACATTAGTGCCGAAAGTTGTTGTGCACAATTACTTTGGATGAAGGTAACTTTGAGCTGATTTTGGATTGAAATACAAGAAAGTGCATTTGTTATGTGACAATGATAGTGCTATCAAGCTAACCAACAACCCCGTGCAACATTCAAGAACAAAGCACATTGACATAAGGCATCACTTCATTAGAGATCACCAAATCAAGGGAGACATTGCAATTGAAACTGTTGGCACCGAAGATCAATTAGCACTTGATGAGTCAAGATTTTGCAAGTTGAGAAGTGAGTTAAACATATTAGACTACTCCAACATGAAGTGAAAAGCATCCCACATTATATGACATGCCTCTCCTTCGACTAAAGTAAGATAAATTGGTTGACATGGCATTCATACTTTGATAAGGATTTGTCTAGTTCATGTAGACATAAAATGCATCTTATAGGCTCATTCATCAAAAATCAAATGTTTTCATTATATATGGTACCACTTTTATTCTTTATGCTTGTATGATCAAGTGGTAGCATATGACATATTGATGGGCTTGCAAACCTAGTGTTGAATCTAGAACATGAGCTCATGATGTGTAACTTAACATGGTCAAGATAACCCTACTAGTGAGGTGTGAAGAAGCTTGTCCTTGGATCAAACTTAGTTACATATTCTAGGCAAGTGATCTAAATTGAACCAATGTGAAAATGAACTAAACCCCATCTATTGACTTGATACTCCCATAATTTGTAACATTTTTGGTGATTGTTGACAAAGGGGGAGAAGAAAGTCACAAAGATAAGAAAGGAAAGGGGTCAATTAAAAATTTGAAAGCACACAAGTAGGGGGAGCGAGCTCATGAATAAGTTGTTGCATTTGGTTGCACATTAACATATGATTTGTTGCATTGTCAAACTTCAATTCCTATGACTTGTTTGTTTGGTGTAATGTTTAGAAATAGGATTTGAATGGTGTTTGACAAACTAGCATGCATAGGACTTACTTTTCTTACAAAGTACCTCTCTTGCTTAAATGTTGATCTCATGAGGTATTTTGAGTTTGTGATGCATGACTAGTAAACCATGGTGCTAAGGATGGTATAATTCCGCAACTCCGATGGTATCACGCTTCAAAGGTCCATTCTATATACCTTAGCATCATTTGATAGTGGTAGCTCACCCAAACTTTCAAATCCAAGCATATGTGAAAAATTGAACCAAACACAAGGAATCACATATGTAGGGGGAGCTAATACTACCAAAGTGCAAACATGTTATTCATTTCATATCTTTGTAAAGGTTGTCATCAATTACAAAAAGGGGGAGATTGAAAACCCATGTTTGGTTTTGGGTAATTGATGAAACCTAGTTTGCTAATAGTGTGCTCTAAGTGTTTCATGAAAACAATTAGCAAACAAGATGGAGCAAAGGACCGGGTTCGTGGAGGCCACAAGTGAAGGGTAATAACGGAATCCATGCAAATGGTATAAGTCCATCATCAAAGGTGTCCACAAGGTCCATCAAGAGATGAGAAGGAAGTTGATAAGAAACCGGGAGCTCAAGGCAAATGTATAACCAATAGGAGCTCTTTTGGTTTTGGTGATCAAGACTCCATAGAGGGAGTGATCACATTTAGGATAGATAGCCGTACTATCAAGAGGGGAAAAATCGTTGATGAAATGCGGTTATCAAGTGCCACTAGGTGTTTATGATCATTGCATATGCATATAGATGCTAGTGACACTAACTTGACACGTGGAAAACTCTTTGAAAAGACTAACACACGTGCACTAAAGTGAGAGACACTTTGGAGTGTTAGTGACTTAAGAAACGGGGTGAAGTTTGAGGGTTAGAGAGGGTTTGGTCCTCTCTTCCTCCTGCCGAGCTTGCAAGGCAGGATTCGGCGAATTTCGGAAACGTTTAAATAGAAAAACAAGCGTCGGACTCTAACTTGACTGAGCGTCGGACCATTGTCTTCGGTCCGACGGCTAACCCCTTCAGCAAGCATCGGACGCTTCGTTTCGGAGCGTCGGACCATTGTCCTCAGGGTCCGACGGTGCAGAGCCGCAGCAGGTCGACACGTGGAGAGCAGAGGAGCGTCGGATGCTCGGCGTTAGTCCGACAGTGAGCGTCGGACTCCGTCCGACGCGTTTTCAGCGTTTTGGAACCTCTCTAGAAACATCGGACATTGGCGAGTTTTAGTCCGACGGCCTGTTGTTTCAGAGTCCGACGGTGGTTTTCGGCGGAGCGTCGGACCGGAGGTTTGGTCCGACGGCTTACCGTCCGACGGTCGTTTTGGCACGAGAAAATAGCCGTTGTGATCCAACGTTCGACTTCAAACGGCAGAGGACACGTGGCGTCCATGCGAGGCGTCGGACCGGCGTTGTTAGTCCGACGGTCAGGCCGTCGGACAGTCCGACGGTACGCAGTTTTATCCAAACGGCTAGTTCTTTGTGTGTGGCTTATAAATAGTCACTTGGCCGATTTGGCGAGTAACTCTTGGCACTCCTCAACATCATAACATACTTGTCAGCCTTCTCACTCTATTCTCACTCATTCTACTTGATTGTGTTCATCATTTGGTGAGATTGGAGAGCATCAAGTGCATTGCATTGCTTGAGATCATCTCGAGGCACTTGGTAGTTGTCTTTCGCAGCGGTTTCTCTTGTTACTTTTGGAGTTTGCCGACTCCTAGACGGCTTGGCGCTGCGAAGATCGTTGAGGGGAGTTGGTGATTGTCTCCGCCTCCGATCGGTGAAGTTGTGAGGGGTTCTTGAGCCTATCCCCGCGGGAGATCGCAAAAGGCTACTCTAGTGGATTGCTCGTAGCTTGTGGATCCCCATCTTGTGTTGGTTGTGCGGCACCCTTGAGAAGGGTTTGGCGTGTGATGCCAATTAGCACGTGAACCTCCAAGTGGGTGTATCACTGCAACGAGGACTAGCTTGCCGGCAAGCAAGTGAACCTCGGTAAAAAATCTTGTGTCATCTCTCTACCGAGGATTTCTTAATTGTTGTGATTGTTCTTTTTGGTACTCATCTCATCACTACACCGGCAGTATAAGATTCACTCTCTCTACTCTTTACATTCTCGCACTTACTCTTGTGTAGCTTGTTAGCTTAGTTACTCACCTAGGAGTAGAGTAGAAGTAGCAACTTAGCCTATTGTGTGTAAAATAGAGTCTATAGTTTAGCACGGATAGGTGGCTTGCATCTTTTAGTAGGCTAGCGCAAGAATTTACTTCGCCGCTTATTTATCTAACCACTTTGTCTTAAGTGTTGTTTGTAGAATTTTTATAGGCTATTCACCCCCATCTAGCCATTTAGGACCTTTCACGAGGAACGGTGTCTCCGATACCAAATGTTAACAGTAATTGGGAACGGAGTGGAGAAATTGGGGAAGAGGGTACGAACAGCAAGCGAAAGGATGAGGGTGGAATGGCGATGGATATTAGGTAGATTGATTTGGTTCATACATTATTCGATATCCCCTCGAGCATCTCAAAACTCTCTCTTATACTCGCATTACAGGGCTAAGCCCACACTCGTGCACGCAAGCACAGAAGGATCACACCCAGACATTGCCAGTGACGTTACTGTTGGGCCTGCGGGCACGTTCACTCCTCCGAGGCCCAGTAGCATGTCCTCCTGTTGGGCTTGGACTGGGAGAGCTGCTAACATGCTGCTGCACCGGGCCTGCAACGCAGGCAATGTTGATCGGCCGGCATCTCGCTACAAATCATGATCCACTGATTCGGAATAATTTGGGAAACTGTGCTTGCTGCTTCCTCGCCTCGCCGCCAATGTTAGGGTGGCTCCACCATTGAATGAACAACTATCTTTGTGGAGTTCTAGCAGTACATGGTCAAACTGCCAGCATCCATGACAACTTATATCCATCCTGCAAGGAAAACTGTTGTTTTAGTCTTGTATTTGTAGGCAACAACTCTACCAGCGAATGGTAACTGTTTATATACGCACAGGAGAGTCAGAGTCTCAAACTGTGAACCTTTTGTTGGTTATTCAGAGAGACGTCTCGATTTTCCCTTTTGTTTTCATAACTTGAATAAGATGAACGGTCAAACCTGATGTATCACACGGTGTGAGTTCTAAGTTTTCACGCACATATTTTGTTTTGCATAGCCTCATGTTACCAAAACACAGATTATGATCCTAAGCAATCATTTTGAAAGTTTATGGACCGAATTGACACATGCCAACAAGTTTAGAGATGAGCCATGCACTTTGCTCATTATTTTCCTATATTTAGTTTACTAAGAGTAGAGCACGAGAGATGGAAGGAAATAATTGTTTTTTTTCTCTATCTCCATCCTATCTTTATGGCTTCTCTATCTCTATCTCTATCTACAATTAAAATACAGGCAATGTCAACTTTCTACCTGATAGGATCAAAAGAACCGTGCGATAAATGACCAGCTTGACACAAAGAAAGGAAAATCATGCAACAAAAAAAATCACAGCAGACATATGCTCAAAGAAAAAGGAAATGATGCCTGCAATCACCACGGAAAGGAATATGCGACAAAAAAAATCACAGCAGGAAGAGATAAAAGAAATTGGTTGCATGCGTGCCCTGGCAAAAGTTAATCATGCATGTGGTGGATAACCGGAAACAAAAGGAATCGACAAGTTTATTACCTCCTTCAAGTGTGCATGTGCCCCGGTAAAAGTGGAAACACAACAATGAATCAGTCATCAACGCATTCGTGTGTAATCCCTGACTTGTCATCTCTGTTCTCACTCGCCGCGCTAATCACTCGCCGTGCAGGTGCTTATTGTTGTTTGCAAGCTATGTGCCCAGAACGCTTCCAACGACCCCTCCGCGCGCAATGTGGGCCGGTTCGCCGGTGTGCATGCGAACGGCGCGAGGGGCAGGAGCCCCGTCGACGGTGGGGCCCGGCCCCTGCCTGCCTTCCTCCCCGTCCCGCTTCCGAACGATGGTGGTTTCTAGAGGCCCAAGTCCTCGGGTAGCCATGCAGAGGAAGCCCGAGGGTGCCGGCGGCGAGGATCGCTCTGCGCTCAGCGAAGGCTACTCCGGCGGGGACGAGGGCGGCGTCGAAGCTGAGGACGTACTGCAGCCGAGGGCTTCTCAGTGACCAGCGAGACGACGACGTGAAGCATTCTCTGCCCACGGATGCTACTCTGGAGTATTCCGGCCGATGGTTGAGGCTCTTGTCAGATTAGCAGATGTGTTGAGGACCGACGGTTTTGAGGTCGTGGAGGTAGTTCCATGTTTGAGTTTTGCAACTGATGAATATGCATTGTTTGTCTGTTTCTAAAATCTCATCAGAAGGTACCTGAGTGGTTACGTGCATTGTGTGTCCATCTCATGCCTTGAATTCAATGCTTACTCCAAGATATTTGTAGCAATACTTCTGTAAATAATTAGTTAACGGGATCAACCTAGATTTTCCTCTGGAACACTTTATTGGCCAGCACTCGAACATTCAAAAAATCAATTGTGTGAAATGATGAAAGATACTATGATGTACATTCTCCTCTTTTCTTTTCTTTTTTTTTTCTTTCTTTTTTTTTCGTTCTTTTTTTTTTTTTGGTGCAGCAGGTCTTCGCATGGGACTAACCTTATGGCTCTGAGTGAGATAATAAGTTCAGATGGAAGAATATGCAAGTTTCTCATCAAATGGAACTGTTCTAAAGGTATAGATGCAACACCAAAGTTTCTGAAATCTGAATCGACGATGCTGCAGCCAGGTAGATCATTCTGTGCTGTAGTTATCTTCTTTGAGTGCAAAGAAGAAAACTTATATACTGAGAGATGCTAAGCTGCAACAGGTCATGTCTCTCTACTGTCTCTGTAGTAGCGTACTGAAGGGAAAAAAAATATTGGCCGATAGAATCCGAAATTTCCGAGATATCACGTTTATCGGCTGGGGCATATACATTTTAGCATGTCTCTACTGGTTTCTATAGCATCTCTCTACTGGTTTCTATATCGGCCTGTTAGGAAGTGACTGCAAAGCTGGATACGGAGGCGCCTAATGACTGCAGACTGCAGAGAGGTACTGACCAATGTTCTCATGTGTTTGTTGCCATGTAAAATTGTATCATGTCATTAATCCATTACTGGAGGCAAGCAGTGCCCACAAATTAATCAATCTCTATACTGTAACTGGTTGTTATCCGATATGTACTTCAGGTTTTTGATGGTTTTACAGCATGCTATACATCACCTGCACTAGAATGCATACTACAAGCATTCACTGTAAGGTGATTATCATGCAGCAGGTTCAAAGAAACGTGTAATGTATGATTTAGGATTAGCTGCTAGGTACTGATCAAAGTTATGCCTGACCATTTTTCTCATGTTATGAGATGCACCAAGAAGGCAACTTTTGCCGATTAAAAAACAAGATAATTTTCATGTTTTTTTCCCCTAAAACTGGAGTTAGATTCTTCTAAGATTGCCACTGTGGCCTGTGTAAATTAGTAGAAGTGTATGCTCTGTAAGTTTTTATTTTATTGTGGACATGTATATAGCAACCAATCAAAACACTATTTCTATAGAAATCCAATGAGAGGCCGAATTTAATGATATTCTTCTTGACACAGGCTGAATTTAAAGATATTCTATTGGTCTACCATGGCACAGATGGATCAACCGGCAGAGTAAGATGAGGTCTGATCTGAAGAAGCCAACTTCATACAAACTGAGACTATTTGTATCCAGCTCTTTCATTAGTTCTTCATTTCTTTGTGCTGCCGCTCCTTTCTAATCAAATGGGCTTTGACAGCCATTTCTGGAGCTCCTTCCCTCTTCCCTGCGATCCCGCGGCGCCGACAAGTGGGGCCTCCTCCCAGGCCTGTGATCCCGCGGCGCAGGTGGGTCCGCCCAAGCCTGCGATCGAGCGTGCTGGCCGCTGGGGAAGCCTGCTGTCAGAACTGTTGTTAGGGGACTTGGCAACCCAGTCCTGATTAGCTGATGCAGGGGACCGTGTTGGCGTTGTGTGGAAGCGGTGCGGTGGCGAAGGTGGCGCGGTGCTTTGGGGGCGGACGCCGCACACGGCAGGGATGACGCGGCAGGGATCCTCGACCACGCGAGAGTGACCGAGTCCATCAAGATTTGTAAGCATATCTCACCCCCGAAGAATGATGAAGCCCGCACATTTATTTTGTTCTTTCAATGCCTATGGATTGATATCTAGACATTCTTTTTTAGGCAGGTACAATAATGGGCTTATAGCTAAATAAATGCTGATGTAGAGAAGAGAAGGGAGGAGAGAGAAGGGAGTTTGGCTCCCATGCAAGCACCATGGTGGACACGGAAGCATAGGTATAAGTGGGTCCAAATAGCAAGTGTTGTGAGGAGAAATAGGAGAGAGAAACTCTTTCAAAGTAAATTGGAGCCAACTATTGTATGACTTGACTCTTATAATTTAGCTTATAGCCAAGTGACTTGGCTCTATTATTGAACTTGCTCTTAGTATTACCCGAATGGGACAGAGAATCGGGTTCATTGGTGAATTGGTTTGAGAAATGATTGCTGTCTCGTCAGGCCAAATCCTATGGGGAGAATTGCTTATTTGGCCTGAAAAAAGCTCATTTACTTATCTGGCCCTCTTTTTTTTTTAAAGTTGTCTATTTGGCCTTAAAGTAAAATTTTGTTACTTATTTGGCCTTCCGTTACTTTAGAGGCCTTAACGGTGTTAAGTGGCGTGTAAAAAGACCATTTGCTTCTATCTAGGAAAATATATGCCAGTGCAGTTTGAACTGATACTAAAAATTCATGGTATTTTACTACCGCCTTATAATTCCTTGAGCTGATGTAAAAATTGAAGCAAAGGAGGAAATATGCTACTTTGTATTTTAGTGTAGCTTTACCTATGTCTATACTTCAGTGTTTCGATTGCAATTCAGACAATGATTAAATGGACAAGCTATCCACTATTGTCTATCCATGATATCCAGTAAGAGTACTTGTTGATATGAATATCAGAGGAGACGAGTAGCAATGGCCTTCCCTAACCATATTTGCATTTGTTTCTTTTGATGGATGTGACATCCCCCGTACATTGGTGTCGGTGGTTCAGAATGTTTAGGGCACCTCAATGATTTTTTGCTTGTATGCCTTGATTTTTTTAATCACGTGCAGGTAGAGAGAATAGGTGTTGTTTAGTAATCTCATGACTTTGTTTGATTTCCTTTGTTTAGACTGAGCTTACTCTTGGATTCTGACCGGAATACCATTCTTACAGCATTTGTGCTTGGATGTTATCATTGAATTTGAATGTTCCTTAAAGGTTTTCTTTCTGTAGGGGTTTTCCAAATTTTATAAAATCGGTGTTAAAAGGCTCAACCTTTTTAAATGTTTTTAGTGGAATATATTAAACATGTCCTGTTTAAGTTGTGATTCCAATTTCATGTCAATCGAAATTGGGTTTGTATTGTTGATTTTGTCAAATAGATAAGTTTATAGCTTTCTCCATTCAGTCTCTAGCAACAGCTCATGATCTCTCTGTTTTGTTTTCCCGTGTGGATCAGTCTAGCAGCAGCTTAACTCACATTTCGTTTGTTTTTTCAGTATATCAGTCTACATCAGCTCAACTCTCATTTCTTCCAGACCAGAGTGTTTTAATTAGTTGATAATGAGGTGATACGCCCACCTCTACTTGTGTTTGAGCCGATGCCAAATTGCCAATGCAGTGTATGGCTTTTAAGTTAGGAGTGGGAGTGGGCGTAGTGCAAGGGTGGCATTGAGCTGAATTTTATGTACATGAGAATAAATTAAAATTCAATGTATGGCATTTTGCTTACAGTCTCATATAAGGAAATTTAGACTATTTGTCTCATCTACTAGGAGCTACTTTATCAAGATGCTAACCTTGATTTTGTTGACCATAGTATAGTGCATGAGTATTTAACCATGTTTCTACTTGCTTCTTTCATTCCTTTGAAAATATTTTGGCTCACGCGAGGCTGTGGCAACGCACGGGCAAAGACCAACCTCTACATCTAAGAAGACTTTAATGTTATTGTGTAGCCAGCATAATAGTTATCGTCGTGAAAATATTTTGGCTCACGCGAGGCTGTGGCAACGCACGGGCAAAGACCGACCTCTACATCTAAGAAGAATTTAATGTTATCGTGTAGCCAGCATAATAGTTATCGTCGCCCCTTCCCTGCTTCTTCCTTTAATCCCGCTAGCCAGCATGATGGTCCCCCCCCTCTCTCCAACCTTGTCAGCTAACATGCCTTTATACAAACTAGTGCTTGGAGGCGCGCCATTGCGCGCCAATTCAAATTTAAATTCGATGCAACGTTTTAAGGAGAATATAGGTGCAGCAGTCTAAATTACAATATAGATAATATTTGAAGGAGAATATAGATGCAGTGGTCTTAATTACAACATAGATATTAATAGTTATGTAGTCTTAGAAGTAATATGTTTTCCATAATACATGCGTGATAATTATACATGTACGTAGCTAATTATATTTTACATGGGCTGGATGGTGCTGACAGAGATGAGGTCTCTTTTGCTTTGGCGCTGGGCAGACTTGCAGGATGTGAGATAGCAATGACGGTTGGGGTGTTCAGCTGCATCTTCTGAAAATGCTGTTGTTTAGCTAGAAGAAACTGTCTTCGTCGGAGCTGCTCGTGTTGACCTTGTTGGGATAGGCTGTGTACATGAAAGCTTTGGTTATAGTTAATGGGTATTTTGATATTGCTATAACAAAGGTTAGTGGGGGTAATAAGAACCTCTGTTTTGTTGGGTAAGAAATTGGAATTTTAGAATAGGTAGTTGTTGTGTACCTCATGGAGCAGAAGTTGCCTCATCTTCAAGCTCATTTGTCATCTGTACCATTTCTTCACGTTGAGGAGTATCGAAGATAGAAAATCCTGTAAATACGATTGAAATTAATTGTTTTTTCTTTAGATAAGTAATGAGCTGTTTTTATTGATTTGCACCTCGACGATCGCAGGTGTAATTAATTGGCGGAGTCCTTGATGTAAGCATGTCTTCTGTGTAGCCAAATAAAATATCTAAGCTAATATAGCCAATACCCAAACACATAAAACTAACTGACGACACATGATTATTTTGGTAGGACTGGCAGTTTAATGGCTAGAATTCATGATATTAGTTTTGAAAAAGGCATGGGATGAAATCCGTACTTGTAAGCATTGTATGAACACATGATTGTAGTCCAGCAATAATTATACGGACGTGGTTTTAGCAGCCAAATCACAAACAAGGTATAGTAGGCAACAGATAAAAAAAATGAAGTTTCACCTTAGTAAAAATAATGGCAGGACCACACTGTCTTATAATTAGTATCTTCTTGGTCACTATTTTTATGGCATATTATTTTCTGAAATGCCAAATCTCAATTATGGATTTATCCTTGGTTATCAATCTGACAAAGCTAGTATTGGTCAATACAATAGTATCGAATAATGTAAATTGTAGGTGCTCGTGCAGTGCTGAATATAAAAAAGAAGAAGCATCTGAGAGCTAAGATCTTCACCTGTGCATTCAGTTTCACTATATGCTACATCCTTTGTCACCTCTTACTTGCTACCTGATTGACTGCACCTAAACACAATAGAAGGGCAGTGAATACAATTTAGGCTATGTGCATACATCAATAATAAGAGAGAAGATTAGAGATCAGGAGATGTGATTACAGGATATGCATGTAAAGAGTAGTTGGCCTCAAGACCCAATAAAAAGAACGCATATGGCAAGTGAATGACTAACTCAAATTTAGAAACTTGAACTTTTTAGAACAAACTATGGGATAGCTGACAGTTGAATGACTAAATCAGATCACATGAAACCAGATCCACTGAGGTTGATATGAGTGAAGTGAGACAAGAAAAAAAATAGGAGCACAAACTTATGGCATAAGAGCTGTCAGCATGAACATTATCATCTTGCACACAAAGACCAGGGAAATGATCGCTGCTGGCATCTGAAAACACTGAAACCATATAGCTTCAAAGAAAGGTAATACCTATGTAGGATTTTATCTAAGAAGAATCAGTAATTAACTTAGCATTCTAAGGATATGTTTGTTTAAAATACCACAAACAATCATGTATTGATTTGATAATTAGCATATGCAATTGGCAAATGAAAAGCATATTGGGGCAATAATCCAAAAGCAAGCAGCGCCTGTAGTGGCTGTATTGAACTGCAGCCCACCGAAAATGTAGTATATCCAAAATGTTGATTGAGGAAGCACATATAAAAAAAGCTCTATGCCGCAGGAAGGCAACTGGTGGCCAAAACAGGTTGAAGAATGGTGTCTTACCTATTGGAGATTTGCATGTCAAGGGGTAGGAAGCAACACCTGTAGCGTCTACATTGAACCAAAATTCACCAAACCTGTAATATAAATTTACAAAATCAAAGTAGAGGGCAACCAAATCGATGCACAAATGTATTAGATCGAGGAAGCATAGATAAAGGTCTCACGATGTAAGTTGGCAAAGGATGAGGCTTATGACAGAATGCAGACATCACAACCCGGCATCTTTTGAACGCAATCTAGGAGCAGACTTCCTCTAGCCGGAGAACACCTCCTAGAGGAAATTCTGACAACATATAAATGTGTATGTACATATATGTTTTTTTCTTGGTCAGCAAGGGAAGATAGAAGCAAAACATATGAAAATGTGATTCTAGGCTACTGATAGACGCCAATGACTACTGATTAATGTCAAAACCATGGATAAGCGTACATAAACAGATGGAACATCCATGGTCGTTCATGCTACAAACCTTTTCGCTAATAGCATAGCAGCTATAATCATCATATATCAACTTTAGAAATTTGTAAGCCACATAGAGGAACTGTGGCGATAACAGAATTAAATGGAATAAGAAAAAGAAAATGAAAAGGAGCAAATCACCTAGGTATTAAATATGACTATTTTTTTAATTAACATAAACAAATTTTACAGTAAGGTGAGAGTTGGCTAATTAAAAAAAGGACTTTGAATAACTGAAAATCTTTGCAGTGTGGGATGACGCTGTGACAAAGTGCAGATTTTCCTGATAGGAAAGCAATTTGAATGTTCCCAGTATCAACACGGTACGTATGCCTTTTATATCTACTTCTTTCTGTTGAGAACTAATGAAGCATTGGTAGGCCTGCTATAACAGTACTGAAACTAACATATTACAGTACTGCTGAGCTTACATACAAACTGACTCAAGAGGTGTTCCTATCTCCTATGAGACTCCTCACATGCAAAAGCGAGTATAACAACAAGAATTCAGTGACCATCCTTTGAATCTGGTGCAAAACATATCGTTTTCACATCAATAAGTAATTTAAAATCATAACAGTACTGAAACTAACATATTATAGTACTGCTGAGCTTACATACAAACTGACTCAAGAGGTGTTCCTATCTCCTATAAGACTCCTCACATGCAAAAGCGAGTACAACAACAAGAATTCAGTGACCATCCTTTGAATCTGGTGCAGAACATATCGTTTTCACATCAATAAGTAATCTAAAATCAGCCTGCTGTAACCTTAGAACAAGCAACATGGACAAGAGGACTCTTGCTCCAACGGGATGATGATGGGGTGCTGGGCATGAGAGGGGTCATCTTGCCTCAGCTGAGAGATGCTAGGAAGCGAATGGGGCAGGGTGGCTATGGTTCCAGGAGAGGGGGTCGCCGCAGGGGCCCAACGTGGCTGGCCGCCCCATGGTAGGGCTGCCGCCGCTGCCGCCGTAGAGAGAGGGAGAAAGAGAGAGAGGGAGGGAGGGAGAGAGAGAGAGAGAGAGAGCAAACCAGGCCAGCTGCAGCCCATGGCAGTGAGCAGGGGAAAGGAAGCCAGACCCGCAACCACCTGCGAGTGCCTCTCCACGTCGGGGTGCGTCGTCCTCCCGAGATTTGTTGGTGTCCCAGCCCATCCAGGGATGCCCGGCGACGAGGAGCTGAAACCCTAGGTGTCGCCGTGTTGCGTGCCGCCGCCGCGGAGGGACAATGGACCGGGGCCGCTCGTCCTGGGGGCGCCGGCGCCGGTGGGGAGGCCATGGGGATGGCCAGCGCCGCCGCTGTGGGAGGTGGGGCGCGGCAGGGGTTGCGGCCCTGGCCGCGTCGGGAGGGGGCGAGAGGGAAAAAGAGAGCAGGAGAGAGCAGGGGAGAGAGAGGAGAAGGGCCTGGAAGCTAGAGGAGAAGCTGTTGCTTATATTTGTTTCTCCGGATTCTGAAGACAAGCTAGAGAAAGCCGAAAAAATAAGGAGAATCATGAGAATCGGCTTCCGAAGGAATCTGATCCAAGCAATCTGAGACGTCCATCGCCTGATCGAACGGCCAAAAACATTTCGGGCGACGTGGCCAACCTCAGCGTTCGGGGAGTTGTTGCAATTGGTAGGGAGAGATACTCTCTTCATCCCAAAATAGATGTTATTCTCGCTTCTCGAGAAATTCGTTTTTTTCAACTTTAACTAATTTTATATTAAAAAATATTCATATCGAACGTACACAACTAGTATCATTGGAAAGATCTTTAAATCTAGTTTTTTAATAAATTTATTTGGAAATAAAAATGTTGCAAGTATTTTCTACAAACTCAGTCAAAGTTGAAAAAGTTTAACCAGCACGCATCCCATAGCGTCATCTATTTTAGGACGGAGGGAGTAGTTCTTTGCTTGAACATGTTTTTTTTTCATGTTGGTTTTGATTTTTTCCCGTTGAAAAGCAAATGCTTCCATGGCATTAGAAATTGCATCTCAACAGGATTCATATAATTGTATTGGAGATATTTTGTTGTGAAATTTTTTCAAATCTTTGCTCAGATAACAAGCCAACCCTTGCATATTTTAAAAATGGTTTGTTATTGTATTGTTCCTGTTCCTAATGTTGCTATGTACAAAGGCATAGTTGTGTGTCACATATCAGCTATGTTATCTTATCGCGCGATCCATATTTGTAGCACAATGATTATCTTGTCCTGTAGCAACGTATGAACACGCTACCCAGTAAAATGAATAAAAAGGAAACAAGCAATCACCTCCATTCCAACAATCGCCTCCATTATTTTGGCCGAGAACGTTTCCGAGAAAAAGTCTCATAAAAAAAAAGAAACAAATAGTCAGCGAGACAGTTGCATGCGATCACATATAGCGCCTGTCGTGCCCCCCTCCTCTGTACATGGTTTCTGAGCTTGCAACGTCGTGCTCCTCATGACTGTGTTAATTTCAGGAGCTATGCTTTTTTATTAAATATCTCTTTAACATCCGTGTTTTATTTCATAGTATTATTATTTTATCACGCGATATGTATGTTTTTAGTATAAACTTTTAGTTGTAACAACACACAGGCATGAACCTAGTGAAGTAAAATGCACTGCAGGCCAAACATGCTTGTCTGTGGAGCCATGCCCAACCGTGCCCTGTGCATGACATTCATCCCAAGCACGACACTACGGGCTGAAATCCGTGCCGGGCCAGCCCGCCAAGCACGGCCTTTATGGGTAGCCAGGCCAGCCCAAGGCCCACCAAATCAGCAGAGGAAGAGAGAGGCCCGAGAGGGGAGGGGGAAGGGGACGCGCTGCCATGGCTGCTGGCGGCGTGGCCGCCGGCGAGCTTCCTACTTCCCCCAGCGGGTAGAAGGCTAGATCCGGCGGTGCAGTCCCCGTCGTCCAAAAGCGCCGCCGCCATGGACGTCTTCCGGGACCTCCTGGACTCGGCAGCACGGCATGTTTGAGGCTCCGAGCTCGTCACCAGCCGTGGCCACTGGCCAGATGCGCCAAATCCTTCTCCTTCCTCGCCCTTCTTCGTCGCTACACCTGGAGGCCCGAGGCCGTCGACGCGGGGGCGAAGGAAGACGCCGGTGGCGCAAGGAGTAGCCGCGGGGGACGAGGGGGCCGTCAATGCCGTTGCCGTGTGGGACGGAGCGTGTGTGGAGGAGCTGTGGAGTAGAGGTGGAGGCGTGGAGCGGTGGCCGGTGGCAGTGCACGGCATTTGGGGAGGGAGCGGCGCTGGGTCAAGTAGGGAGGAAGTGTGAGTAACTGACTATGAGAGAGTTTTTGGTTGGGGTGGGATTCTTAACAGACCGGCCGCTATCGGGCTGTGTACTGTATATCGGGCCATGTCGTGCCAGCCCGCATGCCTGGGGTGCGGCCTAGGCATGGCCTGGTACACCGGGCCGGGCTGTCCTGGGCTCGCTGGCCTCCGTGTCGTGCCGTGCTTGGGCCGACCTTAAAAAACAGGCTTCGTGCCATGCTATCATGCCTCAGACTGCATGAACAGAATCGCCGAGATCGGTTTGGGCCAGGCTGAGCTGGCAGTGGCAGCCCACTACGACTTAATCATGGTGACATGGTGGTGCATGAGTTTGTGGAGTCCGTGGAAGCATGACTTGTGTTTTGATTAAGAAAAATATTGATGAAGCCATGCGATTAGCAGCAGGATAAATGAAGTACTTTCATAGCCAGTCGGCATTGACATGTACGTGTTCAGCCAACTGGCATATGCACCTCGCAGTGTATGGGTTCAGCCAGCCGGCATATCCGTGTATGCACGTCACATTGTACGGGACTACGGGTTCAGCCAACCGGCATATGCACGTCACAGTGTATGGGCATCGCGCAACAGAGCTACAACTCTTTTCGTGTTGAGCTTCCAGATCCTTGTGCTTCTGAGATAGAGCTTGGTGCCCGGCTTCCAGATCCTTATGCTTCTGAGATAGAGCTTGGTGCTCACCTTCAAACTTCTCAAAGTTCTGGTGCATTTTTACCTTCTAACTCTTTCGGCTCTCTTAAAAGCTTCTATATCAGCTTCACATAGAGGATCATTGGAGCAATGTTGCTAGGCAACTGGTCAAATAAATTCTCCACATGTTTGTCTGGGTCTAGCTCCGGATCACCAGCTTTAGAAACAAAACAATTAACGCAGCTAATAAAAGAAAAAATCATTTATATATGAAAAAATAGCGAGTGATTGTAATCACCTGTGTCGAGCGCATGCTCCTTTTAGTTTAGTAACTTGGCCATCCACATCTCAAACGCAGTAACCAAGAGCTTGACAATAGCGTAAGAATATTCGCTTACTTTTGCCTTTAACATAATTATTCAAAATAAACATCACGGGATCCGCGATCCTCTTCGGCTTCGCGCCGCGTAAAACCCTAACCTAGTATAGTTAACGTAAACGAGACGGCAGATGGACTTTAAACATCACCGATAACGGGCACTAAATTCTTTGCCTTCAGTGCTGCTCTAGGTTAGAGTTTTTTATATATTTTAACCCAATTTTACGTATTTTTTGTGGCTAGATTAATAGTTGTTTGTTTCTTAGCTTCACGGTTGCTTATTTTAGGGTTAGTATTCTTTATGGATTTTGATCTAAATTTAGGTGTAGCATGTTCCCTGTGATTTCAGCATGTTCAAACATTTGATAGATTCATTTATATGCTCAATCGGTTATGCTTATTTACTACTTTATTTATGGGTCTTCAAAGACCATTATTTCCTCTTAGGTCTTTAGTTTCTTTGTGTTATCACTCTACCACTTACTCTCAGTTGTATATGTGATGCCTATTAGGTCATGTACACCCCTATATATAATATTATCTTCATTTTATGGTGGCTGTTATGAGTCTAAAATATCTTTGGCTAAATATTTACAAGTTGGGCCCTACATCTTTTTAATATACAACAATGCTCATATATTTTGCTCTCTTTATTTATTTCTGTTGGTAGCGAAATGTCCAAAATATCTTCTAACTTGTAATTAAATATTTATCCATTTTTTGCTTATCTTACTTCTTATTATTGATAAAAGACTTCAGCTCCACATGGCAGCAACCATAACACTACTGATTACTGGGTTTGGGGAGCGCCAAAACCAAAAATTAGCCGGCGGAATTTCCTCATCCCCCTATCTTTCATTGCTGATTATTTCTCTTATTTTCTTTAGTTTTTTTCTTTGTTCATTTAGAGATATGGTTATTGCAGTTGTGGACACATTGACGAAGGAGAGCAACTGACTGACCTCCCAACAATAAGGCCATGTTTGAGTCTTACCAAGGTTAGTAATATTGTGCATCCCCTCAGGTTTTATGTAATGCCTTGCAGCCGTTGTTAACTGCCACATCTTAAATGCCATATATTATGTGGTTAGCGACTCCTCACTGAACACGTCTGACGAAAGATGGACTTGACTACAAACGAGATGACTCAAATGACGATGAACATGACTGAGAATCAGATCGAAGTATGAACCTCCACTAATCATTCCTGCCCATACCTATAACTAGCTTTGTATATGTAATACTTCTATCAAGTACTCCCTCCGTTCCAAAATAGATGACGCTATGAGAAATGTGCGGATCAAACTTTCTCGACTTTGACTAGATTTATAGAAAATATATGTAATATTTTATTTCTAAATAAATTTGTTAAAAAACTAGATTTAAAGATCTTTCCAATGATACTAGTTGTGTACGTTCGATATGAATACTTTTTAATATAAAATTAGTCAAAGTTGAAAAAAAGCTACCTTCTCGAGAAGCGAGAATGACATCTATTTTGGAACGGAGGGAATACTTGGCAGCCGCATTCTGCTAGATGATGGCCTTACCTAATGTTTCTATCCATCGCCCTCTTCTTTATTTTTTTTACACCTACAACATATTTAATTGTGTTCTGATTGTGTAGCAAATCTTATTTATATAGTATAATTTAGGATGGAAAGAGTTACATATACAAGGAAATTACATCCACACTCTATTCATTTAAAATCATATAGGAAGCGAACTTAACTTTATAGTTAGGTAGAAAATATGTTCATCAGGTAAAGAAGTAGATGGCATGGCTAGCGCGACAAGGTCATCGCCGGCAGGGGACGGTGAGAAGCACATCCAACCTCTCGGACGTTCGAAATCAAACGCCTGATGTCGCTGCCTGAACCACTGCCACGCCTTAGTGCGGTGGTAGTGGCGGCGCAGATGGAGGTGAGGACCTCTAGCCGGCCGGAGCTTGAAGTGCTGCCATCGTTGCCAGTGTGCACGCATGCTGTAGCATGCACATGAACGTATGATGACACGCTACTGATAGATAGCGCAGTAATATTGCCACGATCAAACATGCTACAGAAGTGGGACCAGTACTGCATGACATGCTTGCATCGATCCGGATTAAATTTTGTTGGTTCTGCTCGATCTACCTACCTTTTAGTTGGATCCATACAGAACGCCGTACCTTTAGTGCCCCTACCATTGTTACAGCTTTTGTAGATAGATACAAAGAAAAAAGACAGTTGCTGTCTTTGCTCTATACATAGATCAGAGTAATTTTGTTCTACTTGCTTTTTAACCTAAGTAGTAAATACTCCCTTTTCTTTCATCGTTTTTATAAGGACAGTAAGAATTTAGAACTATTAAACTTCCAAAAGAACTAAACGACAATTAGACAACTTGTATGTGTTTAATCGAAGTACTCCCTCTGTTTCAAATTATATATAAGTCAGTCTAATAATCTTGCAGAGTCAAAGTATCTCAAATTTAATAAAAGTAATAGAGAGAAATATAAAAACTTATGACATCAAACAAATAGTTATGAAAATATATCTAATAAAGAATCTAATAATATTTAGTAGGTATCATAAATGTTACTATCTTACACAAATATGATCATCAAATTTGAAAACTTTGTTAGATATATTTTAAATATGATCATTCTATGAATCTTGATACCTACACAAATATGATATTTAGTAGGTATCAAGATTCTTAGAATGATTTATATTTTAGAATGGAGGAAGTATTATTTTTATCAAAAAAATTAACATTTCATATATCTTTGAGAATGATAATAGTTTTTTTTTCTAATATTCCCTCCAAAAACGAAAGAATGTAATCATGGGAACTGTGCTGGTCAAACCAAATCATGTTTGAACATGTTTGTAACAAATAGTATTCATATTTATATCTCTGAATAAAACTGTTATGAAGATATATTCTATAATTAATCTAATGACATTATTTTGTACCATGAATGTTACTTTTTATAATTTAGTCAAAGTTAAAAGTATTTAACTTCTTGAAAAATGAGAATCACATTCTTTTGTGGATGGAGGGAGTATATTGAAAGTGCAAACCGAGCGTATATCAGCTTTATTATATCATTTGTGATACATGAAACCTATTGCCACTCATGTTCAAGTTACTGACTTGGCACATATGTTTGTATTTTTGTTTTCTGTTAATTATTTGCATATAGGATTCTAGATAGTAAGAAAAAATAGTACATGGTGTTTCCTTTTTTGTGTCATGTTACATGTGTGTATGACCATCTCCTTTATTGGACTGTCGCTATCACTAAAATTGCTCTTGTTTTGTCCGAAAGGACTAGAATATTTCTAACTCTTGTTAGTTAAGGCACAATGGTTTGCTATTTAAAATAGTAATAATTGACCAGGTGAAGGACCATTCATATTTGTTTTGGAAATATTGCAATGTCCATTACTCCCCAATATCAAACTTACAACCACTAATTTTGTTATAATTAATATAGGAGGCTTTTGTTGAACAGGATGAATAATATAGGTGGTAAAATACACTCCACAGTGGATCATGGGTGCGTACAAGTAAGATCACTGGGTCTCTACAACAGATGAACCTTTGTTGATTCTCCTGCATTGAATTTGAATGTAGTGGCCATGCATATGCAATGGCGGAGCTTGAATGATATCTCAAGGGGGCTATGAATTGGGGGGGGGGGGGGGGGGGGGAGGGGTCATTAATGATGCATGAATCAAATTAGCCATGATTTATTGTTGTTTATTAAGAAAGTTTGAAATCTTAGGGGTGGTCATGTAACGTCCCGCTTCTTCTAGGCCGGGCCTGCTTACATCAAGCAGCTTTTCTAAGGTATAGACTGTCCTCACAACCAAAACTAGTCTTTCTACGCACTTTCAGCACTAGTCTTTCTGCGCACTTTGTCCTCACTCATGCGCACTCAAGAAGGACTTCCGGTCGGTTCCCAGTCAGTCACACATCGCTCGAGACCAAGCTCGCTTAACCTCATCTTTCTGCGAACTTTCAACACTAGTCTTTCTGCGCATTTTATCCTCACTCATGCGCACACGGGAAGGACTTCCCGGTCGGTTCCCAGTCAGTCCAGGCCAAGCTCGCTTAACCTCAGAGTTTTTTTAGAGATGGACTTTCGGAAAAGAAGTTGCAACTTATTAGTATGAATATCTTATTAATCCTATTAAGCCCTGGGCCCAGATGTTACAGGCCATGGCCCAGGTTAGCCTGGCCTATTCTCTGCCCCTGGCCATATGACCAAAATCAACTTATAGAACGATGTGATGATCTTAATGGAAATATAAAATTATCGATGAGACATTTTAAGACCTCTCTAGAAAAGTGGAAACATGCAGCATTGTTAAGCACCAGAATCGACATAAAGCACTTGTTAATGGGATCAAATGGCAGTGAGCTTGTGATGATTCATATGGGAGCAAGATTAATGCATAAATTAAATTAAATTAAGTTGGCAAATCGAAAATACAGGTAGATGAGAGGAACTTCAGTTCTTTCTTGGTCGGATTGTAGTTAGTTATCGATTTCCATTTTAATAAAAATTGTCAGCAAGTAGTTATGCACACGGACTAAAATGTCCCTTTTGTACAAAGACTAAAGCCCTCTTTGGATTGAGAAAATTTTGGAGGAAAAAATGAAAGATTCCAAAATCTAATAGGAAATTACATTGTTGGTTCGTTTGGATCGAAGGATTGGTGTATACGAGAAATGGAGGAATATTTCCTATAGTGCTGATTCCATTGGAAAAAGTACATGAAAGAAACATCCAGCTTGATCTCTTTGTTTCTTTCCTATGATGTTTGATGTGTGCTTCGTTTGATGCTACATTGTTTGTTGCTAGGACTTGTTAGTCCCATTTTTTCCAAGCACCAAATCCATACGTTAGGAAAGTTTTGCCCATCAAATAGCCATGACTCATGAGTGTGCTGACTGCCCGTTGGGCCACAGCCGCGTGGCCCCACGACAATCCTCTTGTATCTCATGGTGAGCTTCTCAGTTCTCACATCGCATGTCTGGCCGTTGGGGAACTGACACGTACGCACATGGCCCCACACGTCAGCGACCACTCACCAGGCCATAGCACTCGATCTCACTCCTCGCTCCACTCACTCAGCTCGGTCACTCAGTCAGAGAGAGAAGAAGCTTCACTTGCAAAAAGCCCCCGCGAAGAATCCAAACGTTAGGAAAGGGACATGTGTGGAAAAAGCAAACCAGCCGCCCAGGGGCAAATCGGTACCACCTCCCGTGCCAACTGTCCCCATCCCCTAGCTTTTGCTTGTGGAAAAAGATTGTTTTGCGGATAAGCCCCTGGGAGAAGGTGGTATTACGATTACAGCCCTCGTCGTTGTCCCCCAGCCCTGCGGCAATCAATCTCTTGCTCTGTCTCTGCCTTCTTCAATCCCCAACCAAACCCCCCTCCCTCCTCTCCGCTCTCGGTCTCACTCTCGCCCGCGTCGCAATCATTCTCGTGGCCTCGTGGGGGCGCGCGCTTTAATCCCTCCCAGGATTTCTGTGGCGTCCGCTCCCTCCACCCGGATTCCACCAGGATTGAGTTTAATCGCATCGCCGCCTCTTCTTCCCGATTTGCTGCCGCGGCGCCGCCGCCGCCTCCGACATCCACTACTTGTAGGAGTGTAGGACAACTCCGCGGCTCCGCCCGCCCGTCCTATCCACCTGTCCTCCTATCCTAGCTTCCATCCACGCCATTGCCGCTCTCTCCCCGCCAAAAGTCGCCTGCTTTCTTGGTCCGGGGCTTCGTCCCCGCCGGGGCGTAAATGCGCGTCCGTGCAGGGAGGATCCTGGCCTCCTCCGCTCCAAATCCCGTCCTTGTTTAGCCCCCAATTAAGAGCAGGAGAAGACGAATCTTCTGCGCGTGCTAATGCTAGTAGTACTCGCCAGAGATGACCAAGTCGTCCTGACTGATAACTTCACTTCGCGCCGCCGGCTGCTCAGCTCTGATCCCCACTGCTATGGGCTTCTTCTCGATCCGCGCCCGCCTCCTCCAGCTGCTGCTGCTGGTGCTCTTCTTCTTCCTCTTCTTCTTGGCCGCCACCTCCCCCGTGGTGGCGCAGTCGCGGCCGCCGTCGCCGGCCAGGATCCTCGACGCGGCGCTGCAGGAGTACGCGTACCGGGCGTTCGCGCGCCCGCGGACGGGCATTGTCTACAACGCCACGCTCCCGGGCAACCTCACGGGCGCCGCCGTCTCCGCGGTGCGCCTGCGCAGCGGCAGCCTCCGCCGGAGGGGATTCGCGGGATACTTCCAGTTCGGCGTGCCCAGGGGCGTCGTCGTGCAGCCGTACGTCGAGCGGGTGGTGCTGGTGTACCATGACCTCGGCAACTGGTCCGACCACTACTACCCGCTCCCCGGGTACACCTACCTGGCGCCGGTGCTCGGCCTGCTCGTCTACGACGCCGCCAACCTGTCCGCCGTGGGCCTGCAGGAGCTCAACGTCGTCGTGTCGGGCAGCCCGATTTCGGTCAGCTTCGGCAGCAGCGTCAGGGCGGTGCCGGCAGGCAGTGCGGCGCCAAGGTGTGTGGTGTTCGATTTGGATGGCGTGCCGCAGTTCCGGGACCTGGTGGCAACCGATATGTGCTCGACGTATCGCCAAGGGCACGTATCTCTAGTGGTGAACTCCAGTGGGATTGCTCCTGCTGCACCTCCACCTGGCGCAATTGCCCCGCCGATTCCGGCCGCAGGAGGAAATAACAAGGGAAGCTCAAAGGCGTGGAAGATCGCCGGCAGTGTGGTTGGGGCTGCCATAGGATTCGGCCTCCTGGCTTCGCTTCTGCTGTGTTTGGTGAGGTATAAAAGGGATAAGAAGCTTCAGGTGATGGAGAGGAATGCGGAGGTTGGAGAGACATTGCGGATGGCGCAGGTTGGGCGGACGCAAGCACCGGTGGCATTGGGGACACGGACACAGCCGATGATTGAGAATGATTACACTGCATAGTGGAGTTTTATTGGGTCTTCTGCACAGTTCTACTAACATGAAGACTTGATGGTGATGGCTGGAGATGGTGGGATTGTCCATTGGTTGCTTGATGCAGAAATTTTCCATATCAGCAGAGGGCAAAACCAGCTGCTAATTTCAGGGTCAAGGTTCTGCTCCATGAGGGTTCAGCACATTATTTTGGTGGGTTTGTTCAGAAGCTTAAGTTCTGTACTGCAAGCAATGGTTATTGTTCATGTTCATATGTGAGGAGTTCCTTTCATCTCCAAGCAAGCAGGCAGTGGAGGGGAAATCTTTGTCGTGTCAGACTAGGGGGTCCTCAGTTATTCTTTTAGGGTATCTGTATTCAATAGAAAATGGGCTTGGCAATAAAGCTGAGGTAACATTCATTGCACATTGCGCCGCGCAGCATGAGTCAGGCGGATTCATGCTGCGTTGGAGAAATTCATTCATGCAGCTTTAATTTGATTTGATTTCTTTTTCTTCCCTGTTTGATGTTTAGATGCCTGTTGAGTTGATGTAGTGCTGCATGTATTTAGTTATCTGATGTTGTGGTAATTAGTCTGATTGTGATCATCTAGATTTCTGGCCATTTATTTTATATCCGCTGTGATTGTTCTCTTTGGAGCAACTTAAGTTCTAACTGTGTAGATCTTTTATAACCTGACAGCACTATCAATTCGGTTGTTAAGGCCAAACCTTGTCAATTTGCAATTATTAGTGGTTGAAATGTAAGAAAAAGTAGAAGGTATGGTTGATGTAGGCCATACAAGTTGGCAAAATAAATTTGAATTAACAGAGGGATTCAAAATGAATATTCAAGAAGATCTGGTAATGCAAGTTAGAAAAATTCTGAAGTTTTGTCTCTGCTAGTGTCCTGTCATTGTCAATTGCCTAGTTATGAATATTGTAGGTTTCCTGTATAGCTGTATTAGTGTGGACCTAGATGTTCAATGAAAAAAAAAAGATGCAAGTATGATCAGTGTGCAGAATAAATATGAGCTGAACAGAAGGATTCAAGAATCCTCCGTTAGAAAAGTTCCAGTGGTTATCTTTTTCTCTGGGTAGGGTTCTGGCCTGGGTGGCAATCCTCAAGTTGGTTAGAAATATTATATGTTTTATTTAATAGACAGAAGAGTTGTTAGTGGGGACCTAGATGGCCAACGAAGAAAAGAAGATGCATACATCTGTACATTGAATTCGTTTTGAACTCGTTACAGGTTTTCTGTGCTTGTTATTGTTCATCGGCCTTGTCCATATTTTGAACCATGGAAGAGGAACCTTACCTATGGAGTTCCATTCTTTTTTCGTTTGCTTCCTCCTGGCAATTCATTATGCATGATCTAATTCTTTGAAAGTGTAGAATAGCTGGAAGTGTGTACAGTGAGAAGGCATGAACAATCTGTGATGTCAGTACAAGAGCTGGCGAATCATTAAAAAAAAAAAAAAAGGAGTGTGAGCAGATAGCACGAACAATCTGTGACACCAATATGAGATCTGGGCAGACAAAAATAAAACTGCATATGAGAGAGCATGAACAATGTGTGAGTGTGATGAATATCAATATGAGGAAGGAGAGGTGGCCAGAGCTCCAGCTAGGCCACCCACCTTTTTTGAGCACGCAGTGTTCTCTTTTGGGTTTCATTTGATGCTAGGAATTATGGGATCATGAGTAAACTCAACCGATAGACACATGATGTGCACTTGTTTAGGAACCAGTGCTGGGAATGTGGTTGCCACTTGGGATTTGGTACACTTGTTATGATGTATCCCAAAGTCCGGTTCCTTTGTTCAAGGCAAGTGCGGTGCTGAAATTTGAAGCAACCTTGTGGAGTAGTAGGAGTACTTAAATAGTCGCACTTGCTGCGTTCACAAGCATGTGTATGTTTATGTGTGCATCTAGTGAGCCAGTCAGCTAGACCTGCGCAGCGCACACGAGAGTGGTATCTGCTGCATGATCCTACAAGGTGCTGGCCAGGTGAGGCCAAGTATGCCAGCTAGAATGGTTTGTACTTCGTATCATACATTCTTGTTTCTTGTTTAGTTCCAACACCAAAAGTTTATACTCCATCACATCGGATGTTTAGACAAATATATGGAGTATTAAATATAAATGAAAAAAATAACTAATTACACTATAAATGAAAAAAATAACTAATTACACAATTGCGAGTACTTTGTGAGATGAATATTTTAAGTCTAATTAGTGCTTGATTTGACAATGTGGTGTTGCAGTAAACATTTGCTAATGATAGATTAATTAACCTTAATAAATTCATCTCGTGGTTTAGTTGTGAGTTTTGTAATTAGTTTCTGTAACTTCCGATGTGACACGCAAAAGCTTTATATCCACGAACTAAACAAGGCACAAGTCTCTCTTGTGTTTCTTGATCTTACTTCAGAGACAGGGAGTGTATCTTTCAAGGGAGAAGAGGAAGGCACAACAGAACACAGCTTTGTGATTGTGGAGGAATGTTTTACCTAAGCCGGGGCAAATTACCCGATACCCATTACCCAAACCTGAATTACCCGAACCTGGACCCAAATTACACGAACCTGAGGTACCTGATCTCAAATTCGGATAGCGATTTGGATTACCCGAAATTAATTTGGGTAATTCGGGTAATGTCTCCCGGTACCCGAACTAACCAAACTATCCGAATATGTGTTTGTGTCTTTGTGTGTTATGATGTGTTATCAGTTAAACACTTGAACTTGTTATTTTATTAATATATGATACTCTATGTCACTATAATACATTGTTTTTTGCAAATTTCTATTGAAATTCTATATAAATTATTGTTGAAATTATATATAAATCGCTCCTAAAATTCTGTGTAATTTGTTGTTTTCTGTAAATTTGGGTATATCGGGTAATACCCGAACCCGAACCCGAATTATCGAGTATCTGAATTTGCGGGTAGTGTTTTTTTTAAACAAACATCGGGTAGCAATTTTTATTACCCGAATTATCCGATCGGAAGAAATGGGGTAACCCGAACAGCCAGGCTGAGTTTTACCGCTGGCGCCTTTTGGCATTTGTAGCGGAATCTTTGCTGTGACTACGTACCCATCGGCCAGCTCACAGCTCACGTGCGCTAGTTGTCCCCTCCGTTTGTTTTGTAATGCCAAGGGTGCAGCCTGCTGCTGCAGTGCCGCTTCTGTATAAATTACTCTTACTACTGATGCTCATGTTGGCCAAGTGTTGGATTGGACTACTGATGCTGTGGGCTAATTAATGCATCATGTAAGTTGTTTTGTGCTGATGACTTGTTACTGTGTGCAAATGAGTAGTGACAGTGAGGCAGGTAAACCGATTAACTGAACCAGCTGCGTGCGTACCATGCGTAGTTGTAATCAGAGGGGCAGGCATGATCTGCTTCTGCCTTCTAGTACCAAGAATCTCCTGCTGCATGTCAATGTGCACACTGGAGCACCAGACAGACAAAAAGTGTTTCTTCGCCAAATATAATTACAGAAAAGCTGACACAGGACTCCCTGTTCGTTTGGACAAAATAAGAGTTGATTCTTCGATTTTGATCTTTTTGGTTTTGTCCTATGATACGCTTTTCCTGTATTTAAAACTGCAATACCGAATGGTGTTCAAACCAATTTGATGTTGTAAATGTCGATGTTTCTTTTTAAAGAAAATTTAAACTCGGAACAAAATTACAACGGCTGAAGTTTTTTTTAACAGAGTAACAAGAGAGGACACACTGGTCAGGTCAGCTGGACCGCGAGGGCACAGCAGATGGGCAGGTGCCCAGTGTTAAATGTAGCGGGGACCTGAGGTCAGTAGTTTCTTAATGAACTAGTTAATCACTGGATTTTGGAACAAGTTAGTAAATACAGGTGGGTAAAAAGGACTTGCACAGGTTCTTCAGTGTCTGTTTGATTTTGAACGCACAGTAGTCATCAGTAGAAGAAGAGTGAAAATAAAGAGGTCGGAGCTCATCCTACAGCCAAAGCATACCTAACATCCCTATTCGCTCCTGTGTATATACTCCCTTCGTTTCAAAATGTTTGTCGTTTATGCTTAAAAAAACAACTACCGGCAATTATATATTTAAAAATATTAATATTTATAATACATAATTAATATCATTAGAAAGATCTTTGAATCTAGTTTTTTAATAAATTTATTTAGAGATATAAATGTTGCACGTATTTTATACAAATCGAGTTAAACTTGTGGCACAAAAACCGAAAACGACATACATTTTGAAACAGAGGGAGTACAATCCTGCCTGCTTGTTTGAGGGGTGGAATTAATGACCCAATCACATCTTTTTAAAGGTTTCTTCGAAATTAGCATAATCTTATTTATCATTATCTCCGAATTATTCAATGCTTAATGTTAAAACAAGCTTAACGGGCTGAGCCGAAGTCAGAAAATTTATTTAAAATCAAACCAGTTTTATTTAAAAAATAATTTTAATTGAGGCATTTAAAAACGAGCCACCGAGCTAGTCCTAAGCTTTTTATCCGCTCCCTTCCTCGTCCTCTTGTAGATGGGCTGTTGCGTTTTCACCCCCGTTATGCCCTCCATTGAGTTATAGTCTTTCAGATAGTAGAAAAGGTTCTAAGCTAGAACAAACCAATTCTAGATTACTATTATTATTAGTATTATTATTACTATTACTATTTATTACTATTATTATTATTATTATTGTTATTGTTATTGTTGTGGTGGTGGTGGTGTTAATTTTGTCGGCGTTCTGTACAGAGGCCCAAAATACAGTTCCTTTTAGGCTTATTATAAGCGAAGGTTTCTATGAGCCACCTGTACAGAGGCCCAACAACTAGGCGGCTGGTGTCCCACTATTAGAAAATTGAATGGCCCAAAAATCAGTCCAAAGGGCCCATCACGTACAGAGTAGACGCAGCCCATTGTGAACTCTCTCCAAACCAGTACTTAACTGATAAGGGCAGTGATTCTCAAAAAAAAAAAAAAAAAAAAAAAAAAAAAAAAAAACTGATAAGGGCAGTCCCAATGGTAATAAATGAGCAGTTTCTATCTCTCTGTAACATAACCGCCTAAATCACATGGCCCACAGGCACCTGTCATTGTCACTAATGACCTCTGACAGCCGGACCCGTGTCCCAAATGATCTAGAAGGTCCTGCTGGGCTACATTAGCGCCCGTTTTTCTCCGACAGGATCCCATTGCGAAGCCATTACGGAATTACAACATTTCATAACAAATTACATCAGAGTAAAAGCGCGGAAAGATTTAATAAGTATGTAGATTACAAATCATTCGTCCAAATAAAATTTAGGTGCAGTTATTACCAACCACATATAAAAGTAGGTAGCAGTGGAACGACGATACAACATAATTAAATACTTAATAACCAGAACCCTGCCCAAGGGTCCAACCTTACTCCTCCTCACTTCCCTCCTGGACCACTGTCACACAGCAGGGGGCGAGACAGACCTCCGACTGCTGTATCCCTGCAACATGGGGTTAACAAACCCTGAGTACTGGGGTACTCCGCAAGACTTACCCGACTAAGAAAAAGAGTGAGACTCAGGAATGCAGGTTAAGGGGAGTCAAGGTAAGGCTTGAGCAAGAATTAAAAAGTTTTGCAGAAAAGCTTTGCTATCCTATCTCCATATTTTATCTCAATTTTATTTTAATCATAATACATGATTCCAATTTCATTATCATATTCCATCATACTTTCCAATTCTTTAATCATTCTCAAAACACTTAGTTTCGAACCACTTTTCAATTGTAGGTCAAAGCATTAAGTCTCCATATCCGAGGAGCAACGACGATTCGAATCGATTAGTACCCAGCTGGGGATCCCTATCCACACTGCATATGTAGCGCTTAAGCTTGCATATACCAACCCCGTCTACCACGGCTTTTCTACCCCTGAACCGGTCCTGCGCCACCCGAGAGCACAGTATTCCTCTCCTCTCCAGGCACGCCGGCCACGAGGGTACACGCTACTCTCGTCATCTCTCCACTCTCAGTGCGTGGTTATCGGTTCAAGTAGTAGAGCCACCGGAGTCAGAGCTTTCCGTAGTATGTGACTAGTTGCAAAGTCTCGATCACAGTAGGACTATAATGAACGGTCCCTGATTCTTTTTCCGCCGGCAACATTGCATTGGGACTCTAACCCAAGTACAAGTGTCCCAACGGTTTTCAGATCCTTTTCCCGCCGATGGTCAAGCATTGGGACTCTAACCCAAATTCACAACCAACAAACGGAAAAACCCTTTTCCGTCGGTAACGGTGCATTGGGGCTGCTACCCAAGTGCACAATTTCTCGAATGGACTCATATCCCTTTCTTTTCTCATGATTCGTTACTATCACATTCCCATAGGTCAAAAATAGCCTTTTTATGCAAATCTAAATTGGTTAAGCAGGGCTAAGTATTTTTGAACATTTTTAATTTTTAAACAGGTTTTAAGGGTATTATTTATTAAGGCAGGTAATGCAACAATATAGGTGACAAACAACTCCTAACAACCTAATGCAATAATAGACTCAGGTTATAAATATTTTATAAAACACAAGGCGGAGCTGAATGCACCGGGGCCTGCCTTGGATTGCGTACAGCATCGGGTCGGGTTCGGTTCCGCAGATGTCAAATCCCTGGACGACCTCGGGAGTCACCTCTTCCGCAGTGGCCTCAACCTTGACTTCCTCAATGACGGGCACTACACGTATGCAATGATGCATGCTTAACATGGTGTGAAGATAATGAATGAAATGCTCAAAAGTAAACCATTTAGTCCTTGAGTATAACTTTCCTTCACGGTAAAATTGTAAACATTTTATAGAAAGTAAAAGAGTGTTTTCATACTTGGTTTTTATTGACCATTTTAACAGTCATAGAAAGCCGCTGCACAGCTTTACTACAACCACCTAGTGACATCATTACTTTTACCAAGGATCACTTATGGTGAAAGATCCATGAACCCAATCAATCCAAAATCACACAAATCTACAGGATTAATTGTTTATATTCGTTTTATTATCCAATAAATCAAACACGTAATTAATAGATGATCTAACAGCTTTTATTTGACCCCAAACTGTACCAATAGATAGATTTTACTCTAAAACAGTGCCATATAAATTTTTATGATTTTTGGATTACCCTAGAATTTATTAAAATTGCTCAAATTTGCATTTAGCAATTATTATGCTAATTTTTAGTTCCTGTAGAACGCGTCTAAAACTTATATTTAATATTTTTATAAAATACTACATGCTTCAGAGAGCACCCACAATTATTTTCATGATTTTTAGTGCCACAGAAATATTTCTAAAAAAATGACAAAACAGTGCACTATTCATTTTAATTTATACTAGAAAAGCCATTAAAATTCAACTAAAAAAAGGAAAACGGTTTCAGCCCGAGGCGGCCCAACAACCGCAGGCCGGCCCAGCGCTCGCCCACGCGCCCGCCCGCGCGCACTCTCATCTCTCAGGGACGCTGACAGGCGGGACCCCCCTGTCAGCTCCATCTTCTTCCTCTTGCGCGCCGCGCACACGCGGCGGCCTGCCGCGGATCTCATCGTCGGCAACTCCAGCAACGAAACCAAGCGTGCCAACATGAACTCTAGAGCCTAGCGAACACCCTAGCTTGCTTAGCCCCTACCCTACGCGCCTCCGACGAGCTTAGACTCGTCCATGGCGGAAGTGGCGGCGCGGTAACCCTGTTCCGGCCCCCCGAACGCTGTAGCGTTTAAGAAAAACGCGGGGAAAAGTCCAGAGGCTCACCACGACTCTAGACCGACGGCTGGTTGAGGCTGAGACGGAGCAGAGCGACGAGCTTGACGACGGCGGCGGATGCAGCGGCTCGGCCTCGACGGCGAAGTCCTGTTCCGTCGATTCTAGAGAACGAAATGGAAAACCGTCGCAAGCATTAGCCTCACCATGGACCAGGGAGTCCAAAACGCGAGACCGAGGGAGAAGAGCTTCACCGCAGCGAGCTAGACGCGTGAGGGATGGCTGCGGCGGCGCTCCGGTCACCCGCGAAGACGGCGACGAACGTTCTGGCACGTACGGGCCACTACGGCTCGCACCACTGAATGCAAACGGCGCGCGAGAGAGTTAGCTAGTTGGCTGCAAGATGGAGATGGTGATGATAGCTCGGTGATAGCGAATTTTGCCGGGCACCGAGGCTAGCACGACGGCGACCGAGAGCGGAGGAAGAGCGACAGAGGGGCGGCAGGGCGTTTTTAAGGCGAGCAAGGAGGGGGCAGGGGCGATTCGGAGCGGCGCGAGGTCCCCTACTAGCTCGGCTATGGCGTGGAGCATGCAGCCGGTCGGCACGGGCGGTGCGGCGCACGCACGACGCGGTCGGGCTACCGCCGCTGTGCACGAACAGGGAGAGGGGCAGGGCACTGTAGCCCATTTACTTCCCCATATTTCGGTTTTTGATCCAATCCTCAAAATTTTGTGCACCAACTTGAAAAAGTGTAAATACAAAAGTTGTAGTGTTCCAAATTCTGAACAACATTGGTTTTGGGACCAAATCCAAATTTTGAATAATTTTGAAGATATTCAAAAAGGGGTAAAACTAACATTTGAATTTTATTTCTAATTCCATTAAATTCTCCAATTTCTTCTCAACAACATGAAAATCTTCCAAAATAAAATTTGTTCTATTAGTTGAGCCCGACAACTTTCATTAAGTCAGTTTAGTTAGATTCTTAATAGTTTTGAAATTAGCATTTAAAATTTGAATTTCAAAGTAGAATTTAGGGTTTAATTTAAATTTCTATTAAAGAACTTCAAAAACACCCAAAATAAAAGTTGTTCCATTTTAAAAGATCTACAACTTTTATTAAGATACTATCACTAGATTCTAAGTAGTTTTTGATTTAGAGTTTTAGGGTCCGATTAGGGCTTAATTTGGATTTTTCTTTTGCTTTTATTTTTAATCACCAGTTGGGGGTTCAAATGCAACATCATCCTCATTCATAAATAAGTTACTCTAAAGTCCCTAAACACAATCATATGCAGGTACTTAAAATAAACATGATGACATGACATAATTAATTAGCCGTAATATTCGGGGTATTACACTCTCTTAGATGGCATGCCACATAAATAAAATGCTGATATGGCAACCCGATTAATGAAGAAAGAGAAGAGAAAGGAAAAAACCGTTTCTTCGTAAGAAAACTGAGTCTTCCCTCCACCCGATGCGTGAGGAAACGGCAAAATCGGCGTTGGGGAGAAATGACCGGTTTCTACGCAGTCGCGCCCACGCGCGATCGTGTGGAGATGCGCGCTCGCCCGCCATGCCCGTCGGAGCCGCGCCCGCCGCCCCCACCGGAGCCACCACAGTCGCTCGCGCCCGTGAGCTCATCGGCCGCCGTGCGCCCGTTCCTGAGAACTTGCCAGTCGCCGTGCGACCGCCCCCGCGAACTCGCCGGCCGCCGCGTGACCATGCTCGCGCGCTCGCCGGACGCCGCGCCCGGGCCTGCGCCCGAGAAATCGCCGCACGTCCGAGGTCGCGAGCTCGTCGACCGCTGCGCGCCCGCGCCCGCGCGTCCGAGCTCGCCGGCCGCCGCGTGCCTGCTACTCCGGCTTCCAGCCGATGGACCCATGGCCGCCACAGCCGCCACGCCGTGCACGCGCCGCAGCCTCGACTCCTCCTCGGCTCTTTGCCGTCAGAGCACCGGTCAGCCGCGCGCTCGGCAGGACCGCCGCGACGCTGGCATGTTGGGGAAGGAGGAGAGAGAGTATTGGATGGATAAGGTTAAGACTAAATAAGTCTAATATTTACTACACCAAGAAACTCCCATTATGTGAGGTGGTTTCTACATTTAAATTTTTACTGATATAGCTGTCTTGGACTTCACATATGGTTTTTATGATAGGGACTACCCTAACAAATCCACTACATTACTCATGATCCTGAGGCATCACATTTTTAATAACGAAAAGAACGTCTGGAGAAGAGAAATGAGACCACCTTGGTGTTACAGCACAACGAACAGGCATTCAAGAGGATAGTGACAAGACGTCATGTGGTACAGACTATTCCAATAGATTCACAAGCATATTGCAAAGTTGAGCTAGGGTGAGCACCCATGAAAGCTAACTCCTACAATGGTGTGTTGATATTGCGGTGTCACTACTCACTTGGATTGCGCTACAGAGAGTAAGGGAAAATTTGAGGATACGTGCTTGCGTTATAAGTGTATACTAGCAGAAATATCCGTGCGTTGCAACGGGTTATCCACGTTCAATATAGTGCTAGTTATCTTACATTAAAATAATAATTATGGACTTTTATTTTAATTTAATATCTATGAAAATGTCTATGGAAGTGCAAGCACACTTCTCCATCATGGACTCTGTTTTTTTGCTTGATGCGTCTGCCTATTTGTTGTTTTTCCTGACATGGACTATGTTAGAGATTTCTATTTTAGATGTGATATCTATGAAAGTGTAAGCACACTTCTCCACTATGGACTCGTTTTTTGCTTGGTGCGCGTTATTTTTCCTGACGCGGACTCTGTTGGAGGAGCGGGACCATCCGAGTGAGTGGGCCGGTAATTGGGAAGGGTGGACAAAAAAAATCGAAAATTTTGCCACTAATATGTCCGTGATTGGTGGAACGGAAGAAAAATAAATGTTAATAAAATAGAAGTATTTATTTTGTATAGCTATTTTTGATCTAAATACGGGGATGGCCAGGCTCACCTGCTGGTTCAGGCACACGTGTCCGGCTGGTAGTGCAGCACCACCACCGTGGCGCCGTTGCTGATCAGCTTCTGCATGCATGCATAGTTGCATACGATCAGCTGGATCAAGCATGAAGCATGCATGCGTGTTGGTGAATTACAGTTCGTACGTGTACCTACCTCTCTATGGCAGCAACGATTGTTGCGACGATCCGAGGCACGTAGGCATGCGCTTCGGCGACGCTTTTTGCCGCCGACCAACATGACACGATAGTCGTTCCAAATCCAACCCAGCTCGCCGACGACGAAAGCGCCTTCCCGAGAAACTCCTTGCATGCTACAGATTAGTAGCACATCAGCAATGTACGTATACGTAGTAGCATCGTGCACGTTTGTAAAGAAAAACCGACATATATGTAATCATAGGCAGATGATGCCTTGGCGGCGACGTCTCACACGAACCTTTGGGCGAGGCGCAGAGCGAGGGCTAGCTTCATGCATGGCGTCGAACCAGTACCCCAGTCCCCAGCTCGTATTCGGAGGAGGCTTGGCGACGCCGGCGGCGGCCTGCGGTACAACTCTGGGCTCGTGCTCGTCTTCACCGCCGTGGCGTCAGCCACAGCGAAGTCCTTTGCGCCTTGCTTGAAGCTTTGGTTCTTCGCCAGCGAGGGCGGAAGGAGAGGTACCACATTGTATGCCAAACGGGCGTGAATTAATTGTCGGTGAAGGAGTCAACGAAGCTATAAATCGAGTTGTACTGGGCCTGCACCGAGTAGGACAAGCTGAAGAATATAGCAGAACGATCTGCAAGCAAAGAATTATGTGCTTCATTGCTCTTTGTCCCGACGATCGAACAGATCAGCCGCTGTCGTCGGTCAACCTAGGCATCGCGTCGTCGTGTACGACGAGCACACGATTTGAGCCGGTATCAACGGAATCATGTCGAGCGACGCCGACGCGTCAGTAGGGTCGTGGACCAGATAGTACGTGCGCCCGGCTGGACTACGGCAAGCTGAAGACGACCAACATGACAAGGAGCTGGTCCTGCTCCTGTGCTTCGTCACGGCCTTCACCGCGCCCTCGGCATACACAGCGCCGTAGTGGCCGACGACCTTCGCCTCCATGCTTCGACGTGCCTTCTCGTTCATAAAGACGAATACGATGGCGGTGACGAACGGAGAGTCCCACCACGCGTAGGAGTGTGCTGCCTTCCATCAGCTTCTCGCCGTCGTTCCCGCATCTCTGGGCGTCTTGCGGGAGTAGCCGACCTTTACCTTTGTCGAGGTTGACCTCTCTAGCGCCATGAAGGGCGCCGCCGTATATGCCTTTGAGCGGGCCACGGGAGGGGCTTAATCGATCTAATGGATTGATAAGAGAATATGGCTCAATATAGATTGGATCGGATCGCAAATAGATGCGTAAAGAGTTTGTTTTCGATTCCAATTTATTAACGTGACATCTTCAATCTCCAACTCTTTAACCGATTTATATTCTATTCTATATATCTACATTCACAAGTTAGTTAGGAGGGCCAAACGAAAATCTAGGGGGAGAAACTTTGCCTCTTTAGGATTAGGTATATATATATATATATAGGTATAGATATATGATGAATTTATTTACGACCACTTTTTTTTTTTTGGTATAGGTATGGGCGTGTGGCCGCACCAGGGACTGTAGGTTATTTGGACAGGTCGAATTATATAAAAAAAATGAATAATACAATATTTATATTTTCAAATAGGTTGCTGTGAAAACATATTTTTTTTAATGAGCTTAATGATGTCTATTCACCATCATAAATAAATTTGATCAAAATTGAAGTTATTTGACCCATCAAAAAGTAAGAATTGAATTCCTTATCAAAACAGAGGGAGTACTTGCTGTTCGGTACTGGTAACTGCAATTTCAGACTAGCATGTCCTCGAACAAGAACGGATGTCTGAATCATTTGTTTCGGAGACATACGTTATACATACATATATACTAGCTAGGGTGCTAATTTTCGAGAAAATAAACAAATTACAATCAGTAGAATACTGTATGCATTGGATCTTACTCGGATATTCAAAAAGAGCCGGAATTTTAATTATTTTGTAAAACGAAAAAGGTTCCAGCTGATCATGAGCTGAAACAATCAGTACCTGACTGATCCTCCCACTCTCCCATACCATGCGTATCTTTAGCGCCTTTCCCATTGCATCATATCATCCGGCCGGCGCAAGCAAGTCCGACGTGGCGAGCCCCCGCTGGTACAGCGTATGGCCGGATTCCTGTGGGGCCCTCGGCTTTATCCTCCGACGTGGCACGCCGGAGTCCACGGAACCGGCCGGCCAGCGGCGAGGTCGATCAAGCTATCACCTGCTGCCATCCGGAACGAAGCTGCGTCGCTTGTTTTGTTTCTTTGCGCAGCATATTCAAGCTACGTACAGTACCTACGTACGTATACGTAGTAGTAGTATTCAGCTGTATTTATTAATTAATTTGGATAGATGAGATGCGACGTTGATGCTGCTGTGTATAGCAGCTAGCTAGTTTGATGTTGATTTGAGTGTGATTTTCTTTTTTTTTAAGAAAAAAATAACAGTCGATCGGCCATATAATAATAGATAAGAAGTTTTAAAAAACTATTTACTACAAATCATCAAAATACCAAAAGAATATACGCAACAGCAACTGCAATTGCAATATGAGACGACAGCTTAGGTAAGCACTGTACTGTATGCCTGCATCTCAGTCACAGCCATGTTCACTAGGAGTAATTTTCTTTTCTGGATAACTCTTCTTCCGCCTGGAAAAGCTACTTAACAAGGGCTTATGAATTGAGGTGCAATTCAAACTAATTTTCACTCCAACCCATTTCAACACATACGGATTGGCAACAATACACATGTATCTAAACAAGGTCCTAGGATTTAGAAACTCCACACATGTACAGCTTAGCACTGTTTGCTTTAAACTTTGGATGATGATGTTGTACTTGCACCTAACATACAAGGACGCAAACAGCGTTATTACTGATAACAACTCCCAGGCGGTTCGTAGCCGCAGGATATACTCCCTTCGTCTCATCTTACTCAAAACATTTACGCAAAAAAGTTAAATTTAAATCATTTTTAAAAAACTTTTATTAATAAAATAATAAAGTAAGTCCATAATAAAAAAAGGATATTTTACATAAATTTTTAAGTAAGTGGTTAGACTTGGAGAAAAAGTCAAACACCTTATAAATTAGAACGGATTTAGTATAACGCAAGAAGATTCAGCTCAACTTGTAGCACAACACTTGGACAATGCAGCAAGTCTGCAAGTGAGCATGGATGATGGAGCCGTAGGCCTCAAGACGGGGGGGCCTGTCGCCTCCTCTCGTCCACTACCTACAGCTACACCTACACCGGGCCACGGCTGCCATCGACCACTAGTTGAGTTGCCGAGAAAAATGACTGTCAGCTGATCGACCAACAAGGAACGCAAGACCCAACTTGCCTACTGGTGGACCGTGGATTTTTTAGAGTTGCTTCGCGGCGGCGGCTCTGCTCGTGCTTGCGTCGCCGCCGACCCCCAGAAAAAACACCAGCCATGCAAAAATCGCCGTATCCAATCACATCTTCCTCCCAGATCCATTACTAGCTAGCTAGCCTCTGCTAGTGTACAGTACCTACTAAAATAATGCTCCTCCTACCAAGGAACAAGCTCGATGAGGATCTCTATATATGAGGGCGAGATGAGGTGGACCTGAGGACTGTGCCATGCGAGCTCAGCTCGATCGGAGTTTGCAATTTTGCAAAGCACAGTTCTGACGACTGTGAGGACTCTGATCCTTGTTGCGGGCAGCAGCAACCTTGCCTAGCTACCATGGCTGCTTCCTCCATGGACAGGATCACCCAGTGGTATGTATGCTGATCGCTGAAGCCTCTATTCGTGCTTCAATTCGGTTTTCAGGGTAATGAATCGATGATGACCCTGTGTAATTTGTTGTTGCCTTGTGTGCAGGGTGTCGTCCCAGGGGGAGCTCCCTGCCGACCTCACCGTCCGCATCGCCGACTCCGTCTTCCCTCTCCACAAGGTACGTCGGTGGTGGCCGGCGGTCTTCACTCTGATCCACCATTTCCCTTTCCCCTGTTCAAAGACCATTTCTTTTTTTGTTTTTTGTTTTCATCAATCAATCAAACCATAAAACGATCAAGCGATCGTTCGTCAGCACGGCAAGACGATTGATCACTCACAGTCACAGCGGCGCTGATTGATTCCGTCTTTCTCTTCAACGAGCAGGCGGTGATGGTGCCCAAGTGCGGCTACATCCGCCGTGCCGTGGCGGCGAGCCAGCAGGCGCAGGGCGCCGGCGCCGGCGCCGTCGTGGAGCTGGACCTCTCGGCGCTGCCGGGCGGCGCCAACGCCTTCGAGAAGGCGGCGCGGTACTGCTACGGCGGCAGCCTGGAGCTCACGGCGCGCGACGCGGCGCCTGTCCTCTGCGCCGCGGCGTTCCTCGACGCGCCCGACCTGGCCCGCCGCGCCGACGACTTCCTCGCGCACTCCACGCTCCGGTCGCTGCCCGGTGCCGTCGCCGTCCTGGGGTCCTGCGAGCCGCGCGACGACGACGCCCTGCGGCTGCTCCTCCCGGCCGCCGCCGACGAGCTCGACGGCGTCGCGCGCCGCGCCGCGGACGCCGTCGCGCTCGCGGTCTGTAACGAGGCGCTGTTCCCGACGACGCCAAGGGCACCCGGGGGGTGGGCGGCCGAGCTCGCGGCGCTGTCGCCGGCGTCGTTCCGGCGGGTGGTCACGGCCCTGCGGTGCCGCCGCGCGAGCCCGGAGGTGGTCGCCGCCGCCGCCGTCGCGTACGCGGAGCGCGTCCTGGACGGGGTCCTCGCGGCGCCCGTGGAGCCCGGACGCCGGGACAGGGACGCCGCCGCCGTTGTCGTCGACGACGACCAGCGCGCGCTGCTCGAGGCCGTGGTGGACGCGCTCCCACCAGCCGCCGACGCGCCCCTGCCGGCCGCGTTCCTCTGCCGTCTCCTCCACGCCGCGGTGACGGCCGAGGCGTCCGCCAAGACGTGCCGCGACATGGAGCTCCGCGTGGCGGCCGTCCTGGACCAGGCCACCGCCGCGGACCTGCTGGCCGTCGCGCTCGACGGCGCCGGCGAGCGCGTCACGAACGCCGACACCGTGCGCCGCGTCGTCGCCGCGTTCGTCGAGCGGCATCAGCATCAGCAGACGGAGACGCAGCATGAGGGCCGGCGGGCGTCCATGGCCGCCGGCGGCGGCGGAGGAGGACCAGCAGCAGGCGTGCTGGAGAAGGTGGCGAGGACGGTGGACGAGGTGGCGGCGGAGATGGCGGCGGAGGAGTCGCTGGCGATCTCCAAGTTCGTGGGCGTGGCGGGCGCGCTGCCGCGGGACGCGCGGCCGTCGCACGACGGCCTGTACCGCGCCGTCGACGTTTACCTGAAGGCGCATCCGGCGCTGGACGAGATCGAGAGGGAGAAGGTGTGCAGCGTCATGGACCCGCTCAAGCTCTCGTACCAGGCGCGCCTGCACGCGGCGCAGAACAGGCGGCTGCCGCTGCAGGCCGTGCTCACTGCGCTCTACTACGACCAGCTCAAGCTCCGCAGCGCCGCCGATGGCGAGGGAGGAGGAGGGTGGGAGACGGAGTCGGCCGCCGGGAAGGCGCGCGCGCAGGCGAGGGCGGACGCGGCGCTGGCGAGGGAGAACGAGGCGCTGAGGTCGGAGCTGGCGAAGGATGCGCGCGTACGTGTCGGGGATGCAGCAGCAGCACAGCAAGGGGAGCGGGTCGAGGTCGGCGGTGGCGGCGTCGATGGTGCCGGCGGCGGGGAAGAAGAAGGCGAGCTTCTTGGGGTCGGTGTCCCGGACGCTGAGCCGGCTGAACCCGTTCAAGAGCGGCGGGTGGGCCAAGGACACGGCCAGCGTCGCCGACGGACGTGACAGGACCGCCATGCATGTGGTCAAGCCCAAGAGGAGGAGGTTCTCCATTGGATAATTATTAATTCTGTTTTTTGAGATATATGAATATGATCCTGTGTGTGATTATATTATATTTTAGTCATTACTGCAATTAGAACAAGGGTGTGAGTGCTTGTACTTTAAAATGTTACCTTTATTTTTTTAATTTCTTCTTACTATAGTGGTCAAGTGCACTTGCAATTGTATATTTGTGCATGCATGTGACGCGCGCGTGTGTGTGGACCAAAAGCTGGTTGAAGCAGCTCGGTGGCTTGATAATGAAATGCTCCGATTGAAATCATTTTGTAAAAAAAATAAAAATGAATTGACTTCGAATGACTTTTGACATGCTTGGTTTGAAGTTGGGTCTTAAACAATTTAGGAAATCAAGATAAATAATATTATGTCAATTTTAGAAAAAAGTTTGAAAAAAAAGTGTACCCGACTCAATATCCACCCCTCATATGTGTTTGCTTCATGAAGGAAAGCGCAAAGTGGCATGTGTTTTGTCATAAAAGAGGGAGGGAAAAGAAGGTGTGTCATTTCAAAAATGAAGAAAATTAAATGCTACTCCCTATATATCAACTTATAAGTCATTTCAAGAATGTTGGAGAGCCAAAGCATCTCAAGTTTTCAGTTTGACTGTAATTACAGAGAGAACACCAAATAAGTCTGCCAAAGCATATCTTGCATCCTGATTTGCATTGTAACGATAGGCTTGCCTGTCTCGCCTTTTAAGTTTTAAGTTTTACTATAATACAAAGGGCTATATTAAGATCTTTCCATCTTAATTTGCTGAGAGCGGTATATTTTTGCTAAATTTTGGTGCGGATAATTCTTTTTTAAATGGGAATTACAAAAAAAAAAGAAAAATCCACAAAAACAAAGGCACGTATGGGCTCCCATCAGTTCTGTAGGCTTTGTCGCCCAATTATGGCCCAGCCCAGCCCAACAGGCCCATTTAATCAGTTCTGAACGCACGGTGAACTCCATTCACTTCCGAGAGTGCAAATCCCCATCGTCTTCGTCGATTCCTTCCCGCCCACAGACCATAGTCCACTGCAGCGGCGGGCGGCGGCCGACGACGCGTCCAAGGTTCGCCTTGTATCTTCTCTCCCTCCATTCCTCTCTTCTCCTTCATCTCTCTGCCTTTCGGTTCCTCGCACTGTGAGGTCGCAACGGAGCGATCTGATGTTCCCGTACCTTTGTCCCTTCCCCACGTTCTTGAATTCCTTTGTCGATTGTTTCGTGCTTGCGGGCTTGAGATCTGTGAAGAAGAGAACATACGTTGTGCTTGATAAGACAAACGTGACGGATCCTTATTATAGTATAAGAGTTTTTGATAAATATTGACACGCTGCCATTCGATGTCCACCAGGTGTTTGTTTCTATGCTGACGCGCCTCTCTCCTTGTTTTCTGCTCACCTTTCTCCTATTTGCAGGATGGAGGAAGCCCAAAGCTCACCAGCACCGCCATGGTCGGACCTCCCATCAGAGCTCCTCGGCCTGGTGTTCCTCCGTCTCCCCACGCGTGCTGACCGGGCCTTCTTTCATGCCGTTTGCCGCACATGGTGCTCCGCGGCGCGCCAATGCTGCCTGCCCCCACCGTCGCCAGTTCCGTGGCTTCTGTGTCCTGATGGCAGCGCCACCAGCTTCCCTCACGGTGAGACCTTCCACCTGCCGGACGGCATGCGCTACCACCAGTCTTGTGGCGAGTGGCTTTTCCTGTCGCGCGATGATGGCAGCTGCTTGCTGATGAACCACTCCTCCAAGGCCACAATGCCCCTTCCTAGCCTGTCTTCGCGCAGCTACTACCATGGCCCTCTGGAAGGCACCGGAGCATATATGGCCCCTAAGGTGCATGGCACCTTGTTGGACAACAAAGTCAAAGATGAGATATCTGTAACCTCTCTGGTTGTGTGCCCCACAGGCCTCATCGCTGCCATCGTTGCTACTAGGTCTTTCAGTAAAATTGCTCTGTGCCGACCAGGGGCTGCTGCATGGTCAGTGACAGTACATGATGTTTGCTAGGTTGTTCTCAGATATGGTATTCTTGCAAGGGAAGATCTACGCTCATGACCGCACCTGCTTGCCTGGGAATCTTATTGCTATAGACATTGTGGATGAGCCTGGCAGTGAGCCAAGGGTGTCTCGGATTGAGCGCCTCATTGAGGGTTTTCCACGCCAAGAGGAGTTCGTCTGGGTTCCTTATCTCCTTGAATTCCATGGCAAATTGCTAATGGCCTGCAAAAAACTTTCCTATAAAATAGTGCAGGAATCTGGAAATTTCTCTAAGGTTTTTGTGGCTGCTGTTAGTGGGGTTGTAGTGTTTGAGGCTAATCTTGAGCGACACTTGTGGGCTGAGATGAAGACTTTGGGGAATGACCAAGCATTGTTCATTGGGCAAGGGTGCTCCAGAGCTGTCCATGTGTCTCCCTACGATCTTTCACGGGACTGTATCTTTTTCCTGGATGATATCGCTGGGTATTGGAAGAAAAAATCTACAGCTTGTGAGTTGTATGACTTGAAAGATGAGAAGATCTATTCACCCTTGCCTATGGTGTCACGGAAGCATGGAAAAGTTCCCGCAATCTGGATATTCTCACAGGGTAAGTGTGATCGCACTTCTTTTTCTGCGAGTTTCAGAAATTGGTAAAATAATAAAAAAAACTACTTGGATGGTCTCCATATTATTTCTCCTCGACTGTCAATACCTGTTAGATAACTTGAGTTATAAATCATTTAGAGTGCCAAAATGATCCCCTATACGGTTACAAACAGGGTAAAATATATCCTTGTATTGGGAATCCAATGAGCTGGCATTGATATACAATAAAACACATGCAAAATGCTCATATTCAAAGGTTTTTTTTTTTACATGGAAGCTAAAAAAAGGTGTAACCTACCTCTCGAGGGATTCTTATATGAAACATATTCTGAGGTTCCGAACAATCATGTGAAAATTGTTTTCTAGATGAATATGATAGGTTATACTAGTGAAATGTGTTTCTTCTTCGAGACTTCTCTCTCACGTTGCAGGAGGATAGAACACAGATGCAATCCTAACAAATAATGACTCAGAGAATAACAGTAAAAACTTGGCTTAGATCATATTGTTTCATATAGGTTTCATTCATGAAAAGCCACCTGGTCGTTTGAACCACAGCCTGTGCATCTCTGATGGTTTTTCCAAATGCAGGTAAGATAGATAAAGCTGCAAACAGCAGGGGAGGTGGAATGTGAGGAGGCAGAAGCTCCGATGCTTATATGTGGAGACAGTGGCGGAGCTAGCCTCCGAACCAAGGGAGGGCCATTTGACAAGTGAATGGCAAACATACAGTGCTTGAGAGATGAATCAAATAGTAATACTAGAAGACTAGCTACCAGCTATATATGAGCACGTTAGAAAACACAAATATGCATTGGCAATGAAGGAAACAAGGACTGCAGTTTTTTACTTCTAGCCAGTGATCATATATTTAGGGGACAAAGTTCCTAGCAAGGGGGGGCCATCGCCCAGGATGGCCTCCACCTAGCTCCGTCACTGTGTGGAGAGACTTGTTCTGCTGACCTCTCTACTACTCTAGACGGAGCAGAGCTACTAGAAAAGGGTTAAAGAAATCTTCATGTAGCCTTGTGTTCCTAAACATGCACAAATGGCTCCGATGTCATTCACGTGTTGATTTGGATGTTACTAGCTACTATCTGCATTAAAAAAGTTACCAGCCCATTGCATGATAGATGATACTGTCATTGCCATTATGTGCATGTATTGCTTCAAGCACCCGTTGTAATTGGAAATGTTGTCTACTTTGGCCTTTGGGTATTGGAACTGCCGGGAGGAAATTCAGTCGAGTCTGTAGGTTAATCAAAAGTAGTCATGTATCATATATATCTGATATGTGCTTGGCCATTACAATCGAAGGTGTGCAATAGTTTCTGCAGCTGAGTTTGTCAAATGTTGCCAAAACTTCTGATTGGAGTGGGAAGTGACACAGTTGCAACCCTTAGCCAGTGGCACTTGAAGTCTATTCAGGCTGAAGAAGCGATGTATCTAGACTGTTGGGTTGCTGATTCTTTGCTAGTGCTAAATGCAGTACCAGTGGCATGGCAAGATGGCAATGAATGATGTTAGTGTTAAGGAGGTGATCTTCTGCTACTGAAGTAGTGAAGTGAGATTTTGATGAAGGTTCGGTTGTTTGTGTTCAGAAATATACATGGCACGGGCAATTTTTTCTTGTTAGCTTCATCATTGGAAGTTCAGAGTTTGTGCATGCAAAATTCGTACACAACCTTTTTTTTTAAAAAAAAAACTTCCTTAATTTAGTACTTGCTTTGGAACCATTTCGAGTTGCCAGAAGATTCTGAATAATTTGAATCGATTCCTTCAATTTGGAAAAAGAAGATCTCTGGAACCACCGAAAAAGAAGAAGAGATGGTGTTTAATATGGGGTTTGTGGTGTTTGCCCAGTTTGTTTTTCTTCAGGTGCTGGTCCTAGCTCAGACCAATAAAGGGCTCTTGTGATTTCTATAGCTTCCTTCCAACCAATGCAAGGCAATGTAGAATATCCTCCTAATGTGTTTGGCAGCAGGGAAAGAGAGTAGAGAAGGATAAGATTCTCTCTGCCTATACCATAGACGGGAACAAGCCTTAGGGCCCTTCTTTCTTTCAAGCAAAAGGACAAAAAGAAAGAACCAGACGAAGCAAATGGTTTATCCAAACTTTAACAAATAATTCAATATATTTCGTAATCTATTTGTGAGAAAGCGTGAAAAGAGCCAATGTGAATTTAGGTTCAAACTAATTGAGTACCTTGGACATGTAATCTCTGAGAAAAGAGTAGCCAAATAAAATAGCTTTGATGAAGAACAGGAAGACACCTAGAACAATCAGTGAGCTAAGGGGTTTCCTAGGTTTGACTAGGTATTATTGGAAATTCATCAGTAAAATTATGGGTTGATCAGCAAGCCTCTAACTTCACTACTTAAAATGGGTATAAGGGAAGCTGATAAAGCTTTTGTAAATCTCAAAAACAGCAATGTGTAATGCTTACTTGTAAAAAAAATGGGAAAAAAATAGGATCTTTAAGTTTCATGACTAAAATCAGATTGCGACGATAGGTCAATGGTCCAAACTGAATTCATCCTTTACAAAAACTAATAACATTTTCATACATGATGTAAAACTATATGATAACCGTACCTACCTATGAAACATGTTCTCATTTTTTTAGAAAAAAATTTCGAGTCAGTTAGTTGTTTTCAAAAAAAAAAAATTTCTGATAAAGTAAAAAAAAACCATACAAGACGCGAAAAAAAGTACCAGAAAAACACGCGCAATCGTGGGTGGGCTTCATTTATGTCAACGCGCTCTGTAGGCTCCGCCGCTTCGAATCGCCATCGTCACAGTCCACGCTCCACAGCAGACAGCACCGGCCACGGCGGGGGGCCGGCCGACGACGCGTCCAAGGTATCTTCCCTGTTCCCTGTCTACCCTCTTCATTCCTCTCTTCCCATTCAGCACCGCGTCCTACTCATCCGTCGCCGTGCGAGGTCGCAATGGATTGACTCTGATGTTTTCCATACCCGTCCCCTTCCGCATGTTCTTGATTCCGTCATGCCTGTGGGTTTAAGATTTGCGAAGAAGCATCAAGTGCCCTTGATAGCAATCAGTCAAAGTCTCAAAGGTGATGGATTATTATTATAGTATTCTTAGATAAAAATGGGCCTGCTCTCCTTCCATGCCCACCAGGCCACCAGGTGTTTGTTTCTATGCCGATGCGCGTGTTTCCTTGTTTTCTTCTCCTTCTGATCATGCATTTTCTCCTATCTGCAGGATGGAAAGAGTCCATGTCTCAGCGCCGTGGTCGTGCCTTCCGCCAGAGCTCCTCGGCCTGGTGTTCCTACGCCTCCGGACGCGTGTCGACCGAGCCTTCTTCCCTGCCGTCTGCCGCGCGTGGTGCTCTGCAGCGCGGCAGTGCCATCTGCCCCTGCCATCGCCCGTGCCGTGGCTCGTGCTTCCTGGCGGTAGCGCCACCAGCTTCCCTCGCGGTGAGACCTTCCAGCTCCAGGACGGTCTGACCTACCACAACTCCTGTGGTGAGTGGCTGCTCCTGTCAGGCCATGGCTGCTTCCTGATGAACCCCTTTACCATAGCCACCATGCCGCTTCCCAGCCTGTATTCGTACAGCTACTACCGAGAGCCTGTGGATTTCGCCGAAGACTATATGGACCCCGAGAATGACTTGCCAGGAACGTGGTGGTACAAGTACCGTTTTGTAAACGACATATCTGTAGCCTCGCTAGTTGTGTGCTCCACACGCCTCATCGCTGCCATAGTCGCTGTTGGGGATCTTGGTACAATTGCGCTATGCCGACCAGGGGCTGCTGCATGGTCAGTGAGCGCACACGAGCAGTGCAGGTGGATCTCAAACATGGTCTTCTTCCAAGGGAAGCTCTACGCTCTAGATAGAAACAACGGCTCTGAGGTTCTTATTTCCATTGACATTGTCGATGAGCATGATAGCAGTGCGCCAAGGGTGTCTAGAATTGAGCGCATTGTTGAGGGAATTTCCTTGCCACCGCAACAAGATATCATGCGTAGGTGTTACCTTGTTGAATCCGATGGCAGGCTGCTAATGATCCGCAGAAAACTTCCCTACAAAAGGGAGCACTATGGACAAAGAAGCTACATCATTCGAGTGGCTGGTATTGAAGTGTTCGAGGCCAATTTTGAGCAGCACTTGTGGGCTGCGGTGAGGACTCTGGGTAATGACCAAGCGTTGTTCCTTGGGCAAGGGTGCTCCAGAGCTGTCCGTGTGTCTCCCTATGATCTTTCACGAGACTGTATCTTCTTCCTGGATGATTACATCAACTTTTATTGGAAATGGAAGAGAGAAACTACATCTTGTGGATTGTATGACATGAAAGATGAGAAGATCTATTTGCCCTTGCCTATGGTATCATGGAGGAGTAAAAAAGTGCCAGCAACGTGGATATTCTCACAGGGTAAGTGAGCTTGCAGTTCTTTTTCGCATGCTTTAGAACTACTAGATAAAAAAAATGCCTCCATGTTTTTGCAGCTAAATCTAATTATTTCTCCTGTGCTGTCAATTGTTAGTTGTACTTGCTCACATATTTCAATTTAAGTAGATGGCTTGAGTCCTAAATCATGTAGACTACCAAAATGATGCAATCATGCAGTTATGAACAAGGTAAAAAAAAAAAAAATCCTTATATTGGAACCCAATGAGTTGACATAGATTTGCTATAGACCAGCCATACTCATGCGAACTTTTGTTGCATGGAAACTAAAAGATGGGGCAACTTACCTCATATGGAGGCATTTTTATGTGCGAGTTATATTCTGGAGATTTGACAATCATGTGAAAAATGAAGCATGTATTCGTTTTTAGATGAGTGAGGGAGGATTGGGAGTGAAAATGTGCTTTTTCATTGCAACATCTCCCTTATGTTGGAGGACGATGGATTCCAGATGCAACACTGACAATATATGATTCAGACAACAACAGTGTTAGGGGCGACTAAGAACATAGTAATTCACATAGGTTTTCATTCATAAAATAAACTCTTTGTCTTTTGAGCCACTCCATGTGCTTCTGTGATGCTTTTTTTCTCGAAATGCAGGCCAGACAGATGAAGCTGCAGACAGCAGGGAGGATTCACAGGAAATTGTGGAACCTGAGGAAGTGGAATCTGCTGATGCCTCTACTACTATAAACTGAGCAAAGCTACTTTAAGGGTGAAAGAAATCTTCACGTAGCCATGTGTTCATACACATGCACATATGGCTCTGATGTCATTCACATATATTAATTTGGAGGTCACTAGCTATTATCTACAAAAAAAAAAGACCAACCTGTTTCCTGTCTGATACGGTGTGTTTTTTTGTGTGTGAATGGTGTATCACTGTATCAGTGACTGCTTGCACCGTGCATTCTAATATAATGCCTTTGGTTCAGGTTTTGTCTGTGTTTCTGAATACTGGTTTGATTTGTGTGCTTCAGCCTTTTGGGGAGGTTGGTGCATGATTTTTGTAGGATGAATGGATGATGATTTACAACTATAGTTTCTGAAAATCTTGAGGACATTTGCATGTAACGACGGGTCTTGCCATGTCGTTGTTTTAGCTTAAGTTTCATAATAATTAGCAGGCTATATTCATATCTTTTCATCTCATTTGATGAGAGAGGTATGCATTTTTTTTTGTTGCAAAATTTTGATGCAGACAATTAATAATTTTGTAAAAAGGTGAAATACAAAAAATCCATAAAAACAAGGCGTGTATGGGCTTCATCATTTCTGTGGGCCATTGCTCAATTCTGGCCCTGACCGGCCCAACGGGTCCATTTCATCAGATCTGCTGAACGCACGGTACTACGGTACACTCCGTCGCTCCCATCGCCATCGTCGATTCCTTCCCACCCACAACAGAACAGCGGCGGGCGGCGGGCGACGACGAGTCCAAGGTATCTGCCGTGTCTCTTCTCTAACTTCCTCACCTTACCTGTTGCAGTGCGAGGTCGCAACGGATCTGATGTTTCCGTACCTTTGTCAGTTCGGCATGTTCTTTGATTCCTTTGTTGATTGTGTCCTGCTTGTGGGCTTGAGATTTGTGGAGAAGAAGCATCCGACCTGCTTGATAAGAATCAAACGTGATGGATTATTACTATTATAAATGGTTTAGATAGATATCGACCCACTGCCATTCCATGCCCACGACGTGCCTCTCTCTATGTTTTCTAACCCATTTATTCAATAAATACAAAATTCTGGGATGTCCCCCGTCCAATAGATTATCGTCAGTGCCTAAAGAACATAGCGTTTACAGTTCCCACATCTCCTTGCCAAAAGATTGGCTTGAATTGAAGGAACAATGCTGCTCAGAACAGACAGATAGTTCACTAGACAAACATAACTGAATTCACTAGGCAAACAAAACAATTCACTAGGCAAACATAACTGAATCTTAGCCTATTACTACTATGCCAGATATATAATGACAGGCTTTGTGCATGTCCACTAGACATACATTGCATGACACAGGTTGATCTGCATGTCCTGTCCTCTTCCAAATCCTGTTTGACTTCGGTTAGGTTACCACTACCCTCTTTGCAAGTGCAGGCAGAGAATCAATGCCACCATGATTACCACACTTGCTGCATAGTGCATACTGTGCCACCTGCCATCTTAAACCAAACATTTGTTTATAAGTTTCCATAAGCTCCACATCACGCAGAGCTAAATGTATTCAAAATTGTATTTCTTTTCACAGAAACAGAGCCTAACCACTGATTCAATCCATTCACATTGATTTCAGACAAATACAACTATATTTGTTTAGCCACTACACACCAAAAGATACGATGTCGTAGTCTCTTCTATTGTTTTATGCTCCGCCTGATCATGCCCTGCTCCCGTTTGCATTGCAGGATGATGCAAGTCCCAAGCCGGAGCTGCTCGGGCTGGTGTTCCTCCGCCTCCCCAAGCGCTCCGACAGAGCCTTCTTCACTGCCGTCTGCCGCGCGTGGTGCTCCGTGGCACGGCAGTGCCGCCTGCCGCCGCCGTCGCCGGTGCCGTGGCTCGTGCTTCCTGACGGCAGCGTCACCAGCTTCCCTCGCGGCGGGACCTTCCAGCTGCCGGAGGGCGTGCGCCACCTCAGCTCCTGTGGCGAGTGGCTTCTCCTGTCGCGCCATGACGGCAGCTGCTTCCTGATGAACCACTTAACCAGGGCCACCATGTCGCTTCCCAGCCGATCTTCGTACAGCTACTACCAAGATCCTGTGGAGGTGTACGGCATAGGCCTTGAGTTGGCATCGACGTGGATGGAGTTCATTGAGTACAAGGGCACAGACGAGATATGTGTACTCTCACTAGTTCTGTTCTCCGCGCGCCTCATCGCTGCCATCGTCGCTTTTTCGGATATCGGTACAATTGCTCTATGCCGACCAGGGGCTGCTGCATGGTCAGTGAGCGCACATAAGGGGTGCATGTTGCTCTCAAATATGCTCTTCTTCCAAGGGAAGCTCTATGCTCTTAACAACATCGGTAACCTTCAGGAACTTTTTTCCATCGACATCGTGGATGAGCATAACATTGATGTGCCAAGGGTGTCTCGGATTGGGCGCCTAATTGAGGGAATCTACTTGCCACATCTAATTGATTCATACTATGTGCACCGCCTTGTTGAATCACATGGCACACTGCTAATGATCCGCAGAAAACTTTCCTACAAAATTCAACATGGCATTGTTGTGGCTCGTAGCAGTGACTTAGAAGTGTTTGAGGTCGATTTTGAGCAGTGCCTGTGGGCTGAGGTGAGGACTTTGAGTAACAGCCAAGCGTTTTTCCTTGGGCTTCGGTACTCTAGAGCTGTTCATGTGTCTCCCTACGATGTTTCAAGGGACTGTGTCTTCTTCCTGGATGATTGTCCCCACTGGCGTGTGAAGCATACAGCTGAGTCTTGTGGAGTATATGACATGAAAGATGAGAAGGTCTATTCAGCCTTGCCTATGGTCTCATGGAAGTGTAAAGAAGTCCCAGCAACCTGGATTTTCTCACAGTGTAAGTGTGTTTGCACTTCTTTCTCTGCAGGCTTTAGAAATTGATAGAAAAAATAAAATGCTTTATGTTTTCCCAACGAAATGAAATTATTTCTCCTAGACTTCATTGGTTGTACTTTCTTACTCACACGTTTAAATGTTCAGTAGATGACTTTACCCACATGACTATATGTTCATGTAGATCACTAACATAATACAATCATCGTACATATGAACAGGGTAAAAAAAAAAATCCGTATATAGGAATCCAATGAGCTTTCATAGCTATGCAATAAAAGACGTGTCATCCTCATACGATGCTTTTGTTAGATGGAATCTAAAAGACTATGAAACTTACCTCAGGTAGTCATATTGAAGGATTCTTATACAGGATTATATCCTTAGGTTTCCACAATCTTGTGAAAATCAAGTGATTTTTTATTTCTAGATGAATGTGACAGGATATGCTAGTGAAAGTGTTTCCTTCAAGACATCTCTCTTACCCTTGAGTAGGATGGATCAATGATTCAATCTTAACATATTGTAGCTCAGGAAACATCTTTAAACAACAACATTAGAGGTGGCTTAGAACATATTTATTCTCACAAGTTAACATTTAAGAAAAATATCTTGATCATTGGACTACACCCTGTGCTTCTTCTGTCTGGTGGTTTCTCCAAATGCAGGTGACAGATAGGTTGCAAACTGAAGGGGAGGGTTCACAGGAGATTGTGGAAGCTAGGTTGGATCCTCTGACACTTATGTGTGGAGGGAGCTGCTCTGCTGACGCATCTACTTCGCTGAGCAGAGCTTCTAAAAAAGGGTGAAAGAAATCTTCACGTGGCTCAGTACACGAATGGCTTTGATGTAATTCGCATTTGTTCGTCACTTGGTACATTACCTGCATGAAAACAATAACTGGCATGTTTCCTGATGCCTGGTACGGTGTGTACGGTGCTGCTTCAAAGATCAGACACCCGTTCTAATTAGTTCTAAATATTATTACTAGGAATGTTGTGTCTTGTTGGGTAACTGCTTGAACAGTGGTTATACTAAAGTAATATAACGCTACTGGGTTTGTCTCAGTTTCTGAATCCCAGTTTTTCCTGTTGTGGTTCGATTTGTGTGTTTGAGAGTGACGCATACCTTGGAGGAGGTTGCTGCATCTGCATGGTCCTTGTAGGACTACCATGGTGTGAAGCTGGCACTGATATTGCCAACTAGCCTAGTTCTAGCTGTTTTCTTGTTGTAGGAGGCTGGTTACCGGGTCACTGGTCAGTCATCCACAGCAATTCTAATTAGTGCATTTTTAAAGTTAAATTGTGTCTAAATTTGCTAAACGTCTAACAAAAAACCGAGAGAAGTACAAGTCAAGAACCATAATTGGCAGCAGAGCAGCTCTCTTTCCATCAACATCAATACATATCAAGGGACGGGCGATTGGGATGGATTTCCATGGCGTGCCTCACCGCTGCCTTCACTTCCTCCACCTCCTGCTCGCTAGCACCTCCAGCTATGAGCGAGACTCCCAAGCTCTGCAGAGACTGCAGGTTCCCAAGGCCGAAATCGGTGCCGCCATCGCTGCCGGCGAGGACGGACATGGTAAGATCTCTGAGCCTCGGCATCGCACCTCGCCGGAACTCCATGGATTCTCCAAATTCCCACAGCTTGCACTCGACCAGGCATGGGAACGAACAGGCTCCGACAGTGAATCTCCGAGTGATCCCGAGGTTCTCGTGGTCCACCAGCATATGCAGATAGCGGAGGGCTGGCAATCGCCCGAGAATCTGGAGATCCTCCTGCTGCAGCTCCCTCACGTGGATCTGTAGAAACCAGAGGTGCAGGAGCGAGGGATTTATCCACTCCGGCAGTGTGGAGAACCAGTAGCACAGTTCCAGCTTAGAAAGAGATGGAGGAGCGACCCAGCCATCCAAGCTGCATTCAACATCTACGGTGAAAATGCCTAGACGCTGCAATTTTCGCAGCTTGTTCAGGCACTCCACAACAGATTTCTCCAACGTCTCGTTCATTTCAGTTATCCAGGATATACTCAGCACTCTCAGTTTTGTTAGATTGCGCACTTCTTCTATAATGCCTGCTGCAGAAGCTTTGTCCTTGATATCTAACAATGATAACTCTTCAAGGGATGCGAGCCTGCCAATCCCTTTTGGTAAGTTTGTATGACAGCCAGGAAGAAGTAGGCATGTTAAATGTCTTAGCTCAACAATGGTAGCTGGCAACACAAGAATGGGGTTAAGGCTTATGTCCAATGTTTGTAGAAATTTCAGGTTTCCTATTTCCTCTGGGAGCTGAGCAATCTTTGTGTTAAAGAGTCCCAGGAACCTCAAGTGGAATAAATTTCCAAGATACTTGAGGCTGTAAGATTTTGAAAGATTACAACCTCCTAAATCCAGTACACGTAAAACATTGAAGCTCCCAAGGGCTGGCATCCCATTACTAGCAGATGTGAAGACAACTACTGATCTCACTTGTTGCATGCTCATGGTTATCTCAGATGTGGCATGATCTTCTTCCTTGTTGTTATGAAAACATAACCTCCGAATACTGACCTTTGCTGATGGATATGGCAGATCCACATCATTCAATATGGTAACAAAGTTTTGTTCATTTGACAAGTAACGAATAAGGTCAAGAATCATGTCATGTATACAGCAAGACACTGCCACTTCATAGTCATCAAACACAGGTTGGATCATACTTTTGTTTATGAGTTCGTTAAAGCAACTCTCTCCTACTTCAAATAAGCTCTTCCCTTGTTTTTCACATCCGATTAAATCTTCGGCTATCCACATCCGTATTAGCCGATCTTTCTCAATTTCATAATCTTCTGGGAACACACTTATGTATAATAAGCATTTCCTTAGGTAGGATGGTAGATCATAATAGCTAAATAACAGAATCTTTCTCATATTCTCGACATCCTGACTATTCTCCAGTCCAACACCAATAGAGTTGCACACCTCCAACCACTCCAATTTATTTCTCCCTTTACTAGCCAACAAACTAGCAATTGTAATGATAGCTAAGGGTACACCGGCACATTTCTGAAGTATTTTATCAGATACTTCAACTAGTTGCTCATCAGGACATTCACCATTGTTCTCTTTGTTTTCACTGCCAAATACTCTGCTATATAGTAGTATTTTCGAGTTGTGAGCACAAAGAGGTTTCATCTGGTAAACACCACCAACTTGTTCTGCGACATCAAAAATACGAGTGGTTGTGATAATTCTGTATCCACACTTATTATCTGGCAAAGCACATCTAATAATATTCCACGCTGAGATATCCCATATGTCATCAATGATTATAAGGTACCTATAAATTGGTAACACAAAATCCAAATTATTCCAAGTTAGTGTAGTTAATAGGATGAGTTTAGACTTTACTCATATACACTATGTGTAAATTATATGCTAAATGAGTGCCTATGATTTTTTTTTTTTGAAATTAATCTAAGATAGTTGGGACAGGTAGACTAGCCTGCCCATGGATTTTGGGGTTCTCGATTTCACAATCTATGTTTGGTCAGGAATCTATTGGGGGTGGGGGGTGGGGCTGGGGCTGGGGGGATCTATACTCTCGTGAAATCAAGAGTGTATGTAAATATTGCTATGGTATTCAGTAAATATTGCAAACGTACGTGGCATGCCTTTTAATCAGATTATCAGAACATGCATGAACATTTCCCCTTGAAACTTTTTTGTAATTTGTCAACGGAAGGGCTATCCCTGTTTAACTTTTCAAGAGCTACAAAATAACTACAGCATTAATAATCATCAGAGTGAAAAATGTAGACGTACATCTTACTATAGAGACATCGATGTTTTAGCTTGTCGTGTCATCTCACTCGCGAGGCGACGCGAGGGCAACCTCCCAACCAGCAAACCGCCATCCCCCTTTGGCCAACTCGGCGGCTGCCACTCCGACTACTCGGCATCCATGATCTGTGGCAGCGGCGACCAGCGGGCAGCATGCAAAAAACTCTCCCCCATGTGCCCCTTGTCTACCACTTCCTTTCTTTCCCCCATTTTCAAATCTCCAAAAAAGTATCGATTAGGCAAGATTCTGGCTTCTGATGGCCAGATCTATGAGAGTGTGTGTGCACTGGTTGTGTGTGGGGGGGGGGGGAGGGGGGCATATCTAGAGGAAGATGATGCCTTTGCCATTGTGGCGGCACCAGCGCGCGACCGTGGATGCATGTCACGGGAGATGACAATGGTGTTAGTGCATGCTGTCGCGAGCGCCTACCTAGCTCCACACGCGTCCATGGCTTGCTTCAGCGGCGGACCGGCGGTGCTTGTAGATGCGGACCTAAGCATCTAGTCCGGCACCACTAGCTGAAAGCATCTAGGCCTCTAATTTGGTTTTCAACGTTTAATGATGACACAATTATTATGACTAACGTGTGTTTTGCAGAGTCAGTCTGATTTAGGTCACAATAATGACGATTGTTTGGGCAAATCAATAGTTTTCGTCCATGAATTGATGGAATTCATTTTCGTTTTCAAAGTATGGATGCCAAGATTAAGGATGAACTAGTTCTAAGTGTTATTTGGAGTTAGGAGAGTCTTAGAATAGTTTAGGACTTTGTTTTTCCTTTGACCGTACTATAAAGGAGGTATGAACTAATATCTTGACCTAGGTGAGTATAATGGTACACTTGTCAAATGTAGAACTAGATAGCTCGGAGAAGGCCCAAAAATCAGTTGGAAGCAACCCCATTCACAAAGTTGGTTGAAAAGGAAGTGAATGTAGGGTTTGAGGTACCATCAAAATATTCCTATGGTTGGCATCAAAATATATTCTACGCATAGTTTGTTGCTAGGGTTTGTTACCCTCATCGGATTGTTCTGATGGTTAGAGCCAGGGACCATCAGAACATATGCTGCAAGGTTCCTAGCTAGGGTTTGCTGAGCAACAGGTGTATTAGAGTGGGTGGTGAGAGCTATCAGAGCAATATCTTCCAATTCTATTGCAACGTAGAGAGCTATCGGAGTTTTTGGCGCATTGCAATGTTTTGATGGCCATCATCAGAGGAAGTGCTACTCCCCCGCACAAGTAAAGACTAGTTCTGACTTTGCTCAAACTTAGCCATTGCAAGGGAATTAGATTTTGTCCAATGCCTAGTTCATAGGGGCATTGGAGCATCGAATGACTCAGATTTCTATGCAGTGGGTAGCCAACAGCTAGTTGAGTGCTGGGGGGGGGGGTTTATACCCCTCCATCTCGTCCAAGGAAGCTCTCTTGTTGGCTCAAACAGTGTGCTACACATATTAGACAACAAGGGGAAGCCTCAAGTGTAGTGGAGTGATTTGTGAGTTGCTAATTGCAAGACTAAGGACTCCATTAGTGCATAGGGAGTAGCAAGTACGCATCCACCTTCCTCATTAGATTTGTTAGGTCAAGTGAGAGTTTGTACTTGTTACTATTGCTGATCAACATCACCTAGATGTCTTGGTGGCAATTAAGAGCTTGGAGATCTATCAATGGTGTTTGTTAGAGGCCTAACTCAAGGTGTAAACGGTTGTGGGTCATTCACCATGCCGGAAGTGGTATCAATATGTAGAGAGCACTTGGTTCTTGCGTGGGTCAAAGGGAGCGATACCCTTGCATGGGCGCTCCAACGAAGGCTAGTGGGGAGTCCTGACTCTTCGATACCTCAGGAAAACATCGTTGTGTTCATAACCCTTCTCCTTTACATTTAAGCAATTTATTACTTTCATGTATTTACATTACTAGAATTTCTATGCCTAGAATAGGGTTGGAACTAGGGTGCAAAACTTTATGCGTAGGATAGAAAACACTTTTAGGCACTAGGGGTGAAATAGGTTAAGCGGTAGGATTTAATTTCATGAGAATTTTAGACGAGCCCAATTTTATGACATCCTTGGTGACTACGTTCTGGACTCCCTGGCATTGCCTCCTGCTTTTTGTTTGATCAACTAAGGGCTCAAGGAGTGAGGGGTGATGGCCGCGCCTAGATCCACTATAGGCACTAGCTATCCACTCTCTTACTTATGCCTTGAGTGAACCAAAAAGGTTTAGGCTATAGGTGTGCGGCAATTGTTGTCATTCTGACATTGATGATTGCAGCCATGTGTAGCTTGCTTGTGCCATGGGTGTAGAGCATGGTCGGCATGGTGGATTCTGGACGAAAGTCTTGCTCAACATGTTGCTGGTGCAGACGATGATGATGCCCTCGTGTGTCATCATGTTCCTCCTTGGAGGCATCGTTGAAGATCGAACCAGTGCCTAGTTATGTGTGATCTTTGGGTGAAAACCTATATCCGGTATCCCTGGACAAACAATAGTGGCGTCTATGGATGTCATTCCCTTCCTGGAGGCATTGTTTTGGAGACAACCCACAACCTCTTCAAGCCCACCTTTGGTGATATGTCCTCCCTTTGCCCCTATATTTGCACAAGTTCTAACCGGCGAGCTGTCGCTGCCAGTGCCTTTGGTCTGCCATTTTCTATGATCCTTGATTGCATTGTCTCACCAAATGTTGGGTTAGTGGTGAGACCATGATCCCTCTCTTGGACCTCCTCATTCTCCTTTTGTCGTCCTTCCCTCCTTTGAGGCTTCCTTCTCTCTCGATTATATTGGACCCCGAATGTGCTTTAAAGATAGTATAATCATGACTGTCGTGTGTCAGACTTGACTCAAAGCTTAATAGTCTCTCCTAGAATGGAAGTCCCCCGAGTTCAGCCACTAGGTGGTGGTGTTTTGTCTTGTGAACTAACATGGTGTTTTTTTGTTGGTGAACAATAGCATGCTGTTGGCATTTGAGTTTGTGCTTTGTTCTTTTCTCACTTTCTTGTACCTTTTGGTTCATGACCTAACCATGTAATTAGCGTCTAGCGCCCTCCATTCCTGACTTCGCGTGCATCAATTCTCCCACTCCCCTTGACGTCTCAAAAAAAAAACTATAGAAAAACATCTCGATGAAGATATATTTTAGATGACAATCAACCAAAAGGTAGTAGATTCCAAAAGACAGAAACATAAAGGCCAATTTGAAACGTCAATGGAAGAAAGCATAGATATGTATACCTTTTGTCTTGAAGGAATCCTCTTAGTTGGTCAACGAGCCGCTTCTCATCCAATGTATCCTCTTTGATGTCCTTGCCAGCAAGATCATGGAGCAAGCCCTTGAATAGTTTCTTCATGTCAGGTTTTTGAGACACCGTAACAAAAGCGCAACAATCAAATTGTGCTCCAATCTTGGCAGATACCACATTAGCAAGAGTTGTCTTTCCCAAACCCCCAAATCCCAACAACCGAAACCACCTTGCCTTTCTCCATGCCCATGGACGACGAAGACCCTTCTTCATCACCTTCTTCCCCGACCCCGAGCATCAGGAACCTGACTAGCTCATCGCTTCTGTCCTGGATTCCAACGAGTCGTGTCGCGTTGGCGTAATGAGCCAGCAAACGGGGATCAACAGCTGCAGGCTTCGCTACAGCGCCGCCGTCGATGATCTTGTACGTCTCCCGCCTCTCGCGCACCTCTATGAGACGCCTCTTGATGCCTCTGATGTCAGTAGCAAGCTTACGCCGGACACGGAACCTTGTCAGCAAATCTAGGCTCCGATCGATGAACGTCCTCATGCCGTGTGGCCCGGCCGCCGCCGGCGGCAGCTCGCCGCCGGTGTTGCAGCACTGGAAGTGGCAGCAACGCACCATGAACATGTCGAAACTGTCCTCTATGTCGTAGCAGAGCTCTCGGACCTCGCTCGCCCAGATCTTGTCCTGGTTGTCGAGCTGGTCGGCCGGAACATCCGCTATCTCCTCGAGGGCGCCCCGCATGCTCTCGAGCTCCGGTTGGAGGAACATGATCTCGGCCTTCACTCCGGTTTGCAGGTTGTACTCGCCGACGAGTAGGCTGCCGAGCTTGAGGATGAGGCTCGACAGTGCCCCCATCACCACCGCGTCCATGGCCTGGGCGTGCGTGAGGACGACGATCGAAGCTTTTCATAAAAAAAAAAACGACGATCGAAGCTGCAGGTTACCTAGGTTGATGCATGTGTGCCGTGATGCATGCATGGCCTATCCATATATATTTATATAATACTGCTGTGTGAAGGATCGGAGGAGATCGACTCACCTGCTGCCGGATCGAGCTACTCAGCTACAACTACACAAGAAGCTGCTGTGGCCACCAGCAAGCTAGCTGACGAATGCTCGCTAAGCTAGCTGCTGCCGTGTGAGAACCGGAGAGGACGACGAAGCTAGAGAACACGGGATGGGAGTGGAAGTGGATTGGGAATTGGGGTAGATAGGGGAAGGCGATAGTTGACGAGCAATTTGGAATTTTGGATGGCTGTGCTTGCACAAGCGACTGTAGCAATGGCAAATTGGCAATTACCAGTACACTATTCCCGACTGGGTCGCGTCCGCTGCTCTCCACCAGGTGCCCACCGGTTAGCAGCAATAATTCTGGCAATCAATCCGACTCCTTAGGGGATGTTTGGTAACGAGCTTCTGCCTGGCTCGGCCAGCTGGCCTGGCTGTGGCCAGATTTAACTCGGCTCCCACGGTGCAGCCTTGTTTGTTTGGTTTCACATTCCTAGTTACGGAGTCAGGCCAAGTTGAGATTGTGTTTGATAGCAATTCCATGTGGATAGGGTGACCCTACATCTAGAATACGGTAATGTTACCCTCATCTTTCTCTTTCCGGCATTTCGTCGAACACTTGCCAGGGGCCACGGCTACCTGACTTCATGGACAGGGCTGGGAAGGTGGCCGAGATGGAGATGAACCCCTTGGAGCGACCTCCGTCCGTGGATGCCGAGTGGCGGAGCGAGACGTTGGTGACGACATCTGTCCCCGCGAGCATGCAGATCTAGAGGGCCTGGCGGATCTCGAGCACATCCCCTGTGGTCTCAGGCACGTCCCCGCCATTGGGGATCTCGAGGACGGGCTGCCGAGAGCTCCACATCCCCTGCGGTCACTGATGGCGGCTTGGGCTTGTTCTTGGACCCCAGCAGCCGCCACGCCTCCGCTTATCGGTCTCGAGGACGCTCGCCGTCGGCCCGTCGCATCTTGCTGTGTCGTTGGATGGCGAAGGGGAATAGAAGGGAATATGCGAGGACGGAGTGGAGTGCGGCGAGGCAGCTAGCGAGGAGGGCATTGCGGCGAGGTGAGGAGGAGGCACGACGACTTCCGTGAGTCCATGGAGGAGGTAATTGTATCTCTCCTGGCCGTCCAGGAAAGCGCACAGATCATCCGTCGAAGCCGGGCTGCAAGAAAACGAACTCCCACCTCGTTTGTTTAGGGCAGGCCTGGTCTAGCCTGCTTTGAGTTTCGTGCGGCGCAGACTCCAAGACTGGGCCAGGTGAACCAAACACGGGAGATTGTAGCCCACGAGCACGGGCCACCCCTTGTGGCCCGATTCCAAACAGCGGTATAAATTTTTAGATAGCTCCTAAGGCTACTTTGCGCGATGAGGTACCAAATGGGTGAAATGACAACCGCTTCTCGTGAGAATCTTGGAAAAACCGTCTCTCCCAGTCCGCTGCCACTCAGTGAAGCTGGAAATATCTTCCCCCGCTCCATGGACAGCCTGTGGGGGCAAGACCGCAAGATCCACTTTTGCCCTCCTCGTTGGTGTTGCAGACGAGGGCGCAGGAGCAGACCAGCTTGTTCCTTTGTGCGGCAGGGCGCCGGAGCCAAGGGAGGCATCGAGAAGAAGTTGGCGTCGAGGAAAGCGAAGGTGAGAGAGAGATGTCGGGGGCGGGCTGAAGCCGGAGGAGTCAATGGGAAGCTTGTATGGGGCGGAATCGGAGCTTGGCTCTCAGAGAAATGGATTGGAAAGATGGAATCGAACGTAGGATGGTGTGTGTGTGTGGCTGAGGTGGACTCTGGGCAACCCTCAGAGTAACGCAAAGCGGTTAGATGGAGCCACAGAGGAGAGAGGACAAGGGAGAGATATCTATACCTCTACATCTATATTTATAAATATATAGATATAGATTTGGGACTCTTAAAAGACCAGGTATTTAGATTTGAAAATAGCAGTACAAATATATAAATATATGCAACACTTCTGGAACTCTTCACCGCTGCACCGTCACCGAACTACTTCTCCAAGGATGTATGTTTCCCGAATGTGGGCGTGTTTGGTTCACGTATGCATGGACCCAGGCTCGTATCCTAGAGGCAGGCTGACGACGGCCAGGCCAAAAGCATGCTGAGAGCCGGTGTTTGGTTCGTTGCGCCGTTTCAACCTGGCTACGTGAAGCTGCTGTTTGGTTCACCGCGTCCACGTATCTCCATCTCACAGACCATGCACTGCTCTATGGTTGTTCGCACCTGGTGAACCAGGCCCGGCAGAAACGACCGATTTCTACGTTTCTCTGGAGCCTGGCTGAGAGGGGTTCCTTATATGAGTAGAGCCTAGTCGAACAGATACACGAACAAAACAAATGTCTGTTCTCGCACTCGGATAGCCTGGTTGAGAGCTGGTGCTGGCAACCAAACGAAGTGTACCCTACTCCTGTCCAGTATGAATTTACGTAAATTAATAGTTCAAAAAGGAGCTAATTAGCCATTGCAAAACGTAAATATGTTTTCTGTCACAGAACCGACCAATTTATACGAGCACAAGTACAACGATCACATTTTTAATCGTAATGCAGTCGCACTTGAGCCAATATAAACCCGGTAGTCCGGAAATCTCAAAGGATTTCAAACATTTCATACCCCAAGGATCATTCATTCAGCAATACCCGATCACATGACACATAAGTTCGCAACCGAATTTAAACATCAGAGTACAACATAGTCTTTTACACAAATATAGCAGTAGCGGAAGTTAACATAGTTTTACACCACAGAGTTCAAATACGAGTACCATCAAATGACCAGGTCACATCACTCATACAACAACTAAGGATAGATAATGACCCTGCCCTCGGGTCTAGTCTTCTTCGCCCGCAGGGGTGAACCAATTCCTGCAATACGCGTAGTAGACTACACCATCTGCAACAATGGGAAAAAACCCTGAGTACTCAATTGTACTCAGCTAGACTTACCCGACAAGGAGTAAATAAAAAGACTCAAGGATATGTAAGGCTTATTTGGTGGAGCTCAGAGGGTAGCATCATTTTTGTATCAAAAGCATTACTACAGTAGATCCTCAACTTATTCATTTTAATTGTGATAAGTTTCGATTTCAGTTAAGCTATTTACTAAGATTAGCCACTATACTAAGCGTTCACTGAATATTATAGCAATCAATAAAACCATATGATTTCTGATATCCACAGATATCAACTTCATCTCACCATAATCATTATGTTCAAGTTATTAGCCTCTACCTCACCAGAAGATCAGTTCAGTTTCTCACTAACCAGGAGAGATGGCGATTCGAATCGATTGTACCAGCTGGCAAATATGCCAATCACAAACCCTGTCAGCCGAGCCACTGGCTTCTTGGGTCACCGTTAAATCCTTCTGAGACGCAATGTGTCGCGAGTTTGGCGGGGACCATATTCTCAGAGACCAACCCACTTCCAGGATGCATCAGGTCCTTGACCTGCCCTTGGTAAGATGGTGTCTCCGCACATACTTCCTACCTTCAGAATATGTCTGCCTAGTCGCACCAAGGCTCGGCTCAGAAAGAAATACTCGGCTTCGCGGTCAGAACGACTTATCTGGCCAGCTATGTGACGACGTATTTCAATCTCAACTGATGTCTAGTGGCCTCAGTCCTAGTCGGCCGCAAGCAGCACCGAAGACGGCATAACCTCAACCATGTCATGCGGCTCCCCGCTACCTAGCCTTGATTCTCTCATTAGACACTGTGGCATGGTGACACATATAGTCCATCATGTGGAACCCAACCCCATCATCATTAGTAACCACCTATGCTCGCGAAGGACAGGAAATCCCTCGACTTCTACCGGTCTAAGCATGGCTAAGCATAAGATCGAACCCATCCCTTGTCTAGTAATAATTGCAGGATCAAGTATAAGTGGACAAGGTATAAATGCAGCAACGGTATCATATCAACTCCTATACTTAAGTGCATAATCATACGATTTAATAAAGACCAGTGCATTTGTAAAAAGAGTAGGTGGAGATTTAGGGATGCTCCGGGGCTTGCCTTTCACAAAGTTAGTAGGTTGTGAAAGCCCATGTTTGGTTTTGGATAATTGATGAAACCTAGTTTGCTAACGATTGCTCTAAGTGTTTCATGAGAGTTGATTAACAAATGGCAAGATGGAGCAAAGGACCGGGTCGGTGGAGGTCACAAGTAAAGGGCAATGACGGCGTCCATGAAAATGGTGTAAGTCCATCAACAAAGGAGAAAGCCCTATTGACGGCATCCATGCAAATGGTATAAGTCCATCATCATAGGTGTTCACAAGGTCCATCAAGAGATGAGAAGGAAGTTGATAATAAACCGGGAGCTCAAGGCAAAGGTATAACCAATAGGAGCTCTTTTGGTTTTGGTGATCAAGACTCCATAGAGGGAGTGATCACATTAAGGATAGATAGCCGTACTATTAAGAGGGGCGAAATCGTTGATGAAATACGGTTATCAAGTGCCACTAGGTGTTCATGATCATTGCATATGCATATAGATGCTAGTGACACTAACTTGACCCGTGGAAAACTCTTTTGAAAAGGCTAACACACGTGCACAAGGTGTAGAACAATTGGTGTTAGCACATGGGAACAAAGGGTGAAAGGTTTGAGTGAAAATCCTGAGAAAACAGAGCGTCGGACCGTAGAGTCTCAGAGCGTCGGACCAATGTCTTCGGTCCGACGGCTAACACTGCTGTGAGCGTCGGACGCTTAGTCTCTGAGCGTCGGACCATTAGCCGAAGAGTCCGACGGTGCAGATCGTGCGAGAGATGACACGTGGCAAGCTCTGAGAGCGTCGGACTCTCGGCGTTAGTCCGACGGTGAGCGTCGGACCAACGTCCGACGGTTTTCAGGGCTCGGGGAGCTCTCTGGAAGCGTCGGACGGCCGCGTTCGTTAGTCCGACGCGCTGTGTAATTTCAGTCCGACGGTGCAGTGGCAGTGGGCGTCGGACCGCGGGTGTTAGTCCGACGACCCACCGTCCGACGGTTCGTTTTGGCGCGAGGAAATAGCCGTTGTGATCCAACGTTCGACTTCAAACGGCTAGTGACACGTGGCATTCATCCGAGGCGTCGGACCGTGCGGATTAGTCCGACGCTCTGGCCGTCGGACAGTCCGACGGTACGCAGTGAACTCTAAACGGCTAGTTTTTTGTGTGTGGCTTATAAATAGTCACTTGGCCGGTTTGGGGAGTAGCTCTTGGCACTCCTAAACATCATAACATACTTGTGAGCCTTCCCACTCCACTCTCACTCATCCTACTTGATTGTAATCATCATTTGGTGAGTTTGGAGAGCATCAAGTGCATTGCATTGATAGAGATCATCTAGAGGCACTTGGTAGTGGTGATTCGCAGCGGTTTCTCTTGTTACTCTTGGAGTTTGCCGACTCCTAGACGGCTTGGAGCTGCGAGGATCGTTGAGGGGAGTTGGTGATTATCTCCGCCTCCGATCGGTGAAGTTGTGAGGGGTTCTTGAGCCTATCCCCGCGGGAGATCGCGAAAGGCATCTTTAGTGGATTGCTCGTAGCTTGGTGGATCCCCATCTTGTGTTGGTTGTGCGGCACCCTTGAGAAGGGTTTGGCATGTGATGCCAATTAGCGCGTGAACCTCCAAGTGGGTGTATCGCTACAACGAGGACTAGCTTGCCGGCAAGCAAGTAAACCTCGGTAAAAAATCTTGTGTCATCTCTCTACCGAGGATTTCCCTTATATGTGATTGATTGGTTATATTGGACTTCATATCATCTCTTCACCGGCGGTATTGAAATCACCTTTACTCTTTACATTTGTGTACTTCTCTCTTGTGTAGCTTGTTAGTTAGTTGCTCACTTAAGAATAGTGTAAAGTAGTAACATAGCCTTTGAGTGTGAACTAGAGATCATAGTGTAGTATACTTGTCTAGGTGGCTTGCATAGCATAGTTTAGAGCTAGTGTTTTGCAAAGCTTGCTATTGTTACTAATCGGCTTGTTAAGTGTTGTTTGTAGATTTTTTATAGGCTATTCACCCCCCCTCTAGCCATTTAGGACCTTCCAGGTTGGTGATCAGGGCACTCTGGAAGTTCAGCCTCTTCTTCCTGGCCTTCGGGAACCTCTGGCACTTCAATCTCCGGCGGAACTCCCTCCTCCTGTGGATCGAACAGCAACAGCGTCACTCCTCCCGGCGATCCTGTATGCATGATATGCATATATGAGAACTGAGAATGCACATGAAATACAAGATAGAGATGCACAAATTAACTCATGATATGCAATCAGTTTAACAATCCGCACTCATTTACTGAGTACGTGCATATTTCTTCTCTAGACAACCAACTCATACTCACCCTTCTTAAACAAAGCATAGAACAATTTCTTGTCCCGGGTGAGAGGTCTATAACCTGCACTTAATAATTAACATGCATCAACTAACCTACCACAATCAACTTATAATTAACAAGCGCGAGCAACATTATATAAACAAAACATTAACCTTGCTACCCTAAGCTCAAATGAGGATCAATTCCACTATTTTAAACAAGTGATAATACTGAACATCACAGAAATGCATAAAAACACTTCCCAACCAAAAGATATTTGCTGAAAAACAATTAAACAAACCCTAGCCTATAACTGGACCTACTGTTTGCTGTGCCCAGAAAAATTACAGTAGCTATTACACATCCAAATTAGGCTACTGACAAAATTTCAAGTCATTTGGACAAGTATAACAGGCTACACCAAAAATAACAAACAATCAGCCTTTTAAGCAATAGAAAATACTTAACACAGTGAAAAGTATCAAACAACAGATTTCCCATTTTTCTTAGCTTCTTCACAACATAACATGGTTCAGGAAAAATATTCATGACCATATCCTTAACACATTAAGCATGGTGATTTTTGCAAGATTAAAGCATAAAAGGCACATTATACAAGACATTATACAAATAACAGTGCAACACCAGAAAACATATTTTTCTTAGATTCTATTTCCCTAAACAAGATTAATGCAAGTGGAATCACATTTTTAGCACATTCCTACAATTACTTATGCATTTATCAAGTTTGCAAGCAATTAACAATTTAAATATAACTGCACAGAAAAAGTATTCCAAAAGTACATTTTATATTTTTCCTTGATAGAGCTCCGAAATACAAACACAACAAAATTTGGTTCACCCCAATTGGACACTCCTAACCCCAGATATGAATTTTGGAAGATTTTACACATTTTCTGGAAATCAATTTCATAAATCATAAAATCCAAAACCGGCTTTAACTGCTACGCGCACCCGGCTCAGTGAACCAGAGGCGCACCAGAGCGGCTGACTCGTGGGCCCCGGGGTCAATCTGACCCCACCTGTCAGAGAGAGACAGGGCCGCCGGCGCTGACCGGCGAGAGCTCGCCGACGGCGAGGTCTCCGGCGGCACCAAGGTGACCTACCGTCTCGTGGCAACGAGGCGAACTCGATGGACTAATTCCTGAGCCCTATCGCGGACCAGAGCACGCTCGTCGCCGGCAATGGCGAACGGCGGCGGTCCGGCGAACTTGCGCCGGCCGATTCCGACCTTCACTGGCGAAACCAACCCACGTTCCGCACTCCCTAGACCCTAACGGAGCTCCGTGCTCGATGAATCGAACAGCGGTGCACGACAGCTCGCTCTAACCGCGCGCATGGCGACGCGGTGGCGGGCGGGTTCACGGCGAGCTCGGGTTCCGGCGAACCTACGGCGAGACCGACCCAACCAACGACCTAGAATAGATCTACGACTCACTAGGACACCACGACGAGCAAGAACTAGAAAGAACAGCTACGGCATTGCCCTCGTCGCGGCAACCCGAGAGCTCGGCGGTGCTCCGACGAGGTCGCGGCGGCGAGAAGCTCACTGGAGCTATACCTTAGGTCTTCTTGACTTGGAAAGGGGTCGAGGGTGTAGAGCAGAGAGTGGTGGAGCTGTGGTGGAGATGGAGCGGTCGGAGACGGCGGATTTCACCGCGGTGACGGTGCGGCGGTGATGGCGACGGCGGAGGGGAAAAACAGCGGCAGAGAGGCGAGAGCGAGCGAGAGTGCGAATAGAGCGGCCAGGAGACAGGATGGAGTGTCGTCTTCGGTTTATGCAAGGGCGCAGCAGGGCAACGACGGCGTACGGCGTTTCACTGCGGCGGCCACGTCGGTCGCTGACCGGCGCCGGACTGAATCGATCTGATTCAGTTTCACTGAACCCGACTGAAACTCGATTTTGATCAAGCCATAACTCGTGATCCAGTGAGTGTTAGCCAAAACTTCACTAATATGGATTGAAGAGCTACATGAGTAGATCATTTGGTATTAAGACACTTTACTCTAGATCGGCCTGGATTGAGAGATACAGGTCAATGAACAGGGGTACAATGAAACTGAAAACAGGTTTAGACTTAGGAAAATTTTGAAACTCCAAAACAGCTCCAAATCTGCACTAATTCAACTTTTTGACCACCTTCCACCCATTTTCATGAGTTGACCCAAAAATAAAGTTTGTTGCTTATAAAATTTTACACAACTTTGATTAAGGGTGCACTGACATGCAAAATCTGTAAAATGCCCTTCTTGTTTGGTCAAACAGAATAGATTTTAGAGGGCTCCCTAGTCAACTATGACCTAGAGGGGTATTTTGGGGATTTCACCAACATGAACATTGTTCCAAATGTTATCCCAAACATGTCTAAAGCATTTAGAACAGTAAACAAGTACCACATTTGCATGTCAACACATTTAGCATGTTATGGACATATAAACAAACATATAGCAATAAAAGGGAATCAATTCAAATGAAATGATGATGATGCATGGAATGACATGATCTAGGCTTGATGACATGCAAATGCAAGTGTGAAAATAGTAACTAACACTAGGGTGTTACATTTTCTTAATAAACTAGTAAAATGAGAATATAACATTGTCTAAGCCGGGGAGTAGAGTACAATATCATTGAAAAAAAGCCTCAGCGATAAACACAGATTTTTTGAAATATTGGATCAAATTCAAATTGGTTTTATAAAATTCAATATCAGATTCCTTGAAAGACTCTCTAATCCATCATGCATCACAAATTTTTTATAACATCAAAGAATAATACAACATATCACCGAGGTAAGCAGTAACAGTGCGGCAATACTGATGGTGAGTGAGCTGCCTATGCTTTTGGCCATGGGTGTGGGGGCCAGGAAATTGAGAATTTTAGGACTTCGATAGGAGTATAGGATAGGGAGAAATCATTCTCGGATGATTCGGTGCAATTTTGGGCAGAACATGAATTAAAACGTGAATTTCTTTTGGAAAAAAAGTTATTGGATCCAGAGGCTAGAGGAAAAGGAGACATATATGGAATTTCATTCAAATTTTGCTTTTAAACCATGGCACGATCATAGAAAAAAAAATAAAACTTACTACAGATAGCCAAAAAATAGACTACTATAAAGGGCATGAATAACTATTTGTTTTGTTTTTCCGTTTTCCTATCATTTAACAAAATCTATGGCAAAGCTTTTGCCGCCTGAAAGGATCGAGATGCTCAAGAAGGAGGATGAATTGAGCTAATTCTAAATTTTTGCAACACGAAAGTAACCTATTGCATTTAGCCCATTTCACCCCACTTGTGCAATGTGATGGCTATCCTAAAACAAGTTTTGCTTCTAGGTCCAAGTCCTACACAAGATATACTACTCTAAGAAAGTAGAGTGTGTAAAGTAAATGCGAAATGTAAAGGAGAAGGGACACGGCGAGTTTTTGCCAAGATATCGGGAGTCGGCACTCTGCACTAGTTTCTTCGTTGGAGCACCTACGCAAGGGTGTAGTTCCCCCTTGATCCGCGCAAGGACCAAGTGCTCTCTACGGACTGATTCTTTGACATTCCGTCGCGGTGAATCACCGACAACCGCTCACAACATCGACTTAGGCCACCCACAAGCTCTCTGGGTAGTTACCAAACCTCTGATCGCCACCAAGCCGTCTAGGTGATGCCGATCACCAAGAGTAACAAGCTTGAACTCTCACTTGACCAAGATCAAGGCCAAAAAGAAAGATGGATGCACACTTATCACTCTTGATCACTCTAGGGAAGAAAAGTCACAAGAATTTAGAATTCTCTCAACCTCCCTAGTGCTCTTGCTCTCTCACAAGGTCTTAAGGTGTTCTCAGCTGTTAGAAGTAGCAAGAGACCTCCCATGGACGAGCACAAGGAGTATAAATACCCCCACACAAGCCCATGGCCGTTAGGCACAAAACCCTCTGTAACAAGTTCACATCGGACGCGTCCGATGGTTGTCCGGTGACCCTCTAATGGCTACTGTACCTGTAGGGTTTTTGAACACACCGGACGCTAGGGTTGTCCGGTGGGGTACCACCAGACGCGTCCGGTGGCCAAAAATTCTCTCTAGAACCTCTCTGGACCATCACCGGACGCTCCCGACCTTTGTCCGGTGCAGCGTCCGGTGGTTGTTCGGTGCCTAACCCTAAGCAAATGCGCACATCAGACACGCGCACAGGAGACACAGCGTGTCCGGTGGCCTCGAACTCGTGTCTGGTGCTCGCTGTGACTGCACCTGACGCTCTGGCCTGCGTCCGGTGCCTCATTTAGAGCTCAAATTTTGCCGAATCAAAAACTTTCTAAAACGAAGTTTGTTGTAAGGTGCTATTTGGAACAAAGGACTTTCGTAGGAAAATTGAAGGAAACAAAAATGCAGGAACGGGAGGACACTTGAGCATTTTGGAACACAGGAAAGTAACCTTTCCTTTCCTCTGAAACACTGTAGCTTATTTGCAGTTTCACGGGAAAGCAAAACTCCACTCCAATCTCTTTTTCTGATTCCTTCACGGAAGCCCGAGGTGACCATGGCAGTAATTCAACGGATGCACGGTTGTCTGCTGCTAAAAGCAGGTAGGTGAGTAAGTGCATGGGTCCCACAAATCGTAAAGAGCCCGGTAAGCACTAATAATGACTATCATTTACAATCCTATGATTCCTGTGTAATGGATTCCTGCGTTCTAAGCACCCTTTCTTAGTTGTTTCCTGCGTTTTTTCTTTCCTCTGTTTTACCACTATACACTCACCTTATTCCTACGGGTTTTTTTCCTATTCCTATGTTTTCGATTCCTGCATTCCAACAGGCCCTAAATGATCACCAGACTCTCTCAGCACTATCTAGACTTAGGTTGGACAAGTGTACACCATACTACCAACTCCAAGCAAAGTCTAAATTAAGCTACCTATTCAAACCCCCCTTAATAGTACGGCCAAAGTAGGAAATAAGACCTAAACTAATCCAAATGTCTCTCAACTACAAACGATACTTGAAACTAGCCTATCACCGCCTTGTCTTCCGTCCTTTGAAAACCGAATCGAATTCCATCATCAGGGGCTTGAACCTGCGTGTTATTATGACCTAACCTATATTATCCTGCAAAACACACGTTAGTTATAACAACTTCCTTATTGTCATTAATTACCGAAACCACTAGAGCCTAAATGTTTCATCGCCCTTCTTGAAAAAAAAAACTAGTCCGAGCTATATCTTGTACTACGCACAACAATACCAGCCAGTGGTGAAACTCTTATATAGACATGTTCTACATACTTATATCCAGCTCATATCATGCTAGTCTCGCAAAAAACAAAGGGCTGATATCATGCTGAACACTCTTTTTGTCCTGGCGTATGCTTGTTACACGGTTTTTGGCAATATTTATTCAGCGTTGACAGGAAACTTTTTCTTTTATACAACTTTGATTGGAAATTTTATGTATCAGGCATGGTCAAAACACACACACACACACACCGGTTGTTTTCATGCCCATCTCTTTCTTGGCGTTACCTTAACATTGAAAGGGCGCAAGACAGAGCATCCAAATCTATCACCAACAGCAGACAGCACAAAACAGCTAAGATACTCCTGAGTAATATAAAAAAGAAAATGCTATCCAGCAGGCCCAGGCCAGCTGTTGATTTCATTTAGCGTATGACTTTCCTAGTGATTTCCTAAGTATCAAATAATTAGTATAACAACCATGCTAAATGATAAAAATTGGGTGATGAGATAATAGCTAGCCCACAACTTCAATAAGCTTAACCCAATTACTGTAAATGATAGTACTCCAGCATAGCCTAAAACATTTTGCCATACAGTCAGCTTAATTAGAGAGAAGAAAAGTTGAGAAAAGAAACGGGGAAGGAAACATGGAAAGAGTGTGTGAGAAGAAAAACTGGGAAAGAAAGAGAGAAGGCAAACATGGAAAGGCAGAGGGAGAGAGAGGCTTGATGAGATACTCCGTATCCGTAGCTAGCAGGCTATATTATATAATCAAATGTGTGGAAAGTTGTGGCACACTAGCACCGACCAGGCCCTACCAGCCACTCGCTGATGTTGAGGTTCCACGAACACCAGCCAACTTAACCGTGAGCTGGGCATTTGGAACAGTGCGTCCCGTGGATTATTCACACATTTCAGTAGCCGTGCACTGTTTGCTCAATGATTGCCTCTTTTCTTCCTTCCAGCAAACTTTCCCCTGTCCAGAGCCTTCTTTGCGGCTTCCTCCCTGCCTGCCTATAAATAAGGTGATGGCCATGTATCTTGTTGTCTCATAACACCCACAAGAGCTCCTGTCTTGCTCACCAATCATATCGCACAAGACACCCTAGCTTGACTCCAAGTACTGTCCAGTACTATTGTACGGCCAGGACAAGATATTCCTGTGTGAAGAAGAAGAAGAAGAAGAAGAAGAATTCCGTGCAACAAGGATGGGCAAGGTTGACCGCTCATCCAGCCGTCTTCATTGCTTCGTTCGCTTGTGTGTGCCTGAATGTTTTTTTATCTGAATTTATTTGTTCTGGGTTCTTTCGACTTCTCGCGGCAGCAAAAGATTGTGCTCAAGTTGCCCCTGGATGACGAGAGGAAGAGGAGGAAGGCCTTCAAGGCTGCTGTGGGCATGAATGGTGAGACATCGCTGCTGCAGTTTGATTAGCGGTTCGATCTGTTGAATAATTAAATTAAATAATAGGAATAGATCAATGTGATGGTTGTAATTTGTAAAGCGAACTAAGTTCCAAGCTCTCTGATAAGCAATGATAATAATGATCCGTTCTGGACCTACGCCGCAGGTGTGACTTCCGCCACGATGGAGGGCGACAAGATCATCGTCGTCGGCGACGGTGTGGACCCCATCGCGCTGACGACCATGCTCCGGCGCAGCCTCGGCTATGCGGAACTGCTCAGCGTCAGCTCCGGCGACGACAAGAAGAAGGGCGACGGCTATGGCTACGGGAGCGGCGGTGGCGGCGGCGGCATGGGCTACGGCGGCGGATTTGGTGGCGGCAAAGAGGGCAAAGAGAGCGGCGGCGGCGGCGGTGGCAAGGGCAGCGGCGGCGCCGCAGGCTATGGCGGCCACTACCAGGCGATGCCACCGGTCTCATACCCTGCCTACCAGCCGTACAACGCCATGCCGTCCTACCCCGCCGTCTACTCCTACCCTGCAGCTTACCCGCAGCAAGAACATGATCCAGGATGCAGCATCATGTGAAAAAACAAAATGTAACGTTACACAACATCCTGCAAGTTAATCAGGGGAGTTGACTGAAGGTGGCCAAAAACATGGAGATTAACTTGGTTTTGGGTTCGTCAGGACAAGATGATCCACGCCTTGAGCTGTGCAACAGTGCATGGATGATGGATGATGATCCAGGATGTGCTGCTTTGTTGTTATGTACAGGGTTGGCCAGCAAAGGAAGGTGGTGGGAATAGAGAAGGAAAAGTTGAGGTGTTGGTGGAATGGGAGGCAGAGCTGGCAGCAGTGTTTCGTTTCTTTCGTTTTGGTAAAGTAGTAGTGTTTGTTGAACACGGAGGCAATAAAATTAGTATTTTTACATTATCTGTGTATTTGCAGATTATTATATATCTTCATACAGTTCTGACTTTGCGTGTCATGTTTAGTTTATTGATGAATTGACCAGATTGTTCCTAAAGTAGCGTAGATCAAATCAAATTATACAATTTTTCGCATCAAAAAAGGTATAATTCCTCGGATCCTTTATTGCTCTTGAGCTTCATGTAACCACACCATTTTTTTTACTTAAACAATTCTTGTTTTCCTTAAAAAAAATGTAAAAAACAACGTGTTCAACAGTACCAGCAAGTCAAATCACAAAGCATATATCTTTTCTTTTTTTTCCTAGAACACGACTTCACGTATATTTTATTAAGGAGAAATAAAAGTACAGAAGAAACGGCTTACAAGACACACCAAAAGGGAAGCCCATAGCTCCGAAGGAACGGCTTACAAGGCACACCAAAAGGTTCTGCATGTTCTTCTGTAATCAAGAGCATCCCTGTCTCCTTATACAATACTTGGAGGGATAGCCTCACATTGTTATAGTGTCCGGATCAGGTAATAGTGCAGATCATGCGTCGGAGGAAGCACTCAACTATGATCAGGTAATATGAATATCAATCGGGCATCACTGAACATCAAGTTTGTGGAAATAGAGGAACCCTTTTTGTTTTGTTTTGGTTTGATTATGATTACTTGGCTGTTGTTTACATGTTAGAAATAGTAGCCCATAATTTGTCTACTCAGCGCTTGCTTAGTGATTTCCATTGCTCTATTTCTATACTTGTTTCCACTATATAATTTCACTGATTAATAAGTACTCAAGATATTATTTTTTTATTTCTGATTATTTCTCCTTGAAGAGTTGTCTGATGACATGCTACTGTCAATTGCTCCCTTATTATTGTAGATTTTTGTGAAGGACTTTGTTCCGAGTGCTCTCCAAATGCTCAAGTCATAGGGCGAAGGGAAGGAATTCATAGAGAAGATAGGGCAACAACTACATGCACTGATCTACCACATGAGGAATCTATCCATCTACTGCAAAAGCTGATAATAAGGATAATGGTAAATATAAAGTTTTCTTTATCACATATCTTTACGCTTCCCTCATTCCATAAGTCATTCATCCATTACGCAAAATTAAGAGTTCTTAAAAGAAATAGGCATTGTTCTGTTAAACCCTGGAGGAGACTGCTAGCCTACCGTTGCTTACAGTTCAGGTGTTTGATAAAATGCTCATTTTAGCGCAGAATAGGTGTTTATTTATTAATCAGTGGTGAATATTGTAGGGCATTCTTTTTTTATTAATTTTCTTATCAGCAACCTATATGTATACTCTAAATTCTAAGGAGACCCGAGGTGTGATCATCATACCTGAATCGATTATACCTGTATGTACTATAATTCCAAACTTATTCGTAGCTGTGGATGGATCATCATACCTGAATCGATTATTCTGTGTATGTGTGGAGATATGTGGGAGCCAAGAGATGTTCCTACATGGTTTCCTACAACTATTGTGTTGTTTTTTTTTCTACATTAGTTGGTTAATGCAAGAAATAACTTCATCGTGCCATCTTATGTAAGTGTTTTCCGGACTGTATAACTCAAATACAATTGAGTAAGAGTTCAACAATGAAAAAATAATTTGTCATTTGGTTGTATACATGTGCTTCCCTAAATAAAACCGTAGCGTTAGCTCGGGCATTATACGAGCAATAGAAATAAAAGTACAGAAGGAACGGCTTACAAAGCACACCAAAAGGGAAGCCCATAGTGCGGTAGACGAACCACAGAGAAAGTGGTTAAGAACAGACAATACAAAAGACAGCAACACGTAGGGAGAGGACCTTCCTCTAAAACCTAACCGACTGGACCTGCAAGAGACAACAACGCAACAGCCTGTCAGCAGGGAAGATGAAGCCACAGTGGCAAAGCATTCACCAGAAAAAGCAACTACAGCAGGAAAGCATCCTGCCCGACGAAGATCCATGTGGCGAAGTATCCGCGGGGGAGAGCGACTACGGAGGCAAAGTATCCGCCCGACGAAGGTCCACGCGGCAAAGTATTCGTACGAGGGGAGCCACACGACAACAAAATATCCACAGATGAAGATCCACGCGACAAAGAATCCGCGGGAGGGGAGCGACACGGCGGCAAAGTATCCGTTCGATGAAGGTCCACAAGTGACGACTCTGGCAACATTTTCCAACCCGGCTGAACAGAACAAGGCATTGAGGGGCATGAGGCGCACGCAGGCCAGCAGGGAGCAACTCCGGCCAGCGCAACGGGAGATGGAAAGGATTGCTTCAACGATGCCTTCAGGAAAGGACTGACTTCCGCAGACGCCACCATCGTTGAGAGAGGTAAGCCTTGGGATCTTTATCTTAGAACCTTTCACGACGACCCGCATGACGAACAGGAGCTTCAATGACGCCTCCAAGAAGGTTGATGACACCGTAGCGCCACCACCGCCTGCCTGAGCAAGATGCAGGCAGGGCTTTCGCCCATGGTCTATTCGTCGAATGTAGGGCCGAAACAAGGTTACCAGTGGCTCCCAGAAGCGACAGCAGCCAGCACCCAAGCACCACTATGCAGGGCCCAAGCCAGCAGCCCGAAGGCCGGCAACAACCACCAGCTACGGGCCCACCAAGACGACCAACGATAGGCACCACTGTGCCACGGAGCGAACCCCACCAGGTCCGAGCTGCACGGAGACCCTGAGGACACGCTGTCGGCCTCCAGCGCGGACGGCCCCGGCGCAGCAGGACGCGCCTCGTCGGTCATTGGAGGCGGCCAGAAGACGGCGACCGAGGCACGAGGCCGCGCGCTGGTGAGGGATGTGTCGTCCGCCCACTTAGCTCGGAGTGGCGAGGAATAGGGTGTCGGCGCTGCAGCCGTAGGAGCCACCGTCTGCCACCAGATATGGTACCAGGGACATGAGATCCGGCCATGGCGGGTCCGGATCGGTCCCGCAAGCGACTCCGGCCACCGGAGGAGGAGAAGAGGAGGGGTTGGGGGGACGCAGGCGGCAGCCGGAGAAGTGGCTGGCAGGTGGGGATCTACGGCAGCTCTGGTGACGCGCCCCCCAAGTCGGTCGTTGGAGCTCTGGGTTGGGGGGGGGGGGGTGTTCACGCTTTAACCCAACAGTTCAAATATCACAAAGCATATATCAGATGATCTATCTACCAAATGTCCACTAGCATTTGTGCCACTACAAAATCAGCCATGCTGAGTTAAATTTTACAGCTCATCAATACCCATATAGATGCAAACAGAAGCAGCATTTCCCATCTCCAGCGAAAATTGATTACACTAAGGCCCCGTTTGGATCCTTAGAATTTGAGGAATTGAAATCTAGTTAACAACTTAGTCTATTTTACTTAGGATGTGATATTCCACCACTTTCCAAAGTTCACATATTAGCCTACATCAAATTCATAGAGTGAGAGGTTGAATTTGATTGTATAGATCACTATGCTATATTTTCACTTTGCAATTTATAGCACGCTCTTTAACTCGCTCCCAAATGGTAAAAATACAACACATAAGTACCTCTCTCGTATAGCCAACAATAATATACAAATATAATCTATATATAACCATATGAAGTTCATTAAAATGTGTATAAACTATGATTCTTAAAATAAATTCAATTCTAAAGATCCAAACGGGGCCTAAGCTAAAACGTACGGTAGCATATATACTCCCTTGATCCACGCTAGCTAGGCAGTGAACATATATATGCACAATAACAACGATGATGCAAAGTTAGTTTTACTAACTTGCTTGACATATAAAAAAAAACTTGCTTGACATAAAGTACTAAGATTCAGAAACAAATCTATATGATTATTCTCCAAAACATACAGCAGATAACAGGTGTAGTACGTAAGAGTACTAACCATGCATATACATACACGTACGTAACAAGTTTATTTTTCCAGCAAGTCCCCACAAAAGGAGAACTGCAATTCCCATCGGATGATGAAAGCGAGGGCGCGCGACGCCCTACTGATCCTGGGGATGCGGCGGGAGGCGGCGGCGGCGGAGGCACCGATGGGATCCCCGGGGCTGCACCTGCACGGGCCCTGAGACGACAGCAACGGAGGAAGCGGCAGGAGGCGGCGGAGCAGCGGGCCCTGCCCTTGAGGTGCCGGCGGCGCGGTCTCGGGACTTGCCGTAGCGGTCGGCGCGACCCCACACATCAATGCCGTACATCCGCAAGACCTCGAACCGCTCCGCCTCGGAGGCCAGGTCCTTGCCGGCGGCGTACGCAGAGGCGGCGGCGGCGCGGCTGGCCTCGGGCTCCGGGATGACGCCGTGGCGCCATGGGCCTAGGAGCCCGGCCATCTTCTTCGCGACCATGACACGAAATCCTCGCGCTTGTTCGGCGGCACGGGCCAGACGCCCAGCGACTTGGTCACTGCCGCCCTCACCTCCGGCGGCATCGGGGTGTGACGGAAGACCCTCCCTGGGCGAGGCCTGAGAGATCTGAAGCGTCGGAACTCCTCCATAACGGTGCGGGACCAGCGCTCGCCGGCGCTGAGGCCGTCGTTCGCCATCGTCGTCGTCGCGGCGCGGCTGCAGTGTAAACCCTATGGAGGAAGAGCCGAAGAGGAAAATATATAAAAATTAATAATAAGGGCTCTCGACTCTTGTCTATTGGGCTGTTGGACCTCATCAACTAGAATGGGCCAAGCATCCAATTCCAACTTCTTCATTTGTTTTGTTTCCGCTTCACACGCACGTACAGATCCACCGCCCAGCCTATTCTTTATGGCAAAAAAGGGTCTTTTTTCAGCAGAAATAGTTTTTTTAGACTCTTTATGATAAAATAGATATTGTATTAAGTTCGTGCTTGTGCATTGCTACGGGATAATTAAACTTTTGTGCTCATAACACATAGATCGCACGATAAGATAATTGTATTATGATTTGTGAAAGACACTAAAGTAACATTTAATCCAAAAGACAAACTTCATGAAATTAACACAGTCAAGGAGAGCATTGTGTTGCGGACTCACAAACTCTATCGTATCGTATATACCTTTCCGTGACGATGCTAAGATAATATTTTACTATATCGGTAGGAAGAAAGCTCCAATGTCCATTTCCTATCGTGCGCCAGGCCGGTGTGGGCTCAATAGGGAGAGATTCCAGGGGCAAGATAATATTTTCGGCTTGCAAATTCATTGGCAAGTGCGGTAGTGCGGAGGAGGCAGAGTCGTGGGCCTGTGTCGAGGGACTCCAAAATGTGATCCAAGGTGGCGTACTGCGTGTCATACTGGAGACGGATTGTGCGAGTGTGTGCTCCGCTTTGAGACAGTCGAAACTAGATCGTTCTGTGATAGGCTTTGCGTTGCGAGAGGCTAGAAGTGTTGCAAATTTTTTAGAGTGTTGGGAGATGTCTCAGGTTAGAAGAGGGGGCAATGAGGTTGCAAATTCATTAGCTAGATTTGCTAGAGAGGGTAAACGGTCAGAGTTTTGGCGAGAGGCAGCACCTGCGTGTGCTGAAAAAGCCATTGCTGGTGATTGTAAGTACTGTTTACCAAGCTAATGAAACCCCTCTTCTTTTTCGCAAAAAAATAAATAAATCTATAAACAAGTTACGCCACATCTCCATACCATACTGTACACAAGACTGAGCATATATACGAATATTAGCGTCCGTCACTTAGGTAATACTGTATGTCTTAAAAATTCTCAATAAAACTTATGAATCGTGTGCCACATTAAGTCCAAAAGTTAACTTATTAATCCTATGCCACATTAATATACATTTTCTCAAAGTATACAATTTCAAATTCAAGAAAAAAGTATATCAGGGAACACAATATCTACTACTGGATTCAGGTTCTTTGCCGATTGCCTTGCCTGTAATACAGTCGGCAAAGGTTTTGCCGAGTGGCGAGCACTCGGAAAAAATCGGTAAAGGATCCTTTACTGAGTGTTATTTGTCGGGCACTTGGCAAAGAAAAGCTGTTGTGATGGCGCGGAGATGGTGACGGACGCTTTGCCGAGTGTCTGCCCGGCCGACACTCGAGAAAGATTTTTCTTTTCTTTATTTGTAAAATTCTTTGCCGGGTGTTTTACTTTCTCGCACTCAACAATGAATTATTTTTTTGTAAAATTCTTTGCCGAGCAGGCCGAGCATATATATACCTTGACGTTGTAGGGCGGCAGCGATGAACGAATGGAGAGTCCTAGGGTCGGTGAGAAGTCAGGGATTGCTGGGGATGGGGCGCCGCGGGGGCAGACGGCCACGAGTCCTTTTCCTCCTCTCCTTCTCCTCCATCATCCTTCTTCCTCTTCTTCTTCTTCCTCCTCCTCCTCCTCCTCCTCCTCCTCTGCACGCCGGCGCGGGCGAGGATGGGCCGTGGTGCGGCGAGGGTGGGCGGGGGCGTGCACGGCTCGGCCAGGGGCGGTGTGCAGCTGTGCGGCCGAGAGCGGCGACGGCGGCTGGTGCGGGCATGAGAGTGAGTGAGAAAGATAAGACACCATATTGATAGTTCAACTAGTTTGGTTCTGTAGACTAGTGAACTAATAACTATATAAGAACTGGACTAGTTATTAGTCCACTTACTAGTCTACCTGTTTGGATCCTCATGAACTAATTGTTAGTTCATGGGATCCAAACAAGCCCTGATAAGTTACTGAAAGAGGACTGAGCACAGCGAAGTCATTGAAATATTGAAAGAAGATCTAAGAAGGCACACCAAAATGAAATGAAATCAAAATATCAATTCAGTATACACGAATACACTCTTTACCGTACCGGATCCCATTTGCAGGAAAGGAAGTGGATGAGGAGCAAAGGTGCGCCCTCTTTCAACCCTTTCTTCCTTCCTCCCTCACGCTAATCCTCATAGTTTTCACTTCATCATCCATGTGATATGTCCAGCATCACAGCAACGGTGTTTCTTGATCCCTTCCCCTCCACATATTCTACACACTTGCAAATTATCGAAGGAAAGCCTCCGTCTATGGAATCGTTCCCCACTAAAACGAAGTAGGTTGATAACGTGTTTGAGAGAATGCAATTAATGAATCGTCTTTTTTATTTGCTTGATCCTATTTATATTATGTCAGAGTGAACGAACGGGATTAGCATCCGTTCGGAAGTCAGTTATTCAAGAACACACGCAGTAATCCATATTCCGTAGACCATAGTACTAGTAGGATTAGATATATGGTTAAAATCAAATGTTTTGGGTTAGATCCGTGGTATTGATTCATGTGGATGAAATCGCCGTCCTCCAGTATAGCCAGATTACAGCAGAGATCGACAGAAATCCTTAATAAGTTTCGTTTTCAGGGACGACAATATATATAATAATAATTTGCAAACATCATTAGCCAAATTGCAAACATATCAGTAGCCAAATTACTTCAGCTCAGTACAGGACCAGAGATAGATCGATATTACGTATCGTTACAGCTAGCACGTACAGAAGAGTAGTTATGCCATCCATCATGGCTCCGGGATTAAATGAACAGGTTCATTCCAGGTTTTCAGTCAAAAGCACACAAGAGCACGTACTGGTCCAACCAACCGTGCGTACAAAGAACATTTTCATCCACAGAACTGGTTGTTCCAATGAGTCACCGGTCTCTCCCGGTGGTTCATTTCAGTGATATCGTTTACTCGAGAACAACTTGTTTCCCACTGCTTAGAATTGAAAATTAGTCACAGTTTTCAGCATCTTCAGGCTCATGCAGGCCTAAACCCTCCACCCTGGTGCAGGGTAAAGCCAGGCAGCTCATACTGTCCGTGAAAATACTGATCGAGATCACCTATTAAGGCTGCTTCTGAAAAAACGCTTCAAGTGGCCATGTATAGAGTGCAAGAATGCAGAAGACACACACACAAAAGTTGTTCTTCTCACTGGAATCTCAAATAGACATCAGATAAGATAGTACTAATACTAACCACAGACACCAACGAATGAACGAACCCACACCGATCGAAGGAGAGCAATTCCCGTTGGATGAAAGCGTGGGCGACGCCCTATTGCCCTACTCCTCAGTGGTGGCTGCACGGACAGGAGGCGGGAGAGCAGCGGGCGGCCCTGCCCTTGAGGTGCCGGCGGCGCGGGGCCGGGACTTGGCGTAGCGTTTGACGCGAATCCACACATCATTGGTGTACCTCCGGAAGACCTCGAACCGCTCCTCCACGGAAGCCAGGTCCTTGCCGGCGGCGTACGCAGAGGCGGCGGCGGCGCGGCTGGCCTCGGGCTCCGGGAAGACGCCGTGGCTCCAGGGGCCTAGGAGCCCGGACATCCTCTTCGTGACAATGGACGCTATATCTTGGCGCTTGTTCGGCGGCAATGGCCAGACGCCCAGCGACTTCACTCGCGCCCTGGCCTCCGGCGGCATCGGGGTGTGGCGGAAGACCCTCCCTGGGCGAGGCCTGAGAGATCTGAAGCGTCGGAATATATATATATATATATATATATATATATATATATATATATATATATATATATATATATATATATATGCCCTTTTGTTGTTATATATATATATGGCAACGTATCTAGTGCAAACCAACCACTTCGTGCAATCATGCAAACTTCTAATCTGAGCCACATGATGTTAATCCAAGGGGCCACGGGGGAGAGGTGGAAGGGGGTATTTGCAAATGTGTGATTCAGAGCGGGCGGTTAAGCGCAAAATTACTCAATCTCCTTGTGCCCTTTGGATCAATATCATATGGCTCAAATTAGAAGTTTGGAAGTTTACACAAAGTGGTTGGTTTGCACTAGATATGTTCCCTATATATATACATGTGTGTGTAATTTCTCATGTTTGCACAGAACTTCTACTAGCAACTGCAAGAACCTTTGGTGCAAAAGAGTGAAAAGACCATATAAATTCTGAACCACGATGAATCTAACTAGCATTTTTTCTAAACAATCTTACGGCCATAGACCCAGAAGTGTAAGCAGAAGTAGGAAGATCCAATCATTCAAAGAATGAGCAGCACCAAGTACAGAAAAAGGATATCAGGGAGGAGTAAAGATGAGAGACTCACTGGAGGTGGCCGAGCGGCACGATGCGGCGGTGGTGGGGATGGATCCGGCCGGCCGGGTCGGAGGGCGGCGACGCTGGATGCCGGTTAGCCTGGCGTCGTGGTGTCAGCAGTGGCCCCAAGCTCTACGAAAAACAGTGTGAGAAGGGGATAAAGAAACCTAGAGGAGAAGGGGATAAAGAAACCTAGAGGAAGATAGAGAGATGTGGGTCTAGGTGGATTCGCTGGTGGAGGCGGAGGCAGAGGTGCTGGTGGCACAACCATGCGAGCCGAAGCGACGACGACGACATATGAGAAGCTGGACGGGCTGTTGACGGTGATTAAGCTATAAAATTCCGCACTCTAATACCGTCAACAGACTTGGTTTCGATGAAAGATCAATATAACATGAATATATTTTATCCAATAACTAGTTCCACTTGTACTCTTAGCTTATGAATGCAGGGAAGATCAAACAGGGCATAGATGAGCACTTGGAGGCCAATTATGTGGGTCGTCTGACCCCCCCTAATTGGGCACCAAGCCATCACACGACAACACATGACTCAAGGAAGCAGATAGAAGAGAGTGGAGCACCTAGAGGACCCACATAGGGGTCGCCCGACCCACATGTGGGGCCTACCAGGGCTCTGCTGACATGGCACAATCCATGTGAGATTACACCCAGCTCAATTTTCGCCATCGGATCAAAATTGTGTTTCCATTCAACGGTGGAAGATCAAAGCACATGGATCAAGGCGTGAACCGACAAGACCAAAGCAAACCCAATATACAGCCATGCTCTATGACGAGTAGGGACCACAGTGGTGGGCCCACCCTGTCATAGGGGGGTCGGCCGACCCCCCCTTGGTGGGAGCCCACCGCCACGGTTCATCGGCCTCCTGCATGTTTCCCACGTGCTGGTTTCACCACTGCCGTTCATTTGAGGTGGTTTCAAGGACGATTTATCCAAGGGAGGAGAATGAAGGAGCACGCGGATCGCTGACGTGGCACCTCTTCACCTCCCCTATAAATAAAGGCTGCCTCCATCCTCTCAAGACATGATTCAATCAAGATACAAGTGAAGTTTAGTGTAGTTTCACCTCTAGTAGTAGTTATAGTCTAGTGTGGGAGTTAGAGTTGAGTCGAGCTGCGCTCGGGGTCTCCGGAGTCGTCTGCTGGAGAGTCTGATATAACTCTTGTATCTTTCTCTTTCTGTAAGACTTTCCTTTATTAATATAATATTCTTACTTTACTTTACTGAGTATTCACTTAGTGCAATATTATTCTTGCAATAGTATTATTGTGTTCTATCTTATCTCTTAGTTGTTACTTACTAGATTGTGATCCTGTAACCAACTCTTGTTTGCTGTTTATCGCCTGTCTTAGGGTGCTCTAGTTGCTTTGATCACAGCTAGAGTAGTAGGAATTAGTGTAAACGTGGTGTTTAGACTAGATCTTGCCTTTGAATGCCGCTTGTCGCACGGATTGTTTGTGGGTGCTAGCAGGGGGTGACAGCCCTGTCTAGTCTTAGTATCCCTCCACATATTTTAGGTAAGTTCTTAAAAGGTAGGCTCTCATAAGAGCACATCCGCTTCGGGTAGAGGTTATATTCTCTATTGTCTTGGACTATCCCCGGCAATACATGAAGTAAGGTAGCAATCCTAGTAGTTTCATCTGTTTGGTAAGGTTAGATCACAGGAGTAGAGTTTGATTCACAGGAACCTTCCTCACTCGTTGTCCTTCCACCTAACTATACTACACTAGTTATGCTTTAGTATTTCATTTGTTATTTTTGAATCATCACCTTCCTATCATATTTTGATTACCCCCTCTGCACTAGTTGTGCTAAGTTGAGATAGATTTAAGGATCTCTTTCTATTAACATTTCTAACACCGCTTTCCCTTGGGATAAAATAAATAACGATACCTTGCAATACTTCCGGGTGAAGTGCTACATCGGTATATTCTGTGCGCTTGCGGAATTATCCAATAGACATAAGAAATACCCCCAGTCACTTCTGGTGCCGTTATCAGAGATAGCCTAACACTCTGTCTCTGGTGATTGCGCTAAGAAGTGTCAACACGGGCGGCGATGGCCTCGTTAACGTAGGGCAATCTGTTGCCTGAACCAGTATAATCCTTGTGTTCTTCTTGCTCACCATCCGGACTTAGGCACGCAAATACAAATTTACTGATCGGTGTTAGGACCCCAATTCTTAGCACCGACACTATCTTATAAACCTTTTCGTGATGATGCTAAGATAATATTTTATACCTGGCAGGAAGAAAGCTCCAATATCCATTTTCTTTCGTGCGCCAATAAACCTACGAACAAGTTACGCTTGATACGGGAACACACTTGAAACCCTTCTTTCGTAGCATTTCGGCCCATACACAAGTTTGAGCATATATGCAAATATTAGCGTCCGTCACTAGGTTCAAAATCTGTAAAAAACATAAGATATTCTAGATCCTCATCTCTTCTCTCTCCTCTGTCTTTATTAGTCGAGCAACCCTTTCCTTCAAAGAACAACTTATCTTCCCTTCTACTCCCTCCATCCCAATTTATAAGACATTTAACTTTTTTGCCCATGTTTAACCACTCGTTTTATTTAGAAAAATTTGTGCAAATATAGTCAAATTTAAGTCATTCTTGAAGAACTTTTTTAATAAAGCATGTCACTGACAAAAATAAGTGAGATTTTGCACATATTTTTGAATAAGATGAATGGTCAAAATTGGTGCCAAATGGATGGAGTAATTCTTGGCAAGAAATAGTGCCATGAAAATATTATTTCCTTTTAAACTAGGAAAGCAATAACCGAACTACTCACACTCTCCTAATAATCAGTGAGGGGTAATGCAGTATTTTGCCAAGCTCTTTATTCTGTTTGATTAAAATTGTTTCAGGACATACAGTAGGTAGAAGAAAAGGAAAGATGAAATCTGCTGTATGCTATATAAGAAGGATTTTAAGTTTATAGGTGCTAAAGAGAGTTTTGTGGTGTCATACGCAGAATTTTGTGTTGAACAAGAAACTCTTAAAAGAGCATGCTTAAAAAAAAAAAAAAGAAAAAAAAGAACCGCACCAATTCCCTCAAACGAGGGGCCGGACTACGAATTCAGTTACCCATCGTCTCGTCTCCTATCCCTTCCCCACTCTTCTCCCTAAAACCCTCCCAAAACCACACGCTCCTCCGATCCACACCCACCCATTGATCCGATCCCGCCATGGACGATGCGCACCATCACCTCCGCCCGCGCCACGCCGCCGGGGGCCACGTGGTCGGCGTCGGCTTCGCCGATCCCGACGCCACCGACTCCGACTCCGACGAATGCCACCGCCAGCGGCAGCGCCACCGCCTCCTCCACGAGATCGGCCAGCCGGCGCTCCCCTCGTCCCCCTCCCCCACCCCGGCCCCTCAAAGGACCCGTCTTTCCCGCGCCTCCGGCGACCGGCCGTTCCGCGGCGTGCGGCGGCGGCCGTGGGGCAAGTACGCGGCGGAGATCCGCGACCCGGGACTCGCGGGGAAGCGCCGCTGGCTCGGCACCTTCGACACCGCCGAGGAGGCCGCCGCCGTCTACGACGCCGCCGCGCTCCGCATCCGCGGCCGCCGCGCCGTCACCAACTTCCCCTCCTCCTCCCCGCTCGCCGCCGCCGCTGCCGTCGCTCCGGCGCCACCTCCCGCTTCCGTCCTGAGACCTCCTCGGCGTCCACGGTGGTCGACGCCGCCGGCGCCGGCGACGACGAGGTCACCGGGGTGCCACCGCCGCCGCCGCCGTTGTTCGGGGATGGCGGCCCACTGGAGCTCCTGGACTTCGGCCTGACCCCCGCCGCGGCGAAGCGGGGCCAGTGGGAGGAGGAGTTCGGCGATCTGGGTGACCTCGACCACCTCTTCGACCTTCCTCTCTGACACACCAGCCCAATTTTGCCCCCTCTGGAAATGAGGATGGGACGCTGGTGAGAATTTTCTGTTTATAGAATAGCTGGAATCCAAATGGTGCCCAGAGATCAGAATCTTGTTCTTGTTGGGCGGTGGTAATCGGTGAGCGAGTGAGCAATTCAGTTTTGATCATCTGACGACTTGTTTTGGGAAGCGCATTGTTTCTTGCTGTGAGAAATCATGCAGAAATGCAGTTGTCATCTCCAATGCAGAAATGTCGAGTCGTTCTAAGAGCGCATTGTTTTGATCATCTGCCTTTGCAAAAAGATGGGTGTAAACAAATTCAGTAATTCAGCGAAATGCCTTTGATCACTCGTCAGTGTCCAACACTCTGGTCAGTTCTTTCATCTTCGGTGATCGGTTTAAAGTGGAGGCTGGATCTCACACAAGGGTACAGAGATCGCGACTAGCGCGTCAGTTTCAAGATGACAGCTTGTTCTCGTCCCCGTAAAATTGGCTAAGCTCACCGAGGTAGCAATAATCTCAAGCTAGTTGTACAAATCACCACTGGCAGAGTCAGATTAGAACTAGTAGTACAGATCATCGAGTTGAGCTGACAGTTCATTGTCGCCTAATCTTCTTATATTGCTGTTCGTTTCCGAGTTCTGGGCATTTGGCACGCTGATCTGCTCAAGTGCAGCCGGGAAAGCTACAGTAGCTGCAGGTCAGAATACTACAGGGACTAGGGAGCCCAAAGCAAGTTGTCCAATCCTGCATGTGAAAAAGCGGCACCCTAATGATTCAGTGCAAGCATGAAACCCAGGCAAGAGGTAGATGCGGCACTAGCACTATGTCTTGTCTAGACAGTGGGACTTAGTGTCGCCTCTATGGAGTACGAGTTGCACTAATCGAACGAAACCCATCTATTACTGTGCTATCGTGTTCGCTTGTGCTTATCACGGCGTTTTTTTCAGTCATAAAACAGTATTTTTTAGCCACAGCTTCTTTTTCAGCAAGACGAACAGCTTTATATAATGCATAAAGCAACAGCAATGCTGTCAACCAACCTATCTGCTATGTAGTCTGCACCCTCAAATTCGGCAGCTGCGCACTGTATGTGATGCAAGTAATATGGAGTATGTACAAAAAGGCTGCTAAAACCAGGATCATAATCTGAAATAATCTGCCATGCAATAGTCAGCTGGGTATAGTTATCACGCATTTCATGTGCATCACTAGTTATCACGCATTTCATCCACCGTGACAGAAAGACTGCTCACTAGCTGGATATAGTAATCTCTGTATCCTGAACTTCGTTTAACAAGAATAGACAAATAAGGAAGAACAGTTTGAGAAGATGTACACTCTGGATGTTTCCTTTGTACCAAATGTATGTATACTTTTTTTTTGTACAGCAGCTCAAACGAGTGTGTGATAGCAAAAAAAGGGGCAAACTTACTAATCAAACCACACTAGTATCGAGTCGTGAGGAAATCAATAGTGGCTTTAAGCGCATCGATGAAGGTATCCACCTCGTCTTTGGTATTGTAGAAGTGAAGACTTGCACGAGCACTTGCAGTGATACCAAGAGTCCTATGCAAAATCTGTGCACAGTGATGTCCTGATCGAATTGCTACGCCATGCTGAAACAAAAGGGTCAGCAAATCAATACTGAATTACTAGTGCTGAATTGCTGATGAAGATTTGTTTCATGGAAGTAAGCAAAAGCATTACTAATAAATAATTTACTTGAACCATTTAGTTTTGGGAATGGTTATTTCAGGGCAAGTCAACTAGACAACACGAAATCAGAGACAAACAACATGATATGACAGATCGTTGCTCATTCGTTGCAACAGATTTCAAATAAAAAGTATTTAAAATTTTAAGCTCTAATAGTTGAATCACATATATAGAATTAAGCCATGACAAAACTACATATGTGGTGGGAAGGCCATCAGTTTATCATCTGATACACAGACCATAGCATATAAGATGCTAATGTAGAACGAACTACCATCACAGCATCAAATGTATCAGTAAAGAAAACACATATAAAAGGCACCGCTGGATGCTGAAAGTTGCAGTTTCTCCTAGTGATTGATTTAGAATGTCCAAAATTTTATCTACTCTCGAATTGCATTTAAAAGCTAGGCAATGCTGAAGAGCAAGAGCAGACCATAGAAAGATCAGATATATGCAACAGGAACGGAGTGGAGTTATAAAGTTATCTGAGAAGTCCTGTTATGCAGTCTAATGAAATTCAGAGCAAGACTGAGGAAAGTACACAACTAGAGCATACCTGCAGATCAAGAATTTCTGCAATATCTGTAGGATGAACATTCTGAATATTGAAGGAACACAACGGAGCACGGTGAACAGTTTGGGAAGGTGCTGGACCATATATCTGGACATTTGGAACAGAAAGAAGGCTTTCGTAGAGATATGTCCCCAACTCTTTCTGGACAGCAAAAACTATCAGGAGTGAGAATGCTATAACAGGAATAGCTCTTTCTATGGAGCACACTAGGACCAAGATTTATATTGACCTCATATTCATGGATCTGCTCCATGCCAATGCATGATAAATAATCAATGGCTGCTCCCATTCCTATAGCTTCCCCAATTGCAGGAGTTCCAGCCTCAAATCTTTCAAAACCATATAGTAAGACACGAATCAAGAGCATTATAAGAAAACAAGGGGAGACATAAATGAAGAACATTATTATAGGGAGAAAATTGCAAAAATGACTCTCCAAACATCTCGCTTCGCAGAAATGACTCTCCAAACGTTGTCTTCTTGATTTCCATAACCCTATCCGTATTTTACTCCTTTTCTTTAACTAAACACATGTATTTCCTAATCAAAAATCGTGCCCGCAGTTCCATGGCCGCTCGTGCCTGCTCGTGCTTGCTGTTCGATGGCCGCTCGTGCCTGCTCGTGCTTGCTGTTCGATGGCTTGCACGTGCCTGCTGTTCGATGGCCGGTCTTGCAACCACTGCAGCCGACCCTGGCACCATGGACGCCTCAGCACCATGGCTGCTCTGGGGCGGACGAGGAGGGCGCCAGGCCAATGGGCTTCGCGGCCATCCCTCGCTGGCCATTGGGCGACATGGCAGCGGATGCGGCCAGCCCAGCCAGGCCACTGGCCGCCGGCGTGCCTAGGGCATCGGCTGCGGCCTGCCCGGCGTTCCTAGGGCATTGACTGCGGCCGGCCTTGGCAGGCGGCTTCCAGGCGTGGCTAGGGCTGCGACCAACTGTCCCTCGTGAAGCGTCGGCGGTGCCACCTCTCGACGTTCCTCCATGGCGGCGGCAAGCCTCGCAAGAACGAGAGACCGCGCGGTTCCGGGAAGACGGAACGTCGAGCGCAGAGTAGATGAAACGTCGGGGCTCTTTCACGCACGTACATCGTATTTTGATTAGGAAATACATATATTCAATTAAAGAAAAGGAGTAAAATACAGGATAGGGTTATGGAAATCAAGAAGACAACGTTTGGAGAGTCATTTTTGCGAATACGATGTTTGGAGAGTCATTTTTGCGAAGCACGATGTTTGGAGAGTCATTTTTGCAATTTTCTCTATTATAGGGAGATTTGTCTATGAATTTCTGTGATTAGGGTCTACAGAAAAGGGAATTTAACAGCGTCCTACTGACAGATCCAATTCTATTAGTGTCCTGGATACAGATTTTCCCTAATAAGAGTGATGTGTAGCCTGTGACCTGTTAATAATTCTGGTACAGGTTAACCATGGATATTCAAGGTATGCCATATCAAGATGGAAATAGTCAAATTCCACAACAGAAAATTAGCTGCAGACAAAAGAAGAATCAATGTTTGATTATTAACATTCTAAAAGGTGTGCCCTATTGTCTAGTAACTTTTCTATCACTTAAGATACTCCATACACAGAAACAACTTTCTTCAAAACATATGATAGCACCCAGTGACAGATCTTGAAAGATCAAAGCAAGGAGTTCCTCACCTAGAGGGAGGCTCGGCGTATGTGGATTTGTCTTCGAATACATCTGCAATCATTTCGCCACCACCTGCAGCAAAATCAGTACAAACCTAAGTCAAATGCAAATAGGAAACTGAGGCTTACCCAATGCTGTAGATTTAGCTACTGATTTTATCCTCTGGCAGAGAGTGAACAAGTTCATTTCACCTTGCAGGATCTTACCTAAGAAAGGCTCCATAGATGACAAAATCTCAAATTTACCATGCAAAAATCCGACGCCTGTAGGGCCACACATCTGAGAAGTTTAGCCCATAATTTGTACATGTCAATTGTTGTGTATTCCAACATGACTAGAACTAATTTAAAACAGAGAGTTTATGATAAAACCTTATGAGAGGAAGCGACAATAAAGTCTGCACCAAGCTTTTGAACATCAACTGGCATATGGGGAACACTTTGGCAAGCATCTACAAGGACTTTAGCTCCAACTCTGTTTGACCATGTTACGATCTCCTCGATAGGAAGCATGGAACCTGTAAACCATGAAGGAATGTAGTTGAATACAGCTCAGAAATTGTAGTTTTAAGATAATTGATAGGAACAACATCAGTTGCATATTTACTTTCAGCCTCATTGGGTATGAAAGAAACTACAAATTATCATATGAAATTCTAACACAGCTATTGAAAAATTATGTCATTAATACCAAAATATTAATAACTATTCACAAAGACCATAAGTTACAGTATAATTATCATGACCTTTAAGAACCTTTCAGATAAGGCATTAGCCTACCTAGAACATTTGAGACATGATGAACAACAACTATCTTTGTCTTGTTCGACAGAAGCCCTTTTAACTGCTCAATGTCTGGGACATTTTCTTTAGTCAATCCAACATACTTTAAGGTGGCACCAGTCTTCTGGGAAACAAATTGCCATGGAACAATAGCACTATGATGCTCCGCGACAGTAAGAACAATCTGGTCAACAAAATTAGGGGGAAAAAAGGTTCTTATCAAGAATATACAAGATACTGCATGTTTTCCAAGAACACGTACTAGATCATACTACTTGATAAAAATTGGGATCGGCAGATCAGCATTGTTCTCTAGCAGTCATTAGATGGGCACTTTACTAATAAACATACTACAAAAGAATGAATGGGACTTTTAAATTTTATTTATTTATTATTGTCGTTCCTGTCACAATCATCGTTTTTGCATAAGGCCAAAGACCCAAAGTAATGATGGAAGCACAACTTCTACAGTTGCATGAATCAATATAGGAAGTTAGGATCATAAACAGCAGGTACAGTAACTAGTAAACCGTAATGTAACAGAGATAGAAGCCTCACTTCATCTCCTTCTTTCAAGTTCGAAAGTCCCCATGAATAGGCTACCAGATTGATTGCTTCAGTAGCATTTCGAGTGAAAACAATCTCTCTGCTATCAGCTGCGTTGACAAAATTTGCAACTTTTCTTCTTGCATCCTCATATGCATGGGTAGCCTTTGCGCTGGTGCCAAAGAAACAGACATGTCAGTTAACTAACAACACTGTACTGTGTACACATATATTGGTAGCTGCGTAAACACCCATAACTCAAACAAATGGAAGAACTCATGCACGTTGGCCAAAGAACACCATGAACCGACAGATCTATCTTGCTGCGAATAGTGCGTCAGTTGGTTATTTTGCGCATAATTACTGAAGAGTCTTAACATTAAATAATACATAATTTTACTTCTATAACATTTGGTATTTGAGAAATTTACATGGAAGTCTGCTGTGCTGATGAATGGTTTAATGTCAGTTTATGCTTGACTGAGGCTATGCTCTGGAAGCAGAGGCTGCCAAGACGCGATAGAAACTGTCTGCTGACAAATGGTATAATGTCTTCAATATGGCTATACAAATTCAGAGCCAGTGTTCGTACTAAAAAAAAATGTAATCTTTAAAATTGATGAGCCAACCGGCTTAGATCAATAAAATCAACCTTTCAGATGGGGATCCCCTCATAGATTACTCAAAAAAAAAAAAAAGGAGCTTACCAAAATGAACAACAACAACAACAAAGTGTTAACAGAATGAAGTGGGAAAAAAAGAACAAGTCTTGCTCAGTAATGTGTGTTTCAACTTCCAAGTTAGCATTAACATGGATTTAGTTTAGACTTTAGACACGCTTCATGGATAAAAAATAAAATATAATTCTATATACTACCTGAGTGCATGAATACCACGATGAACATTTGAATTGTACGCTCTGTAGTACTCATCTAATGTTCTCATCACACTAAAAGGTTTCTGTGAGGTTGCACCATTGTCGAAGTAAACTAATTTGGCACCATCAAATTCCTGCAAGTTCCAACAGTAAAAATGAAATCAGTGTCCTAACTAAAATGTTCGAAGCTACTAGTATCCAACAGACAGTAAGGCTACGATATGTAATACAGGTGACATGATCCAACAGTACAACAAAAAACAATTCTTCAATTCCACAACCGGATTTTCGTGAAACAGTGGCCTGGCGTGAAATCAACATGTCAGCAAGCTATTTGAAGGAAACACCAGGTCCTCGTCTCGTTGTACTGATTCTCGAAAAGGAAAATAAAATCTGTATGATAGTAGTACCAATTCACAAGCTATTAAATCAAACTGCTGGAGTTGCTCTAAGAATGTAAACATGGCTGTATTTTCACCTCGAAAGTTACTAACTTCCGAACAATCAGAAGTTCAGATGTGCAGCTGCTACTGCTACACATAGAGTTTGAGTAGCCAGGAACTCAAATCAAATGAAGACTAACTGAGCTCAAGGGATCAAGACTGAATGAACTGTAACCCGAGCGAAGCAGCAGATAAAACGGGCGTAGGCAGCACGACAGACCTGGTGAAGGATGGGGAAGTCGACGCGGGTGCGGTGCCCCAGCGACGAAACAGGCTCCGCCTCCCGCGACGGCGCCGCCACGGCCGCCGCCGCGCACCAGCCTCGCCTAGAGGAGGTGGGCTTGACGAAGCCACTGCCGCCAGCGGAGGAGCCGGGGAAGAAGCATCGGAGCGCCGCCGCCGTCGTCGCCGTCGCTGCCATGCGCGCCGTCGCGGCTCGTGCGTGACGAGAACGATAGCGTTTTTGTTCGGTTGCGGTTTGGGGCTTCTTTCTGCCGCTGTGCTGTAGGCCCCACTTGTCAGCCTCCAAACAAGAGCAAGCCTTGGGATGACGCCGTAGGGCGGGCGTTGACCCGCCTGACCGGTGGACCCCACCCTATCAGTCACCCATGGAATCGGCGTGGGAGTGGAACAGCCCGACGTGTCCTCGCCCGGCGGCGCCACCGCGCGTGTCGCTGCTCCGCTGCGTCCTCCTGGCGGCCTCCTGCTGCGTCCCCCCGGCCATGCCGCCGGGCGGCGGCGGCGGCGGCGCCGACGAGGGCGAGTGGGCGGCGGTGGAGCGCCGGGGCCCGCACCTGTGGGCGTCGGGGCGGCCCTTCGTCGTGCACGGCTTCAACACCTACTGGCTCATGTACTTCGCGGCCGACCCCGCCACGCGCCCCGCGGTCACCGCCGCCCTCGCGGACGCCGCCCGCGCGGGTCTCAACGTGTGCCGTACCTGGGCCTTCAACGACGGCGGGTACCGCGCGCTGCAGCTCGAGCCCTTCTCCTACGACGAGGAGGTCTTCCAGGTTCGCGCGGCGCTTGTTTGATGAAATGCTTGGTGCAGGAGCCTCTCATCTTCGCATCATTTATTATTGTCAATCGTCCAGCGTTTGTACTACATCCCCTGTATCTCTCAAACAGAGACTCGTATATGTGCACTAGTACTAGACAGTACCACCAGTTATTAAATAGTTGGCAATTGACAACTTAGAATTCCTTTTTTTTTTTTGTTATAGGCATTAGATTTCGTGATCAGTGAGGCAAGAAGCCATAAGATGAGGCTGATACTGTCACTTTGTAATAACTGGGAAGATTATGGAGGTAAGACACAGTATGTGAGGTGGGGAAAGGAGGCTGGCCTGGATCTTAATTCCGATGACGCCTTCTTCTCTGATGCCACAGTCAAGATCTACTACAAAGCTTTTGTTAAGGTAAATGTCCCGCTTGCATGGCTCAAAATGGAGAAGCTGAGTCTCTGTATCGTAGCTTCAGTGATCTTAATTCTTAACAACAGCTGTTTTTGGGGCACTGTTTTTTGTCTAACCACCTTTCTGCCATGTGTTACCATCACAATTACATACATTGTTCTTTCATATCTTAGGCTGTTTTGACAAGAAAAAATACAATCACAAATGTCACCTACATGGATGACCCTACGATTCTTGCCTGGGAGCTGATTAATGAGCCACACTGCCATTCAGATCCATCGGGCGACACATTGCAGGTCCTTGCTCTGCTTTCTATTTTATACAGTTCTGTACTTCTGTTTCCTTTTATTTTTTCTATACTTATTACAGGTGTCACTTGGAGTTTCTTGTAGGTATGGATAGAAGAGATGGCGTCTTATGTGAAGTCTATAGACCCTGTGCATCTTTTAGAGATCGGCGTTGAAGGGTTTTATGGTCCGTCGACTCCAGAACTTCTGCACGTGAACCCAGATGCTTATTGTGGAACTGTTGGGACGGATTTTATCAGGAACCATTGTGCACTGGGAATTGATTTGGCTTCTGTTCATATTTATTCTGACAATTGGCAAGTCCTCATGTACACACGTTCTTTCCACCTGCGAGTTTTGTGGCTGACCACCTAAATGCTTCATCTAGGCACTTCATGAGATTGAATTCACTATCGTGACTGAGTGAGATCCTTTTGCCAGGTTGCGTCACTGTGAAGAGGACAGTCACCTCCAGTTTGTGAAAACCTGGATGCAACAGCATATTGATGATGCAGCCAACTTGCTTGGGATGCCAATTCTTATCGGGGAGTTTGGGGTATCGCTTAAGGATGGAAAGTTTGGCCATAAGTTTCGTGAAGCTTTCATGGAGACAGTCTACAGAATTTTCTTGAGCTCTTGGAAGAGTGGAGTGATTGGCGGAGGCTGCCTTGTTTGGCAGCTTTTCCCTGAAAGCGCTGAGCACATGGATGATGGTTATGCAGTTTTTTTTGCAAAATCACCATCCACATTAAAATTACTTGCAGATCATTCAAGGAGTCTAGAATCTTGAAAATGTGTTGCATCCCTACCGTACCTATATGATTATATGACACAGTCCATGCTGTAAGTTTTTGCTAGCCTAAAAAATATGTCCCAGAAAGTTGAATGTTCAGTGTGTAAATTGTAAGGCACGTGTGATTATGACACAATAATATGTACTGGTCTCTGGATCTAAAAAATAATGTGTTTCCATGTACACGAAAAGATAGATATTGCACTTTGGAATGAAACTCCCTCTGTCGTGTACTTACTGAATTCTATTCCAACCAATATCCTTATACAAATGAAGTGATTTCTTTGCCACCTATAAACTGGTGTTTGATCCTTTATGCGTCGTGAGGTGATTGACTATGAAACTCATTGAAGTGAACAATTTCTTTGTCACCTATAAACTGGATGTCAAAAGTTTGCTTGAGAAAAATAATACTCCTCTTTCAGGGTCTCAGTTAGATTAACAAAGACTGGCCAAAGCTATATATTGTTATCACTCACCGGTGCAATTAAAAGTGCTTCCAAAGTAGTAATCTATATTTTACGTATTTTTCTGTATGACATGTACGAATTGGAAATTATAAAGGCTCTGACTTGATTGAAACTGAAGGTACGTGTTTGCGCTAAGCGATGTTTTACTTGCAGTCTTGCAGCATTAAATCATTTTTGCAGATATGCCCTTGAAGAATCACTGAGAAGCATGTTTGACAAATCTGAGGTCCTAAATCTTGTGGTGATTATTGTTTGTGGGTAATGTTACAAGAATTCGGGCAACCCCAGTCCGTAGCTTTCTGCATTTGTGCATCATAGAGATTTGACTATTAAATTAAACAGCTGTTCTGGTGCAGAGAAGAAGGGACTGTGATCTGTATCTATGACCAAAACCTCACTGGGTGGCCACTTCTTGATCATGGAATCTTGCTGTTGAGGATCCAGCATAGTGGTCGCGTTCCGTCTTTATGAAAATTCGTTTGATTCGGTTCAATCTCTCATCATCTCCTTCGAAGCTTGCTGTACTGATAGCTGGTGCAGGCCACGGACGCATCAGCATTGAAGCAAGTACTGATTCCTATGCCAGATAAAAAATAAGGATGTAAGTAAACTCTGCATCATTATTCACCTTTCATTGGAGCAGATGTTTAGTTTAGGAAATGAATGCTCAAGAAATAGGAAAGGGAAATAATAATAAGTAGTAAAGAGGGTGGCTTTGGTGAGCACATGCCCACATATATGATTACAATGTGCAGTGAGATTATGTTTTCTATTCTAGCTTCAATGTTTCTCCCAAGGCACATTTCATACAATATAAATATATAATACCTCTTCAGGGCTTTGTTGTGATAGTCGATCACGTTGGAATTCTAGCCTCAAGGCAATGGTTGTTGGAGGATCATCTGCTCCTGCACCAAGTGTCAACTCAATCTCGTTCTCAGGCAAAGTTGGTAATCCCTGTTACATGTTAATATGAAAAGGATGTAATAATAATCATACACTATATTATAACAGAATATTAATTTCTGGAAAACCTGGGCTCCCCCGCTGTAAGTTTTTTATGTGGTTGGTGTTTCACAACTGGGTTTGGACAGCCGATCGACTAGCAAAAAGGAATCTCCCTCACCCTTACCCTTGTCCTTTATGTGATCAAGAGGATGAAACAATAAACCATCTGCTAGTGGGTTGTGTGTTTGCACGACAATCGACAAGTTTGGTCCCTGGTTTTGCAGGCTGATACAGTTGGCACCTCAGCCTATTATGACTCGTTTCTCAGGATGGTGGAAGAGGTCAGCTGCAGCGGTCCCTAAAGAAGTGCGAAAAGGGTTAAACTCTTTGATAATCCTAGTAGCTTGAGAGATTTGGAAGCATCGCAACACTTATGTCTTTGATAATATGAGGCCAAATGTTCAGGAGGTCCTTAGGTCTATTAGCTCGGAGGGAGGGTTGTGGTGCTCGGCAGTGGCTTCCAAGCTCCAGGAACTTGTATTCAGGTCCCTGCCTGCAGGAGCTTAATGCTTAGCAGGCTTTTGGTCATTTTTAGCTTTTCGTGTGGTGAGGCTGTAACTTAGTCCTGGGTGTGGTGTGGTGTGGTGTGGTGTGTGTGGGTCTCTTTGACCCTTGTATCTTTCTTCTATCTTAATAAAATGACGCGCAGTTCTCCTGCGCTGTTTGAGGAAAAAAAAAACAGAAGATTAATCACAGTAAATCCATCACGAGCTAAGGTAAGTTCATATAATTGTTTCAGAATTCTTCCCAAACTTCTTGAACTTTCTATTCCGTGTCTCTATGCATATGACTATGCTAAGAATTAGTTGATTTTTAAAGAACTCAGTGCCTGGTTGACATTTCCATCAATTTACCCTACTTTTGTCAAATACAGTTTAGAAGCTACTGCAACTAGGCGGGTCTGCTCAAATGAGTTATTAAATTTCTATTTTTTTAATAAAAACATAAAACTTTGCACTATATGTATATTTTTTGTCATTTGCTTGGAGGTCTATGCTTTATGAAGAGAGCAAATAGATTCTTAAAAACATTACATCTTTCTTATCTTCATCAGCTTGAAATCCAAATGGTAGCATTGTAGCTGCCACAAAAAATGCTTGACTGATCCTGTCAACGAATTCATGCATTGCATGGATCACACTCAGCCCTCCAGCACCATGTCCGACTAGAATAACCTGGAATTGGACTGAATGAGTTAGCATGGCACGGTATGTTTGCTGGAGTCACATAATTTCTAAATTTTGTTGCACTGTTGTAAGGTATTTCCTCAGGTTCATATTATCCACTTATCCTAGATACAATGTCAAGGATCATAACTTAAGCATAGCTTAAGATTCAATTAAAATAGGTTCCACTTACTTTTGTGCAATATGATACACCTTTTATTCAAAATAGCATAAAGCATTTTGCCTATGGCCCTTTACACTGTAATCCGTAGTACTGATTACAAATTGTGGCAACATATCATTACTTATATTCAATGTGTTGGCAAAAAAGAAGAACAATGCACATACCTTCTCCCCCTCTGGCAAGGTTGAAATGAGGTCTATGAGCGGCTTATCATACTGCTTGAACGACCGGATTGTGTTGGGATCAGTAGGATCGACACCACCTCCGGCAAGGTCAATGCATGTAACACGGTAGCCAGCGCCTTCAAGGAGCCAGCGGAGCTTGAACCAACACCAGGCTCCATGCCCTTCACCATGAACAAGAACAAAGTGGTCCTTTGCTGCCATTCCCATCAGCCTGTCCTCTGCATACCAATCTAAGTTTAACTATTTGATGGACATGCAGCAGGGGAGCTGCATTTTCACGGCCAATCCAAATTAAATGTCAAACCAACAAGCATCCAGTGATTTCCATTCTAAATAGAGAGTCTCATGACAGCAGGTGTCTACATTTCAGGCATGAAGAGTTGCCTAATAATAGTAGAGGATCAGGATATAGTGTGTGGACCAGCTAGGATTTCTCCTTTTTTTTTTCTCCTTGTGTGCGACTGAGCTTTATATATTTAGCCTTCTGACCTCATTTTTGTTTCTCCTTGCGATCTTACATGCACTTATTATTATTCTCCATAGGTACATGCATGTATTCGTCTAATTTACAGCCATTTATATTAATATATAAATGATAACTTGATTGTCATACATATAGCACCCCTGAAAGAACAGGTGGAGCCTCCAATTGGACTGAGTACGCTACACCAGCATTTACAGATCACAGTGACTTGAGGATCAGCTCGAAGAGACGCTCAGGTGCAGAGAAGAAAGGGCTGTGGTCAGTGTCCATCGCCACCACCTCGCTCGGCGGCCACTGGCGGATCATGGCCTCCTGCTGCTCCGGGTTCACCATGTGGTCATTGGATGTCTTTATGTACACTCGACGCACTGTGTTCACTGCACTCTCGCCATCATCGACTTGGCCGAACCTTGCAGTGCTCATAGCGGCTGGCCATGGGCGCAGCAGAATGGATGCAAGTGTGGAGTCCTGCAGAAACGTTGTTCATGGTGGTGAGTTCGCTGAGACTTGTCTAATTATCTTGCCTCCACAAATGAATGACAAAATGGTTTGTTAACCTCATGGGAGCATTGCTGATACAGGATTGCACGTTGGTGCTCCTTTCTCAGTGCCACACTTGTTGGAGGGTGGCCGTCTCCCAGACCGAATTTCAGGTCGTACACGTCGCCAAACTCGGATAAATCAGGTACCCCCTGTTGGTTTCATTCAGTCCAAGTTTCAGAGAACAGACGCAGAATGCGACTTTCTGTTACTAGAAATAAATAAGAGCTGGAGAAAGCATAGGGGAAGTTTTGAATCACATCTTTTATATCTTGCTCTGTTTGGTACCCAAATGGGAGCATGGTTGCTGCTATGAAGATGGCTTGCTTGATCTTGTCTCTGAACAAATGCATCGCATGGGTGACGCTCAGTCCTCCTGCGCTATGCCCTACCAAAATTACCTGACAAGCAACAGTAACACTGCACTGGAGTCATCTATGTCAACCGGTAACAGAAATATGCACACATGTTGCTATTTCAAAGGTACATCAATTTAGTCTCTGAGTCTAAACTGAAGTTTTGTGTTTGGATGGTGCTCTGCGTTCTGTGTATATTATATGCACGATACTGACGGATGGTACGCCGCTCACCTTGTGGCCGTCCGGCAAGGCGGCCATGAAGTCGATGAGCGGCGCGTCATACTCGTCGAACGACCGGACGACGTCCGGGTCGACGAGGCTGCCGGCGGCCCCGGCGAGGTCGATGCAGGAGACGCGGTGGCCGCCGGAGCCCCGGAGCAGGCACGCGAGCTTGAACCAGCACCAGGCGCCGTGGCCGGCGCCGTGCACGAGGACAAAGTGCTCCTTGCTGGCCTTGTATACCTCGCCGCTGGCCTCCATCTTGCTTACAGCTCTGTGTATAAAGTTATTATTATACTATACGATCGTCGTGTGTCCATGCGTACTGTATATGTTATATATACAGCCATATGTTCTTTACGTTTGAGACAACAGTTTGCAACCAAACGTGAGTTGAAATGATCAATCGGTGAACAAATCAGGCCCAAGGAGATCAGCAGGATCGCCATTTGGAACAATCGTAAATAATTAGGTGTGCATTGCAAGAAACAGCAACTACCTCCGTCTAAAAAAAAAAAATTCTAGTTTAGATTGAGTCAAACGTCATTAAACTTGACCAACTTTATAGAAAATCTTATTCCTATTTATAACTTTAAATAAGTATATTATTAAAATATATTTCATGATTAATAATATAATAATGATACGTCATACGCCTCTAGTATTATAAATGTTTATTACTTATTCCGCATAGATTTAGATTTAGTCTTTTAAAGATGTTTGGTCTATCAAAAACTGATAGTTTTCATGTTCTTTATTGGGATGGAGTGAGTACATTGATTCGTTGTAAGTAGGCGGTTTAGTTTAGCTTAGAGTAAGCCCAATAATAAAGTCAAGTACTTAGTTATTAGTTATATATAAGAGCCAAGGTATACAATAATAGTCTTTTATTGGTCTAAATGAAAAATTTTTATTGTTATTTTTATCTATACCTCACACTGTCTTTTGTAGTCCCCTCATATTCACCTAGTGTATAGACTCACCAATGCCTATGCTTTCATGTCCAACTTAGGACCTGTTTGGATCAAAGGAATGCAAAACAGAGGAAAGAAAAAAACGCAGGAGTAAGATATATGTGCTGTGAGAAAACAGAAGAATGGAAAAACACAGGAAAGTCAATGAAGTAGTGTTTGGATCACAGGAACAAGAAGACATAGGCACTGAAATAATATATAAGTAAATAATACTAAATATACCTAATTAAATTAATTAATACCTAAATTTGATAAATCAACCCAAACAAGTTACGTATCTGGCTCTATCTCCTCCCTAATCAGATTTTAATCGCTCAATAGTTTCCGTATCTCGCTCTTTGCCTTGTGCTTCCGCCTAGTTGTAAAACATACGGACTCTGCCGTAGAAGGAAAAGGAAAAGAAGGAATCCTAATTCTAGTCCGTTTGTACGTGGGCTTTTACCGAAACTCTTAGGCCTTGACAGGACTATATATATATGGGAGCTCTATGTTGTAATCATTGATATTCAGATGAATAAAGAATAATCTCTCTATCTTGTGTCTACTTGTTCTACTATTTTTATCTATTGTGTGGTTATGAGAGACGGAGAGAGGAAGGTCCTAACCACTGACGACATGGTTTATAACACGTTATTCCCGTTGAATTAAGTGATTAATGGTTAATTTATTAGCTTAAAGGCTAATATGAAATATTTTATATTTTTAATTGTAATTGTTACATGAAGTAATATATTTTATTAGTTTCTCATGGAATAAATACGAATTATATGTTCTACATATAAAAATTGCCTTTTGCCTATCTAAATAAGTTTTGCAATAATGTTATCCAGAAAGAAGGCTCGATTAACTATGAAGGTTATAGTTCGTTGTGCATATCTACCATGTAGGTAGAAGAGAAACCCGAATTCACTAGAAGCACATGAAACAATTGGACTATACTGGCATATGAGTTGATCCTAAAAGGACAAATTTATTCAAGAAATAGTATAATCCTAAAAACTAAGTGTTTAATACTTCAACCAAAAACTAGAAGTGTATATGTCCTACCCTAACTTTGTCATTATATATTGAATAGTACATTGGATATGTGAATATTTCATGCCATAACTAATGGATACTAGAAGTATGATTGGATTCTATGGAGCACTAGAAGTGATCATTCATAAATAATGCATGAAGCAAATTACTACTTGAAGTAATTATGCCATGAAAAGAGAGAGGAATATTGGGTAAAGGCATAAGAAGAAAAATATGGGTAATAATAGACATAGCCTTCCTAAATTTATCTTTAAGTGCATGTATCAAGACTTGAAGTTTTGTCCGCGTCCCTTCCAGCCGAGTTAATTTTCTCTACTGCACTAATTTTAAGCAAGGTTGCAGCTTTGCATTTTGTTGTTATCTATCAACATTCCACATTACACATGAATATGTATCACTATGTTGTGCTCTCGTTGAGCTGCAATATTAGCAAAGCATCTATATGTGTAGCTAGTAGCTACCTTTGCACTTCCCTCGTAATTAAATTGGCTAGCCAGCATGCTATGTCTATATGGTTCTTGTTGAACTAAGAAATAAGTTGCTTTCAATGCACTGCATGCATAAGTAATAGATTGGTTTATGGCCAATTAGCCTAAAATCAAGGGGGTGAGTTAATATGAAATTTGCTCAATGGAGACTAACCTAATTAGTGGGATGTATAATTGTGGAATTAAGATTGTGGATAACACACTATATGATGATTTAGGATTTATAAAGATAAGGCATTAAGGGAATTTTGCATTAATGGCAATTAGAAAATTCTAGAATAAATTCCATGTTAATTTGAATGTTATGTATTTTATATATTTAAAGTATATGGTTCAACTGTTATGTATGAGTACTTGGATCAAATTTTTGGGCTAAACAATAAAGAAGCTAGATAATACAATAGTTTTATTAAGTATGATATGTGCATCAGGGGGAGAACATCCCTAAGTTTGTAGAGATGCTGAACATCCATAATTAGCATTTTATGTATTCTAGCCTCACTGCATATAATGTATAATAATCCTCATGTTTAATTATGTGCGTGAATATTTCCCATAAAACTTTATCATAGCATACATGAATGTGCTTTCACTTGCAGTTGGAGATACATGAATGCGATTATTTTAAACCCATGATAGGGGATATGTATTGAAGTATGTTATTAAAGATCTAATCTTTGCATTAGGGGGAGAAAGAGCCTATTTTGAATGCCAAATATTATTTTCACAGAAGGAAAACAATATAGAGAAAATATTTCTTAAAGCTTGAAAGCAGAAATACAAACACGCACTAAGTCAACTAATAGTTTGACTAATGCTCTTGTGAAGCATGAAGCGGAGCATATGCCAGATATTTTTGAAAATGGGAGGAGTAACTTGAAGTTATAAATCAAAAGTTTTGTTTACTAGTACTAAACTAAATATTATATACTATAAAGCTAAAATCTACGGGGACACCTGTGGGTATTAGTTTTAGCGTATACTTGTTGAATAGAAATAAAATAAAACTCCTCCATTCTCATGAAGAGAACACCTCGTGAAAAAGGTTAAGCACCTCATGAAGAGGATCATCATGAAGATGAAATCCAACACATTAAGTGCTGCACATCATTAGTGTTGGGTATGCAGAACAATAAATCATCTCTTGTTTGGAAAAGAATGAAGAGACAAAATAATCTCATTTATGAGAATATTGGGAGAAAATAATAGTTGTCGACAACGCTACCTTTATAATTACAAATATTTCTCTGATGAGAACCTGGATCCGGAAACAAAGTCCATGGCAAAGTCACCTGTAGCGATTATATCGGGCCAATGAAGAAAGTAATTGAGGTTGAATCTCCTACTAAGAAGAATAAATGTTCTGCTATATCTCTGGCAAATGAAATGAATGAATATTAAATATGTAGTCAATAAATAGGATTATGAAGATCCATATAATTCCTGAAGAATATAAATTGCAACATATAAAAATTAAATCTCATACAAGTGTTATGAAGTATAAGGTAGAATATATTCATGAATGAATATTAAAGTCTCAAGAAAAGCATATCCTAGAAGGAATAGTCATCAAATGACTTTATAGTGAATAACACAATCTCATTATGTATATCACTTAATAATCTCTCATGCGGTAGAGTAAGAACATCCTTGAAGGAACTAATCCATGAATGTTTTACCAGTCGATTCTTGCAGATACACCATTAATCTCTGAAGTGAGTATAGTCCCGAGAGAAAAAATAAGGAAGATTAAACATCATGAAGGTGTCATGCAAACACTCAGAAAAGTGTATATTGTAAAGTTAGCGATGAAGTTTTAATATCCTCTAAATACCATAGAAGGTATGAGAATAATGGTGATTTTGGCAATTGAATTATCCCCTAAATACCAAATGCAAGACTGGATTTATTACTTAGTGGTATAATAAAAATCCTGAAGATTTATAAGTTTAAAAATCCACTGAAGAAAGAACTATAAGTTTGTTATACTATCCAGAAGATATTGAATATGAAGTTTTTTTACCCCTCATAATCCTCTGAAAGTATTTATTACCTTGTAGGATAAATTTTTATTTGTTTTTCACAACTAATAAGTGGTTATTTATACCTGAATCATATTGCTCTTTGTTATATCCATATAATTCATAGAAGAATTATGAGCCAACTTTTTGAACGATATAGTTTTATGGCACTGCATAACATTAATTAAGCACACATTTATAAAAGGGTGGTTTAAACAATGAAATTCAAAAGACGGTTTTATGAGGGGGAGAAATTTATTGAATTTACCTCGTAGGTAATTGAAACCAATAGAATTATAAATATCAATTAGATCATATATGCTAAAACATTGAAGTTTATGCATAGATTATGAAGATCAATATCTATTCACGAAGAATAGAATATCTTGAACAATATATTTGACCTAGAAGGTTAAATATTGTACTCTTTTTCCCTATGTGAGTTTTTACACGAAGGATTTCTCACACAAGGTTTTTAATGAGGCAATGTGCAATGCAATTAACGAATGCGATGTACTCTTTTCTCCAAGAACCGTTTTTTCACTGGGTTTTCGGATGGAGTTTTTAATGAGACATGTGCATATCATGGTAATCGCTCAAGGGGGAGTGTTGTAAAATATACGGACTCTGTCCTAAAAGGAAAGGAAAAGAAGGAATCCTAATCCTAGTCCGTTTGTACGTGGGATCTTACCGAAACTCTTAAACCTTGGCAGGACTATATATACATGGGAGCTCTATGTTGTAATCATTGATATTCAGATGAATAAAGAATAATCTCCCTATCTTGTGTCTACTTATTCTACTATTTTTATCTACTGTGCGGTCATGAGAGACAGAGAGAGGAAGGTCCTAACCGCTGATGACATGTTTTATAACACCGCCAATCCTTTAGCTCGGACTGCATTTTTCATTTCCTACGTTTTGTGAAGCCGAAGGATCCTTTCCAGAGCAAAGAGAAGGAGCGTTCCTTTGTTCCAAACGATGACTGACCTAAGCAAACTGCAGGAACTCATTTCCTTTAAAATTCCTACGAAAATACGTTCCAAATGGGACCTTAGTGCTTGCATAGGAGCCAAATTTTCCTCTCTCTCTTCTCTTCTCTCCTCCACATCAGCAATTGCTTAGCTATGAGCCAATTATTGTATTTGCTCTTATGTCAACTTGGGATAGCTTGTACAGCTGTACTCAGCCACTCAGGGGCTGAGTTTAGTGGGTGTAGCCGCATCCGATAAAAAATAAAAAAACAATGATGAGTGCCAAATTTTTGTTATATATGCACCCATATTTGAAAACTCTTATACCTACAAAGGCAAGTGCACACTCCTCAGCTTTGCTCTAGTTTTGCCCCTGCTTGTACTACCTTGGTCCCATAGTTCTTATCCTTTGGGACGACGTCACGGTCTTCGAAACATGATTTGGCCTATAATCTTTTGAATTGCAATGTACGCAAATCAATAAATATATATAAATTCCTAACTGCTTTTAACACTAACCTAGGCTATAATGCTATCTTATAATCTGTGCAAGCTAACTATTTTAAAAGTTACCGATAGTCAAAGCTTCAAAGTTTGATCTCAAACTGACTCGGCTCACCAAGAATTATAAAACCAGGATGAGTACTCAGAGCTTTTCTTGGTTTATATATAATACATAAAGTACTATCATGAGCTGGTTAAATATAAATATGCACCCTTTGCTGAATGCTTGTATATATATGAGATTTTTTTAATTTTTAACCTTTTTTCAAAACTATTTCAAAAAATAACACTAACGATTTTTTCCCCAAAACTAACCCATTTGACCGTGTCAAAACACGCTCTCGCGCCACATGCATCAGCACAACACGATCCGCCACCATGAACAATGATTCGCATATGGAAAACCTTGCCGCACCACATGCATCAGCGCGGCACGATCTATCACCGTGGACAACGATTTTCACATAGAAACCCTTGTCGTGCCACTCCCATCGTTTCTTAGATGAAGATGATGTGTATATAAAAATGGTTGCTCTCAATAATATTTATTGTTTTGAGTTTTTTCATTTAAGGTTGTTAATATGGTAAAAATTAAACAAAGTCTCAGCGTTATATTAGTCGCACGTAACAGCATTTGTCGTCTTAGAAAAAAAATCAAATCTTTCTTATATGGTGTCAAATGGAGATACTTTTTATATGAAAGTTGTATCTCTCGATGAAATCTACAACCTTATAGTTTATTTTTCCCCTTTTGTTAGTGTTAGAACAAATTGTTGTCAGACTTGTCGCCGAGGTGCGAAAAACAAAAACAAAAGACAAGCCAATGGTTGTATGGGCCACTTGTGGTTTAAATGGGCCTGCACGTACGGAAGATAACATTTCTTTTTGGTGCCCTTTGAGGTTACCTCTAGTTGGGCCTAGCCCATGACAGAAACATGGGGTTTTGTGTTGGATTATTATCGGTGCCTAACTAAGCTAGAGCAGATTGGTCAGGCGTCACGCTTACGAAGAACAGAATTGGGGTACCGTGACAAGTTGCAACAAGTCCAAATATAAATGTGTCGGCACAACAACCAATTCACGTGTGTGCTCAGTAGTACAGTTTTATTCCATCTACTAGTTACTCAATTGGCATAGCCTATAGATCGTTAGTAGATCGATTCAATCTTTAGGTTGTTTGGTAGGCAGTCAAACACGTACACTGATCTGGATGGAATCAAAATCGAATTACATGTTGCTTACGCTTTGGTAATAATTGAAAAAAATTAAATAATGAAGTACTATCATAGTACATTGATAGTTTGATACTACCTAGGAGTACGTTATGGTCATTATTTCTGTTTATTTTCTTCATTCACCAGTCGAGCTCGTAAAGACAATAAACTATGAAGAGTTTGTTATGGACTTATGTTTGAAGGAACGATTTGACAGCGCCAAGTAATTCTCTGCCTTTGAGCATCACTCCAATTCTCTATAGGCTATGCCAAGTGAGTAACTAGTAGACGGTAGAAAGAAATATTCGCTCTCTTTAATTAATATTAACAAAGTTCAGTTATAGAGCACATCTTGGAAAAATGTTTGAGGAATACAACAATTTCATCTCTACTATTTTTTATTTATAACCATAATATATAATCATAGATTTGACAAGTGATTTTGAAATATTCTTGGTAAAGCCAGATGAATGTTCCATTAATTAATATATATATATATATATATATATATATATATATATATATATATATATATACTAACAGTGACAAAGTAACACACGACTGTATTAGTAGTATTTACTGAGTCAACCCTACAAGATGCTTGAGTAAGCGGAATTATTTTCTTTTCTTTAACCTAAATGCTAGATTAAGAGCGTGTGCGCTCTGGGCTCTCAGGGCGCGCACCCGTCGCGCCGTCGATCACGCTCCTCCGTCCTTGCGCCGTCCGGTTCACTGAGAAGGAGGCTGCCCCGCGCCACATTCCTCTTCCTCGACTGCGCCCATGCCCGCCACTGAAGAAGAAGCGCCCGAGCTCGCCGTCGCTGCACCCGTGCCCGCCGCCGAAGAAGAAGCGCCCGACCTTGCCGCCGCCTGAGAAGAAGGCACTCCTGAGCCCACATGCCACGCTCGACTGAGCACCCGCCCACGCTCAACTGAGCCCCCGCCCGCGCCGCTAGGGTTCCGGCGAGCCCCCACCCCTTCTTTCCCAACTCCAGCGGCCTTAGAAGGGGCCGGCCGGGGGAAGGCAGGGAAGACAGGCGGTGGGGATGGTTGGCGGGCGGCTTAGGGGCCCTGGCAGCGACGGCGGTGGTAGGGCCAGGTTTAGGGCGGGGGAGGCTCGCCGGAGTTGGTCGGAGGTCGCCGGAGGTTGCCATTGCCGTACGGGAGGGGGTGGGGGGAGGAGGGAAGGGTAAGAAGGAGGTCGTCTCCGGTGAGACCCTACCGCCGACGACGGGGTGGGAGTTGCCAGGGCGGTTGGAGGCGGGGGCACTCACCGGAGCCATAGGCGGTCTCGCCGGCTAGGTGGGGTGTGGCGGCCGCATGGGGAGGAGGAGCTGAAGGAGGAAGACGACCGTGCGGAGGAGGTGTGCGCGTGGAGGGAGCAAATACTGCACGCGCGTGCTGTAGCAGGGTCACTCGGACTGGAAATTGACCGCAACAGCAGTAATGATAAGGCCGGCTCATGCTGACACGCAACTTGCAAGGGTGAATGAATGAATGAACTGAAACCACCAGTAGGAAGCAAGCAGGTCATCAGAAGACAGAGGGACACGGGGACGGAGCCCGCCGCAGAGCAAAGCTCCGACCTTGCGCCGCCATGTTTGTCCTGTCTCATCCTCCCACCCTCTCCTCCACTCCTCTCCCACTCCTCTCCTCTCCTCGGCGCCCTGCACGCCGGCCCATCTCTCCCATCTCCTCCCCCTGTCTGTCTCGGTGGCGGCAGGGCTGGGCTCTTCTTCCTCCGTTCCTCAATCCTCCTCCTCCTCCCGAGTCAAACTCAGCAGCTCAGCCTGCCCAGCCGCCGACAGGCCAAGCGAGCGATTGATCAGTGGACGGAAGGAGGAGGGAACAGGCTGCAGGCCCAGGTCCAGCATCAAGGAGCAATCTTCAGGATCATGCTTTCTTGCCCGCGGGGAAGAAGCGCCAAAGGTTGGTTTTTTCTCCTCCCCCCACCACAACTCTTGCCGCTCGGTAGCTCGGATGTAGTAGAAGTACTAATACCTCTGGATGCTCCTCCCTCCAATCCAACCCCAGTCCCTAGATCTGATGCGATGCGATTATTGGTGATTTATTTAGGTGTCGGGCATTTATTTTGTTGGTGATTTGTTTATCTCTATCTATCTGCATTAACAGGGGATTGATTGAGGATGCCATTTGACTCGAGTGCCTGCTGCATCTAGCCTCCACAGACCGGCCGGGGAAGGGAAGCGGTGGCCATGGAACCTCACAGCCTGCGGTTCGTCAGGTGCCCAAAATGCCACCAGCTCCTCATCGAGTACCCCTCCATTCCTGTCTACAAGTGCGGCGGCAGTGGCACGGTTCTCAGAGGTACAAATCGTCCCATCCATCCATCTTTCATTTCTTTGCTTATGGAAAAAACAAAAAAACAAACAATCTGATCGGTGTATGTTGTTGTGTCACTGATGCAGCGAAACATCGTGCTGCCTCTGCGGCACGAGCTTGTTCGGAATCTGGGGAGCGCAGCACTGGCTCTCCGTGTAGCCTGAAAGGATCCCCTAGCCAGAGTAGCGGATCGATCTGCTTGGGCGAACAGAGAGCTGTGTCCTCTGTTGATCAGCCTCATAAGGCCATGGCTCATGGAAGCATGTCCTCCACTGCCAACAACATCGATTCCTGTGATGGTGCAGTCCATGAAAGAACTGTGTCTGCATCAGATAGTGGTGTAACCCACTAACCCATGCCAAGCATCCGAAGGAGGACACATGCTCCTTAACTGATGATGGGGATATCCAAAACTCTGAGGTTATGGTCAAAGAGACACATGGTGAAGATGCTGGGGCTGGTTCTAGTTCGGACTTGACTGAAAGAGTGGAGAATGTTGACGTGGGTGAAAAGGCCAGCGGAGGCAAAATCGGTGATATTGGCACTAGTGAACTGAGCACGACACTGTATGAGAAAAGTCAGGCTACTCACAGGGAGGAGAGGCTGCGCATGTATGAAGGCGTGCATGTTGAGTCTCACAAAGCTCTGATCGAGGAGTTGGAGAGGTCTCTTTCATTGAGTAGTGATGATGAATACTTCTCGGACGAAGCAGAAAGCAGCGGGCTTAGTGATGCACTGCGTAACCAAATGAGGTTTATGCCAGGGGGCAGAGCGAATGATGCCCCCCTAAGTGATCCACATGGTCTATTGATTGAAGAACTAGAGATGTCTTTCAGCGACGCAGAAGAGCCATTGGAGCAGCATGGGATGGTAGCAGGTAGAGTTCATGGAAATGTGCTTGACAAGGATCCACAGGCCCTGGGTGCTAAAAGTGCGCATCCATATGAAGAAAGCCTCTCATCATTTGACAGTGGACATCACAAATCTGAACAAACTTCTCACCAGGAAAGCAGGGCAATAGGCAACAGCAATCAAGGAAATGAGTGTATTGAAGATAACAACAATACTGCCGACTCTGTTCATGGGAGTGAGCATACTATGATTGCTGATGACGAAATTGCAGATAGAATCCATGAGAAAGAGCATGGTAAGGATTGCCAGCCTGCAAACACAGAAAGTGGATATCCTTTTGAAGGAAGCACCTCTTCAGTAGATGATGGCAGTATCAAAGTTCAGCAGGCTTTTCAACCAAAGGACCTGACAACAGATGTCAATCAAGAAGTGGAAGAGGACAAGATAATAACCAGTGATAATATTTTACCTGCAGATTCCCATGAGAAAGAGCATGGGAATGATAATCTTGTCCTTGTGCCTGCAGATGAAGACAATGCAGAGAGAGCTTGTGTAAATGAAGAGCTAACAGCAGATGGCACTCAAGAAATGGAAGATGGCTGCATGGGAGATGACAGCATGACCAATTGTGTGCATAGCAATGATAATTCTGTTCTTGCGAATGAAAACATTGCAGAGAGAGTTCGTAGGAATGAAGATTTAACAACTGATGGCACTCAAGAAATGGAAGAGCGCTGTATGGAAGATGGCAACGTGACCAATTGCGTTGATGTCAGTGATAATCTTGTATTTGCAGATGAACACATTGCAGAGAGAGTTCATGAAAATAAAGAGACAGCTGATGGCGCTGGAGAAAATGAAGAGATCCTAATGGAAAGTGAAAATATGAATGTTGCTGTTGCAGATGAGGACATTGCAAAGAAGGTTCATGAGAATGAGCATGGTAAAGATCAGCGGTCCCTGGAGGACGAAAGTGCACGTCTTTATGAAGGAGTCATCACTTCGTTCAGTGCCGGATACGTCAAATCTGAACAAAGTTTTCAACAAGATGAGCCAATACCCGATGCCACTGAAGAAAAGGAAGATGATTTTGTGGAAGATGGAAATATAGCCAACTGCATTCAAGAAAACAGGGCAGCTGTTGCTAGGTTCTCAAGCTTGCCAAATAAGAGGAATCAGTCCAACTTAGCTAGCTTTAATAAGAACAAAGAACAAATGACCTACAGATCTAGAGGTAGCCAGCTTCGTCAGGGACGGTCACTTGATTCTGAAGATTTCCAGTCAATTCAAAACTTTATGGAGTCACAAATGGATGGTACCTCAAGTTCTCTCTCAAGTGGGTCTCCCAGTCGAGGCGATTTGGTTCACAGAACAGCAAACAAGTTCAATAATAACGGTAGACACGAGCGGCTCAAAAAGATGGATGAACTAAGAGATCAGCTAAGTAGGCTTTCGAGCTAGAAGGGCTCGGAGAGAAGTTACCAGAAGAGAGGCCTAGAGTACCAGCAACAGTCCAATAGCTATGATGTTGAGCATCATCTTCAAAGTGTTGAAGGTGATTCTGCTCCAAGTTCCTGTGCTCTAGAATCCTATTATGGTCATGAAAGGCTGCCAAGGTACCCACCACCAAATCCTTTCTCTCCGACCCATACATACACACATTGCCATTTTGGACATGCTCAAACACGCCTACCACACAATTATGACCCATGGGAGTTCAATTCATATTACCAGTCCTCGTACGCTGAAAGCACAATTCTGGACCATGAATCACTTAGGTCAAGTTACAAGGAGCAGAAACGAGTGGTGAGAAAGCATATTTTATGGCCTCTGTCAGGTGCTTCCCCATTCACTATCTGCAATAGCTGTTTCAATTTGGTTCAAATGCCATCAGATGTCTGGCAAAATGCAATGCGGCAAGTGCTCCAAGATTCTGGCTTTATCATTTCCTGCAGTATACAATGCAAATGTAAAGGGTAGTGTGGATGTGGCCCAAGAGTCATACAACCTGGATGATAGCATAGTTTCTAAAAATGATGATATTGCTTCTTATTATGCTGAGTGCCTCACAGGGGGTCCTGTTAGTATCAGTGAAGATTATGGAGCATCGTACACAAGAAACTTGCCTACTCATGCTGGATCTAGTAGCCTTGCTGCCACAAAAAGTGGCAAGAAGGTTTCTGACTCGGCACTCCATCGACTCATGGGGTATGATTCAGCTAGCCAGTTGTTACGTAACAGCAGGGTGTTTGAAGATGGATATGAGAGCTTCGAATCAATGGTGCCAGTTTCTAGCAGAGTATCCAGAAGAAAGAACAAATGAGGTTTTACTCCGAAGAGTGAAACCTTTTGCTCCCTTTGCAAGTAGGCTTAGGAAGGAGAAACAATTTTGGAGTGTGGTCCAACCGTACCACAGAAGCCCTTCCTATGATCTGAAGGCACGTTGGCATCTTGCCATCAAATAGTTTCATTAGTTTCTAGAGGAGTTGGAATATTTGAAGCAATTTAGTTTTGTATTATTCTTTAGTTATGGTGTATAGATATTGCTTATTCTTGTTGTAAATTTGTTCATATCTGGTATAATGACAATTATTGATACCACACAGTTGGTAATCTCGTGGTCAAAATTGATCATATAGTCTGTATACTGGTAAGTTTAGGTCTTTCACAACTCCTGCATGTTGAATTAAGACTTAGAAATGGGAGCTGTAGACATTGTATTGACACTGACATAGTTCATTTTTGTTTTAGCTTTTTTTTTTTTTTTTCTGTCACAAGATAAATGTCCAAGACCGACAGTGGCATGCTAAAAGATCAAAGGCAGGTTGCACATTATTTGTTCTGGCTCATGTGTGGAGGTGAGGTGGACTATCCAACCAACCGCTAAATTTTTGCAGGTGCATGTGGCTCGTCTGTAAAGACATGCACGATGTATCTCATGATCGCAGTCGCAGCAGACAAGGCTGCTGCTGGATCTGATTGCAATGTCAAATGCAGAGGCTGGCTGTGGACAGGCTAATACAGCCATTCCTGATGGTGTTGTGATACTATAACCACAATGCTATGGAAAAAGGTAGGTGATGCAATAATGACATCCTTGTGATGAGCTTGTTCTGTAAGTATTTTGTTAGATTCCTTACTGTTTTGCATGGGGGCATGATAATGTGAAAGCATAGCAATCATTTTTATATTCCTGGGATCTGGTTTGTTCATGTGCACCATGTGTAATCTTACTGAAAAGAAATGGGGAAATAAACATGGGGTGGTTTCTTTCCAGTTTGTTGGCCCCCTGGCCACTGGTTTGATTTGGTGCACCTTGTCCAGAGTCCAGTGGATGCAGTCTTTTGCATGGGGCCTGGTGCAATGCAAGCCTGGCAATGTAAGGAGCCTGGCGGTGGTGTGGTGCCTACTGAGAAGCAGAATGATGGAGTATAACTATTAGCCTAATGATGAAGAAAACATGGGGCTGTTGTTCAATGGTCCTGTTCACTGTTCTTTGTGTTTCTTACATAACAGGAGTACCTGGATGCTGCACATGCACACTGGTAACTGAAGCCTTGGCAGGTGAGCACAGGTTTAACGGAACTGGATGGTCCCTAATCCCTATAGGAGAAATTTATTAACCAAAGGTAGCGTTACATGAAACGAACAGGAGTTCAAGAAGAGCAAATGAAAATTACAACAGGTTCTGGGTTCATAAATCAAATAACTTTTCAAATTTGATAAAAATCGGCAAGTTGATTTATTTTCCAAAAGTCCCCTTAGCTGAGTCAAGTCATTTCTTTCTGCCCAAACTGCCTAGCTCATTAGAATTGCCACCAATATGAAGAAAATGGAGTGTGACTCGGTTCTGGTTTCCAGCAAAGCTTCATGAAAGGTTGAGCCATCTTGAAATTCAATACCTATCAGTTCATGAAAGATCCGAAATAGGTGTTCTCGCGGTCGCCGAGGATAGAAGATGTGCAGCTATTTTAGAACGGAGGGAGTAATGCACATATCAAAAGATTTGGACGCGGCTGCAGGGCCCAATTTGGAAGCTCTTGACCTGTCATGGCACATTTACAAAGCAAAGGCAGTGTATCTCGATGATCATCTTTTTGGTTTTATGTGTGTAACATTTTTTTGGCTCTCGCCCTCCTGATAGCCCATCATCACAACAAGTATGTTCTGACGACACAGATTCTTGTGCTACTGCGTGGGTTAACTTTATTGACTTCTGTAGAGAAAGGAACAGAACCTGAATATATACATGCATGATTGGCTCATGTAAGTATTGAGCATGGATGAACATACTAAGTCAGTAAACAGAATATATGTCATGAAGTATATTGGTTTAGCAGGGGAACAGCTTGATTTGTGCACTGGGCTACTGGAGGGAGCCTTGCTTGTTGAAACTATCTGATCAGATGATTCAGTACAACAGGAAGCTACCATGGTAACCTTGGCATTAGACTATATATTATTATCAATAGGCAAGCATCAGGGCGATGTTATGGTTGAAGCAGGTGCCGAATAGAACATTGCTCTATTCATATAAATACAGCACATTACATACAGAATATGATGGTTCAGTGCTAATCGAGCTTCAGTTATCGCTTAGTATATCACATCATCAGGAACAGCAGGAAACTAGCTGGGCTCTGTTTAGCAGCAGCAACAGGCCGTTTGCGCATGATATGATGTTGTTGTGGCTTGCTAGCCCAACGACAATTTGTCGCTACACGCCATACCAACAGCGGACCAAGGCCTCCTGGCCCAGACCATTCAGATTAGTTGTCTTTTCTTGGGCTAATGAAACTAATTCACAGGCCAGGTTTAGCATTTTCTTTTTCTGTTTTTTTTTACCCTCTCCAAGCAGGCCCTCTGGTTTAACTTGGTAGAGTCGGTGGGAAAAAGGATAAATCTGCGGTTCTACAAGCAATATATGTTGGCAGCATATACAGAAAAACGCACAGTAAAATATAGTCGGTTAAGAGAGACCTTAAAGAGTGGAATATCTCCAAGGAAGTAGCTATGGATAGGAGCGCCTGGAGGTTAGCAATCAATGTGCCTGAACCGTGACCTTTGCTTCCTTTTCTGTTTATCCCTAACTCTACCTTTCGTCTTGTGTCCGTTTTGTGTTTCTCTAATCTTGGTCTCTTGTGGGTTTCATCTCTAGCCTACCCCAACTCGTTTGGGACAAAAGGCTTATGTTGATGTTGATGTAAAATATAGTAGTGTCATCCATCACTTTTATTTTGTTAGCGCGAAATCTGATCCGCGCTCAGCACACCAGCGAAGTTGGAACGGTCTTGTGAAGCACGGAACGGACAGACCCAGCTAGCTTCGACAATCAGCGTAGATGAGCACCGATGATTCCAAGCGTGCCAGTCAATTTGACCTGCAATTGATAAGGGAGGAAAAGATTGATTAGTAACACAATGTGGAATCACTGGTGTGTCCCGAGTGGTTCCAAATATCTGGCCCAATGGGCCTTCATATTCGGCCAACGGCTAGAGAGCCGATGCCCGATCACATGAATCGATTATATGAGTATAACAGAAAACATCCGATGCATATTTAACCGATCTAAGGTCAACATGAATGAAAGCAAGTTACATTAAACATATCTAAATCATATATTACCTTATGCACCAATACGTGTCTCAATCTATCACATCCATTAATTAGGATCGACCGAATCGTTACAGCTAACAATGCACTTGAATCGATCTTAACAAGATTGGAACACAAGACAACATATAAAAGAAATCGGGAAAATATAACGTGCAGCAAGCAAGCACGTATAGATTTGGCTGAACAACCGATCTGGTTACAGTACAGGTAACACACAAGCCTATAAAGTAAACGATGCTTTGACCCTTTAACTAATCTACCTAACCTGTCAGTTTACCTCAAGGGGATCGACCGAATCGTTGCAGCCCATGACGTAAGCTAATGATTAGATCTATTAATTAAAGACTCTCGACACAACTTACTTTATTAATTGAGTGCAACCTGTACACAATCAAGATCTGAACTAACCAGCTAATGATAAACAGATCTACTCACTTAAACATGATATTCAATTAATGTTCATTTAAGGAAGATAGATACAAAGGATTTAAGCCGACAAGCAACAGATCAAGATTGGACAGATTGATGATGCTTAAAATAAATGAACAATAAATAAATATAAGCAACATCGATAACTTAATGAATATAACTAAACATGCCAATTTTAGTTAGAGCCGATAACTAACCCTCAATCCAATCTAAGTATGACTCAGATCAAATAAGGATCGATAACTACTCGAATCTATCTAGCAATGGGGTACGAGACAAAATCGTACAGGCCGTACATGATAAACACGAGCGTGACGGTATTTACAGCAAGCCTGGTGTCCACCGGATGACACCCAACTTGTTGAAGAACTCGCCGGTTCTACGTTACTCCTACTCCTAGGATTTTGGCCGGAGCCAGAAAAAAGGAACTGTTGTTGTTGTATTGATGTGTGTCTTGTTATAATGCGCTCGGGCTTATATTTGTACCCAGCAACTAAAGGGAAAATCTCAACCGAATAAAACCCTAGCTAAAAATAAGGAAATAATACAATTTCCTAACTCTAAGATAACTCAGAACCCAGCCTTACTGTAACAGAACCGCCTAAATCACATGGCCCACAGGCACCTGTTATTGTCACTAATGACCTCTGACAGCCGGGCTCATGTCCCAGATGATCTAGGAGGTCCTGCCGGGCTACATCAGTACCCGTTTCTCCGACAGGATCCCATTGCGAAGCCATTATAGAATTACAACATTTCATAATAAAATACATCAGAGTAAAAGAGCGGAAAGAGTACTTAGCATTTAGATTACAAACCAGTTGTCCAAATACAATTTAAGTGCAGTTATTACAAACCATAATTAATGACAGTAGCAGTGGAACAACGATACAACATACTTAGATAAAGGATAACAGGAACCCTGCCCACGGGTCCAACTTCATTGTTCCTCACTTCCTTCCTGAACGATAGTCACACAGCAGGGAGCGAGACAAACCTCCGACTGCTGATCTCCTGCAACAGGGGTTACCGGGGTACTCCGCAAGACTTACCCGACTAAAGAAAAAAGGAATGAGACTCAGAAATGCAAGCTGAGGGGAGTCAATGTAAGGCTTTAGCAAGAGTCAAAATATTTTGCGGAAAAAACATTACTAATCCTAATTTCAGTATTTTACTCAATATTATCAATATCAATAGTTCTCAGTTCTTTCACATATATCCTTCAATTCCAATTACTTATTCATTCTAAAAAACATCCTAGTTCCGAACCACTTTTCGGGGTAGGGCAGTGGATCCAGTCTCCATAATCGAGGAGCAACGATGATTCGAATCGATTAGTACGCAGCTGGGGATCGCTATCCATACTGCGTATGTAGCACTTAAGCTTGCATACGCCGACCCCGTCTACCACGGCTTTTCCATCCCTGAACCGGTCCTGCGCCACCCGAGAGTACAGTACACCTCCAATCCAGGACTCTAACCCACGCGGGTATATGCTACTATCGCCATCTCTCCACTCTCAATGTGTGGTCGTCGGTTCAAGCAATGGAGCCACCGGAGTCATGGCTTCCCGGAGTATGTGGCTAGTTGCAAAGTCTCGATCCAGCAAGCCTACAACGAACGGTCCCTAATTCTTTTCCATCGGTGATCATGCATTGGAACTCTAACCCAAGTACACAGTTACCCAACGGTTTCCAAATCCATGCCTGTCGGCGATAAGACATGGGGGCGCCGCCCCAAGTGCACATCAACCGAACGGACTCATTTTTAATTTCCATTTCCGTCGGCGTCGATACATTGGGACTCTAACCCAAAGTGCAAAGTCGTCCGAACGGTTTCCAATCCGTCGGCGACAATACATTGGGACTCTAACCCAAGTGCAAGTCATCCGAATGGTTGCAAATTGATATTCATTTTTATTTCTTCATTATTCATCAATAGTATATCATCATAGCTTGGAAAATAGCATCTTATGCAAAACTCTAATTAATTAAGCAGGGCTAAACATTTTTCAAACATTTTCATTTTAAATCAGGTCAAGGAAGGTAATGCATCAATTGGGTTATCACTCAACTCCTATCAACTTAATGCAACAGATTAACTCAAGTTATAAACATTTTGTAAATCACAAGGAAAGGGCTGAATGCACCGGGGCTTGCCTTGGATCGTGTAGAGCGTCGGATCGAGATCAATCCTGCAAATGTCAAACCCCTGAACCACCTCAGGAACAATCTCCTCAGCAGTCACTTCATTTTTCACTTCCTCGTTCCTGGTCACTACACGTATGCAATGATGAATGCTTTAATGCGATGCAGAGATACGGAATACAAGATACAATAATAAAACAGTTACAGTTACACACCTCAGAGAGTCTACACAAATATTTTCATAATTTTTCGTACAACAATTTAATTCATATAAAAATCACAAGGATCAGAACTATTCACACAAATAGAATTAGAAAATCCCTTGGAAAATCCCAAGAGAAAGAAAAACGCAGAACCGGCCCGGGTCGGCCCAAGTTAGGCCGGCCAGCCAGTCCAGCCGAACACTCTCCCGTGCCCCTCTCTCTCTCACAGAGCCGCTAACGGGCAGGTCCCATCCATCAGCTCTCTCTCTTCCCCGTGCCTGCTTGCTCCCGCGCAGGCGCACGGCGGCGCGACCGCGACGACTCGTCGCCAGCGACTGTCCCGGCGAAGGCGGGTACATCTCCGAGCTCACCAGTCACCAGCGCACCTAGCAGATGGCTTGACCCCTATACTAGGGCTTCGGCAGGAGCTCATGGACGACCATGGCGGACCGGCGGACTAGCACACGGTGGCGCGCCCGTGTTCTGGACGCTACAGAGCAATAGGGTTTAAAGGAAAAGCTTGGGAGTGATCAGTGGCTCACCAAGGCTCCAAGACGGTGGCTGGAAGGGACGGAGGCAGGGCAGAAAGATGGGCTTGACGACGACGATGTCCGCCACGGCGTTCATCGACGGTACCCTCCTTGTCCCGATCAACCTAGAACACCAAACGAAGAACCACCTCAAGCATGAGCACCATGGCAGTCCGAGTAGCCTAGAACGGAATGCCTCCAAGGGAGGAGCTCACAGGAACGGGCTTGACATGTTGAGATGGATTGCGGCGGTGCTCCGACCGGTGTTGAGGACGACGACTCGCGTTCTAGGACTAGCAGGGCACCACAACTCTTACTCGAGGTGGAAGTCGGTGTGCAAAGAGGCTAGCTAGTTGGTGGCGAGATGGAGAGGATGGAGATGGTCAGGGCACGGCTAATTTGGCCGCCACCCGTGGGCACGTCGGCGGCGATGAATAGGGAGGAGAAGAAAATGGGGTGCTCGTCGTATTTAAGCCACCGAGAAGGACGGGATAAGGATAAGCATGCACTGCCGGGTAGGGGCCTGTGTACTGTAGCAGAGCAAGAGGTCAAACCCTACATTGCCAAATTATGCCCTATTCTGTGCAGATTCAAGTGAAGCACCAAAAATGAAAGTTGTGCCAAATCCTATGAAGAACATTTTTTATTTTTGAAGTATATTCAAATTCTGCTTAGTTTTGAAAATATTCAAAAGGGGTAAAAGTCAACTTTGAATTCAATTTGCAATCCTAGTAAATTCTCCAAATTTTTTTCAATAACTTGAAAATTTGCAAACATGAAAGTTGTTCCACTAGTTGATCTCTACAACTTTCATTAAGGGAGTTTGGTCAGATTCCCTGTAGTTTTTAAAATGATGTTTCAAATTTGAATTTCAAAATAATAATTAGGGCTTAATTCAAATTTTTATTTAAGAACTTCAAAATCCCCCAAAACAAAAGTTGTTCCATTTTACAAGATCTACAACTTTTATTAAGACATTTTTACCAGATTCCATGTAGTTTTTGAATTACGGTTTTAGGGTCTAATTAGGGTTTAAATCAATTTTTCTTTTTAATTTCTAAATCAATTGTGGATACACAATCAACCATGCATTTGTATACCAAATCACTCTAATGCCCTATGCACAACCTTATGCAGGGAATTAAAGTTATTTTAATTGATGCACAGGGTTAGGGTGTTATGCAGGATGATTAGCAGTTAATGATGATGACATGGCAGATTTAATTAACCGTAACACCAGAGGTGTTACACTTGCCTTTCTTATGGGCCCCTTCTATGATCGCTTCGTTACTGCCGTTGTGGAGTCTACTCTGCCCGATCCGGTCTTCAGTTTTCGACGCATCCTGCTGACGTCACCAAATACCCGATTCGAAACTCCCGATCGGCTATTCCTTTCCTGCGACGATCGCCTGTTGTCCCATCCAAAATCCGGTGTAAACACATGCCCCCAATTTTGGGATAAAATTGATTTCATTTCAAAATTAGCTTCAAATCCCAAACGGCTTCCACAACGTCTTCGACCGGATTTCGAAATAGCATCTTCATATAACCTCCGTGACGGTGCCCCTGTTTCTCTGCCTTTGAATCGCCTCCGCATCCCTCGTGCATCAGATCGAAACCCTAGCCGTGGCTGCTCGCTTGAGCTTGAGCAAACCTCATGGCGACCCTGACTGAGATTCCAGAGGTATGTAATTTTATCTTCAACTCTTCGCTTGTCTGGTTCCGCTTAGCTTGAAAACTTCTTTGTATGTTCAAGAGATGAAGAGTGAAATCCTCATTCAATCGGCCAATGTCCCTAGTACTTATTATCTAGGTCCCATGGGAAACTCCGACTCGGCCGATTTTATTTCTAAGGAAACAAATCAGCTTCCATTCAAATCTTCTTTGGTCAGCGCATCGTCTTGGACCAAGCAAACCTTCCGCAACTGGCCTAACATACCAACTGGCTGTAGAGATTGGTTTCGTAGGGTGTCAGCAAAGAAGAGCACTAGCTGGGAGATGTATAACCTAAACCAATGTCTCAACCTTTCCCTTTCTCAATTGAAGAAGAATGAGCCTCTCCTTAGCACAGCCTGTTATTTCTGGTCCAATTCCATTAATGGCTTTGTTTTCGGCCATGGCCCGATGTCGATTACCTTGGGAGATATTCACATGCTCACTGGCCTTAAAGTCACAGGTTCTGATCAACTCTGGGATCTTCGATCTAAAGGCGAGCAGAAACTCTCAAAAGTTTCAGATTATAGTGGCTGGACCAGTTATATCATCAACAACCAAAGCTCCGGCTCCAATATCGGTAATAAAGAATATATAGCCTTCTTGATCATGTGGCTGAAAAAATTCATCTTCTGCGGCTCTTCCCTTGGACCAGCATATCCTTATAGAGCACTAGCAGAACAACTGGCTGCTGGGAAATCAGTACCTCTAGGGAAATTGCTCCTCAGAGCCACTTACAATTTGATGAATAAGGTGGCCTCTTACTTGCTGAAGAATGAGCCGGTACCTTGCTGCTCAGGCCTCTGGTGGTTGATTCAGCTTTGGTTGAACCTGTACTTGCACAAGCTAGCAAAGCCTGATCTGATCAATCTTAACTTCCCATCATTAGATTTTGCAGAAGGAGAAAGCAAAGTCAGCCGAGGATGTCAATCATATGGTGAGGCTGCTTCAGCCAACACAATTTCTATTGGCCAAGGACACCTCTTCAAGAGACTCTACAGAGGCCTCGATCCAGATGTCCTTACATGGTTCCCATATGAAAAGAATGCTGAACTGACATTTCCTTATAGTTTCAGATTTGAATCAGGCTGCACAGACCAGCAGGCAATTGAGATTTTCAGCAGCATTATAAAACCCTATGCTTTACTCGTTGATTTCAAACATCTTCGCAGCATCAACGTCCAGCAGCCTGTCTGGCCTACGTATGAATTTTACTGCCCCAACTTTGTGGCCAGACAGTTCGGATTAGGTCAGCTTGCCCCAGGCTTTTCTTTGCTGATATTCTGAAGCCTAGGGAGAGTATCAAGGATGCATTGACTAGTACTAGGATATTTCAATGGGGATCAGACCTTCCAACATATACACCCTCAGCTTGGTCAATAGTATGCTTTACTCATGCATCCTTCAACACTTGGTGGCAGCAATGGCATCCCCATCTGTATGGACAAAGAATTCATGATAAATGCCTTGCTCTGGACACAGATTTCTCTTCGGATGCCGAGGTAAATCACTCATTTTATCTGCCGATTTCCACTAATCATCAGCATTTAACAAATCATTCTCTACAGTACCCTGAGACAATCCCTTCAACTGTCGTCGAGTACTTTCCTCCATGGCCGACAACAAGGATGGGCTCTAAAGCGCCTTCTCTGAATCAAATGATGAAAACCCCAGCTCTGAATTTGGTAACTCCTGTCCTCAAAAGAAAAGCTACTGTGTCCAAGAAAACAGTCACCAAAAAGCCGAGATCACAAAGACCTCACACCCGGGTAAGATACTCATCACAATTTATTCTTGTTTTTCCTGTATCGTTACCTTGAACAAATATTCTCTTGTCACCCCCAGGCACAGATGGGACAGTCTTCGGCTGATGCAGATGAACCAAACCCTTCTTCAGAGAGAAACTCTGAACCACAGACTGAAACACCAATTCAGGACACTATCCCTGAAACAATCGTCCAGCCGATTGTCATCGGTTCTCCTGACCGCACCCAGGTCTGTTACATTATTTTCTTTCTGAGTCCTTCACTTGCGATATCTTATGCTTGAGTTTCTAAAAATGCAGCCAAATAGTCCAACACCTGAAGGTGATCAAGACATACCCCTTTCTCCATCTCCTGGTAAACTATTTTGGCTGTTAATGCTACCGTCGCATTTCCACATTATTCTGACCATCTCTGTTTCCAGACATCAGATTAACTATGCAAGGACCCAACCCGGAGCCTCAAATTGGCTCATCATCAGCAGTACACATTGCTGATTCTGAGAAGGTAAAACAACTAACCTCTCACTTCCGCATCAATCGGATATAACGTTTCTACTTTTGAATTCAGGCACAGCGCTCCCTGTTGGTATAAATTAATTGCACTCTACTAGATATTATTATTATCAGATTATCCGCAAGCGCATAGATAAAATACCGCTGTCAGATTTCACTCGGAGGTTTTAAATATCGTATCCACAAGGAACAGTAGGTGATAATGACCAAGCCGATGAACTTAACTCTACAATTAGGCTAGATAATATCAAGAAAGGAAATAACTAATGATTATCTAGTTTCAACAACCGGTAAGATTTGAATAATATCATTCTAACTGGGCAGTAAAATGAATAAGAGTGGAAATCAGAGTTCCCTCCTACCAAACACTTATACACCTATCGATCCTATCAACGGGAAGTGGACTACAGAGGAATCAACGTAGCTGTCACCTACGCGAACTACCACTATCCGGCCAATCAGGGGACATTCACAAGTAAACCTAGCCTAGGCACCACGCCTACACTACGAAATATTACTTCAATCAAGCAATTACCAAGATCAAAGTATTTAATATGAGTTGCAAACTTAAGAACAAAAAAGAACAAATGCTTACTTGAATTAGAAGTTGAATACAAAAGTACCTCAGAACGCAGCTCCGGGTGAGGAAGCTTAATCCAGAAGAATACAGCTACGAAGAAGCGCCGACAGGCCGGAACTCCTCCGAATCTCTACTCCTCTACTCTATCTCTCTACTTCTCTAAACAAGACTAGATCTAGAAGAACTAGTCTCTCCTAATTGCTACATCTAACCCTAACTGGAGATATTGAATTGAAGCTCAGGAATAGGGATGCCTCCAGGGGGGTCTGCCCCTTTATTTATAGCCCGGTGGGATGAATACGCGCCGTTGGATCAAACCGACTTAAAACAAGGGCCGAGGTGCATCGTGGGAGGCGGTGGAAGAAGACTCCAGAAGGCGGGGGCCAAAACCCAAGGGGGGCGTCAGCCGGCCCTACCCTAGGGCCAGCCGGCCCCACTTTGTGGGGTCTCGGGCCCCGGTTGCTCGGGTGTGTTCCAGAGCCTTCTAGTGTTCCGATGACGATGTTTCCTTCGCGGTTAACTTTCGTGGCTTTTACGCACTTTAATCCCTTTTTTACGCTTTTCTAGAATAGCCCATGAAAAATACAGAACATGCAAAACTTGTGAAAATTGTCAGTAAAACCCTAGACTATTGTGTATAAGTGTGTCCTTTCATGTCTAAAGTTCTAATAAAAGTTGACGTTATCCACCGTCGACACTCCCCTTCTCTGAGTTATTCCTTTGACGTCAGCCAATTCCTCGACGAAGAGGAGATTAGCTCTTGTCAGCACATGCTCCCGGATGACGTTTTCCAGAATCGGCTATCGGAGTTACTGACTTTCTTTGAAAAAGGCACAACCGATTTGGTCCAGAATGCAGCCCCGATCTAGGAGATTCTATCACTTCTTCAAGACCGAGTGAAGCCTGACGCGCTGAATATCCTCTTAAAGGTGGCTGATTTCAGAGACCGTGCCCCCAGGCTCTTATCAGCAGATATCAATCAAGCTGAACTTGGCACGGCACAAACTCAGAAGGAGTCTAATAAACAAGAAGCTCACACCCTGGCGAAATAGGTTAGTGACATGACTTCTTCTTCTGCCACCGCTCGTCTTGAATTGGAAAAGCTGATGATCCGGCGCTAGGAGCTTGAAAAGGAACTCCAAATGGTGAACTCGGCCATTACCTGTCACGAGAAAACCGTGGCCGATTCACCTGTCACTATTGCCCAACTGAAGAAGAATATGGTTACTAAAGTCAACGAGGGTAAACTCATCCACAATCGGCTCAGCCGTCTCCTGAATACCAAAAATGCAGACCACCAAGCCATTCAGACGGGCGAGGTCCTTCATGCTGAAATCATGGTGGCTCTTTGTGCTGCGTTGAACTTGTGACTTTGCGATGCATTGTACTGATAATTCCCCATGATAGTGACAACTGCAATTTTACTCTGTTATATGCTAAAATCGGCTGTTGATATAGTATTCTACCCGATTTTTGCCTCCTTCTGATGTGATCCCCTTATCCGATTTGGAAAGGCCTCTAATATAGCCGATCGATTAACTTTCCATGTGTGCCAACCGTCGGGGTCTCATTTATTTAATCCAGTATAATTCCGAAGTGCCGTCTTGTCTTTCGAGAAACCAACTCTGATTATAAGTCAGTACTAAAACCGCACAGCAACTCACACAGCACCAACGCTTCATCCTCTCCCCGCTGGCCTGTCAGTTTCCTCTTCTTCCTTCCGTTCTGCCCAGGAAAACCCCAATGGCCGACGGTGACAGCAACCTGTGGCAAGCGCCCCGCTAACGGACCCGCAGATGGTGACGACTCGCTCAGCCGGGTGATCCGGCGCTTGACGCCATCCCGGCATCGGTTGAGCGCAGTTGCCAGGTGTGCTCGATTGAGGAAACCCTTTCTTGATCTCGTTCTGCATCTTGATCCCTTGGTTCCCCCTTTCTAGTCCGGGCGGCGGTGCAGGCACCTCCGGCCATGCCGCCGGGTCCTCTAACGCCAACCCGATGGCGGTCGAATCGTCATCTGATTCAGCCGACTCGTATATGGCGGAGGATGGCCGGCACTTCCACCTGCAGGTGCGGGAATACCGCAACCTGTACTCAGAGGTGACAAAAGAGAACGGCTGTCTTGAGCTCTTTGTGGAGGCTCAGATAGTCGCCCTCGCCGCGGCCGACGCAGAGCTCTCGGCAATGCGGGCTCGTCTCAGGGAGGCCGACACCATGGTGGCGGATAACATCTGCTTCTTGACCTTTCATCTGTAGTTATTATCATGGCCATTATTGATGTATACTTTCCTGTCAGCCATGACAGCGCAGATGGAGAATCTGCATTTGATCGCCAGTGCCACCGCCGACGCCGTCAACGTGCGCGGCGAAGCGGAGGAGTTCGGCCTCCAGGACGTCTGCCACCGCGTGCGCCAAATCGCCATGAACGGCGTCTGCCATGGTGCCTCCGTTGCACTCACCGCTGCCCAACTTTGCTCCGGTCAAGACCTCCTGACCGTCGAGCCTGGCTTCCCGGAAGAAGTAGTAGAGCCAGAGGGCCTGGTGGCGGAGCACGCCGACGCCGACGCCGATGCACTTGTCACCTCCGCCGAGGACACCATAAACACGGTGTTCCTCGGCGATTTGTAATGTGAAGTTTATGAATAAGACTTATGAATGTAAATATATTTTTATTTTATTTTTGTTCTAAAGGCGATGCGTATCGCATCGGCTATTACACTCCATCATGGGTCTTATTTTGTCCTGAAGGCGACCCATTATTGGAATTGGCTGTTTCTCTTGGAGTTGCTTTTTTACGCTAAAGGCGTCCTACTACAGAATCGGCTGTTTCAGCATGATCTATTCGACCGGCTCTGTTCAGAAACTCAAAATAAGTCTCACAGCCGATTGGCGGGATCGGCTGTTGGTCGTCAGTAGTGAATTTAATGATGCCTCCTTCCTATGTCTTGCCTAAGAAGCAATCAAAGTCTACCAGCTCCCAGTAAGCGGCATCTGCAGTAGCTATGCTCACGGAATCATTGGCAGGAACAGTCTCGACCTCATCCCCGTGCCATTGAATGATGCACTGATGCATTGTAGATGGAATGCAACAGTTGGCGTGGATCCAGTCGCGGCCAAGGAGTAGACTGTATGAACCTTTGCCGTCTATGACGAAGAAGGTAGTGAGCAGAGTTTTCTTCCCAATTTTTAGCTCCATGTTGACTGCCCCCCGAGTGGGAGATGAATTGCCACCAAAGTCCCTGAGCATCAGGTCTGTCTCGATCAAGTCATTAGGCCCCTTGCGAAGCTTTTGGAACGTGGTGTACGGCATCAAGTTAATGGATGCTCCGCCATCCACTAGCATCTTAGTCATCGGCACTCCGTCGACGTAGCGTTTTAAGTATAGTGCCTTCAGGTGTCGATGCTTGGAGGGTCTGTCAAAGGTAGCCTGCTACGCGATCACTAACTGACCGCCAATTCTTCGAGTTCATCCTCATCAGGCTCCGACGGGACCTCTGCCCTGCGTGCTGCTAGCACCTGGAACTCTGCAGGAAATATGACGACCATCTGGACATCAGCTGGCTTCTTGCCCTTGTCATCGGCCTCTTTTCTACGCCAGACTCGCCTCGCACGAGCCTCTTCTTTCAACTCCCTGTTCCTCCGACGCTGGACGCGCCTCCTTTGGCTTCGTGTCAGGTATCCGGGGCACCACTGTCCCTCGCGCCACTTTGGCTCGCCACGCTGGCAGTCTCTATACTCGCGCTCCTCGTATGTGTCTCTTTTTTCGCGCCGATCGGTACTCAGGTGTGGGTACCTGACGCGATCGTGTACGGATCGGTGGTTGGTCTGATGCCTCCTGTAGTCCCGATACTGATCACTGCATTCGGGACAGTTGTTGATTGTTGGCAACTTCAGACCTTCGTTCCAGCAGTGCCTAAAGAAAGGACAGTGCCAGTGCTCCTTTGCTCTTTCCTGGTAACAGGCTTCTTCTTCCTCTCTGGCCCATCTCTGGTAGTCCTCTTCCTCAAGCCACCTCTGGTAGTCCTTCTCTTTGTGTCGTCGCCACTTGTTCAGCAAGTGCTGGGATGTCACTTTCCGTCTGCTAGTCTCCCCTTTGGACGTGCCTCCCTACTCTAGTTCCCCAACAGTGATCTGGAAGTCGGAGTCCACTGATGCATCCTTCTGAGCCCCTTCGGAGGTCAAGACCTTGATTTTATCCTTTGGGAACACCGCCTGTACCATATTCTGCTCCTTGGGGAAAGGATTGTCTTCTATGCTCATCTTCCTGGAGTTCTCAAATTTCATATCCCCTCTCTGTATAGCCCTCTAAATGAGCTGCCTGAAGATTCTGCACTTGTTGGTATGATGAGAATCTATTGCGTGGAATTTGCCGAAAGTCTTTCCTCTCAACTGTTCAGCGTTCGACAGGACATGATTCGCCGGGAGTTTGATCTGACCATTCTCAAGCAGGTAGTCAAACATCTGATCGAGCTTCCGGATATCGAAATCATATCTCTCTTCAGTGCACCAAGACTTGGGGATAGTCATTGGCTTCTTGCCCCATTTTAGCTCGACTGCGGCAACGCCCTCATCAGTTTTGTCCGATTTGTCAGAATAATCATTGTTGACGAAGGCGCTGCCTTTGAATCGGCTCTCCTTGCGATGGTTCTACAACTGTGCCTCTACTACAGCTACTTTCTGAGAAAGTTGGCTCAGGCTTTCGAACTCCATGCCTGCCAACCTCTCCTTGATCGCTGAAGGGAGCCCCACAACTGCCAGCTTCGTCAGATGAGTATCGAATAACTCCAGCAAGTAACACAGGTTCTTAACCTCCCGAAATCTCTTGATGAAATCAACGCCCGACTCATTTGTCTTGTGCCTCATAGCAGCTAGGTCGGCGATGGACTTCTCTTCATTCCCAGCATGAAAGTACGCGTGGAACTTCTTCTCCAGATCGGCCCAATTGCTGACCGAGTTGGGAGGCAGCGAAGTGAATCAAGTGAAGGCTGTCCCGATCAACGAAAGTGAGAAGAAACGGACCCTGTGGGCGTCCTCGATCGTGGCCTCGCCTAACTGGGTAAGGTACCGACTGACATGCCCCAATGTTGTAGTGCTATCCTGTCCATTGAATTTGGAGAAATCTGGGATTCTATAGCGCGACGGCAAGGCCACCAGATCATACCAGTCTGGATAAGGGCGCTTGTTGGTGACTGCCGTCCCCTTTGGCTTCAGACCAAATTGCTCCTTGAGCACATTGGTCATTCTCTACAGCAGGTCTTCATTCTATCTCGGGAGTTGGCAGTTGACATAAGGATTGTAGCTTGGAACTCCCTGGTAGCCTGGATTCGGGCGCATGCCCCAGTAGTTGGGGTCAGAGTAATAATGGTAACCTGCCACCCCTGGAGGCATTGTGCCATACCTAGGCACATTCTGTTCGAGAACATTGGGATCGGTGCTATTGCTCAGTCTGATAGTATGGTGATATTTTTGCAGCCGATTGAGGGACTGCGCTTGTAGCGGCAAAGTCCTCTATTGGTCCCTTCAGCTGTTGCGGCTGGGTTGATGTTCCTGCCGCTTCTGATGATCCTGCCGGTGCCACAGTGGTGTAAACGTGCCCACTTGGCATGTGTTGTCCCATCCGGCATGTATTAACAGTATCTTCATGTGCTCCACGAAATTTTCCAAGAAGCACTTATGATTGCTGGCCACTGCATCTTGGGTGGCCATGTAGATCACCTTCTTCTCAAACTGTTTGCGCTCCTCCTCTTCTGCCACGTCGGACTGTCCACCTAGAAGATATCGGGGAAGCCGCGTCCTCAGGTACACATGCTTGTCACGGCTCTTGGAAAAGCAACCGAGGCAGGCTTCTTGGAACTCAGAGAGGTGTTTTTCCACCACCTGCGCTGCTTCTGGCGGCAGCTCGTCCATGGTCAGACGGAGAACACCGTCATTGTCGATGGTCATGATTCAGCGAAGCGGGTCCCACCAGGCGTGACAAAAAGTGTGTTGGCGCAAAATCTGGTCCGCGCTCAGCACACCAGCGAAGCCAGAACGGTCTTATGGAGCACGGAGCGGACAGACCCAGCTAGCTTCGATAATCGGCGTAGATGAGCACCGATGATTCCAAGCGTGCCGGTCAATTTGACCTGTAGTTGACAAGGGAGGAAAAGATTGATCAATTAACTCTATTTGCTGTAGTTACCTCGCTATTTATAGGCTACAGTACTCTTGTCAATGCAAATTACCTAAGAATCCCTAAGTACGGGCAGGATATTCCGGGGATATTCCCAGACTAATGCGGTGGCCCCCTAGGCATTTGAGTCACTTCCCCTTTGCGCTTCAACCACTCTCTTGTTTGTCGTCTAGTGACCTCGAAGAAGGGCCCCTGTTTTCTAGCCCTCGGAGTTGGGCGAGAGTCTCAACCACGCCGTGAACCTTCGCGACCTCCTGGGTGCTTGTCGTGGGACCTTCGCTGGTGGACCTCCGTCATGGTGAGCGCGCCTGGAGCCTTGGGCCTCTTGGAGCCTTCGCTCACTCCTGGGGAACCATAGATGGTGGGGCAAAGGTTCCGGTGGAGCCTCCGCTACCTCTGAGCATTGTGTGTCGGAGACACATTGCCTTTGGTTGCCAGGTGAACAACTCACATAACCCATTTAGTTTGATAAACTAGAGGGAAAGGACGATGACTTGAAGACAATGGGCCTCGGGTTCTTCGCGTTCCTCCACCGAGCCCGCGCCACTATTACAGCATTTTCCCCCTTGAGGGTTTGGCCCAGCGCAGGTGGACCTCTACCCTCAATACCCTGCGGGCGAGGTTATCGAGGGTTTGTTAGGGTTCTAATCTTTGGATCCTCCCCTTCCCCCTGTCCCACCTGCTGCTGGCGAAGGTTTCACTGTTGCTGTCGTGACGTTCTTTTCTCGAGATCTGAAGCGACGCGTCAGAAATCTGACCGTTGGCTTCTAGGATTCGAAGGGTCCCAGTGTGCCCTATAAATAGCGCTTGTCGGCCGGTGGTCGCCCCCTTACCACAGCTTTCGCTTTTAGCTCTTGAGCGTTTTCAACTCTCGAGCGTAGTGCCGCCCTTCGCTTACGCCGCCACTTTCTCGCCTTCGCTTGGTCTTTCTCGCTTTGCCGGTCATTGTGGCTTCGCATTCTTACTTCCCCCCTTCTCAGGCCCATATTCAGGGCTTGCTAGTGTTCGGGCCGGTGGTTGGGCCGTCCGGTTCGAGGAGTGCATGCTCGCCGTGGCGGAGGCTCAAGATTTCGTCGATTCCTTGTCCGACGTTGAAGTCTCTGTCAGTGATCTAGCTCCGACTTCCCCTATGGCCCATGACATAAGCTACCAGTTTGGGCCTACATCGATGACTCAGGATGTCAACGATGATTTGGAGAACCGCGACCTCATTCTGAAGGGCTACGGTCATCTTCCTTCGACTGCGGCCTTCGCATTCCTTTCAGTCAATTCTTGGTCTCTGTTCTCAAGGAGTTTCGGTTGGAGTTACACCACCTTACCCCCAATGGGGTCCCCGCCCTTAGCAAGTTTGCTTGGGCGTGTGAATCCTTTGGGTCAGAACCCCTTGTCGATGTCTTCGTGGAGCATTATGAGCTGTAGTGCCAACCTCACAAGCTTTATCCGGGTGACAACATTGCCCAGTTCGCGAGCTGTTCGTTTATCCCTAAGTGGAAGAAGAAACAAGGTTTGTTGGAGCCGTCCTTCTGTCAGAAGAACAAGTGGGACTCCCGATGGGTGTCGAAGTGGTTTTATGCTCGAGTGCTAGAGGCCATCGAATTCGACGATGCTGGGGTGGAGACCTCTCGGAGTTGCCCCTTAGCGTGCAAGCTTGATCTTATGAAGCCTTTTTCTCAAAGGTCTTCGACTGGGGAGCCCTCGGACGCTCTTCGCGCTTGTGAAGAGGCGTTTGCAAAGGCATGCAGGTTTTTGGGTAGGAGGGACCTGGTGGAGGAGATGGTGGCCTCCAACTTCTAGCCACTCAGACAGAGCAGACCCGAGATGTGGTTGAAGAACGTTCATCTCCCTGTCTTTGGTGACGAAGATGGAGTCCCCTTCCCTCGCTTCAACATCGCTCTACCAGGGGGGCAATGTTTCAAACTTCGTGTCATTTTTGGAGTCGGTGATGTCTGATATTGTTGGCTCTTTGACCGACAAGGAAGTTACTTCCCGACGCCTTGTCGTGGGTAACATGCCTCGGCTGAATCGAGTCTTCGAGGGTCTTGGTGTGGTCTACACTACCCATCCAATCCCAGAGAAGGTTATGCAAAAGTTAATCGGTAAGACTACTGGGACGAAGGCTACTACTGGTGCCTCAGGAGCTGCCACTGCTGCTCTTGAGAGGAAGAAGAGGGCCGGTGCCCCTATGACCCGCACTGCGATGAAGAAGATCCGTATTGTCGGTGGCTCCTCTGCCTCCGGCGCTGTGACTTCCGCGCAGGGGGTGACGGGGGTTCGAGCTTCGCGTTCACCCTCCATTGAGTCTGTGGTTAGCGAGCATTCAGCTTCTTCCTCGCAGAAGGATGGCGACGGCCGCTCTTCCCTGGCTCCCTCCACCGCGTTGACTTCTGCTCCGGAAGGCTCTATCGGCCCGGTAAGGTTGCTTGCCCCTGTTCTCGATAGTGGTTGTGTGTCTAGTGGTAGTGATGAAGACCTAGGTCCTTCTCCGCCTCACCAACAACCTCCGATCACTCCTTCCACTGCGGCTACGTCGCCGGCTTCACCTTGTGCCCCTTCTCCGATTCATATCCCGATCCCGGCTGATCCCGCGGGCGGTGCTACCGCGGATGCAGCAGAAGATACTGGAACTGTCTTTCTGAACAAGTACCGCACTGAGAAGGCTGCTGAGAAAGCCTGAATCGAAGCTTCCACTCATGCGGACGCCATTGCGGTAGCCGAAGGCATGCTCGCTCTAGGTGAGCTTGGAAACAGTTTCCGCGCCGAGTTGGAGAAGGTTGCCGATGAAGATGCTGCTGCTGGCACCTCCGCGTCGGGACCTGGTATGTTACCCCCCCTTTTCTCTCTCTCCTTTTTTTAGCTAGTGAATCTTCGCTGAGGCTTTTCCCATTTTCCTGTTTCAGCTTCGTAGCTACACCTTCTACACCTTTTTGGTGAGTGGGAGGCGGCAGTCTTTGCCGTTAAAGAAGTTACTCGAGGTATCTTAGAGTTGCTTTAATGAATTTCTAATGTTTGCTGAGATTGATGTTTTTACGCACGCTTTCCTCACACCTGTCCCCCGAAGGCACTTTGACAAATTGGATTTTTTCAAGCTCCTACGGCTCAACTTGGAACAGGAGAACGTTGTGAGTCTCCGCTTACCTAAGCATTCCTCCCCTTTTTTGTTTTTTCTTTTGTATTTGCTAATTATGCATTCTTTGGGCCCTCCCCTCCTTCTTGTGTTTTGGATAGGGAGCGTACCTCGCGGAGACTCTCGAACGTCGCGCGACTGCTGAGGTTCTCCGCCGTGATGAATTCATCAACGAGCTCACCACCGCCAATGCTCAGCTAACCAAAGAAGTGGAGGGTGCCAAGGAGGAGAAGGAGATTATGAGTGCTGAACTGGTAGAGCTGCGCGCTAAGGTTATTGAGATGGAGAAAGCCAAGGCGTCGGCTAGCGAAGCGGAGACCATTTTGGCGAACCATACCGAAAAAGCCAATGAATCTTTGGAGAATCTGCGCAAACAACTCGCGGCGGAACAGGCCTTCGGAGCTTCATATGCCAAAGTTCTTGAGGAGACGGAGGTTTCTTCCTTGGTCTCCGCTGTGGCATACAAAGACATAGTGTCTAAGTTCGGTGGTGAGACTCCTCCGCTTCCCAAGGGGGTTTGCTTCCTACCCTCCAGTGGCTGAAGACATGTATCCTAGCGCTACAGGACTTCGTGAAGGGGGTGAGTGACTTTGGAGCTCTTTCTTGTGCCTCCAACCTCTCAAAGATCCTCGTGGCCGCCGGGTGTGATCATATCGAGGGGATGCGGAAGAGGAAAGATTACCCAAGCCCTGCGGAACTTGGGAGGGAACTGAAGCTACGCGAGCCTTCGTTCGTTGGTTTATAGCTAACCTTTGGTTCAACTATGGACGCGCCAACGCGAAGGCTCTTGCTGAAGCACGCCGAGCGGAGGTTTGTTGAAGCTGGTCGTTTTCTTGACCAAGTTATTTTTCTTCTTCCTGTTCGGTTTGCACTCATTTGTCTTTTGTATGTAGGTTGCTGAGCAAGCAGCTAAGGTGGCAGCGGCGAAGGTTGCTGGTAGCTCTCAGGCTCCTCCCCTCCATGAGCAGTCGAAGGTTGATGCCTCGAAAGACGCCACTTCTTCTAAGGTTTAGGATCAAATAGTTTGACTAGAAGCTCATGCCCTTGTCTGGATTTGTATATTTTGTACATGTGATGTATGAACTTTATTAATCTAAGTATGTCCTGCGCAGGGTACCTTCGCTGGTCCTGCGCAGGACATTTCCCCGCTACATTTCTGGAGCCGTGGTATTTTTGTCCAGGGCAAACTCTGGGATTATTGGTGTGAATGCTTTCCTGATCTGGGTGTCGAAGATATGTTTGACTTCATTGAGGCGGAGGTTGATGATAAGCGCAATTCGTTTCTTAGGGCTTTAGCTTGGCGCGGAATCGAGGGGTGATGGAATTTGTAATTTTTTTACTTCTGCCTTCGCGCAGTTTGATACTTTGAATGACTTATTTTTTGCGTTTTGCACTACATTCTTTTGTTGCTATTCAATTTGGCTACCTGCAGTTCTTCGCTCGCTTGGCTGACTGGCAGTGCAGTCAACCTTCGCGTCGGCCTACCAATCCACTCCTGACCTGCTTGTTCCTGGCACATTCTTGATCTTTTTACCGATCCTCCGACTTGATGGTTGACCAGCCTCGCTGTCAGCCTTCGCGTTCGCCTGGCGATTTGCTCGCGGAGCGATTACATGTAGACGCTGTTGAGCTCATGCTTGCCGCCATTGCTTCTATTGTTGTAGACTCAGGGGACGTGGTTGTTGCTCTGGCCTCCGCTTTTCCTGCGGTTTCAAGAAGCCATGTTGCGCCGGTGCCTCGTCTTGAGGCCGGTTTTGAGCAAATCGTGTCGGCGGGTCCGGAGGGATGTTACAAGTCTTCGCGTGGTATCCCCCCTTGTCCCTACAGACTTGGTGGTCTATCGCAAAGGCTCGCTCTTTGATGAGTCATAGTCACCAGATTTTTACGAGTATTCGAGTGGTACCTCTTCTCTCTTTGCTGGTAAGTTTACGTCTGTAGCCATCCCCCTCCAAGTTTTTTACCTTGGCCTTATTCTCTGAGTTGGGATGGTTTCGGGTTGTCTGGTCTTGGGTCCTGGCTTTTATAGGAAGCGCCCGGTGGGGTGTCATTATTATTGGTTGGTGAGGTCTGTGAGCATGATTGCTATGTCCTTTGTTAGGTGGGAGGCTTTAAGAGATATGTTTTAATTCATGGGATCTTCAGTATGCTCTTGGGCTTTATGACTTCGATTTGCTTTAAAACGTCTTTACTTTCCCAGATTTCCTTGGTGCTCGATACCCTTTTTTTTGCGGGGGTATTTTTCACCCCTCGATTCTTCGGGATCTTGCCTTCCAGCAGAGGTTAATTCACCTCGGCTTTTGAGGTTTTGTTGTTTCCCGATATTAGATAGGGTTTTGCCGGTGAAGGTACTTTTCGTCCCGGTTTTTTAGGGTTTTGCTGGTGCCTGAATTTGGGCATTATTTTGCCACCGAAGATACTTTTTGTCCCGATTTTATTGGGGTTTTACTGGTGCCCGATTTTGGACAGGACTTTGCCAGCGAAGATACTTTTTGTCTTGGTTTTATCGGGGTTTTGCTGGTGCCTGAGATTGGACAGGATTTTGCCAGCGGAGATCAGCCTGCGCCACTTGGGGTGTTGCAGGTTATCCTTGTGATTATGGCATCGAATGCTGTGGTCTCTTTGCCGACCATTTTTGACTTTTTAGCGGAGACTGCTCGTGGGGGTTATCCTCTTTATATTTTAGAGGTTTACATAGGTACTGCCTCATTAAAAACCTTACCTCAGTTAGGAGCCCCGTTGTGAGGAAAAGAGTGCAGTCCTTTTCAGAAAATTAAAAATGAAAAATGCAAAAAAGAAAGGTGGCCTTCGATTATAGTTTCTCAAAGGTTGCCCTGTACATCTTAAATGTAAAATCTGCGGAGGTTGTCGATGTTCCAGGTGTGCGATGTTGTGTTACCCTGGGTGTCTGTGAGGTAGAATGATCCTGGCCTTCCTGCCTCTGTTGCTGTATAGGGCCCTTCCCATTTTCGCTGCAGCTTTCCTGCTTTTGCTGCATTTGGTCTTCGCCGTAGCACCAGGTCTCCGGTTTTGATGCTTTTTCTGACCACCTTGCTGTCTCTCCAGCGCCTTGTTTGTGCCTGGTACTTTTCAATCGTTTCCACGGCTTCTAGCCTTGATCCTTCTACTGTTTCTTTCGAGTATGCTTCATCTGAGGCGAGCTGGTGTTTGATCATGCAGAGGCTCTGATGCTTCACCTCTTCGGGCAGCATGGCTTCTTCTCCTGTACTGGAGTTTGAACGGAGTGAACCCGATAGTTCTGGAGGTAGTAGTGTTGTGTGACCACACGACCTTTGCTAGTTCCTCTATCCATTTTCCTTTTTTCATCCCATGCAGAGTCTTTGCAATTGCTGAGAACACTGCTCTGTTTGCTCTTTCCACGGCTCCATTGGACTCTGGGTGGTAGACGGATGTGAAGGCTAGCTTAGTGCCTATGCTGTCGCAGAAGCTTTTGAAGCTATCGGAGTCGAACTGTTTGCCGTTGTCCAGTGTGAGCACCCTTGGGATGCCAAATCTGCATACAATATTCTGCCAGAAGAATTTTTTTACTGAGTTTGAGGTTATTGTAGCTAGTGGCTTTGCTTCTATCCATCTTGTGAAGTACTCTATTGCCACTACTGCAAATTTGTTCCCCCTTGCGAAGGAGGTAGAGGGCCGACTGGGTCCATTCCCCATCTCTGGAGAGGCCATGTGGGTGGTATCAACTAAGTCTCCGCTCCTGGCTTTGAACTGGTGGGGGTGCATTCAGCTGGCATGCTTGGCAACTCTTCACAATGTTTTCTGCGTCTCTGAGGTGGGTTGGCCAGTAGAATCCTTGTCTAATTGCCTTTGTTGACAGGGCTCTGGGCCCGATATGGGAGCCACAGATTCTGGAATGGATTTCATTGAGTAGGTCTATGCCTTTGCTTGATGGAATACATTTCAGTAGTGGCTAAACCACCCCTTTCTTGTAAAAGTGGCCATCTATGACAGTGTATGATCGTGCTCTTGCTCTCAGCCTGCTGGCTGCTGCTGCTTCATCTTCTGGTGTACTACCCGAGATTGCTTCTATAATCTCCGCTCTCCAATCATTGACTAGAGCCAGGACTTCTCTTTCCGAGCTACTGCTCTTGGTTGCAGGTTTTGCAAGCCTCGCAGTAGAACACACCTTTGGGTAGTTTGCATTGGGTTACCGCAGCCTTCGCTATCTCATCGGCTTCTGCATTGTCTACCCTTGGTATGTGATGTACTGTGAATCCTTTGAACCTTCGCTCTAACCTTCTCACTACCTCCAGGTACTTTGCTAACTCAGGCTCCTTCGCTGTGAATTCCTTCTCTACTTGCCCTGCTATGACTTGAGAGTCTACCAGGACCCTCTAAGCCCCCGCTGCTTTTGCTCTGGTTAGACCAAGCAATAAACCTTCATATTCGGCAACTTTGTTGGTGGCTTCGAAGTTTAGTCTCTTGGCATACTTGAGCTTTGACCCGGACAGAGTTGTGATGACAGCGGCTGCTCCTGTGCCCAGGCGCCCCCAGGCGCCGTCTGTATGCACTGTCCGATGCTGTTCCTGATCCGGTTTCTCCATTTGCCTAGTCGGTGTCCAATCTACAACGAAGTCTGCTAGCACTTGTGACTTGATTGATGTTCGAGGGACGTAGCTTATGCTGAATTGAGATAGCTCTGTTGCCCACTTGGTGATTCTGCTAGATGCCTTCTTATTGTTCAGTATCTCTGCTATAGGTCTGTCCGAAGGGACAGAGATTTTGTGTGCTTGGAAATAGTGCTTGAGCTTTCTTGAAGCAGTCAGTATGGCATAGATGATCTTTTCAACCTCCAAGTAGCCAAGCTTGGCCCCAGACAGAGCCTCGGAGATGTAGTACACTGGTTGCTGTGTGGTCTTCGCTTCCTCTTCTTTCTCCAGGACTAGGACTGCACTTGCTGCATGGTCGGAGGCTGCTACATAGAGAAGCAAGTGCGCCTCCGCGGGCGGTGCTAGTACTGCCAGTGTCTTTGCTAAGTATTCTTTTAGCTCCCTAAAGGCTGATGATTGCCTAGGTCCCCACTGAATATTCTCTGCACTTCTTAGGACCTTGAAGAAAGGTAGACTTTTCTCAGCGGATTTTGAAATAAACCTATTGAGTGCTGCAATTCTCCCCGTTAGCCTCTGGACTTCTTTCCTTGCCTTCGGCTTTGCCATTGTGAGCACTGCTTGAGTTTTCTCTAAGTTGGCTTTGATGCCCTCTGGACTGATGATTTATCCGAGCATTTTACCCTTGCTTACCCCGAAGATATATTTCTCGGGGTTGAATTTCAGGCCTGCTGAACGGAGGTTCGAAAATGGTCCTTGCAAGTCCGCAATGTGGTTGCCCTCTTCTTCGCTCATGACAACAATGTCATCCACATAAGCTATGATATTTTTTCGCAACTGAGACCCCAAGACTACCTTTGTCATCCTGGGAAAGGTTGCGCCTGCGTTTTTCAGGCCTTCGGGCATTCTCGTGAAGCAATAGGTTCCGAAGGGTGTGGTGAAGCTTGTTTTCTCCTCGTCCTCCTCCTTCATCCAGATCTAGTGGTAGCCTGAGAAGCAGTCCAGCAGGGAAAACCTTTTGCATCTTGCTACTTTATCAATTGAGGAGTCTATCCTTGGCAAGGGAAATTGGTCTTTTTTGCATGCTTTGTTCAGGTCTGTGAAGTCGATGCACATTCGCATTTTGCCGTTCTTCTTCGGCACGAGCACTACGTTTGCCAGCCACTCAGGGTATTTCATTTCTCTTATGACCTTTGCGTCGAGCAGTCTCTAGACCTCCGCTTTGGCGGCCTGGATTCGGTCCTCGAACATTTTTCTCTGTTTTTGCTTTCTTGGCCTCATATTGGGGTTGATGTCGAGACTATGCTCAACTATGTCTCTTGCCACTCCTTTTAGGCCAGAGGCGTCCCATGCGAAGATATCCTTGTGAGCTGCGACCTTCAGATTTCTTGCTGCTCCTGCTGCGAGAGTTCTTTGCCAATTAATACCTTCCTATCGGGTACATCATATTGTAGCGGTACTGCCTTCTCTCTCTCCTGGTCTCTCAAGTCTGTCTTCCCTTTCGGCATGTTCGGAGGCTGCTGCTCAACTGAATTGATGTTTCTCTGTGATTTGTGAATGGCTCGCTCTATGTTCCTTGCTTCTTTCTGACTGCCTTTCACTGTGATCACACCGTGTAGGGCTGGAATCTTCATGCAGAGGTATGCCATGTGTATGGATGCATTGAATCGGTTGGAGAACCCTCGCCCAAATATGGCGTTGTAAGGGTAATGCAAATCGACTACATCAAAGGTGATGTATTCTGTCCTCGCGTTTTGCTGGTCTCCTGAATGATACAGGCAAGGAGATTTTTCCAAGTGCCTGGATTTTTCTGCCTCCGAAGCCCACCAAAGGTGATTCTGAAACGTTGGAGCTGAGCCCTGCTGGTCCTCATTTGATCAAATGCGTTGGCGAAGATAATGTCGCTGAACTACCGGTGTCTACAAGTGTTTGCTGATTTCCCAGGTTGCAATGTTTGCCTTGATGACCATTGCATCAGTGTGCGGGAAGCTTTCTAGGCCGAGGTCTTCTTTGCTGAAACTCAACGGCATCTTGGACCAATCTGAATACTTCATTGGACCTTGGACCGCAACAATGTTGACTAGTCTGTAGTGATCTTTCTTCTGCCTCTTTGTTTCGAATTCTAGCGCGGAGCCTCCGGCTATCGGCAGTATCATGCCAATCGTTGGAAGTGGGGCATGTGTGCTGACTTGGTTTTCAGGTTGGCGTGAGGGCTCTTGTTTTGGCTGTGGAGGTGGTGGCAAAGCTTGCTGGTTTTGCGGCTCTCTCTGGATGTGGTTTTTGAGGTAGGTAAGTTGCGGAAGCGCTGGGTACTGAATGAGCAAGGGTTCATTGCAGTTGGGTTTGGTTTGGCTGGATTGAATGCCATGCTGGGTGGAAGTTTGGGTAGTATTGTGCGGCTATGGTTGATGGGTGAATTTGGGTGGAGTTAAGCTAGGGTAGACCGGGCAATATGGCTGCTGCTGCACTGGTTGGTGTGGTTAACCTGCCTCTGTTCTTGCACTTGCGGAGGCTGTGGGTTAGTCTTTGCCTTTATTCTTTCTTGGGTCTTCTTCGCCTCTGGGCAATCTCTTGTAATATGACCCTTGTTTTCTCCGTGGAAGAAACAAAACTGCCTTCGATCCCTCTGCTGTTGCCCCTTCCAATTTGAGTGCTTTGCCTGGTTTCCTTGCGTTGCCTCTTGCTGACCTTGCTGGCGAGGGTTCTGTTGGTTCTGTCGACTGACGTTATAGACTTGCTGGGTTTGCTTTGACTGCTGCCAATTTGGATTTGATTGCCTCTGTTGTTGTTGTTTCTGCTGAGATGAGCTTTGCTGCTTGTGTTGATTCTGCTCCTCTATTCTTCTGCGGAGGTCATTGTCTGACCGGCAATACTTCTCGAACTCTTGATAGAGTGCATCAAGGGTTTGTGGCTTCTCTCTTGCTAAGTGCGCTACGAAGGGTCCGATGCGGAGGCCCTTGATTGCAGCTTTGATTGCTAACTCCTCTGGCACATCTGAAGCCTTCGCCTTGAGCTGAATGAATTTCTAAAAGTACTGCTTCAAGGAATCCCCCTGAGCCTGCTTGCACTGGAACAGGTCGGAGGCTGTCAAGGATTCACTGGAGAAACCCTTGAAGTTGGCGATGATCTTATCGCAGAGGTTCTCCCAAGAATATATTGAGCTGGGCTTGAGCATGGAGTACCAAGCCAAGGCATCTTCTTCTGCTAAAATTACAAAGGACTTTGCAAGAACTACCTCATTCCCCCCTGCTGAGGCTATTGCTGCCTCAAAGCTCATGAGGAACTGTCTTGGGTCTGTTCTTCCGTTGAACTTGGGTAGTGCTATTGGCTTGTACTTCGCTGGCCATGGGGTCGCCTGAAGAGCTTGCGACAGAGGAGACTTGCTGTCGAAGGTTGCATTGAATTGCTGAGCTGGCGGGTGTTGGGGAACACTTGGTTGGTCAAGGATGTGGATGATCTGCGGGGGCTACTCTGATATTGGGATGGGTTGAGCGACAGTCACGGAGGAGGGTGTGGTTTGGAGGCTCTGGATCTCCGCTTGGATTAGTGCGAGCTGCTGGCGAAGCTCTGCTGCTTGCTACGAGATCATCGTCTTTTGCGCGACTGCGCGCTCTTGAGCCAGTCGATCCCTATCTTGTTGGGTTTTCGCTATCTGCTCTTGCAACTACTGCAATACTTGCTCTAGTGTAAGGCTGGGATCGGCTGACGGCTGATCTTCGCTCTCCTCATTTTTCTCTTGATCTCTGACTCTGTCGCCTGGTAGATCCTGGGGCGGGTTGTTCGTCCTGCCCCTGCGTGGTGCTCGAGACGGAGGCCTTCCCCTTCTAGGGGTTTCCGCCCCATCGCGATAGTGCGCCAGCGCTTTCCTTTTGGGTGGCATCTGTGGTTCTCTTGGAGCCTAGCACGGATAGGCGCCAAATGTTGGCGAAGGGTACCCCGAGTCCAACCACGACTAGGTATCCCCAAGCAACACCAGGACGAGCCTCCGCTCGAGGACGGAGACCACAGGAATGACTCTTAGTACGCAAGTGAATAATAATTGATTTTCAACTAACTCTATTTGCTGTAGTTACATCGCTGTTTATAGGCTACAGTACTCTTGTCAATGCAAATTACATAAGAATCCCTAAGTACGGGCAGGATATTCGGGGATATTCCCAGACTAATGCGGTGGCCCCCTAGGCATTTGAGCCACTTCCCCTTCGCGCTTCAACCACTCTCTTGTTTGTCGTATAGTGACCTCGAAGAAGGGCCCCCGCTCTCTGGCCCTCAGAGTTGGACGAGAGTCTCGACCACGCAGTGAACCTTCGCGACCTCCTGGGCGCTTGTTGTGGTACCTTCACTGGTGGACCTCCATCATGGTGAGCGTGCCTGGAGCCTTGGGCCTCTTGGAGCCTTCGCTCACTCCTGGGGAACCTTCGCTGGTGGGGTGAAGGTTCCGGCGGAGCCTCCACTACCTCCGAGCATTGTGTGTCAGAGAGACATTAGCCTTTGGTTGCCTGCGAACAACTCACATAACCCATTTAGTTTGATAAACTAGAGGGAAAGGACTATGACCTGAAGACAACAGGCCTCGTGATCTTCGCGTTCGTCCACCGAGCCCACGCCACTGTTACAACAAAAAGGACCTACGATGTCATGGGGGGAGGGTGCTAAATAGGCATTTTTGGAAAATAACACCTTATAAAGTGTAAACAATTAGAAACTCCTCATAGAGTAAATTCAACCCCTCAAATGTAAACAACAGAGTATATAAGTTGTATGAAGTGCACCTAAGAACGTAACACTTGCACTAAGAATTAGAATAGAGAATACAAAAAACAACGCATTTAGGGAATACCGACGTGTCCGGTGCTTATACCGGACGCGTTTGGTATACATGACCTGGCAGGCTTAGCTCCAAGTCTTGTGCGGTTTGACTCTAATCTTCCACACAAATTCCAGGTGCCCTGTAAATATATTTTGCCACAATGTAGAAGAGCTTGCACAATAGAGACGATTACAAATATCAAATAGAATGCAAATGAGACATGATATTAGTTTTACCGAAGTTTAGACTCCCTCGAGCCCTAGTCTCCGTTGAGGTGCTATTAGAAACACTAAGTTCGCCCTAGAGGATACTAACAAAGGTCACTCTAGCCACGGTCTTTTTGAACCGTTTTTCCAACTTCCACTATTTAATCTCTTCCCTTTCAGCGGTGACATCAACTGTTACAAACTTTTTGAGGCACACCACATGCTTCTTGGGTGCTCTCCGGCGATGCCTAACCGTTTAGGACCGAAGAGTCCAAGAGTAACAAATGCAAAACACAAGATCGACGATTTGCACAAGTGCACAATTGGATGGCTTGCTCTCTTTTTGAATTTTCTCTCAACACCAAACAATTGGCAACAAGAGTCACACACTCACAAAGAGAGGGTTGGAGAAGGTTTGCAAAGCTCAAGAATAGGCAGTGAAGTCAGTAGCATTAGCAGCCTCCAAAGGTGGAGGCATGGGGGTATTTATAAATCACTTCCAGAAGCTAGCAGTCAGGATACCAAACATGTTAGGTATTGCCTCAACGGTCAAAGACCAAGAGGCCAACTAAAGACTAGAACTTCCGACCAAGGCCGAAACTTCTGACCCACGAAGAAACCTAAGGCACTGCAGGCCTCCTACTCACCCTGCATATACTGGACGCGCTCGATATTCATGGGCACAGCGCACGGTGTTAGTTTCTTTGACTCAAACTCACATGGGATGGATTGAGCACTTATGTAATGTGTTTTCATAAATATTTGCTTTCATATGAATCGTTGGTGTCCCACAATAGATAAGCCTTTGTTTCAGATTCATTTTTATTATTGTCTTGTGTTTGAGCTCGATTGCAAATACAACAACTGGATTTTTATATAAAATTTCAAGTGTGTGTGAGACAAACTATTTCCTATTTCATACTCAACACACAAGTTAAATCTTTAATCATTGTTGTCATCAAATTATTCAAAACCTACTAAAGGGCTAGATGTACTTTCTGTGGTGCGCAGGTGTGGAGCTCGGAGATGGTGGTCGACAGTGAAGGTGAAGGTCAAGCGGGTCCGTGGCGATGGACTGGAAGCAGTGAAGGATGGATGACGAAACTTGGACCGAGGGACCGGAGAAGCTGGGTGATCGGCCGTGGGTGGCTGACACCTCGGGTCATCGATGAGTGCAAGTCATCAACAAGCGAAGGTGAGCATGTTGTCCAAGTCAAGATGACGGATGGATAAGTCACGTGGAGGCTTTGGAAGTCTTGGCAGCTAGGGCGGTCGAGGATGTCGGTGACATGTGTCGAGCGGTTTGGTGGGCTGAGCCTCAAAACCACCAGCGGACGGTTTCTGAGTTTGAGCCTCAAAACCTGGACGGAGGAACTGAGGAAGGAAAGAGTGGCGGCATGTGATTAGTTGATTTATTCTTAATTAATATAAAGACATGATATGATTTGTATGACTATTGTTTTTTATTATGAAATGCGATTAGAATTATCATAAAATGCTTGGTTTTATGAGTTTCGGGTAAATCGGGAAAAACCCGAACCCGAACCTGAATTATCGGGTATCCGAAATTTTAGATAGTGCTTCTTTAGACTAAAATCGGGATAGCAATTTCTAAAACCCGAACTTCTAAATATCCGAATTACCCAACCCGAAATTTTCGGGCAACCCTATTCCCCAGGCCTACCTGCCGGTCTCCTTCCTGCCGCTTCTGCAACGAGCAGATTGGTGTGCATGTCAGGAGACTTGAGCCATCCGGTGCCCGTGCGGTTCCCTCCCTTTGCTGTCTGCCTCTTTCGCTGTTTCATGTTCTTCTGGTCTCTCTCTCTCTCTGTTTAAGGACCGCGCAGCAGGCAGCCACCGCAAGGGAGAAGCACGAAGAGCTGCTGCTTCGATCAACGATGCTACAGTACTCGGAGATACTGTAGCTGCAGTACCCATCTCGCGTTTCTGGCGTTTCGTTGCTCCGTTGGTTGCGTTGGCTTGCTGCTGTTTCAAGTCACCGGTTGGCTTGGGGTGTTAAGTGCCCGTTTAGCATGCAAAACTTCTGTAAAAATAATATTATAGCACGTGTGTTAACTTTTGCAATAAGTGTCTAATCGTCATGACCTAAATAGGCTTCAAAAGATTCGTCTCGCGATTTACATGTAAACTATATAATTAGTTTCTTTTTTGTCTATATTTAATGCTCCATGCATGTATCTAAAAATTAATATAACGGATTTTTTTGAATTTAGAAGGGGAACTAAACAAGGGCCTAAGTCAAGCTCTTAGTCAAACTTAGGAAACTAGGAAAAAATGATAATTATTTAGGTGCTGCTGTTTAAAAGGTTTCTCCACTCTCTGGTCACTGGTTGGCTTGAGGTTTTGAGTCAGGTTTCTAGTCAAACTTACGGAATGGAAACAAAAATGACAATTATTTAGGTACAAAGGAATACACCTATATACTCAGTCCGTCTTTAAATATCTATCGTTTTTGTTTTCTAAGAAATAATTTTAACTAAATATATATAAAAATATTATTATTTATGATACATACTTAATATTATTAGATAGATATTTAAATCTAATTTTTTAATAAATTTATTTGAAGATATAAATATTACATGAATTTCCTACTAATTGAATTAAAATTTCGACATGAAATCCACCGGCGACAGTAAACTAGGGACAAATGGAGTACTATGTACAAACAGAAAATGACACTGCTTTCAGTCCTGTCATGTCATGCCATGCATGCTTTTGTCCCGGAGTGCTGCATCTACCTGCATGTACTGTACTGCTACAGGGCTACCGCTACATGAGTCTCGTCAACGCGTAGACGTCTCGTCTTTATGGGAGAATTGACGATACGAGATTAGCTGGAATATGTATGTACGGCTATATGCATGCATGTGAACATAGGAACATTTTTGCCACAAAAGGAAAAAAATATGTGAACATAATAATAAGCAGATTAATTAATGCAACAGCAACAACTCGGTACGTGTGTGGACTAACTTTGGATCTTTGATTCCATTCCACTGTTCAAATTCCACCATGCATGATTTATTTGTTCCGATCCTTCGCCCACCGTTAATGAATCTCTTTGGCTGTACCTGTACGGATGGATCAACCCTAAGGCAAACGGTAGCCAAGGTTGGCCAACTTTATATATATATATATAAAGAAAAGAACGATGATGGCATATGGTACTCCCTCCGTGTTTCTAGATAACTGTCGTTTTCGTTTTCTGAGAAATAACTTTAACTAATTTTATATAAGAAAAAATATTAATATCTATGGTACACAAATAATATCATTAGATTATATACAAATGCTACACATATTTTTACAAATTTAGTCAAACTTATGACATGAAAAAAAACAATAGATATTTAGAGACGAAGGGATCGGAGTATGTTGTATTGGTAGTGGATACTCCTACCAATAGTGTTTTCTCTTTATTTAGTTGATATAGACGTATATAATTAATGCCTTCCTATATATGTACAGCGAGCTGCATAATAACTTTACTCCCTATGTCCAAAATTATAAGTCATTCTAAGTTTCTTGGAGAGTCAAAACATTTCAAGTTTGATCAAATTTATATAATATAAAATAATAACATGTATGATACTAACTAAGTGTCATTAAATTCTTCATTAATTATATTTTCATAGTTTAACTATTTGATTTCATAAATATTTTTAATTTTGGTTAAACTTGAGATATTTTAACTCTCCAAAAATGTTGGAATGATTTATTGGAATGGAGGGAATACTCCTTAGCATACTACTACGTATTGTTGATCAGAAACATATATATAATTAAATTGTGGATACATAATATATACCGAAATTGTTCATGCTATACGGTTGTTACGTTGTAAAGTTGAGAACATGCACAGAAATCAACTAAAGCAAATATCTTTATCACATATAGTACACCTACTCAGTCAATGGATCAGTTTCAAGTAGTGTATATTCACATACATATTTTCCATGTGAACAGTGCGGGTGGTAGGAAGAAATTGAGGGGCCGGCTAATTCTTCTAGTCTAAACTGAATGCTATGTATTTGCTTTCATATTTGTGCGTGATCTGTGCAAGCTAGCTAGCAGACGTTGAGTAAGCAAGCAAGGGAGTTGCATGCAATGTCTGTGTGACACACACATTATTGCGGTAGTACACGCTAAGCTGTGCTAGCCCCGCTGCTGCATACATACTGTGAAGGAAAACTAGTAATTAATAAAACAAAACCTAGCTTGTTACATGCATCCAGCTAGCTCTGATTGACTCCATATGCATGCATGATGTCAATAACGATGATCAAGGTCGTACAGGCTTTAATTAATTTGCACAACAGCCAACCAAGTAGGAGTATATAGTACGTCATGGTGCTGGCGTCACTAGTATCCATGTAATAACTGAGGACACCGCATGTAACATGCATTGTACTCTCTTTATTCAAAATTATTCCAAGTTGTTATAAGTTATTTTGGCTTTTCTCTAGCTACAAGGTTTTTGCTATTTAGGTGCATACTCCCTCTGTCCCAATAAATCAGTCGTTTTGGCAGTCTCCAAGGACGGTAAAATTTTTTTGAACCTGGAGCCATAATGCGTACAGATGCATTAGAGAGTGGGTGACCTGGACACTCTAAGCAACTGCTAGGACGTCAGTCCTAACGGGACAGAGGGAGTAACGAACACTATGTATCTACAAAGGCCAAAACGACTTATATAACTTTAAAAAGAGATCAGGCGAGTACATGTGTCAACAAGCGTCCAGCTAGCCCATGACACCGGCCTATGGGAGATAAGAAAATCCTCAAAACTCACGAGGAAGTCGGCCACTCATTGAATTTCTAAAAAAAACATTTAGTAGAGAGGTAGATAGATTCTTCCCATAGAAAAATTAAAGCCGCCATTGGCCATGCAGTTTCTTTTGGCACAAAATTCGATTCCCTTACAAAGTCAATTATTAAAGCCGGAGCAGATTTCTTGCACAAATTCTAAAATATAACTTCTACCAGTACATTTAGTAGACAAATTTAAACAAAGCAATGAAGTTTTCCTTACAGGCCATGAATTAATGAAGTTTTCCTTAGGTCAGTCTCAATGTACAATTTCACCTATCAGTTTCCAAGACATCAAACACAACATGAAACAGGCACAGTTTCATAAGCTATTTTAATCTTTTTGGGTCCCACCAATCTCTCTATCTCTTCCCACCGTGGTGAAGGCTGTGGTCGACCATCGTAGCACCTACTAGCGCCGGAGGAGGAGACTGCAGCCGTCGAAGGAGAACCTCGCGTGGCCGGAGGAGGAGCGGCCAGCATGGCGAAATCGCTCCTGCGGCGGAGGAGCGCCTGTGCGGCGGAGTCGCGACCGGTGAGGGAGCTCGTGCTGCGTAGGGACGACTAGAGCAGCGCGAGGTGAGCGGCCGGCGGAGGTCGCGAGGGAGGTCGTGGTAGGCCTGGTGGACTCACGGGGGAGGTCGCGGCCGGCAGAGGTCGCTGCAGGCCCGGTGGACTCGCGGAGGAGGCCATGCAAAGGAGCTCGGTCTGCTCGCGGTGGAGCGAGCGCGCGTGGAGCTCCCAGCGTCCTGCTCGCCCGGAGGTGCTTGCGGAGGGTGGCATTCCTCTCGGCCAGCGGCGGATCTCTTGTGCTCGCGGCGAATCTCCCGTGACCGGCCTCAGCGAAATCTCGCGCTCGCGCCCCTGGTGAAGCTCGCAACGCAGCCGGCGGCGCCCGTGCTCGCACCTAGCAAATCGCGCGACCTCGCCCAGGAAGAAGACGCGGATGCGATGAAACGATCCGAGGGTCTCAATGGGAGTTTCATACGGTTTCCCACGACTTGGAAACAACGCCCAAACGTTTCACCGGAATAAAACGATTACCTTCTCTCTCTTGCTTGTTTCATGAAAAAGTATAGATCTATTGATGTGACGTCCTATTAAATGTGCATGAAACACCTCATGAAACTCCGGTGAGAATGGCTTTGCCTTATAGGTAGAACTAAACTAAGGGGGTGTTTAGTTGGGAAAAAAGTTTGAGCTCTGGCACTGTAGCACTTTCGTTTATATTTGACAGCTTTTATCCAACCGTAGATTAACTAGACTTAAAAGATTCGTCTCGATATGCATAGACAAACTGTGTAATTAATTATTTTTTGTCTATATTTAATACTTCATACATGCGTTTAAAAATTCGATGTGATGGTGAATATACTAGTAATGAAGTTGGTAGCAGGTTTGTTGTTGCACAGTGTATAGAATTAATGACTTCCGAGTCATGTCATGAGGCAACTATCCCATGCCTGCCCGTACGTGAAAGGGCCACGTGGCCGTGCGGGGGCCACGGGTGCCAACGTGTCAAACTTAGATTTGGCCTAGAGCAGTACTAGCGCGGAGCCTGCAGCTGCATGGTAGTACGTCTTGTTTTCTTTAGAATAAACAAAGTGAACGTCGTGGCCTGGCATGCCTACATCAAGCTAGCAAAGCAGGCGGCGGCGATGACGACGCTGCTCGGGCGGCAGGGCGAGCTCCTGGAGCAACTACGTGAGCTGCTCATCTTGCCTTCGTCGTCTCCGCCGGCTAATAAGCTGGAGTCCGCCGGCAGGCGGACCGCTGGCGGGCGTTGCTGGACCTGGACCACCATCACCACCACCACCACCGGCGGCGGTGGCGCCATCGACTATGGCCACCAGGAGACGGCGCCGGCCGCGGGGGCGGAGCAGCAAGAGAGGCCGGGTCGACGACGAGGTGACCAACGTTGCCGTAGAACACCACGGGGAGGACCCTGCCGCCGCCGCCGCGCGGCCTCGTCGTCGTCAGCATTCCTGCGAAAGAAGGTACGCACGCATGTGTACAGGCTGATCAGCTAGGATCTGTCGTTGGTGCTTCGACTCTCTGATCATCGACTGATGGATTGGACGCTGCTGCTGCTGCTGCTGCATCAGGAAGAAGAAGAAGCAACAGAGCGGCACGTCGATGCTTGTGACGTCAGCGCCCGATTTATTCGATGGGTACCAATGGAGGAAGTACGGGCAGAAGCAGATTGAAGGTGCCATGTACCCCAGGTTCGTGTCGTCGAAGGATCCATCGAGTGAACAAACACTACTAATTATTTCAAATTCATCTCATTCCCCAATAATCCCCATGCATGCATGCATGCTTTACTAGCTAGTAGTAGCAGAGTAGCTCCTCAAACAGTTGCATGCTCAAGCAAAACATGCAAAACCACGCCCGATCTCTGTGCTTCATCAGTCTGTCTGCCCTTGTTTATATGCAATATGAACACGCTTCAATTTTGACTAATAAATATGTATAAGAAAAATAGGAAATATTATTGTTATGATGTATAGTTAGTATATCATTAGATAAATTACAGAATACATTTTCATAAGAAACTTATTTGGAGATACAAATGTTGCTAATATTTTTTCTACAAACCTAGTTAAACTTAAAAAAATTAACCAAAATTTAACCAGTACAAATAACACTTTTTTTTGAACAGTCCTAATTCCTGCTTGTTGGCAAAATCAAAATAGAAAAAATGGAGAATTTTTAGAAATACACTCTCTTCAGAGTTGCCCGGGCCTACGTACAAGATGCCATTTCTTTGCTTATTGTTGTATGGAGACCATCCGTAGAAATACTCCCTCGATCTCGCTTGCGAATATATACTAGTACCGAACGGTTTTTATTGACGCTTTGTTTTTTTTTTCACCGGTGGCCTGTAAAATATATACAAGCGCCAGTACAAACAATTTGTTGGTCCATATATAGTCTAGAACTATCAAATGAAGATGTAGTTCTGTAGACGGTTGACTAACTACTACTAGTAGAGGTAAAAGTTTCACTGGAGGAGTTATGTCATTCTTCGCCAATGTAGTCCGTGCTCGAAAAACTAACTCTGACCGTCCCTTCTTTCAAAATGAAAAACCTACCCCATGTTCTCCTCTTCTCTCTCCCGTTTATCATATTCGACTTTGATCCCCATGCCCCTCTTCCTCAAATGCCCTTCAAACCTCATCTCTTTCCCATCCTCTTCCTCTTTCCCTTTCTCTCATGCGTGGGCCGGCGGTGCACATAACTATTGCTAGCAATGCTAACATCAAGGCTTCCTAGTTCTAGATCTGATATATTTACACTGATGGTTGTTACAAGACTTCCCTCAGTGAGATGTATTTGTACTAGTGGTTTTTAAATCGACACTAGTGTATAGATTCTTATTTTAACTAGCCTTGTCTTCAAATATCTGTCAGTCATCATAAACAACTACCGTCAACGATACTTCTTAATGATACAGTGACACTAGCGGCTGTAGCTGCAGTAGTGAGGGAAACCCGTTGCATACAGTCCCTTTCATTTGGGAGCACCCTCGCTACTACTCGCTGCAACCAGTCCAACAATGACTGATTGACTGTCGTGTTGTGATACACGTTGGGTGGGCATTATGTCGTGATTCAAATTGTATTATGTCGATACCGATGGATCGGCACAAATAATCGCCACAGTGAACCTTGCAAAATTCAACCGCATTGTACTGTGTGTTTAGATAACTAACTGATGTGATGTGCTTATACATGCTAATCTCCTAAATTTTCAACAAAATGAACAAAAAAAAAAAGAGCAATGCTTGCCTACGGTGCATTGGTTTCTTACGTGTATTTGGACGCTGCTGCGTATGTACGTACGTACACATGCAGGAGTTACTACAGGTGCACACGGAGCGCAGAGCAAGGCTGCGACGCCAAACGGACGGTGCAGCGCAACGACGACGACGGCGGAGCCGCCGCCGACGCAGCGCCCAAGTACACGGTGGTGCGCGTGGGGCAGCACACCTGCACGGCCAACGACTCCTCGGAGGCGCCGGTTATCCTCGAGACCGCCGCCGCCGCCGTCGTCGTCCCTGCAGCCACCAGGTGCGCGAGCAATAATACTATGGCTCCTACATCGTCATCATCATCAGCTACTGCTGCTGCTGCGTCTTGTTCAACCACCACCGCAGCGACTGAATCTCCGGCGACATCGGACAACACCTTGAGCTTGAGCAACAGTATTGCTAGCAGCGATTATTATTGTTGCGTCGACGACGACTACCCCGAACTGCTCGCCGCCGACTGTGTCCCGGAACTGGCTGCGTCGTCGCCGTCGTCGTCGTTCCCGACGATTGAGGACTTCGCTGGACCCATCCGGTCGCCGGTCCACATCTCCGCCGCGGCGGATGGTTGGACGATTGACCAGCTCCTGCTCCAGCTCGTCAACGAGCCTACTATCTGTCAGCATCTCTGAAGTCTGGACCGGTTTATTTCTCTCGTACTAGTAAGGCTAAGCTTGTACTTCAGTTCCACCGTTTCTAATAAGTATACATGATATTTAGGAAATGCTAATTAGTCTAAATTAACTAATTAGCTTATCCTAAATGTCATTTTTAAAAGTTTCTTCATTGTACTTTCCAATTCTCTTGTTGGTCCTCCTCTTCTTTTTTTTTCCCCGAACACAACACGAACAAATGTATTGCCATTTCATTTGGAGAAAATAAATGTCCACATATCTAAAAGGAAACGAAAATGAAATCTCCTGAACTACGGGCATATGACATTTCCGTCACACACGTCAGATCTTAATAACAAGAAGCAACGATCCCAGCTGAATTCTGGTGTCTTATTCAGGTTGCTGTGGAAATTGAAAACAGACTGTTTGGTCCCAGAGGTTTCTCTGTTCTGCCACAACTGAAATTTGTGTAGCTCCTGGCCTCCTTGTGTATACATTCGATCATTGTGGCACTATGATAAGTGATTATTTTAGGCACCTATTAGTATAATGTAGATTAATGGTGACTTCCTCTTTCTTAATTCCATCTATTTTATTAACTGTTCTTGCTTTTGTAATCTTAAATTTATACAAATATGTCTTGCAATGAAAAATTCTTAGATAAACCCATACAACTGAACAAACATAATCTTGTACATACTCGTACCATTGTATACAACCATCCAAACAAAATCATGTATTATATCATCCATGATAACCAAATAATTAAACTATACCATCTAATAAAGAATTGTCTCATCCCTGCTGCATCCATCTAGTACGAGCTATCCCATTCACTTCCATACACCAAACCAAACGCTACGGCCCGGCTATTCACCAAAAAAAAAAAAAACGCTACGGCCCAGCTACTAGATGGGTCAAAGAGGCTGAATGGGTGGAGCCCAGGCCCAGGTAATTATTATCGATTAATGCGATGAGTGGCGCCCCTATGGATCTGCCAGCGGGCCCATCGAATCCATTGATCGATCGGTTTGACCGCAGACGCACACGAGCTGCACGAATTTTTTTTTAAATAATATTTTTTTATTGATTAATTGCGAATCTAGTATTTGGAATCGAAAAATTACAAAAATAGCACCCTGTCGGCCGCTGGAAAGCCGATTAGGGACCTGTCGGCCGCTGAGGAGCCGACAGGACCCTATCGGCCGCTCTAGGGCCGACTAGTTCGCCACACCAGCGGGCCGAGCCGAAGTTGACGGGCCTGTCGGGCCGATAGGCCTGTCGGCCCCTCGCGACCCGATAGGGGCCTGTCGGCCGCCGAGGAGCCGACAGGTCCCTATATCTTCCGCGGCCATCTCCTTCCTCCCGGCGCCGCTCCCTCGCGCAAGCTCTCTCTCTCTCACCGCGCCCTCGCCGCCGCCAGGCGCCGTCCCGCCGCTTCGGCCGCCGTCCGCCGCCCCCAGCAGGCAGATCCGGCGGAGGGGCCCCCGCCGCCGCCCTCCACCGTCCCCGCGCGGGCGCGATGCCACGGACGGCTCGCCACCGCCGTCGTCGGTCGCCACCGGTAAGTTTTCTTTTTTTTTCTGTTTTTGTTAGTTTTCTGTTTTTTTACAAATTTGATTACTTTATGTATTTAGTTTAGATAAAATTAGGTATTTAGATTTAATTAGATTTAGTTAGATTTAGGGTTAGGGTTAGGGTTAGTTTAGAGAAAGTTGTAACGTGCATCGCATGCGTGACATGACTACACTTTGGTTTGTGTAGGGACACTTCCTTCTGCCAGCGAGTACACAGAGGGGGCTAGCAGCTTCGGGAGTTTTGACATAGACGGTACTCCGCCTAGGCGTCCAGATGAGGCCGGCCCCTCATAGCTTTTTGGTGCACCGCTGCCGACCCAGCCAACGCAGCCGTCTCAGCCTGTAGACCCGACCCCGCCACCACGCTAGCGTCGCCCTCCACAGCAGTTCACTTTTCCTACTGAGCAGATTCGTCGCCAGGGCCCTAAGCGTGGGCGTCGTGCAGATTGAGGACTTATGCACGTATGATCACAAGTTTCCGTGAATGTTACGTACTGATGCATTAGTATTCTGTCCAATCGTATTTGTGCTTTCCATTTCATTAAATGGAGGCAACGCTTCAGTACGCTCGAATTACGGACATTTCTTCTCTTCTCGAACTTATTACGAAACGATACAAACAAGTACAACACATGAAACGGCATGTGTGGACCTTAACATGCCTTTGCAAATTAAAACATAAAACGAATACACGAAATGACATGTGAGAATCCGAACAAAATAAGGGTTCAGACTCTCTGCACTACACCTAACATGCCTTAGGTAATTGAAACATGCATCACACATATAGATGGACAATCGGACAGCCTACTAGTAGTGCTGCCACATATTGAGCTGAGTGGCACCTTCCCCATAGTAACCGCCCATTGGCTGAGGTGGTGGCGGTGGTGATTTCGGCGGAGTACCACTATTCTTGTGATGAGGGCAGCGGCAGTACGGGTCTGTGCATTTTGGCTCCTGCGATGTGGCTTCACTGTTACCTTGTTCCTCATCTTCCTCCTTGTTGTGGCTCGAGCTGTAGCTTAGGCCGAGCGAGCCGATGCGGTCCTGCAGTTACCAGATGTACTCCAAATACGGGGTAATAGGTAGCGGGTCCACCCACTTAGTGAACCCACAATTGTCTTTTGCCCACGAGGTCTGCGATGAATAGATTTGTTAACGTTTGTTTATGTTGCGAAATACATTACTGAAAAGGGACAATAAAACACTACATATGCATAGGGACACTTGAAGAATCGCCGGCCCCCGTGTATCCTGCCCTCGGTGTACATCTGCACAAGGCAGTCCTCGCCATGCCTGCACTTCGGCCACACTTCTTTATCCTTCTTCACGTACTCCCTCAGAGGTCTTTGTGGACCATAATCACTCTTGCTCTCTTCTGGAAACCTGTCGATGGGTTCGTCGAACCCATCGGGACCAAAACTACTCTTGCTCTCTTGCAACTACTGCAATACTTGCTCTAGTGTAAGGCTGGGATCGGCTGACGGCTGATCTTCGCTCTCCTCATTTTCCTCTTGATCTCTGACTCTGTCGCCTGGTAGATCCTGGGGTGGGTTGTTCGTCCTGCCCCTGCGTGGTGCTCGAGACGGAGGCCTTCCCCTTCTTGGGGTTTCCGCCCCATCGCGATATCGCGCGCCAGCGCTTTCCTTTTGGGTGGCATCTGTGGTTCTCTTGGAGCCTAGCACGGTGGGCGCCAAATGTTGGCGAAGGGTACCCCGAGTCCAACCACGACTAGGTATCCCCAAGCAACACCAGGACGAGCCTCCGCTCGAGGGCGGAGACCACAGGAATGACTCTTAGTACGCAAGTGAATAATAATTGATTTTCAACTAACTCTATTTGCTGTAGTTACAGTTGTTTATAGGCTACAGTACTCTTGTCAATGCAAATTACATAAGAATCCCTAAGTACGGGCAGGATATTCTGGGGATATTCCTAGACTAATGCGGTGGCCCCCTAGGCATTTGAGTCACTTCCCCTTCGCGCTTCAACCACTCTCTTGTTTGTCGTCTAGTGACCTCGAAGAAGGGCCCCCGCTCTCTGGCCCTCGGAGTTGGACGAGAGTCTCGACCACGCAGTGAACCTTCGCGACCTCCTGGGCGCTTGTTGTGGGACCTTCACTGGTGGACCTCCATCATGGTGAGCGTGCCTGGAGCCTTGGGCCTCTTGGAGCCTTCGCTCACTCCTGGGGAACCTTCGCTGGTGGGGCAAAGGTTCCGGCGGAGCCTCCGCTACCTCCGAGCATTGTGTGTCGGAGAGACATTGCCTTTGGTTGCCTGCGAACAACTCACATAACCCATTTAGTTTGATAAACTAGAGGGAAAGGACTATGACCTGAAGACAACAGGCCTCGTGATCTTCGCGTTCCTCCACCGAGCCCACGCCACTGTTACAACAGAAAGGACCTACGATGTCATGGGGGGAGGGTGCTGAATAGGCATTTTTGGAAAATAACACCTTATAAAGTGTAAACAATTAGAAACTCCTCATAGAGTAAATTCAACCCCTCAAATGTAAACAACAGAGTATATAAGCTGTATGAAGTGCACCTAAGAACGTAACACTTGCACTAAGAATTAGAATAGAGAATACAAAAAACAGCACATGTAGGGAATACCGACGTGTTCGGTGCTTATACCGGACACGTTTGGTATACATGACCTGGCAGGCTTAGCTCCAAGTCTTGTGCGGTTTGACTCTAATCTTCCACACAAATTCCAGGTGCCCTGTAAATATATTTTGCCACAATGTAGAAGAGCTTGCACAATAGAGACGATTACAAATATCAAATAGAATGCAAATGAGACATGATATTAGTTTTACCGAAGTTTAGACTCCCTTGAGCCCTAGTCTCCGTTGAGGTGCTATTAGAAACACTAAGTTCGCCCTAGAGGATGCTAACAAAGGTCACTCTAGCCACGGTCTTTTTGAACCGTTTTTCCAACTTCCACTATTTAATCTCTTCCCTTTCAGCGGTGAGATCAACTGTTACAAACTTTTTGAGGCACACCACATGCTTCTTGGGTGCTCTCCGGCGATGCCTAACCGTTTAGGACCGAAGAGTCCAAGAGTAACAAATGCAAAACACAAGATCGACGATTTGCACAAGTGCTCAATTGGATGGCTTGCTCTCTTTTTGAATTTTCTCTCAACACCAAACAATTGGCAACAAGAGTCACACACTCACAAAGAGAGGGTTGGAGAAGGTTTGCAAAGCTCAAGAATAGGCAGTGAAGTCAGTAGCATTAGCAGCCTCCAAAGGTGGAGGCATGGGGGTATTTATAAATCACTTCCAGAAGCTAGCAGTCAGGATACCAAACATGTTAGGTATTGCCTCAACGGTCAAAGACCAAGAGGCCAACTAAAGACTAGAACTTCCGACCAAGGCCGAAACTTCTGACCCACGAAGAAACCTAAGGCACTGCAGGCCTCCTACTCACCCTGCATATACTGGACGCGCTCGATATTCATGGGCACAGCGCACGGTGTTAGTTTCTTTGACTCAAACTCACATGGGATGGATTGAGCACTTATGTAATGTGTTTTCATAAATATTTGCTTTCATATGAATCGTTGGTGTCCCACAATAGATAAGCCTTTGTTTCAGATTCATTTTTATTATTGTCTTGTGTTTGAGCTCGATTGCAAATACAACAACTGGATTTTTATATAAAATTTCAAGTGTGTGTGAGACAAACTATTTCCTATTTCATACTCAACACACAAGTTAAATCTTTAATCATTGTTGTCATCAAATTATTCAGAACCTACTAAAGGGCTAGATGTACTTTCTGTGGTGCGCAGGTGTGGAGCTCGGAGATGGTGGTCGACAGTGAAGGTGAAGGTCAAGCGGGTCCGTGGCGATGGACTGGAAGCAGTGAAGGATAGATGAAGAAACTTGGACCGAAGGACCGGAGAAGCCGGGTGACCGGCCGTGGGTGGCTGACACCTCGGGTCATCGATAAGTGCAAGTCATCAACAAGCGAAGGTGAGCATGTTGTCCAAGTCAAGGTGACGGATGGATAAGTCACGTGGAGGCTTTGGAAGTCTTGGCAGCTGGGCGGTCGAGGACGTCGGTGACATGTGTGGAGCGGTTTGGTGGGCTGAGCCTCAAAACCACCAGCGGACGGTTTCTGAATTTGAGCCTCAAAACCTGGACGGAGGAACTGAGAAAGGAAAGAGTGGCGGCATGTGATTAATTGATTTGTTGTTAATTGATATAAAGACATGATATGATTTATATGACTATTGTTTTTTATTATGAAATGTGATTAGAATTATCATAAAATGCTTGGTTTTATGAGTTTCGGGTAAATCGGTAAAAACCCGAACCCGAACCTGAATTATCGGGTATCCGAAATTTCGGATAGTGCTTTTTTATGACTAAAATCGGATAGCAATTTTTAAAACCCGAACTTTCAAATATCCGAATTACCTAGCCCGAAATTTTTGGGCAACCCTATTGCCCAGGCCTACCTGCCGCTTCTGCAACGAGCAGATTGGTGTGCATGTCAGGAGACTTGAGCCATCCGGTGCCCGTGCGATTCCCTCCCTTTGCTGTCTGCCTCTTTGGCTGTTTCATGTTCTTCTGGTCTCTCTCCCTGTTTAAGGACCGCGCAGCAGGCAGCCACCGCAAGGGAGAAGCACGAAGAGCTGCTGCTTTGATCAACGATGCTACAGTACTCGGAGATACTGTAGCTGCAGTACCCATCTCGCGTTTCTGGCGTTTCGTTGCTCCGTTGGTTGCGTTGGCTTGCTGCTGTTTCAAGTCACCGGTTGGCTTGGGGTGTTAAGTGCCCATTTAGCGTGCAAAACTTTTGTAAAAATAATATTGTAGCACGTGTGTTAACTTTTGCAATAAGTGTCTAATCGTCATGACCTAAATAGGTTCAAAAGATTCGTCTCGCGATTTACATGTAAACTATATAATTAGTTTTTTTTGTCTATATTTAATGCTCTATGCATGTACCTAAAATTAATATGATGGATTTTTTTAATTTAGAAAGGGAACCAAACAGGGCCTAAGTCAGGCTCTTAGTCAAACTTAGGAAATAGGAAAAAATGATAATTATTTAGGTGCTGCTGTTTAAAAGGTTTCTCCACTCTCTGGTCACTGGTTGGCTTGGGGTTATGAGTCAGGTTTCTAGTCAAACTTACGGAATGGAAAAAAAATGACAATTATTTAGGTACAAAGGAATACACCTATATACTCAGTCCGTCTTTAAATATCTATCATTTTTGTTTTCTAAGAAATAATTTTAACTAAATATATATAAAAAATATTATTATTTATGATACATACTTAATATTATTAGATAGATATTTAAATCTAATTTTTTAATAAATTTATTTGAAGATATAAATATTACATGAATTTCCTACTAATTGAATTAAATTTTCGACATGAAATCCACCGGCGACAGTAAACTAGGGACAAATGGAGTACTATGTACAAACAGAAAATGACACTGCTTTCAGTCCTGTCATGTCATGCCATGCATGCTTTTGTCCCGGCGTGCTGCATCTACCTGCATGTACTGTACTGCTACAGGGCTACCGCTACATGAGTCTCGTCAACGCGTAGACGTCTCGTCTTTATGGGAGAATTGACGATACGAGATTAGCTGGAATATGTATATACGGCTATATGCATGCATGTGAACATAGGAACATTTTTGCCACAAAAGGAAAAATATGTGAACATAATAATAAGCAGATTAATTAATGCAACAGCAACAACTCGGTACGTGTGTGGACTAACTTTGGATCTTTGATTCCATTCCACTGTTCAAATTTCACCATGTATGATTTATTTGTTCCGATCCTTCGCCCACCGTTAATGAATCTCTTTGGCTGTACCTGTACGGGTGGATCAACCCTAAGGCAAAGGCCAACTTTATATATATATATATATATATATATATATATATATATATATATATATATATATATATATATATATATATATATATATATATATATATATATATATATATATAAAGAAAAGAACGATGATGGCATATGGTACTCCCTCCCTGTTTCTAGATAACTGTCGTTTTTGTTTTCTGAGAAATAATTTTAACTAATTTTATATAAGAAAAAAATATTAATATCTATGGTACACAAATAATATCATTAGATTATATACAAATGCTACACATATTTTTACAAATTTAGTCAAACTTATGACATGAAAAAAACAATAGATATTTAGAGACGAAGGGATCGGAGTATGTTGTATTGGTAGTGGATACTCCTACCAATAGTGTTTTCTCTTTATTTAGTTGATATAGACGTATATAATTAATGCCTTCCTATATATGTACAGCGAGCTGCATAATAACTTTACTCCCTATGTCCAAAATTATAAGTTATTCTAAGTTTCTTGGAGAGTCAAAACATTTCAAGTTTGATCAAATTTATATAATATAAAATAATAACATGTATGATACTAACTAAGTGTCATTAGATTCTTCATTAATTATATTTTCATAGTATAACTATTTGATTTCATAAATCTTTTTAATTTCGGTTAAACTTGAGATATTTTGACTCTCCAAAAATGTTGGAATGATTTATTGGAATGGAGGGAATACTCCTTAGCATACTACTACGTATTGTTGATCAGAAACATATATATAATTAAATTGTGGATACATAATATATACCGAAATTGTTCATGCTATACGGTTGTTACGTTGTAAAGTTGCGAACATGCACAGAAATCAACTAAAGCAAATATCTTTATCACATATAGTACACCTACTCAGTCAATGGATCAGTTTCAAGTAGTGTATATTCACATACATATTTTCCATGTGAACAGTGCGGGTGGTAGGAAGAAATTGAGGGGCCGGCTAATTCTTCTAGTCTAAACTGAATGCTATGTATTTGCTTTCATATTTGTGCGTGATCTGTGCAAGCTAGCTAGCAGACGTTGAGTAAGCAAGCAAGGGAGTTGCATGCAATGTCTGTGTGACACACACATTATTGCGGTAGTACACGCTAAGCTGTGCTAGCCCCGCTGCCGCATACATACTGTGAAGGAAAACTAGTAATTAATAAAACAAAACCTAGCTTGTTACATGCATCCAGCTAGCTCTGATTGACTCCATATGCATGCATGATGTCAATAACGATGATCAAGGTCGTACAGGCTTTAATTAATTTGCACAACAGCCAACCAAGTAGGAGTATATAGTACGTCATGGTGCTGGCGTCACTAGTATCCATGTAATAACTGAGGACACCGCATGTAACATGCATTGTACTCTCTTTATTCAAAATTATTCCAAGTTGTTATAAGTTATTTTGGCTTTTCTCTAGCTACAAGGTTTTTGCTATTTAGGTGCATACTCCCTCTGTCCCAATGAATCAGTCGTTTTGGTAGTCTCCAAGGACGGTAAAAATTTTTTGAACCTGGAGCCATAATGCGTACAGATGCATTAGAGAGTGGGTGAACCTGGACACTCTAAGCAACTGGTAGGACGTCAGTCCTAACAGGACAGAGGGAGTAACGAACACTATGTATCTACAAAGGCCAAAACGACTTATATAATTTAAAAAGAGATCAGGCGAGTACATGTGTCAACAAGCGTCCAGCTAGCCCATGACACCGGCCTATGGGAGATAAGAAAATCCTCAAAACTCACGAGGAAGTCGGCCACTCATTGAATTTCTAAAAAAAACATTTAGTAGAGAGGTAGATAGATTCTTCCCATAGAAAAATTAAAGCCGCCATTGGCCATGCAGTTTCTTTTGGCACAAAATTCGATTCCCTTACAAAGTCAATTATTAAAGCCGGAGCAGATTTCTTGCACAAATTCTACAATATAACTTCTACCAGTACATTTAGTAGACAAATTTAAACAAAGCAATGAAGTTTTCCTTACGGCCTGAATTAATGAAGTTTTCCTTAGGTCAGTCTCAATGTACAATTTCACCTCTCAGTTTTCAAGACATCAAACACAACATGAAACAGGTCTCTTACTACAGTGCATAGTTCCATTGCATAGTTTCATAAGCTATTTTAATCTTTTTGGGTCCCACCAATCTCTCTATCTCTTCCCACCGTGGTGAAGGCTGTGGTCGACCATCGTAGCACCTACTAGCGCCGGAGGAGGAGACTGCAGCCGTCGAAGGAGAACCTCGCGTGGCCGGAGGAGGAGCGGCCAGCACGGCGAAATCGCTCCTGCAGCGGAGTCGCGACCGGTGAGGGAGCTCGTGCTGCGTAGGGACGACTAGAGCAGCACGAGGCGAGCGGCCGGCGGAGGTCGCGAGGGAGGTCGCGGTAGGCCTGGTGGACTCACGGGGGAGGTCGCGGCCGGCAGAGGTCGCTGCAGGCCCGGTGGACTCGCGGAGGAGGCCATGCAAAGGAGCTCGGTCTGCTCGCGGTGGAGCGAGCGCGCGTGGAGCTCCCAGCGTCCTGCTCGCCCGGAGGTGCTTGCGGAGGGTGGCATTCCTCTCGGCCAGCGGCGGATCTCCCGCGACCGGCCCCGGCGGATCTTTTGTGCTCGCGGCGAATCTCCCGTGACCGGCCTCAGCGAAATCTCGCGCTCGCGCCCCTGGTGAAGCTCGCAACGCAGCCGGCGGCGCCCGTGCTCGCACCCAGCAAATCACGCGACCTCGCCCAGGAAGAAGACGGTGATGCGATGAAACGATCCGAGGGTCTCAATGGGAGTTTCATACAGTTTCCCACGACTTGGAAACAACGCCCAAACGTTTCACCGGAATAAAACGATTACCTTTTCTCTCTTGCTTGTTTCATGAAAAAGTATAGATCTATTGATGTGACGTCCTATTAAATGTGCATGAAACACCTCATGAAACTCCGCTGAGAATGGCTTTGCCTTATAGGTAGAACTAAACTAAGGGGGTGTTTAGTTGGGAAAAAAGTTTGAGCTCTGGCACTGTAGCACTTTCGTTTATATTTGACAACTTTTATCCAACTGTAGATTAACTAGACTTAAAAGATTCGTCTCGATATGTATAGACAAACTGTGTAATTAGTTATTTTTTATCTATATTTAATACTTCATACATGCGTTTAAAAATTCGATGTGATGGTGAATATACTAGTAATGAAGTTGGTAGCAGGTTTGTTGTTGCACAGTGTATAGAATTAATGACTTCCGAGTCATGTCATGAGGCAACTATCCCATGCCTGCCCGTACGTGAAAGGGCCACGTGGCCGTGCGGGGGCCACGGGTGCCAACGTGTCAAACTTAGATTTGGCCTAGAGCAGTACTAGCGCGGAGCCTGCAGCTGCATGGTAGTACGTCTTGTTTTCTTTAGAATAAACAAAGTGAACGTCGTGGCCTGGCATGCCTACATCAAGCTAGCAAAGCAGGCGGCGGCGATGACGACGCTGCTCGGGCGGCAGGGCGAGCTCCTGGAGCAACTACGTGAGCTGCTCATCTTGCCTTCGTCGTCTCCGCCGGCTAATAAGCTGGAGTCCGCCGGCGGCGGACCGCTGGCGGGCGTTGCTGGACCTGGACCACCATCACCACCACCACCACCGGCGGCGGTGGCGCCATCGACTATGGCCACCAGGAGACGGCGCCGGCCGCGGGGGCGGAGCAGCAAGAGAGGCCGGGTCGACGACGAGGTGACCAACGTTGCCGTAGAACACCACGGGGAGGACCCTGCCGCCGCCGCCGCGCGGCCTCGTCGTCGTCAGCATTCCTGCGAAAGAAGGTACGCACGCATGTGTACAGGCTGATCAGCTAGGATCTGTCGCTGGTGCTTCGACTCTCTGATCATCGACTGATGGATTGGACGCTGCTGCTGCTGCTGCATCAGGAAGAAGAAGAAGCAACAGAGCGGCACGTCGATGCTTGTGACGTCAGCGCCCGATTTATTCGATGGGTACCAATGGAGGAAGTACGGGCAGAAGCAGATTGAAGGTGCCATGTACCCCAGGTTCGTCCTACGGAGTAGGATCCATCGAGTAAACAAACACTACTAGTTATTTCAAATTCATCTCATTCCCCAATAATCCCCATGCATGCATGCTTTACTAGCTAGTGGTAGCAGAGTAGCTCCTCAAACAGTTGCATGCTCAAGCAAAACATGCAAAACCACGCCCGATTTCTGTGCTTCATCAGTCTGTCTGCCCTTGTTTATATGCAATATGAACACGCTTCAATTTTGACTAATAAATATGTATAAGAAAAATAGGAAATATTATTGTTATGATGTATAGTTAGCATATCATTAGATAAATTACGGAATACATTTTCATAAGAAACTTATTTGAAGATACAAATGTTGCTAATATTTTTTCTACAAACCTAGTTAAACTTAAAAAAATTAACCAAAATTTAACCAGTACAAATAACACTTTTTTTTTGAACAGTCCTAATTCCTGCTTGTTGGCAAAATCAAAATAGAAAAAATGGAGAATTTTTAGAAATACACTCTCTTCAGAGTTGCCCGGGCCTACGTACAAGATGCCATTTCTTTGCTTATTGTTGTATGGAGACCATCCGTAGAAATACTCCCTCGATCTCGCTTGCGAATATATACTAGTACCGAACGGTTTTTATTGACGCTTTGTTTTTTTTTCACCGGTGGCCTGTAAAATATATACAAGCGCCAGTACAAACAATTTGTTGGTCCATATATAGTCTAGAACTATCAAATGAAGATGTATTTCTATAGACGGTTGACTAACTACTACTAGTAGAGGTAAAAGTTTCACTGGAGGAGTTATGTCATTCTTCGCCAATGTAGTCCGTGCTCGAAAAACTAACTCTGACCGTCCCTTCTTTCAAAATGAAAAACCTACCCCATGTTCTCCTCTTCTCTCTCCCGTTTATCATATTCAACTTTGATCCCCATGCCCCTCTTCCTCAAATGCCCTTCAAACCTCATCTCTTTCCCATCCTCTTCCTCTTTCCCTTTCTCTCATGCGTGGGCCGGCGGTGCACATAACTATTGCTAGCAATGCTAACATCAAGGCTTCCTAGTTCTAGATCTGATATATTTACACTGATGGTTGTTACAAGACTTCCCTCAGTGAGATGTATTTGTACTAGTGGTTTTTAAATCGACACTAGTGTATAGATTCTTATTTTAACTAGCCTTGTCTTCAAATATCTGTCAGTCATCATAAACAACTACCGTCAACGATACTTCTTAATGATACAGTGACACTAGCGGCTGTAGCTGCAGTAGTGAGGGAAACCCGTTGCATACAGTCCCTTTCATTTGGGAGCACCCTCGCTACTACTCGCTGCAACCAGTCCAACAATGACTGATTGACTGTCGTGTTGTGATACACGTTGGGTGGGCATTATGTCGTGATTCAAATTGTATTATGTCGATACCGATGGATCGGCACAAATAATCGCCACAGTGTACCTTGCAAAATTCAACCGCATTGTACTGTGTGTTTAGATAACTAACTGATGTGATGTGCTTATACATGCTAATCTCCTAAATTTTCAACAAAATGAACAAAAAAAAAAAAGAGCAATGCTTGCCTACGGTGCATTGGTTTCTTACGTGTATTTGGACGCTGCTGCGTATGTACGTACGTACACATGCAGGAGTTACTACAGGTGCACACGGAGCGCAGAGCAAGGCTGCGACGCCAAACGGACGGTGCAGCGCAACGACGACGACGGCGGAGCCGCCGCCGACGCAGCACCCAAGTACACGGTGGTGCGCGTGGGGCAGCACACCTGCACGGCCAACGACTCCTCGGAGGCGCCGGTCATCCTCGAGACCGCCGCCGCCGCCGTCGTCGTCCCTGCAGCCACCAGGTGCGCGAGCAATAATACTATGGCTCCTACATCGTCATCATCATCAGCTACTGCTGCTGCTGCGTCTTGTTCAAACACCACCGCAGCGACTGAATCTCCGGCGACATCGGACAACACCTTGAGCTTGAGCAACAGTATTGCTAGCAGCGATTATTATTGTTGCGTCGACGACGACTACCCCGAACTGCTCGCCGCCGACTGTGTCCCGGAACTGGCTGCGTCGTCGCCGTCGTCGTCGTTCCCGACGATTGAGGACTTCGCTGGACCCATCCGGTCGCCGGTCCACATCTCCGCCGCGGCGGATGGTTGGACGATTGACCAGCTCCTGCTCCAGCTCGTCAACGAGCCTACTATCTGTCAGCATCTCTGAAGTCTGAACCGGTTTATTTCTCTCGTACTAGTAAGGCTAAGCTTGTACTTCAGTTCCACCGTTTCTAATAAGTATACATGATATTTAGGAAATGCTAATTAGTCTAAATTAACTAATTAGCTTATCCTAAATGTCATTTTTAAAAGTTTCTTCATTGTACTTTCCAATTCTCTTGTTGGTCCTCCTCTTCTTTTTTTTTCCCCGAACACAACACGAACAAATGTATTGCCATTTCATTTGGAGAAAATAAATGTCCACATATCTAAAAGGAAACGAAAATGAAATCTCCTGAACTACGGGCATATGACATTTCCGTCACACACGTCAGATCTTAATAACAAGAAGCAACGATCCCAGCTGAATTCTGGTGTCTTATTCAGGTTGCTGTGGAAATTGAAAACAGACTGTTTGGTCCCAGAGGTTTCTCTGTTCTGCCACAACTGAAATTTGTGTAGCTCCTGGCCTCCTTGTGTATACATTCGATCATTGTGGCACTATGATAAGTGATTATTTTAGGCACCTATTAGTATAATGTAGATTAATGGTGACTTCCTCTTTCTTAATTCCATCTATTTTATTAACTGTTCTTGCTTTTGTAATCTTAAATTTATACAAATATGTCTTGCAATGAAAAATTCTTAGATAAACCCATACAACTGAACAAACATAATCTTGTACATACTCGTACCATTGTATACAACCATCCAAACAAAATCATGTATTATATCATCCATGATAACCAAATAATTAAACTATACCATCTAATAAAGAATTGTCTCATCCCTGCTGCATCCATCTAGTACGAGCTATCCCATTCACTTCCATACACCAAACCAAACGCTACGGCCCGGCTATTCACCAAAAAAAAAAAAAAAACGCTACGGCCCAGCTACTAGATGGGTCAAAGAGGCTGAATGGGTGGAGCCCAGGCCCAGGTAATTATTATCGATTAATGCGATGAGTGGCGCCCCTATGGATCTGCCAGCGGGCCCATCGAATCCATTGATCGATCGGTTTGACCGCAGACGCACACGAGCTGCACGAATTTTTTTTAAATAATATTTTTTTATTGATTAATTGCGAATCTAGTATTTGGAATCGAAAAATTACAAAAATAGCACCCTGTCGGCCGCTGGAAAGCCGATTAGGGACCTGTCGGCCGCTGAGGAGCCGACAGGACCCTATCGGCCGCTCTAGGGCCGACTAGTTCGCCACACCAGCGGGCCGAGCCGAAGTTGACGGGCCTGTCGGGCCGATAGGCCTGTCGGCCCCTCGCGACCCGATAGGGGCCTGTCGGCCGCCGAGGAGCCGACAGGTCCCTATATCTTCCGCGGCCATCTCCTTCCTCCCGGCGCCGCTCCCTCGCGCAAGCTCTCTCTCTCTCACCGCGCCCTCGCCGCCGCCAGGCGCCGTCCCGCCGCTTCGGCCGCCGTCCGCCGCCCCCAGCAGGCAGATCCGGCGGAGGGGCCCCCGCCGCCGCCCTCCACCGTCCCCGCGCGGGCGCGATGCCACGGACGGCTCGCCACCGCCGTCGTCGGTCGCCACCGGTAAGTTTTCTTTTTTTTTCTGTTTTTGTTAGTTTTCTGTTTTTTTACAAATTTGATTACTTTATGTATTTAGTTTAGATAAAATTAGGTATTTAGATTTAATTAGATTTAGTTAGATTTAGGGTTAGGGTTAGGGTTAGTTTAGAGAAAGTTGTAACGTGCATCGCATGCGTGACATGACTACACTTTGGTTTGTGTAGGGACACTTCCTTCTGCCAGCGAGTACACAGAGGGGGCTAGCAGCTTCGGGAGTTTTGACATAGACGGTACTCCGCCTAGGCGTCCAGATGAGGCCGGCCCCTCATAGCTTTTTGGTGCACCGCTGCCGACCCAGCCAACGCAGCCGTCTCAGCCTGTAGACCCGACCCCGCCACCACGCTAGCGTCGCCCTCCACAGCAGTTCACTTTTCCTACTGAGCAGATTCGTCGCCAGGGCCCTAAGCGTGGGCGTCGTGCAGATTGAGGACTTATGCACGTATGATCACAAGTTTCCATGAATGTTACGTACTGATGCATTAGTATTCTGTCCAATCGTATTTGTGCTTTCCATTTCATTAAATGGAGGCAACGCTTCAGTACGCTCGAATTACGGACATTTCTTCTCTTCTCGAACTTATTACGAAACGATACGAACAAGTACAACACATGAAACGGCATGTGTGGACCTTAACATGCCTTTGCAAATTAAAACATAAAACGAATACACGAAATGACATGTGAGAATCCGAACAAAATAAGGGTTCAGAGTCTCTGCACTACACCTAACATGCCTTAGGTAATTGAAACATGCATCACACATATAGATGGACAATCGGACAGCCTACTAGTAGTGCTGCCACATATTGAGCTGAGTGGCACCTTCCCCATAGTAACCGCCCATTGGCGGAGGTGGTGGCGGTGGTGATTTCGGCGGAGTACCACTATTCTTGTGATGAGGGCAGCGGCAATACGGGTCTATGCATTTTGGCTCCTGCGATGTGGCTTCACTGTTACCTTGTTCCTCATCTTCCTCCTTGTTGTGGCTCGAGCTGTAGCTTAGGCCGAGCGAGCCGATGCGGTCCTGCAGTTACCAGATGTACTCCAAATACGGGGTAATAGGTAGCGGGTCCACCCACTTAGTGAACCCACAATTGTCTTCTGCCCACGAGGTCTGCGATGAATAGATTTGTTAACGTTTGTTTATGTTGCGAAATACATTACTGAAAAGGGACAATAAAACACTACATATGCATAGGGACACTTGAAGAATCGCCGGCCCCCGTGTATCCCGCCCTCGGTGTACATCTGCACAAGGCAGTCCTCGCCATGCCTGCACTTCGGCCACACTTCTTTATCCTTCTTCACGTACTCCCTCAGAGGTCTTTGTGGACCATAATCACTCTTGCTCTCTTCTGGAAACCTGTCGATGGGATTCGTCGAACCCATCGGGACCAAAACTACTCCCATCATCCCACATTATTGGCGGGTCCTTGCTCTTCACCGTGCCCTTGAGCTTCCCAACCCCAAACCCCCATTTCTTTGGTCTAGACATCTTGTATTGCTGGTGATGTTCCCCAGCACTGTCCCATATTTATAGAGGCAGCCAAGGGGTGACATTGCGTTTGAATAGAACTGAATTAATGCAGGGTTAATTGAACACAACACTTTGAAGTACTCTGAAAAGGCTACATTCTCCGTCAGTCAAAGTCACTGAAAATGCTACTCACTGTGCAGTCGCAATCACTGAAGACGCCATGAATTGAATTGACAACTCGCTGAAAAGGCTATGCACTAAAAAGCTTATTTGCAAGCCCTCTAAATCACTGAACAGTCTAGATTCTCGGTCTGCCAAAGTCATCTGAAAAGGCTACGCACTGTGCAGTCACAAGCACTGAAAAGGCTATGCACTGAAAAGCCTATTCGCAAGCCCTCTGAATCACTGAAAAGTCTTGATTCTCGGTCTGCCAAAGTCACTGAAAAGGCTACGCACTATGCAGTCGCAAGCACTGAAAAGGCTATGCACTAAAAAGCTTATTCGCAAGCCCTCTGAATCACTGAACAGTCTAGATTCTCGGTCTGCCAAAGTCACTGAAAAGGCTACGCACTATGCAGTCACAAGCACTGAAAAGGCTATGCACTGAAAAGCCTATTCGCAAGCCCTCTGAATCACTGAAAAGTCTTGATTCTCGGTCTGCCAAAGTCACTGAAAAGGCTACGCACTATGCAGTCGCAAGCACTGAAAAAGCTATGCACTAAAAAGCCTATTCGCAAGCCCTTTGAATCACTGAAATGTCTAGATTCTCGGTCTGCCAAAGTCACTGAAAAGGCTACGCACTGTGCAGTCGCAAGCACTGAAAAGGCTATGCACTAAAAAGCCTATTCGCAAGCCCTCTGAATCACTGAAAAGTCTAGATTCTCGGTCTGCCAAAGTCACTGAAAAGGCTACGCACTATGCAGTCGCAAGCACTGAAAAGGCTATGCATTGAAAAGCCTATTCGCAAGCCCTCTGAATCACTGAAAAGGCTAGTCGCTGTTAATTCCGACTGGTTAAACAGGCTCTTGATTTGCCAATACACTAAAAAGGCTACTCGCTGTGTACTCTGAGGTGAGCAACAGGCTACTCGCAATTATTTGTGTAAAGCCTATAAAGGACTAAGTCGGAAAAGGCTGGGGTCTATGAAATTACTCCTTCACTTCATGCCTGCCCTATTTAAAGACATCCAACGAATTAGCATACCACACATTTTCTTTTCCAAACCCTTGTCATTCAACTACAATGTCATCATGGACATCTGACCTAACTCCGCTACCGTCGTGGCGTGAGCGGCCAAAGTGTCGTTGTGGGTTTGTCACTAGGTTGTGCGTGTGGATGGAGTTGGATCGACACTATAGGTGTAGGTACTTCGGGTGCCTAGATCTGGATGACAACTTCATGGTACTATCAACAACTTGTTCTTTCGTTTCTCGTAAACTATACACAATTTGATCATTTACATCCACACATGTAACCTTACAAGTAGATCCAATTGGTGGATCGGGAGATGCCCGCATGGCCACAGAGGCGTCCGAAGGAGCTTGAAGACAAAACTCAATATCTTCTGAGAATGAATGAGGCTCGTGAGGTTGACCGCAAAATCAGGGAGGAACAAAGAGCGACGGATCAGGGCAGATCAGATCCTGTCTCAAAGCTAAGGCAGGAAGATCTTGCCACGAGGAGGGAGGAGTTAAGCTTGCGTGAAGCAATCATCAAGCGTAAAGAGGAAGAGCTTAAAGCGCGAGAGGCAGTACTCAAGAACAAGAGGGATGCAGCGGAACCGTCTTCACGGCGCGACAACAAGGGCAAACAACCACGTTGCACTCAGTAGAACAATGTAATAGACCCAGCAAGTTAAATTCCCTAAGGCATGTTTACAATAGTCTGTGGGCTCTTACCAAAGTCACACACATATGCCATTGCAAACCACATATGCCACGCACTGCTCATTTCATGTATCGCTGGGTTACTCTTTTAAATTGAACTTGTGTTGTTTTAATTCTATTTTTCGTAGTTTGCAACACACTTCATTTATAGAATAGTCTAGCAAGCCGCGAGTAAGTTTAAGTTTTCGGATTGAACCGTATAACGAATATGAAAAAAACGTGAAAATGAACATCAAAATGAAAAATGACATGGTAGTAGTGGCCTGTCGGCTTCCGGTGAGCCGACAGGCCTATCGGCTGCCCGAATCCCGACTGGGCCTATCGGCCCTCCAGAAGCCGACAGGACTCCTGTCGGCGCCGACAGCCGCTGCCGACGCTTGTCGGCTGCGCGGCAGCTGACACGTAAGCCTGTCGGCTGCTGGAGTGCCGACAGGTCCCCTATCGGCTACTGGATGGCCGACATGATGCTATTTTTATAATTTTTCGATTCCAAATACTAGATTCGTAATTAATCAATAAAAAAATATTATTTTAAAAAAAATTCCGAGCTGCACGAGTTGCCCTCATGACGTCACCACAGTGACGTTACTCCGCCCGTTGCCTTTGCAGCTTACCATGCCATAACCAATTGCTATCACTTGCAACCTAACTGATGCAGATTTCATATCTATTTATATATTTTACCCCCTGTTGGAAAGATACTTATCTGTTTGAAACCCAAGAATTTTATAGGGACTATACATGAATTTTATAGAAAATAGAAAAAAAAACTCTCATTCCAAAGAGGACCTCAGGGACTGTTTGGATACTAGAACTAGCTCTAGAGTATCCAAATAGGAGAGCTAATAGGTGAACTAATTTTTTAGTTAAGTTTTCAACTAATTGTTGGCCAGCTAATTTGAGTTCCAGGGCCGTGAGGCGCGGTGGCTGGAGGGGCAGGCGGCGGCTGCCAGAGCAACTGCAGAAGGCTCAATGATGTCATCGCCGCGGCAAGGTACTTTTTTACATGACGGGGTGGACTTCGTGGAGAAGGTAGCGGCCGCGGTGGTACTGGTGGGTAGGATGGGCGAACAGGGAGGGAGGGCAAGTGGTGGCGTCAATGGCGAAGGGCTTGATGCCACTGTTCCCCCCCTTTGTCTCTCTTGTTTTTTCTCGAAGGGCTGAGACGGGACGGGCAAAAGAGGCAGCGGGCATGGTGGCAACGCCCACGTGGCGGTCATCTGCTGCGGTGCTACATGAATGGGCAGACAGGATCAACAAACAGTAGATGAACAGGAATATATGAGGGGGGACGGGTGGGTGCTGTGTAACTACAATAACTTTCAAGGGCCGAGATGGGACACAGCAGGAGAGGCAGCGAGCGGGGTGGCGAAGCCCACGTGGCGGTCATCTGCTGCGGTGCGACGTGAATGGGTGGACAGGATCAACAGACTGTAGATGAACAGGAATATGTGAGGGGGAGATGGGTGTGTACTGTGTAACTACAATAATTTTCACCAGGAATAATGATCTTTATAGGATTTGTGACCAAGTATAGGCTGCTATCATCTTGTCTTATGATCTACAAATCTTATATAGAATATTTTGGTTAATATCTAAATGATCTCAAATGAAAAAAATAAGTACAAAGATTTAGATTTTATTGAGCACTACAATTTTGATATACAATGTTTTTCTATTCGATATCGTTTGAAAAATTCAAAAGTTGAATTCCAAAATTGAAGGACTTAACATGTATTTTTTTCCTCAAAATAATCTATGTTAAAAGTGGTAAATTACAAAGTTTTAGATCCCATTGAGTTCTACAGTTTTAGTATAAGTTTTGTCTGCATTCACATTCATTTGGGAAATATGGATTTTTTATTTCATAACTATTTCTATGGTCAGTTGCTATAAAAACCATCACTACAGGAAAACGGCTGTTTGCCGAGTGTCACATGGTTTGCCGTGAGTTTTCTTTCGGGCACTCGGCAAAGAGACTCTTTGCCGAGTGCCAAATCAAAAACACTCGGTAAAAAAAAAACTCAGGAAAGAGACCTATTTGCCGAATGTCAAAAAAAAAACACTCAGCAAAGAGGTCTTTGCCGAGTGTTTTTTTTTTACACTCGGCAAAGAAATTTTCCAAAACACATTTTGAAGCATTAAATGATTTATAATGAAAAAGTTTTCAACTACAAAGTTGTTTAACTCATCAAAATATACAACTTTTATTCTTGTCATTTCTTCATATGACAAAGTGAAAGTAAATTTGTTCACAAATCTTATCTGTCTCTCTCTAGTTTATGAAATTATAATAGAGAGATAAGATTTGTAAACAATGTTATGACCAAAGTATTGGATGAACAAATGACCAAAATAAAAGTTGTAGATCTTGAAAAGTTATATAACTTTACAGTTGAACACTTTTTAATTTGAATTAATTTGAATTATATAATCAGCAAAAACTGCATTTGAATTTTCAAAAATTTAAAATTGAAATTTTGTAAACGACCTTAGATGGATAAACGGCCAAAACAAAAGTGGTAGATATCGAAAAAGTTATGAAACTTTGAAATTATCTTGTCATCGAAAAGTCCGTTGGAAAAATGACTTTTTACTTATTTTTCACTTTGCCGAGTGTTTCTCTTTAACACTCGGCAAAGACGCCATGTCATCGATCGACCACTCACAAACGGTGCTCTCCCATTGATCCATTTCCTTGGACCCGGATCTCCCTCTCCCTGCCCCCCATCGGATAAGGCCGAGGGCCCCTCTCTCTCCCTCCCGCACTCCCTCCCTCTCCGCCGGCCTCCTGCCTCCCTCCACTCTCTCCCTCGCCGGCGCAGGCAACGGCCACAGCGGTGGGGCGGGCAACGGCGCGTGCGGTGGCACAGCGTGCGCAAGGCGGACGGCGCGCGGTGGCGGCGGAGCAGCGCGCGCGACGTGGCGCCCGTCCTCTCCGATCCGTGCGGCGGCGCTCTCCTCTCTGACCCACGCGGCAGCGCTCTCCTCCCCCACCGGCCCACGTGGCGGCGCTCTCATCCCCCACCGGCCCGCGCGGCGGCGCTCTCCTCCTCCACCGTGGCAGCCGGATCGCGCTGCACGTGGAGCTCGCGGTGGCCCTGGCGAGCGAGCCGCGGCTGCGGAAGGCCGTGTTTTTTTTTTTTTGCCGAGTGCCATTTTATTTTTTTTATATTTTTCTAAAATTTGTTTGCCGAGTGTTATTTTAGCACACGGCAAATAGTTTGCCGAGTGTTCAACAAATAGCACTCGGCAAAGTCCGTTTGCCGTCAGTCTAGTTGGCGAGTAAGGTATACCGAGTGTAACACTCGGCAAAGGATTTACCGAGTGTTTCTTGGGTTTTCCCGAGTGCTTCGAGCACACCGCATATAACCTGTGTCCAGTAGTGCATCTATAAAAAAAAAATATAATTTTTAGGTGCAGTTGTTTAATGTCACTGCCTCTGGAAGTAGGTAGACTTTTAAGGGTGGTTACATTGAACCAACCGCACCTAAAACTTTATTTCTAGGGGCAGTCTGTTACTTACATTATGATGGGATAATATTATACTGGTTGACTAAGTCAAACTGCCTCTTAAATTAAAATTAAAATCCGTTTGTAAAATTATGTATGTACTTCCTCCATATCGAAAAAAGATGACGTTTAGGATAACGACACGGTCTCCAACGCATGACTTTGACTTCATATTTCTGTAAAAATATTTATTGAAAAGTGATATATGTATACTTTTATGAAAATATATTTGAAGACAAATCTATTTATATAGTTTTCATATTTTTTAAACTTAATAATTTAAAAGTTATTTATGATTTATATTCCCAATGTTTGACCAAGACCTTTTCCAAAACGTTATCTTTTTTCGATCCGGAGGGAGTATGTAGTAGCTAGTGATGTCTAGCTAACAATTAGTTATTCCAGTTTGAATCTAAATCGTCAGCTATAATTATTAACTGTTAACTCTGGGCAGAAAAAAAAGAACTTTATAAAATGAATGAATGAATAATAATGACCAAAGCGCAACATTCTCTACTTTTAGTTAAGATAAGAATGCTGGCCCAGCAACACGGTTATGGTGACTGCCAGCTCTAAAGACGTAGTAAAGCTGTAAAAAGTGAGCACTACCTGTTAGGTTATTGTTAACTAGGAGTCTTGTAGTATTAATTCCGTCGTCCGCTGCATCTGTAGCAACCCAATGCAAGCAATGTCCCAGTTAAGAACCAAGTCGTCCTCTCTTCCCAAATCTTTAGCTCCTTGTTGCTTGCATACCTGCAGCTTTCTGGCGAGCCCTAAGAAACAATGGGGCCACTGTCTCCATGGCCGCCGTCTCCTCCGTACTCGTGCTCCTTGGCCGTGCGGTGACGGCAATGCTAATGGCCGTGTCGTTGGCATGGGTTTGCATGTACCCGCTTCAGCGTATACTGGTGGAACTGCGCCGCCGCTCGGGGCAACGGTGGCTCGTCGACAATGCTGCAATGCAGGTGGCCTACTATTCTCCCCCTATTCTCGCGTTTTACGCTGCCTGCTGTGTGCTTCACCTCCCACATTGATGAGTCTACCCCTATCCTCAAGGGCCTCGCCCTCACCATGCGTTTTACGCACCCTATCTTTGTCATCTCGTTTCGATCGGATGGCGCCTTACCAACATGAGAGCCTATTCTCTCCGTGATGGCCCACGCGATCGCTGGCATTTTGTCCAGTGGTTGGTCTTCCTTGGTTGCATATAGAGTGGAAATGGTCTCGGACTTGGAGAGGGGACCAAAGCCTAATGAAGCTACTTGACAACATGGTTCCACATACATGAAGCGGGATTCCATGCATGTCGTCAACCTTATTACCCTTTTTGACGGCCGTGATGCGAACAATCTGCAGCTGGATTGTTGCTGATATCCATTTGTGCAGAAGAAAAATGGGGAATGGATTAGTATCAAAGATTTGTTCCAGTGCCATAACCTGTCAAACGTGGAACAGGACATTTGCCTCTCCTACAGCTTGTCCCGGCTTTTGGCAAGGCGCCACTATGGGTTTCATTGCGCAGAATTAAGGAGATGTGAAGGTGCGCCGTTTTGCGCTGGCCGACCTGGGAAGAAGAGATGGCGACAAGAGGGCATTCAGAATTGTTGAGCTACAGCTGGCTTTCCTTCACGATTACTTCTTCACCTTGTGGCCTTTCTTCCCGAGTTTCTTCCGGAGCATAGCCCGACCACCAAAGAAGTGTTCCAAAATGTCATGTGGGAGGCAAAGTGCGCACTAGGAACAATGCAAATGAATGAGAAGGAGAAGCACACCAAGATCCGAGATCTCCCTCTACCACCCCGGCGTGAGCAGACAACCTTTCACAAGGGTGTCGAGTTGGGATGCCAACTGGATAAGCTTGATGACATTCGCCTGCAGTGGAAGGTCATGGCAGATTTCTGGGCGGAGACAATCCTGTACATCGCACCGTCTGACAACGTAGAGGCACACATTGAGCTCCTGGCCAAAGGCGGGAGTTTGTGACGCACCTCTGGGCCTTGCTCTCCAACGCCGACATCTTGAAGCGGGGAACAGGGGAATCGCATCCAGCTGATGCCACTGCCAGAGAGTAAGCAATGTGTGGTGTGTGTTACAGGGGCTGCGAGCTGCTGCATCCTGCTTATTGCTCTGGTTCTGGTGTAGTGTCATGTCCTAAACTAGCTAGGTTCATGGGATTTATATATTTGCTTATTTTGTAGAGGTGCCCCTTTTAATTTAGCATGTGTTTTTAAGGTTGGATGGTATGTATTGTACTTTTTAAAGTTATGTGTGCTTTGTATTTGTGAGTTCTATCAATGGGCCCAACATTATATATAGATTGTGATATTTTATCAATTATCATGACCTAGTGTCTTGCGTCCTTAATCGGTTGGTGTCCGCTGTACAAACAACATGAGTGGGAAAACCCGGCTTGAAGCCCAAAGTTTGTCTTGCTGTGAGACTCTGGTTATCCCGTAGAAAGTAAAAACTCGGCCTTTCATTTTAAAAGTCTATAAAAAATTAACTAACTAATGAACCATACCAAAAAAAAATTTGAAAAAAGCAAAAGAAATACCTTGGATTACCGGCAGATGGCATCCGCCACGTGCATAAAAGATATGAAGCAAACACTAATATACAAAAGCTTTGTACTGGCGGTTGGAAACGCATTTCTACAGGCGTTTCTCCCAACCGCCAACGGGAAAGGCCAGTAGAAATCAGATTTCTAAACGAATCGCCAGTAGAAAACTGATTTCTAAAGGAACCGCCTGTAGAAACACGTTTTCCACATACGGTTCACATAACTAACCGTCTGTATTTAGTTTTCCCGCCTTTTTTCAAAACAGGTTGTGCACTGTTTTTTAATATTATAATACGATATAATATTGAATATATTAGGTCCTATTATACAGTCATTATCAATACATATATATACAAACATGCAATTAATTAATTAATTATATGTACAAACATATTTAATATATACTTCTAAGTTTTTACATCACATGCGATATCGAGATATATATAAAAAACACATGCATCGATCAGTGTTTTTACATTGTTCGTGACCTAGCTAGTAATCTTCACGCTGAAGATTTAGGCTGGCAATATCTGTTAGCGCTCTATACTTGGGCTGTGCTAAGGCGCCGGTAGGATCGTGATAGTTGCCGTCGAATGATATGATTTGTTTCAACATGAAATTACACATGTCCTCGACGATGCCCAGCAAAGTTTGTTCTGACATGTTATTTGTCCTTTCTATCTTACATCCCTGTCCCTGTATAAACATCAAATTTTTTAACTTAATTATTACACATTAATTTGAATTTTAATGACATATTATTGCTTGTGCATTAATTACCTTAGGGTTGTTGACGTATCGCCCGTTGACTCTCATGAACTCGCACACGTAATATCCACAGTGGACCGATCCAGATGGTTGTTTATGGCACTATATATAAAAGACAAATAATTAAGTTGCCAACTTCATATATTGTCATATATGTGTCATGTGTATAGCATATATAATAAGGTATACATACCGGGTAATCATAAATTATATTCATTGGAGGAATATTCCCCAACGACTTTTCTTTCCCTTTCCCTTTTCTAGTTTGGACCACCGCCAAGCCCTATATATAACAACTCGAATTAATCATCATCAAATTAATTAATCTCTCAAGCTGATCACACATCGACAAAAGTATATATATGCATGCATACACGAAAACTTGGCTTACCGCTCTATAAGAACCATGACAGTTGCATATTTTGAGGGCAAGTAGTTTGCGGAGTCAAAGACCACCACCCGTCCATCCCTTGGATAAATATAAAAGCAGATCCAGTGGTCCCTGCACGAATCAAATTTATGAATCCATATTAATGATGTTGTAATATACACAATTAAGCTCACACACACAGTATATATATTATACTTACCCAAAGTGGTACGGGGCTATTATGACTTGTCTGTTCCTCCACTGCTTCAGCGCGTTCCCAATATAAATGGCATATTTGACTTCAAGGTCCTTACGCATCTCCACTATTTTCAAGGAAGATTCTTCCTCATTCAAGCCCTTTAGTTTATTATGTTCCATCCCGATCCTTAATGTATGCTGCTCCTCGTATAGTTTCATTGGAGAAAGATACCCAATCAACTTGCTTTCGTCTCTTTCCCCACGATTCTCCTGCTCATCATATTGCATTCTGCAAGAGGATCATTTTTTTGAATGTCAGAGATCCTCATCAAACTTGTTCACACAACACAATAAATTCATGATAACGACACACAAGCATATACTTACAATGCAAACAATGTGACGGTCTGTACGTCAAGTCTTTTGAGGTTCATCATTAACCAGATGTCCTCGAAGCTGAGATAGGCCATACCCTGGGTACAAAGAAAAGCCCCATATGGTATACTTACAGTTATCGAGTCGAGGCCAGCGTGAGAAGCTCTCATGTACCAGTCGTGCATCATTTTTATACCAGCTGGGATGCTTGTTAGTCGCTTCCAACTGAGAAGAGGCTTGGTAAACACATATTCTTCTGGGACATCTTCATAATCCTTCTTCATTGGCTTTCTGATCTGTATGACTTCCTCTTTTGCTGCCTTCTCGTTGCTCAGCCAAGTCAATGACACGTGTCATGCGAGACTTTCCAATTCCTTTCATAAACAGAGCCGTGCCAGCAAAATTCTTCTTCGGCTCATGTGGGGAAACCAATTTGGGTATCGGGAATTTTCTCTTCTTAGGCGGCGACGGAGCTGGCGGGGTCGTAAGCAACTGTTCGGATTCTTTGGCTGGTGGGGAAGAGTGAGGCCGCGGTGGTGGAGGGGTTTGTTGCTTAGGTGATGGTGGGTCAGGAAGACAAGGTGATGGTGGGTCAGGAAGACGAGGTGATGGTGGGTCAGGATGACGAGGTGATGATGGGTCAGGTTGTGATGATTCGGCATGTGTAGACTCCTGAGTTAGTGGCTGCTCCTGAGTCAACTGGACGTCTCGTCGAGGCCACAGGATGAAATTTTTGACAGCCTGACCGAGTTTCTCAATATCCTCTGGGCCTGTGATGTCTAGCATGTCGTCCTCATATCCTTGGACGACCATCGAGACTTCTACGTTGCAGTAGTCATCTGGAATGTCGCTGTTATGGTACCTGCGTCCTGGGATAGCAAAGCCACTGGCCACTTCCCTTGTACGATTATTATTGAAACCGTACCTTATGACTAGGGAACAAGGTGTTGGCCCTGTGATGTCATCAACTGGATAGCGAACCTTGTTGGCCGTAGACGCGACACTGCTTTTAATCGGTGGACTCGCTAACTGTTGATCAGTTGCTGGTACAATCTGCATCTGGGACGGAGCTTGAGTGGTCGTCATCTGTTGATTAGACACCACGCTCACCAGTTGCTGCACCAAGTCAGGATCAGGGTTAGCTCGCATTGCAGACATCATCTCTTTGAAGTCCTTCTTGGCCTCTTGCTCAAAGTAACTCATCATCTCTTCCTTGTATCTATCACGTTTCTTGTACATGTCCTCCCACTCCTGACCAAATCCTTCTTTCTATCCCTTCCTGGATGAGATCCCTCGTACACGTCCAGGATGCTCGGGGTTATCCCAGAGCAACAGTCAGGACGTCCTTCTCCCTTTGTGGCCTGAATGATCCTTCCTTTTCCTTAGCTGCCACCGCATAGATGTTCTTCGCAGCTTCTTCCACCAATGGATCATGAAAGGACGCGCCTATATCTGTTATTTCTCTAGGTTTTCGAGCACGAAGCCAATTCGCGCTCCTTTTGCCAATTTGCTCAGACAGCACAGGCAACCCCGCTGCCTTCCTTTCAGCCTCTTCTCTTCTCCATTTCTCTAGCTGACGGTCATATCCACCTGAGCCAAGGTGGTGCTGGTATACGTTCTTCTTTGCTTGTTCTGAAGCGGCTTGGCTCATAGCTAGGAATTCCGGCCGATTCTTCTGCTCTTGAAAAAACAGCCCACTGACCTGCCGTGATCTTGTACTTCGTTGTCGGGTCCAACCCGAGCTTCAGGTATTTTACATTGAGCTCATGCCTCCAGCCTCGGAACGAGATCGCAATCTGCTTCATGGCATATGCCCTAACGAGGTTTTCTGAACCCTGAGGAAAAAGAAACCTCGTGCAAAGCTTATTCCACATGGCCGTCTTTGTATCAGCTGGCACATCCTTCCAATTAGATATTGTGTAATCTAGCATATCTCTAACTAAGAAACCAACTGCGTTCCGAAACTTAGCTGGCACTGGTTGAGGAGCTACAGGTTGTCCTTTGGCATTGACTTCTGTAACCCGATATGTTTTGTCCGGCCACTTTGTTCGCTCCCCTGTCACCTCTTGCTAGATCACTCTGCTTCCTTTTCCTTGAACCAGTCTCGGTGGTCGTCTCGGTTGGTTCTGGTGCGGCGTCTCCGGGTGTCACTATATCTTCTTCAGCAATTTGGCGGAATTGAGACATCACCTCCTATATCATAGATGTAAGGTGTAAAATAATAAGCACAAGAAATCATGTATGGTAAGTTAATCATGTGTAATGTAAACACATGAAATCATGGATGTGTTTACCTCGTCATTTGCCGGATCGTAATTTGGGTCACGCTGCATTTCATGGTGAGCCACCCTATCGATGCTAGGGCACGGATCGCTAGGGGTGTGGTATCCTTCGTCTTCCGAAGTAGAGCCACTCTTGTCGTTGTGGGAGGGTCGTGCTTGTCCTTGGTCATCATTATGGGACGACCCTTGTCCTTAGTTCATTGGAGAACTCATGGCGATGTTTCTAGCATATACAAAGGCAATAAATTACAATGCAAAAAGAAATAATCATTTATAATATGTATATGTATATGTACCCTAACTAAAAACCCTAACTAAAAAACCTAACTAAAAACCTAACTAAAAAACCTAACTAAATAACCTAACTCAAAGAACCTAACTATAACTAACTAAAACCCCTAACTAAAAACCCTAACTAAAAAAACCTAACTAAAAACCCTAACTAAAAAAAACCTAACTAAAAAACCTAAATAAAAACCTAACTAAATAACCTAACTCAAAGAGCCTAATTAACTATAATTAAATAAAAACGCTAACTCAAAAAACCTAACTAAAAAAAACCTAACTAAAAACCTAACTAAAAAACCTAACTAATCTAACTAATTAACTAAACCTAACTATAATTAACTAAAAACCCTAACTAAAAACCCTAACTAAAAAAACCTAACTAAAAAACCTAACTAAACCTAACTAATCTAACTAATTAACTAAACCTAATAACTAATCTAACTAATTAACTAAACCTAACTAATCTAACTAATTAACTAAACCTAATAACTAATCTAACTAATAAAACTAAAAACTAATTTAAAAAAAATAAAACCACAAACGAGCCCTAACAGGCCGGCCCAATAGCAGCGGCCGGCCTGCTAAGGCCCACAGCCGCCACGCCGCGCGCCACCACCACCGCACCGCCGCGCGCGCCACCACCGCCGCACCGCCAGCCCGCCACCGCCGCCACAGCCGCGTGCCGCCACCGCGCGTGAGAGGGAGAGGGATGTAAGAGAGAGAAGCAGAGAGAGAGAGAGAGAGCGACCTACCAGGCCTCGGCGGCGGCGGACGCGGTAGGCCTCGGCGGCGGCGGGCGCGGCAGACAGCGGCGGCGCGCTCGGTGGAAAATTTCGGCAGCCTGACGGCGTACCAGAGAGAAGAAAGGCGCCTCCGTGACTTAGAAAATTCCAGGGTCCCGCGTAGTGAATATAAATGGGAACCATTTGTGCAGGCGGTTTTCTTAAGGAACCGCCTGCACACGCTATTAGTGCAGGCGATTGATATAGTAAACCGCCTGCACAAATCGTGTTTGTGCAGGCGGTTGACTTAGAGAACCGCCTGCACAAATGATTTCTTCAGGCGGTTCTCTAAGACAACTGCCTACAGAAATAATTTTTTATTTTTACCAGTAATCTTATTCTATTTTGCACATAATAATATAAATATGTTCCTATATGTTATTCTGGACTAGTTATGCTATATTTAAATCATGCAATGGTTAGTTTTGGATTAACCAATTATTAATTATTCATATTTTGGGTTTGGTAGCTTCAAAAGTAGTGGTTATTTTTTTGTTTGTTTTGTAATTAGGTTATCTGCATTATATATAAATAATATGTATTATTTTATGTATTTTTTTATTGGTTTTGCAAACTTCTTAGGGTTAACCTATGGTTTACCTAGGGTTAAGCTAGGGTTTAGCTATGGTTAATATAGGGTTTACGTAGGGTTAAGATAAGATAGCGTCGATTGACATATTATCACACATGATGATAGGGAAGGTAATATTTACGTTCAAATGGATTACAAGACTCATAAATGGTACAAGACACATGATCCTAGCTAGCTAGCTATCCTACTACTGTTCTTCCTTCTCCATCGTGGCGCACCCATGGCAATGCAGTTGATGGGATGTTTCGCTCAACATTCTTTATCTTGATTGGATGGTCTTTAAAGACACTTATTTCGTCGAATTGGTTAAAATCCTCCAGATCAGTTACATCGTCAACTCCTATGGCTTGTTGTTTTCCAGGAAAAACAACATGTTTCGGCTTGTCGATGCTTTTCTTCTCATTCTTGGAAAGGACCTGTTCAAGCATAGATGACCTGTGCAGCACGGTTAGTAAGAATCCATGGGTCATCTTTGTAACCTACTTTACTTAGATCAAGAACTCTGAGCCCATAGTTATCCACTGTGACATGATTGTCTTCAACCCATTGGCATCGAAACACGGGGACCTGGAATGTACCATAATCTAGTTCCCATACGTCCTCAATGAAGCCAAATTAAGTAGTGATTTCACCAGTTCCATCATCTAAGGCCTCGCACCGAACACCTACTGTTTTGTGACATACTATTTTGGTCCTTGGATTTGGTACAAAACGTGAAGCCACTAATGTCATAGGTTTGCCATGTCATGACCTGGCGTGATGGTCCCGATGCCAACTTCTTGATGGTTTTTTCCTCAATTGTTTCCCCATTTGGAATGTTCTTCTCACTTAGCCATGTAGTAAACCGCTGCTTGTGTTCTTTCATTACCCAATCATTAGTGCATCTAGGATTGTGTTTTCGAAGCTCATTAATGTGTTGCTCGATGAAAGGGTCAATTAATGATAGCTGTTGTAGAATGCTGTGGTGTGCCTCAAGGACTATTTTGTAATCTGAAGGGATGAATGATTTCCGTCCCATCCTCCCGCGTCCATGCAGCCTACCCTCATGTCATGTGGGAGGCAATCCTATTGCAATCTGGTCTTTTAGGACATTATTGCAGAAAGAACCTCCGGACTCTATGGCCTCTTCGGTCAATTACCCCTCTATCATGGATGCCTCAGGACGAGCATGAGTTGAAACATAGCCATTCAATATTGACATGAAACGCTCATATGTCCACATTTCATGCAAATACATGGGGCCCAATGCTTCTATTTGTCCCACTAAGTGCACCATGAGGTGTACCATTATATCGAAAAAAGATGGGGGGAAACACATCTCAAGCTGTGACAATGTCTCCACTACGAATTCTTGTAGAGAAGGCAACTCATCGCGGTCAATTACCTTCTATGAGATCTTATTGAAGAAGTAGCACAACCTTGTGATTGCCATCTTTAAGAACACTGGCTTTATAGCCCTGATGGCAAGAGGGAGGAAGGTAGTCAACATGACATGACAATCATGTGAGTTGTAGTTGGTGAGTGTAAGGTCTTTCATTGACACAATACTCCTTAAGTTGGAGCAGAATCCAGATGGAACTTTCAAATTCTTCCATCACACACATATCGCATGCTGCTCATCTTTATTGAGGTTGTAGCTTGCTGCTGAGAGGTGGTACTTCCCATTTCAAGAGGAATAGGGTGAAGTTCCTTTTTTATGCCTAAGTTTACCATGTCTAGACGTGATTTCGGTCCTTCCTTCGTCTTGCTCTTCATGTCTAGCAAGATGCTAACTATGCTCTCAAACACATTCTTCTAAACTTGCATGCCATCGATCGCATGTCGTATGTCCAACTCTTTCCAATATGGCAAATACTTGAAGAAAACTGACATCTTCTTAAATGTAGCCCCTGGAGTTGGCTTGACATGCTTTCTGGCCTTTCCTTCTTTTGTCTTCTTCCCGAAAGCAAACTTGATGTTTTTGACAATTTCAAAAACTCTTTGACCTTTGCTGTTACCTGATTGAGCAGTAGAAAAGTTAGCTATATGGTTGGATATGTTCAACATTATCACCGACCAATGAGCAAAAGATTACCTGATGGAGCAGTAGAATGTAGTTCATCCATATTGTCGAAGTACTTATCCATCTTACGCAAGCGGAACTTGTGTCCTTTCGGTAAGAAACGTCTGTGCCTCATGTAAACTAGCTTGTTTGATTCATCTAGGCATACACAAGCTGTTTCATCTATGCATATTACACAACTAACCTTCCCCTTGAACTGTCCTGATAGCACGAATAGAGCAGGGTAGTCATTGATGGTAACAAATATAATTGCTTTCAGTGTGAATGTCTCTTTGCGGTACTCGTCCAACACTTTGACACCTTCTTCCCATAATTTTTTCATGTCCTCCATTAAGGGCTCCAAAAAGACATCCATGTCAACTCCAGGTTGTGTAGGTCCAGAAATAAGAAGTGTTAGCAAAAGATATTTTCGCTTCTGTATCAACCAAGGAGGAAGGTTGTATATGGTGAGGATCACCGGCCATGTGCTGTGCTTGCTGCTCCTCTCGGCAAATGAATTCATTCCATCCGTACTCAGAGCGAACCTAATATTTCTTGGCTCATTAGCAAAATCTGGGTGATTTGCATTGAAATCTTGCCATTGCTTGCCATCAGCTGGATGTCATAGCTTTCCATCGTCCTTGTGCTCCTCAGAAGCATGCCAACCCATAAGCTTGGCATCGTCAGGGTTTGCAAACAAACACCTCAATCGATCAACCACGGGAAGGTACCACATCACCAGAGCCAGAATCTTTTTCTGCACATAGTAGTCTACTTCCCCTTTTTCTTTCTTTGTGGGTTTTGAACTCTGTTGAGTTTTCTTTTTCCTCTTACCTGCAGTAGACATAGAGGCTACGTTCTCTTCCTCTCGATAGTCTTTGTTCATCTTGTACCTACTTGCGCCATAATTTGGACAGCTCTCCAAGTCTTTATAATCATCACCTCGATAAAGGATGCAATGATTTCTACAGGCGTGGATCTTTTCGACACCCATAGTAAGCGGACTGATTAGCTTCTTTGCGTAGTAGGTATTAGCTGGCACGTTGTTCTCCTTTGGAAGCATATCTGCTAGAATACTCAAGAACGCATCGAAACCAGCATCACAAAGACCATATCTAGCTTCGACCATCAACAACTTCATCACGGACCGCAGGGTCATGAACTCTTTCGTACAACCCTTCGACTCATCGTAAAAAGTCTCTTTTGCTACCTTCTTCATGGCCTCCATATCTTTCACGAAGAACATTGATGGATCAGTATGACGACGCAACATTGCGTTTAAGAGTTCTGCATCTTCCTCAGCATCTGGTAGGACATGATCAGTTCTGTCGTCTACATTTCCTCCAACGAAATCATGATCAGTAACATTTGGCACTACATGTTCACTCTGGGTACTAAGCTGATGTGTCCCTCGTACAAACTTATCCAGGCCATCGGCGCCGATGTTCTCACGGTTTTCAGCTAAATAAGGTGCAGAACTACCCTCTCCATGCTTAGTCCAAATCAAATAGTCCTGCATAAATCCTCGACGGACCAGATGAGAAAGGATTGGCTCTGTGTCATCGAACACAACAATATTTTTGCAGTCTGTGTATGGACAATATATGTGCTTCATTTCTGTTCTCCTAGCATGGCTCTTAGCGGCATCAATGAACCTGTTGAGCTCAGGATAGGTATGATGGATTGACTCTTGGTAACTTATACATCCAGTATGGCCTCTCCATCATTACCTATAAATAACAAATTAAATGAAAAGAGAGACAATAATGGTGGAACCCGACATCCAAAAAATGGCTAAATAGAGCAAGAATGGTTCAAAAAGATGTGAGAGGTATAAACTAACCTTTTTTTAGAAATCTCCTTCCAAAAAATGAAGATGAAAGCCTCTCCCCAAGTAGAGGGTGAAATGCATGTAGACCTCCAAATCGCCTCCAATGAAAGTTGGCTGCGAGTTCTGCTTAGATCGGGGAGGAAGAATGGGTATTCACTATTATAATCTTCCATTAAATCATGTTAATCATACTATACATGCAAAGTCATATAAATATGGCTTAAATGCTTATATTAATGGAGGTGAACTAACCATGTTGAGAGAAGGGAGAAACTATTTAAACTAAGAAGCAATCATGATAGGGAGAGAGGGCAAACTTCATCTAACCGTGTTGAGCAACCTAATTTGAAAAAAAGACAATAACCTAGCTATTCCTCTCTCTAGCTCATGGTAAAATTTGGCTAAATGGAGCAAAGAATGTATTAAAACGAGGTTAGAAGTAAGTAAACTAACCTTTTTTACAATCTCCTTCAAAGAAATAAAGATCAAAACCTATCCCCTTGTATTTGGTCAAGTCTGGACCACCAAAATCGCCAACTATGGAAGTTGGCTGTGAGTTACTGTTCGGCTCGGGGAGGAAGAAGGGGTATTTATAGCAGGCTTTGTACTGACGGTTCCTTAAGTGAATCACCTGTAGAAAACCATTTCTACAGGCGATTCACTTAAGGAAACCGCCAGTAGAAATGTCCTATTTCTACTGGCGGTTCAGTTAAGTGAACCACCTGTAGAAATTGATTTTTACTGGCGGTTCACTTAACTGAACCGCAAGTAGAAATAGGACATTTCTACTGGCGGTTTCCTTAAGTGAGCCTGCCTGTGCAAACTGATTTGCACTGGCGGTTCTTATCTCTGGCCCCACCGTTTTTTCTGCTGGCGTCCGGTAACAGGAACCTGCCTGTACAAATAAAACAGTGGCGTCGGTGTAGAGCTTTTGTGTACTAGTGAAACTAGCCCTGGTTGTTGTTCCTTGACATCAAACTTCATCATAATACAGTACTATCTCCGTATAGAAAAATGAATGTCATTTTAGAAAAGGTTTTAATCAAACATTGGGAATATAAATCAGAAATAACTTTTGAATTATTGAGTTTAAAAATATAAAAACTATGTAAATAGATTTGTCTTCAATTATATTTTCATAGAAGTATGCATATACCACTTTTCAATAAATATTTGTATAAAAATATGAAGTCAAAGTGATGCTTTGGATATTGTGTCGTTGTCCTAAATGACATCTAAATCCTATACGGAGGGAGTACATAATTGACCATCAGTTCCGTTTTTTTCAAAACCAGCGGTGATAATACTGCCCGACCCATCACTGCTGGTTTTTAGCTAAAACCGATGGTGATAGGACCAACCATATTCAGGTCATTACTTCTGGTTCATATCACTGTTGGTTTTAGCCAAGAACTGACAATGATATTGGATTATCACTTGTGGTTTTTGACTAAAACAGATGCTGATTGATATGCTAAAAAACTTCATAAGTTTCTCACAGTACAAGAGATATGACCGTTCAATGACGATGTGTTTACGTCAGCAACATTAAAGTTTTCATCACAAATGTATTTATGATGTTTAGCACTAGTACAAAAATGATTTCTCTTGACGCCAAGAATTTTTTTTTAGCAGGCGATTTGACTTGACGGCCGTCACTAAAAATTAGCGCCATTTTTATAGGCGGTTTCTTAAGAAAACCGCCACTAGAAATCAATTTTTAGTGGCGGTTCCTTAAGAGAACCGTCACTAACAATGGCTCATTTTTACAGGTGGTTCTCTTAAGGAACCGCCACTAAAAATCGATTTTTAGTGGTGGTTCCTTAAGAGAACTGCTTGTAAAAATAAATTGAAATTTAATTTTTTGAGTTTTGCAAATGACCTCGTATGAAAAAACTGTCTAAATGAAAGTTGTAGGTCTCGAAAAGTTATGAAACTTTGTAGTTGATAACTTTTTTATTTGAATTCATCTTGCAAGTGAAAAATACGCTTTAAGTTTTTAAATTTGAAATTTAAATTTTATAAACGACCTCGGATGGAAAAACTTGCAACATAAAAGTTATAGATCTTGAAAAGTTATGTAACTTTATAGTTGACAACGTTTTCATTTGAATTTATTTAGGGTCTCAAATAGTTAATTTTTCATCGATCGTTATAATATGTGGGGAACCAAATACTCTTTCAAGCGCATGTGATAGTGCGGTGCAGTGGTAGGGAAGGCTCCGCGTGAGGCCTGAGGTCGCGGGTTCGAATCCCGCCGATCGTGAAGCGCGTGATTTTCGCGCGAAAAATACCGCGACTTCCGACTTTCAGGATTTAAATATTTTTTTCTATTTTAAAAACGTGAATTCCAAAAAATTATTAGTACAGGCGGTTTTGTACTGGCGGCTTCTCAAACAACCGCCTGTGAAAAACCGCCGATTTTTACTGGCCTCTACTACAGGCAGGTTCACAAAAACGCCACTAAAAATATGTGTGCAACCGCCTGTACAGTGCTTCTGTGTACTAGTGTAGATGACGAAAATATGAGTGTCACCTATAAAGCGCGTTAAATTATGATTGGTGAAGAAATGAGTTAGTTTCATCATTATTATTTCGGTGAACAATACTTATGGCGTCACGTGATTCGGTTGCTAGGTCTTACTAGGCCTATGCCCCTTAACAGGCCATTAACAAGACAAATTTAGTTGTGGACCAAATTTAATTTTAGCCAAATTAATAGAGCTACAAGTTGGGCTAAACAATTTTAATTTCCATTACAAAGCCCAATTTGGATTGAGCCCATTCTAAAAACAGTTGTTTAGCACGATTGGATATTTGCATAGATTGTTCTGGGTAACAATAATGGACCATACAAGCACGTGGATATATATGCTAGTTTAGCACAATTGGATATTTGCATAGATTGTTCTACGTAACAATAATGGACCATACAAGCAAGTGGATATACGCATAGCATAGAGTACATGGAGTCGACTACATCTAGCTAGACAGTATGGCAAAGATTGTAAGCACTTCATAGGTTTCAGCAAACATGTCATACATATCCAGATGGTCAAAGAACCGGTTTATCCATCAATACCAAGGTCATCTTTTCACTTCTTGATACTTTAAGCCTTGAGAAACACACATAAAACAAACACAGTGAATTATAGACACAATACAGTTTCTAAGTACTGCCAACTACAATTTTCTAGATAAAGATAACTAAATATTTGACCTAGAAAAAACTAAATATTTAACTGGAACATATGTTTGTGATATTAATTTAGCACAACGATTATGAATAAACTAGACAGCCTATGTGGATGAAGATAAGAACTAAGAAAAAAAGGTCATCTAGATAATGCTGAGCAGCATGCAGATTAATATGTTTTCTCAACTACACTGAACAAGTTCACTGCAGCTTAAGCTGCTTGCCATCAACAGCTACTTGGCACTGTACTGTAATGAGAGGTTCGCCATCAGTACAATATGTAATTAGTAGTATTGGGGAAACCGTATCTTGGTCCAACGGCACACTGACAAGTTGTGGCGAGGTGCTAAAGCAGAGGCGTGAGATAGTGCAACTGACTGGATAGATTAGTAGTGTTATGCTCAGAAGATTTTGAATTGGACTTAGTGCCGTCGTTAACTAAGATTGGCTCTTGAAATTCGTCATTAACTAAATAATTTAGTGACAAATTCCTTTGTTGTCATTGTATAATCATTACAGAAGATCACATCTCTTGTAGTGTCATATGATGTTTAATGAAGACGAATTTTATATTAAAGTTGTAGTACTTTTCGAGATCTATAAATAGAAGAACTAGAGGTAGAACTAGAACTATCTAATTCCAATATGATGATCATAACATAAGAACTTTACTCTAAATCAAGAATAATACTATATTGATAAGCAGAGAATAAGAACAAAATTGATCTGAATGTATTCATACCAAGAACAGTCAAGAAATTCTTCTCCTCTTTACAACGAAACTCTTGCTCCAATCTAACTAAAACTAGAGAGTATTCTAATCTGGGTTTATATCAACCCCTTTAGTCCCGGTTAAGGCCCCCTTAGACTAAAAAAGAAATAAGTATTGATACTGCGCCTCGTGAGATTTGAACCCCATACCTCATGTATAGCCTCACGCATGACTTACCACCTCACCTACACAGCAGAAGTGACTACAGATAAGATGTTTTCCTTCTGAACTAACCCATAGATGATCCTTTAATCCTGATTTGTGTTACCAACGGGGACTAAAAGATCCTTTAGTCCCGGTTGGTAACACCAACTAGGACTAAAAGGTCTACCTTTAGTTTGGGTTGGTGTTGTCAATCGGAACTAAAGGGTATCTAGGCCTTTAGTCCTGGTTGATAGTTCCAACCCAGACTAAAGGTAGGACGTTTTAGTCCAGGTTGGTAATATGAACTGGGACTAAAGGTTTTTAGTCCCGAACACAAACAAACACCGAGGCTAAAGCCAAAACTTGATGTGGATCAAAAATCTTCTCTACTAGTGTCCCCTGGCACGTCTCTCCTCCGCCTTTGCGTGGAGTGCTTTCGGAAGATTCTGGATCACGTCTATGTCGGTTATTGGCCCTGTCCCACGATGTAGATTGGAATTCTCTTGGCTTCTTGGTGTTGGGCTGCGTGATACGCTTTTCGGATAGCGCATTTCCTGTATTTTCCACTACATTTATGTATAAGTGCTACAAAACAGTATTTTCTCCAATACAAGTGGAACTAGATCATTTATAATAACATATGCATGTGTTTATATTATTTTCTTCATTTTTGGACCTTAGTTGGTGGGTAAAATAGAGCGTTAATCACCGCCAACAAGCACTCCTATGGCGCTAGTTGGGCATCTTTTAGAGGCTACTCGACCCATACGAATATTGGCTGCCCCAACACTGATGTTGGCCTTTGATATGCTTTGTCGAAAAATCATGTCAAAAGTGAGCTCCTGATGCAGTCAGCAGAATAAAGGAACAAATGTGCTAGTGGCACTAAGATCCAAAAAACATATCCAAGTTCATATTTGTTGCTCAGTTATTCTGAAGGTTCATTGTTCATTCACTCCGATTAAGAATTAAGTGCCCTTTGGAAAACTTGGCTATATATAATATACTGTAGCATAAACCACCACTGAATTGTCAAAATGGCACTCAGCACCAGTAAAATTCCAAAGTTACACGAAATGCATGCTTATTAGGAGACTGACGAATATAATAAGTATGATGAAACCTTAGAATTTATTGTCTCCAAGTAATCTTGGCTATTTCACCCTCTAGCTAGCTAATATATAAAGCAAATGAACTTAAGCCCCCAAACAGAAATCCTGAGACTTCAATTGTAAACATGGGGGCATCAGATTAAGTCCATTAGGTCATATGGTAATATATATGAAGCAACAATAATTCTAGTCACTGCACGCTTAGATTTCAAAAGTCAAGGAGAGGTAGGAATGAAATTTTAGGAGAAAACTAAAGGTGAAAACTGAAGTGACTGCTGAACCAGACGTTGATTTTGGAAGCGGGGAGTACCCTGTTTGCCGAGTGTTGTATCTTCGTCGAGTGTATTTTCACAGGCACTTGGCAGAGGGCCTGTTTGCCAAGTGCTCGAGATTTAGCACTCAGCAAACCCACTTGCACTCGGCAAACACAGGATTTCCGGTAGTGCTGCAAAGCAACAATTCACTATGATGAAGCTAACCAATAATCCTTGCGCCACAGGTTAATTAGTTTCAATGAAAAAGACTGCAGAATCTGACGTACAACTAGAGCGCGGTAGCTGAAAAGCCAGAATCCTACCCGTCCATGTGCACTTGTGAAATCATAATGATACAATACTACATATGCAGTGGATTCTTGATACTAGTCACACAACTGAATGGTTCAATTCGCTACTTCAACAAAATGTTACTAAGTATTTTGCTTTGTGCACACATATTCACTCATGACTCTTGTGCATCTTGTGCTGATTGGATCCCCAACACGTTCATATTTCCCGTGGATCATCCAAGAGAGACATGAGGAATTCGATATACTCTTCTGCAAAGTTCATCTCATGACTCTTGGAAAATGGTACACAGAGGGAGGACTGTGCTGCTGCTGTCTGCTGCCCATTGTTTCGAACGGCAGCATTAGGATCTAGTAGTAGTTGGCCCGTGAAAACTGGAAGCTGAGGCGGCGACATTGGGTGATCTGCAGAGTTGTTATGCGAGTCCGTGGTGGTATGATCAACTCGAACCTCTGAAATAGCTGCTTGTCGATACAAATCTGTCTGCAGGTTACCACCAGTGTTCATATCAGCAACTCCCTCCTCTGCTGTTTGGCGCACTTCTGGCGATGATTGGTAGTCGCCGCCGGTGTTCATCCTTTGCTGGAGCTTCTTCTTGAGGCGTGAGTTCCAGTAGTTCTTGATCTCATTATCTGTCCTTCCAGGCATTCTTGCCGCAATCGCAGACCACCTGTACACAAGGAAACACACACACCCACACCCACACACATCACAACCAGAATTTTAGACTTCTTCTAGTGAGGTGGACTTCTCCTAGTGTTTTGGTATTTAAAATTTAGTATAAATTTTTCCAACTAAATGTCTCCTAATGATATTTCCATGTGCTATAAGTCTATAACTAGTTTTAGTGTTTTATGACTACTTAAAACATTAAGACAATTCCACCATTTTGGTAGGGAATGCAAATTATGCATTGCACATGCATCATACAGTTCCATTCAGATTCAGGCATGTGATCCAAGGAAGATGCATGGATCAAATAAAATGTTTGAATGAATGAAAACGAACTTGTAAATTACCTATTTCCTAGGAGTTTCTGCAAGGATATGATGAGGTCCTCTTCCTGCTTGGATATGGGCTCCCTGCTGAGGTCTGGCTGCAGATAGTTCATCCATCTCAGTCTGCAGCTCTTCCCGCTCCTCTTCAACCCTGCGCTCGGATATCATATCCATAATAACAGAATGCTTTCTTAGTATTTGTCATCCAATAACACATTAATTGAAATCCTGCTGCTAAAACAATCAAACATACAGATATATATTATATATATATATATATATATATATATATATATATATATATATATATATATATATATATATATATATATATATATATATATATATATATATATATATATATATAATCCTATGTGCCTGCCTGCTAGTTCGGCGACGGAGGACCAGGTTCCGACGCCGTAGTGTGTGATGTGGTTGAACAGCCTCTCGTCCTCTTCAGGAGACCATAGCCCCTTCCTAATCTTCTTCTTTGTGCAGTGTTCACCTTCTTCTTCCTTCTCCAGTGGATGACTAACCATGACTCTCTTTTCTCTCCATCATCTATCCTTGCTTGCTGCAATGCTTCGTTCTCTAGCGACATTATATGTTTAGCTTGACCGGCCGGGGAGCTCCGTTCCATCTGAATTTTGACCGACAAATCATGGGCCTGCACTAGGTACAGCTTGCTGTGACATGTGCTTAAAAAAATATATATTGCGTGTGGTCCATTAACCATCTTAATTTACCAACACATATAAACGAGCATCTGTTTCTCCACTAGGCTGCTGATTGGATCATCTGAATGCAAGAAACGACGAGAGGCAATACCTTGCTCGCCTAGCATCTGATCTCTAGTTTGAATTCATTGCATGGGTTTGTAGCGAATAGCTAGAGAGATATGTGGTCTTAGAGGCTACGTAAACGCGTAGCTCTTTTTTTTTTTCTTTTGTCTTAGAGGCTAGTACTGCAGTTTAGCGCTAGCATGTATATGGATAGTAGTTTAAGACAACATACGTAGTTAGTTTGTGTTTCAAATTGACTCTGATCTGATGATGCTTGACCTTTCCCTTCTTAGCTAGTAGGAGTACTCGCCATGCATGTGTTAGTTCTGATGCATGGTTGCAGTTTATATGGCGCCTTTCTTGCTCTGCTCATGCAGTGGAGGACATACTACATAGCACATGTTATGCAGGGAAAGATTCCTCCTGTCTTCCTGGCCGGCTGCCGGCGGGGCTTCGTATAGTATATACTCGTGCACATCAGCTTATGCACATGCTTATGCACATGCATGCATGTGCGTATTGCGTGTATATATTCTGGTAGATAGGATCGAGAGACGAGAGTATATATATACACACACATGTATATATGTATGTATATATATATTCTTGCTGTTGTGAGAGACACTTGCATACGACAAGGCTGTGGCGGCACGGTAGACCAAGGTAGATAAGCATATATATAATTAGTAAAAGAAAATGGAACTGGTGGTGATTGATTATTGGTTCCAAGGAATGACGTACTACTACGTACAAATTAATAAGGTACATGCATATAGTATGTGGTTACCTCTTGTATAGAAGACGACATGTATTTAAGAAGCTACATGTTCATAGTACTTTCATACATTTTAGAATTGATTTATTATTTTTTATAGTTTAAATGAATTTCTACGTGCTTTTGGAAAATCACTACAACTTTAACTACACGTTCTATCTAACAATGTCAAAAAATTAGGAAAAAAATATATGTAAGAAGACATGTTCTATTTCAGCTCACATCCTGAACATCAATGAAAAGTTAAGCGCTTAGCTAAACATTACTCAAACTACTATTTTGGTGACTCCGACGAAAAAAACTAATAATATCATAAAGTGGTTTAAAAATTCTAAGAATTGGTAGGGGGTCATAATATGGATGTATAAGCTTCCCATAAAAAAATTAAATCATTTTGACAAAGTGACACTATACCTTGTTCACAAATGTATACATCTCTCACATAGTCATGTAACTATTTGAGAGATTTAGCCATTTTGACCAATGTATAATCCAACTTTGTTAATATGGTTTAAAAATTTTATGGCAAGATAATACAACCATATTATGATCTCATGCCAAATTTTAGGAATTTTAGACACCTTTAAGATATTATTGTTTTTTTTCTAGTCGAAATCACCAAAATACTTATAAGAATTTATTGGGTGCCAACCTCCGAGAAAATTCAATAACCCCCAAGGAAATGTGTCACACCCAATTTTAAGGATAAAAATGAATGAACCAACTTATGTGCGTCCAGAGATCAATCACACACATAAGTAACAAATTACATAGTACCATCATAAGGTTTAATACATAACGAATAACATCACATAGTCTTTACATTAATAACAACGGAATAATATAGATAACTCTCTCGCAGAATCTCCATTCCACAGGGAATAGTTGACTGGTGAACACAATCCTAATAATCCTCAGAAGAATCCTCATAGTCATCTGTTACCCATCCGGGATTTTTATTCAAATATAAAAAATAAAGCAAGCGTAAGTACATGTCGTACTCAACAAGAATAACATGAGTTTATGAGGCTCAAATAAGGCAAGACACTGGTTTGACAGCAGTTGCTTTTAGTTGATCAAGTTTTAGCAATTTGAGTAGCAGCAATAGAATATACCAAGGAACAAGATTTGCATGATCATATAAACATGATAATTAATATGGAATAACATCAACAGAAACTTCAGATAAATCAATATTAAATTAGTTAAGTTCCTGTAAGACGTCCAAGGCCGCTCGTGACCGTGAGCGCGGCTGATATATCAGTTTTACACTCTGCAGAGGTTGCACACTTTCACCATAAGTCGTGATTCCCATATGCCAAGGGTCATGACTCCCATGTCACCTCACCAAGGAAGTGCGGCAGGGTACACTATGAAGTCTTTCAAAAGCCTTCCTAACATGCCACTAATCAATCCGGGCGCAATGGCAAGAGGTGGTAGAACCCTCCTTCTAGTGGCACACACATGCAGCAGTACACACAAAGACAGGAGCCGCAAAACAACCAGTTCGGCAAGGAACCTTTCAAGATTAATAGCATCATAGAAAGTAACTTCATACTTGACTAAAGTCAGAGCCATATGACCCTCATGGTTGCGCTGTAAGTCCCGGTGTCATACTTACAGTTAAGTCCTTAGTCCATGTTGCTAAAAAGCATCTTTTAATCTTTATCTCATAATTAATTATTCAAGTTCATAAGATCATGGCATCATCAAGCACTAGCACCACTACTCAAATGCAATCTCATAGGTAACAAGGATTAAGTCATCAAAACTTAGGAATAAATATTAGGATTACCAAAGTAGACACATGCATCATGAATTTAATGATTAAGGTGAATAGGCAACAAGGATGGTCCATGCTATACTTGCCTTGATCAAAGTGCTCTTGAGAACTTAGATCCTCAGCGTACTCTTGATCACCAACGTATTGCTCACCGTCTGAACTCGATCATAAAATCACCACACAATCATCGAGGCAATCATACACGAAGCAAACAAGATCTATATTAGAAACAGTACACCAACAGTGGAAAAACAGATTGAAAAGTGTATAAAAATAATCCACGCGTCGCTACGATTCCAACGATATAAAGATCACGAAAATCGGAGTTCAAATGGAGAAGTTATGAAATAAACAAGTTTTACTTTAATAAAATAATAGATTAAATCTAATCTCGAATTTTAAAAGTTGAAAATATGTACAAAAGTAGCATCATTAGATAGATTACAAAATTACGAATCTAACGAGACTTGAACGGATTAAATCGGAGCTAAAACGAATATTTTATGGTCAAAATAAACTGAGTGGCAAATCTGTAAATATTGAAAACGCCTTTTGAATTTAAACCGAGGGAAATACGTTTTCTAAATACAAAAGCGTAATCTGAGAAATACGCCAAAGGACCGCGGGTTTAGACTTTTAAAACGACAGGGGGTTTTCTGCAAAAAGGCAGGGCGAAGGGGTATGGAGTGCTGTGGGCCGCCCGATCTGTGATGGACAGTCGGGATTAGATTGGGGGAGAAGAGGGGCGGCTCTGGTCGCTAGAGTTGGGCGGCCGACGGCGGCGCTCTTGCCGGAGATGGCGGGTTTGAGGCTAGGGTGGCTCAATTGGAGCGGGAAGAGGCTCGGGACAAAAGGAGACGAACACGAATTGATTTAGGGTTTCGGTTGAGGCCGAGGCAGTTCAGAGAGGGAGCAGCACGAGCTATGGCGGCGGAGCTTCGATGGTGAGCTCGCAGGCGACTCGGGAGGGAGCAAAACGAACAAAATATGGTGGGCGAGGCTTATTTACCTCTCTGCAAAGCTTCGGCGAAGGTTGAATTGGACGGAGAAGGTCTCGGTAGTGGACCTCGACGGCAATGGCGGACGGCGGCAACGGCTTTGCGCGGCGGTGGCTCTGCGGCGGTGGCTAGGGCACGATTGGCGGCGGGTTCTGCGCTCGATTTGTGGGGAGGACAGGCAGGGCGCTCGGCTCCTTTTATTGCGGCACTTGGCGTGGCCTGCACGCACGCCAAGGAGGCCGGGTCAGCCACGATTCGGCACTGGTGTCCGGCTCGGTTACGAGCTAGAGGTAGGAGGGGAGCCTGACGCACGGGCCCCGCGTGTCGGCGGCAAGGGTGAAGGAGAGGGGCACACGCGTGCGGCAGGAGCTGGGCCGGCGCTGCTGCTGGGCTCGGCCCACGCGGGGAAGGAAGAGAGGGGCAGCGCCCTGGCTGCGGCCTGGGCCAAGGAGAGGAGGGAGAGTGGCCTCGGGCCCAAGAGGGAGAGAGAAGGGGGCAGTGGGGAAGCTGGGCTTCCAGCCCAGAGAGAGAGGGGGGGTGAGGTTTCTTCTCCTTTTTCTTTTTTTAATTTTCCAAAACCATTTTCAAAAAGGGTTTTTGCAAATAAATTTCAAATGTTGAAACCCCAAAAATGAACAACATAAGTGGAGGCAGCATGTATGCAACACTCAAGTTTCTAGTTCCCAAGATTTATTTTAATTGCTAAAAATTATTATCCACTAGATTATATGCCAACAATTGCAAAAATAAATCAATTGATCCCTATTCAATAAATGCAAAAAATTTAGGGTGTTACAAAATGATAATTTACTTGACGGTTTAGATTAACACCCAAGGAAATAGGCATTTTTCTTGGCGGATAAAAATAACAAAGGAAATAGTAGTTTCCTTGGCTGTCTACAGTTACACTCAAGGAAATTAGTCTAAGGAACTGCCAGTGAAAAACCATACTTTCCTTGGCGGTTTGATTTTGGCCCCCAAGAAAATTTCTGGCCCCAAGGCAATTCCAGTTTCTTGTAGTGATTTGGCTCGTGTACTAGTAGACCACAGCACTAGTAATAGCAATAAATTGCCATGTTCGTTTCATTTTATCAGCCAAAATCAGCATTACGTTTGACTATGGGACAATATTTTTTTCTTACAACAAATTAACATTAGCAGTAGCAGCCAAAAATCGGCCATACGAATAGGTATTAAGGTTGCGTTTGGTTTGAAGATGAGTTGGAATGAGATGGTTATGTCGGTTTCTTTTGGAATTGGATCGTTCAGCTCATGTTTGATTGGACGAACAGAGTTCATTCTTTTTTTTTGTTGGAAGGATTTAGTGGGATAGAGTGGATGGGAGATTTAACACCATTGGATACACACTTTTCATTATCTAGAAGCATCTTCTCAGGAATCACACAGCCCTCCTATCCACCCCGAGCCCCACTTTGCTAAAGAGCTCAGCCAGCCTCTCATCATTGTGTGGCCTGCCCAATCGTGCCTCACCCCGTCGTCGTCGCCCTTGCCCAGAGAACTTCAATCATGAAGAGGGATCAGAGGGAAGAAACGGTGGGATGAGCTAGCTAGTCCGGATCTTTTTGTGGAGATAAATTTGCCCCTACACACACACACACACACACACACACACACACACACGCAATATTTCAGGTGGGGTGATCTTGACTCTGGAGTCCCCCAACCAAACAACAACAAAAATAGATCAATTCCATCTCATCCCACCCAATCCTTCACCCAAACACCAGCTTTTCATAGCGTTTGGTCAGAAGACAAGGTAGAGTGGGATGATCCTGTCTCTGTTTTGAGGGATAGGATGATTTCATTTCTCTGTTTGATTGAGCTTGGATAGAACGAGCCTACTAAGGTCATGTGGCAGCCTATTCTCATGCTTCCTTATTCCTTTCCCATTAACACATGGGAACCACTTGTCAGTTTTTTATTTTTATTTTTATTTTTTGTCCTCATCCTTATCCATTTGTTATCTTATCCCAACTGCACAAAGCGCCTCCGTTGCCTGTGCCTTCATGCTACACGGCACAAAGCTTTGTGCTTCCTCCTCTAGTGCTCAGCAGTGCGCCGGTCATCTTCCTCTCCTCCAACACCGCCAAACAAGATCGTGCAATGTTCTCTTCCTCCCCTTCTTGGATGGTAGCGGTAGGGAAGAAGGTCACGTTGTGGAGCTGGGGCCGAGCTCACCGCGGTGAGGGTAGGGCTAGAGTTCAGCCACATGGTGGAGGCAGGTCGACATCTCGCCAAGCTAGCACAGTGACAGCAGGGCCAGAGTCGTGTGGTGAGGTTAGGGCCAGACCCTGGAGCCCGTGCTATGAAGCTAGCTCACATGGTGACAGTCGGCCTAGTCCCCGCTCCAAAAAGAAAAGAAAAGAAAAGAAAAGATGTAAATTCTAAAATACACATGCATTTTGGAGTGATTTTGTTGATCACCCGTGGTTAATTGATTGCACCTTCTGAGTACGCATGCAAGGACTAAACATTTCCCACAAGTTGTAGTGATTACTCCCTCCATTCTAAATTATAAATTGTTTTAACTTCTTTAGATACTTATACATTTAGAAAAGAACCTAAAATGACTTATATTTGGAACCAAGGTAATATCACTGAGAATGTAAGGACCGAACTCCATCTATGTTGTCTCGCATGCATGCACATGCAAGTCTCACCCGCTCCAATCCCAATAGAAGGGGGGAAAAAGAAATGATTGATTTTATCAATGGTTACACTACTCTGCCAGTCTGTCTGACTAGTCCAAGTTCATGCACCTCGATCTGATCTTTGCGTATATGATGGATGGCAATAACCAAACCATCCACAGTTATGCCGCCAATCAAATGGCTTAGACGTACCTTAATAATGACAGCTCCAACTTTATTAAAACAACTAGCTCATAGAATATTTTCTATTCAGTAAAAAGAAGAGAGAGTGATAAGATTTGTTTTGTTGAAGAGCTAAACATAACACACTTTTTCTATGATTCATGTGTCTATGCTCAAACGTTTTCAATAATAACATATTTGATTATCTTAATTTTATCATTTTTTAAGTTTAATGAGCTAGCAAATTGACTTTATCGTTGAGGGTGCTATTCAAAGAACCTCATTTTCATGAAATACCAATGGGAAGGTTCCTGTCACATAAAATGCTATTGAAAGAACATATTATTATTTCATGTCCAACTAGACTCAAAAGGTAGCGAGACAATTTGCCGTGAACCTCATCCTCTTCCTCTCTCTTTCCAGCTCTGGTGCCACTCACTCTCCTCCCCACCTCACCCTCCTCTGTTATTGCCAGCCCCAAAGCCCACCCCCTCCCCTCTCATCCTCCAACAACCCCGCAACACATTTTGGCTTTCCTCAACTCCCATGTTCGGGTCATCACTACTATTATATCATGGAGGACCATTGAGTCAGCCCTTGCAACCCATGCCACACTCAGCTGTGGTGTAGACGCGGAGGTTATTTTAGTGTTATAGAACCAACTTTTCCTTGCAAGAATTAATTAAACCATAGTTATATATCCTAACGTTTATATACATATTGCTTTGGTTCACTCTACTTTGTATGGATAGCGCTAATTAAGAAGCGTAAATTCAACGGCATGGACAAGTGAAAAATGGCATTCTCCACTCCATTGGTAGAGGTGCATTCCAATGTTTATGTTATATCTGCACCCTTCGGGAGAAAACAGTGTAGGGATGCAAGTGGGGTACCCAATAATTGTGTTTTTGGGTCAGCTAACTAATTACGGTGAAATGACATTTTAGTTCATTTTTCTACTTCCCTTAAACATATGAAAATATCATTCTAGTTCATTTGATCAATTCTTTTTTGTCAACCCAAAATGACCCATAATAGTTTGAGCTTGCATCCCCAAAAATATTCCTAGGCTCTCTCTCTCTCTCTCTCTCTCTCTCTCTCTGCTTTCATGAACTAATTTGGAACCGGGGTGATTAGTAGCTAATAGTTATGCATACCCCTCGATCTAATTTGGTCCGAACGTGTACAATGACACACGCACACGTGCATGGACAGGGAGAGTTGAAAAGTCTTAACACCTGGCTCGTAGGTGGTCGATGCCAATGCCGCGTGGTCATGGCCTCAAGGGCACACGCCCATGCGTTCACACCGGGAAATGGATGCCTCACTGCTTCTTTTAATTTTATTCCTGCATGCGACTGCAGCATCGTGTAGACCACACGTGCAAAATTAAGCTCGACCGGCACACACCACATTCCACTGTATAGCATAGGTAGCAGCACTGCATATATATACCCAATTTCACTCTAGCAGCCGAGCGATCGAGAGTACGTACACTAGCTACTTTCCACGACCACACCCTACTAGCTAGCTGCAGCTCTCTCTCATTCTAGCTCATCACCTACCTAAAAAAATCTAGTTCGTCTCTCACTTCATCAGAGAGCGACATTATTGACCCAAACGAAAACAACCTGCACCAGTTTGCTCCCTGAGCCTGAGACAACTAACAAAGGCAATCACGCAATAATTGAGTATACTGATCGAGAATAATGGACAGCAGGAGCAGCCTCGTCATGCTGCCGCCCTGCGGCCATGGCTGGGAGATGATGGAGGCCATGAGGAGGCAGCAGGAGCTCGTGATGCAGCTGCGAGCGCTCGTCCTCCCGCTGCTCCACGGCGTCATCGACGATGGTACATCGTCGGCAGCTGAGATAGCCGTCCAGCTCTTTGACGACGTGATCGGCTGCAACATAGGCGTGGTGTCTAGGCTTGAGGGGTGCCTCAAGAGTACCGGAGACGGAGGCCGGCCTTCGGGAGAGCCAGCCGTCGACGACAAGTCTTTGGTGAGGAAGAATAGCGCTCTTACTGATGCTGAGAAGACGGAGGAGCAAGCGCGATTGGCGAAGCAGCCTAATAGCGTTGGTCAAAAGAGAAGGTGTGCTTAGATGCTGATCAGATGTGATCAACTTGTTTTTACTGCAAGTATGTCCATATAATCCAGCTTTGATTCTACATATGTATCTAGGAGGAACAGCGACAAGCGATCAAGGTCCGTAGTTACTCATGTTCCATACTACGATGGCCATCTGTGGAGAAAATATGGGCAGAAGATGATCAATGGGAGGAAACATCCTAGGTAATCAATAATATATCTATTGCTTAATTATATACATCCATCACATTCTTCATCATCTAAAAATGAAGCTACTTATTGCAGTTATTGCATGAGCAGATTCTTACTATATATGCATGTATGATCGTCTCTACCAATTTGATGAACTAATTATAGTAGACACACATGTGTGTGGTACTAACAATATCACATGAACTTGTGGTGAATTGATCAGGAGCTACTACAGATGCGCCTACAGAGAACGGAACTGCTTAGCAACAAAGACAATTGAGGAACAAGAACCAAATGAAGATGGTACCAGTGCCATGGCCGGTGAGGGAAGTGCAAAGTACACTGTCGTGTACTACGGTGACCACAGTTGCAAGGACCATCATAGCATCAGCATGGTCCAGCTTCCCCAACTTGTTGGAAGTATGGATCTTCGGAGCACGGAAATGCCTCAAACAAGTACAGATGTTCATGAGTCCGAGGCAGACTTGGACTTGCCAGCTTTACTAGAGGTGTTTGATATGTCTCTAATTGATTGGGAGGCACTATACCACAGCTCCAATGCAGCGACTTCATAGTTCTTTCTCAAGTGCCGACTGGTGGTCTGTTAGAGATTTTACACCATACCGACAGAGAGTACATCGGCAGTCTTATACTTTGATGTTGTAGTATAGTGAGTATTATTGGAATATGCATGTGATGTATAAATCTAGTTTATGGACCATGAATTGCAAGATCATGCTAAGCAGAAGGTTATTGTTAGTACAATGGATCATCAGAATATTTTGTTACCCAATATAGCTTGAATATTTGTACACATGGATGAAATTTCATTGGTAGGTTTTGAGACAGCTTTCGTAAATAGTCAATTTTATGTTTGAGATGGATTCATTATTAGTCAAAAAGGTTCCTCACCTAGCTACCACATGTATCATCAGTTTCCTTTGCAATGTAGACATGAAAATTGTTTCTTATCTATAATATGAGTATATATATATATTTTTTACAATCGAGAACAGACATAAAATCAGTTCATTTTGATGACAATGGTCAGACGACAATAATGAAAACTTTCAATATTATAGGTACTCTAAATATATAAGCAGTAGCAATTGGGTTCATGTTAATAAAATTACTATTTGGATGTAAAGAAGAACTAATGTAGTGTTTCCATGATTAATTGCAGTATCATGTACTACAAATCTCAGAAGTCCTCACATTTTGGACCAAGGGAGTATTATCCAACTTACCACTCCAAATGACCAGAACTCATAATTCCCGTTTTAAAGTGCTTTTTTAAGATAAGATGGCGTATTTAAATTTTATTTTGGAAAGGGAGAAATTTGAAAACAATGCCAATTTATGTTGACCACTAGTATAGCACAAATTAATGAACATAATGTCTTGAAATTTTACAAAAAAAAGTTGATAGAGCTAACCACATAATGCAATCAATCCCCCGGGATAACGGCCAATCTCATCGACCGATTTGGGATCAAAAGAATGTAAGATTACTATTTTTCCTTGTGATGACTCAAAGCCTAGGATTTATTAAGTTTGTCAGGCAATGAAACCGTATTTATTATTATGTGATTGGTTAAAGTGCAACATATGCATGTTGCATGTTAATATGAGACATTAACCTATGATGACATGATATTACGTTCAAATAGATGGGCCGGGGCTTCTTGAATTACTAATACTTGAGTTTCACTTTCTTTTATATTACTACCGTTATTCAAGAGTGGTACTGTGTGTGGCGTTGATTCTGACAAACTAAATGCGCACACTATTTAGTATTTTTTTATATATATACTCAATTAGTGAAAATACTATAAGCCAATTAACCACTTACAAACAATAGTGACATAGGGATAAACCGTCTATCTTCTGTACTATGTATACATATAAGAAGGGACGTTTACTTGTTTGGCAAGGTTAGTGTTGTGATGTCCAACCTACGATCTAGCGTGTGGAAAATCATGCCCAAAGTAATCCACTTATGTCGGTAGGCTTGAAGAAAACAAATGTTTTAGTACGCTGTAGCTCACTAAGCTCCGAAAAAGAGATCAAAGCGTACACTTCTTTTTTCTTTAAATATTTTGAAGTTGATCGTTCACTCCAAATTAACAAAGAACTAATGCCCTTGGAAATTCAATAAAAATACTGTATGTGATGCAAACAACTTTTCAATTATTATAGTCGCCGGAATTGTGGACTACCGCGCACCAATACATCCTATATATCTAAACAATCTGAGTGAATTTGCAGGGAGCAGTCGATGAGCTTATGAAAGTGACTTATATAACATCATATATATGTCGTATAAGCTGTACATTCACGTGAAATTTTGACTTTATTACCAACGTCACGACCCTTGTTGTAGTGACGTTCTTGTGGTTACATGAGCTTGTTTGCGTCAGTAGTATGCATCCAGGTGATAGTCTAAACTTAGTCTCAATGGGGGCATTCATGCGCATGCATGACCAGAATAAATATGTCCAGACAGAGTTTGATTAGACATGAATGCATGTGCTAATTCGATCTCTTATTAGGACTCACTGCTCCCGTATCAAATAATAAGACGTTTTGGCTTTTCTATATACATTTTTTCGCACTTAGATATACACTATATCTATATACATAGTAAAAGAAATGTAGTATATATGTGGTGGCACTTAGACCATTCCTTTGACCAGGCATATGGTAGTTTTGCTACCTTGTGAGGCAGCGGGGAGTTACTGTAGGTATACAGTAGCGGCTTAACCAAAATTACAGGTCTTTATAGATTAGGTGAACTGGATTATTTGCATCGAGCTACTCAAATATGTTATATGTAGTGTGAATAACTTAAGGGGTGCTTATACACTGGGTCACAATCCCAACCAACTCTATCCTAGTCATCATACGTTACAACACATCCACAGAGTCACAACGGGAGCATTGCAGATAATGAGACCTGAGAAGAAGGCAAATGTGTAAGCCAATGATCTAACATCCCTGACAATCTAAATTGTCAATGTGTTGTGCATGTTGTGGCTAGCTAGAGAGTTGTTGGAACCAGTGTCCAGCACATGTTGAAGAGACAGAGCATCTCCTCTCACTCTACCTTTGCTCGAGGGCGAAGGTACAGAAGGCGGGTGAGTCAACAAAATGGAAGGAAGCTAGTGATATAAATTGCTTTCAACTATAACTTACTCTTACACGAGGCAATGAATTCACCTTTTATACACTACTACATAAAATCTTTGGCAAGGCGTTTTCAATTTTTTTTCCTGAGGTAGGCAGGAAGGATAACCGCCTCGATTAATGCTGGCATTAACCGAGGCGGTCACTTTTTATTAATCGAGACGGTTACAAGAAACCGCCTCGCAAAATCCATTAACAGAGGTGGTTATTATAAAGAAGGCCGCCTCCAGAAATAGCCCTATTAACTAAGGCGAGCTGCTTATAAGGCCCGTCTCGATTAATATTGCTGAGGCCCATCAGAAAGCCTAAATTCAACAGATATCGGGTTCGTATATATATATATACACACACAAGGGATTAGGGTTTCCTCATATCTTCCTCTCTCTCCCCCACTCCCCACAGCAGCGCCGCCCCTTCTCCACTCTCCCACTCTCTCCACCCGACCACCCGACGCCATGGCGCCCCTCTTCCCTCTCCCAGATGTCAACCATGGCCTGGCGGCACGGAGGCCCAGCGGTGCGGTGGCCCTCCCAGCCCGTCGCGGAGCCCCTCTCCCTATCCTGGCGGACGGCGGCGCCCCCTTCCCATCCCAGTAGCCAGCGGCGTCCCAACTCCTCTCCAACCGGCAGATCTAAGCATTGGGAGGCGGATCGAAAGCACTGGCCGGCGGCGCCCCCTCTCCAACCTGCGGTCAACGGCGGGCCCTCTCCAACCGGTGGCCGGCGACGCCCCTCCTCCTCTCCAGCAGGTGGATACGAGAAATGGGAGGCGGATTTGGAGCACTAGACGGCGAGCGGCTCCCATCCCAATCTGGCGGTGGCGCTCCCTCTCTTCCAAGCGAGGACGATGCTAGCTCCTCTAGTGGTGGCTCTAGCTCCTCTAGCGGTTGGATCCAGTGGCGAGGATGACGGATCTACTGACGTGGATGGCAGATCCAGTGGCGGAGTTGCCGGATCCGGCAAGCGATAGCGGCGGCGCATGGATGGGTTCGGCGGGCCCGTAGACAGGCTTGCTGGGCTTGTCCACGGGCTTTCTTATATTTTTTGTTATTTATTTGATTAACCGAGGTGGGCATCCAACCGCCTCCGTTAATGGCCTGATAAACCATGACCTTTTGTTTAAAACCGCCTCGGTTAATGATTTTTGCCTGCCTCCATTAATCTTGTTGTAGTGGTGATAGCTCATTGTTCACCCGTGGGCCATTTTACTCTACTACCCTCTGATGATTACAAGTATATTCCTACCATATCCGCAGGTTACACACTTCCTCGATGGTCCACTCGTCATTTCCTATTGGCACCTAACCACTCCACGATCGGGACCCATAGTTGGCCTTCGTCTGAGGGAGAACTTTGTCGACCTTCATCACGTGCTCGCGTCCTCCACCTTGGCCTCTGCCCGGTGGCCATCCTTCGTGATCAGCCTTCCCCCTGGCACCTCCACAATCCACAGGTAGTCACCAACCTTTGCTAGGGGCAAACCTTCGGGTGAAGGTCGGGCGCCGCCCGTCTGCATCTCCCGATGATCCTTTACCCGGAAGCTATCTGCATCAAAGAAATATTGGGTGTCTTCACGACCCTGATAATGGTGTTACAACAAGAATAAACAAATGATGAGTAGCTCAAGAAAAATAGTAGTTTTTTGTGGCTATGTCTTGACATAGCCGCTTATGATGGCTAGCTAGTACGATCAAAGATGTTGTTGGTATAAGTTAACTCAAACAAATAAACACTAGGAATCATCTACAAACGGACAGATACCGATGTAGCACTTCACCTGGGAGTATTTCAAGGTATCGTTATTTATATTTGACCATAGGGAAAACGAGATTACCCGAAGCTGATCTTAACCCCAGAGCAGCTATCAAGGACAGAGAAAACAGGGCTATAGAGGAGACAACTAAGGCTTCTAGTTCTAATCCTCACAAGATATGATATTTCTATTCTTAACGGGGAAATTACTTAAGGAAGAAATCATCAAAGGTTAAATCCCTCAGCAATGCAATCCTACTATTCCTACTGACGGGAGGTGGACTATAGAAGACTCAACGGCACGGTGACCCATGATCTACCACCGATTCGGACAGTCAGGATGTATTTACGAGCGACCCAGTCTTAGCACCATGCTTAAACTACGCAAACTACTTCAATCAAGAAGCTACCAAGACAAAAAGAGACATAAACCAAAAGAATAGTAATAACAATGTTACTTACTTGAATTAGAAGTTGAACTCCAAAACAATCTTCAGATGCAAGTTCCAAAGAAGAACTTGAATCCGCAGGTATAAGTCATAGAGCAGTCACCGACAGGTCGGCAACTCCTCCAACTCCTCCCTAACTCTCTCTCTCTCTCTTTCTAAATAAGAACTAGCCCTAATCTGAGAAAGACTACAAGGCTATTCTTCTACTTGATGCTTGGCTCTAGATCCTATCTAGGGTTTCTGGTGAGGTACTCCTTTCTTGTATGGATCACATGAAACCCTGGGGGTCTGGGGCTGTATATATAGGCCAGAGCGGTGAATCTCAGCCCTCGGATCAAACCAACCTTGAGCAACGGACCAGATGCATCCTCAAAGGTGGTGGAGAATCGACATAACAAATCGGACGCTGACAGGTGGGCCAGGGGTTCGGTTGAACTGGGCATGGGTTCCGCCGAACCTCCCCCACTGCCATCTGGGTTCCACTTTCTCTGGTGTGTCTCTGGTGTTCTCTAGAATGTTCTTGGCACGGAGCCCACACAGAATTTGATGTATTTGTATGACATGTGGGTCCCCTTTTAGTCCATTTTCCTGTTTACTCCCTGCAAAACACAGATTCACCAAAACTCATGAAATTCTATCAGTTAAAACCCTATTCTACGTTGATGGCTGCTTTTATACTCTTTTTCATGATTAATCGATGAACAAAATCTTATGATAACTACCATCAACAGATGTCAAGTTAGAAATAGATATAGTCCATGTAGCCATGGGTGGGTTGCAGATGTCAATATGGTCTCACATGATGCCACGGGTGGAAAAGGGGGCCATGCATAAAGATGACACAGATAGAGGTATATCATCATAGGATGCGATGCTAAGGTCAATGTAGGCAGGACTATCGAAGATGTAGATGAAGGACAATGATGGAATTGAGGTAGCTGGGATGGTTACATAATGTCGATGTCGAAGTGAATGCGGTCATGCTGCTATGGACGAAGAGTGTGCTGGGGTTGCCAGGCCTAGGAATGCATCAAGGGTATGAAGGTATGCACCAAGTGTTGCAAATATTAGATAGACTAGGAGGATGGCACCAAATATATATCTAAGGGACCAGTAGAGAGGAGCTTGATGAGATTGCAATTTGTAGAACAATGAGGTAGAAGATGTCTATGGAGCCATTGTTGTCAGAGTTGACAAAATATGCGGGGAAGAGATGCCGATGCTAGCGACTAGCGAGGTTGTGCTGAACAAAGAAGAAGTTGTGCGGGAGCGAATGCTCCTGCACAAAGGTGGATAATCCGTGTGAGGCCACTCTTGCCTAAAGGCAAGCGGTCTAGACTCGAGGTATGGCAGTGGTAGCGCTTGATGTTGGTGACAAAAAACTTGGACAATTTGACAAAGATAACGTATAGTCATAGCATGACTATTGATTTACATAGGATGGCAATGTAGATGCAGCTATGAGTGCCACCATGGACAAATATGTGTGTCTTCGTTGGTGGTGAGTATGGACGGTGGTGCTACTATCTGAGGAGGCAGCACAAGAACAACCCTATTTGTTGCAATATATGTATGATTCTCAATGAAGAGGATTACATAATAGGCTATCGAACTTTATGCATGAGGCAAGATGACAATGAGACATCTTGATTTGTGGTGGCATTGATGAATCAATGGTGAAACGTGCCGCCAGGCAATTGGGAAATGATGCGTACATGAAGGTTTCCCATCCATCAGCATGCATGCCTGACTTGGTCGCACAATCAAAGAAGAAGAGGCCAATGCACTCAACGCTAATGTTGGAGTAGTAAACATGCAATGTCAACAGGAAGCATGCAATGTCAACAGGAAGTGGTGACCAACCCCAATCAATGGTTGCATAACCAAAAACGTGATACGCGTTGTTCAAATTTTGGGTACAATGACCGATGCCCAAATAGGAAACATACCAACACCCACACCCACCACAACGCAAGGTGGCCATCTAGTGGCAGCAAGCTCTCATGTGGATGGGTAGATAGTGAATGGAGTCATCCCGATGATGACAGGATCTAGACGCCTCCCTAGAGGGCAAAGGAGGAGCAAAGGCTGGCAGGTGTGTTCTCCAATGGTGGGCTTCAGACCAAATCAAATGGATCTCGACAGTGCAAGGGGTAGCGACGGGGCAAAGTTAACATAAGTCAATGATAAGCCCCTATGGCTGAGTGGTGGGTGGGGCCAGATTTGCCTGCTAAGATGCCCAATGGCAGTAGAGGAAGGCACTGACTTGGCGGTGCTAGAGCACATGGATGTTGGAATGCTGTTTGGCTGGATTACTACCATAGTAGTGTAGGGACAGTTTGTGACCAAGTCCATCCGCCACCACAGCGTTGTGGAGACAAGATATGCGGTCCAACGATGAAGATTTTGACGGAGGCTTCAAGTGCAATGAGATGAATAAAGGTGGTTCCAATAAGTGGATCTGGACCATAGTGGTGAAAGGAAGGCACACAGAGGTTGCTGTTGTGACCTACACTAGAATGACAAAAGATCAGTAGATCAATGGGATGTTGCCTAAACAAGGGCGTTATCTCGGTAGGGAGAGATCGATCTCCTGTGGACAAACATTGCAAAATCAATGTCTTGTCCTCTAGATCAAAACTAGAACTTGTAATAACATGTAGAAGTATATAATATGGTGAAACTAGGTTTTTGTACTAAGCCTCTCAGAAAGAGTTTGCATGGCAGAGGGCCGGGTCAAGCTTGTATATGAGTTCGTAATCCCAACTAACTATATCCTAATTGTCATCTAAATCTACCTTAGTCAACAGATAACTCAATGCTAGTCATGATACACTCTAACATTATGCTTTGCCATAACAGATGACCACAAATAACGGAAACTGTTGGAAGGTGGAAAATATAGAGCAATTTTTATTCAAATAGCTCTCAAAACGAAAAATGGGTAAGTTTAGGTAGGGCTCTAAGAGATGCTCTTAGGGACCTTTTTAACACCATTGCTATGCCACCGAATTATCAAAACGAGATATTTTTCAGGGATGGTTTTGCAACCATCCTATAAGGTCGATTTTAAGGGATTGATTTACTAAGCCAACTGCCCCTAGAAATAATTTTGTAAAATAGGGACAATATTAAACTACTCAACAAAATTATAAGAAAGTAATTTTGTCATTAGTAAATCTCAACCCCATGCTTCGCAAAGAATACCATAGTATTGACATCCACATGGTCTTATGACATGATGAGTGTGTCTCTTTCTCTCTTCTCCTGTCTTAGAAACACTCAGTAGTGGCGAAACTATGTCAAAAGTTAGCTTGGCAGTGACTTGGTCTCTGATCACGTTTATGGAAAATAATTTCCAAAGCTAGACCCTGGTTATTAAAAAAACTAGACCTTGATGTAGTTTTTTTTTTGACACCTCTCATCTGGATACAGCTGTAGTATCTGTTCGTATACAGACACACACCTACACCACACACACGCACACCACACTCACACCACCTGTACACAACCAGACCTACAACTATACAAAGATTCGAAGACGCGTCCTTCAAGAGATCACCAGAAGCGCCGAGGCTCTGTAGACGACGGGCACGTCGCAGTCCCATTGTGGCTCCACGCGTTGAGAGGCTGTACTAAAATGTTAATGTGGGAATAAATCCCGGTGAGAACACCAGTGCCGAACCTGGGGTTCGAACGCTGGTGGGCGGCGTGCTCACCTGCAACGCCTGCCAACCGAGCTAGCGCTCGTTCTCAGACCTTGATGTAGTTGGCACAAAGGGACAAATGTGCTAGAGCAATATGATTGAAAAACCCGTATCCAAGTCTACATTTGTTCCTCAGTTTTTCTGAGGCTCATCGTTCACTCCAATGAAGAATTAAATGCCCTTGGAAAGTAAGCAATACAACGTGGAAACTTTGCAATTTGTGCCTACGTGAAATATAATAATAATAATGCTTAGGATGGTGCCGAAATTTGTGCTGAGGTGAGCGTCCTTCCGTCAGCGTGATGGAAACTTTAGAATTTGTGTCTACAAGTAAGCTACCTTATAGCACTCCTAATACATATATACATCATGCATGGCTTATTGTATTTGAGTGGTATGGTGCTTGTTTTCTTTTATTTCTTATTAGTCTTGTCATGGTTGTGCTAATCCCTGGTTAGCCACACTTATAATTAATAACGAGTTTCAGGCCTGCGATGAGCTTGATAAATCTAGTATGTATGCAGAGTGCTGATTTGGATGCAAGTAGTCTCGTAAACTCATAATTCACTTCATATGTATTTGAACCTTTTAATAAGAAGGAAAAAAAAACAAGTTCTGTTTATGAACATGCATGTGATACGGACCAGCTGACCACATTCATGTTTGGAGAAACTAATTCTGATCAATTTATAATCCCCTTGTGAGGAGAAACAAGTTTCTTTTCATATTCCAAGGGGCAGTTGTTTAGGGCTGAACACAGTAAAAGCTGAAACCTGAAAGGTCATGTGAGAACCAAAAGCGACTGCTCACTGACCAGATACGGGGTTTTTGGGTCATAGTGGAGCAGGGAGTACCTGGTCGTGAGCACAAGTGGCAATTCCCTACGATGAAGTTAACCAATCCTTGGCCCAGGTTAATTTCACGACTACGACTGCAGAATCTAACCATGATCTTTCCAAATCACCAGTACATCCTATTCATAAGCATCTGGTAACCTATAAGCGCGTGGTAGCTGCAAAGTCGTCTGAACTCTTTCGTGTTTTGATGTGCTCTGCACCTGCCTGTGCCTATGCAAGTTGGTCCATTAATTATGTTGCCATGACATTTGCATCCCTGTATATAAGTAGAGCGGATTAGGAGTAACCTTATCGCCAATTCGCCATAGCTAACCAGCCACCACATGACTAGCTAGCCTTTTCCTTGCTTGATTCCTTCTCTCTGACAGCTGCCTGCAAAGAACCTGCAGCTAAGCTAAGCTCAGTAGCTTGGTTTCTTAGATATAAGATCAAGCTAGAAGAGAGAACTAGAAAAGATGAAGCACCAACAGTACAATAGCAGGTGTCTTCTTCCTCAATCTTCAGCTTCTGATCACCTCTCTGTCGCCAGCAACCACCGGTCGGCGATGAAGGAGATCGCCAAGGGCCAGTCTCTGGTGACGCAGCTGCGAGCAGTCGTGCTCCCTGCGCTGCAAGCCGATGAGCGCTCCGAGCTTGTTGCCCACATGTTCCAGAACATACTGGATTGCTCCAGCAAGGCCATGGCCAAGCTGCAGCTCCATCAGGCTCGAAGTACTCCACGACCTTCTCATGATGATGATGATGATGATATGCTGGTGGATGACAAGAAGAGAGTAAAGAAGATTTCCTCTGTCGACTGCAAGGAGGAGGAGGGTGTTACTCCTGCTAAACCCCGTCGTCAGCACAAAAGAAGGTACCATGTGATCTAATAATATGTTTGAGTGCAGACTCTCTTCCAAATGCTATTTGAGGTTGCATATGATTATTAATTCAGAAATAAAATTTTAAGCAGAAGGTTTGATGACTCTGTGTCACTTGAAACACCTGTGCCGCACTACGATGGCCACCAATGGAGGAAGTATGGGCAGAAGCACATCAACAACACCAAACACTCAAGGTGAATTTATCCTTCTTAATTCGAAAGATGCGTATTTCCTGGTTAATTGTTCTTTCATTTCCCCTTTTGGTTTTTTTAGAACTCCCTTGTATTACCAAGCAATCATGCTCATGCCACATGTTAAGGTTGTAGAAATTTAGTTTGGGATGATAAAGGAAAGGACACTGCCAGATTTATTTTTTTTGGGTACTGAACTCTAGGCCGGCTTAGGTTGATTCTATATTTGCCCATGACTTTACTGTATTAATTAGTATGTGCACAAAGTTAGATAATGATCCAAATTTGCAATAAGCTGCATTTTTCACTAGCTAATTGGAGTATATATGCAGGAGCTACTACAGATGCACCTACAGACAGGAACAAGGCTGCAAAGCAACAAAGACGGTGCAGCAACAAGATGACAGAACTGGTGCTGATCATACCCAGATGTACACGGTCGTCTACTATGGCCAGCATACTTGTAAGGATAATGATGGTGTTAATTCAAGCCCTGATGACTCCGAAACAAACACCCGGAGCAGCAGCGACAGCCAATCCAGCATATCGAGCACCTGTACAGATCCTTGTGGCCATCAGAATCAGACATCCCTACATGACAATAAACCGATCGGCGACGATAAATCTGAAGAGTTGTTCACAAAGGACATGTATGAGCCATTCGACATGACTGCGTTTGTACCGTTGGATTTGGATAGTTGGGAGTTGGATGCACTCCTTAGATTTGGAGCCTGATAATCCAAACCGATGAAAAGCTAGCGACAATTATTAGTTGATAATTTGGTATGTTTTAAAGAGAGGTATGTAATAAGGTATATTATATCTCATCACAAGCTTGTGCTTAGTTGTCTAGGGTTGAAAATATCATCTGCACAATGTACAATACTATAAGTATACTATCAAATTTTGTGTCCTTCTGTATTAGAAGTTATAAAACGAACAAAAGCAAAGAGAGCAAAAGAGAAAGAATAATCTATTGTATAAACTTCAACGCTCCAAGGACAGCACTGGTGCAATTTTAATTTCAATTTTGTAGTAACTCTCTAACAAATAAAAGGAGAAAACTGAGCCATTTAATGACCAAAACAGTTTTCATGAAATCCTCAATACAATTGGGCACGATTGTGATATCATGACATGGTGACTTACCACGTTGATCCGGCTGGAATTAATCAATCTGACTTTCTCAACGGTTGAACGGTAATATATATACAAAAAAAAAAGATATGTCTTGACATGTCTAGCCCAACTAGGACTCAGCTGGCAATCAGAGTGCATGGGATCCACCCCTTCTTACTCATCATTGTGTTCTGGATTTCACATACTTTCATTGTTCCAAATTATTGCAAGTCATTGTGACTTTTCTAGATAGATAGCTTTTATATATTATGTATTTAGACAAAAATGTGTATCTAGGTTCGTAACAAAATCTATATACTTCCTCCGTACTTGTAAAGGAAGCCGTTTAGAACAATGACATGGTCTGTAAAGCATGACTTTGACTTCATATTTCTATAAAAATATTTATTGAAATGTGATATATGCATACTTTTATGAAAGTATATTTGAAGAAAAATCTGTTTATATAGTTTCCATACTTCTAAACTTAACAATTTAAAAGTTATTCATGATTTATATTCCTAATTTTGACCAAAACCTTGTCCAAAACGACTTCTTTTTCCTACACGAGGGAGTATATTGCACATCAATGCAACATCAAGTTGTCAAGCAAATTAAATATAGTAGACTCACTATTATGTGATTAATAATCGTAGGCACGCGGTCTGACCCATGGCCGCCACAAGATTGTCGTATATCCTCGCTCTTAGTTTTTTCCATGAGCAGCTGCCACTTGGTAATCAATATAATGAGATAGATTAAAGAATGATGTTGAAACCAAGTATTGGTATTTAAAAAGGACGCTGTACCCATTTATATACGTACCTTGGTACCACTCCCGCATCTAGTTGGTACATGCTGGTATGTATCTAGGACAGCTTATATCTGTCAAGTTACGTCATTTTTTTTATTTTTTTTTTTTGCGAACAAAGTTATTCAGATTTGATCTGTAAATGAAAAGAACATGACTTCAGTACGTGTTGATAACGAGTAGAGGTGAGACTGAGGATGAAAACAGAACGGAAATATTCCGAATCCAACTGCATCGTTTTCTGTATTTTATCCGATCAAATTTATATTTTTTGTCCGACTTTATCGTTTTCGCTTTCTTTTTCATATTTCAAATGTAAAAATAGAAAATGGTTTAGATTTTTTTTTGACCGTTTTCGTCTTTTCTACTTTTAATTCAAAACATCCCGAATTCCAATCATTACAGTTCAAACAACTAGTCAAAAGCAAGAATGGAGCACTGATGCCCATTGGCCGCATTATGTAGCCGTTGCGTTGCTATGAGTCACTGAGGTGGGACTAATCACCTCGCATGGTGTTGCATGCCTGCATGCCTGCACGCAGCGCTGTTACTTCATTGCATATGACTGTACCGACCAAAAGAGAAAGAGCTATATGGGCCCAACGTCATTTTTAGTCTAGTACCAATGGTATCTCAAATTTTCCTCTTCTTTTTTTTCTTTTTTTTCTCTTGTCAAAGAAACCAAATTTAATTGTTAGGCATTATGGGTCGTCATTCCATATACGAAAATACTAACCGTGTTTGACATAATTTCGCTCGAGTTGGTTCATTTTTGAAATTCTCAATATTCCGTAAGTTCACATGTTCGTTTTCGTGTCTGGCTTTATCGTTTTTGCTTTTGTTTCATTTCTAATGTAAAAGTAGAAAATGGTTGAGGAGTTTTCCGACCATTTTGATCCTTAGGTGAGAGGGTGTGTGCTTATTACCACTGGATAGGTATGTTCCATTTCACCAAACACCTGATGGGATCCAAGGAAGGCGACGGAATATAGCATTGCATTACATTACTTATGCCAACTTTTTCTATGGCACTTAATTACATCAACTAATTATGGATGTACTCATTAGAATAATTTTGGTAATTCATATATGGATAAAATGAATGGCATTTGAAGAGGTGGCAAAAGATTGTAAAGAGGGGGTTCAACTCACTGGCAATATTACAGCGCTGTGGTGTGCCTTTGCTGTATTCGTGAGTTTGGGATTTCTCGCCTCATGCTTTAAACATTTCTTTTTAGTGAAATGATACATAGCTCTCCTATGAATGAAATCTTAGCAACAGTGCAGGACTGCAGACAACTAATAAGAGGAAGAGAATGAGAAATCACGGTGAAAAAGTGACAAGTATTCTAGTGGACTATATATTTTATTTTTCTTGAACGCGCATGGTCAGATCAACTATCCACTAGATCGACCTAACCCATTTCCATCTATATTCTTTATATTCAAGAGACAAAGGATGGGGAAAGAAACCCCTTATAAGGCAACAATTCTTGCATCTACTAGGAGCTAAAGAAGGTTGCAAGCAAAAAAAAAAAACAATTAGTGGAGCATTGGAATCTACTATTAGTCCAAAGTCATTGGATTCTCACAATGTTATATATCCTTGTATGTGATTGTGTCGTGTTCTAAAATTGGAACATCATCATTCATCATGACCTTAATATGGAAAACATATGTTAGTTCAGAGTCATGCATGCCAACAACAAAGAGTAATTAACCATTTTATAATGACAAGTAGCTGATGATCATTGAGTAATAAATGGGGTCTGTTGAACCCCAGCCGCCACAAATTTGTCGTATATGTTCTGGACCACCACGTGCGTACCCAGATCAGCTGGATAAAATTGACGTTGCAACTTGCAACCTGTAATGAACAAAAGGGATAGTTTAGTGCACAATTTATGAACTGGTAGTATAGTTTAGTGCACAATGCAAGTTGGCCTCTCCATAGGGAGTAGTATATTTATACAGTAGTTACTTGCATCAGACTTGATAATACTATATATGTACACAATAACCAGTAGTACGACTTAATAATATGTCTGCGTCATTTCACCAAACACCTGACGGTATCCATGCAAGACAGAGACTCCGTTAGCTATATGTATGTGTCAACTTGTCAAGCAAATGGGCAGAAGTTCATTGACGACTAAGGCATATGCTTTGTTATGTATTTTATCAGGTTCTAATTAACATGTTGAGAACAAGGAGTATTTCATTTGTAATTACACTACACACCCAATGCAAGGCTAAGAGCCTAAGTTGTTGAGACTTTGTAACAGGGGACGAAGGCTCAAGTCGATTGTGCCGGGGTTTCGGTGGGAGCAACCGCTGCGTTTTCTGCCCCGAGGTAAAAACTGACTGATGTGCAGGCGACTGCAGGGACGCGAAGACTCCGAGCTGAAGACAGCCTCCGCTCACTCGGAAGATGGCGTCCGGGGCCAAGCGGAACCTCCGCCCGGCGTGCGAAGACTCCCCTACCTCGTCCGAAGGCCCCAGGAAGACGGGGACCTTCGGCCGGTTCAGTCCCGTCTGGAATCTTCACGCGGAGGTCCTGGTGCGATGCCATGAAGCACGGAGGCTCGAATGCAACGCATCGTCCTCATACCGTGTCCGAAGGTCCCAGTGCGGAGGCTTCCGGAGCACTACACGACAAGCAAGTGGGTGGTTGAGATGCAGAGAGGAATTTACTCGAATGCCCATGAGGCAAGCAATTGTATTTGGGGATATTCAAGGTATATTCTTCTCCCTCTAGGGGATTCCTGTGTAATTAGCTTCGGATCATGCATTGTAGCCTATAAATAGCGATGTAACTACAGTGTAAAGAGTTAGTTGAGATCATTTACTTTCCAGTTGAATGTTGAGAGATTCTCATGATTCTCCGCCTTCGAGCGGAGATTGTCTCCTGTGTTGCTTGGGAGTGATCCCACTCCTTTTTTTTTTTTTTTGCGACACGGAGTGATCCCACTCAAGCGTAGAGCAGGAGCCTCCGCCAACAGAGACCACTGAAGAAAGGGGTGTGATGGGCACCATCCTTTGTCAAAAATACATGAGGCTAACCAACACCAAAAAAAATAACCATCATGTATATGCCACACTATGTCACATATACAACATGCAACAACAAAACACGGTGATTTTTAGTTTGTAGTGTTTTCCTTTGAGCAATTATTATATAGCAATATTACTAGTTCATATATAAGTTGCCTAAAATTTACAAGCTGTTGACAACCAAAACTGGCAGGTACTTTATATATTCAGGCCCATGGCTGGAATAATGTTAATTAGCTTTCGCATTAAGACTTAAGAGGTAGCTGAAAACCTCAACTCTGGTCCGAAGGTGTGTAACACTCATGAGTACATATAAGGAATAAATGTGAGTTTAATATAGAATAATTTTTTGTGAAGGTTGGCCGGGTATTTTAAATAGAGGCCAAAATTGACTTTTTGATTCGTTTCTCCGATCGATGAACTGAGACCACCATTTTGTAGAGATCATGGAATGTTTTTCCGTTTGACTACTTATTCGTATTCATCATACTTTGGATTGTGGAGTTATGTTAATTGCAAGAATTAAAGAAGGAAAAACACATTGTCTGCTGGACAATTTTGTCGTGACCGAGCCCAGCTCCTAGGCTGTGGCATGTTTTCTTTCATTCATTTTTTATCTTTCTTTCCTTCCACCGTCATCTTTTATGATTGGCTTTATATTCTCGGTTCCTATCTCAACACCCTCACTACGCAAAAGAAAGAAAAAGAGCAAAGAAGAGAGAAGAGGAGATTTGGGTTTTGCCGCCATTGCCGTCGTGCCGTCTCCTATCTCTGTTTTCCCAAAATACTTACTTAGGTGTTCCCTTAATTTCCTCTACAAGTGTAGGATATGTAGCCATTGTTAGCCACACATCTTTCTTGCTTCTTGCTCGCTGTATTTGAGTTGGCCGAGCTGAAGTGTATTAATTTATTGGGACACTCACTAATCTTGTGCCCCTTTCTTCGCAAGCATAGCGTCATCTAGTTTTCATTTGGGCTTTCTTTCTTGCTTCTTTATCCTTTATATGTCGAAAGAACAATTCTTGACCAAATGGCCTAGTCTTTTGCACTTGGGACAAGCCATAGGGCCTTCGTTCTTTCTTTCTTTGCTTGGGTAAATTGGTGGATGCAATTTGCTCGGCCACTTCGCATTTACCGGACCAACTCTTGTGTGTACACATAGCACTCTCATGCCCATAGATGTCGCAATGGACCCATTGACACCAGTGTTATCATAAACGCTAAATGGTAAATAGTCGATCATTTATCATTTACCCATTATCCGGCCAAAATGGCCACTTAAACAGATGAAACCACCATTTAAATGTCCTAAGCAATCAGTTAAATAGAAAGGTTGTACCACTATGTTCGACAAACAATTATATTTGACGCCAGGCTTTACTCGCCTCGCCCTCAACCGTTACCTAGTCCTATGGCGCCAAGCTCTCTACTCATACTTCATCGTCACAGGGTCTGCCATACCAAGTTTCTAGCTTGCCCTTCACCCTTGCTCAGTTCACCGTAGCTATAAACCTTGTTTAACTTTCATCATCTTGCCATATGAGATTGATTTGTACTTTGTATTCTTAGTTATCATAATTTCATCACTTTGGTCATATCTGCTCGTCCTTGTGACCTCCACTAGTCATCAACTCTCTAACTATACCCACGATCTAGCGCCCCTCGGTCCTAGGTCCACCGGATCCCACAACATACCAAGGTGTTGGGCCTAACTCAACCCACCAAAGACTAGCCTCAGAGGTAAGGATTTCCCCCACCTTATATGTTGTGCTACCCCACCATCAGTTATTGATGTGGGACTAAACCTTTACATCACACATTGGACTCAACGATTCACATCACACAACCTCGTGTGATCTCTGAAAGATGTTCATTAGCTTCCGAGTCCAACGCTCCACACACAACCCTTGCGAACCTTCGAGACATTAATGAGAGCTCTTGTCACAATGTTAACCCCGAGATTTTTTAGGTTTTTCTGACCATGGGCTCTGATATCACTTGTTAGAGTGCGCAGCGGAAACTAGCCCAAACCGCTATACCCATGAGCCAGTGCCCCTCAAGCCCAGGTCCATCGGAGCCCATAGCATACCAAGATATTCAGCCTAACTCAACCCAAAATTCTAACCTGATAGGTCAGGACTGTCCCCGCCTTATATGTTGTGCTCTCCCACCATAAATTACCGATGTGAAACTAAACCTAACACATTCTCGTCTCTTGTTGATCCTTGAGAAATGAGCTATGTACCATTATTTTGATGTCGAAACTCAACCTAACACACCAACTCATGGAAGTAGTTAGTCCTGCGCATCCGGTTGTCATTAATCAACAAAATTTGCCAAACCACACATGCTTGGGGTCTCTATGATGAAGCATCAAAGAGTTCCATTGAGTTCTATGCAATTCTCGACCATAAAAGCACCCTTCTAGCGTCCCGGGTTCATCGGAGAGACCTGTTGCACTCTCCATCTTAGCGGACGACCAAACATGGCCACTTTCCCATATCTCCACTACTAGCACTCTAGTGCACACCCAAAATACACTGGTTACAGCCCAATAGTAATGGTTATAATGTTCTTTGCCTCCATGGGTTGCATTGTTAGAAAAAACTAAAAATAAATTTTCTTTTTATTTCTTTTCTAAGAAGAAATTCTTTTATAGACACGTGCATGCGCACGTGCATGTCCACTAGTACAAGGACAGATCTCCTTATGTTCCATCACATATCAGTATGTATGGCTCAAATGTGTGACATTCATTTGGTGCTCATGAATCCTATATGGTCACCACATATCACTTATTGTTTGCTTCTCTGTTTTGGTTGAAAATGATGGTGGTCAGCAAAACTTAATTCAAGGCTATAGTTGATCTAAGTGGTGCTATCCGTACATAATTCATATTAGAAAATATTTTCGCTTTGGTCTGTCGGTTGTTGTTTTGTTTGTGGACTTGTTATGCTCATCATTGTCAGAGAATCACAATGACCCATTCTGTGCCTAAATATGCTGCATTGTCTTGACTGCAAGTTCTAGTACGTAATAGAACTTAGAATTTTTTTAAATAATATTTTTTTTATTGATTAATTGCGAATCTAGTATTTGGAATAGAAAAATTACAAAAATAGCACCCTGTCGGCCATCCAGCAACCGATAGGGGACCTGTCGGCACTCCAGCAGCCGACAGGCTTACGTGTCAGCTGCCTCGCAGCCGACAAGCGTCGGCAGCAGCTGTCGACGCCGACAGGAGTCCTGTCGGCTTCTGAAGGGCCGATAGGCCCAGTCAGCATTCGAGCAGCCGATAGGCCTGTCGGCTCACCGGAGGCCGACAGGCCACTACTACCATGTCCTTTTCATTTTGATGTTCATTTTCACGTTTTTTTCATATTCATTATACGGTTCAATCCGAAAACTTAACTTACTCGTGGCTTGCTAGACTGTTCTATAAATGAAGTGTGCTGCAAACTACGAAAAATAGAATTAAAACAACACATGTTCAATTTAAAAGAGTAACCCAGTGATACATGAAATGAGCGATGCGTGGCATATGTGGTTTGCAATGGCATGTGTGTGTGACTCTGGTAAGAGCCCACAGACTATTGTAAACATGCCTTAGGGAATTTAACTTCCTGGGTCTATTACATTGTTCTACTGGGTGCAGCGTGGTTGTTTGCCCTTGTTGTCGCGCCGTGAAGACGGTTCCGCTGCATCCCTCTTGTTCTTGAGTGCTGCCTCTCGCGCTTTAAGCTCTCCTCTTTACGCTTGATGATTGCTTCACGCAAGCTTAACTCCTCCCTCCTCCTGGCAAGATCTTCCTCCTTAGCTTTGAGACGGATCTGATCTGCCCTGATCCGTCGCTCTTTGTCCTCCCTGATTTTGCGGTCAACCTCACGAGCCTCATTCATCCTCAGAAGATATTGAGCTTTGTCTTCAAGCTCCTTCGGACCCCTCTGTGGCCATGCGGGCATCTCCCGATCCACCCATTGGATCCACTTGCAAGGCTACATGTGTGGATGTAAATGATCAAATTGTGTATAGTTTACAAGAAACGAAAGAAGGAGTTGTTGATAGTACCATGAAGTCGTCATCCAGATCTGGGCACCCGAAGTACCTACACCCATAGTGTCGGTCCAACTCCATCCACACGAACAACCTAGTGACAAACCCACAATGACACTTTGGCCGCTCACGCCACGACGGTAGCTGAGTTAGGTCAGATGTCCATGACGACATTGTAGTTGAATGACGAAGGGTTTGGAGAAGAAAATGTGTGGTATGCTAACTCGTCGGATGTCTTTAAATAGGGCAGGCATGGAGTGAAGGAGTAATTTCATAGACCCCAGCCTTTTCCGATTTAGTCATTTATAGGCTTTACACAAATAATTGCGAGTAGCCTGTTGCTCACCTCAGAGTACACAGCGAGTAGCCTTTTCAGTATATTGGCAAATGAAGAGCCTGTTTAACCAGTCGGAATTAACAGCGACTAGCCTTTTCAGTGATTCAGAGGGCTTGCGAATAGGCTTTTCAGTGCATAGCCTTTTCAGTGATTGGAACTACACAGTGCGTAGCCTTTTCAGTGACTTTGGCAGACCGAGAATCTAGACTTTTCAGTGATTCAGAGGGCTTGCGAATAGGTTTTTCAGTGCATAGCCTTTTCAGTGCTTGCTACTGCACAGTGCGTAGCCTTTTCAGTGACTTTGGCAGACCGAGAATCTAGACTTTTCAGTGATTCAGAGGGCTTGCGAATAGGCTTTTCAGTGCATAGCCTTTTCAATGCTTGTGACTGCACAGTGCGCAGCCTTTTAAGTGACTTTGGCAGACCGAGAATCTAGACTTCTCAGTGATTCAGAGGGCTTGCGAATAGACTTTTCAGTGCATAGCCTTTTCAGTGCTTGTGACTGCACAGTGCGTCGCCTTTTCAGTGACTTTGGCAGACCGAGAATCTAGACTTTTCAGTGATTCAGAGGGCTTGCGAATAAGCTTTTAAGTGCATAGCCTTTTCAGCGAGTTGTCAATTCAATTCATGGTGTCTTCAGTGATTGCGACTGCACAGTGAGTAGCCTTTTCAGTGACTTTGGCAGACCGAGAATGTAGCCTTTTCAGAGTACTTCAAAGTGTTGTGCTCAATTAACCCTGCATTAATTCAGTTCTATTCAAACGCAATGTCACCCCTCGGCTGCCTCTATAAATATGGGACGGTGCTGGGGAACATCACCAGCAATACAAGATGTCTGGACCAAAGAAATGGGGGTTTGGGGTTGGGAAGCTCAAGGGCACGGTGGAGACCAAGGGCCCACCAATAATGTGGGATGATGAGGGTAGTCTTGGTCCCGATGAGTTCGACGAACCCATCGACAGGTTTCCAGAAGAGAGCAAGAGTGATTATGGTCCACAAAGACCTCTGAGGGAGTACGTGAAGAAGGATAAAGAAGTGTGGCCGAAGTGCAGGCATGGCGAGGACTGCCTTGTGCAGGTGTACACCGAGGGCGGGATACACGGGGGCCGGCGATTCTTCAAGTGTCCCTATGCATATGTAGTGTTTTATTGTCCCTTTTCAGTAATGTATTTCGCAACATAAACGAACGTTAACAAATCTATTCATCGCAGACCTCGTGGGCAGAAGATAATTGCGGGTTCACTAAGCGGGTGGACCCGCTACCTATTACCCTGCATTTGGAGTACATCTAGTACCTGCAGGACCGCATCGGCTCACTCAGCCCAAGCTACAGCTCGAGCCACAACAAGGAGGAAGATGAGGAACAAGGCAACAGTGGAGCCACATCGCAGGAGCCAAAATGCACAGACCCGTACTGCCGCTGCCCTCATCACAAGAATAGTGGTACTCCGCCAAAATCGCCACAGTCACCACCTCCGCCAATGGGCGGTTACTATGGGGAAGGTGCCACTCAGCTCAATATGTGGTAGCACTACTAATAGGCTGTCCGATTGTCCATCTATGTGTGTGATGCATGTTTCAATTACCTAAGGCATGTTAGGTGTAGTGCAGAGAGTCTGAACCCTTGTTTTGTTCAGATTCTCACATGCCATTTCGTGTATTTGTTTTATGCTTTAATTTGCAAAGGCATGTTAAGGTCCACACATGCCGTTTCATGTGTTGTGCTTGTTCGTATCGTTTCGTAATAAGTTCGAGAAGAGAAGAAATGTCCGTAATTCGAGCGTACTGGAGTGTTGCCTCCATTTAATGAAATGGAAAGCACAAATACGATTGGACAGAATACTAATGCATCAGTACGTAACATACACGGAAACTTGTGATCATACATGCATACGTCCTCAATCTTCACGACGCCCACGCTTAGGGCCCGGGCGACGAATCTGCTCAGTAGGAAAAGTGAACTGCTGTGAAGGGCGACGCTGGCGTGGTGGCGGGGTCGGGTCTACAGGCTGAGACGGCTGCGTCGGCTGGGTCGGCAGCGGTGCACCAAAAAGCTGTGAGGGGCCGGCCTCATCTGGACGTCTAGGCGGAGTACCGCCTATGTCAAAGCTCCCAAAGCTGCTAGCCCCCTCTGTGTACTCGCTGGCAGAAGGAAGTGTCCCTGCACAAACCAAAGTGTGGTCATGTCACGCATGCGGTGCACGTTACATACAAATGTATTAAATAAATGAAAATCGAAGAAGTACCTAGGCGCATGGGACGAGAACGTCGTACGGAGCCACCTTCGGGAGGCACGGGAGTACCTGCAGGCTGGCCCTGGTTGTCGAGCCCAACGACGTCGTCCGTGGTGTACCGGCACGATGCTCGACGTACGCCCGCCAAGCACCGTTGCCCCAGTCGTCGAAGGGCGGCCACCAACTCGAGCCTATCAACCTGTGGAGGGTTCTGCTCATAGCGCTGCGCGTACGACAGAAGCTCCTGGCCAACGTCCGTGCATATAACTGTCTGCAAAGCGGTCATTTATCGTTAGAGATATTGCTGTTAGTCATTACCAAAGTCATAGTAACAACGAAATTAATTAAAAAAATTATCGTTACCAGCGCATGGAACGCAGCTGGTGGCTTCATCGCGAAGGTTTCCATGATCTCTGCTTCGTGTGGCTCGGCCTCCGCTGGCACTGGGAAGCAACGAACGCGCGTGGCTCGGTGCAACCAACGCAAGTATTGGGGGTAACCGGCCTCTACGAAAGGCCCACCTAGGTCGTGCAAGTCGGTCGGCGCCTCTGCCCACGCGGCCACCGAGGGCGCCACCCTGTCCACCCAAGACTGCTCAAACGCTATCCCTTGGCCTTTCCGACTCCACCTGGAAAACAACAAATAATAAATAAAGTTGTCGAACCAAAACGAATTGATGACATTAATAGAACACATACCCGTGGGACGCGTCAAGCTGCAGCCGAGGAAGAGGGAACACCTGGGCGCGGCCAAACTGACGAGCCACACGTTCCAGACTGTACGGCTCGACGCAAACGTCGAACACCAGTCGTTTCCTAGTGAGCCAAAACTCCTGGTCACGGTAGCACAACTCAGACATGCCGTGTGGAGCCCTGGACTGAACGTCGTGTGGTGCGTAGTGAGTCCACCGAACCCTGTCAGGTGTAAGCTGGTTCATTGCGACAACGTATGCCGTGTACGTGCCTCTAGCCGTGCCTGTTACCCACGTCGGCTGCAAAACAAGAACCATTAGGACTCGTCGTCACAGTAACAAAATTAAGCTGAAAGGAGGATACGTACGTCGCGACACAACCAAAGTGTGCCCATCGTCGGCGTGTCGATCTCGTCGGGCACACCAAACTCGTCGAACACGTACATCCCGTCGTCATACGCCTCGTACGACGACAGGGTGGGCCGCCCGATGTCGAACCGCTCAAAGGACCATAGCATCAGCAGCAGCGGACAACCAGTCAACGTGCCTGACGCCGTCCTCCGAGTGCAGACGTCACAAAGTGCTCGGTACGTACCTGCCAGCACCGCCGAGCCCCAACTGTACTAGAGGATAGCGTCAAGTGGTGCGTACGCTATCTGCACCGCATAGTGGACGAAGTGCTTGTCGACGGTGTCGTGGTGGGAGCTGGTGAAGAGTACCCAACCGAACAGCCACAACAAGTACGCCTCCAGGTGTCGCTCCACCCTCCACTCGGGGTCGGCCTCTGTGAGCCTCTCCGCAAGGAACTGAGACAACCACGGCTTGGGCGGGCCGTGGCTCTCGTGGAAGCCGAACTGCTCCTGTCCGGCCTCAGGGTTGAGCGCACCCTGGAACCGCTGCAGTAACTGCTCCTCCCAGTCCCCGGCCACGGCAACCGGGCCTACAGGAGCACCGGCAAGGGGTAGGCCGAAGAGCATGGCCACGTCCTCCAAAGTGACGGTGACCTCGCCAACTGGAAGGTGGAACGTGTGCGTCTCCGGTCGCCAACGGTCCACCCAAGCGGAGAGTAGGGCACGGTCCACCGGGAAACGTGCGCTCCTCTCTCGGTGTCGCTCTACAAGACGAGCGAACGGGAGAAGACCAGCTGCACGTAGCCTGTAAGCAACAATATTACACAGATTAGTACAATGCAATGTGTGAGAAAACTTCGTACAAGGTAAGCACCACAGTTACCCGGGAACCCAGCGCGGGTCAAGCAGCCAGAGCTCATTGTGGGTACGTAGGCGAAGGGCTGGTGGAAGCTGCCCATCCACCAAGTTCGAGCGGTGCCTCTGGTCGACAACGGGGTCGATCAGCTCCATACCTGCCATTATTCGGAAAAATAAAATTAAAACCATATCAAAATTGTAGAAAACTGAAATCATAATAATACAGAACAGTTACGTAATAAAAGTAGTACATAGTAAACAAATCACGACACCACAAGTCTTATATTACATCACTTGCACAAAATAAGTAGTACATACGAGAAAATTACAACACTACCAGTCTCATATGACAACACTTGTGCAATGTAAGTAGTACGTAGTAAAAAATTACAACACTACAAGTTTTATGTTACAACACTTGCACAATATAAGTAGTACGCAATATAAAAACTACAACACTTCCGAAGCATTGCTATGCGGACGGGCCGCCTCGACTGCCCTTTTGAGATGATCGATGTGGAATAAGCCGCACTTCCGTACCAGGAAGCCTTTCTGTCGGAAACATATCACAATTTTTCCTCAAATGGTTGCCACCGCAAGCAAGGCAGTATGGACGCTTGTCATCAGCTTCAAAAACGTCCATATCATTCCTAATACGACGACTCTTGCGACGCCCTTTTGTGTCAACCCTTTTTTCGGGATCCGGCGACCAATAACGATCGCAATCCGCAACTCGCCTTGTAAAATCAGCAATGGCCCGCCACCCTCGAAGCTCGCCAGACCATGTGTTCAGCACATTCTCCTTTCTGAAGTAAGGGGACACAAATGTCATCGGGACATTGCATTTCCCGCAAGCAGCAAGCACATGGGAGCACAGATAATGGTAGTACTTCGACTTGTTGCATGTGCACTCGCACTTGTTCAGTTCTGGCCACATCTGACACTCCATAGTTAATTCGCTCGGACCAGTGCCAAGTCCACCCTTATCACGCACCCAAACTTCGAAGAAGAGGTCCCGATTGCCAACGTGAAAGACGTTATGCATGGCCCCTTTCGTACTTTTTACGTGTAGGTATGTAGAAACCTTGAACGCAAATGTCATAGTTGGATTCTGTGCTACTAAGGTCGCTGCTGCACAACGTTCTCGCAGATAAACCATTGTACCTCTCAGGATACCCTCCAAAAATGCAACCAAAGGAAGAGATCGTGTACCTTTCAGCACCCAGTTGTAAACCTCTGCGAGATTCGTGGTCATTATGCCATAACGTGCACCGTGCATGTCATGTAACAAAGACCACTTCTCTCGGTCCTCCTCTTTAATCCATTCTGAGAAACAAATTACTGACCTGCCCCCCTTAAGTCGACTAGTCTTGTTTCTAGGCTCGCTTGGTAGTGGTGGAAGGCCCTGCGGCTCCTCCTCTGTTGCCACAACAGGTCGCCTGCGCACATCTTTCATGTGGCTCCGGGTAAGCTCATCTAGCCGTTCCCAGATGAAGTCAAATTTTCTTTTCTGGTTCTGCTTACATAGCCGCTTGAACAGGTCCTGCAGACACTTGCTCTTGAACTGTTTATAAAAATTTACAGCTAAATGCCTCATGCACCAACGACTTTGTATATCGGGCCATTGAACCTCTGCATTGTCACCATTCTTCAACTTCTACACCGCATTCAGTAAGCCTGCATTCCAATCATGCAACACACAAACATTCTCCCTTTCTTCCACCAAAGCTCGTTTGAGCCACTTAAGGAACCACAACCAACTCTCATTGTTCTCCGATTCAACCAAGCCAAAAGCAATGGGAACAACCTGACTGTTACCATCAACCCCAATAGCTGTTAGCAAAGTACCACTGTATTGCCCAGTCAGGAATGTGCCATCCACGCATAGCACAGGTCGGCAATACTTGAAGCCCCGTCTCATGCACCCGAAGCACCAAAAGGCTCTCTTAAGGACACGGTCCCCGTCGACGTTGATATAGTCCTCATAATCAATTACGGTGCCAGGGTTTCTACCTTGTAGGGTTTGTAAGAGTGTTGGAAGGTGGTGATATGACTCCTTGTACGTTCCAAATCTCTTCTCCAAAGCTAACTGTTTTACTCTCCAAGCCATGTCGTAAGATATGTCATATCCATATCTGTTCCGTATAGCCAGCATTATCCGGAAAGGAGAAATGCCAAGTTTTTCAACAATCTCCCCATGCATCTCATTTGCCACGAACTGTGTTGTCATGTTTCGATGCTTGGTCAGCGTCGACTCCAGCAAGCAACTATGTGGCTGCACAATAGTAGCTATGAAGTTGCTCTCCGTACGTGGCATATGACCATGAACACGCCAAGTGCACCCTGGGCTGACGCACTTAACGTCCCACGTCTTGGGGTTGGAAATGACAACCCTAAACTGCCTCTTGTCACAATAAGCCCACCGCCTGACGGCGTGCTGCAGATGAACCTTGTCACGAAACATCTGCCCCTGCATCACCTCCGTCCTTGAATACTCCCACGCCGAGTGATGACTATCATCCACCGTCATGGCATCTGGTGAGAAGTTAGTCCATTCCGCGGGGATATCGGTTTCGTCTTCGAACCTCTTGCTAGCGTGCTCATCCACAAATGCCAGGTGCTCTGCATTGTCAAGTTCCATCTGTTCCACGATTCTTTCATCCTCCTCGCCCTCGTCAGCTTCCATGTTCGTACTGAAACCTTGTTCTTCCGCATCCTCTGCCCAGTGCTCAACCCCTCCAGAATCGGGAACCAAGGTCTGCTCAGCATTTGTTGCATATTGTTGTTGTCCTGCATCCTCTGTCCCCAACTGAACATCGTATGAATCGTGAACATAGGTCTGCTCTTCGTTTGTGGCCTCTAAGTCCTCCACTTCTCGAACTGTGCTGCTACTCTCTCCTTGCATGGCACCATCGATGAACTGAACAAGCATGATGTTGTCATAACCACGTTCCAAAGCATTACTGACGAGAAACTTCCATTTATTCGTATTGCTTGCCTCGTATAGCTCCATCTCCATCCATTGTCCCTTAACCTGGGCACCAACATACTAATCTTCAAACGTTACTGCGACGGTGGAAAACCAAACCATTCATGCAACCAGGCTAATACTTGTCTCCGGCTGTGATCCAGCGGTGAGTTCAGTTGTGTGTCAAAGAACTGGAACGGACTAAGGTCTACACCGCTATCCCCAGTTCTGATTTCACCCTTGCCATAGTAAATTCTGAAACGAACTAGATCAGACGACATTCCTGCTCCCATCGTTAAAATTATACTGTCAGTTGAATATTGGTATAACCCCTAAACCCTACCAAGACATTAATTACAAAAACTAATATAAGTAGACAAAAAAATTCCTAACTCAAATAACCCTAAATCAAATAAACAAGTACTACTAGAGAAAATAAAAAATAATCCTTAAAATAAACTAATACTAACTACATAAATAAACTAGCACTACCTGCATAAATAAACTAACAGTAACTATTCCTACAATTCTAATAAATAATCCTAACAAAGAAACTAATCCGAAAAACAAAATAAACTAACCTAACCCTAACTAACCCTAATAAAAAAACCAAATAACCCTAAATCCACGGTTCAATAATGTACAACTAAAAGTTACCCTAATCGAATCTACAACTATAAATAATCCTAGACTAATCTACAACTAAAACGAATCCTAAACTAATGTACGACTAAAAATAACCCTAAACGAAACTACATCTCAAACTAACCCTAAACTAATGTACCACTAAAACTAACTCTAATTCTAAAATAATTTACAATTTCTTCAAATTCTGAACTAATTTAAAAATAATTATAACTTCCTCTAAACTAACCCTAACCCTAACCCTAAATCTAACTAAATCTAACTAACCCTAAATACCTAATTTTATCTAAACTAAATACATAAAGTAATCAAATTTGTAAAAAAAAAACAAAAAAGTAACAAAACAAAAAAAATAAAACTTACCAGTGGCGACCGACGATGGCGGTGGCGAGCCGTCCGTGGCCTCGCGCCCGCGCGGGGATGGTGGAGGGCGGCGGCGGGGGCCCCTCCGCCGGATCCGCCTGCTGGGGGCGGCGGACGGCGGCCGGAGCGGCGGGACTGCGCCTGGCGGCGGCGAGGACGCGGTGAGAGAGAGAGAGAGAGAGCGCGCGAGCAAGCGGCGCCGAGAGGAAGGAGATGGCCGCAGAAGATATAGGGACCTATCGGCTCCTCGGCGGCCGACAGGCCCCTATCGGGTCGCGAGGGGCCGACAGGCCTATCGGCCCGACAGACCCGTCAATTTCGGCCCGGCCCGCTGGCGTGGCGAACTAGTCGGCCCTAGAGTGGCCGATAGGGTCCTGTCGGCTCCTCAGCGGCCGACAGGTCCCTAATCGGCTTTCCAGCGGCCGACAGGGTGCTATTTTTGCAATTTTTATATTCTAAATACTAGATTCGCAATTAATCAATAAAAAATATTATTCAAAAAAAAATTCATAGAACTTACACTTGAACACATTCTGTTCTTGAACACTTCAGTGAAGGCACTTACACTTCAGAATAATATATATATATATATATATATATATATATATATATATATATATATATATATATATATACCAACTAATTGGCATCTTACACTTGAACACTTCAGAATAGCATACATGTCTGCTATATAAATATAAATAATATATACCAACTAATTGGCATCTAATCATCACCCAACCATATAAATAGAACACTACTACATTACACGCGTGTCCCCTGAGAACCATCACACAGTGAAGGCAATGCATGATGACAGATATGTCTCACAATTCATAAGTCATCAAAACCTCTTATATACACATTTATGTAAAAAAATAAAGATCTTGAATACTGCCACATTTTGTTCTGGCATGCTGTTGGATAGAGACAGTACGCTATACCTAGTCCTTTTTGTAGTGAGAAAATTTGAAAAATAACTGATTCTAACAACCATGCTCTCAGACTGTGTGCTGCTATTTGCTTGTATAAACTAGTGAATTCGCGTGCCCTTGCGCGCAGGTTAGGACCCTCATATATGGCAAACCTAAGAAAAACATTACATTGGTACGTAACAGGTTAACATAAATACATCACATGTTACATAAGAAAAACAGAGCACACATGATCGGCTGAGAGCATGACTACATTTTTCTTCGAATTAGAGCAAATCATACATATTGTACATGACTATAATCTTGCAAGATGAAAAGTTGAAGTAGAAAAATTAAGGGAAACTATAAATAAAAATATAATATCTGAACACATCCAGTAAGTGTAGCCATCCATCTAAAATGTGTTGCCTCATCTAGCTGCTCACCAAGGTGTCCACCTACACACCTGAATTAGAGATTAAAATCACAAATTTGCTTGGATCATCAAACAACCATTGATTAGTTTCATTTATATAGAGAGGTAGTTGTGTCATAGGCCAAGCATCCTTTCACAGGAAGTTCTTACGGTTTTGCTTCTCTAGGCCATCATAAGTGCACTAAGCTGGATAACACAGGATACAACTGCTATCAACATGTTCACATAGGACAGCAAGTGAAATTGCCACTAATTCATCAAGTTACCGGCAGCAAGAATTAGGCCACTGAACCAGCTAATCAGCGAACCAATCAAATACCAACCAATCACATACGGTTTCAGGTGATTGATGTGTAAACTAATCTACAGATAAATGGCTTTCAGGTTTCTCCATAGCACCCAAAATTAATTTCCTGCATGCCCAAGAAAGATAGGACAATAGCCTGCTCCAAACGACATACCAAATCAATATATACCCTACTGGTCCAAACACAAATCAATTATTAGAACATAGATGCTAATTTAACCAAGAAAAAAGGTAACCAGACTACAGGAGAGAGATCTGAAGATGAGTAAAAGGAACTGTAGGTAACCTAAGAATGTAATATTGTTAAACCTGACATGGCCTAAAGAGTTATCTGAACTAAACATGTAGTTAGGCCACCCAAACAGCTTAGTATTTTAAATATGTCGTGATAGCTGCATACGAAGAACTTGAGTTTTTTTACCAGCTTTATTAGTGTTGACAGCCTGCAACCTCCATCCATGATCCAAAGGCTCTTCCCAAAGCACTGACAACCTGCAACCTCCATCCATTGTCCAAAGCTCAACATTAGTGATGACCTCAGCGCAGCTCTACCAGTGCGCGAAGAACGGGAACAACTTACTCTCACAGCACATTGAAGAGCAGCTTGGTGACGAGCTCAAAGTTTCAGTACCGAGGTGGTTCACTAAGAGCAGCAGAAGCATGGTTCACCGCTGCAAAAACACAATTCACATAGCTGTTAGCTACATCGATATGCACCTTGTACTGTCAAACAATCTAAAAATTTGTACATCGAAGTTAGAAACTTGAATCAGAGAAGGCCTCTGAGAATTTGACATTAGTTTTTTTTCGAAAACCGACTTCATTGCACAGATATTAGTTTCTAGAGTACAAATGAGCAGATAAGGAGCATATAAGAACTGAAACACCTATCAATTAATTCTCATCTAGATTTGCATAAAACACCAGCATTAATCCTCCACTTCTCATATACATGCCTGAAAAATGAGCAGCACAAGCTCGACATACAAACATCCTCTTGCCGGGCCGTAGAGCCCCTTCAAGGCCAATCTCGACCCCTTTCATCAACAGGATTGAGACGTTATATTAAAAAGACAGGTTGTGAGACAACAATGACAAGCAAAGGTTGAGCTCTTTGTTCCATTTCAGATGGGTCTCTCCTCTATCACCCTTCACCCAGGCCTTCAACTTCTATGAGATCTTTTGGAAGCACAGTTTTTTGGAACCACGCTAACTGACACAAGCAAACTGACATAGAAAGAATGGAACTCAGTCTTGGAAATATTACTAAAACGGGCTATGACATATATAAAAAAACTATGAGATATTTGCTTGTAGATTATATTATTTCATTAAGTATAGATAAGTAATATGATGTTCTTTTTTCACTAAAAGTTAGCTAAAAGTCCTACTCTAAATAGGACACAAACCAGCAGGAAACCTGTAAATAAATCACATTTAGCCTATCCCTGTTCAGATATTTTTATATAGATCAACAAATGTGATGTCACCTGTAGCACCCTGCATACTGGGAAGCGGAAAACAAAGCACAAAGGCAAAATGCAAACATCTCTATTCAATCATTTGGATAGAAAATAACGTGGTGAATTGTATGTACACTAATCCAACAGATTGATCTTAACTACAACTAATCTGCGGCCTACAGGCATAATCATGAGAAAAAAGAACCATTCCAGAACTTTCTGACAAAAAGATAAGGAGCACATAGCATTCTCCATAGAATAATCTTCAGTTATACATTTACTGTCAAGATTGCAGAATCAGTGTATTCCAAGCTTGTCCATCTTAAATAAGGCTTGCAAAGGCAGTAGGCTAACTTATAATTTACCCCAATGTTATAGAATATCTTGAAGGCATAAAACCAGTCAAAATTTCAAATAAGCCATAGGTTTAGTATATCTGAAGTGTGTTCAAAGCAAACAATTACGTTGAATCATATTCAAATAGCTGGAGACATAACTTGTTTGTCACATTAATACTATCTAAAAAATTAAAGCAGGGAACATACTTGCTGTTGATCCATGAATGATTTTGAGTTTGCCTCAATTCATTAGAGGAATCGCCACCTGCTCCTGCATCGTGGCATGTGTGCACATTATTGCGATATCTGAATGAGATTTTACAATATCTTATATAAATGTTTGCCAGGTAAACTTATAGCACATACATTTAACTATCTCAACTTCTTCAAGATGGTGTCCCTTGTCAAGTTCCTGAATAGGCAGAAAATTGAATGCAAATCTTTTACTTATCAAATAGTTAATGCTCCCAAGTTATGTTTTCCCAAGTTCACTTCTAGGGAATTTACCTAGACTACTGTTGTCTTATTCATTTGAGGAGTGATCCGACCTGAACAGCTAGTGCCGAATTACTGCAGAGCAACTGCATCTCTGACTCCAAAGGTGGGAATCTCGCATTCCAATCTAAATGTATCATTTTTTTTAGTTTGTGAGTGAATGCAAAGTATGCATATTATAGAACGCACCTCTCTATCTCTTTTGATTTATCCTCATTGGCTAATACATTGTGGACGTAGAACCTGGTTTTCAAATTCCATATTTGGATAAACTTGCTTCATGCCTGCATCAAATTGGGGAGGGCAGTTTAGTAGATTAATAAAAAAGAGCATGTGATATTCTCTATTGCATAATAAATATAATTCCCATTTCCCAAGCTTTTGAATCCTGAGGAATCCAAAATTCCCATTTCTAGCATAGCTATAAAAGTGTATGTTCAAATTAAGAACCAGCAAACTAATTACCAAGCTTTTAAAATCTATTAGGCTAGAAACTCCCACCTATCTCTTCTATCTCTGTTTGTGATGCCAAAAAGTGACAGATGGCACTATACCCAAACTAATCAATCAAGCAGGTTTGGATCAGTACAATGCATCACTTTGAGATGAAAAAACAACTACCTGCATTTCGTCATGGGTGAAGTGTATAGTGTAGACAAAAAAGGAAGCATGTCGCATTCGTTGCATAACAAATTTCAGTTAACTAATACCAATCCCAAGCTTTTTCAACTTGCTGAACCCAAAAGCACAATTTCTAGAAAACTAAGCTAAGATGCATCCATTTCTTGATTTGGGAGGCAACATTATCTGTAGAGGTGAACTATGTAGAGTGGCATACCATGTAGCTCCATAGTGCAGACCAGAGACCGGTAAGATGAGAGCTCATGCACTAAATCTGCAAGGCATATGAATACACGCGATTTGTAATATCCTTGCAGAAGAGAAACTAATGGGAAAGTGAAACTCGTAGAAGCGTTGAAAACCTGAAACCCGCCTGCACAAAACGATGCTCGAAGGGATTTTTTTCGAGGGAGGCAGAATCCAAGCTAAGGCTGAGTCCATGCTGATGCGCAGTCCACACCATAGCCCGGCCAAGCCGGCACCTCCGACGATGCAGGGGCGAAGTGGTGTGACCTAGGTGCTGTCATGTGGCCGGAGCAGCCTTCCTCGATGCCACCTCCGTCCATGGCTAATCATGCTTCACGGTTGGCGCTCTACACAGACCCGGTGGAGAAACGACCGGGTCCTGCCATGGAGGCCCCAGATCGATCTAGCAAAAAAAATGGGCAGCAAGCACAGATCGACGCTGGACCGCGGCACCGGCGAGGGAAAGAGAGGAGTAAGGGAGAGAAGCCGCCTTCACCGAGCTACCGCATGCCAGGGGTCAGCCTCCCCCGCGCGCCAAAGCCGCCTGCGCCGGCCGAGGGGTGCTCGGGCCCACAACGCTGTGCCACCGCACCATAGACCGGGCGAGCGTCGGGCCTCCAACGTCGTGCCACGGGCCGCGTCTAGCGCCAGGCCACGCAAGGGGCCATGTCCACACCCCTCTGTGTGCGCTCACCGGCAGACTGTGGCCAGCCGCGGCGGCAGCAGCGACCGGCTCACCTGCGTCCGTGCCTAGCGCCACAGAAGCACCACATGACTATTATGACCAGCACATTTGCAACAGCGATGGCACAGTTCATCCATATGTTGTTGAGGCAACACATGACGACAGTGTGCCAATTGTCAGTGAACATAACCAAAGCAGTAGCTCAATGTTTGTTAATACCGACTAGTGAATTGCGCGCGCACAGGCGCGCGCGAGCTAGAGCCCTCGTTGTATCAATGATTCAGAGAAAGGAATAACCCGTGCGGCCATGCGCGCGTTAACATTTTACATGATATTTCCATGTTACACAAGGAGCAATGTGTCTCTTGTTTAACAAACATGTCATCAAAGAAAATTGACAAAAGTGAGTGCAATTTAAGTTGCCATTTAAAAAAAATAGAAACCAATATAAATAATTTATTTATTTTTTATTTACATGATACATAGTAGGTCAAGCCACACATGTTTACACCATTCTGCAAAGTGCTATTCTATTGATCCATGTAGTGGTTACAGACTCAGTCACATAAAGATAGGTACTTTGAAAGACACAAACTCAAATTACACTTGAGGGTAACTACATCATTCAAGCAAATTCATGAGTAAGCAGCAAAATCAATGAGCCACTCAAATTATGTTCAAGTAAGCAATGATGTTGAGGCCGATTACAGCGAGCACTCTATGTTTGAGTAAGCAGTGATGTTGAGGCCACTGACAGCGAGCAAAAACATAAGTAAGCAGCAAATTCATAAGCAAGCAGCGATGTTGAGGCCGACGATAGTGAGCACCACCGCACCGGTGATGGTGATGACCTGGCTGCAAAGCAAAGAAATTAATACAAAGGAACTATATGAAATAATCGTACCAAGTATGACAACTTTATTTTCACCCCTCCTAGAAGAAATTGCTGCTACTCCCCCTCCTAGAATAAAATGTTGAAAGAAACTGTTGGTACTTGCTCCAATCATAACACAACTGTTGTTTTCAACATTGACACAGAAAAATGAACACATCTATGAATCCCATATTGATTTTATGCATCACCTATTTATCCCTGGGTTTTCCCTGTGCCATTCCCCAAAATGTGTTATCAAACAAAAGACCCATGGATAATATCAAACGCGACACCATAGGAGCAATGGGAGTAGCTGAGGCATTTTTCTTAGCAGCCCTTAGACTGAAAGGCTAGGAAAATAATGCAACTGAATTGAGTTTCAAAACCAGTTTGCTTTTCTCCACAAATTAACAAAGTGAAAATACCATGCACCATCGGTGGTGGATTTCTGTATGCAATAAGAACAATCAGGAAGTAAATAACTATTATCTTGCAGTAAATATGCTAATTCAAAAACAAGAATGAAGTATACACCATATAGCAGGCACCAATATTGTTCAGTGGAGACCTAGAGTTCAACACCCTACATTGTATCTTGCTATTCCTTTCAGCAGGTACCCGTTCAATATTACTGACTGAAGTTTTAGATTCCCAATTAATAACATAGTGGGAAAGTTTTTTAGCCTAGCCAAGTTCTCTATGAATAATAAGATAGGTTGTAAGCATCAACACTGCATGCCATGGTAACAGAGACTGCAGAGAAAACAATGTCTAGAACTGCAGTGTCTGGAAAGATGAGAAAGGCGAGATGAGCCTCACTTAAGAAAACAGAGGCTAAAGGAAAATTGAAAAAAAAAATGTAATCCTGAAGGAGTACCATGACCGTACAAATTCCAGTGCTCTATCTAAATCTTCTAACCATGGTAATGGCAGCACAACAACCACCAAGGAACCCTGAAGCACCCAGTAGCATCAGCAAGGATAGAGAAGGATGCTGTAAAAAAAAATGGAACATCAATTGGTCCTCCTCAGATCCTGTTTGTTTTCAATTTCCATTACCTATTCTGTCTTTTCTGTTTCACTACATAAAGTATACTGGTTGCCAAATATGGTTCGTAAAATAGCCCTACAGAAAAAAACTTTTCAATAGGAGCCATATCCAAGTTTTGCTCAATAATTGCTCCATTGGGTAGAGAGAAATACTGTAATTGCACCATAGAAATTTTCACTTACCTAGCACTACATCTAAAAAAACAACTTAGAGATTTACAGTTACGTGGCTCATGATAGCACCTGAGCTTGCTTCACTGAGGCTGAGAAAAATGAAAGAATAGTATACTGAAAATTGGGACCTCTATCTGAAATCTGCAAAAAAATCTATGAATGATATAAGTGCCCAGCCTGAAAAAGCAAAGGCATCCATATGAAACCTATCAATGCTCTATATGCTAATCCAAGTCAAAAAAACCGAATATACAGAGAATAAACAAAAAGGAGCTACTACTAATGAACTGAATACTGGACCAACTGGGCTTGATAAGTTCCATAGGCTTCTGTTCTTCTGTTTCCATACATTAAGCCTATCATCATCATTTTATAATTGGAGAAAGGTTTATTGTAATAGAAGAGAACTGAGTTATTATAAACACCAAAAAATAATGGAAAGGACCATTACCTCCAGGAGTATAGAGTAGGAGCACAAAAACATTCTAGCATTAATATCACACATGTACCCCTGCAAATAGACGAAGACTGGTTTGGTTAAATTAATTTTGCTAGCATCACATGAAAGGCAAATACAAGAAGCATATCATTTTTTATCACAACCTAATGGTACCTAAGATAATATACTTAGCCAAATTGACTCTAGAGAAAGTTCTACAAAATATATCAACACTCTTAAATTCGATCGCCATCGGAGCTTCTTAAATTCTTCTCTATAAAATCAGAAAATATCCCATGAACATTAGGCCAAACCAATGCATACATGCAATTCAGTACATGAAGGAAAGTCAGAGGGCCCCAAATGCGTACCTTGATAGGATAAGCTTTCTTGCTGTCAATGGAAGAGTTGTCAAGGCAGCCGCTCACCATGGCAGACCGCTCCTAAATTTCTGCAAAATCCTACAATAAATTAGCAAGAGGTTGTCTGACAAGCTGTGCAAATCAAAATTAGCAGAGGAAATGTCGTTGGCTTTAATAAATTGTAGAGATTAACCAACAAGCAGCTTCAAGTTGGCACAGACAGCCACGGTAGCCTTCTCCTCCAACCCTAGGATTAGAAGATCAAATGACAACCTTGGAATCTCGCAAAAATGATGTCAATAATTAGCAAACATGAAATCTAGAACAGAAGCAATGCTACATTAATAGGAAATAACAAATAGGTATTGCACAAATAGATCCTGCATGCATTTATAATGGTTTAACATTATGTTGAAAAAATGCAAACAAGATAGTGACTTGGAAAAATTGGAAGCTGTGTTCATGTTCATATACCTTGCTCTATTAGTTTTTTCTTTGTCATTACAGAGCTATTAAATAGAAACTGGAATCTATACCATCCTACTCAGCACAATCTGAAGTTTGAATTGAACCAAGTATCAAACTCACTGAAAAAAGAGATGATTTTTAAATCCCAACTACAACACTCTATGTGTTAAGTGCTAACCGTTTATCTTTCCATACTGCACAATAGAATTTGTTGGGCATGAACATCTATGGAAAATATTCGGACAAGAGAAAATGGAACAACACCACCACACTGTCATAGCTGATATCACCACCACGCTGTCACAGCTGATATTCCTCAAAAAAAATTTCAGACGTGATGATCCATCTGCAATCCAAATTCTTGCTGAAGAGTTAAAAATTCTCTGTGTATATTTGTGCTCTGCTTCTGAACATCTCGGCATAGCCTTTTTGCTTCTCAACATCTAAGCATAGCTTATTCTGGTTAATGTAGAAATATTCATCCAACTAATTCAGTCAGCACATATCAGCATCTACTTCATCCAACCTATCGGCAAGCAGAATATCTGCAAGGCACACTGGTTCACGTAGCTGGTTGTATCCAACCGCACTAATACCAGCAGCCATCCCATGAATCATGCAAGGAAGGAAATAAACAGAGAAGACCCGAAAGTTAAGACAAGAACAGGGGCTAAACAACCTATGCGGGAGCCGGAAGGCACGAGGAAACGGAGCCGGGAGGCACGAGGAAACAGAGGAACCGGCAAGTCTTCCCTGGCGATGACCAGGCGGCGGCCGAAACTGGTGTCTTCGATTTGGCAAGGCACCTATCGTCCAATGCAAATCAAATAAACCAAAATACGAATAAATAGCATAGGATCTGAAGTAGGAGTAGAAGAGAAATAAACTGAAAAAGAAAAGCGCACCAGTGGAGAGGACGGACGGCTCCATCCGCGGGGGCACCGGATCCGGACGCGCTGATGGTGGGATGGACAAATCCCGTCACGGGGCACCAGATCTGGTTTTGGAGTCTACGGAGCACACGCACGACAGAGCAAAGAGAAGAAGAAAGATGGAGAGCAGGAGAGGAGAGGGAAAGCCTGCACGCGGACTCAGCGAGGTAGACGCTGGAGCACCCCGTCGTGCCCGCCGACGTCCTGCGGCCACACCTGGCGGGCACCGCCGGCCAGGGGGCGCGCTGCGCCGGGCCCGGGGGCACCCCGTGCCGCTTCGCCGGGGTGGGACGCTCACTCGCGCCAGCGCCGCTGCGCCGGGTGGGGGCGCTCGCCTCGCACCGCCGTGCTTGGGGTGACCGCGCCGGTGGGCTACGGCGCCCTCGCCCAGACGCGCGCGCTCGGGGCCCAGCCGCCGCGCTGGGGCCGCCTAAGCCGTCACGCGCTCGCCCGCGCCTACGACCGCCGCAGCGCTGAAGGCCGCACACGGCCAGGGCGCCGTGCGCTCGCCCGTGCTTGCGACCGCCGCCGGGGCGCTGCCACGCCGAGATGCGACCACCCTAGGGGCGAGCTCGCCTGGCCGCCGCCTGGGGGCGCGCCGCCGCTCGGGGCCCGCCCTAGCCCGTGCGAGAGAGAGGAAGAGGGAGGAGAGACGGGGAGGGAGCACGGGGAGGATGATTGCGGGGGGCGCCGCCGCGCCGGAACTAGATCCTCTGCAGTCATGGTCCTTGACTGTACTCTACAGCCAGCAATCTGACCCGTCCAATTTCCATCAAAGGTGAGGCTACAACTATACGCGACTAAAAGCATGGCACCTAGTCCGATGGCCCATCTAAGCCCAAAATCACTTCGCTTGGTCTTCCTCATTTGCAGCACTGTGTGCCTGCTCGCTGCGGTGCCCGCCGGAGGTGGCGAGTGTGCTGGCCAGCATGGATCTGCGACAAAACGCATGGCGGCGTTCATCACGCGTGGCATATGGGTGGTCCGCATGGGTCAGGACCACGAACGCGGTGAGCGGGGTGGAAAGGGCAGGTGGTGGTTGTGATGGCGCGCGGCGACTGCTGAGAGCTCCCGTGGATTGGGGAATCGCCGCCGCCGTCGACCACTTGAGCGTCGCAACGACTGACGCGCCATCACTATCTCCGCGTCCTATTGCTCATGAGCTGCTTGTAGAAGTTGTTGTCCACGGCGAATGGTGTGTCCGTGATCACAAGCTGATTGTAGAAGTTGTTGTGGACTGCGAATGCCATGTCCATGTCCAGGTCGAAGAATCTGGCGGTTCGGTGTTCAGCGGCAGGTCCGTGGCGCCGCACGAGCATGTCGCGGCGGAGTCTCTCTCGTCCATGGTGCCGTCGGCATCGAGATCGGTGAGGCGGCAGGAGACAGTGACGGTGCCCGGGCACGCGCGCGTCCTCAAGCGTGGGGTTGTAGTGGAGCCACTACCCAGTGTCCGTGTACTGGATTGAAATACAGAAGTACGATACATGCTCGATTGCACGGCCATTGCGTGCTTTGCGGCACCGCCTTTGGCAAGTCGTGCGGCCACTCACAGTGGTCAACGGCGGGGAGGGGCAACAAGGAAGACGAAGGCAAAGCCATTGGGCTGAAATGGGCCGTGTGTTATGCGCGTGACAGACTGATGAAAGCTCTTGGCCATTGGATCGCAGCAGATGGTGCAGATCAGCCGACTGTAGGGAGCAGTCGACCCACCCGACTGCAGAGGATCTAGTTCCGCCGCGCCGGGGGCGGGGTCCCGCGCTGGGTAGCCGCTGCGCCGCAGCGCGGGCCCCGCCCTAGCCCGTGCGAGAGAGAGAGAGAGAGAGAGAGTAAGAGGGAGGAGAGACGGTGAGGGAGGGAGACAACGGGCAGTGGCGTCAGCGAAGTTGGAGGGCAGGATGATGGGGCGTCCAATCGTAGAGGGTGGAAGCCAGCGCACCGGGGCACGAGCACCCTCCATCAGCCATCCAAGGGCCGACACTCATTTAGGTGACGTGTCCACGCTCTGGCCGGGCCGGCTCCTGCTACTCTCTTGTTTTAGTCTGTGTTTAGATCTTAGTTACAGTTGTAATTCTGCACTTTAGCACGTTCGTTTGTATTTGATAATTTTTGTTCAATCATGGCCTAAGTAGGCTTAAAAGATTCATCATGTGATGTACATTCAAAAAGTGTAAACATGCAAACATTTCATCTACATTTAATATTTCATGCATGTACCGTAACGTTGATGTGACTAGTTACAATTGTAATTTGCAGTGAATCTAAACAGGGCCTTAGATGCCCATGGAGTTCTGTAGGATGAAAGCTTTGAAAGCTTAAGCTGTGTTTAGATTCCAGTTGCAGTTACAATTCTGTACTATAACACGTTCGTTTGTATTTGATAACTTTTGTCCAATCATGATCCAAGTAGGCTTAAAAGATTCATCTCATGATGTACATGTAAAAAGTACAAACATGTAAATATTTCGTCTACATTTACTGCTCCATACATGTGCCGCAACGTTAATATGACTAGTTATAATTGTAATTTACAGTGGATCTAAATAGGACCTTATTCATGGTGCCTGACATGCCAGAGTATTTGACAGAGCTCACGGATGCTGAAATTGCAAGTGCGCTTGACGCAGCGTTTAGTTCAGAAACTTTCCTTCTCTCTCCCCATCACATTAATTATACTTTTAATCTACATAAAGCACTAAATGAAGTAACAGTTATTATATGTTTATACTTTTTGTCTGGCTATCTCAAGATGAATTTTTTAAATCTACTTGGATCATGATTAGATAAAAGTTATTAAATACAAACAAAAATGCTACAATTACAAAACTTTTCAAAATTTCCTAACTTAACGCACCCTGAGATTGCAACAATGAATTCGCCACTGATCCCTGAAGACATATGGGCACGAAGAAGAAGCGAGAAATCAAACCAAAGTCCTTTTATTGAATATATCATATATGGGTGTAAAGTACGAGTTCTGAGAAGAAAAAGGACATTGGTGTGTTACCGATTACTCCCTCCGTTCTGTCGTTTTGGATTTTTTTCGCCACAAGTTGACTCGATTTATAGAAAATATATATAATATTTATATCTTCAAATAAATTTATTAAAAAACTAAATATAAAGATCTTTCCAATGATACTAATTACTTAGCATAAATATTTATATATTTTAACATATAATTATCGATAAAGTTTTCTCGAGAAACGAGAACGACACTTATTTTAGAACGGAGGAGTACTAGTCTACACTAGTACTACGTGTGATAAGAAAAGTAAAAAGAGCATGTGCAGAAAGTACTTCATAATAGACCAGGAACCGACATCGTACAACAACTGGTCTAGAATGCTGATGTACTATCTAGACTTTCCATGTGACATATAAATGTAAAGCATGCATCATGATTATATTACTTGTCAATTGGCATTCCATGCAAAAGTCTTACCATCAGTAAAGTCCTCCTCACATCGCCTACTCTGCTAGAAAACTAGGGATATACTCCCTCCGCTCCGAAATGTATATCGTTTTCGTTTTTTTACCACAAGTTTAACTCGATTTGTACAAAATACATACAATATTTATATCTCCAAATAAATTTATTAAAAAACTAGATTTAAAGATCTTTCTAATGATACTAATTATGTATTATAAATGTTAATATTTTTAAATATATAATTACCGGTAGTCGTTTCTTGGGAAGCACAAATCATAAATATTTTGGAACCGAGGGAGTAGGACATAGTAATCAACATTAAAAAAATGGCTTGTTAGACAATACCTAATGTAGCCTAGGTAGCAATCGGGACGGTTGTATTCTCACCTGACTGATGACTGCTTAACTTTGTTCAGTTTGTAGATACAGTTGAACTGAACTGTACCCAAACTGAACCTTGCAAGCTGCAACCACAGAAGACCCAAACTGAACCTTTGCAACTACAGAAGACAGAACGGAGCAAATAAATCATCGGGATCCATTTGTGGACCATAGAAATGAATTAATAACAAGGCGATGAAAGATTCACACTATACACGTGACGTTTGTTTTTTGTGCTCGCGTCTACTCTAGGTCCGGAACGAGTGAAACGACGGCCGGTCGATTCGGTTTCCGGAGACTCTGAACTCCCACGGTTTGGCAGGAAAACCCAAAGCGGAATCCGCCCGAACCTACTAGAAGTTTGTCTCCCCAAAGAAAGACAGAGAGAGTTGACCTTGGGCGTTTGGCGGAACTGCAGCTGCTGCCCCATGTCCCCGGCCGGGGATGCTCACTGCTCACTGATCAGCGAAGAAGCCACGGCCGCCGACCGCCGTCGCCGCCTCGCCGGAACCGAAGAGGAGATAACTGGGCTACAAAAGTAACTAGACAAGGGCCCCCTGCGCACCATGGATTTTTTTTTTTTTTTAGAAGAACCTGCGGCTGCGCACCATGGATATGAATGAAGAAGGCCGTAGAACGAAAGCCCAGCCTGGCCGAAATGCCCATCCCAAATGAGGCCCACTGGACTAGCATGACTTATCCAGCCCAAGTGTAGGCCCAAGTTTAACAAACTGTTGGGGAATGCGCGCGTAGCCGCAGCCGGGCCTAAATGAAGGCCCAGCAAGCACGGCGTCTCCTCTCCATGCCTCTCCCGTCCTGGGCTCCTTCGCCGGCTCCGGCGAATCGTCCGGTGATTGGGACCCACCAACTCCGACTGTCGGCGGCGCCAGCGGTCCGGGCGTGCGTGTATTCCGTTGCCGGCGGCCGGGGGCGGTGGCGGATCGGGAACGGATAGATGGCTTTCGCTGCCCGCGGCCGGGAGTAATCCCAATCTCTCCTTTTAGCTTTTACTGCGATCTCTAGCTAATTTTTGGTAGCTTCTTGTTCTCGCTTTTCATGTGTCTGCATTTGCTTGTTTGTGTGTTCTCTTTTAACATTAGTGCCTTTTCTTTTTTTTAAAAAAAACATTACTGCCTTTTGTTTGTGCTAGCATTATCGATTTGATTTCTCAATCCAATTTTTTTTCCCCGTGTTCCAAATTCCAAGTCCTACTGCATGTTAAAAATAAACACGTTGAAGACGTGAAATGTTTTTAAAATTTAAGTCGCCAAATAATAAGGATAAAAAAGATTGATAGCAATAAACCCATTCCTATTTTAACTTTTACGTATATATACAATTAAGGGTCTGTCTATTTATCTGTCGACAGAATTTGTCTCTCAAAATCTGTCATTTTTTTCAACCAATCAAATGGTGACAACTCAGCACAAAAAACGACAGATAGAGCAAACCAAAAATCTGTCAAATCCAACTCTACCAAAAGCAATACACTCCCAATAACGGGTTTTATTACAAATCCTAAATCCAATAGCAGGTGGGGGCTGGGCTGCTACTCATTGCTTTTGCTGCTGTTGATCACTGAGTTGATGCTCGCTGTTGCTCCGTGCTACTTTGTTCACTGCTTGTGTCTCTGAAAAAATGATCACTCCTGCTGCCCACTCGCTCCTTGGGAATGCATACCTATGACGAAATTTCGGACCATGTCAAAACCAAAAAAAAAGCATGTACACATAATAGACAAAAAATGCAGAAAAGCAGCAAAAACATTACACAACCTAAAACCTCAATTTTCTAGCACCGGGACAGGCAAAAAAAAAAAAACACATTCAAAATACTAAACCTGGTGGTGATTCAGACTACAAATAGCTTATCACATAGTTAGCTATTCAACTACAATTAACTATTCAACTATACAAAAGGCATATTCAGGATTCAAACATAATCACAGAGGGTGCCAAGCCTCACCTCATCGATGACAGTGGGCTTCCCAGCGCAAAAACTCACTGAATAAGGGGTTGAAAGCATCATCACCTCGCCCAATGCTCTTGTCACCGGGCATGGCCACACTGCTGCACCAGTATCACTGAAGAAAGGGGTTCAAAACCATCATCACTTCACCCAATGGTCTGGTGACCGGGCATCTGGAACAAACATCAAACAAAATATAAAGACACAGAACAGGGTGCAAAAGTCCTCACCAAAAATCGATGACATTGGGATCAAGATCAACGAACACAACAAGGGGGACGTGCCGCGTGCTTCCCAGCCCCAAAACTCGCTGAAAAGCATCATCACCTCCCCCAATGGTCTTGTCACCGGGCATCTCGCCATCGCCCATCAGTCAAATAAAAATACAATAGAATATAATCATACAAACATACACAACTGTAAACTGAAAATCCACATTACTTACTGGTATATGGACCACAGGCAAAAGTTGTTAGCTAAATCATACTTGCAATTGATGAGTGGCTCAGGGTGCTAGTCCTCGCCTCATCAACTCTAACACAGAAACACGCACAAGCTTTAGGTTTGCGTAACACACAAACACACTAAAAGAACCATGAACACAATGAAAAAAACAAGCTGTGTGTAGGCCTGAAAAGCCTCTACTACTGTTACTTATAGTCTGATACTGAGAAAACAAAGGCAAAAATATAGCAGTCAACCTACAACCTGCACGTCAAGCTAACAATCACAAACAATCATAATCACACTGAAAGAGAGCATACAAACAGTGAATCCAGCAGCACGTGCTTCCTCAAAAAGATTTGAATCCTTTCCGGAGACCAATCTGAAAAGCAAAAAGGCAGCAGCAAGCATACAAACAGAGAATCTCTCAGAAAAAACAAACAAATTCAGGCCTCATCTCAGACCAACTAAAATCAACTCATATGAAAAAAAACAACAAAACTAAACTAAAAATTGACCATAACAACTTAGCTGAAAAAGTTTGGCCATTATAACTCACAAAAAAACATTAAACAAAACAACACAAATAAGATGGGAACTCATCTACCGCTCACCCTCAACCACAACCTAAAAGGTCGGAAAAACAACCCTCAGCCACAGCAACCACCGCAAATGCAAGGACATTCATCAAACCAACTACCCCCCAACCCTCAACCTTAGGTACATATGCAATCACAATAGGCATCACAAAAAAAGCTGCAGTCGCAAAACAACAAAACTCAACTATTGCTCATCAACAAAACTCAGATGGCAAAGCTAAAAAACTCAACTCAACTCAACTCAACCAAATACACACAAGAAAGACAGAGAAAATCACAGATAAATGCAAAAAAAAAGGGAAAAAAACCTGACAAAGGCAAAAAAGGCCAAAGACACAGACACAAACACACACAAAGAAAGAGAGAGAGAGAGAGAGATAAACACAAAGAGAGACGACCACAAAAATAAAAAAATAGAAAAAAATACAAAGACACAAAAAAACATAAGGCAAAAAATTGTACACACATTGCACACACACAACAGACAGATGCAAACACACATACATAGGGAGGGAGAGAGCAGAGAAAAAAAAACAGAGAGAGATACCAGAGAGGCAGAGACATACACAGAAAGAACATACACACACACGCACACACAAAGAGAGAGACATAACACAGACACACAGAGAGAGATAACACACCACACACACAGAGAGAGAGAGAGAGAGAACACACCACACACACACATACACAGAGAGAGAGAGAGAGAGACAACACAACACACACACACAGAGCGACACATATCACACCCACACCAGACAGATACAGATACACACACACCAGCAGCGCAAAAAACACATGCACCCACACAAAAAACACCCACACAAACACAGACACCCCCCCCACACACAGAGAGAGAGAGAGAGAGAGAGAGATGTATACAACGGAAGCAAATGCAGCTCCAACAGCAAAAGCAATAGCAACAAAAATTGGCTCTAGGCCCCTCAAAAGGCAAAGGACAAATACACATGCCTAACACAGCCAAAAAAGTGACGCCAAAAAAAGACCCACAAAAATAAAGGCAAAAAATTTGATACGGGAGAATGGGAGATGAGCAGCAAAAGCAATAGCAACAAAAATTGGCTCTAGGCCCCTCAAAAGGCAAAGGACAAATACACATGCCTAACACAGCCAAAAAAGTGACGCCAAAAAAAGACCCACAAAAATAAAGGCAAAAAATTTGATACGGGAGAATGGGAGATGAGCCTGAGTGAATACACGTAGGGTATGAGCCAACTGGGTCTTCCCCGACCTGCAAGACAACCAGATGATAGCTGATGACAGCTGAACTCAGAAATATAGTTACAAAAGTCACAGTTCATTGTGACTATTCTCATTAAATAATTAAGAGGTTTCTTTCATTAGCATGTAAGAGGTTTGTGCACGATTGTGTGTTGGCTAATTGCTCCCGGTCCCAGCAATAGAATACAAAAGGAATTGTTTCATATAATGTTCCCTTTAGAGAAAACAGAGAGCCAATATTAATTTCATTGTCATTAATAAATCATTTCACATCAAGAATATGGTGAGAAATTTTATTCATGAAGTTAGTAAAGCAAAAACATGAATATACATAAAACTATAAGATGCACTGCTAGTACTACCAATACATAGGGAAGATCCACTAAAAAAACATAGGGAAGATGAGACAATCACAATGGAAAAAAGGCGATACAAGATGGTTGAAAAGGTTGTATCATCAATCTAAATACACTAAGCCACGAACACATAACTGAGCTAGATCTCAATACAGGCCCTATATCCTAAATATTAACTACACAGGTAATATGGCTCCTGCAGCAAAACTTTAGAGAAAAAGAAACTAGAACAAGAACATCAACATACCGGAAACTCCCCGAACGCCTCTGTGATGCAAAGTGTTTCAATCCCTCCTTCAAATTTAAACATGTCCAAACAGCTTATCAACAAGTGTCTGGCTCCCAGTTGTAATCTGAACAACAACAGACTTCCGCTTCAAACAAGCCAAAATAAATGAAACAGCCTTAAAGGACAACACATATGAGAAGTAATTATAAGTGCTCAACCAGATTCAGTAATTAATCAACATTTATCAGTTAGTTTACATACTACAAGTAGTCGAGCATTGATTACCATTCATCAGACACACCAAATTGGTAAACCATACACTAGTTAATAGCTCAAATGCTATCCTCTTACCTTAAGAAGGAGATCATTTCCTATCATGGAGCCGTGGTTCTGTGACAAACAAACAAGAAGAGAATTTCAAGATACCATATCATAAAGAATTGATTCCATGGAAGTTTAGTAAACAAAACTAACTTAAAGGGCCAGACTAGAAGTTTTTCAGATGCCTCGCGGACCTTATCAACTTTTGCTTTAGATAAACCTTTGATTCCTGAAGGTTCTGCGAGATGATCCATAAATTAGAACAATGGCCGTATGTTCAGAATATAGAACAGATAAAAACAAGCATGGAAGTCCCCAAAACAATATATATCGATTAAAACACTATGCAAAGAATTCAGATAGGCAGAGCAAAGAGTTGGGTATTGGGATGCATAGTTCAGAGCCTTCTTGGTACACATCATTAGGCCATTGCAAGTGTAAATCCCTGCATCCTGCAGCTTCTTCACATCTCTTGCATCTATACCCTGAGAATTCACTGTGACAAAACAGATGCATGCGCCACAGATTAGCTTGAATATATGCAGGATTTATATATGCTGAGAACCCAACTACAAAACACAATAAAAAATACAAACCATCCACGCTAGTCATCTAACAGAGGTGCTCATAGTTCACCGGTCTCACACAAGCAGCAACTAGTATGCAAACAATGGTAGTACTGAAACATTCAAGATATATAATATACACACAGTTGCTACTTGCTAGTCATTAGAAAACACGAGTTCAGAATGGCAACCAGGCATGACGACCGGACACACACAGCTAGCATCAGATTGCAAGCAATTCGCTGAGGGAGAAACAGAGCAGTGCTCCGTGTTCATTGTTCAGTACTCACAGTCATCATAGCACAAAAGCAATACATAGAAGGGCAAAATGCGTGCCTGAGCATGAGTATGGATGCATGAGACGGCAAAGACACAAGAGAAGGTCGGCTGCCCCCGGCCCCAGCGATAGTGCCCAGACTCGCCCCGTCCCTGTCCTCGGTCGCGACCGACGGCCGATAGACTGAGCCAGAGAGCTTGCCGCGCGTCGCCGTCCCCGGCCCCAGCGCCCCCGCCCCCGCACCGCACTGCTGTCCTTCGCCGGCACATCCGAGCTCTGCCCACCGCGTCGCACAACCTCACCTTCGCCCCCCGCACGCAAATAGCTCCTCAAACAAAAGCAAAATCGACGAACAACCACACGAAGAACAAAAATACTTACAGAAATTGATGGGACAAGGGCTCCTCTGCAGCCGTCGGCACGGGGAATCAGCGCCCGAGGATCTGCTCAGCCACACCCACCAAAGCTCGCCGCAGCTCAGTAGATTGCCGACGGCGGCAACGCCCGAATCCACGGTCTGCTACAGCGCAAAGCGAAAGCGGCGGCCCACCCACCGCCAGGGCCACCACGAGTGGGGTAGACAATGCGGATTTCCGTTCGGGTTGTGGGTGCCAAACGAGCTGGTTTCCAAACCCAATACAGAGCACAGAGCACGAATCTAGAAGCAAATAAACGGTCTAAAATTTGATAGATATAAATCTAACAAAACTGTCGACAGATAAATAGCAAAATTCTACGATTAACGTTTCTAGAAGAATTTTGAGTCTGGCCGTTAATTAAACAAGCTCTCTTGATTTAATATGTGCCATGACACGCGTACCTATATATCCCCCTCTCATGGACGACACCAAAGTCAATAGGTAGGTGATTTTCTACTATCCCGTTGCAGCCACAAGCCTGCACATAAAAATATGAATATCGCTGGGCTGCGGCAGCCTGCTGGATATATTAGAATACTAGTAACAGAAGAGACTTTGTGAAGATTGCCGTGCCCCTAAGCAGCTTCCTCTTGCTTTACAAGATGACACTGCCAGTAGCTGCTGATGCATGAACTAATTAACTATAGGAATCCTAAACCAACTCAACATCTCATTTCGATTTCTTTTCTCCCCAGAGCAACTATATGCTTGATTCTGACACATGGGGTGGTGCCATTATTAACAAAGAAATATTACTTGAGTGCCGCATTTATCATCTTTGAGAACAATTCTTTTCTTGAGCTGAGTTAGATTCAAGAGACCACCAGTAAAGAAATACTCTCTGCCCCCCACCCCCCACCCTAAAAAAACGTGAATTTCACTGTTTTTGCGCCAGTTCAAGAGACCGACCCTAAATTTTCTAGGTAATACATGCTCAAGTTTAACTAGATTTATATAAATAAGTATTGATGTCTGTATCTGCAAACCAATTCATTATAAAAATATAACTTATGATTGATCCAATGCTTACTAACTACATACCATAAGTATTAATACTTAACCATGTGGAATTAGTAAATTTAAGATTGATTGATATCAAGAAGCATAATTTGCATGGGACAGGGAGTAAGATTAAAATTGATATGCAAAGTATTTTACTGGGTAAAAACCAGATTTAGTTGGGTCCAAGAGGAACAATAATAGTATCTTTCACGACTATATATTTATATTATTCTAAATTTTACAGCATGGAAGAAAGCTGAGCTTGGCATGCAACACAGATCAGTTTTCAGAAGACAGCGCTGCTTAATGTCTATCTCAAACCCCCTGAAGAGATCACACTTCACAGCGTAGCATAGCTTCCAGGAAACATCCCACCGCGCTCTCATCATACGAGTTATTAACTACAGAAAACTGTTTACAATATAATTCGAGAGATTCTCACGCAGATCGATTAAGATGGAGCAATTTGCACGAAAACAGCGCAACAGCACATGGAAGCACCTTGTACCAACGCCACTTTTTAGATAGCGGATCAACTAAGTCGTCTTTGTTTTCCTCCAAACAGGCTCTCTCTGAATATTCAATTAAGGGCTGCTCACAAGTTCCAGTGCATCTGCCCCATTGTTTATGACCCATCACCTGGGTGTGCTCAAGGAATAATAAAAATTAGAAGCCATCGTTAGGAGCTAGTTTGCCCTTCATGTAGTACCTACTCCGGAAATTGAAGATGGATTCAAGTGTTACTTGTGGTAGATGGTCTGTTTATACATTATTTGTCACTTTTTTATGAATTTAGATGGAAACAATAAATTTAGATGCAAAAGGTTATTTTGTAGAGTAGAGAATCATATCCCTTTTGTTCTCTGTCCTTTTGTTCTCTGTCCTCTCCTCTTCTAATATTTGTCATCACTTGAGATAAACCATTAGGGAGGGTGGGTCTGAAGATAATGGAGTATTTGAAACGCAGATGGGTTCAAGGAGGTTCAAAACGAATTCACCCAATTGGGCCTTCCCTCCATCTTGATTGGGACTAGGTACTGGTGCACTACAATTAACTTTTTTTTGGCAACAGTTTGATAATTGAATTATAACGCGCAACCGTCTACTTCATTCCACACAAAAAGAAATAAAGAATGGTTGGGCGATGTATGAGCTGTTTGTTTGTACGTGGATGTGTTTGAAGCAAATAAACTAAGCTTGACTGCTTGAATCTGCCACCAGAAAGTCCACTACCTCTCCTAATTCTGCAACAAAATAATGCGTGAGATGATGCGGCTACTTCGATAGCCACGACCTCAATGGCTAAAATATTAGTATCATGCAATGCTATTAAAAGAACAAACTGCTTCCATTGATCTCTGCTCATTGGTAACGTAGTAGTAAGTATTTAGCTCGGAATGCTAGCACAGGGATATTATCCATGTTTTTAGACCAAATATTTAACTTTTTAATCACATAAATTCCATATATAACAACTAAGCAGCATTCTTTTTTAGATTAGTATATATATCACTAATTTTGTTGCTAATGTGTCATGTGAAGATGAAGATTAATAATAAACAAGTGTCAATTAATAAAAAACGAATATATAACAAGCTACAAAAAATGAATAGTGAGTTTCTTCCCTATATGCATGGAAAAGTGAAAAACACACTGCTCCACTACTAGTGCTGTTGCTTTAGCCTTTAAGATTTTTGTATTTTTCAGAAGAGTGTAGAAAGCACCTCGCAACTGGTCAAGTACTTTAAATTTTATCATCATTATGCAAAAGCTGGAAATGAATATTTAAATCATGTCATTTTCAACTGTTCCTAGATAGAGCATTTGTCTTCTGCCCATAAGGTCATTATATTAGCATGGTAAATAACAGTACAGCTAAATCAGGAGCCTGTCGACAGGATTATATATATATATTCTTTTTTTTTTGGGCTTCTCTTGTGACTTTGCTTTGAAAAAGACTACTTGGTGAAAGTTTGTTCAAAGCGATGCAGTATTATATTTATAATAAGCTCCTTGATTTATTTATGCTAGCTGCCTGTGCCGGTGGGGATTCTTCCACCAAACCCAAGATTTTGTAGTGAGCCTGTGCCTGATTTTTCTATTTAACAAGTAATGTAAGACCAAGCTCATGAGAGTCTTCAGAAATGTAAAGAAATGCAGAGCTAGCTGTCCTCCTGCACTGCACATGGATTCGTATTGTTAATGGCGTTCAGTCATTCAGATGTCTTTCTTATAAAACAGTCATTCAGATGTGGCCGGCTCTTTTGATGCCAGCAGCAGCCTCTCACTCCGTCAACTCTCTCTCCGTTACTCATTACAGCTACTGAAAATATTCATGATCTGGAGATATATATAATTAAATAACAAGGTTTCTTCTTTTTTTTCTTTTTCTGCCAAACATATCTTTTGTATGTATTAAAAAAAAACTTTGCTGTCTATTTTTGACAAGATATACTATTATATATACTCTAGCTCCTGGCCATTATTTTTTTATTTCAGGGCTGCAGAAGCCAGAAAGGATATTACTAGTATTTTCTAAGGAGATAAAAAAAATGAAAATAATTGATGAAGACGAGAAGAGTGGAAGCGGCGTTAGGCGACGCGTGGTAACGTTGAAGATTGAAGAATGCTCTGCTCCTGCACCGTCGTTGTTTAATGCCTATAAATAAAGGTGGTCAGAACCGTCGTCTCGTCTCCATCTCCAACACCAACAACATCCAGAGCTCCCGCAAGAAACGCCTCCGCCGGTCCGGTCCTCCCTCTCGCCGTCCGTCCGTCCGTCCGTCCGTCGTCGTCCTCGCCATGGCTCTGGACTCCGTTCCTCCTTACCCCTGCGACCTGGGCTCCAGCAGGGCCGCCGCCGGCGCCGGCGCCGGCGCCAGGACCCAGCAGCAGAGGATCAGGTACGCAACGTCCTCGGTCGATTGTTCCTTGCCCCCCGCCGCGAAATTTGCGCGAGTTTCAGCCTCACGGTGTGCGCCTGTTCTGTTAAAAAAAAAATTGCCAGGAAAGATGAACGCACCTGGACCTCGGACACGTACGCGCCGTACGACGACGGGCACCAGTGGCGGAAGTACGGCGAGAAGAAGCTCTCCAACTCCAACTTCCCCAGGTTCGTTCTCGTTCTCGTCCGTTCATCCATCCATAGCCCCTCTTGCCTACAGTTTGTTCCCCCAAATAAGCGTCTTTTGTTCCAGTTATGTACAGCAGACAGTCAATTTAGTTCTTGTTACCAGATCTGGAGTATGTTTGTGGGACCTGTTGCTTGTTGGTTCCACTGGGGGGGGGGGGGGGGGGGGGGGGGGGGTGGTTACCCCCAACTCTTAAGAATTTATTTAAGAAACAAGTTTTTTTGCCTTGTTTTGACTGGACTAATTCCTCATTTTAGTATCTTTCTCTTGTATACTATATCATGGCTTCTAGTAGTAGTATAAATAAAGATGAACTGTGCATACTTCCTATCTCTAGTCTTGTGCTATTATAATTTTCATCTTAAATGAAGCCTTTTCAGTATGGGTTGCAGTAGTTTTGTGGGCATGCACACCGCACACATCTTTACCTTTTCAGTATGGGTTGTTTACCTCCTGATGGCACATGGAAGAAGATCATATGCTTGCTTTGTTGTGTACTCTACGTCTCTCTTTCATCTTGTCTTGTGCTAGGCTTCTTAGCTTGACAAAATTACGATTCACCAAGGCCCTAGCGCCCTGCTCGCTTTGGATTTTGGAATACCATAGGTGGTTCAGCGGTCTGAGTGAGTGGAGAACAGATCTGAAACTGACAGTGGGTAGCAGACCAGACATGTTCATCTAAGCTCCCATTTTTACATGCATCTAAAATAAATCTAATGTTGCTACTATACGTTGTCCTCAAAAAGAAGCTAATCTCTTGCTTCTGGTCAATATATAGTCTTTGTATGTTCAGTTTGTGGGCCAAATACTTTTATTTTTCCGCCCCAAATCACATTGCCGCTTAGTGCGCCTAATGTTTGAATATCAGGGGGGGCGGACATATCAAATTGTGTGATTGTCAACTAGTCCGTCTTGTAGAATTGTCGGTGTACAGGTGTCGCCGTACCCTTGATTGATTGAAATAAAAACAAATGCGTACCAGTTAGAAAATTGTTTTATGTCGTGACTACATGAAAAGAACATTCAAAGTGGAAATCCCTTTCCTAACTGCCAACTCAACTAGGCACATAAAGAACTTGTAAAGTGTTACTTCAGACTTCCTCTTAACACTTCTTATATGTGAATATACAGTTCACAAGTTGGCTGCCTTTAGTACCTGTCATTTGCAACTCGTCTGAAAGCTAATATTTCACTAGCATACTAAAAGTTCCCTCATTTGTTTAGCATGCCGTGCATGTTGTCCAACTCAAGTCTTCAGCTATTAGTAGTATTTATGCCGACACTCTCTGGCAGCCCTTTTTCTTCCTTTTTAGAGAGCGATTGGAATGTGATGCAGACCCCCATATATATTGTTAGCCCATCAAGAGCATGTTAATTAACGGGGAGCTAATGTTTATTTTTTAAAAGGCAGTGGATGCAGTACATGAAGAGGTGTCAAAAGTGTTTGTAGATGGTGTTCCACCTAATTTAGGTAGACTGAATGTTGACAGAGAGGGAAGGACATGATTCATCTCTATTTTCCAAAATACTCACTCACTTACTGAGTTAAAGGGAAGTAGACTTTTGACATATGGATGTTAGTGCAAAGTCCTTCCAGAATTTTTAAGAAGAATAAGACAAGTTGGTACACTAAAAGTCTAAAGAAATCTTTACAACGTCATATTCAACCGTCTAAGAGGAAATTTAATAGGACCGTGTGATTTACTCACAAACTGTCGGTGGTCTACTAAGTTTCAAACTTTCTCATAGAGAATTAGTGAAAAAAAACACTGTGAAATTTTGTTTCGTCGCTAAGCAACTCAACTCAAAGTCCCTCTCACTTTGTGGTGTCGCCTTGTTTTATTATTAGTGGAAGACATGCAAGCACTGATCAGAAGACGTAAAAAGAATGGAACAGAGTATTCTCTACATACTACTATTATGAATGTTAAATTTTCGGTTAAAGTAGTTACACTGCATTTAGCATTTTGGCAGATTATTCTTCTCTTTCCTTTTGGAGTGAACTTTTCTTACATGTCATCCTATATTCAGGTTCTATTACAGATGCACCTACAAGAACGACATGAAGTGCCCCGCGACAAAGCAAGTCCAACAGAAGGACACCAGCGACCCACCATTGTTCTCTGTCACTTACTTCAACCATCACACCTGCAGCACCAGCTCAAGCGCCATAGGAAGCGCTAGAGACATCGCGTCGCAGTCATCTTCGAAGAAGGCGGTATCAATCTGCTTCAGTCCGCACGCCACCTCCGAACAGACCTCGTTCCTGACTTCCCCGGTCACGCCACAGTCACCGATCATGCATTCTTATGGCACCAACCAACAGCCTGACAGGAGCCGCTACGTGCACCAGTTTCAGTGGACAGGCGTTCCATCTCCCACAAGTAACGGTCCTGCTAAGATGGAGGTTGATGAGTCCGTGCAGTCAAGCGCTTCGTCCAGCAGCACCGGTGGTGCTCTGTCGAGAACGCTGCTGCCGATCGGTCAGTCCAGGTGCATCGAGTACTTCCATTTCTTGTGATGAAATTCAGAGATGGAAGAAGCAGCGTTATATGCTGGGGCTGGGGCACTGCCACTTGGTGCCTACTTGGAGTGGCATGTGGAGTTTGTATCTGGAGTTGGAGGCGATATTGCCATCCCGGGGCCTGAAGCCCTGAACTACACAGGCCGAGGCCCAATATACCAGTACTGATCTGCATAGAGCGATGCTTGCTTCTTTACATTCGGATTCAGGCCACGTTTTTGCGCTTGAATGATGTGAAGAATGGTATTGGACTACTGGGGTTTCTTTATTGGTATTTATCTAGTATACTAGTAGTACATGATACATATACAGAATGGGTGCTTGACAGTTGAGATAGCTCCATTTGTTTGTTTAGAGACTGATACTATTATGTCTCGGATTCGTGACAGCGGATTGCTGGCCATGTTCAGTCTGCTACCACTGAAATGCTGAAGGTTACAGAATATGTAGTCACAATTTTATTAAGATGTTTTTTTCTACAATTTTAGAAGCAGGTTGGTTTCTGTTTAGTTCATGTTTTTCAGCCATAGGAAGCGCCTCTAAAAACCCAGTTCATGTCTTCCTTACAAATTCGTCCAAAGTTGAAGTGGAGAAATGAGACTGGAGTGTGGCTGCAGTGAGCTTATTGCAACACGAATTACGAGTGGAGTTGAGACCAAGGCAAAACCATCTAAGGCCCCCGTTTAGATGGGAAAATTGAGTGAAAAGTTACGCTGTAGCACATTCGTTTGTATTTGATAACTTTTATTTAATCATGGTCTAAGTAGATTCAAAAGATTCATCTCAACCTAGCCAGGTAAAAAGTACAAACACGCAACAACTGCTATTTCATTTAGTGCTTCATGCAGGCGGAAAGTACAATTGATGTGATGGGTGAATAGCGGCAAATTTTGCCAACTAAACAGGGCCTAAGTGTGCTGCTGCTGCTGCCCTGGCTCGCAGCCGAGCTCGCGCAGCTCCCGCGCCAGCTCCTCCAGCTGGCGCCACGAGTCGCCGCCTGGGCGCACCGCCGCCGCCGCCTCGTCCGCGAGCTCCTTCACCCGACTGGCCACGTCAGCCCACCGCCGGCCGTTCACCGCGTCGTCGAGCACCCGAGCGACCTCGTCCGCGCCGGGCGCCGCGTTGAGCCCGCCCCAGCTCACGGGCACGGCGGCGCGGAGGTCGTCGACGAGCAGCCGCGCGTTCACGAACTGGTCGGCGGTCATGGGCCACGCCAGCATGGCCACCCCGGCGGCCGTGGCCTCCAGCACCGAGTTCCAGCCGCAGTGCGTGACGAACCACCCCACCGCGCGGTGCCGCAGCGCGGCCACCTGCGGCGCCCACCCGCGCACCACCTTGCCCCTGCCGCCGCCCGCCGCCGCCGCCACGCGCTCTTCGAACCCGGCCGGGAGCGGCGCCGCGGGGCCGGCCGCCCACACGAACGCCACCCGCGTCCGCTCCAGCGCCGCCGCCATCGCCGCGGCGTGCGGCTCCTGCAGCACCGCCATGCTCCCGAAGCAGACGTACACGACGGAGGCGTCGGCGAAGCCGTCGAGCCACGCGCACAGGTCGGCCGCCGCCACGTCCGCCTCCCCGCCGCGGTTGCCCGCGGCGTCGGCCATCGGAGCCAGCGGCCCGACCGCGCGCGCGCGCCGGAAGCCCATGTCGGGCCAGCGGCGGCGCCTCCAGGTACCGCTCCTCGAGGCGGCGGAACGTGTTGAGCACGAACCCGCCGGAGCTGTCGAGGTTCCAGAGGTAGTTCCGGCGGAGGCCCTCGGACACGTCGTCGCCGTCCCGGAAGTTCCGGTACAGCGCCGACATCTGCCTCCACGGGAACGCCGGCGCGCCCGGGAGGTCCGGGAAGGCGATGGGGCTGTCGTCGTCGCGGTCGTCCTCGCGGCGGGGGCATCCGGCGGAACAGCGACTGGAGCACGGCGGTGCCGAACACCGCGCACGGCGAGAAGACGAACCGCGGGACGCCGAGGTCGGCCGCCAGCGGCTGCGTCCAGCCGCAGAAGAAGTCGGAGAGCACGGCGACGACGCGGTCGGGGCCGCCGGAGCGCGCGCGCGCCCAGGAGAGGAGCGGGCCGCGGAGGCCCGCGAAGGCGACGATGAGCGCCGGGAAGAGCGCCGGGGGCAGGTGCTTGGCGCTCTCGACGCCCGCGGGCAGGGCGTGGTGGGACGGGAACGGGAGCGTGAGCGCGCGGACGGCGCCGCCGTCGGCGTCGGGGTGCGCGGACAGGAGCGGCGCCAGCTGTGGCGCGGTGGTCGGCGTGACGACGACGGTCAGGCGGAGGCCCCGGGACGCGAGGAGGCCGGTGAGGTCCAGGAGCGCCAGCATGTGGCCCTGCGCCGGGCACGGGACGACCAGGACGTGCGGCGCCGGAGAAGGGTCGGGAGGCGTGGCCATGGCAGGCACGTATTACTCCTGGCGGAGTGGGAGGCAGCGAGGGCGAGTGCGAACGTGATGTAGTCTATACCTCCTAATAGGTAGATTTCTTCCTCGTTTTTCGTCAATATTTTTTTTTTTCTGCCGTCTGCCCGTCTCCCAACCCCGCGTGCGACTGATAGGTCGGGCCTGGCCGAGTCGTCGGAGAGTTGAGTTCTTTTGGACTCCCGCGAAGCTAGGATAGAAACCGACCAAAACAAATCCAAATACAACCGGATCGAATCCGATAAAAACTCAGCTCCTATAAAGAACGACGAAGCTCGGTCTTGCAAATCGAGCAAATCAGAGAGAAATTCGAATCCAGGAAATCTATTACGTTTTTTTTTCTGTCGTTTGCCCGTCTCCCAACCCTGCGTGCGACTGATACGTCGGGCCTGACCGAGTCGTCGAGGAAACAAATTGTATAAGTTATACAAAACATGCAAGGGAAAAAATCTATCAAAATTCGTATTAAATAATATAGTTCAAAGAGTATAATAAGAAAAAAAAGAATTATTATCCGTAGTAACGCACGGGTATATTTTGCTATAAAAATACTAAAAGAGGAAAATACATTCTGGTCCCTCAACTTGGCTTAAGTTGTTATTTAGGTCTCTGAACTTTCAAAGTGATATCTGTGGGTCTCTAAAGTTGACAAAATGTGTCATTTAGGTCTCAAACTTTCAAAGTGATCACCGCAGATCCTTAAACTTAACACAAGGTGTCATCCAGGTCCTAAACACTGTAGATAATTCCAGCACCGAATTTTTTTTTAAAAAAAATCTAATTTTAGGTACTGTAGCTATAATCTATAAAATATTCCAAAAATTATATTTTTTTTCATACGATCTCCGATGAAGATGAGTTTTATATAAAAAGTGTAGCTTGCGACGAGATCTACAATTTTCTAGTTTCGAGTTTTTTTAATTTGAGGTGGTTAAGACCCTCTAAAAAATAAACAAAATTTTTTAATAGTATATTAAGCACGTACAAACGCGGGTCGTCTTGGAAAAATCATATCTTTCTTATATACTATTAAATTGAAATACTTTTTATATAAAAGTTAAAGCTTTCGACGAGGTCTACAACTTTCTAGTTTTAACTTTTTTAATTTGAGGTAGTTAAGATTCTCAAAAAATTTAAAATACAAAACCATTGTGCAAGAACTAAAATTAGCGTTTTAATTTATTTTGAGAATCTTAACGAGCTCAAATTAAAAAAGTTAAAACTAGAAAGTTGTAGATCTGGTCGAACGCTACAACTTTTGTATAGAAAGTATCTCAATTTGATAGTATATAAGAAAGATATGATTTTTCCAAGACGACCCGCGTTTGTACGTGCTTAATATACTGCTGGAAAATTTTGTTTAATTTTTTTGCGAAGCTTAACCACCTTAAATTAAAAAACTCAAAACTGAAAAAGTTATAGATCCTATCGCAAACTACAATTTTTATATAAAACCCATCTTCATCGGAGATCGTATAAAAAAAAATATAATTTTTGGAATATTTTACAGATTGTACCTACAGTGCCAGAAATTAGATTTTCTTTTTTTAAAATTCGGTGCTAAAATTATCTACAGTGTTTGGGACCTGGATAACACCCTGTATCAAGTTTAGAGACCTGCGATGATCACTTTGAAAATTTAAGATCTAAATAATACTTTTTACCAACTTTAAGGATCTATAAATATTACTTCGAAAGTTCAAGGACCTAGATGATGCTTGAG